>JAECWO010000045.1:2935000-4185000 GCA_018150735.1 Drosophila sp. 14030-0761.01 | reverse complement strand
AAATCCAGGAGGGATCAACTGCAGCTGGAGTCGAAGAGCACGACTATACCGATGATGACTACAATTTCGAAGAGGCCCTCAATACCAAGCGTTCGAAACGCGATGCCAATGCGGCCAATGGACGGCAGCAGAGTATTGAGAAGAATGTGGACAAATTGGGCTACAAACTGAAATATGATTACAACAATCCCAGAGCTCAGTTTGGTCTGCGTGTTTTCGGCAATGATCTGCGGTTTTACAGTGTCGAATCGATGCTGGAGGTGATGGCTTTGGCCCAAGAGTTCAATCCCTTCCATCAGGCGCAGAAGGTTTTGTCTGGCAAGGAATTCACCTACACGAAATCAAGAGTCTTCCTGGATGCGTCCTATAGCGTGCCCTTGGTGGCTGGTTTGCCACTGGCCATACACGCGTTTGGTGCCTCATCGGTGGACTTGCGTATATCGGGAAGTCTGGAGCAAGTGGATCCGGTAACCGATTGGCATTTCGATGTGCAGGGCAGATTCAAGCCATCCGTATCGGTGGATGTGATCACAACAATGCAAACGGATATGTTTTGGGGTCAGTCCGGCATCAAGGTCAAGAGTAATTTGTACTCCAATTCCGAAGTGGAAGCCAAACTGAAGGTGCGCGGCAGAAACTTAGTCTCCTTCTCATTCAATCTTCCCCAGGATAAGAATGAGATCTTCAGTGCTCGCTCCGAATTGCTTGTGATGAGGCGAGATGAGGAATTGCCGCAGCCGGGTATTGAGAAGCGTAGCTCCAATTCCACCTGCACCTGGCCAGTTCTCGATCGAGCCATTGGCCTGCAAATGTGCTCCCACTACAGTGTGCCCGATCTGAGCAATGCCACCACAATTTATCCCTCACTTCTGCTCTCGGGACCCCTGAACTTTAGCTTGATATTGAAAAAGTCCGATTTGACGGCCAAGAAATATGCCTTCGAATACAAGTGGGATCAACTGGAGACGGATAATCAATTCTCCTTGGTGTTCACCACCCCGGGATCGAAGGTGCCTCGCGTTCTGTTGGCCAATGTGACGAGTGTGCCGAATGCCTTCAATGCATCGGTGGCCTTTGTCAATGGAGCTAGTCGAGCCTCTGCTGGTTGCAGTTATGACGGGAATCCCGAATATCGTCGCTTGGACGTCTATTTGGATACGAATGGCGCTCGCTCGCTGGACTTGGGCATGGAATTGAGACGCTATCAGGATTTCACTGCCTGGATCTATAAGCCACGCATGCTATTGGCTGTCAACGGAATCAATATTACGGGCCTTGTGGGATCCATAAAGATCAATGAGAAAAATGGCATTAAACAACACGATGTTGAGCTATCGTTTGAGACCAGGAAACTTCAGGCCATGGTCAGTGGGAATGTGGTGCAGAGCGAGGTGACCACCTCCACTAACATGACTGTCAACTACAGGGTAAGATGGAGGATGGAGCTTTTAAAAACCCTTTTCTAATCCTTCTCTCTCTATAGTTCCAGGCCAATAAGATCGAAACGATCAACTTTGCTGGTCGCCTGGTCAATAATGGTGACAGATCGAAGACCGAATATCGTGGCAACATGAAATTAAGGACCTCGGCGTATCCCAAGCTCAATTTTGCCTCAAATGCCACATGGCTTAGTCTGCAGGGTCACACCGAAGGCATGATCACCTACAACAATGCACCGGACTATACGAATCCGAACTACACTAGTTTGGTGCGATTAATCTTTGCCCGCTCCCAAACCGAAAACATGGCAGAAGCATTCAAAACAAGAGCCAGCCTAGAGCTGAAGTTACCCAGATCGAAAATCGATTATCGCATATTGGTCAAGCATGAGGAGCGAAATAAAAATGGAACCGAACACAATGTGATTGTGGGTCTGAAGTATGCCCCAGAGAAAGAGGTTTCCGGACTCTTTTCGGTTCACTTACCAAGGCGACAGCTCTTTGCCATTGATGCCTATATGAATGTGACAGTGCCTGAGTTTAATTCCTGTACGGCCAGCATAAAGGTTAACGAAAAGGCTGTCAAGGATTATATAGTGAGTTTCCATTGGAGACATACTTATGTAAATGCGAGGGAAATAATATTAACTTCTCTTATTTTCCAGATCTATGCAAATGGTTCTTGGTTCACGGGTCATTCGATAGCCATCAAGGGCAACTATAAGGATCGCAGTTCTAGGGTGCAAGCCTTGCATCACTTGAAAATGATTGTGGAGAGCCCTTCGTTTGAGACAACCTCTCTCAATATAGTCTATCGACGCAATCAGCTATTGATCTTCTACGATCTGCAAGCCAAATATGGCAAAGATCCCTATGGAGTGACCATCCAATATGCCGCCAATGCACACAATCGCAACTCGAATGCTGAAGTGCGTTTCAAGATCAAGGAGAAGGACTATTGGATCAATGCCAAAGTGTTGTCAGAGCAACCGAAACTTTTGCAATTGGAATTGCATGTAGACAAGTAAGTTGAGTTGACAGAAAGAAGATCTAGAAAACAATATTAAATGGCTATTTCTCCCCCTCCCAGAATACGCGATGTTCATATCAAGTTGGGCCTGCTGAATATAGAGAAACGCAAAGAACTCTCGCTGGAATTGAAGTGGGATGCCAATCGTGATCCTACCCAACGTCTGGGCCTTCTAGTTGAGTACAACAATCCAGGCACTAAGCACTACGATGGCAATGTGATGCTCACCTATCCGGAACGTACGATCAATTGTGGTTTCAATACCTACACCGGAGGACCCACATACTATGGCAAAGCCCATGCCTCGTGGAGCATTACGGAGGTGGTTGAGTTCACCTACGATGCGGGCATAATGCCAGGTGATCACTTGCATAATTGGATTCACGCGGAGCTAAGTACTCCCTTCGAGGGTTGGCAGACAAATAGCTTGCGGGCTGGGGTCTATAATATGCAGAACTTAATTCTGATCAACTCGACCCTCTTCTGGGCCGACGATCAGACCCTGGAGCTGGGCTACAAGAGTGACTATGAGATACGCGATCAGCTGGTGAGCTTTGACATACGTTTCGGCATCAATAGCACCATCAAGGATATACCCACGATCAATATCAAGGCCAAGCACTGGCAGAATACACGCAAAGTGGACACAGATCTGTATCTAAGGTATAGTGGGCAAAACGACACCATCAATACCTACAATATCCTATCCAAGTGGGAATTGTTGCGCAATCAGCGATATAAGAACGTTTCGGGCACTGTGCACCTGATTAGCCCCTTCGAAGGGTATCGAAAGGGCGGCCTGGCCGCTGAATTCATGCTCAACGATCAGCGCCAAGTGAGTGGAGCGGCCCAACTTAGCTTCGATATACGGGAATTCACCCTGACCATGGATGGTTATGTGAAGAAGTTCACAGACAACATGCTGATAGTCAATATAACCACACCGCTGGAGAAATTCAGGACGATTAATGTGCGTTTTGGCCTAAATGAGAAGAAACGTCATGCTGTAGCAGAGGTTCGAGCGCCCACAGCGGCTCTGGGTGCCGAAGCTTTGGCCGACATTAAGAACCTACTCGATTTCGATGTTAAACTGAGTGTGGCCACGCCCATTGAGAACTTCCAGCAGGCGGCACTGTTTGCTAAATTCAATTCGGAACGCGTGGATATGCGAGGATTATGGAATAACTCCACTCTCGGCTTCACCGGCGTCTGGCGAATGAATAACATAACCGATTTTGAGTATTCCTACTTGGTGTTTACCCCACTGGCAGGATTCGAGGAGAATGGCTTCATTGTGCAGCTCTTGCATAGGGATAACTTCATCTTCCAGCTGCATGGCAAACTCTCGCAATACAAATTGGGCGCCAAGATCGACGGGCATCCCAAATCGGAGTTGATCAATCAGTTGGGCAAGAGTAAAATGAAATTGGAAACTTTCTACGATGAGGACTTCAGTCCACCAATTATCGAAGATCTTGATGAAATTGATCCGGATGAGAATTACTTCTCGTATTATGTGAGCTTCCAATTGGACACGCTGGTCTGGCCCACTATAGTGGGAGATGGTGATATACAAGAGATTGTCGATTCCTATCTGACTGTGGGACACATTCAGTTGCCTCAGGGTCGCATTGAGTTCAAGGATCGCCTATACTATCCGGACTATATCAATGTCCTCAATGTGCTGACTGTGACCACTCCTTTCAATGTGGCAAACGATCTGAAATCCATATTTGAGTATCACATCGATCTGCAGTTCAATGCATTTTATCAGCGTATCGAATTTGAAGTTCACGACGCCTTGGACCAAATGCAGGAAATGGGCTTCCAATTGAACTACACCAAAGTGGTGGACAATGTCAAACCAAAGTCCCACAATGTCCAATTAAAACTGATTACCCCCTATGAGCTATTGCGTGAGATCGATATTAATGGCAGATTGGAACTGGATGATGCTGCCTATAAGGGAAACATCACTTCAATCACTTCCCATACTCATCTATCCATGGCAGCCGCTGTTGAGGTAAGAGACAGTTTTCCATCTTCCTTTCTCTGTGTAACTTTTGTTTGGTTTAGAATGAGGACAACTTCTTGGAGACCTCAGTGGGTATTCTATTGGAGACAGATGTTATTCCCCACTATGCCTGTCAGGTGTACTTTAAAAAGGACTTCTCAGCTGTCGACAATATCATAGATATACGTTTCGAGGTCACCGATAATGGCACCATTAATAAGGTGAGTTAGTCTCGATTTTCTCTGGCATAAAAGGAGTACAATTCTTTTTCGTTGTAGCTACAAATCGAAACGGATTGGCACACAAATCCGGCGCATTTCATAAATGCTAATGGCAAAGTGCACACCACTATGTTGCCCCTTCAGCTGGCCTCCACTTCCATTCTGGTCACCAAGGGTCAGAGTCCACAGCTCAACTTTGATCTTAATCTGTTGAGTCACGAAGGTCAGAGTATTGCCTATGGCACGAGAGCCAGCAAGAAACAGGATGTCTTCAATATAGAAGTGTGGACGCCCATGAAGAACTATCGCAATATCTCGATGCATGGCACATTCACACGTAATAGCAGGGATGCTCAGCGATATGATGTTGTGGGTAATCTATATCGAAACATGGCCACCTATGGTGTTACGGGAGCTGTGCGCATGGCAGATTCCCTGCCCATTGATGTCACTCTGCGTGTTCAGCCCAAATCTGGCGGACGCGATGGTGTCATCGAACTGAATATCCATGAGGCAGGTGCGAATAAAATACGCTTCTCGTTCAGTGCCATTGAGGATGGCAAGATGTGCCAGATATCGGGAGGTTACAGTGTCAGCGAGACAAACGGAGCCATGGACTTTTCGGTGCTGGTGGAGAGCACAGAACCGGAAATAGCTCGCATCAATTTCTATGGCAATTTGAAGCCCGTGGAGCAGGGTAGAATGATTGGCGACATCAATTTGCAGACACCGTGGAAAGAACTGGGCATCGATTCGGTGCATCTTCACTCCGATGTGGGAGTCCACAATGGTAATGGTAAAATAATCGGGGAATACAAAATCGGCAAGCACATTGGACGCGGCAGTTGTCTGTGGTCTTGGCTGCTCAACGAGAATCTACAATTGGTGCTGGAGAGCTACATGGAGAGGCCGAATGCCAAGCCCAGGATTGTTCATGCCAGTGCCAAGTATCTGAATCCGGGCAAGAATTTCCTACAACTCCAGACCGGTGGCCGTCTGAGTGTGGACTCCAAGTGGAATCTAGATGTGAATGGCAACATGCAGTTCAAATCGCAGGATGAGTTTGCCTTCGGTGTACTCACCCAGTTGCCCTTGCCAGTGGGCGATCACCATCAGCTATCCGCTAGCTATAGGGGTAATATCATCAGTAAGCAATTCGTGGAACCCAATCTCTTTGTCGAGGGTAGCTACGAGGCTTTGCAGGCCAAGCGTAAACTCCTTACGCGCCTCTCCTACCGCAATGCCACAAATGATCTGCAAGGTTTGGCTCACGTGGAGTGGGGACTGCTCGAAAATCTCTCCGTTGTGGAAGGCGATTTCGAATTGCTGCGCAAACAGGGCGTACGACGGGAGTTCCATGCTAAGTTGATTACACCACAGTTCAAGGATGACCACACTTTCGCTCTAACCGGACACTATGACATGGCTAATGCCGACTATCATAATTTGGTTTGTGCCCTTGCCTATCCGGCTAGTCGTCGTATATCAGATCTGGATGTTTCATTCAACTCTTTGACCAATATGCACGGAGTCCTCAACAGTACGACGCCATTCCTGAATGTCACTTGGTTCAAGACTGACTTTGAATTCACCACAAAGAGGTGAGGTTAACCACTTAAAAGAGATAAGTGCTAATTTGTAACGTCCGGGCTTATTCTTAAAAAATTCTTAGTTTTAATGTCTTATTAGTTTCTTATTAGTCATATTCTAAGTGTGCCCATATATCGATCATGATCGTACACGGGTAATGTGCCCAAATATCACAAATATCAGAGGGGCACATTTAAAAATACTGTGGACGTTTACAAATAAAAGTTCCTCCTCATTTTTCACAGTGGTCGTAGCTATCGCTATTGTCGCTGCCATTGGCCCAAGGACAGCGCCTATTTCAAATTGCAGAGCACCTATGACAGCGACCGGGATAATACCAATCACAATCTGAATGGCAATGTGGAAATTGAAGTTCCTCTGACCACACGTCATCGCGCTGACATCGTCTACGGACTACAGAAGCGTCAGAATCAGGATTCAGGCAATGTCAAAGTGGTCTACAATGAACAACAAATTCTGGATGGCAAATACAAGCGAGCTGAGCAGCAGAAGCATCCCATCTACAAGGACACCACAGATATTACGCTGGAGAATGACATGAGACCATTGGGAATACACTATGTGAACACCAGAGATACCCGAGATCCAACCGGAACCAGGGACATCAAGCACATTGAGATCTACGAGCTGCGTAATACGAATAATTTCAATTTGACCGGCGAACTACACACTCGAGCCACACTCAGCTCACAGGAATTCAAGGTGGTGGCCATTCATCCGAACCGAGCTGTTGTATTGACCACAAACTACGAAGATGTAAGCACTGAGGTGGTGAGACAACATACCAAATTGGAGCTATCGGAAACAGCTTGGATTGGCTACAATTTGGAATTGGGAAACTTTAGTACGGTAAGTTCAATGAGGAACTAAACGAGTCTAACTTCTAACTGATTACCTATTCTACAGACTGGCAATGAATCGCAAAGCTTTGCCCTGGAAATCTTTTATCCCAAGCGCAATCTGTCGACTAGTGGGGCGTATTATGTCACCGACAATCACTTCAATTCCGACTTGGCCTTCAAATGGGCTGGCGAGGATTACTATGAACAGCCCAAGACTATACGCAGCAAATTCCAATGGACCGCTGAGCCACTAGATAGAAGAGATCGTGATCATCAGAGCTTTGCATTGACGGTGTCTCATCCTGATCTGGAAAAGGACATCGATTGCAAGGCGACATACTATCGTGGCGTCGAGGACCTGCTGAAAACCCATATGACCATTAACTACTCCAACCAACCGGAACAGTTGATTGTTATGGGTCTCCAGCTGAAGGATCTGTACCATGAATTGGGTCACACAAACTACACCTTCAAGTTCTATGGTCAGCATCAGGCCTCCGAGTTGGATGTCCAATTGAATGGCACTCTAGCTGCCCGTCCTTCGTACTACAAAACGGAATCGACTGCCCACTATAAGCGCGACATATTCCCAGCCAGATATGGCAAATTTTTGGCCCTCCTCGACATGAACAAGAAGGAACTGGAATACGAGCGTCGATCGCCTTTCCACACTGTTCGCCTATGGCTATTGCCAACCATCAAGTACCCTCTATATGGCCTGAATGCAACTGTCTGGGACACCCCCGATACCAATCATTCGGGCTATGTCTACGTGGACTTGGCCGAACGATATGCCCGGATGGATTTCAATTTGACAGAGGATGCCAGTCAGAATTTGCAAATGGTCGGCTATATACCCGACACTCGAAGTGGCTATTTGGACATATGGCGAAACTATGAGGAAATACGCATCATTGATGTTAGCTCGTATTTGAAAATGAATCACTCACGTCTCATAACTGGTCGCTTCCACTGGCGACCCACCATTAAGAGCGAGTTGAAGCAAAAAATCAGCGGTGTGGGCAATTCCATATACAATTCCTTCTCGGATGGCATCGATTTCTGGATCAAGTCTGTCTACACGGAGTCTGTGGAATCAGTTGGTGTAGTTTGGACCACGGCCAAGGAGTATAACAAGCAATTCATCGATGACATTGGTCAGCTAAGTGTTTTGGATGAGGACTTGGAGGATCTACGCTTGTTCGTCAATCAATCGTATGAGGCCAACGATTTCTACATCAAGGATGTGGTCAATTTCACACTGACCATTCTCGATGAGTTGGCCATTCGGGATCACATTGAATCACTGCCCAAAATCTTCTCGGAATTATGGCAAGCTATGGGTGATTCGGGCAAAGCTCTGCGGAACAGCATTGTCTGGCTAATAGAGACCATCAAAACCACCTACAACAATCTTCTGGTGGCTGTTAGCCGTTTCTTCCATGGTGAAAGTCTGACCTACATTTCAACGCTAATGGAGAAGGGCATCGAGAAGTATGACAAATTTGTCAAGGACCTTCATATCAAGTTCATCAAATACATTGAAAACTTGTGGCACAAAACCTGGACTTTGGCAGAGAATCACTGGAAGAATGTGCTCAAGCGTTTCGAGCCGCATATGTTCAAGTTCATCAGCTTCGTGGAGACCACAGCCTGGGATCTCAGCAAGGAGGTTTTCGATTTCATCTACAAGCGAACAAATGAATTGGCCGAATCGCCGTATTTCAATAAGGTTTCCAGCTTCACAGCCGATGCAGAGCGTTTGTATCGCGATTTCAAGGCCAATGATGCCATCACGAATATCAAGAAGTACTCAACTCTGGCCTGGAACTTCATCAAAGAGAAGTACTTCAAGCTGGTGCCATTCGGCGCCGAGTTGAACGAGGTGCTCACCGAAATCTGGCAGGAATTGAAGGAACTGGAGAAGATCGAGCAGGTGCAGCTGATGGTGCAAAAGTATTATGAAATCCTGGCCAGACTCGATTGGATAGCCGATGAATTGCAGCTGGAGCATCGTTTGCATCAAATCTATGGTTTGTTGAGAAATAAATTCCGCAACTATGCCATGAATGCCCTCGAGACAGCTGACATGTATAGGGAGGCAAAGACGAAGTTCGTCTTCGATCCAGAAGTAGGTATCATCGATTTGGAGCAGAAATTACCCATGTCCTGGCATGCTTTCAACGAGACACCGAAGTTTGAGGAGATTCCCGAATATAAGGTTCTGTCCAAAGTGCAATCTTTCCTATCCGAAACGAATTCATCCATCCTCATGAAGCTCTACAACATGAGAGCCCATTTGGATCCCAAGACATGGTTGCCGCCCTACTATTGTGAGTATTCATTTCCTGTATAGAGAATGTATCTGAAAGATCGATTATCTCTTTGTGTTATCTTTAGCACGCGCTTTGCTCATTGACTCCCGTCACTATATGACCTTCGATCAACGTTTTGTTGGCCTCAATTTGAACTATGAAGAGATCACCAATGGACGACAGAATCCTCAATGCAGTTATCTATTAGCTCACGATTTCTTCAGACGAAACTTTACCTTGCTCTTGGAACCTGGAGTAAGATAACCTGAGAAACATTTGATAATTTCTAATAAACTTCTATCATGATCAACAGGCGCAACCTCAAGCTGGCCGTGTCAAGGAAGACCTATCTACCCGCAAACTGAGCTTTATAGCCAATGGACATTTAATAGAAATTGATTTGGGTACAGATGTAAGTTATTCCACAATTTTATTCCATGGCCACATAACATCGATTTGCCTTTACTTGTCCAGCATATTAGCATTAATGGCAATCCTCAGCCAGTGCTTCCTCTGAAATTGGACTCGGTTACCATTTATCGTGAGTTGGATGTCCTTTCCATCACCTCGGATTTCCAGTTCAGTTTGCATTGCAATGTCCAATTCGATCTTTGCTGGTTCGAGGTGAGCGGCTGGTATTTCGCTAAGACCGCTGGTCTCTTGGGTACACTGAATAATGAACCCTTCGATGAGTACACCATGACGAATGGCCTGATCACAAATCGAACGCAAGAGTTTACGGATTCATGGAGTTTGCAGCAATGCAGGCAAACGCAAACAGCCAAAAGACAGGATGTCAGCAAGGAAGTTGACGAATTGTGTCACAGTTTCTTCCGCACTGGAATATTATCAGCCTGTAGTGCCATCCTCGATCCCGCGCCCTTCTATGAAATGTGTCTCGATCTGGGCATGAAATCCCAGCCCATACGCAAGGATCATCCGGCTGTAAAGGGAGCTTGTGCGGCTGCATTGGCCTACATAGAGACCTGCACAGCCATGAAAGTGCCCATGCGAGTGCCCACACAATGCGTTTTGTAAGTGCTAAAGAAATCTTCATCTTAGTGACATATGTATGTAACGAAATAATTTACCCTCCATTTAGCTGCCAGTTATCGAACGGTTCGTATGTGCCAGAGGGCACTTTCATGGATCTAACTGGCGCTGATATACCCCAATCAAGTGATGTCGTCTTCATAGTGGAAGCTAAGGACTGCAATGCCAATCTAAGTGTATCAAAGAACATAGTAAGCGTTGTCCAAAGCATTGATGAGCAGTTGCAGGCCGCCAAGTTGACCAATAATCGGTAAGGTGTTGGGAAATCCCCTCGAGGAGCAGAGGAATGATCTGATTTTTCTTTTTCCCTTCAGCTATGCAGTGTTGGCCTTTGGCGGCGCTTCACCATATGACAAACAGAGAACCGTTATCTACGACCGCAATGTGTTTACCACCAGGATAGAGCAATTGCCCGACTACTTTGAGCACATCACCACGGGAAACAATGGAAGCAGTGACATAACTCAAGCCATTCATGCAGCTGCCCAATTGAATTTCCGTCCGGGTGTATCGAAGACATTCGTTCTACTCTCCTGTAGCAGTTGTGCGGCAAAGGATATGCGCTACGATTACACCTCTATTCTGCAGTATATGCAAGAGGAGGGCGTCAATTTGCATATTCTAGCCGACACGGAATTCGATTTCGAACGCACCCGCAAGCTGCGTCACTTCTTTGGCTTGGATCGCGAACTGGTCTATTCGAAGCGTTTCCCCGAGGGTGATGCCGAGACACGCAAACAGGTGCATATACCGAAGAGTAATTTGGGCATATGCACACCCTTGGCTTTAGAGACAGGTGGCTCAGTGTTTAGTGCCAAAAAATTGGCTCCTGAACGTAAATATCCGATCAAACGTTTCGCCACCATATTCGCCAAGCGAGTGGCCCAAAGTGCCAGGCCCAGTAGTACACAGAGATGCGAATGTTCGGCCTATAATACGGGAGTTGCCTATGTGTCCTGTTCGCCGCGTTCATTGCCAGAGGAGAATGGAAATCTCGATGATTATGTAAGTTTGGAAATTGTGTGTTTCGAGAGAATTTTCTTTTCTAATGGTTAAACTATTTTTCCAGGACGATTTTAACGATTGGGAATGGGATGATGAACTGGATGATGAAGCCTAAGCAGAAAGTTCTGTTGGATTAGTTCATATTAAACGATTAGTTAGTTAGTTTAGTTATGTCAAATGCGAAATGTAAAGTTTTTTATAATAATACCACTCTCACACACACACACGATCACACACACAGCGTGCATAACCAAATAAACTAAATATAAATATTTTGTAGAAAAACAACGAATCAAGAATCAAAAACTAAATCATTTTTAATTTCGAGGTCTTGTTTAGAAAGTTTAATAGATTTAAAAATTCAGCTACGACCTTGAAATAATTCAAAAATTGATTTTTATTTCATGTTGTATACATGAAAAACATACTTTATTTACCATATTTTCCAATGATTCTTTCTATGCTTGCTGCTTTAGATATAAACCTTTATGAATCTAAGAAAATTTTAGCCGATTCTTGTTCTTCTGAAAGCATACCGAGCGACAAATACTTATGACACTGACTGTAGGATTATTGCATCTTTCTTCATGCTATACAATATCATCATTAGCTAAAAGGCCTCTTGATGAATTGTAAATTTTATTGTGTTTATTATTTTATTTTTTAGAAACTTTTTCTTTTTGTTCCCGTTTTATTTATCCTTAATTAGTTGGACTTAATTTTTCTGTATTCAGTCTTGTGTTTTTACATTTCATAGCTATCTTGGGACTGTTAAATTTATCCTCTTCAACGAACTTCTTGAAGATCGGAGAGCTTAAGATATAATTGTGAAATTTCCTTATCGATAAGATTGTTAGCAACCATTAATAAGGTTGACGAAGTTTTTGCATTACTACTCTTAAATTTCAAATTATATCGTTTATTTTCTACTATTTAAAACTTGATTTACATCCTTTAACATTTAACAAAAGTGTATATGATTATTTTTGAGATGAAAATAGAAAATTGACCAATATGAAAACGATTTCCTGTAAATCACGTTAATGATAGGCAAGTGTAAATAACTTGTGAAAATCGGTTGTTAAATTTGTAACAATGGTTTGCACTCAACAAAAATTTTTTATTATGCAATGAACCGAATTTTGCATTTCCAATGCCAATTTCAATTACGATCTCCATGCCAGTTTACTATAACTAGCATCCTCTGACTTTGCATGCTCCAAGAGAGACATGAGACATGCCTGACCAGTTTCTGGTTTCCGTTTCGATTGAAGCCCATTGCCTGGCCCAGGCCCATTTGGTTCATTCATTGTTTGTGCAAATCTCAGAGACGATGATGATTAAAAGTGGTCAAACAGCCTGGCTGCAGTTACCATCTGTAATGACTATCACTTTTGCTGCTGGTGCTGCTCCACGGTTGACGGAAGCAACTGCAGAACACTCAAGTCTCAAGTACGGCTAACAACCTTAACCCCAAACCTGGGCCAGTTTCCCCATTCACTTTACACTGGCCATTTGCCATTTTTCCACTTGCCACTTGATATCGCCAGCACTAGTTGAACCCAATTTTGTTGATATAGCATTTCCCGAATCATAATGAAAATTATGCGAGCCAAATTGTAATGTAATACTTTCTATTTCAATGTTATGGTTACATCAACTCACCTGGAAAACTGAAAATCTTTCACTTTTTTCTATCTGCCCAACAAAGTATATAAACCAGCAGACAGAGGGCAACTGTTCGCATTGGTAAGGTGAGTTCCGGCAAGACAACGACAACGACCACGACTACAGCAGCAACAAAATGTGGAGATTTGTAAGTGAAAGACTTTAAGTAATGGAAATCCAAATTTAATTTCCATTTTAATTGTCCCTTACAGCTGTTAATCTGTAGCATACACTTGATCTATGCCTCAGATCATGGAGGCGAAGGCATAGGAGATGGTCACTATGGAACAAGTGGTGGCGGAGGAGGAGGAAGTGGCAGTGGAGGAGGTGGTGGTCACTATCATCAGGATACGCCTACAACATATTCAGAAATCTCCAAACATGTGCCTGTTCATGTCATCGAGAAAATTCCACTCCCCATACCCCATCCGGTGGCTGTGAAGGTGCCAAATGTTATCCATTTGCAAATACCTGAACCCTATGCCGTCCATGTGCCTGTACAACAGGAGATTCAGGTGCCAGTCTATAAAATTGTACCAGAGATCACAGAACGAAAGATACCCTACACTGTGGAGAAGCCGTATCCTGTGGAAATCGAGAAACCATATCCCGTTGAGGTAATCAAACAGATTAAAATTCCGGTGCCCAAACCGTATCCAGTGCCAATAACCATCTACAAACACGTGTTGCATAAGGAACACGGTTGGTAATCCTTGCGATGAGTATTAAGTCCGACAATAGTGAGAGTATTAAAATATTATGATCTATTTAAATAAGTATTGTAAATTTAAACAGAAGTTGTTAAACAAATTAAAGTACAATTTTAAATGAATTGTTTATGAGCCAGATCTATGAAACTATGATGATGTAGTGCTTTAGGCATTTTCCAACTCTAATTATCTAAATTTGATGTATATTTTGAACTACTTAGATCAAGAGACAATGGCGTTAGGTGGAGGAATGAGCCAAAATATAACGTTTTGAATCGGGTAGATTTTTTTTCCTTTAATTAATATCTATTTGTCGTAGTTTATATTTTAAACTTAGAAGGAGAAAGGGCAACAACTTAGTTAAGTTATTTCTGTAAGAAGAAACGCAATTTCCAATCTTTCCAGGATAACTTTCTCTAATAAGTAATAATTACTATTCGTGAACAGATGTCAAATATTGTTTATTTACGATTTAAAAATACCAAAAGTATTCTTAAATATTCGTTTCCAATTTAATCTGTAGATTCACTTGTTTATAACTTTAAAATCAAACAACCAAAACTGAGTTTAAAATTTAAATGCGAAATTTGAAAAAAAAATTCTTAGAAATATTTAGAGACATGTATTTCCGAAGTCGTTCAAAAAAATAAGTTAAGTGGTCGCTAGGCTTACTAGAAACATTTAGTCATTGAATTTTTTTATTTTTTCGATTAATCTATGGAATAGAATAAAAGTTTATTTTGTTAGTTTAGTTGTTATACTTATCTACTGTAGTTGGCCGATTCGGATGGTTTGCAGCCTTAAATTAATTTATTTTCAGCATAAAGAAAGTTGTATGATATATTCAGATTGTTGTAGGAAGGACTTATAACCGTTAAGTGTCTTTGAATCATATTACAAGGATATTAATAAGACTTTCATACTGTATTCGTGATTCGAAATGTCCCTTTATAATATCCCAGACAAAAACCTGTGCGCTGTGCTTGAAAGCATCATGAAGTTAGATAGCTTTTGGACCGATGACAGCTTTTTTGAAGCTTTAACTGTGTTTGAATAATGGCATTGGGGTGCCCATACCTTACCAGAGAATACAGATTGACTTATGATACAATTTATATATATTTCTACTCAAAATACATATACACATGTGTTGTTACAATGTACACATTGCGTTGGCTAAGAAAGTTCGTTAAACTTTTGCGTAAGGATTGACGTTCTACCTAACCAGTGAGCCTGACTGACTGACAGACTGACTGCCTATTGCTGGTTAAGTTTCCACCTGCTAGCCGATGACGTGTCTGAAATGTGCGCACACTCTTCAAGCCACCATGTCATGTGCTGTTATGTTTAATATGTCCTATGTCCTTGATGAAGGAGGCAGGATGTGAAATTCTCTACAGATAGCTGACAACGCAAAGGCATACATGTATAGTGTTCTTTGATTTTTAATACTAAGACTGTTGCATATACATATTTGCGGCGATCTAATCAATTGTGTCAGCCAGTCAGTTGCTCATTCAGTCAGTCAATCAACCGCAGCTGGTACAAATTATTTATGCACAACTTGTAGCTCACACAGCACTATGCACCAAATGTATCCATAGGATACGTGTTGCGAAATTTAATTTCATTTACACACACACACAGACACATCCGAACACACGCACTCAAATGAAATAACTTGGGCATTTGTTCAGCAAATCTCTTTTTGTTCTATTTCTAGTCAAAAGTTGAGCAGAAAGTTTTGCCGGCTGCCAAAGTGGGAAAATTTATTTAAATGAGAATTCATCATGTACATATGTATGCAAAGTAAAATTTGAAACAATTAGCAAACACCAAAATATTTTGCTTCATCTTAATGAAATTGCAGCATCTTGTGAAAAGAATTGTGGAATTTAAGAATATCTAACAATGTGAAAAATATGTTTTATCTAATTAAAATGCCTAATTTATTGAGTGGAATTCACAATTCAATTGTCTAGTGGCATTTACTGTAAATCATTTGGAAAATTATCTAATTGCCAATGTCAGGGGGAAGGGAAGTGGGCCTTACATTCGCTTTGAGTTTGAATGATAATTCGTTCATAATGCTCCTCATTATAAAAATGAATGTAACGAAAACAAATTTTCCCATGCTGCTTAAATTTGCCATTATGCAGCTTGAATAAATCAATGGGCTAATGATTCGTGTGTGGAAAGTTAAATGTTACATAATTGAATGCCTCATTTGCTAATTTTATAAAGGGAATTTGTTGCATGCAACAAAGGGCATACTGAAATGCACTTAATTATTTATTATTATTATGCACAAAGTACACACGCATGATACGAGTGTAAAAGAGCTTAAATGCTCATTAAAAATAGGAACAATGTGTAAGTATATAATATTTAATTGGAATTTTTAATTCATAATTCACAGGTAAATCGAATATCAGAAGAAGCTCACTTACATTGGATCTAAGAATATTATTATCTAGTGAAAAATAAGATTTGTTGCCCTAGCAACTATGGCCTTCGGCTTAGACGATAACTACATCCATACACTATAACTTGTAACACTTATCACAAAAATATTAGTTTCTTCATGTTCTCTGGCGGTTATCTCAACATGAACAGTCTTCCTTCGGCTTAATGAAGGACTTCCCAGGATCTGATAATGTCACCAAAGGACATCACGATAGTCCTTGAAATAGCCGAGTTATAAAAACTTTTCGATGCGCATCACCAAGGAGTTCCATTTGGCCAACGGACATCCTGATAGTCTTTGAAATGGCCGAATTATAAGGACTTCTGTGTTTGCGCCCAGAAATATGCAACAAAAATTGAAAAATTAAATCAAAAACCCAAAAAAGTATGCTACGAAAGTTTCTTAAGTTAAGATTTTTAAACTCTAAATCAAAATTTTCAAAAATCTAGCCTTTTTGTCCAAATTTCAAGCTTTTGATAGCATTTTAAAATATGTAAAAATGTAAAAGGATATAGACAATTTTGAAATCGATTGAAAATTGTCTAAAATACATACAGCCTGAGGAAAATCGGAATGTTTACCAAAATCTTACAATTTTTGAAAACATTTTCAATAAAGTAAGTAAGACGCCGGGCCGACTTGGATGTACCATGCATCAGGTGAAAAGATATATTTTAAATTTCTTTCAAATGCTATCTCACTCACTCTTATATGGACACGAGCACTTTAGCGCCTCCCGACCAAATTGGTGATTTCCAGCATATGCTATCTTGCTCTTTTTTGCGTGCATCTGCCTTGCACCGCTATGAGTGAAAAACGTTTCCATGTATAACTCGGCCATTTTTATTCCGATAACATGTATTTTCGTAACATGTATTAGTGTGCCAAATTAAATTACGATACGATAAATATTTCGATAATATACGATAAATAAATCAAAATTTTCGAATTTCGGGGCGGAAGGGGGCGTGGGAAAAATTTGAAACAAACTTGGTCTGCGTGCATACTGCACGCATCTACTGTCCAAATGCGATAGCTCTAGCTTTTATAGTTCCCGAGATGTGGGGGCTCAAAATATTGTTTTTCAAATAGCGAGGGCGGAAGTGGGCGGTGCGAAAAAAAATAATTAACTCGATCTACCTGCAGAGCAAGCGGGTCTACATGCCAAGTTTGGTAGCTCTAGCTCTTATAGTCTACGAGATCTCGATGATTCTACAGACGGACAGACGGCCAGACGGACAGACAGACGGACAAGTCTCAATCAACTCGGCTATTGATACTGATCAAGAATAAATATACTTTATAGGGTCGGAAAAGCTTCCTTCTCTGACTTTAATATACCATTTCATCCTATGTATGCATGGCATAAAAATCCTCAGCTGAGTAATCTTTTAATGTTTTAAAAGAGTAAAGAAAAATAAATATGGCATCAAAACTTTGAAAATCGGTCAAAATTGTCTTAAATACAGCATCAGGAAAATTTCAATTTTGACCAAAAATTTTTCAATACCTGTCCAAAATTAAAGCAAAGACCTCAAACTATGCCAATTTTTGGCCGATTTTAAAAAGTCATTTCTTTTTTTGCTGCTTTTTTCTTAAAATTACAAGCTTTTAATAGCATTTGAAGTGTGTAAAAATGTAATAAGAACTAGTTAATCGGTTAGATATTGTCCAAAATACAGCCTAAGAAAATCTGAAAGTTTTGATAGCATTTTGAAGTAGATAAAAATTCGATAAAAGCTACATCAAAACTTTGAAAATCGCAAGAAAAATGTCCTAAATACAGCCTTAGGAAAATTTCATTTTTGACCAAACATTTTTCAATTACTGTTCCAAAATTAAAGCAAAAACCTAAACTTTGCAAATTTCTAACTATGCTAATTTTTGCACGATTTAAAAAAGTCATCTCTTTTTTTGCAGCTCTGAATGAGAGTTATAAATCGACATTCAAATCTAAAAATCTAATTTTGAGAGGATTTTTTTTGATATTTATTTTAATTTTAATTTTAATTTTAATTTTAATTTTAATTTTAATTTTAATTTTAATTTTAATTTTAATTTTAATTTTAATTTTAATTTTTCCTTGTTTACCCGCGTCGGATCACGAGTGGTTTCCATCAGACGAAAGATCATCCGGATCGTCATGAATCCTTGAATGCAGATCAATTGTTCTGGTTCTGGTCTCCTGTTACATACATTTTGGCTACTTTAATATACCATTTTATTCTATGGATGCATGGTATAAATAGTTTAAGGTCATAGTTGCAAAGGTGTGTTTGACCTATCGATTTTCATTTTTATTGATTTAATGGTATGCCTAGAATTATGCAATAAATAACATTGACATTTTCAATATTGCTCTAAAAGCAAAATGTAATTGTGCCTTCAGTTAACTTAAATAGATTTCAACAAAATTCGATATTCAATATGCATTACAATTGACTTACAGTCTATGGCATAGAAAAATTCTATCCACAATAAGCCAAACACAAAGTCAAAACGTAGCAATTGAATTTACCAGGCCTTAACTTTGTATAATACACATTCTGGTTGAGGGAGGGGGGGAGAGATACATAAAGAGAGAGAGAGAGAGAGCCAAACCAATCGAATAGAATACATACTATGTACATACATATATAGCAGGTTATGTTGGCCACGTAAAATGCAAATTAAATTGTCAGAGCATTTGGCATTACAGCAGTAGCAGAAGCTGAAGCTGAAACTCTCTTTCAGCCAATGAGCTTAACCCAACCAGGCGCAGCAATCCAAACAAATTTACAATACTAAGCTCTTACTCGTACTTTCCCTTGCCACCCACTCCGCTCCGTTTACCCCTCTCTGGGAATGGAGGCTATAAAATGAGATGCCAAATTTGCGCCACATGTGTGTTTGTGTGTGGGGGGAAAAAGTGGATAAACGAAAAAATTTCTTTCCAAATGTAGAAAGTATTTATTTTTTTTGTGGACTTAATTAAACTTAATTGATTTTTTATTGCACTAACTTGGCTTATGTAAAAAATACAGATGTATGTACTTAATGATTAATTTAAAAAAATGTTGCATAGATATGAGTTAACGGGAAACTGAAACGGAAGTTTTCCAGTCAAATAGTCAAACGTTTCGACATTTTGAGTGAGAGTATGGAACTGTTGGGTGTTGAAATGTAATGAAAATAAATTTCCTCTACAAAAAGGCACAAACACAGGCACTCATAGTCGCCCACACAGACTCACATCCACACGGATACACCTCATACAGCTGTCACATGTGTCAACTTCCTTGGCATGTAGAGACAGGAGTTGTCTTGGTCCTGCTTCTGGTCCTGGCATTTGCTACAGTCTGTGCTTGACTTTGATGAACTTTCCCGTAGGAGCAAAAAAAAAAAAACGTATTTCTATGATGATGACGATGATGATGGGGATAATGAGGATGAGGATGCTGGAGATGATATAAATAGAAGGAGAATCTGTTTTAGTCAAGACTCAAACCATTGGCTAAATTATTATTAACGCTGAATTAATTAATTGTTCATTGATTTGGAGGTATGAATAATGCAAAAGAAGCAACAGAAAGAAAAAAGAATTTGTTTATTTTTAAAACGGCAACCAATAGAGAGAAAAACATATACATACATACTTATAGACTCGTATACGTAGCGAACGAAAGGCAGGACACAAAAGTGTCGCCCATGTGTCTAATGAAGTGTAAAGTGGTGTGAATGAAGAGAGTCCTTTGATGGGTGGACAAGCCCTCTCCATCTCTACTCGATTCATCAAGAGTTCATACCAGTTTTGGAACTGGGAAAAATTTCAAAAATGCCTGTGGCAAAATTATTGATCGGTTTACCATGCTATTATTTGTCAGTTTTGCAGACTTTGAGCCTTAACTTCTCTCAACTAATCACCTAATGCTGTAATTAGTTTTACAAAACAGTTCTGCAGTTTCAAATGCATGACTGATTTCGATTTTCCAACAGTTTGGGTAATTGAATTACGGTTTAATGCAAGGACATTTTGTGGCTAGGCTCCTCTCTCTTTCTCTCCCTCCCTATCTCTCTCGTTTGGCATGTGTGTGACCTGAATATAAGTTTGTCGTGCCAAAGCACAAGGTTTGCAAATTTGTTCTTCATTAAAATGAACATTGAACATTAAATGACCAAAGAAAGTTAAGTTTAAACTAACAATATAATCGAATCTATGATTGCCTTCTATATCGATAGAAAAATACTAATCCTTGTGCCGAGCGAATAAGCAAGAAACATATGCAAAACCTACTTTTCACATGAATATCTTCTATCTTTGCAATGGACGAATCTCAATCTATCTGATGCTTTCCATTAGAGAAGAAAAATAAAAAATTATCAACGAAGCAAGTCGGGGCAGATATACTCTTCCTTTTCTATCGAATAGTTGCTGGAAGTTTATGTCTGATGAGGTTAATAAAGCAAAATGGCAAGCTAAAAAAATTGTAATCCATATATATTTATCCAATTCAACTATTTGTTTGCTTAGATAGTGTAAGCAATGCACTGATACATGAACTAATTGATTTGATCAAAAGCTGGGAAACTATTTTGTATAGAAACAGACGGATTTTTTGGTTCGACTTTAGATGCTTAATAAAAATATGTATCGCATCTCGGCGTCGCAAACATCTAATCAATTTCATGATACCCTTTTAAAGCGTATAAAAATGCTGCATACATTTTGAGGAAGCAATTTTTTGGGCAACATGTTATCTATGTAATATTAATTCAAAGCGTTTGCTACTCTTTTGAGCAGCTCAAACAAACAAGGTTGAACTTTATCCCATGTGCATGTATATATTCAGAAAATATTGGAAATTGAAGAGCACAAAGGGTTAGAGTAATCTGAATTAAGCATCATATATACATATGCTGATACACATCGATAACTTCTTTTTCCTTTTATGAAGAGAGCCTTGCCAAGTTTTTTTTTTTTTTTGCAACATGCCTTTATATATTACTTTTGGCATCTTTTGTGTTTAATATTTGCCTTTCATGGAACGCCATAATGGCGGAAGCTGTGCGAAATCCTCTTAGTCATAAACATAAACTATAAATAGCCAAGAGAAGCCCAAATATTTGACATTAAAAATGCAAGCACAAGAAAAAAGTAATAATAATAATAACAATTTATGAATCAATGGCCAAGTCAGAAGGGGAGTCAAGCCGAAACGGGCCAAGCCCAGTCTCACCGGATGCCACACAAAGGGCACAGAAAACTGAAAGTTACCTAACAATGGACATAATGACAAATCCCTGGCAAAAGTAAAAGTGGTTGGCCATTAAAGTCATAAAAGTCGCGTGGACTAAATTAGAAGGAATTCTTCTACAAGCTCCTTTCGCCATCACCTTCACGTCCACATCCTTCCGCCTTAGCGCTCTCTCTCTCTCTCTCTCTCTCTCTGTATCTGGGTGTTAGCATCCGCATCCCCTGCTGTTTGTATTTTATGTAGGTACACAACAATTTTAAATGACTTTGAGCAGACGACCTAAGACTGACAATACACACACACACACACACACCAATACACACATACATACATACATCTGAACATATACATACACAGGAGCAGCATCTGAATCAGCGAAGCAGCAGCCGAAAGTAACAGATAAGATTAAACTCACAGGCCCAGAGTGACAACAGGCCGAAGTCGACGTCGACGTCGTCGTTCTCGTACTCAAGATGGCGTTCCACGCCCACCACCCACCACGTCAACCACATTGAGTGTGCGCGCTCGTGTATGCCGTAAGCGAGTCAAGGTTAAGCTCCAAAAATTTCTCAACATCCGTCGAATTCGTTGAGGAACTGCTAAAAACGAAGCTCAGCCATCAAAGCCAAAGATACAACAACGACCAACGAAAAACCGAAAAACAACAACAGCAACAACAACAAAAGTATCTAAGTGAACGAGTATAGTACAAGCAATCCGGCTAACATTTTCGCTGGCCAAATCTCTTCACTGAAAATCTCTTTGCTCTCTACAAACTTAAGATGTTTCACATTGAATGCGATTTCGGGAACCTGTCTCAATGAATTTTCCCTTGCGTTGTGCGCGTGGCGAGAAGCAAAAAAAAAAAAAAAACCAGCTGCCTGGCTCGTAATGATTACGAGAGTTTTATGAAAGAGACGAGGAAGAACAAAACAAAAAAATACAAAAAAAGGTGCTGCGCTCCTAACGAAAAGGTTCTTCAACAGCAACCAAATCACCAACGCCCCCTTATCCCGCCCACTACCAGCAATACCCTCGTCCCACCCCCTCACCCACGACCACTTCAACGCGCTCTTTATCATTCGCACATCGTTGGCGGAAAAAAAATATGAAAAGAAAGCGAAGGAAAGTTTTCTCCTTTTGCAAAATAAAGTTTAGCATTTATGCGAGCTGCCTAGAAGTAGGCTATGATTTTCGGCCGCCCAAACATTACACAGGAAGCAATATCGCGAAGATGGGAAGTGAAAGCGAGAGAGATTAGAATAAATATGTCATAAAAGGTTATGGTGAGAAGCAACAGAAGAGCAACCCATGAGCCAGAATGGCAGATAAAACGTTTAACACTCAGATTAAATTTTTTCTTTGTTCCAGCCTGCAATATACGAGATGTTCCCTAACGTGTTCAATGAGACAACCAAATAAGACTTTAAGAAGTTATCCAAATTATATATTTGGCGTCTATCATTAAGTCTATAGGATAAAGACAAAGTCAATGGTTTATCCTGAGATGCTTTAATTTGAATGCTAGGATGACTTTTCAAGCGAAACCAAAAACATAACAACTTAATTTATTTATTAGATTCTGATTAATGACGTCGGCATAAAAAGGCCTAGGGCAATCAATCAAAGTGTGTGAAGATGCAATTGATAATTCGAGGGTTTTGAAATGCAGAAAACTGTGAAATGGTTTAGCAGCAATATTTACGCTTATTTCACAATTAAATACCAGATAGTTATTTGATTGTTGAATCAGTTCATGGAGGCTTCTCTTTCTATTTTTAAGAAAATACAGTCTGGCGCCATTTAGCTGTTGTTGTCAAATATCTCTCCTGTGTTGTTTTTTCGAACATTTTGTTTATGCCTTGCGTGAGAAATGAAAAAAGTGTTTGTGCAAAAGCGCATAAATCAAAGGGAAACACACACACACACACCTAACCCCCGATATAAGGCGACTGCCAAAAACTACGTGTTTGCCATATTTAAATATTCTGTTAGATGAAGGGCACGTGAAGCCGTCGAATATCCCTTAGCTTTAACCGCATGCAAAGACCTTCAAACATATTGAAGTGCGTTGTTATCATTCCAATATTTGCCCAAGATATATGTCATCTGGCATCTTCCTTCTCCTTCATCCATTATCCTGCTTGCAATTAGGTGTGGTGTGATGGCATTAAAATACAACCTTGAAAATTCTAGACACGTATATTCCCAGTATATTCTGGCACCACAAAAAGGATATACATATGTATGTGTGTATGTATATCTGTCTGTCTATGTGGGGGCCCTTAATGATAGACAGCTCTACTTACTCCGCCATTGCGGTTTAAATTTAGATGTTAAACATTTGTGGAGATTAGGGTGCGGAATGGACGCTTTTTGCGGTTTTCCATTTTTGACTCAATGAGCTGGGGCCGTTCAATTTAACGTTTGAGCAAATTTCATTTCAGCTTCATGTAGCTGAACGGCAACTTTATAAAATCACAAAAGCAAAAAGAAGAAAATAACAAGTAAAAAAGAGAAAAATAAACTTGATCTTATGTTGAACCGCAACACCAAGAATAAAGCCAGCTTGAAAACTTATTTTTATGCCATGTCTTTCGTTTTACGTTTTCTTTTCATACCCTTCCCAAAAGGGACAACAAGGTAAGTAGCTCTCCTTAGAGTATATGTGTCACATAGTGTAGATTTCATCAATGATTCCTTGACTTAAAATTTATTTAACTACTCATTCGAATTATTTGCTAAACTCTCATTTCATAACGCACACTCTTAGCATATTTTACAAACTAGCAGATTTTTATTTTTCTTTTTTTTTCTATTTAAAAATTTCGGTAAGTTTTGTTGCATAAAATCCTGATTAATTTCTAACCAAAGATCCTTGCTTAGAAACAAGAAACATGTCAAATTGCTCTTCAAGAATTGATCCCACTGAGATCGATGAGCGTAACAAAATCGAAGACATGCGTTTCGGTTTGGAATGCTTTAACTCCATGGATGATCTAATTCATGGGGAGAAGTGCGGAACAGAGCTCGGTTCAAATTCAATTATATTGCTAAATACTCCCACTATTACTGCAGATGTGTTCACTCAAGTAAATTTTAGCGTTTCTGGACTTTCCGCAGACTTGCCTTCTTCATCGGTACCCATAAGAAGTATTCCTCGTCCTCGTCGTGCTCCTCAACGTTATCATCCTCGTCCTCGTCGTCGTCCTGTTAACCGTGCATTAATACCACGTACTGTACTAGTTGGGAGAACGCGTCGATCACTTGTGCTAAGTCGAATTTTGTCTGGTCCACGACCATTGCCTCGTCGCAGTCCACGAATTCGAAATATACAAAAAAGATTGCGAGACAATATGTTGAGAAAGGCATATGGATTTCCATATCAGCGCAAGTAGTTCCGAGATCCGAGGACAATAAAACATCACCATGAGGACCACAAACTATCAAGGGGACGAGTGGCAGAATTTTTCCAAATTTATCAAGTTTAGATAGGATTACTACGAACTGCAACGAAGATATTTTTAAAAGAAAATCAATTTAAAAATTCAAAATTTTTTGTTCAACTAGCATTAAGATATTATTAAATTTATTTCAATACGGATAACTATTAAAATATAGAGTATGATGAATTCGTCACATCGCATGGCGGGTGTGAGAAATATTTTTTTGGTTTTTTCCCTCACTTCCTTTTCCGCTCAGTGCGTAGCTAATCAAAACTCGTGATTTTCCTGTGAAAGCTGTTCTTCATCTCTTCCTTTTTTTTTCATGCTTTAAACATTTCTGTCCCTGAGGGCGCGCTGTGTGAGAAGGTAGTGAGGGAGGTGGGGGGATTTGTGGTGGAACGGGGTCTGCAGCCACTTTACCTTCATCAGCAAGAAGTGAGCCAGTCAGGCGGTTTATTTTTTTTTTTTTGCTGTACCAACTATCAGCGTTAAATGAAAATCGCTGATGCGAGGAAGAGGTCGGTCGGCAAGCAAAAGAAACCCCCGAATGAGCCAGATGAAAATAAATTTCTCCACCAGCTGAGAGTAAAAAGTAGCAGAAGCATCAGCAGCAGTCAAAAGGTTGTGTTCGTGACCTTTGCCGGGCGTTTTATAGTTGTCCCCGTAGCTCAGTGCTTGGCATTTCTTTTGCCGTGCTGATTTGGCACCCGTACACACACGCACATAAACTGATGTATACACGTATATATGTACTTACATATAAATACGCAGTCCATGCACACGCGGAGAGAGTCTCCTTCTGCTGCTAGTTACACGCTCGTTTTTAGTACGTGCCAGAGCTTAGATACTCGCCGGCACGCACATTGCTTTGTATCCTTCATCTGGAATGCCACTGTTGCTGCTACTTACTTGCCCACCAGCCACATCAAGACCGTACTTACACTCGCACACACACATTCATACATGTGTGCATGTTACGCTGAAAAGTATGCTAAGTTTTCTTTGCTTTCGCTTGCTTGAGCTTACAAAACTCGGTTTTCGATTTATTTGTGTCCTCGAGTCTTAAAGTCTCAAGAATCGTACATGTGATAATGTCATTGGAATTGATGGGAATTCATTTCAGTTATTTAAGCCAACAATTTTGGTATTTGCTTTTGGTAATTGTGTGACTGAGCATCAGATTCATTTCGATTGCTGAATCAATTTGTGGAAACGACATTTGAGTTTCATTTCAAAAAGAGTTTCTTGAAACCATAAATTAGCTTTATATGGCCACAAATAAGATAGTTTTGAGCTGTATCTTAAAATAAGGCAATACAGAGAAACTGCTGTACACAAATTTTATTTTTTTTCTTCACTTTTTTTGCCTTTGTAACTTGTTTATTGAGATATTCTCTTTATCATAACTTAAAAACTTCAATTTTAATTTAGTTTGTGTTGTGCATTCAATGAAATAAATAATTGAATAATTGTCATAATTGGAAATTCTTACCCATTGGAAAAAATTTACAAATTTTGGTAAATTGTCAAACAAAGTTTCCCGTCAGGCAAACTTTTAGCTGTTAAAAGAAAACCACAAAATTGATTTTCTAATTGAGATGATGAAGTGAAGCGAAGAGGATCCAAGTGACTGGAAGAATAATGATTGACAAAGTGTATCTTTGATACAACTTTTCAGGTAATAATCGTTCATGGTTTTCATTTATAAAACAATATAAAGCATATATGTATATTCTCGATCAGCATCAGAAGCTAAATGCATCTCTTTCTTTCTATCGATTTACACGTCTATATAAGTCCGCGCTTGGTTTATGGTCTCTTTCACGGCGTTGACATTACAAAAATGTGAAAAAATAACTGGTATTACGTATATTTCTAAATACGTAAAGGAAAGTCAGAGAGTTATGGAAACAAAAGCAAAATTTACAATTAAAATTTCGTCAATGATTCAACGACTCTTACTTCATATACTTATACCGATTGTTTCTAGAACTATCACTTCGTAACGCATATATTTTTGAATATTTTACAAACTATAATTTTTTCCATCTTATTACTTTGAAGGATTTGGTAAGTGCGGTAGCGTTAACTCTCAATGGATTTTTAACCACACATGATAACTTTACTTGGGACAGTGAAAAATGTCGAACTGCTCTTCAAGAATTGATCCCATTGAGATCGATGAGCGCAACGAGATGGAAGACATGTGTTATGGCTTCGACTGGATTAGCTCCACTGGTAGCGATGATCTCAATATGAAATCGGAGCAAAATAATAATTCAGATTTGATTTTCGGTCAAGATTCTGGGACTGTCGCAAATATACCGCCTCCCACTTCTCGTCGTCGTCGTCGCCACCGTGAACCACGTTCGCCAAGACCTCATGATGATCAGTCCAGCGCACATCGATTGCGTCAAATGGATTCAACTTTCACATTGCCCACCATCTTTTCAACACTGAGGGAACAATACGCCAGAGAACGAAATGCTGAGCAAGAAGTGCCTCGACGAACCTCAAGACTTCGAGATTTTGAACACCGAATCTCCAGCACCATGTCCCAAGCAATTCGGAGAATGTCATTTACTCGAGCTGGCATAGCTGGATATATGTATCGTTTGAGGCGTCGACACTAGAATTAACAAGTTTACAATCAATGACAACCTTTTAAATGAGAAATTTAAAATTTAATTAGTTTAATCAGTTTGAGTATCAATTTCAAATCAATCTAAAAGACTGCCAACACATTCATCGAATCGAGACACAAAATCAAAACGACCAAGGACTAATGAAGTTATAGCTATATATATCCCAAGACCGCAAGGGGAGGACCTACTTTAAATTTATTGTTCATTCAAGATGTTATTAGATCCTTATATGCATATGCTGTGCATATTTGGACAGTGCAAAGTTTCATTCCATTGGGATATTTGTACTGCCCTATTATATCTTGAATTTGTCACACTTCGTTCAGATTGTGTGGGAGTTTGACTAACCCAGACTGGCGCAGCTGATCCACTCAGTCGCTTTTTTCCACCAACAATTAATGATTTTCTTCGGTTGCGGGATCGATTTGTGAAGCGCACATTCGAGCTACAATTTGCAGTTGATATTCTAATCATCTGATTTCCTTTCGAATTAAAATAAACTTTTGGCTTGCTTATTTTATCTTAGCTAAAAAATTCTAGGGAGTCAGTAAAATAATTTATTGGGGAATTGTCATAAAAAGAATCCTTGGGAGTTTCTTTCTCATTCGATGCTATATTTTGATAAGTTGGCAAACAAAGTTTATCAAGAGGCAAATGACTTTCTAATTGTGATGACAAAGTGCATTGAAAAGGATGTACCCAAGTAGGTGGAAGAATAATGATTGAGTTTCGGGATGGCAAGGCGTGTGATTGGCAAATTGTCTTTTTGAATCAATTTTCCAGAGAGCAATCGTCAAGGATATTCTTGTTGTTTTTGCCACCTCAAATTAAGGCCACATGCTTCAGTGCATCATTATTATGGGCATTACCAATAGCATCATCATCATCAGCAGCAGGGGCTCGAATGAGAGGCAAAAATAAGAATCCATTTATGGTTTTTGGTTCCCTGTCCATGTGGCGCCAGCTCCATAGGCTTATCTGTCATTCTTTCTCTTTCTCTCTCTCTCTTTCTCCCTCTTTTTATGACAATCACGCGGCAGGGCTTCTGGCTTTGACTGTGGTAATTGATATTAAGACAAAATGAGCCCAATGGGAGGGCCAACAACTCGCAGAACAAACAAATGTAACGAGCGGATTTATTTTTGGCCCCAAAAATAAAAAATACGAAAAATATACTTTCATCTAAGGATGGTTAATAACTTTTTATGTTCTCTCGAAATTATGAAAATATGAAAACTTCTAAGTTATAAACAGTTCTGTATAATTTTTTAACGATATTTAACTTCAGTCGTGTGAATTGTGTACCTCAAACCATTTGAAAGTTCCAATTCAAGGACTTTCTAAGGTCGAAACTAAATTTCAGTTACTAACAAAAAATTTTAAAAATAATTAAAATCGATCTAGGCCACAACATGCAGAGAACTGTAGAACAGACAACGTTTGCAATATTTATTGATTAAATCAATTATCTTGGAGTGACAAACTGATTTTTTAAACCCTTTCTTAACTTTTTATCCAACTTCATTTGATTTTAGAAACGATTGTCAATGTCCAACTAACAATATGACCAAAGCAATCGCTGTTAACTGTCCCTCTTAGGCCTCCAAAAGATTCCCAGGAATAGGAATAGGCATCAATTTTGATTGAACATCAATTATGGGGCCATTATGCGGCCTGTTGGGAACTTCAATTGGACTGGCAAACCAATTGCATTCAGGTCCGATCTGCAGCTTAGACCCGTTTTCAATTCAGAATCAATCAGCTGGAGACTACTACGATGACAACGGCGTCTATTGACCAATTCACCATTGCCAAAATCCTCCTCCTGCTCCTGCTCCTGCTCTCGACTCTCGGCTCTATTGTTTGCCAATTCACATAAAGGGAATCGAGTGGCAGGTTGGAGGCGAAGGGCAGGCATTTGTCTTTCGGATTGCGCGTGAACAAAAACGCGACAACAAAACAATATTGGGGGATTGGGTTGGAGAGACTGGAAATTGGAGGAGGGTGGTGCCCATCGAAAAAGTGCAATGTCGACACTCTGGCTTTGACTACAATAGACAGAGAGCGAGCCAGGGCTGGACTCCATTCATACGTCCTCATGTCCTGGTACGCTTCGATAGCTCCATTCGTTGGGCTCTGGGACGAACTTAAGCCACAAAAGCATTTTGCAGCTTTTGTGCATCGACTCTGACGTTGTTTCTGCCCCCCCCCCTCCCACTGCCCCTCCCACTGTCAGCTGCTGCTCCACCACCTGCCGACGGACGGATAACTCTAATGACGTCAATGGTGAGTGGCAACGACGTTTGTCAAACGCACGGCCCTGCCTTTATTTTGTTTCTGGTTTCGGTTTTTTTTCTACGTTCTTTTTTGCGTGTTTTTTTTTTTTTTTTGGCAGTAGGAGTGGCTGTTACTGACACGTTGCAACATGCAACAAGCCGCCTCCACAAGAGGCAGAAGCTGCAAAAATTCAACGAAGCTGAAACTTTTGTTTACCCCGTCGGTTTGCCGCTGGTATAAAAAAAAAAAAGCGAAAGCAAAAGTTTCCACAATTTGCGTGCCCCAGTTGGTTTTAGTGATGTGAGGCAGCAAAAAAGGAGGGAGAAAAAAAAACAACTTTTAATAGAATAGTCCTCGTCTCTGCATCCGTCCGCACCCTTCTGCTCTGGCCTTCTTTTGTTTTTTGCTCTCGCTCTTGTGGCTAACTTTTCTGGAAGACTTGTCGTTGAGTTAATTAATTAAAAATCATAAAAGGCGGTCCTGTATACAACAATTACTCATTGTTATAGCATACTTTTGGGGGCCTGCTATCGTTTCTGCATATCAGTCTGAGGAACCATGTCCATAGACTGGACGCATAGCTCAAGTTCCTTCTTAAGAGCATATTCTGTGCCAAATTCTTCTGTGTCAACTTATTATACCATGCATTCGTAGAATGAAATGGTATATTAAAGTCGCCAAAATGTATGTAACAGGGAGAAGGAAGCTTCTCCGACCCTATAAAGTATATATATTCTTGATCAGTATCAATAGCCGAGTCGATTGAGACATGTCCGTCTGTCTGTCCGTCTGTCCGTCTGTCCGTCTGAAGAATCATCGAGATCTCGAAGACTATAAGAGCTAGAGCAACCAAACTTGGCATGTAGACCCGTTTGCTCTGCAGGCAGATCGAGTTTATTTTTTTTTTTCGCCCCGCCCCCTTCCGCCCCCGCTATTTGAAAAACAATATTTTGAGCCTCCATATCTCGGGAACTATAATAGATAGAGCTTTCGGATTTGGACATTAGATGCGTGCAGTGTGCACGCAGACCAAGTTTGTTTCAAATTTTGGCCACGCCCCCTTCCGCCCCCGAAATTCGAAAAATTCGATTTTCAGCCGAAATATTTATCGTATCGAAATTAAATTTGGCACACTAATACATGTATACTAATACATGTACGTATATCTATCATCCCACCAAATATCAAAAGAATCGGAATAAAAATGGCCGAGTTATACATAGAAACGTTTTTCACCCATAGCGGTGCAAGGCAGATGCACGCGAAAAAGAGCGAGATAGCATATGCTGCAAATCACCGATTTGGTCGGGGGGCGCTAAAGTGCTCGTTTCCACAAAAGAGAGATAACATTTGAAAGAAATTTAATATATATCTCTTCACCTAATGCATGGTATATCCAAGTCGGCCCGGCGACTTACTTACTTTATATATAATATGAAATTAGAAATTTTGCTTTGGTTTACTTACATTAAAGGGTTTTCATTCTTCTAAATTCTCAACTGGCGTTCATCATTCATTTAAATAATAGAATTTCAAGATATGTAAATTAAAATTTTTGCCCTCTGCAGTTTTAGTGTAATTCAATATGGCTCCTACATCTTCCTACAACCACTTTATTGTCTGATTGGTTCTCAAGTCAATTTGCCATCTCATTTACAATTGTCGAATTGGCAAGGCAACTAACATTTATCCCCCCCCTCAACGCCTTACGCCACTCCCATTTAATTGTTGGTCATGTCCGTGTACAGTCAGTTGGTCATACATTTGAGTCAATGATTGCTTCTCAATGTGTGTGTGGAACTTAAGGCCAAGGCTAAGTGTGGGGAAGACTGTTTTGTATACATATATTTGGCATTTGCCAAGTTTATTACTTTTTTTATTTTTGTTTGACAGAAGTTCAAGGACAATTATATACCTTTGTATATAAAAATATCTACATATACGTATACAAACTTTCAGTTTGAGAATAATATTCTTACTTATATTTGGCATTGGTCATGGTCCATTATCATTATCAAGAGACACAGACAAAGTGACACACACAGACACACAAACACACAGTCAGCGAAAGTTTTTCTTTTATGCGTCGCAGCCTGAAAGTAGGCAACACAAATTTAACGATTATTTGTTACGAGTCTAAAAATAAAACCAAAAACCCGCAGAAATGGCAGACGTATCGTGTTTTGGACAAAGATAATAATGATGTTTGTTAGTAGGCAGGCATCTCACCTCCTAAAAAAACAAGTAAACTCGTTTAACTCGGAAATGCACTAACTAGAGAAGGCTACAAAAAATATGGAAATGGACCTAAAAAAAATTCCGCAAATGCGCACTTAATTGCGCACTCAAAGGGAATCCCCCAACTCAAAGCCGAATAAAAGCGCAGGGTATGAATGAAAGGAGAAATGAAAAAGTAATCTGACCAGCTGTGCTTTTCAGTTCTGTAAAACAAAAGCCGAGCATATATATGTACATACCTATATATACTTTTATTTCGACCATTCAAATACGCTGCGGTTGTGGCAAGAGGAAACATGCCCAGCGACTAATGGACAACACTCTATATATATATGTATATGAATTTATAATTGAGGGGTCCATTTTTCACCAGCATAGTCGGAGTCGAGAGTGCTTTAGTCCTTGAACAGCTCTTGTTTTTAGAAAACTCTTTATGCGAAGTTTAAAAAATATTTATATGATAAATTTTCTAAACTTTGTTTATTGTAACGATTTCTCCGCATTAACTCTTTAATTTTCATCTATTAGTGCGTCAAGTTTAATCTAACTTTAGGGGGAAATGCAATTTGCCAGAAGTCAAAGATTTAAGTTTTCTAAGACAGACAAAATAAGCTTGAGAGCGGATTACCCATCGTTTCATCTCTATTCTAAGAAATATTTGCCCTTACCCTTTGAATATTGGGATTATACTCCACTTTCATGAGTGAAATAAAGTTTTTGGAAGCTGCAAAGGTCAAAGTAATTTATCTTAACATTTACTAAATGCAGTTTGAATTAGTTTCAAGCTAAATTTCATAGATACAACGCAAAAGTCTTGGAAACACAAACTGAACCCTTTTTCTATGCATATTAAGAAGGAAAAATCGAACATTTGAATGGCGTCTTTCATTCGTTTTGGCCTTTTTTGTTTTTTATTTTTTTTATGGCCACCAAATGGTTTATTTCATACATTTCTGTGCCTTTTTTATTGTGCTCCATCATCAGTAGCTGGGGCAGGAACAGAAGCAGTCCTAGAATCAGGTCCTTTTTGTTGTTGTTGTTGTTGTATATAAAATTTCCATAATTGTGGGCAGGCTACGCATATTTAAATGCCTGGCAGTCTGTTTGTTTGCTTATTTTTTATCCTCCGTCCTGCACGTGCTAAAGATTAGGCAAGCCTGCGGCGCACATCCTTTTCTTTTTGGGTACATCTTCTTCTCGCATCCTTGCTTCATTAGGATGATGTGAATTGTGTTAGCTTTAAGGTCGGCTGGCTTTAGTCAAACGCTTTATCGGTTCAATTCAGTCAAGCACTATAAATGGCTTAGCGGGCTGCAGGCGAACCCCTCCCCCAAATGCATCTCCAACAACAAAATACAGGGAGCAGCGTATGCTCTTGTCAATCCGGCTGTCTATCTGTTTAGCAGACAGTTCCTGAGTGTGTGTGTGTGTGTGTTTGTGTGTTTGACTGGCTCCAATCCGATTGTAGTTCAGCCTGCAGCCACAGCAGCTTCTGCTGTGCAATGTCCTTGCCTTGGCTTGCTACATCCGCTGCAACTGGCTGGCTTTATCCTTTTCCTTATTTTGGCTTACCTTGGCTACACACATAACCCATCCCCATCCCCATCCCCGCTCTTTCTGACCTTGGCAGTTGATCATTTCTGCTTGGCTGCTGCCATGGCCAAGGATGGTCCATCCGAAATGAAAAGACGAAAACTTTTGATTCCTGGCAATAATTCCTTTTCATTGGATATAATTTTTTCGTTTCTCGCATTTCTCCCATTTTTTTTTTTTTTTTTGCTAGCTTTAAAGCTTTTATGTAACCTTTTCTGTGATTTATGGCGAGCCAAACTTTTTTTTCCCGCAAATTGATTTCTTGTGAATTATGACGGTCACCTTATTTTTTTTGGCTCTGAATTGGAGTCGGTTCGATTGAGTTATCTTGCGATTCTAGGGAATTTATTAACGAAACGAGCTCATCTATGTAAATGGAGCGTGTAAGCTTACTTCTTTCGCTTCTTCATTCAGTTTGATTTGTTGTAATGGTTTTTTGTTTCGTTGTTGCTGTTTTTCTTTAATATGCACTAAGGGAAATTATAAATTTATGAGTTTTTGGGCTCGCATCATAATGTGGATATAAGAGAACCAATTGTTAGCGATTGAGGCAATTTATAAGTATTACCTATTCTTTCTACTCTTTTCTAATTCGTAATGCTGTTAAGTATAGCATTCTGAGGCATAAAACTATTTTTATAGTTTAGTTTACTAGATTATACATATTATTTGTGGTTCCTATTGTTGTTATTTATTAATTTTAGTATATTGCCTTGTATTTTAACTAAGTTTTCATACACCCTTTAAAAACTTTAATTTTCATTCATCATTGTTTATGTTGTTGTTTTCAAAAGTCACGGAAAATTAATATTAGTTAGATATGAAAAATATCATAAATCATAAATGACTTTTTCGATACCTTTTATTAATATTGAAACAAAATAAAATCAAAACATAAAAGCAGAGCTTCTCTACTACACTAGCACTGTTAACTACTATAATTACATATATGAGATGAGTTCAAAAACTAAGCTAACTTTTTTATTTTTACGATTTTTTAAAATTGCTGCCCACCAACGGCGCCTAACTTCCTTATGGAACGTTCGACCTTGTCATACAAATTTCTAAACTGAGAAAACTGTTAGCAAAACTCTGAAATATTATCGAATGTGAACTTTCTGACCACATTTGTTTGGTTATTTGATGTTTGCTTAAGACTTTTGAACCATTTAACCATGAATTGTTTGCAGATATATGTCAAAAACACATTTGTTATGTTATATGCTAATTGAAACTTTAAAACTAAACATAAAACTAAAGCAAAGTGCATCAATATTCGAATATAGTTATAGCTAGATCCTGTAAATCTGTAAATCTCTTCTAAAGAGAATATTTTTGCGTCCAAATAAAAATGAAGTAAGTAAGTCGCCGGGCCGACTTGCATATACTTACCATGCATCAGGTGAAAATTCATATATTAAATTTCTTTCAAATGCTATCTCGCTCACTCTTATGTGGACACGAGCACTTTAGCGCCCCCCCAACCAAATCGGTGATTTCTAGCATATGCTATCTCGCCAAATTTAATACGAATTTATCGAATTTCGGTGGCGGGAGGGGGCGTGGCCAAAATTTGAAATAAACTTGTTCAGCGGGCATACTGCACACATCCACCGTCCAAATGCGATAGCGCTAGCTTTTATAGTTCCCGAGGTATTGGGGCTCAAAGTATTGTTTCTCAAATAGCGTGGGCGAAAGGGGGCGTGGCAAACAAAAAAAAACAAACTCGATCAGCGTACACACCAAACTAGTTTACATTCCAAATTTGGTGGCTCTAGCTTTTATAGTTGCTGAGATCTAGTCATTCTTTCGGACGGACATGTCTCAATCGACTCGGCTATTGATACTGATCAAGAATATATATTCTTTATAGGGTCGGAAAAGCTACCTTCTTCCTGTTACATACATTTTGGCGACTTTAATATACCATTTCATCCTATGGATGCATGGTATAAAAATTTCTAGCTGAAGTCCCATATTCTAAAGGTCTAACTATCTCGTCAAGTTTATTGTCCATGTAAATGTCAAGAATTCATTGCGACTTGCTCTAAATATGCGTATCAAATGTAATTACTTTAACTTACTCTCATTTGTGCATATGTGCATAATGATGTCATGTTTCGGTTACGTTCCATCAAAGTCAAAAGCAAAAACCCGATACCGAAACAAAACTCGAACCCATAAAGCCCGCCCAACTGCATTCAGAGAGTGACCCTCACAGTCATAAACCATATGTGAGCAACAGCAACGGCAGCAGCAAATGGACAACTGGGCAACTATTGTATATAGCCAACAATTAATAACGGTTATACCTGAAGATTTATGTGCGGCAACATATAAACAAGAGCGAAGCTTTTCAAACAAGGCGACCGCAAAATGTCATAAACCCAAACCCAAACCCAACCCCAAGAAACACAAAACAAAAATTGTGTGTGTTTAGAAAACAACAAAATATAAATTTTGTATAATTAAAGTAAAAGAGCGCGCGACCAGCGACCAGATTTTTGCTTCTTCACACCGTAGTTGGTAGTGGGCGTGAGAGAGGGGCGGGAGGGTTGCTGGGGGGTGACCGTCTGGCGGTAAGGTGAGGTGCAGTTGAGGGGTCATAAAATACAATACAGAAACTAAAACAAAATAACACTCACCGCACCGCACCGCACCGAACGTGGTTTTTCCATGGCAAACCAATTTTGGGGATGACTCGGAATCCGAGTCGTGGGATACAAAAACATTTCTAAGCGATCCGGTTGAGGTTGAGTAATGATCTTTGTCCACTGGAGACATGTTTGCTCCAAGTTTTTGAGCTTTGCTTAGCACCTATAAATTGTTGTGCTAACAATGGATATGACAACAGTTGCTCCCCAGTGTCCACATCGGCTGCATCGAAGTAAAACCAAATCGCATCCTTCAAGAACTCAAAACTAAATCAAATATGGCAAGTATTAAAGGAAGTTTTGACAGAATATTTCTGTTTTCGATTTTTATTTAGTTAAACAAATTTGCAAATCGAATTTGCACAAAAGTCTTTGTAATCAAAAGTGAAGAATACACTTTTTGCCCGTTATATTTGTAATTCAAGGTATCCTTAAATGTCCGACTAGTTCACAAGGAACAAACTTTAGTCAGAAATAAATTTGCAAGCGATTGGAATAATTTTGTCCAGAGTAGGCCACAATTGGAAAGGATTTTTCTTTAATATCCCTTATTAATATTCAACATTCTAAGCTTTGCTCTTCAAATTTCTAATTCATAATATCCTTAAAAGTCGGAATAATTCACCAAGAAAAGTCTTTAGTTGGAAATAAGTTTGCAAACGAAAGGATATATTTTGTCCTGTGTGGGCCACGATGGGGAAGAAAGTTCATTCCTCTTCCCAAAGGTTATTCTATAAATTAAAATTACTTTTGCAATTTAACAATGAGTTAAACTCCACAATTTAAGACATTTAAATTGGCAAACAGGATCAAGTAAAGTCATTAGATATTAAGCTTTAATCCTTAAACAGACTCTTTACTCTTTGTTGCCCTTATCCGCAGGTTGAAATAAATTTAAAATGTTTTCAAATTTCTCTGCGAGCACAAATATTATATTTTCTGAAACTTATTTTTTGAACTGAAAGCTTATATATGTACTATTACATTTACATGATTGATGCGCCAATTTCTGAGTAATTCCTGGCAGAGATATTTGAAATAATATCATACAACTATTTCTTGAAAGATTTAGATTCTAGACAGATGAGTAGTTAGATAGACAGTGGAATATAGCTAAATAACGAATAATTAATTGTTTAATTTATTACACATTATATATTGCGACTTATCTGTATTATAATTCTTGAATATTCTTAATTTATCCAGCATTGCCTTACCGTATTCGCCATTGCTTTGTCATCGCTGGTCCTTTGTGGCGCTGATGTTTCGCATTTGTCCACCAGTTATTTGCCACCTGTTGTAGGTGGAATCGGTAGTGGTTATGCCAATAATGGATATTCCAATGGATACTCTTCGTATCCAGGGTACTCATCGGGCGGTGGTTATTATGGAGGATCAAGTTATTCATCGCCCTTGGTTTCATCCAGCTACAGGAGCTACGCGGCGCCTCAATATAACACATATGCCACACCATCGAGAACCTATTTGCCAGCAAACACCGGCTACAATGGCTACACTGGCCTGGATACCACTTATGGCAGCAATGGCGGTTATATCTACTAATATGGAAACAGGCGAACGAACGATCAGCAGCATCAACAAAATTCGCGACATTTATTTGGCATTACAAATTATCGAAACTATTTCACTTTAAATATTATCGAAAAATAAATTCTTTCAGTATGCAAAAGTAAATTCCATTTGTCTTTTTCATCTTTGATCAGGTATTTATTTCATAGCGGGCCATAGAGCCTTCTAAAGAGATCAAGTAAGTGAGCTTAAGATTGGCAGAGATCGAGATTAACTATCCAAATCAGTTACAGGAAATGCTGAAACAGTTTATCTTCATCCCCTCTACCATAGTGAGATTATAACTGAGCTGTTTGCCTTTGGTAAGTGCCTTGGATTGCTAATCAATCTGAATCCTAGTAACTAAGAGTCACCGCTTTACAACTTGCAATTCACTTCAATTTCCGCGAAACGGAAACAGTTAGAAAAGTATTAGATTATACATATTGTATGCCAGTTATTGGTTTCAAAGTGCTACTTTTCACACAAACCACCAATCCACAGTGGAAAAATCCAAACCAATTCATGAACTATATGTACATACAAAGGAAAAAAAGAGAAAAAGAAAAAAAAATTGGATTTGCATAGCTAACGCGAAAACAACACAAAAAACAATAGATGCGTGATGCTCTTAAGAGTTCACAGAAGCAAAACCAACGGGGGGTTAAGGCTATACACGCTGTTGGGTCTTAGGGTCTCGAAACACAACATGGGGCCCCCACCCCCCTGGCAACGAAGGGTCGCGGGATGGGATAGAGCTGACTGCATGAATGGAGGAAACTGAAAAGACAGTCACTTCCGTTTAGCAAGAAATCCATATTTTTTATACCCTTACAAGATTTTTTTGTTTTGTCTGATCAATCACAGTCAAGTTTTATGATGATTAAGAAGAAAGAGTATTAAAAGTTTCTTCGAGAATAGTTAACAGGTAACTTTCCAAAAGGTCTTCAAGCGACTTCAGCTAGTTCTGAATGACAATCACAGTTTGGATTTATGATAACTTACAATTTAATTCGAGAAAGAGTATCCAAATTTTCTTTCGATAAGTTTATTAATCAAAATCGTTCGTTTAGGTAACTTTCAAAAAAGTGTTCCGCCGATTTCAGTTAGATCTAAATGACAAATGCCAATTTTAAAAGCAAGATGTTAACAAGAAGAGAGATTATTATAACAAAACCTTATTTTGGCCGATCTTTCCTTTGGATTTCCATACAATCTGTTTCTAGATATAGCAGAAAAGCTCAGAATTTTACCTTAATGACTTCAAAACATGACTTTATCTATTGGAAAAGCCTTCTTTACCAGGTTCTGGTTAATAACAAATATACCCTTTACTGTTTGGTTAGGGTATGCAAATTCAATATGACCTCAGGATAGATTTTGGTAAAGACAACAAACCAACAAGAGTTAAGACCGGGCGTTAATTGGATTTATTTGGCAATTTATGACAAAAGTTTTTCTCGCCGCTGTTGATGGGGTTGTTGTTGTTGTTGTTATTGTTTTATTGTAATTTGCCTGACATTTGCATTTGCACAAAACCAAAACCAACAGCGAAAAAAACGAAAAACAAGGAAAATTTGAGAGAAGAACGAAGAGAAATCGAAATCAATAAAATGAAAATTGATGCTTTCATCCGTAAAACAGAAAAAGAACGGAAATTGAAATGTGGTAAAATGGCTGGCTGGAGAGAGGACCTCGATGATAACACATACAGTTCTAGTTGCCGCAGGGTCCAAGTGAATTTATTATGGATTTTCATTCAGGTTGTGGGTTTTTCATTTTGTTTGCATATATGTATTTTATTTTTCTTGTCATCGCACTTTTAATTGCATACTATATGTACATAAAAATATATATCGATTACCAGTTTACAAATGGCAAAGGTTAATCTTTTGCTTATCAGTCTGCTATATAATTTTTGTTCAATTAAAAACCAATCACTCATCGGTGATTGTAAAACGCTTTAATGCTTCGAACGCACACATAAAATAATGATATAAACAAAGATCGAAGCCTCCCAGCGACATCTAACGCCCACAATAACAACCATATCTTAGAAAAATAAAACACAAACATGTGCATACATATATAGAGATAAATATATGTATATCTATGTCTATGTACATATGAATGTGTGGCTATTTATTTGCTTAAGATTAGATTAAATGTATTGCCCCGTCTACTGGCAAGCTAAAACACTCGAAACAAAAACCAAACAATCAAACAAACATTAGAAGAAGTTTGGACTAGATACAATTGGGCATATCATTAGCTTTTTACTTTTATTTACCAAAAATATTCTTAAACAATTCATAAGCAAAGATTAAAAGAAACGAAAGCCTTTGATTCAAACCAATTGATATTAAATCATGACAATTTCTCACATTATTTTATTAAATAGTTCTAAAGTCATTTGCTTAGAAGCAATGCAGTTTTTTGCATATAAGCACAAATTTGTATATAACGTCTATAGAGTAAGATTAACATAGTAAGAGCAATTGACTAAAGTTACTGCCATTTAAATTACTTACAAACTAAGCAAAATCGAGCAGTTTAACCCCTAACAAATCGGCTATTAAATCAACATCATTATATTTTCATATTAATAGTCACTGAATAGGTTATAATTACATACAAATATAAATAAACACTCACAACGATGTTATTTAGTAATTGTTTATTGTTTGCCTGAACTTCATTCAGACACAGGAATACATAACCAGAATGTTCTTTTTGCATGTCATCTTCTTGGGTTTCATTCATTAATTGATTAGCTAACTCTTGATTAGTGACAACTTGTCTTATATACATGCAGAATGTTAAACAATTATTGCTCAAGTTGGTGAATGATATATATAAAGCTTTTGTTTTCCATTCCTACTTATTTTAGTTTTGCAAATTTTTTTGTCTTCATGGCCCATTTGTTTTTTTGTCCCTTGCCGTTTCTCGAAATGTTTCCCCTGATAAGTATTTAGATATAAGCTAAAATATCTCTGTGTGAGGGTGTGCATACATACATCTATGTATATGTGTGTTTATCTTATTTTTCACAATTTGCTTTAATTTTATAAAAGCTTCCTAGATGATTGTATCTACAAGATACAAAATTTCAGCTACTGTAGTTTGTATGGAGTTGCAGTTGTTGAAAGGTGTTCGCCCACATGACAAACTCAGGCCAAATCAATGATCAACAGAGAGAGAAAGAGATTGTTAAATTTGTATTTGTTTAAACAAGTGCGTAACTTTCAATTTGCCAAAAAAGGCCACTTAATGGATTGAGGCAAACCCAAAGATTACTCACACACACACACACACTCTCTTACTTTGTATATGAATTTATTATTATTATTTTTATTATTATCTCTCTTTTTTTTGCACTCTTTCAATACTGGTCTTGTGTATTGTGTGCGTTTTTTTCATTTAATTTTTTTAGCGCTCATAAATTAATATGACGCTCACGTTGGCTTGAGAAATACTTATGGGGCGAGTTATATCTGTCTATATACAAAATTTTATTGTACAGATTTTTTTTCTCTCATTTATTTTGCGAGTGGCACGCACAGTGGGCATGATAGTCAATAAAAAAGAACTAGCAGACAATACACAAACCCACACATACATGCACAAACTTTTTGATATAAATATATAACACATTTCGTTGCTTATAAAATAAAGAATAAAATTATATAAAATATAGTCCAACTAATTTCTAGTTTGTTTAGCTTTTCTTTCCATTTTAGCGCAGTTTTGAATACAAATGACATGTAATTTCGTCCAGCCATTCGAAATTGAGTTCATTATGAAAAATAATAATAAAATTGATTTACGTACGAAATTGTGCGGCAAATGAAATTGTTTAATGGTCAGTATACAGAGTAGCACCAAGGGGAGAATGCATGACCATCGAGGTGGGGATGTGGGTGCGTGGGTGGAGGAGAAGTGAAATTGCTTTATGAATGGCGAGTTTGAAACATGCGTAATACAAAAATAGAAAAAGTAGAGGAAACCAAATGGGTATTGTATAATTTATTACACACATTTCTTTTTTCCTTAAGGTGGGATTTTGTAATTAAATCGGAATGCCAAACAAAAAGTGGAAATAAGATTAAATAAAATGTGCACAAGAGAAATTTATGCAGGTACTTAAATTATTCTCTCACACACTTCTGCCAACAGATATTTAACAAACATTTTGGGCAGACTTGTGGAGGAAGAACTTTCTGAAATACTAAATAACTTTTAGGGAAGTGAGATAGACAAAATAACATTCTGCAAACACTCGCAAATCAGTTAGAAAACTTTCTCGGCTTTTTTTGTGAGTGTAACGTAAAGTATCTTCTTTCACGAATCATATTTAAAAATAGAAAATTTACCTTGGACCAACCATAGAGGCACATAAAGATTAGGTTTTGAGATCAAGATAAGTGGCCTCACTTTGCATATACCCCCCTTTGATAAGGTCTACTTATGCATATCTCTCTCCAAGCGAGTACATAAAGCTGGCAAATGTTGACCCAACTTACTTGTTTTCACAAAATTCCCCTATTTTTTCATTGATAATTCTAATCATTAGAATTATTGATTAAATGCGAGCAGGCAAACGCAAAAATCAATTCTATTTTTATTTGTACCTACTTTAAGTAACAAATTCAAAATGAACTGGGCAAGGAAAAAGTGACGAGACGGTGACCACAATTTTCTTTTTGTAAATTTATCTAGAGATTTCTCGGCATCCGAGTCACTTGAGTTTACCCTGACTTTCACTAATATTTGTTGTACTCTTCATATGGTACACGTATTCTGTTTGCTTAATTTGTTTATCGTTCGCCTTGTTACTGGTTCTGGTTCTGGCTGGCTTTTATTTTCAGTCTTGTTCGTGCACTTGCTCTTTGGCATAAGGTCTGCATAAATACTTATTTCTTACAAATTGCCAAGTGCTTGCGGTCAATGGTTGCGTATGCTTAATTAATTGCATCGAATTACTCATACGCCGAGTGGTTCGGCTTGAATGACTCACCCGCTGCACTAAGCTCTTAGCTAAGCTCCAAGTTGAAGAAGTATTGAGTTAAATTGAGCTAGTACTTGATTGGATTCAAGTGCAAGTACCAGCAGCTATTAAACAAATTAAAATTTGTTTCTATTTATTTAGTTTTGTTTAAGTTTTCTGTTTGCCAATGGTGGGGGGCATGGTGCTATGTAAATTAAGCGTAATTGAGCATTTTATAGCATGACAGGTGAATGGCTAAACTTGAGCCACAAAGAGTTCATTGATATTAGAGTTGGACAAAAATAACTGAAATCTGTTGGTCAATGCTTTAACTGATTTGAGTGCCCTCTTCGGTTTTTATCTCTACTGAGTTAAAAAATAAAATTTATTCTGTTCTTGGAAGTATAGAAAGCTGAACCATTTCATATCGCTAAATCTTAAGGTAACTACTCACCTTTTGCCACCATTCCCCTTTGAAAAAGAATGTTGAATAGTGTTATTAGCTTATTATTATTATTATTGCTTTACTTCAATTGGAATGAAAACCTTGACTCACATTTATCGCACAATAGTTTGAGCAGCCAAAATATAACCCACACAAGGAAGAGTAGTTCAGTGAATTCTAAACCTGTCATAGATTTCAATCAAAACTTACTTTGTGCAAAAAACTGACATGCAAAGAGATACACAGAGGTAGATTTTATAGTTATGTATATCCAAAGGTGTAGAAAGGGGATCCAAAGTTACTATTTCACGCGTTCATTTAAAATATTATTCATAAATAATACAGTGAATCATATAGATTATATAGATACATTTTTCACAAAACGGATCTTAGAATATCAGAATAATAAATGTTAATTGGAAAACTTCTTCCGAAAAAAAATATTGTTTAGAAACTAGAAATATTATATTTGACAATTTTATCGACAAAACAAAAATAAATTTTATTTATTTATTTAGTGTATGATATAGTTGTAAACTAACAAGAAAATAAATTTTAACTTTAACAAATTTTAGAAATAATATTGATAAATCAGATAAAGTAAAGTGCCAAATTTTCAGAAAATTGTATAAACGCTAAATGAAATGCAAAGAATTTTCGAAAACGAATGGAATCTTCTAAATATTTTGTTTGTTTCTCAAAATGATATTAAATAAAAATATCCTTCCCATAGTTTGTTAGGATCCTGGCTACGCCACTGAATAGACATATTCATATAGTAGAAGCAATAAAAATCCAAGCCAACGACTTAAGCACGACATCCCAGAGCAGACTTAACATTATTCTATTTTTGTTATACTTTTGCATTCGGCTTTTTTCCATTTTCTCTTATTTTTTTTAGCTTTTCAACACGCCACTTTATGTAAGCATTAAAACTAGCGCCTCTCTCATACGTCGACAGCAGATACATTTTCATTTATACGTAGTGCCATGTCGTGTGGATTTTTTGTACAGTTTTTCATACCTCTTAGTTTTGGGAGAGGTAAACCCATTAACTTCGCATTGACGATCGTAAAAAGTATATTCTAGCAACATGAGTTGCAGAAACCATTGAACGATAGGGGCGCCACTGTGTTCGGTGTAGGAGGCTGCTTAAATCATTAGATCAGAATGACCTTTATATAATGGCTTTTAATTTATCGAATTACTTTTTCTAGGGTATCTCAAAGTCGTCACCGTTGACTTGCTAATGAGATCTTTTTTGTTGTTGTTTTTTGTTGCTGCTGCTGTTGTTGTTGTTGTTTAAGTTTAATGCAGTTGCTATATGCAGTTGCAGTTGCTGGCGTTTCGCAATTTGCGAATATTTGTTACAAGGTCAATTCAAGTTGTTTTGGATGGAAAACAGTGCGAACAATAAATGCAAATAAAATGTTGTCTTTCGTTTGGTTTTTTGTGTTTTTTGTATTTGAATTAAGTTGACAAAAATCAAAAGCAAACATTTTTCGACTTTTCCTCTTAGTTTTTTTTTCTTGCTTTTCTTTTTATACCATGCATCCGTAGAATGAAATGGTATATTTAAGTCGCCAAAATGTATGTAACAGGCAGAAGGAAGCATTTGCAACCCTATACTCGTCTAGTATATGTATACCCTGGTCAGGTTTGTTTTTTGATTTTGCCGATACAAGGGGATAAAGGGCGATTTAATGTTTCGATTTCTTCATATTACTGTTAATTTCTACATATTAATTCCTGTATATTTTAATTGATTTCAGCTTACCTGTATATCCAGAAGTGAATTACCAGTCGAATTCCAAAGGTCCGATAACGTCGACACCCTAAATAACCCTATTTAATATAATTAAACCCCTATTATGAACACTATTATTTTTTCGAAATTTTCAAATTAATAATATTTAGTATTTGAAAATTATAAATTTTAAAATTTTTGTTAAATTCAAAATTTCCGCTAAACTTTAAAATTGCCGTCAAAGTTTAAAACATTAAAATATCCATTAGAGCTTAAAATAATTTTCGAATATAATTTAATTTAATAATAAATCTTTATAAATCATATATAGACATATACTGAAATCTATAGAAGAAGTCTTTAAATATATAAAGTAATGCATGTATGTGTTAGCTATCGCGGCAGGCAAAAGGAATTTTGATACATAAATTTGGTTTTTTAAATTTGAATTAGTTTTTTTACTTGGTGTATGGTATATCTAAATCGGCCTGACGAATTACTTGCTTCATTGTTGTTGTTGTTGCTCTTGTTGATGTTGAACAGCTGCATTTCGTTTGAAGAGGCTGTCGGCCAGCAACATGAACAGCAACAGCAACATCAACAGCAACAGCAGCACCAACAACATCAACGACAAGAGCAACAAAAATTTACAAATTGAATTTGCTGTCAGCTGCCAGGACGGATGGCTGACGCAAATGACTTCTTGTCTGTCTCCGTCTCTCGGGCAAATTAATTTTTGTGGCCAAATTCGTTTTCGGACACACTAAGTGCACATATAGGGCGAACATCCATGGTTTGCGAAAGCCTTTTTTTGCCTCTCCTTCCAACCCTATCCCTATTTCCCCCCACATACTCTTTCCGTCTTGATGATGTGGCATCGGCGAGTGGAAAGTGGAAAATTACATTTACCTTTTCAGTTGGCAACTAATTTTCCTATTAAGCAGCAAATTGCAAGGCAAAGACAAAGTCAAACTCACAGATACACGATGACATAATCCAATGCAATATATACACAAATATAAGTATATACTAAAATATAGCAGAAGAAAAAAAATATCTACGTTCGTGTCTGTGGTCTTTGCAATATTCCCAAGTCATTGCTAAAAGAATCGATAGTAATTAACCATCAAGGGGTTTTGTGTTTTCCTATCCCTAATTATCTGTCTATAATTGGAAACTAAAATGTCATTCCTTGTAAGTCCTTGAAGACTGTGAGACCATCTAAAGAGAGCTTAATTAATTATGGAGAAATCTTATCTTATGACTAATAAAGACTATAGAATTACATTTATCAGGTTATATCCAATTATTTGTGTATCCGATAAAATCGTACAAACGGATTGTTAGGATATTGCCGTTTGAATGAATATCTGATGATTTCGATACCTATTCAGATAGTCCAGATCTGACATTAATAATTGTAGTTCAACTCTGCATACATTAAAAAAGCTTCAAAATTTATCTTTACACTTCAAGAATCAAGATATAAGATAATAGTTCTTATTATTTTTTGAAAATGATCAGAACATAACCATTTTATTTGTTTTCAATACTTTCCCAATTTTATTACATGCTTCTTCAGTTCTTCAAGAATCTAATTTATAAAGAAGTCAACCAAATATTAAGTATTTCATTAGATACTAAAGAAACGTTTTAAATATCACAAATAAATTTCGAAAACAAATGATGGCAAAGCAGAAGTTAATTTTGCTATCTGGCGCAATCATGTAAATTCATGCTCATTTATGTATGAAACCACATTCCACAAATTATGTTGCACAAACATATAAAATGTAACAAGTTATTATCCTAAGTGGCAGACTTTAACTCTCAGTAGAGTGAAGTAACGAAAATATTACTCATACGCCCCTGCTGCTTTAGTCATAAAATGCAAGCAAAAGCAATTGAAGATATAATAGCAAATAATTATAGCATAAATATTTGCATTTGCAGATACTGGCAAGGCAGACTGGTGAAAGGGGAGAAGCCAAAGGAGATAACTGGTAGGGTTGAGGGTATGGGTAAAGCCAAACACAACCAGCTACCCAAACAAATATCACTTGACATGCATAATAGATATACATACATACAATATATATGTATGTGTGTACATATATACAATGACAATGGCTCTCCCTCTTCCTCGACCTCTCCATCTTTGTCAACTTCTATCTGCGTCTTGCTCTATGTGTATCGACCACTTTACGCTAATGTATTTAGTTTCAAGGATATAACAAAAGGATAACAAAGTGACAGCTGGTCAAGGATTTTAAGGTGTGTATCTCTGTAACGTTGTATGTATGTATGTATGCGTGAGTGTGGGATGACAATATTACACATACGCCACATGTTACCCATATCCAGCGAAAAGCATATTGATTCGCCATTTAACATTTTGCGGTGCAACCGCATCAAAATAATTGACTTAATTAAGTATGCAAACTTATCGCCCTCCCCGGCTCCCTCTCCATCGTCCACACGCACACACACACACATCACAGCACGTGTGTAAACTCATTGATTTATTGTCCACCATTCGTTTTAATCCAGATTGCCTGCTCCTTGTGCGTGAGTCCACAAAATCATATGAAAAAAACAAACCCCCCACTTGGTAAAAGCAAAAGTTTAACTTTCGCTTCATTAGTTAAAAGTAGAGAAAAGCTGAAAACTGTTCGGGCATAAAGGTTGATGAGGGAAGAAGGTCAGACTAGGCCAAGCCCAAACGGGCTAGGCCAGGCCAGGCCAAGGTAAAACACAAGTGCGAGAACGCTAATGGCAGCATCAGTTTCCCTCTGACTTAAACTGCCAGTAAAAGGCTTCTCCTTGGGCCTGGGCTTGGGCTTGGGCTCCTCATCATCATTGTTGACTGAATAATTGAGGACTTCGTCTAGAGTCAGACCGCTCGAAAATAAGTGGAAAACCGCCGCCGATGCCGTGACCCCCTACCACTTCCACTTATTCACTTAACAAATTTTCCATTTTTGTGTAATTAGTAAAGTTTTTCTCGGTTCGATTTTGAATTATGAAAAGTTAATGGAATTTCCTAACAAAAACTTTTCCATATTGTTTAAACATTTTGAATAGGGTTCAATATGTATTGGTGAAGGACAAAAAGGAGTAAAAGTTTTTACTTAAAACGTAATTGGAATCGACATGATTTAAGCTCATTAAAATTAGCAAAAAAAAAGACTTCTTTGATTAATGGTTCAATGATTAATTTTTAAGCCCCAGAGCAGTTTATTTTGCATACCTGAGGGATAAATATTCCAGACAAACAATTCATTTAACAAAAAATATATATATATATATTCTATTTGTTCTATTTGTTTGCCATCCTGATTCATTTGCATGTCTTCTTTTTTACTGATTTATGTTTTGTTTTTGTGGCATCAAACATAAATCAAATATTTGTGTAGACAATGTTACCATAAACTAATGAATTTTTCTGTATGTATGTACATAGTTACACTCAAAAACTAGATCAAGTAGATTCGAATGGGAAATCAGGACTTTTAATGTTAAGAATGTGTTCCATTATGTAGCTCAAATAAAGCGGTGAACATTTTATATCATTTCTTTTATTTATACACCATCTTGGCCGAATCCACTTGTTAAATTTTCATCTTGGTAACAAATCTTATTAAATTTAATACCTTTTTCTGACGGCTCGTTTTACCTTTCCAACTACCGATGGAATTGTGCTAAAAAATATAATGACAAATATAAAAAGAAACATTTTTTTAAAATAAATAAATTTCATCTATGTTTGTTAAATTGTAGATACTTAAAATTCATTATTTGCATCCATCATTTAGAGGTTTATAAGTAAGTATTTTATACAACTTCTTTGTTACCAGAGACCAGGTTTCTTTTCTTGAGCTTTTGACTAGTTAAATTTAATGATAAATGATGATACTCAAGTTATTTTAATGCATTATAAAAAGAACGAAATCATATTAAATCGTTTACTTTTAACGAATAGATAGAAAAAAGTCTTATAACCAACTTCATCAGAGCGTAAAAGTCAATCAATGAACAAAAATATTTTTGAATCGTTCGGACAGAAAGGGCACCTCAAGTTGGATCCATAAAATATTAGGAATATAAAGAATTTTTATTTTTACGTTCTAAACTTTTCCTTTAAACTTAATTTTAATGATATTGAAGGAGAATAAATATAATTCCAAGAATAATATAATAACTTTGATATATATAATAAACCTCATGTATGGATACGCCTTACACGAAAGTCCTATTAATAGTATTTAAATTGAAGAGGATATCGAAAAATAAAGACAACTCTGAACTTTACTTGCTTTTGCAAAGATAACCTAGAAGAGATATGCATGAGAAAGATAATAAAAAATAATCATAATTTAATCATTCAGGGTTAATCAACTTGACTATTTAACTCAAAACTTTCTGACTGTATCATTTAAACCATTTAATAAAGAAAGTATCGAATATAAATGCTGTTTCTAATATTTCTTGGATCATTTTTTTTTAGTGTATATAGCAAATGGATTGGAAATCACTATGGAAATTAATTTCACACTTCGGTCAGGATAAAAAATTTTGCTATTTAGACCATTTGCATTATCATTGCCTATTTGCCAAATATACATATGTATGTATCTATATATATTTGGAATTTATAGTTTTCATATAGTTTTGTTATTTCAGCAATGTTTTTGCTATTTTTGTTATTGCTATTCCACTATATTTATTTATTTTGCACGCATATTTTGATGCCATTGACGCGTGTGTCTGTGTGTGGACAGAGGAGAAGGCATGGCATCACATTATTATTGTTATTATTATGATTCTTGATATTTATTGTTGTTGCTGGCGCTATGACTGCCGTTGACGCTGTCAGTTTTAGTGGATTTTATGCGGTTCAATGAGTTTAATTCGAGTGACGTATGCAAATGCGGCCATAACTGCGATGCAGCTGGACGTGCGAAGGACGGAGGATGCACGAGGAATGTGAAGCGATGTTAAGGACATATGGGACGCCTGCATACATAGTAAACACACACACACAGTACTTATATGTAATGCGAAAATGTGTGCAATGTTAAAGATGGTAACAATCACGATGATGATGATGGTGATATCATATGGCAAATCATTGAACTAGCTAAGCAAACGCTACATATGTATGCACACACATATTATTTTAAGAAATTCTACTTTAATGCCTTTCCATTCATTTGAATCGAGCATTAACCCCATTCTATTGATTATACATCAGTGTTCAAAAGCAAAATATATAAACAAGTCTCGTCGACCTCACGCAAAAGGTTGATGATGATGAGAAGGCTTTCGTCTCTGACTCTGCTACCATTGCCTTCCCCTCTCTTCTATTCAATATAATCGCACTACGCAATTTTTTTTTCGTGATGTTTGTGTGCTTCTCGTATATTGCTCTTAATTAGAAATGATGTTAACACGCGACTATTTCAGTCGATAAATCCCCACATACATATGTCTTTAAAAGTATCTCACAAATTGAGATAAACGCAACCAAGACTATTTCACATCACACGGCGTATGAGTGTTATAGTGTAAGAGTCTCTGTCGCCTCTGTCACTTCGTCACTCTTCTACACCCACTTCTTTTCGCTATTACTATCGCGCTCTCTCTCTCTCTCTCACTCACTCTCTTTCACTCTCTGTCTCGGTCTATCTGTTTGGTCTCTTCATTCGCTTACGACGATGTCACTGTAATTGCCTCGAGTAGATCTCTCATCTTGCTCTCAAGCGCTTAAAACGGTAAACGTGTTTGCCCCTAATTTGATTTACGTTGACTTCAAAAAAAACCAGAAGGCCGGGCTAACTTCGGCCATGCCGAAGTTTGTATACCCTTGCAAGCTCTTGTGTTACTAGATCCCTAAAAAGAGTTATTGAAATGTAAAGACTCTGGTGTAAAAATCCGTTTTTACACGCCATAGCACGGCACGCATACATATGCATGTATGTAGACATGCAGCATGCAATTTTTTCATATGTTTGTATGACAGCTATATGATATAGTCATCCGATTTTGATCAAATTTACCAGAATTATAACTTTCTATGTGAAAATGTTATTTACCAAGTTTGACGATGATCGCTCAAGAAACAAACAAGTTTCTAGAAGAAAAACTATTTTTGGTCCGATCGTTCATATGGGAGCTATATGATATAGTAATCCGATCTTGGTCAAATTTTGCATGGACGCTTGAATGTATAATGAACTGTCAAATGTTAAGTTTTATGATAATCGGGTGAAAAAGAAAGAAGTTATTGATCTAAAACTCATTTTTCGACCGATGGTTCCTATGGGAGCTATATGATATAGTTGTCCGATCCGGATGAATCCGAGATATACAATGCCTGCAGTATATACAAGACTTCCTGCAAAATTGCAGCTCTGTAGCTTTAGCGGTTTCGGAGGAGAAGCTGTTGATCCAGACAGACAGACAGACAGACAGACAGACGGACAGACGGACAGACGGACGGACGGACAGACAGACGGACAAACGGATTTGAACTCGCCTTGTCATGCTGATCAAGAATATATGTACTTTATATGGTCGGAGATGCCTCCTTCTATGCGTTGCACACTTCTGACCAAAATTAATATACCCTTTTTGCAAGGGTATAAAAATCGGCACTCTAACAGAAAGAATCGACTTTGGGATACCCTTTAGCAAGTTGTAAAGCAGCTATCCCAACACATATAAAATATGATAGAAAGGTAACAAATAGATTCTTGGCTGGACATCTCTGAGTATATTATTTGTGTTGACAATATCAAGATCCACCACAAAATTGCCTTTTAACGCGTACTCCAACGACCTTTCCTACCCCTTAAAAGTACAGGGCATCAAAATGTTTTCGCACCGTTTCGTCTTGGATGAGCTCATTGCTTTTGGTTAAAGCAAAATTCTCACAATGCTCCTTAATTAGTTGAGTGCAAGATTTCTGTGTGTTGATTTTAACAATTGATTTGTCAGACGCGTGGCATGCAATTGAAAATAATAGGAATTACATATATCAAAAATTACTTGACGAACATTTTTCTCACAATTGGGAAAGTAATTTCAAAATCGCGACTTTTATGACTTTTGCAGTTGGTTGACTAACATGGCAATAAACAGATTTCCAAATCTTTTACACATAAAAAACGCAATTGTTAGACGTTTTAGCTAATTTTAATCAAAAAAAAAAAAAAACAACTAAAAACTAATTGTTTAGTGGAAAATTAAATTTATCTGCTAACTAACTCTCAGTTTAATAGCCATCGTTATATTTTTTAGTGATATGTAGATACTCATTACATTATCAATTTTGTCCAATTTCATAATAATTGACTCCAATTTAGACGACTTTATAATGGGTAGTGATCGGTCCTGCAGCATTCCCATTTATAGGCTTCACTGGAGCATTTAAAAGCAAAGAACCATCAGATTACACCTACTAAGTAGAGTCTGGTAACCTGCTTAAGATTATATCCACTAGTTAGTTTAAAAGTACACAAAACGCTGAATCATGGTATCAAGAAAATATTTTTGCGTTGTGGTTTCAAATAGCCACAGGAGCAGAGTCCACGTGGATATAGATATGTCAGAGTGTAGGTAGAAGCACGGGCAAACTAATTACGGCACGTGGCCAACAACATCATCGACTTGTACACCTACAGGCTATAAGGCGAAAGCAACAACAAAGAAAAAATGCTAGCAGACAAATTTAATGGCAAATTACAATTGTTTGCACTCTGGCGAGCCAAAGCTCAAACTGTAGCAGGTATCCACTTAATTTTGGGTTGGGCTCATCATCGACAAAAGCAACCAAACAAAACACAAAAAACACAAAAAACAGAAAAAACAGTCGAAACACCGAATGCAAATAACACTCCAGACAATTCAATTAATTTATGATTATTTAGCAAATTCTCATAGCGACACAAGTCGGTCAAAGTGAGAATAAATCAGTGCATTGAACTATAGTTATGAAATAATCATCTGAAATCGAACTAAACTGAATAAACATAAACAATTTCAGTTCATCAGTAATGCACTTACAATCAAATATGATTAACAAAAAATTCACCGCAACTTTTAATTAAGCAAATGTGAGAAGCAACGAAGATATTTAAGGCGACGTTTGCATGATGCCCTGTATTAATCGAGTACAATAACCTCCACTTAAAAAAATTTCTAAAAACGGAGTCTTTTCTAAGAACTAAGAACTAACTTTTTCAACCGAAAAATCCATCTGATTAATTTAAGAATATAAATGTCACTAAAAGACATTGAAATGTAACATAAGAAACATGTATTATGTATCATGTATCATATTTATCACAGTCTATTTCGATAATATTCGTAATGAATTAAGATTTAACAAAATAATCACTTGTTACATTAACAAATAAAATGTCAGCTTCTTTTAAAGTCTTACTGAAGTTAGATAGATAGTACTTGACTGGATTTGTTTCGAAATTATAAAGTGTAATATTCATTTTTGGAATCAAGTCTACTCACTTATTTCCTGTTCAAATGCTCCATAAGGTATCAAATTTTATAAAAATGTTCATACCTGTACATTTAATGGTTTATTCGGAAAAATATTTTCTTTTTAACAATTATTATTTAAGTTATTACAACATATGTATGTAGCTTCAAAACTTTTGTGATAATGTCAGTGTGGACACTTTGTAAATCATCAATAGATGATTTCTACGTTCGGAAGTGTTTCCATATCCAATAGTCTAAGATTTAAGGACAAAGACGATAGGGAAGATCAGGAATGTATATATATTAGACTCATAGTGTCTTGGGCATACGCTTTTATCTTCTATGACTAGAGGGTATTAATATTATGCCATTTTATTTGATGGTTGGAAAAAAATAACCAAACCGCAAAATGAATTTTCTACAATAATTTAATGACACTCAATAAAATTGAAATACATTTTCTGTTATTTTTTTTTTTTTTTGCTATAATGTGTGCGAGAGTGTGTGTGTGCCATACAATTTTTAAACAAACCAATGCCACACACAGAAATGCCGTAACACTTCATACTCAGACGTGGTCGGCCGCCCCCACCTCAAAAAGAAAACGAGCGAAAAAAAATAAACACACGTGTGAACATGAATTGAATGGCCGGGCAAAAGATGTGCTGCAGATACAGATACACCAACGCCAATACACACACACACACACACTTACAGGGTGAGAGAGTGAGATACATCTACACAACAGACGAGATATTTCATAAAGATAGATAGATACCTAGATAAAGAAAATCACCACAAAAATTGACGTAATTGTCACAAATTTGTGTGGATATGTGGCCCAAACAAACAAAAACTACGAGTATTTGAGGCTCTGATGAAAATTGAAATACAGTAGAACTTAACTAAGGTAAGAAAGACCTAAATATTTCAAAAAAATCGAATTCAAATAACGTTTTTTCATAATTACAAATTAAATCAACTAAATTTTAGCCATCGATGAAAATGTCTGGCAAACGTATCTAACAATATATAAAGTAATTCTATATACACCAGAAGAGTGTTTCAAGTTCTGTCAAACGTTTTAAATTCAAAATCAAAGCATCTTAAATCGAATCAAAGTGTTTGTCAAGTTTTCGTTGTTAAACATATGCTTTCGTTCCGGATCGGACTACTATAGCACATATGATTGGAATAGTTTTTCTAGGTTACATTAGCATCGACCGTCCGTTTTTGTTTGCGTTTCTTTTTGGTAGGTATATATTTATTTGGCACTTTCATGCCAGGCGCAGGCGCATTGCCAAACAGTTTTTTTTGGGGGGGGGGGTCCGAAATGAGAAAATGATTGAATGACCAAATGGCTGGCTTACTGACTGGCAACAAGTTTTTTCTTTTGATTTTTTTTTTACCTCGCATTTCATGTGTTTTTGTTGGTCTAAGCAAATGCTTTTGTCCCTCCTCATCAATTAACACCAATTTGCCATGACTCGCACGAGAGAGATGGCAGAACAGAATTGTGTGCTGAGAGTGTGTCTGTGTGTGTGTGTGTGTGTGTGTGTGTGTGTGTGTGTGTGTGTGTGTGTTGGCAAATGAATTAAGAAAATGCATAGATAGAGAATCTGAGTTGGATTTATATACCCCGTGTCTTTTAAGGTATATCAGCTGATGATAAACATCAACATCTTACTTTTGTTAGAATAGAGATGATTTTTGAAACTGTTTAAGCACATAGGCACATGTAAAGTGGTTTGATACATCTAACGACAAAACAGCCAGCTACCTAAATAAACTTCCTGTCATCACGGAATTGTATTTGCCTGGATATGAAAAGATAGTCCATTTTGGAGTGGATGTCCACAGAGTCTGGGCAGTGCCAATTTGATGCTGTACCGTTTCTGCCTCTTCCTCTTGTACGCCAAAGATTCTTTAGCAATTTTTCAATTGGCAATGCGCCAAGTTTTGGAGATTGAACTTCAATCATTGAAGCTATGATTGGATTAAAGGTATACGTGATTCATATATGTAAATATTTCACGCGTTATTAAGCAGAACGATTAAACAGATTATCTGACGTATCTGAGGTTTGAAACACTTTACAGAAACATTTCGGTTAATGGGCTTTCAATCTGTGAAGACACTTCAAGGCTTAGATGCTAAAATATCACTAAAAGATTTGGCCACTAAAAGAAATAACAAATTTATCTCCAGCACTTTAAGTAAATAAAAACTGAAAAGGTTGTATAGACATTAATAAATCTAACAGATATTATTTGAGTTATCCCAAATGAAACTGCTAATCTCAAATAAAATTTGACTTCAATGGGAAGTCCCCTCAGTTATTTACTCGGTATCGCAAAGTCGTCGACCTAAATTACTAGACACTTTTTTTCAATATGTGGAAAAAAAATAATATTGTAAACAAATTAGCATGGCAGTAAATTACAAATTTCTTCGATTGAATTTTTTGTTATAAATAGCATCGGCATGCAAAACTACAATTAAGTCGTGATAATTAATACAATTTTTTCTTCATTGTATGAGATGTACATACATACATACATACATAGATGTATACACATATTTATATGTACATATGTATACTTACATATATTTATACAAATTCTGTGTTTTGTTTACAACTCTCTCGTCTAATTAGTTAATAACGTAAAGTCAATAAAAATTTATTTTTTATAAAATTGTTAATAAAAATTTGTTTTGTTTATATTTTTAAATATTTTGTGTGCTGTTCAAATAAATTTGCCTCAAGTTTATTTGTTCTTTTTCTTTAATCTTCCCCTGGTTGATATGTATTAATTTATTTCTTTGTCCTTTAACATAAAATAGAAAATACAGACGAAATAAAAGAAAATTAAGACAATATTTTTTGTCACCGAAATGTTACTCTTTTGGCTCTTATGTCTGTCCATTTCTTTTTTTGCGTTGTTCATTTCAATTTAGTGTTCGTCATTCATTTAGATTATGTGGGATTTATAAGAAAATAAAAAATACTTACTTATACACACGGCTGGCCAAAATAAATGAATAAAAAAATTGTGAAAAGCCATAAATCAAAATGAAATTGGACTATTTGGAACACACTGTTGAGATGAGGATATATTTAAGTTGATTCGAGGAGGTGGTGAATTTTTCTTACCGCATTTTAATACTTTAAGATTTAAACTGAGTTTTCTTCTTTTTTTAATTAAGAGCAGTGTCACATACACCTTGTCAGTTTTTTTAAAAACAAAGAAAAAATTAGAAGATCTTTTTGAACAGTATAATAAAATTACTTGCATTCCCAGTCATTCAGTGCTAATTTTTAGCATTTTATCTAATTATCAGTAAAAAAAACTTCTGAAAATAATTTAAATAATTGCACAAGTATTAAAATGCATAGTCGGGTCGTAAAAATCATTTTGAGAATGCTATTCCCCCCTACTAACCACCCGACCACCCAACTCCCCATGACTGGTCGTCATTGCAATGCCACAAAATTACGCCCATTTTTGGTTCGGGCAGTCGACGGCGGCGGCAAGCGGCATTTTGTGTGTGCAACCATTTGGAAAATGAAATCAGAAAATCGCTTTAACTGTCAGTACAACCCGCTCCCGCAAGACCCCACTCTAGACTAGCTGACTGAATCAGCGTCGATACTGGAATATGGCAAAAAGAGAGAGAGAAAGAGAAAGGGCGATCAGGAGAGAGATAGAGAGAGAAAGACAGAAATGTGTTTTGTAGCAAGTTGTTAATAATTAAGTAAAATTGGCCTGTTTTTTATTGCCCTGTTACGCCATGACAAAAGTCAACAATTATCAGACTAGTGAAATGCAATTGACAGTGGAAATTGGTTAACAATTGAAAATGGATATATGTATCTATAATCAACCAGAGCAGATCAGATTTACTTTTCAATTTGTTACATGTGAATTTATGAAATGTTTCATATCTTTAACATGTTTCACATGTTAATATGTATGTTAAGATATATCACAATTTTATAAATAATATTTAATCCCAAACGGACACAACAACTGAAAAAAAAATCAAAAATAAATGAAAGGAAAGAAAATAAAATTAAATGGGGGTAATTTCATACCCTTTCGATCACAAGTTTATCAATCATTCAAGTTGCTAACGCTATAAGGATCCTTTAAATAATAAAGAAAGAAACATACCTTAGAAACATTTAGGAACCAAAAAATTATAGTCAACCTATCTCTATCATAAGTATCAGTAACATGATAGGTCAAATGAAAACAGAAAAATCTTCAACGACAAAGATTAGAAAATAACCAATTGAAATAATGATTTGAGAATATTATTTGCTCTACTTTCATATATAATCCAATATCGAAGGTAAACTTACGAACCACTTTAAACTTTAATATACCCCTTTTACACTTTGTCTGCAGGAAAAACTAAAAATATTTTCGATTTGAGCGAAATTGTATAAATATCTAATATATATGTATGTATATCTGTCTGAGCAGCATAAAATATATTTATCGCATAATTTATTTCAACATTTCAAGCAAAGAATTTGAAGAAAAGTGCTTTTCCATTTTTTTTTTTTGTTTTTCAGGTGAATGAAAAATGTCTAAAAATTTTAGAAAGCATTTGCTTGGCTTATTTCCGAGTTTAATATTATAAATAATTACAGATACCTATACTTATGCATAATTTCATATATATTACATATGTCTACAAAAGTATGTATGTATGTAGGTATGGACAGGGACAGCTGTGTAAATATTTAAGAGGGCACTCAACGCTTGAGTGCCTAGATAAAGGAATGGAAAAAAGCCAACAGACGGTGTGATGAAAATCTTACTATTATGAAAATTTAAATGAGAGAACACAAATATTCGCATTAAACAAAAATCTGAAACAAAATAATTTGACATTAAGTGTCTTTAACTTTAATTCGGTGGATGTAGCTCTATATTGTCCTTAAATGAAACATAATGAGTTTAAAAAATAAACTGGACAACATCTTTGAACTTTATATCAACTGAAAGTAAGCTGAAAACTCTTCTGACTTTGTCTGCAATGAAATATACTTCATTTTTAGTTCTAATTAAAGTAAATATGATAAAGAAGACACGAAAAAATGTTGTTAAATATTAGAAGGTTTCAGAATTGTAAAATGGCATGCATCATCGTTTTATCTATAGTTATGTGCTCTGGAAAAATGTGCAAACTAGAGGTGGCCATGGGCTGGGTTTTTGTCGGGTACCCGCGGGTACGGTTACCCGTTACCCATACTTGATTCGCTCAACCCGAAAATAATAATGAAAATAAGGCAATGAAACTTGTTGAGAAATTACACTACACTGATTCACATCTTTTAGTATTCTCCAAGCCCACACCCGCCTGCACACCACCCGAAACGGGTAACCGTACCCACGGGTAACCCGTGGGTTTCGGGTAAGTCTGGTACCCGTGCCCATCTCTAGTGCAAACTCTAAATGACACACTTTAGACCCGATCTTCTCTACCAATAGTCAAAACATGTTTATTTTATTTTAGATGCTTTGACATCCATTGCTGTACAGCTCGATTTCGACTTCCTCAAACTTGCGTCTAGGGAAACCTTCCATAGTTTCCATAAGAAGAGTCATGTATGCGGCCTGATTAATTCGCTGTCCGCAGTTTCAATATTGGACTCTAATAAAGACTAAAAAACCGTCTATATGTTGGCTAAGCAAACCTAAAATATTGATGGATTGTTGGAAACTGGTTAACTTGAGATACTCATTGATTAAGGATGTGGCAGGTTTATGTCTCATTGATAATTTAGTAACTTCTAATGTCAATTAGGATTACATATAAATCCATGCTAGCTAACAAATAAATTTAAATCCACATAATGCTTTCTAAATAGAAGATAAGGTTTTTTTTAAGAATTCGTAAACTATTATATATGTATGTATGCTGGTAACATTTTAGTAATAATTGAATTTATAAAAAATTTCTGTTCTACTACATATTTGTGATGCTCCAGCGATTTAATTTGCATATTTCATTCTCTGTGCCAAAATCTTTTGACAAATTCCAACAGTTATAAACTTACCTTTGCCCCCCACCCACTACACAAGGTGGCCTAAACCATTCCATTTGTCACTTGATTTTGCTGTCTTGCCACAAAAATCCGTCAGTCAAACAGAATTTGGATGAGGCCTGAAGGTTTGAATTTTCTTCTCTTTTTTTTTGCTGCAAAATGTCGTCGACTTTCTCGTATTCAAAAGTTATTTTTCTTCTTATATTTGTTGCAAGGTAAGATAAAACAAGAGAGAGCGAGAGAGAGAGTGAGAGAGGGAGAGAGAGGACAAAGTATAATATTGAAAATAATAAGATAAGTTTTCCATACACTCTTATTGGATGTCTCTTTGAAGTTCTTTAAGGAAAATTTCCTTGCCGTAGGCTTTATGAGTGTGTGTAGGGACACAAATGTATCTGTGTTCTTATTGTTCGTAACACGAACAAATCATAAACCGGCTTAGGCCCTGGCACTGGGCTCTTATGTCCTGGCAAAAACCAAAACGAACTAATATTAATATGGCCAAAAAAGAAAGTGTGGCTATAAATAACCTTAGACATGCTTTTGCCTCGCCCTAACCTTACATACCACAAACATACATACTATATATACATATATAGGGATATATGTACATATATATATATATATATATATGTATAGCGTGTGTACACGCCAACTTTTGTCTGCAGCGGCAACAACTACAACAATGGCAAAAAGAAATCAAGGAAACAAAATAAAAGCAACTTTTTCGCCTGGTTTTTCGTTTTATTTCCTTTCCTCTTGCTCATTTTTTGCTTCTCTTTGGATGTAATATGTAAAACCAGAGAGTCAAACTAATACCGGGTTATACCTCAGTCTGAATACCCTTGTAAATTTATCAACTAAACTGACAAAATTTATTAAACTAGAATTGAAAGCACACTAAAATTAAATCAGTTAAGTCGATTCTGGTCGCTATAAACAATGAAACTAAGTGATTCACCTATAACAAATTTGCTTTCAATATATTTAGGACTATACAAATTTTTTCCCGATATTATTTATGCCTTCGTGAGTGATGGCAACTCATAAGAAATCTTAATAAAGTTTAAAAACTAATTTAAAAACAAAATTTGATATCCTGAAAGCTCTTTTTCAACAGACTGATTCCATTGGCATGGATTTAAACAGACAGTCAGACTCAGATCAGTATTCAATATTCAATATCAATATTGACTCAGATTAAAATTAATATTTTCATTTTTAAAATTTATTATTAAATTATTAGGTATATAAATTATGGACTAAAATATTTTCTTCCTCTGGCCGACTCTTACCAAAGTGATGTACCCACCTTTTGCAAGGGCATAATAAAGGCGAACCGAAAGCCAACGGCAATGGCAACTGTGTCAAAGCTGTACACTATATTTGTATATAAGTGTGTATGTAGGTACTAACATATTCATATTTCTCTATACATTTCTAGCTGAAAAACAAAATAAAAACAAACAAGCAAACATAATACAGAAGTTTGACAGTCTGATGTCGTTTTGTGGGTTGTAGGTTGGACTAGCTCATAGCTCAAAATAAGAAAATTGCTAAAACTCTGCTTTAATAAAATCTCACCCTACAATTTGGTGGGAAGTCCACAATGAATCCGGATTTTTAGAATAGTCCGAAATGAATCAAGGTATAGAAATTGATTAAGTCGAAACCAATTCTTCATATAATAATACTTTAAGTCCCTCACAATTGTAGCTTAATAGTTAATCTTGAAACTTCTTAGTCCCATTTAAGTTTCATGTGAAGTTTAAAAGCCTTTTTCTAGAAAAGTATTAAAACTTTTCATTAATTTGCACGACAGTTGGTAATATGTTTGACTCAATAGAACAATTATATACTTATAATAAGCTCAACTGCTGTTTTTTTATCAATATAACTCACTTTAGAGGTAACAGGTGTTTTTTGTACCTTGTATACAAGAAACGAAGTCAGAATGAAGCATGTGCAAACCCCTATAAAAAAACATATGTACGTAAGTAAGTATATATATTCTTGTATCAGTATCAAGAGTGAAGATGATACTTATAAGTATGTAGAAAATGGTGGAAATATTAGATCTATAGTTGGCATGATGACTATCCATTTCGTTTTATACAATTTCTTCTGTCTGCAAACTTAGGAAATGAAACACAATTTGTCATAGATGTATATTTTTTTAAGGATTTCAAATTCATTTTATTGGATTTTGTTTTCTTCTGGTTGTTGGATTTGTTTTTTGCTTATGTGTTCTTCTTTCATTCAACATTTATTTTTTCTGCTCCTTTTATTCTTCTTCTTTTTGCTCTTTCTTTTTTGTTGTTACTTATAATTGTTGTTTACTTGTTATTATTTTTTTTTAAGTTTCGCAAAAATTTTTGTGTTCTTCTTGTTGCTTTTACTTTTTATTGTATGTTTGTTGTAGTTCTTCTTTCTCAAGTTTCGCCATCGTACTTTTTGTTGGTTTTTGTTTTTAAATATATTTTATATAAGTACATATATATACACATATATATATATACGCACTTGCTATATAAACTTAAATGTATTAAACTAAATTAAATAATTTGAATTTGTTTTCTCTTTTTTTTGTTGCTTTTTCTTTTTAGCTTTTGCTTTTTGTATGATTTTAATTTTAATTTGTATATATAATTTATATATTTATAAATATATGTACCTCAATTTGGTTTTTACTTCTTTTTCATTTTTTTTTTTTTTGATTTTGCACGCACACACATTAAACAACAACTAAAGATTTTGCTTTTTGTTTCTTTTTCATTTTTAATATTTCCAAAAATTATATGTTTTTTAAGGTTGTTCCGAATTCCGATTCCCCATACTTTGAATTCAGTCAGTTTTCCATGACATTCCGATTGCAAATTAAAAAATATGAATATATAAAATTTTGAAATTGTTTGAAAACTGAATTTTGTTCGGGAGTCTTTTGCAGGAGCTGTCTTCGCAAATTTTTACGGAATTGGGAATAACCATGATTTTGTTTCCGGTTTGTTTTTGTTTTTCTTTTTTTTGTTAAATAGTTTATTAAATATAAAACAATAATCGTTAGTCAAATAGTAAAGCTCTGGAGCAGTGAACTAAAACGTAGAAAAACATAAAATTAAAAACAAACAATTGCACACAACACAAATAATTTCTACTGACATACATACATATGTATACATCGATTTATATATATATATATATATATATATTGTGTATATATCGGTTCAATATATATATATTTTTAGTAATGTTTTGTTTTTATATAATGCTCAGACTACTAATGACTATTTTTATATGTAGGTATGTTGTTTTCTGTCTGTTAGTTTTAATTAATATTTATGTCGGTGAAGAAATTCAAAACCATGAGAGAGAAATTGTGAAATCAAGGCAACTAAATGTACTGCTTCAAATTGCAATATGCTAGTTGATTAATTTTCAACTCGTTCTATAAAAGTTTTCAAACTTTTAACGATGTTATAAGTGCAAATACATTCGAAGCAGTTCATTTTGTAGCCCTAAAGCAAAGACATAAAATAAGGTAAGATTATAGACAAAATGAAGTTGATTAAACAAATAAAACAATGTAATAATGTGTGATGTGAACATTTCGTGGCTACAATTTGTTGCTTGATTTTGGTTCATTCCGTTTCTTTTTGTTTTTAGTTTGCAACTAATAGAAAAAATGAATCAAGTTTGCGTTTTTCTTGTTTTTTTTTTTTTGTTTGTTTGTTTTTATTATTATGATTAATTTTATAAATAATTTTTGTTTTGTTTTCTTTCTCACAACATGATTTAAAAGGCTTGGGCTTATTAAAAATAAATTAACAGAAAAGAATTACAGCAATTAAAATTAGAAAACTAAATTAAAAGAAAATTTCTCCTTTTTAAACATTTTATAGAATTTCCTCTTTTTTTTTTTGTTTGTTTTGTGTTTTTGTGTTCAAACTTTCAGCCTAAATTTGTTTTCTTTTGTTTTTTTTAAAACAATAAATATAACTTAGTTGGCGCTTTTTCTTCTTTTATAATGTAAGTGTAATGGGTTTTGTTTTTTTTATTTGTAATATATTTATATAGATTTCTCCCGTACGACGCCTGTTTTTTAATGCTAACTTTACGTTTTTTTTTTTTGTTTTGTTTTTTCTTTGTTTTTTACACACAAATTTCAGTTGGTTTTTCTCATTTTTCTCTTTTTTACGTGGCTTATATTTAAACATTTAGATTTTCTCTTTTTATATTTACTTGTTTTCTTGTTATTTTTTAGAATTTGAGTAGTTGTTGTTGTTGTTTGACTATGTATTTTGGGTGTGAGAGTGCGCTTTGTTTTGGGTGCCACTGTATCTGATTGAGTTGAAGTTGATGAGCATAAAAGGATGAACGTATCGTATCAATCGATTGATCCACAGTATTTATATGTAATATATGTTTGTATTTTGTTTTTTTAAATTGTTTTGCTTTTGTTTCATTGTTTATTGTTGCACGTCGTCGCTCTGATTGTACAACACTATATATATATATATATATATATATATATATATATATATATATATATATATATAGATATACTCCTTTACCAGAGACAAACTTGAGACTTTAAGCTCAGTTTCAGGGGCGGGCTATATTTGTATATAAATGTTTGTTTCTTTTTTTTTCGAATTTTCTCATTTTGTTTAAATTAATAAAGCATTTCCATATACAAATTTTATTGCAAATATCGAACATATAAACAAAAATCAAACAATTCGATTGCCCCGTGTGTATTAAATTGTTATAGATCGTGATCTGGTTTTAACTTTGTTCCTTTCGCTTGGCTTCATTCATGGTTTATTCTTGTTAGTTTTTATGTGCTAAACTACTTTACAACTAAATATCTGTAGTCTCGTGGTTATATATGTATACACACATATATATATGTATGTATATACATATATATATATATATATATATATATATATATATATATATATATATATATATATATATATGGTATATGCTTTAAGAATGATAATTATGTTTTTCTGTGTTTTCTTTTAGTTTGTTTTTTTTTAAATGTATTTTTTGCAAAAGTTACACATTTTAGACGTTAGAATTGCCGGCTTAACAGAAGGCTCCTTCGGATGATCAATTGGTTGCACGATCGAAAGAACTAACTGCAATGGCTTCTGTTGGGGCACACAAATGGGCGTAAGCTGCAAAGATAAAAGGAAATGGTTCAATTAACGGTGGTTAAAATTTGTTGTCCTTTTACTAAAGATAGTAGTTGAATAGAAAGGAAAATTCAAATAGTCTTCATTTCCAAGTTGAAAATAAAGGCTTCAAAAGTCAGGGGTATCTAAATTCTACTTCATAATTTTCGATGAAAGAACCGATAGTGTCGATATACTGGATTCACCATTCCCAGCTGATGCATCTAAATCGAATCGTGAGCTAAACGCCAGCAATAAACCAAGAATATAATTATCGTAGATAAATATGTCTTTATATTCACTATCTATAATTAATATCTTCATCATTATCATTCATACCAGTTCCAGTTTTTTTTTAAATGGAACAAGTTGAACAAGTCTGATATATTTATTTATGTTATTATTTTGGTTTCTTGCCTATAAAAGAAGACATCCGAGTTTGACATATTTATTTCGAATTCTTTCTTGAACGCGAAACAATGAAATTCTTTGTAAGTTTATTTTTGAGTCTGTGCTATTTTCAAATTGATTTAATTCTTGTCCTTTTTGAATTAGATTATTTTCTTTTTTGCCATAATTGGCTTGGCTTTGGCATTAAGTCCAGGAGTAGTTAAACAGGCGGAGAATTATGCTCGTGAACATCACATTCCCTCAGGACAATCGGCACACGGAAACCCAGCACCACTCTCGAAGTCTACACTTGCAAAGGTCGCTGGATAGAGGAAAAGAAGTTCAATTGATTTAAAACATATTGTAATAATCAATAAAGTTAGTCGGAAATCCAGAATTGAAGTCTGCTCTAGGTGCTATGATTTTTCATCTCGAAACCTTGATGGATGCCTCTTTTAAGGCATACTTAAAAATTATTAGGAACGTCGCAACGTTCTCACACTAATCTGCTGGCGCCTGTAAGTATGCAAAATAAGTATGTAATTCGCAACTAGTTTTAGCGTTGAAGTAGAGTCGCAGTTCTAGTGCTAATTTGGTAGATATAGCTCTTTTATTTTGCCAAATCAGTGTTCATAGGGACAGAATATATAGATATTTTTCAGTTGGAATTCTTTCTTTAACGCGAAAGCTAAAATGAAATTCTTCGTAATTCTAATTGTAATTTCCCCATTTTTGTAAAATACTGTAGTAGTTTCTCATTACTTAGTATATTTTCTTTTTTGCTCTGATTGGAATGGCTTTAAGTTTAAATCCAGCTAAAGTTGAGGCTTGGGCTCGTGAACATGGTACTCCCTCAGGATCATCATTAGTGCAATCGGCTGTTAAAACCCCCGAACTTTCCCAAGCTTCAGTTGCAGGCATTGCTGGCTAAGCAAAAGGAAGTTTCAATTTATTCGAAATATACATATGTTGTAATATTCATTAAAGGTATTCAGAAATGCATATTTGAAGTACTTTGTATTAAGTTTTCTTGATTAAATTATTCGGTGTGTCTGCATACCAAATTTGGAGGAACTCGCTTTTAAGAGACCTTGGAGACCCAAGATCTAGGAGATGCAAATAGACGAGGAGAGGGACAAGTCTCAAAAGCGAATTACTCGTAATGGAGATTTAACTGTTATATATTTTTTGGAGACTTTCAATGTCATCTTCATACGTAATAAATCCAGTTTTCGAGTGATAATTTCTTAGTTGCGATTAGTTCCCATTCCTGTTTCGGAACGGCGATTTCTGGTTTATATAAATGTGTATCCGAATCCCATTTTGCTCAGTTTAAATTTGGTTTTCACCGTAACAACTACTTAAAATGAAATTTTTCGTAAGTCTGGTTTTGTCTAAGTAATTGTGAAAATAATTTTTTTTTTACTTATTTATTTAGGCTATTTTGTTATTTGCTCTTATTGGCATGGCTTGTGCCCTATCTAAGGAAGGTTTTCTAAGGAGCCAGCACTTGGGTCTCCTATCTAGCAATTACCAGACACCCGAGACAGGTGGTGTATTGGCACCTGAACATCCTGAAATTCCACTTGCAAAGGTCGCTGGCTAGACAAAAAGGATTTAAATTTAAGAATAATAAATTTGTAAAATTCAATAAAGTTCATCTGAAATGCATACTCGAATATATTGTGTATTTTAAATTCTTTTAAAACCCTTTTAGAGCTGACTTGGGTATGTCCTGCACCAAGTGAAAACCAATCGTGAAATTTTAATACGATTTGCTCAACAACCAAATTTTTATGCGTCCAAAAAGTAAAGGATATACTTATGTAAAAGTCGAGGCGAATCATACTTGATACTAGACGGGTCTTTATACATAATCAATTTGTTGCTATTTCAATATTGGCCAGACCACTACCAGTACGATCTGCTGTGGTTTATGAAGACCCTTGGAAAAAGGGTATATTAATTTTGGTCATCAGGCTACGTTTTTTTCACCCGATTATCACGAAACTTATTATACCCTTGCAAAAAGGGTATATGAATTTTGGTCAGAAGTGTGCAACGCATAGTAGGAGTCATCTCCGACCATATAAAGTATATATATTCTTGATCACCATGACAAGACGAGTTCAAATCCGTTTGTCCGTCTATCTGTCCGGCCGTTCATCTATCTGGATCAACAGCTTCTCCTCCTAAACCGCTTTAGCTACAGAGCTGCAATTTTGCACGGAGTCTTGTATATACTGCAGGCATTGTATATCTCGGATTCATCCGGATCGGACAACTATATCATATAGCTCCCATAGAAACCGTCGGTCGAAAATAGAGTTTTAGATCAATAACTTCGTTGTTTTTCATCTGATTATAAAACTTAACATTTGGCAGTTTACTATACATCTATACGTCCGTGCCAAATTTGATCAAGATCAGACTACTATATCATATAGCTCCCATAGGAACAATCGGACCAAATATATTTTTGCTTCTAAAAACTTTTTTGTTTCTATTGCGATTATCACCAAACTTAGCAAATAACATTTGCACATAATAAATTATAATCCTGCCAAATTTGATCAAAATCGGATTACTATTTGATATAGCTGTCATACAAACAGATGGAAAAATTGCATGCTGCAGCATACATATATCTACATACATACATGCATATGTGTGCGTGCCGTGCTATAGCGTGTAGATAAGGGTTTTTACACAAAAACCCTTTCCATTTTGCGATCTCCATTTAGGGATTGAGTAACGCATGAACTTGCAAGGGTATACAAACTTCGGCATGGTCGAAGTTAGCCCGGCCTTCTGGTTTTCATATGTTTGTATGACAGCTATATGATATAGTCATCCGATTTTAATCAAATTTACCAAAATTATAATTTTCTATGTGTATATGTTATTTACCAAGTTTGACGATGATCGGATGTATAATAAACTGGATGTATAATAAACTGGATGTATAATAAACTGCCAAATGTTTAGTTTTATAATGATCAGGTGAAAAATAATGAAGTTATTGATCTAAAACTCATTTTTTGACTGATGGTTCCTATGGAAGCTATATGATATAGTCATCCGATCCGGATGAATCCGAGATATACAATGCCTGCAGTATATACAAGACTTCGTGCAAAATTGCAGCTCTGTAGCTATAGCGGTTTCGGAGGAGAAGCTGTTGATCCAGACAGACAGACAGACGGACAGACGGACAGACGGACGGACGGACAGACAGACGGACAAACGGATTTGAACTCGTCTTGTCATGCTGATCAAGAATATATATACTTTATATGGTCGGAGATGACTCCTTCTATGCGTTGCACACTTCTGACCAAAATTAATATACCCTTTTTGCAAGGGTATAAAAATTGCATGCAGCATGTCTACATACATGTATGCGTGCCGTGCTATGGCGTATAAAAACGGATTTTTACACCATTTAGATAACTCTTTTTAGGGATCTAGTAACACAAGAGCTTGCAAGGGTATACAAACTTCGGCATGGCAGAAGTTAGCCCGGCCTTCTGGTTGTTTGCCAGTTTACTACATATCCAAACTTTATTGCCTAATTTGATCGGATTACTAAGTATATCACATAGCCTCCAAAGGATCTATCGGACCAAAAATAGTTTTGCTTCTAAAAACTTTTTTGTCTCTTATGCGATCATCGCCAAACTTGGTAAATAACGTTTCTTCTAGTTATAACTACGGATTGATTCCGTTAAGTCTACATGATAAAGAAGAGCTCTTTCTGTGGGCTCTGACTTTTGGTTTTTGCGGCCAATGAGCCACTCAGAGACATAAAAACTTAGGGACTTTGCAAATACACCACGAAGTCCTTTTAACTAGCACACGAACTAATCCCTACGATTGCATACAATCACCTATGTCTTAAAATTTGATTTTAAAAAAACGCTAGCACTAAACCAAATATCATTAACATAACAGAAAAAAATATTTACGTTTTTATTAATACTAATTTAATTTAATGAATAAACTACATATATTATATTCAATATATCTGCGTCATTATCATCCAGACCAAATTCCAGTTTTAGAGTGGTAATTTCATAATCGCAATTTCATGCAATTCCAGTTCTGGAATGCTAATTTCTTGTACATGTTTTTATTGTCTTTTTGATTATAAAAGAAGACATCCGAATTCGAAATTCTTCAGTTTGAATACTTTCTTCAAAGCGAAAACTACTTAAAATGAAATTCTTGGTAAGTTCAATAGAAATTTCTTACACAATCAAAGGCAACAATCCTTAATTCCTTCTTTTAGATTGTCTTCTTCTTTGCCATCATCGGCATGGCTCTTGGCCTATCTCCAGCGGCCATTGCTCAAATAAAAGGAGATGGTCAAACTGAAACTGCTGCCAATCAAGGATCGCAAACAGGTCAAGCGGCACACAAAAGCGGAGGTGGAGGCAGATTAGCTGCCTTCAAGAGTTTCCAAGGCTAGACAAAAAGAAATTTGTTTGTAATATTCAATAAATTTCGTTTCACGTTGTGTGCAAATTGAACATCAAAAATTTGTATTTCTTTTGTTAGACTTTTACAAAGAGTAACGGATACATTCATATTGCTGCTCTCAATCTATGCTAGGGTATTAAATGGCAAACTCTTAAACAATATATGTATATTTAAATATATAGTTTGTCTGAGTTTTGTATTCTTCCGTTCATTCGACGATCACCTTGAATGCGGCCAAGTTTGTGCTTCCTACTTTTTTTTCCATTTGTTTGCGAAGTTTCTTAACCTCAGGCCACAAACATAAATTTAAATTGGACACACAAAACTATGAAAAGCAAAAGTATGTGATTCAAACAAAAACAAAGTTTAATGAATTATAAAATTTATTTCTTTTTTTCTTCGTATTTGAACGCCAACGAAGCATAGTGGAGCTGTAGGTTAAACACGTGAAGTTATGATGTTTACAGAGATCTCAGGTCTCTAGGTCAAGGTTCTCAATTAAAAGATCGTCAAAACGTGTAACCGTAGCGGCAAAAATGATAAAGAGCGGAAAAACGAAATGATAATGCGATTTTTCGTGAATTGGTTCGATTCTTATCGGTTAATAATATTGTTTCCGATTAAATTTTGAAATTTAGTAAACAATATGTTCTTTTGATAATTTTCACATTTGTTTTTTAAGTCGCTGAAACACTGCCTAAATTTGTAGTAAGGATCGAAGCAACAGTTTATTACATATCATTACCTAAAATTAGTGCTTCTATTGCAATAAGTATGTTTAAATGTTATATTTATTAAAATATTATAAAAAGAGAGGATTCTTTAATAACTATTGAAGGTCACTGGACAATAATAGACATATATACATATACAAAAATACATGTCTATACATATATGGATTACTAGCTTTGCTGTTGCTCCATAGTTTTTGCTTATATGTTCTGATACTGCAATAAATTCTCAGCTAAAGCTCCAAAATTAAATCGCATTCCCCCACGTATAGGTCAAAATCGCTCAAGCTTCAGCACATCAAATCATACATATGTATACGTAAAAACCATTGCCGACTAAGAACCAAAAAAAAAGGCAACACAACCTGGTCAAACTATAAGACCGACCACCATCATGCCCCCATGACCATCCCCAATATATAAGCGCTCCAATGTTTCCCATGGCATGTAAAAAAAAAAACTTTTATAGATTTTGCCGCTTATCAGGTCCCAAACACATTCAGTTCCCTCGGCTGATGTCGCCGCCGTCGACGTTGAGGGTGGGCTTATGACGTAAACGGCAATAGCAGCGCAGCGAACTATATATTAAATATTTAACACAAAAAAAATACGAATAAAAAGATAAAATAACAAAAAACAAAAAAAAAGTTTGGTTTTTTTTTTTTTTTTATTTTCTGTCGGCATTATTATCGCTGTTGGTGTCGCTACACCCACGCTGCACACATATGTATGTATGTATGTACATATATTTGTATGCATATGAAATCGAAGAAGAGCCATATATAATATTACCCGACATATATATATGTATGCATGTATGTATATCTGTAGAGTTTTCCATTGTCTTTTGTCTTTGGGTCTTACTTAAATTACATAAAACAAAATAAAAGCCATGGCCGAGATGGCAATTACGTGAGTCAAGTAACAATATCGAACAACCATTTCATTTATATAGTCTACCTACTTATATATACATATATATGTACAATTATTGAAAGTGAATTTCAAAAAAGCTTTCACCTATTAACCACAATTGTACGACCTTGAAACATAGAATATCTAAACAAAACAGAAATTAGGAACTTTGAGTTTCAAGTTATAATTCATAAATTCAATTTGTTTTAAACTTAAGTTAATATATCAAATTACTATACATGTGTATGGATGTGAAGTTATGCGTCATAAAATGTGCTACAAAAATTATACAGGTTTGCTATCGTAAGTATATATAATTTAATTTTATAAATGTAATGTTATAACTAAATGAAGATGATCAATATTTTAGATGTAGGGAAAAGTGGAAAATTAAATATGTATATTCAATGAACATTTAAAAAAAAAAAGCTGTTATAACAAAATATCCAATACATAAAATAATATGTATTATACAGAGATAACTCTGAATAGGAATAAATAATTGTTTTCCCACTAGCTATTAATGCTCTCTGGGGATATTCAGTGCCAAATTTATGGCGGAAAACGAAAAACGATTCTGGCCCATATCTTTTTGTCCTACAAGCAATGACAAATATGTTGCGTTTGGCTTCTTTGCAACATTCAAAAAAAAAAAACAACAACAAAAAGGAGAATTGAAAATGATTATTTCATATATCTAATGCATATAAATTAAATTATATAAGCAAAAACAAAGAGGAAAATCTAAAGAAAAACACACACAAAAAATGTTCTCGTTCACAAAAGATGAAAAACATTTCAATAAATCAAATATATGTAGTCTTATGGATATATACAAATATATAATGTGTATATAAAATGAGAAAAACTCAAACAGCTGTTGTTGTTGTCGTCGTTCGGTCTACTTTTGTTTCAATAATTTATACATACCTACCTATATATATTTGTTAATATGTATGTATTTTTGGTCAGTTTATAAATACATATCTCGTATAGTCCACACAATCCCATATAGAGGGAGTCTACTACTTATATACGAATTGTCTGATTGCATTTTATTTATAGTTGACTTTTATAGACATTAGATTATACATATGTAGTTAGTTTAGTTTAGTTTAGTAAAATTGTCAGCCAGTTGTTGTATTTCCCTCGACAATAATTACACACTTTTAAAATGCAGTCTCTGCTTTTGGTTATCATCAAATATTCAGGAGAAAACTAATGAGACTAGTGAGGAGAAAGAAAGAACGACAAACAGCTGCGGCAGACTGTCTCTGTGGCCGACGATGTCGTTGTGTGTGGCCTTCTTAAAAATGCACAAAAAGTAAAGCTAAATACACATAACTAGAGACCTCCCCACGCCCCGTCGCACACAAACCATGCCAAATGGCTTCGTCATCATCATCATCATCGTTGTAGTTGTCGCTGTCGATGTGGGCGACGATGAAAGAGACTGAACTACTTAATGTTACTCAAAATTTTACATACTTGTGCACACTCTCCGTTCATTCCGGCACCCCCTTAGATACATAGAACGAGTATGACAGGTCAGGACTAGTTAAATTCTGTTGACAACTCACTAATATGTAGTGTAACCAGCTCACATGGCATATTTGATAAGGCCAACAAGGGGAATACCCAGAGGCAGTAAAAGAGTAAGTATGAAAATAACAAAATATATGTGAAAACAGGAAGGGTAACTAACTACCATGAAATTTATGAAGAATTTGTGAAGTACTTCAACAACAAATACAACGTAAAACTTGTGAAAACGAATAAGAATTAAAGAAGATTAAAAAATAAAGAAATTTACATTCAAAGTTTTATTTTTAAAAAATTTTCAACCCAAGTTGATGGTTAATAGAAAATTATTGCTAAGTGTTTACTTCTACCATTTACCACATATCTACAATTTTTTTGCTTATTTTATTCATTATTTTATGGAATTAATGAAGTACGTTTGCATTTAAGACATCACAAAAAAAAAGTTTCTTCATTCGAAAAACAAATTTTTTATTTAATTATTTTGACGAAAGTTCAAAATTACTTTTAAGTTGTTGGAAATTATGTTCCAATTAAATGTTTTTCAAAAACATTTGTATCTAAATGTTGTAAATAATTGAAGATCTTTTTACTCAAAAAGAAATTTAATCCAAGATGAAATAATTCGATTCGATAGCAACATTCTCTTTTCAATTAAAATTCAGCAAATGGTATTTCAATTTCCCTTTGCCAAAATGAATGCTGATGAACGCACTTTTGACCCCACCCCACCCCAAAGTACATATACTAGTATGTATGTACGTACGATATGTATGTATATGTATGTTCTGCTTCACTGGGTTCTCTTTTCTACTGCTGAGTTTCGAGAGAAGTCGTCGTCGGTCGAGTTCAATAACCAAAGAAATATTCTGCAATTTGCAATTCACTTCGTTCACTTAGTTCACATATTTTCATTCTTTTCTTTTGTTGTTCCCGATTTCTGTTGATTCTCACAGTCATCGGAAAGATGCTAAAAAAAATGCTTTGAACTTTCAACTTTTTCGACTGATTTTGTTAATAACAAAACAAATGCAACAAATTGATTAAAAGAAAAAGAAAAGGCGAGGTCCGCTCAATTGCCATGAAGCTTCACCACCGATCCCCCTCATCCCTTTACTCTCTCTTATCACACCATTCTCATTCTTTGCCCCAATCGAATTGTAAATCAAAGAGCGTGGAAAACTTTTAGTAAAAGCAAAAGGAAAAAAATCCGAAGCGTCCGTATCTAATGTCAATAAACTTTTTGGCTCTCAAATCGAAATGTGATAAAAGAAAAGCATAGAAACGTAAAGAAAAGAAGAGATGACGAGGAAAGAAAATTGGGAAATTGATTGAGTGCCTCGAGACAAATCAATTAAACGAAAATAAAATTTTCAAATATAATACGACACGAGAACTAACACATACAAAATACTTATATACTTAAATAGTATTTATCTATAATTTGTCTAAAAAACTGCAAATAAATGTCAGATGTGAAAATGAACAGGAAACAACAATTGAGAAAAGTGAAATAATGAAAAAACGAAGAAAAGTAAATTTAAATTTTATGCAATGAGCTATTGTTGTTGTAGTTGTAGTTGTTGTTTTTGTTGCTACTGTTGTAACAAAATTAACTACGAAAGTAATTAAAGACTAAGGGACAACATGGTATGGGGTGGGCTGCGGTGGAGCTTGCTTCGACGAAGACCACTTAAGCCCACAGGGAGGGAGAGAGCGAGAGCGATAGAGGGATGATGATGATGATGGAAAGCTAAAGCAACTTGTCTTGCGCGCGCATGAAGGCAATTAACATTACCTACCGCCTACCCACCACCCAACTATGTACTACCAGGGTACAAGGGCGAAAAGGGTTAAAAAAGTTTGCCAAAAGGGATGAATATTGAATGGATAAACGGCATTAGAATTTCCATTAGAGACTTTTCTTCGTTTTTTTCTTTTGTTGGAAAGAGAAATGGAAAAGAGAAACTATTGAAACTAAACTTTTGCACCTGAAAACATATATCATGATTCTTGATATGGTTAGCTAATTCTAGAAAACCAATACAAGATTAATAACAATTTTGGTTAACAAATCAATTTAATTTATTTTCGATTCATTTATTCTTTAATTCAACTTTCTAAAGTTTCATATTTTTATATATTTATAGATATTTCTCATTGCAAATATAAATGAACCGTAAATAATCGCTTTTCTACTGACATTTTTTCGTCGTTAAGTCATACGTCGTTTCAGCAATACATACATGTGATTCTATGAGACATTAAGATAGATCGCACAGGTGTTTTGGAGATAACCGCTTCCCCTCAGTTGTATTATGTGTTTAACTTTTGAAGTTAACACTATGAAGTTTCCGCTTGTGTGTCTAGCGGTGAGAGTTACTTAAGCTATCGATAACAGCTATTACAAGTGGAACAGTTAAGAAGATTATAACATCTGGGAATGAAATTCTTTAAAAGTTTTTATGAATACAAAATTTAATTTATAAATATATGGAAATCTTCTCCTCACAATAGATTTTTCCCCTATATTCAGATTTCAAAAGTTTTGGCACAACCCTCGTTTGTTTTCACACCCACACAGCAAGCAGAAGGACATGGCTAGGAAGAATGCCAAGGAAGAGGACAGAAGGAGAACAGAGACTGAAGCTGTTGTTGTTGGATGAGGCGGCTTACACGCAACAGCGCCGCCGGCGACATGAAGCACAATTTGTGCGCTGCAATAAAATGAAATTAAAATTTGAAACATCTACAACAGCAACAAAACCAACAACAACAAGAGCAAACAGAGCCTCCTCCTTCCATCGCTCATTCGGTTTGCTGTCCCAGCTGAAACAGAAACTGAAGCTCAAGCATCGTCATCCATCGTCATCATTTTTACACTCTGTACCCTTAGGGCAAATGGGTACATTCAAATTGTCAACCTGTCAAATGCCTGTTAAATGGCAGCAGCCAATTGATCTTAAATAGAATATAACGACAAATATTGAAAGATCTCTGGGGTGGAGTGTCTAGGGTATTCGAAAGTCGCCATCATCATATAATCTGTATGATTTTTTCGATTTATTTCTCTCGCTCCTATGGTCTTATTTCGCTGGTAATTATGATAAGACACTAATTACATTTATCTGCTTCTGGCAGCATAACACAAAATAAAATAAAACAAAATAAAAACTCAACTCCAGCAAGTGTGTGGGCTTTTCACATTGAACGCGCGACAACACTGCGTATGCGTAATGTGGGCTGCCTACCAAAAAAGAAAAAAAGCAAGCATGGCAAAGAGAGCGAAAAAAAACAAACATTTAACATTTAAATTTCAGTAGAAAATTTGTAGAATTATTCAAATATGTCAAGGACATAAATGAGCTAATTATTTCTGAGTGCTTGCTTCTCATAAATTAAATTAAGATGGAGGAAAAAATGTGATATCAAATCGATTTACACTAAACGACATGACTAACTTGAGGAAAGAGAGATATAACAAATATAATCATAATCATAATTTTTACAAAGTCACTATGGTGTCTATTATTATTCTTTCAAAAGAGAGCATACTATTCATACAAACTTATAAAATAATAATCTAGTTTCTTTTATTGATCGTAGTCACCAACTAAACAACTTTTTTTGCTATAACTTTATATTAAATTATTCTTTGCTTCTGTTTGTTTATAAACAAAACCAATTATATTTGTAAATTTAATGAAAGAATTAAAAAATTTTATTTTTTTTTCTAATCTTATTAATTAAAAGATTATCACGTAAACATTTAACAAGTTGAACTTTTCCAAAAGAAATTTATTGTAACCAAAAGAACATTGAAACAGTCCCACAATTTTAACCTTTAATAAGTTTTCTTTAAGAAAACATTCCTTCGAATTCGTAAAAATTTGAACGAATTCGCACAAATTTGAAAAAGGAAATGAATATAGAAAAATTTACACTAGGATTTCTTCTTTGCTCAGCAGTGTAATTTCAATACCAAAAAAAAAAAAAAAACAGCAAACTAATTATAGGTAAGAATAAAAAAAAAAACCAAAAGCTGACACTAACTAATTAATCAATAATTGCCCTTTGCGTGTGGAAAGACCTGACACGAAGTAGATGTAGAAAGACAGCAGCAAAATATATAGAATAGAAAGCAAGAACAAAAAGAAGGAAAATTCAATTAATTTGTTACCTAGCACCTGTTTAGAGGGCTAGGGCACTACTACAACTAAACCATCATCTCTGCTATTCTACCTCCAACGATCTCTCTACCCCCCACCAACCAGCCAACCTCACCTGCACCGCTGCGCTGCTCTGCGGCCACTTCAGCCAATGTCAAACTCACGACAACAACAATAAAAAAATTATTATTGATTACATGTCATTTCTATTGAATTTGTGTGAAAGAGATGGTCGTTGGCTATAGAAAGAGCGTCACATTTCTATCTCCATCGCACTCACTTGGACTTTATCAAATTCAATTAGGTTCACCATAGACCATAACTGTAATTGTGTGTTTGAGAGAATGAAAAAAAAAAAACCAAAAAAGAAACACGAAACAAAAAACTCAATAAATGTTACTACTTTGTTATCAGGATAGACAGAAAATTTATGCATGATGTAATAGGAATATAAAGACAGAGAAAAAAAACAAAACCAAGCCAAGCGGTTTTATTAAGTCGTGTGATAGCGAGAGGGAGGTGGGGTTTTGGGGTGGGGATTCATTGCATATTCTTAACCCATTTTCCCACCCAAAAACTGGGCCACCTACTAAGGCGAATGAATGAATGAGTGGGTGGGTTGGGTTGGGTGGATAGATGGATGGACGGATGGTAGACACAATGGAAGTCCACCGACCCGCATGCATACTCGTTGTAATATAACAGAACTTGGCAGTAGTGTTTTAGTTGCATAAATTAATGTAATAAATGTCTTTTGTTCAGTTTGCGTCTTCTTGTTGTTATTGTGGCGGTGGTTGCTGTTGTTGATCTCGTTCTCATTCTTATCGCTGCCAACTGTTGTTTCAGTTAGTTAGTTTGTTTTGTTTGTTTTTAGCTGAACAACTCAAAAACTACTGGCGTCAATAAGTTTTTAATGATTTTGTTGATAAGGCATCGGGCTCCCAATAAAAGTAGTCCTCCTAGTAGCCACCGACCCTGCGGTAGTTGCTGTCATGGGGAAACCGATGTTTATTGCATATTCTACGCTTTAAGTTGTTCAAATTTTGCATACCCAGTACCCTCAAGATGAACATATACATATGAACACTAGCTAAATATATAAACATGTTTGTATGTATCCGGTATTTTAAAAAAATGTCTTTGCTACTTTTTCTGGTTGTGCCAGTCAGTTTTACAATCTAAGAATTTGAAAAAAATAAAAATTGAAATTCTTTGACATTTGGCCAGTTTTAGATAAATTAATAAACTAATAAAATGTAAATGGATAAAATAAAAAATGAGTGATTTTCATGTAATTCATTTGAAAGTCCCAAAAAAAAAATTATTTTTTCAAAAGTGAAAAATTTTCTTATCCTGTGTAATTGACACTAAATTTGAGTTGATATTTAGAAAGATATATTTAAGAAGTAGAGGCACTTATCGGTATAGGATAGATAGTCTAAACCCTTTCTAGAAGAAGGGAAAAGTGTAGGTAAAACCTTGCTTAGTTTCAAGCGCCTAGCAATGGCTTTTTTTTAAGTATTAGATCTGAACCACAGTATTCAATCTGTAGGAATTATGAAACCTTTTTATTAAACAAGTTAAAGCGAAACACATGTTTCACAGTAACAATTGCTTTCAATTATTTAATAGAAAGATGATTAGTGTTTTGGATTTATTACCTTTCTACCTACTCTTTCATTAAAATGATCGGGCATAAAGTCATTTTTGAAGGGTATAGCCCAGCGTTTTTCTTTTAATTTTACACATACTGTATCAATTTCTTGGAAAATTGATAAGACAATCAGCGCTGGGTGTTTTGTTTAATGAATATTTTTAGTTTCTATGATAATTCAATTGTTATTTGATTTGCAATTTTAAAATGCAATTCATTTAGAGTCCAAACAGCCAAATTTAAGTTGGATAATGCAAATAGGAAGTCCATCTGGGGATGCCAACCACCTGGTGAGCTGACACTATGACAAATGACGACCAGCACCTTAGAACGAAGAATTAATTATGATTGGGACATCGATTCGTTGAGAAGTCTCTTCGATGTTTCAAAATTTTATCTTTTTAGATATTAGATTCATTCATTCATATGGATTTTAACACCTCAACCAAAGAGATATAAACACAAAATAAAAAGGAAACAGAGCTGTAGGACGAAACAAAAAACCAAGAAAAAACCAGGTGAAAAGAAAACAATTTTCAATTTTCATTTTGTGTGCGCGCCTTTTCCATGTAGAAATTCTATTTTATTTGCTCATAAATTCTGAATGAAAATTGCATGGCACTGAAAAATGTATAAGCTAAAAGAGACATATACACAGAGCGAGAGCGAGAGAGAGAGAGAAAGAAAGGGAAAAGCACACACACACACACTCAAAGAGAAAGGTAGGTAGATAGAGAGAGAGAGAGAGCAGCTAAAAGTTCGCATTGTATCTCACAGATACATACACAAAAGAAAAATAAACAGCAAAAGCAAAAACGACGAAAAATAATTGCAAAAACAGAAAGAGGAAAAAAAATAAAAAGTGTAAAACGAGCGCAACATGGCGACGGTCTGCGACTACACAACGTGTGCGTTATTTAAATGATTTTGCCAGTTTGCTTAATTTAAATGTTTTTTTTTTATACATACATATAGCCTGCATTTGCTGACTGACGGACTGACTGATCGACTGGCTGTCTCTTTGTCTGACGACTCACTCTCAGCTCTCTGCCAGCCTGCTAGCCACTCCTAACAATTTCAGACTTACAGAGACAGACAGACATAGGTACATATGTATAAAACCCGTTTGCCAAAAAAAAGCACTAAAAACCAACAACCGAAATAAAAGTAAGAAACGCAACAAAACAAACAAACAAAAATCATTTAATTTATTCTCAATGCGTACGAGCGAAACGAAAATAAAACTGAGAATTTCTGATCAGTTGTTTAGTTTCATTCCGCTGTCAGCTGGGCGAGAAGTTGGTTAGAATTATTGATAATATACATATCTGCATACATATAGATAGACACATACATATGTATGTACATATATCAACTTGGAAATGACACAAACGTTTTTACTTGTTGATGAAAACAAATTCGATTAGAACACAGAGAATTAGTCAGCTGGTGTGCAAAACACATTACTTGCTCATTATTTACTTTTCGGAAGTTTTATTAACATTTAAAATCAGAGAATATTTGGATTATACATACAGCTTAGCACAATTTAACAATGGGATGTCCTATCGTCGCAGAAAGTTCCAAGACTAACACAAAAATATATGAATAAAAGCAATTGCTAGAAGAACGTAGCAATTTGAGATTTCCAGAGTTATCCATAAGCTATCCAACGAAGACATCTGATCATCAATAGTCAAGCGAGAGTATTGGAGAACTTAGTTATATTTTATGATAATTGCTTAATGTTTTTATTTCTTCTATATAAAAAATTATATCTTGGGTGTGCCCCATTCAAGGTGGATCCTATACTATTGGAAGAAATGTATCTAGTAATACCTACATTTATGTGGACAAATTTTTTATCGATTTCTAAATAAGGACAGCTAAATATATAACGACTTCTATTGACTTTGAGCTCGATGACATAAAGTCACAAGTTTTTTTTATAGTTTTTAACTTTAAAATAAGTATAATTCAAAATGTAAGCGCTCTAGAACGTAGCTACTCATTAAATAAGAAGTTGAACTTTAAGTCAAGTTGAAGTTATAAAAACTTTGATCTAGCTCTAGCTTACTTCTGAGAATTCCGAGTGTGATAAAAAGAAGTAAACTCCCATTTAATTAGCTACAATCATTGTCTTATATAAGAACTTTTAGTCAAGGCTATAGAGAGCACTGCTGGGCACAATGAACTGCAAACTTCTTTCAGTCGGTTGCAGTTGTTGCTTTTAATTCCGAGCATTGTCTACGGTTATTGTTATTGTTGCAGTTGGTGTTGGTTTTTGGTGTAGTTGCTAGTGTGGCTGCAGCTGCTATTTAGCTGCAGCTCGTGCGTGTTTGCTTGCTAGCTGATTTGAGGGCACTGTTACAAGGCTGGCCGGGGGACTAGTCAGACGCCTCCAAATGGCTTGCCCCTCCACGGTCTCTCTCTCTCTCTCTCTCTTGCTAGCTCTCTATCTCACACACAGTAGACATTAATTGGCTAGACAACAACGTCTCAGCTTCAAAACGCGTTGGCAGTTGAATTCGTTTTTTTTTTCTGTCTGAGATTTATGTTGCTGCTAAACTTGGTCTAAGTGATTATTGGAGCCAAACAAATGTGTGACTTCTTTCGAAAACGTCAAACAAAAAGAGAAGCAAACACACTAGTTCTCAAATGGAAAACTTGTAAATGAAATAATCAACAAAGAAAGCTCAATATAATTTCGTTTTCTTTTTTGAATCATAGGAAAATAAAATAATAAAAAAAATATTAGTAATAAGTATTACTTGTTTTTAGATAAAGGAAATTCAAATATCCAGTTTAACTAGAAGTCTATTCATTTTTGAATTCCTTTACAAATATGTACATAAATTTCTTACCCATCCCCAAACCTTTTCTTCGTTAAGTTTTTGTAAACAGTTTAACCAAAATTTAATTTTGTGCTATTTCTACAGAATAAAACTCTCGTTGGGTGAGAAGCTATTTCACAAGAACTAAAAGATTTAGAGGAACAACAGTGCATAAACAAGTAATACAAGAAAAACTTTGATACATAACGAATCAATTTTTTTTCTAACGAATTTCAACTGTCTAAGCACTCAAATGAATCGATATCAAATAAACAAATTACTTAGTTGAAAATTAAACGTATGCTAAGCATTGAAATGTACCCCAAATCAATTCAAAGAAACAAAACAAACAATCTCATATCGATTTCATATTTAAAGGCAAGCAAACAAGAACAAGTTACCGAGCTCTGTGATAGTTAAGTTCGTTGAATGATATAGTAAACTCATTGAAACAACAGTTTGCTTGAATCTCTACTTGATGACGTTACCAACTAGAAGTGACAAAATCTAGATACTGATTCGGTGAATATATGAGGGTAAAACCCGTGAAATTGAACTCTGTTGTTACAAGCTTTGTTAACAATATTCGCTTCATTGAGTTGTAATTTTCAACTAAGGCCTTGAAGTTTTATTGTCTCTCGTCTGCATCTGGAAATCATAAGCTAAATTATTTCACAGAGGACTCTCTCAAACAGATTCAATTTCACTTCATGTCATGCTATCTTGACTCTACTTATCAGACAACACACAATATGCCCATAAAGCGCCACCTTAAGCCTATTAGAAATCTAAACTGAACTGATAAAACAATCAGAAATCCATTGAGCGCATTTCGGCTATTGTAAATAGGTAAATGAATTGAGTTTACCACTTAGTACCCATGACTAGAATAGAGTCGAAAAAAAAGCTACAACAACGACAGCAAAAACACTCAAATTCCTTTTTTGATTGATGAGTTTTTTTTTTGTTTTTGGTTTTGTTTTTTTGGTTGTTGTTCTTGGTGTTGGCTTTAGCGTTAATTAGTGCCAATAAAAATGTAGACGACACATGTCACATGAAAATATGTATGAATATATACATTTATTCATATTTATAAATGGACAAGAAATATAAAACTTTCGTCTAGAGAGGCAGAAAGAGAGTGACTGACAGTGATAGGCAGAGAGAGAGGGAGAGTAAGCAGCATCTATGTGCCTTTGCAAAGGTCAAAGAAGGTCATGGCCATGGCATTACGAAATACCTCGGAAACAGAACTGGACGTAACTAAATTTCTTAATTATTTCGGACTTTCTTTTTTATGATTTTCATTCACGCAGCTTTTCTATTATTTATTTAAATATTAATTATGAACGTTTTAGACTCTAGTTTTTATTTTCCCTTTGCTTTTCTGTGTGTGTATGTTTGTGTGTTTTATTGTTATTATTATTTTACTAATGGCCAGGAAACACGCAAAAGTAAAAGCAGAAATGAAACCAAAAGCAAAACAAAAATTATGTAGATATTTCGTTTTGCTATTTTTTCTTGATTTCAAGTTCTTGTTGTTGGGCTTGACATTATTCATGTTGATGGGAAATATGGCTAATGCCACCTCCGTCCACCAAGTTAACCATTTGGGTCAAGTGTAAATATAAATATCACAGGCACAAGTTCTTTGCGGGGGTTGTTGGCCGTCGTACACGAATAGGTAAACATTTGGGTAAAATATGTTCACAAAAGATTACAAAATCAAGGCCTAGGATTCAAATAGGTTAAGTTATACTTGCTATATATCTAGTAGAGTCAAGACCAGAACGGTGTTTAGCAATAGAAGACCTTGAGTCGTAGCTGTTTAAGAATAGTGTGCCCTACTGAAAAGGTCTAACCTTGGCTAGCATCATCTAATTTCTTGGTAGTTAGTCCCATGTTATACTTTCCAATTTATTTAATATACATATACACATAAAATTCGACTCAGCTTGAATTTTATTTTACACATTTTTCTGCCCTACACTATCACCTTTACGGAATAGATTGTTAGAGTTCTGTTCTATGGATAATTTACCAACTGATTCATTGCACAGTTCGTTATACTTTAAAGCCCACGCTGACAGTTATTATCTCCCCTAATTTTTGTTTCTCCGTCTCCCTTGCTACACTTTTAGCGGCACGTAGTGAAGTTCCCAAGAAATGCCCCACATGGTGGGAAGTGGTAACTTGTCATACTGCAAATACTCAGTCATATTTCTTTCGATTTTTGGATAACAAGAAAAATGACAGATGTAAGCTTTATTTAGATCAGAACGAAACTAATTAAAAGCGAAATATATAGGTTCAGAGAAACTGTCTTAAGCAGAGCGCAAATGCTTTTGTCTTTTATCATAATCAACTTTCGTTTATTTTGTCTCTGTCTCTCTCTCCCTCTCTTTTTCTCGGCCTCTCCATGTAGCTGGCACTCACGCATAAAGCAGGTCCAAACAAACAATCAATCAAACTGTGCGTACCCATCAATCAATCAAATTGCCAAAAGTCATAACAAAATGGCGTCTTCAACTTTATTCGTAAATGGTTTCATGCTAACCACATTGAGAGAAATGCAAAGGTTAAACAAGACTAGTTTAAATTTGTACTAATTTAGTTACAATTTTACTAAAATGTTAACAGATTCATATCCAAAATATATCCCGTAAATTTAGAATTTTCTTTAGAGAGAATTAAAAGCAAACCATCTTTAAGAGGTCTATCAGAGAGTTGCTTTGTGTTGTAAAGTCACAAATAATTCAGTGAGCATTCCTAATTTTTATACCCTTGCAGAGGGTATTATAAAATTGGTCAGATGTTTGTAACGCAGAGAAGGGATCGTTTCCGACCCCATAAAGTATATATATTCTTGATCAGCAAGAGAAGACGAGTTGATATAGCCATGTCCGTCTGTCCGTCTGTCTGTCTGGTGCTGCGCGATCTAGTCCCACAGTTTTAGAGCTATCGCATTCAAAGTTCGTATATAAGCTTTTCTATACAGCCACATACACATCTGCGATTTTGAATAAGATCGGACAACTATATCATATAGCTGCCATACAAATACAATCGTTAAATGCGAATAACTTCTCTATTTTTTGAACAATCTTATCCAAACTGATTATGTACATAAATAAAAAGGGATTACGTCATATGCGTGAATTTCAAAACAATCGGATAAACATAACGCCTGATTTCGACGATATAAAATTTGCCTATATAGCGTGCACTGCTTATGGCAGCTGTACTGCTGCATACTGCTGCTGCCATAAGCAGTGCACGCATAAGCAGTGAAGCACATATATGTGTCAAAATTGCGATTGTGTGTGTGTGAATATGAATATCAATCGCTACATTGTCTACTATTTGGCGATTGGCTGCCCCCGGCCAATGTATTTAAAATATTTCTTTATTGGATTAAGAAACAAAAAATTTTTTTGAAAATAAAATGTAATGGTCAAAAGCTGCAAGGGTATACAAACTTTGGCATAGCCGAAGTTAGCTTCTTTGATATTTTTATTATACAGTAAGGGTACATATGTACATATATTTCGGCAGAATCATATTCAAAATATGTCCGATAAACAATCGAATTTCGATTAGGGGGAACTCAGAGTTGCTTTAAAGACGATTCTATCTAAATGTAAAAACTGTACTTCTTTAGTGTTGTAAAGACATATATAAGTCAAAACTTCTAAAATAGCCTATCTTCAAAGAATTTCAAATAAATTCGAACAAAAATGCTATGACAGTGACTTTATTTTTATTGCCTCCGACTTTAAGACTTATACTATATGGTAAAAAACTATAAAATAATTGCAAATGTCTATGAATTTCTAAAATAGATAACAAAATAGTAAGTAAACGACAAATCGCTCTAAACTATGGAATAACATTAATATACTCCAATTTCCATTTGGAGTTTTTTTTTCGTATGTATATGTAAATTAAATGTTTTCTCAGTGTACTTACATTTTAATGATTTGTGGTTGTTGTTGGATGGTTGTGATGATGATAAATCCAATTTAATTAGATATAGATGCGGAATATATGTATGTATATAGCAATATATGCCCAGCTAGACAAAGTAGTTGTTGTTGTTGTAGTAGTAGTTGTAGTTTTAGCAGAGTAGTAGTATTTGTTGTTGTTGTTGTAGTTGCTGTTGTTGTAGTAAGTTGTAGACATGTAAACGAGACGACGACAACGACGACAACGACGACTAACGACGACGACGGTGACGATGAAGTCGACTTCAACTTCGATTTGGATTCATATTGAAATTGTTTTTTGTATTTGAATTTGTATTTGTATTTGGACAACAAGTGTTTTGTTCTAGAATTCAGCAAACTCCTTGGCGCATTTTTCGGTACTGGAAATTCGCAGCGCCTCTTCCTCATAATCATCGAAATTGCTTGTATCGCCGGGGCCTTTACACCGCGGTATGAACGGTGCTTCGATTTTCTTTTGGAAGATCGCAATCCAATCGGTTGAGGCGAACCATTTTTGATTCTTAATATCATTAACGCCCGCCTTAAGGTTGCCATAGCGTTTAGTTAAATCCACTTGCAGTAGATTACGCAATAGATCCTTCAAATCGGAACCGAAATGCGAGGGGAAACGTACCTTACCCGAGACAATTTTCTCATAGATCTGTATGGGTTGGTCGGCAAAGAAGGGCGGATAACCGGCAGCCATTTCATAGACCAAGACGCCAAGGGCCCACCAATCGACAGCTTTGTTATAGCCTTTCGATAATATAATTTCGGGCGCCAAATATTCGGGTGTGCCGCATAAGGTCCAAGTGCGGCCTTTAACACGTTTGGCAAAACCAAAATCGGTGACCTTGAGATAACCCTGCGAATCGATAAGCAAATTCTCTGGCTTCAAATCTCGATAGATCAAATCCAAATAATGCAAATACTCAAAGGCCAAGACAATTTGTGCGGCATAGAAACGTGAATGGGGCTCCGAGAAGCGTCCAACTTTACGCAAATGTGAGAACATCTCACCGCCTGGCACATACTCAAGGACCATATACAAATTGGAGTTATCCTTGAAGTGATAGCGTAACGATACCAAAAACGGAAACTGTATGGCCTGCAGAATACGTTTCTCATTCAACGTATGCTCCACTTGCTTCAGTTTGACGACCTTCTGCTTATCGAGTATCTTCATGGCATAATAGTCTTTTGTGGGCTTATGCTGGACGATCATGACGCGACCAAATGACCCAGTGCCCAGCGTCTTGATGCGCTCAAAATCATCGAGAGCGGCGGTATTGGTCGGATTGCGACGCCATTTATCCTCGAATTCCTCTTTGGCCTGTTCAAGGAACTCCTTGACAGTTTCGGCGGCATCGACTTTCTTATTGGATGTTGTGGCGTTATTACCCATTTTCGATATGGTACCGGTTAGCGAGGATAAGCGAAATGTGGCTGTGGCCGATACTTGAGCTTGCTGGTCTTCGTCCTTGGAACTCGATGCAGTTCCTCCTCCTCCTCCTGCTGCTGCTGCCTCTGATGGAGCTTCTGCCGTTGTCTTTTTATGTGATTGGCCGGAACTGGTACCGGCGGCTCCGGCGGTGGTTGTAGCCTGCTGCTGCTGCTCCAGACCTCCTCCTCCACCCCCACCAGCGCCTTCGTCACCCTCGCCCTCGCCCTCGTAACTGCTTGACTGTTGTTGCAGCTGCTGTTGTCCTCCGGTTGACGAAGAACTATGATGAGATTTTTTCTTTTTAAGAAATTGCAATATGGATTTAGCTATTTTGCCGAAGTTATCGAAAACGGTTGGGATTAGGAAATTATAATTCGCACTGCGGCGGCAGCAGCACGTGTAGCCTGGATATTATCTATCAATTTTTTTTCTCTCTCTCTATCTATAAATCTTTGTTTACTTTGTGGTATTTGTGTGTGTGTTTGTTTAATTATAAATATTCGCTCTTCCTCTTGGTTATGTTAGCACTTTTTTCTTTTCGTATATATTCTTAAACTAGTTTTACACTTTAGGCTTAGACTAACATTTGGTTTAACACTTTTCTTGTTGTATGCCTTTTTTAATTCTTATTTTTACACATATACTTTTATTTTCTTTTATGTATTATAAATTCTCGTGAATCTGGAAAGAGAATTGAAGAAAATAACGGAATAGTATTAGCATCATAGTCGAATTAAAAAAGTTAATTTCTTCATACGCTTAAAGACAAGCGAATTATTTGTATGCCATTATTTTAAGAGAAAATTGTAGCCAATTGTATATTTAATTGTTAAAGAGTAACCAATCAGAGTTAAGCGAAAATCAAATCACTAAAAAAGAGTGGCTTTCATTTTCGCTCTGCAAATAAACTTCAAGATAATTTATTTCAAATTCTAAACTTTCCCTATGAACTTGTCATCCTAACATCTTATTGCTTACCACACAACATTCGCATACATTCATACAATTTTATTTTAAATTCGTTAGTTTAGTTCAAAATTATTGTAAAATAAAAGTCAATATCTCGAAAAATTTTATTTTTTGTAATCAAAATCGTAGATTGTGGACAGTGTTCTAAATTTACTTTTGCACATTCCAACTTTGAGGAAGTGTTCAAACTTTCTAATGTGAAGTTTCTATTATCCTATCTAAGCCAACAACTTGCATAGTTAAGATCCTTAAGAATTATGACCACATATGTATAGTACTCTGCCTGATACTTAAGCAAACCCTGAAGGACTCTAATTTGCCGCCAATGACTTATTAATTACATTCCTTCGCCAGCCATAAAAAAGTGAAAAAACTAGTACTCACTTTTTTATTGCCACTCTTTCGCTTTCGAGTAGACATTTTCGATTTCTTGCTTGGTTTTGTATTCGACTTATAGAAGGTATTTATCGAGAGATGTAGAGAAAATGAAACTACCCTGGCAGCCATTGTTGGGTTATACGTTCGTTGATCGACTGAAGGTATAAATTAGTTCGGTCCGTTTTAAATGAATATGGCTCGGGCTATTGTAAATGCGTTTTAGAACACTGTTGATTTGGGTAGTTTTTAGAAAGGTTCGCGCAGCTGAAGCCTATCTAATGGTTGCGGTAACTGCACTAAACCAATAAACTGAACTTTTCAAAGATGGCGATTTCGAAACTTATGTATTTATGAACAACAAAAAAAACGGAACGAACTAATTTATACTCCCAATAAGGCAAATAATATTTTAGAAGTAGTGTTAAAAACACATTTTTCATAGCCTTCTGATTAATTATAATTGTATAATTGGTCTTAAATTGTTCTTCAATTGGCCAATAAACAGTCTAATCTAAACCTAAAGAATTTTTAGTTCAAAATTGACATACTAATACATTTATTTTGCCCACATCTATTTTAAAACGGTTATTCCTGCAGAGTATTATTTAGCAGTCCTGTTACCTAAGGTCTAAGGTGTTGAAAACAACGCAGGTAGAATAATTTCATGTTTCTTTAAATTCATTTAGTTCTTAAGCATTTTCGAATGTCGTTTCGGAAATGTGAACATGTTGGTTTTATTTCGACTCATCTATAAAAAACAATTGGTAGATGAAGTAAAATTGTCAATAGTTTTCATTCCACTTACTAAGACGCCAAATAATTATATATTTCAGAGGCTCTACATTGTGTTAAGTATTATTTAGGTTAAAGCCAAATTAAATTCCTTTAAGATTCTGTATATTGAAAGCATTAAACTTTAACTGCAAATTATACAAGCGAATTTTGATTGTTAAAAACAATGTAGAACACCAAAAGATTTGGTGAATAAAAATAAAACAGGTTCCACGACCTGATTCAATGCGAATTTGTCAAGATCGTTGCCAGATCGGTTTAAAGTATCTTTTTTAAGCACACAAATTAACATGGTATATCAAATTGAACAAAAATTAATTGAAATATAATTTTTAAATAGTTTTAGGGAATTTTCAAAAGTGCACGGCCCACAACTTTCGCTGAATTAAATTTAATTTGTATTAATTAATTGTTAAAAACATGAAACGACACCAGCCAAATCCAAGCGCCAATTCACTTAGTTGATAACGTTTCTTGATAGAGGGGAGGACAACATAGCACTGAGGGGGGAGATGACAGTGCGTCGATCGTGTCAAGTGTCAAACAGCTGATGGCTGAGATAATACGGCTGACTCGCTCACACACACGCAGCGGCTTAAGGGGGCCGCAGCACACATACACACACAGTTCCACTCACACCCGCATACATTCACACGCAGTTGTTGCTTCTAGTCTACAATTTTTTTCTGTCTATTGAAATTATGAAGATTTCTTATAATCAGACATGTTTTTCTAATACACTTTGCAATTGCACATTCACTAAATATTCCCCTTGCTGTTGTTGTTTCACATATACTCTGTTTTTTTGGCTGTGCACTTTTTACTTTGCCATTACTTTGTATGTGTGTGTGTGTGTATTGTGTTTTACACACATTTTCTTCCTTTCAAATTCTTTTTTGCATATTTGAATTTTGTTAAATTTGTGTTGACTTGCACATTGTGCTAAATATTTAGTTATTACAATTTCCCTTTTCAACGCTCACGCATACTCACACACACACACACACACAGAGACAGATTGAATAATCGATTTTTTCTACACATTCATTTCCTTTTTTTTACCTTTTCTTTTGTATTTATTTGTAGGCAATTTTACAAACACATTTCAGAAATATTGAATAAATTTCCCAATTTTCCTTCCGAATTCCTACATTTGCACTTTATATTTTAATAAATTTTATTTTATTTTTGTTGTTTTGTGTTTCTCCTTAATTTCGCTTAGAATTAAATACCCGTTATATCCGCCGACCGACAATTCTTCTAAATTCCGACTTTGAAATTTTGTTGTTGCGCACTCACGATATCAAAAAAGACAATTCGCTTTGCTTTTTCTGATTTTTACGCAATCGTTCTCTTTCGCTCTCACACACTTCACCAATTCGAGATGTAAATTAATAATATTTTGTATTTCCTTTGCTTCACAAAAAACGACACGTCGTCCGCAGCACAACCTCTCAGCTTGAAAACAAAAACAACATTTGGATGCGGATGCGGGGGTGGATATCGATGTCACAATCGATGTATCGATATTTTAGCATTTTTATAAAACATCAAAGCTTGGAAGCGACTATCGATGTTTGTTTTGCACACCTCTAGCAAAACAAATAAATAGATGAAAAGTATAAAAATCCCTCGGCGGTAAATATTGCAAACTCACTTTGAGTGGTTTTGACACAGTGGGGACTGACAACCGTTAAAAACAACGACGTTGCATCAATGTTTAAATTTAAAACGTCAATAGAAGCACACATCGATGTTTCTACACCTCTAGTATTGACAAATTCAAACCGACTCGCAAAGAAAAAAAAACAAACCTGTATTCGAGAACCAGTGTTCGCTTATCGTTATCGCAATTTCAAGAGCTGGCTATTGAAAAAAACGGAAAAGCCAGTAAATCCACTGCGCGCAACTATACGAAAAATTAAAATTTAAAAGGTGAATTTTTATACATTTTCAGAGGGTTTTTAATCACATTGGTCAGTGTCCGTATTTCTGTTTCTTTGCAAATTAGCCTCAGTCATTGAGCTATGGTGAATGTTGTGTAAATATTTAATAGCAGGCTCTAAATATTCAAAATCCCATTGAGTGAGATTTAATTATTTAATAGATAGAAATACAAGATTATATGCGTTCAATGTTCTTAATGGTAATGCAACGGTATACAAATAGCCGAAGTTAGGTTCTTTGATATTTTTTATAAGTGTAGGGTTGCCAAAACATCGATGTTGCCATCGATATTTCTCCAGCTCTACCCTCACTGGTCACACTGCCTTATTGCACGTGTTTTTGTTAAACGTTTCTTTCGTTGAATTTCTGCCCTCAGTGAAGCAACAAGCCGAGAGGTTGCATTTAAATTTGTTCAAATAAACTTTAATACAAAGCGATAATATTAACCAACATGGTAAGTACATCATTCTTATCACCGAATGCATTGAATTAACTTTTTATATTACCTTAGACCGAGGAAGTTAACCCGAAAGCATTTCCCTTGGCCGATGCCCAATTGACTGGGAAAATAATGCACTTGCTGCAGCAGGCCCTCAACTACAATCAATTGCGGAAGGGAGCCAATGAGGCCACCAAAACTCTTAATCGAGGCCTGGCTGATATCGTAGTCCTGGCCGGTGATACTGAGCCCATCGAGATTCTGCTCCATTTGCCCTTGTTGTGCGAGGACAAGAATGTGCCGTACGTGTTTGTGCGCTCTAAGCAGGCTTTGGGACGTGCCTGTGGCGTCTCCCGGCCCATTGTGGCTTGCTCAGTGACCACCAACGAGGGTAGCCAGCTGAAATCGCAGATTACCTCTATACAGCAGGAAATTGAAAGGCTGTTAGTTTAAGGACAAAAGTGTGTACAAATTTACAACATTAAAAGAGACAAAACTATATACTAATATCAAACGGATTTCGATTTTCTCGCATTGTTTATATTACTTATAAGGGTATCGATTTGAGCTATGTATGTATGTTAAAGATTAGGTTCGGAAACTGGTGCGTATAATTAGCTTCATAAAGACTACGAATTGTATGTAGATATGGTTAGTCTTTAGCTATATCATAAAGACGTAAGAAATGCAAAAATTTCTTTGTTTGCTCTGAGTAATGATTTAGGTCAAGTTTAAAAAACATTTCGTCATGAAGGGATTTCCATGTGTCGATTTGCTAATGAATTAACGATTTAAACATCAATTTACTATAAGTATGCGATGTAAATTAATCTAGTCCCTATTATGCAAAGTTCCAAATTTAAAAAGACAGAAAAAACCGATTGTTTAAAGGGGCTACTTCCTCACACATATTCACTTGTAGATAATTAAAAGCGAATTTATTTTCACCCATTTAATATACTTAATCAACAATAGAAAATTCAAAATAGATAGCTTAAGTAGATGTACTGTAGAGTGTTGTATTTTTGAGATAGAAATATTTGAATGTTTTCGCATACTCAGATATTTTGCAAGTGCCTTGCTTGATACGGATCCTAAGATATGATAAGCGGAGTGTACACCTATAAAAGAGCCCCCATGGAATGAAGTGAACTTTAGTAGGAATCGAAATGAAAGCGTTCATTATACTGACTCTGGCCATTGCCGCCGTTTCTGCCGGAACTATCAAGCGAGGAATAGCTTATCCCAAGGATCAGTCAAAGGCTAACAAAATCGAAGGAAGAATAACCAATGGCTCTCCTGCCCTCGAGGGCCAGGCTCCCTATACAGTTGGTTTGAGCTTCGATGATGGTCGTTGGTGGTGTGGAGGCTCCATCATTGCCAGCGATTGGGTTCTAACTGCTGCTCATTGTACAAACGGAGGCAGCAATGTGGTTGTCTATTATGGAGCTACCTGGCGTACCGAAGCCCAGTTCACCCACACGGTTAGTGGCAGCGATTTCATTCAGAGTCCGGATTGGCCAAGTGTGAATGGCAACGACATTGCTCTGATCCGTACACCTCATGTGGATTTCCATTCCACGGTCAACAAGGTGGAGCTGCCAAGCTTTAATGAACGTTACAATATGTACGCTGATTCCTGGGCTGAAGCTTGCGGATGGGGTGGCATATACGATGGCAGTCCACAACCCGATTGGCTCCAATGCGTCAATTTGCAAATCATTAGCAACGAACAATGCTCTCAGGTATACGGCACTCAGCCTGAGGCTATCCTTTGTGTGGCTACTCCTGATGGAAAGTCCACATGCAGCGGTGACTCTGGTGGCCCCTTAGTCTTGGATGATGGTTCTAAATTGGTTGGTGTCACTTCATGGGTATCTACTGCTGGTTGTCAATCTGGTTACCCATCAGGCTTCACCAGAGTTACTTCCCACCTTGAATGGATACGCGATAACACCGGCGTGGCTTATTATTAAGACTTCATTTAAAATAAAGTAAAAGTTAAAAAAAAATATAATTTTGATTTCATTTCTCAGATTTTGTGGCATACTTTTAGGGCTCAATCATAAAAAGTTACGTGCTTTAATCATATTTAAGTCCATATATCAACCAACATGTACAATCGATTAAAATGATCAGATCCTGGAACGTACACTTTCTTTTGTGTTTGCGCCCCAAAAGTATACCACAAAATTTTACACTCTTGATTAAATTTTTCACATTTTATCCAGACATATTAATATACATAAGTAGATTTTTTAATAATTTTAGTTACAATAACTTTTTATTACAATAAAATTAAGCTTAAATATAAAAATAGGTTGTTAAACAATCTTTATTTTTGAACATTTTATTTAGACCAATTTAATTTTTTTCTAGCTTTTATCGTATTTTTGCATACTTTCAAAGGCTTCCAAAACTTTGGATGATCGCAAAGCTAAGATTTTGTTTGAAAGAGCTTAAGAACAAATATTAAAAAATTTTAGTCAAAACTATGATTTTTCTTAGGCTGTGTTTTAGGACAATTTTTAAACGACTCAAACTGAAGTTTGGTCAAAACTCTAGATTTCCATAACTCAGTAAGCGATTGAAGTTTAGGAACCCAATCCGCTGCGAAGTATTTCACATATTTTAAAAAATTTCTAAATTCCCAATAATATACTTTCCATCCATGAAGAAATGAAAGTAGACAGGCAAACATCGTCCTCATGTGCAGTCTGCGCAAGCAGTAAAAAGATAGTAAATGGACACTGGGTTTTGCAACGCACCAGTTCCAGTCAAAAGGAAGTTCAAACTATCTACAGACGAAGATTAAGTAAGGATGTCCTTGAAACTGTTCCACGTGCCAAGCACCAGAACAGCGGATCTTCACTTAGAACTTCTAATTTCGGTTATTTGACAAAGAAGCAAAGATGTAGGTAAGTATGCGCCTTATTTGTCACCCACAAACTTTACGCATGGTATCAGAAGTAGATTCTATGGTGAAATCCATTGGGAAGAAATTATGGCTGGCATCTTATTTGTGATAATAGCTTTTATGGTGCCGCTGGTACTGTATCTGGTGAGACGTTATAATCGCACGTTTTCTTATGGTGCTGGAGGATGTATGTCGACAGTTTTTTGCACTTACGATGACTGTGAGATTCTGAGCTAAAGTGGAACCCTCAAGAACTAAATCATTATTTTACTTATAATACAGCTAATATAAGAATACATGTTTTGTTTTTTAATATCTACACTACATTACAGCGCACTTAACACAGCCGATTTGTAGGCCATCGACAGACTCCTCTGATCCCCAATGTGGCAAATCTTTGACTTCCCAGCTATAGTTGTGAAAAGCGGTAAGTTCTTTCAACTCATCCACAACAAGATCTATTAAAGGGCGTTTGCAACGGTCTTCCTGCCAGCACTCGCTCATTAAGTATATTAGTTCCTCCGGGCAGCTGGCTATCATTGAGTCATCCATTAATGGTCCTTCATCTATTTTGGAGAAATTTCTTACATGTGCTCTTATGAAATTGTAGAATGCCTACCCGTTAAAAAGATGGTCGCGAATTCAATGAAGGGTTCATCATCGGGTTGCTCACGTTTCAGTATTTCGTTCATGGTGATGGCCCAGCTATAGACATCGCATTTGTATGTATAATGATTGATACCATTTACCTGTTCAAAAACAACTTTGTATTTAGTTAGAACTATAGTAGATAGTATCTTACTTCTGGTGCTCGATACCATTTGATTGTGTCTTCTACATTGGCCATTGAATTGAGCGAGTTAAAGTTGCCGATCTTTAACAGTCGACAACTCGCCGACAGAAATAGATTATTCGGTTTTATGTCACCATGTATAATGCCCATGGAATGCAAGTAGGAAATGCCCTAATGAATTCAAATATACATGATCTAAACATTTACAATTGTAACATTTCTACTAATACCTCAGCTAATTGGAGACCCCAAGAAATGGCCATATCGAATGAATACTTTGGCTGCCAATCTCCATGTAGGAACTCGTGCAATGATCCATTTTCCGCATATTCCATGCTCAAGTAAATGACATTCTCAAGCAGACTATAGCCATAAATGTTAATAATATTCACATGATTAAGTTGAGACAGAAAAGTTATCTCGCCTGGAATGGTTGTCATATCATTATGGCTATGTAATTTCTTCACAGCTATTAGTTTATCTTGCCAGAAATGGTTATAGACAGTTCCATAGGAAACATCAGAAAGTTTCTAAATAATATAAATATAATTAGTCGATCTATACAATCAATCAATAACCCACATACTTTAGGTAAATGAAAAATGGCGTCACGTTCGATCTTAACATTCAACTTTGAAGTTTTAGACATCATTTGGCTTAGAATGGTTTTCAATGTGGGTCGCTCCGCTGCTTTATGTGCTGAACATTTCGTAATCAGGATTTTTATTTCTGGCGTACAGTCAGTTATATGATCAAATGATAGTTTTTGGTCTGTAAAAAGATTTTTAATAATATCGTATTATCCATTTACCTTAATTTTTTACCTTTTTGCGGTTCTGTTCGCGACAGTATTTCCCACATGATGAATGCCCAGCTGTAGATATCGCTCTTCTGAGTGCAAGCATCTCCTGCTACAATCTGTACCAACAAACAATTGGAACAATATTTATATATGTATATTGGAAAGATATATATATTCGTACCTCTGGTGCTCTGTAGACTGAATATCGTTTCTTTAACGGCATGGGTAAACTGAGTTTCAGAAGTTGCCCTCCTCTGGATAGTAGAATATTTCGAGGATTTACGTTTCCATGTATTATGGGATTGGGTTTCATATCATGCAAATATGCCATACCCTTAAAGAATAAAGTAACTTAAACTTGATGTTAATTTCTATATCAGATTTTCTTTCTTACTTTTGCCATTTGAGCGCCCCAATCTATGGCAAGCATAGTTGAATACTTGTAGTCCCTCGGACCGTGCAAGAACTCATGTAACGATCCATTTTCCGCATATTCCAGAAGTAAGTTAAGTGTTCCATCATGGAGAGATATGCCATATAAAGATGTTACATTTATATGATGTACTGATGATAGTTCAGTAAGCTTTTCCTTCACGCTCTTCGGGTCAACGGTATAATAGATCTGCTTCACTGCTATCATTCCATCTCTCCAAAAGGCTTTGCATACAACACCAGTGGAGCCATAACCAAGTTTCTAAATAATCTTTGTATAATTGACGTAAATGTGTGATTGTGTTTTTCAGTACCATTCCCAGCTGAAGATCCGAAAACTTAACTCGTTCCAGTGTCGATAGGGAGACCAACTTTGAAGAACTACTAGAAATGATTCTGCGAAGGCTATTGGCAGCCTGTCTTATGGTGTATCGCTCGGTGGGTGTCCTTATTATACATTTACAGATTAAGTCTTTTACGGTACCTGGAGAGCCATCTAGTAGACAATTCAATGGAAGTGCAACATCTAAAAACATAAATATGTTCACTTTTGTCGACTTGTTCTATATATGAACGTGAACTTCTTACCATAGCTTGGCTTTTTTAGAGTTAAAAGTTCCCAAAATGTAATTGCCCAGCTATAAACATCGATCTTCTCGGTGCATTCCTCTTTTTCAATAACCTTGGGAAAGATATCGAGATTATTACATGTTTATAGACCTTTTCCCTAACTTACGAACCTCTGGTGCCATATGACTGAGTATTGGATTACAGAATAAATCCCTTTTTGTAGTTGAGTCTAGACCAGCAATCTTAAGAGTGCGTCCTCCTCCCGAGAGTAGTATTTTTTGTGGCCTTATATCACCATGTATTATCGCATACGGACTCAGGCCATGCAAAAAGGCAATCCCCTAATGTTAATATAGCATTAATCATCTTAAAATTTTGTTATATATATGTAAATACCTCTGCAATTTGGAGTCCCCAATTCAGGGCAACTTGCCATGAATAATTCACCGGTGGTCTTCCCCCATGGAGAAATTCGTTCAATGAACCATTCTCAGCATACTCCATGATTAAATAAGCGTCTCTCTTTTCAAATATAAAATCATATACTTTGATGACATTCTTATGATTCACACCAATTAAAGTTTCCATTGACTGATTTATCATTTCTAGAACAGTGACGTCTTGGGATTTGGGGAATTTTTTAACAGCAGCCCAGCGATCACAATAAAACGCTTTGTAAACAGTTCCAAACGATCCATGTCCAAGTCTCTGTAAGTGTATATTTATTTTATATTTTAGATATTTTAGTAGTAGGTTTACAAGTGGAACTATGTATTATATTTGTACATATTTATAGCACTTTTAACTATTGTTTACTGATCACTTTACCTCGGTCAATAGTTTCTCCATGGAGGTGGGAGCTGTGACTGCCACGGCCATACTTAGCTGACTGAATGCCATACTTTGCAGTCAATGCATTTTATTTATTGGTCTTATCAATGATTACACTATAGACAATGCAGGAAATACGTTTATGAAGAAATCTAAGCAGGGAAAGGAAAAAGAGTCTTACAGCAAAAACTTTATCTATATCGATAAGAATCTTATATATACGGCAATTCCTTAATATATGTCACTGGCTGGCCCGGATATTGATGCTTAACAATGATGTCAAGGGAGTATTTTGTAGAACTAGTTACAGTAGATAATTTTGATTAAACATTCTCAGTATGTTAAAGAAAGGTCAGTGCGCCTTCAGCGATAAAATTCCAAAGGATTGTTATTTCCTATAAAATACTTCTCTTAACACTAGGCTTCGAAAATTTGTATTATCCAAAAAACAGGAAATAATTACAAACTTGGCTTCAACGAATTGCTTTATTATATATATTTTCTTTGAAATTACATATCATTCATTTTGCATCCTCTGAAGTCAACAGACATTTCGAGTTTCAATTAATAATATTTACTTCGATATTTAATTTCATTTTGTAAAATATTGGACGACTCGGCCATTAATTATTCACAAGAAAAGTGCTTGCAGTTTAATAGATTTGATTGAAAAATTAAAAATAGTGCAGATTCTCGTTTCCGAACAAATTTGTCGGTTGGCCTTTTAGGACTTTTGGCAAAAAGGATATATTAATTTTGGATTACAACGCATAAATTTCTTAACAAGAATCATTATTAGGATGCAGCCAGAAGTGAGTGTAAATGACTTTATCGACCTGTTCCCGTTCGCGATTTCGAAATCAAATGGTTTTCCTTCAGTTTCTGTTTTAATCGAAAATATTACTTAAGTTCTAATACGAAAAATATTTCGAAATTCCCTTTCGTAGGAATTATTGAGTTTTTAAAAGTTAATTATGCTCCTTACGTTTGGGATAATTCCTGTGCATCAGGAACTGAATGCTGTGGTCATATAATGTTGATCGATGCAATGGAAACCAAAGTGACTTAGTGGACCCATATGCAGGGCAACTTCACTTGATACCGGATTTTCGCGAAATTGTTTACTCAATGCAGTAGACATGTTTTGAACATTTGCAGAAACATCGTCATTTATTAGACGACATTTTAATTTCTCCTGTAAAATGGCCATTTTGGCCAAATAACGTAATTGGCTTGAGGACAAAGGGCGGCGTGTGAAATCACGACAGGATTCGCTGGTCTAAAAAACAATAGCAATGTCAGACAGAATGTAAAATTTCTCTTACCACAACTTACACCCAGTAACTCTTCACAGAGAAGTTCATTCAATGGCAAATCGAAAATCGTTGATATGGCCTCGGGTAGGGAGCACGGACTCTTGTCCTGACGTGCTAGGCATATGGCCACAAATGTGTCAGTAATTCCATTCAATTCGATGTTGTGACGGTAAAACAATTGGTCAGCAATGCGATGACCATAATGGACTACCTTTTGTGGGTAGTCCGCTGTCAATATCTGGCCCAATTCCGGATAAATGGTCCCCAAGGCCATAATGTCGAAAATATATGCCCGTTCGGCAGCGGCTATCACCAATACAGAAGCAGCTTGATGTCGGCCATAGAAACTCGGGGCCGTGACCAATGAGAAGCTGGACTGACTGGATATGTCTTTTAGAGACTTGTGGTATACAGCATCTGTTTGTTTGATATAGACAATCGTTTCCAGCTGTTGGTTTAATAATTTAAATTCTTGCGGCAACAGCGGAGACCGCAATAGACTCCAGTCTGGTGGTTCCCCATTGGCCGTTTGGAAGGAGCACTCACTTCCTGAGTCGCTTTCATCCATGGCTAAGCTACAAGGTATAAAAAAAGACTTTTTAAAGAAATTATTAGCAAAACGTTGGAAATTAAACTTACCGCAATGCAATGGAAAATCAAAAAAAAACTTGTTACGTTGCTCTCCATTGATGGTGTTAAATGTTACGTTTTGCAGTGTGCCCGTCTCACTTAAATTACATCGTCAGCTGTGAACTGGCAAACGTTTTCCAGCACTGCCAGCCACACTAAATAAAAGCAAATGGAGTATTTATTTGGTTAGGCGAGTTTGTCTTCGATTTGGTTAATTTTTTGCCTTTAAGACACAGCAAACCGACGACACAATCTACGAAATCTTTACACCTACGCTCGAACAGAGACTCTTCCATTTAATCGAAACGGTATACGCCGCGGTGGAACACGCGATCTCTGCCCACTACTATGGTCACCTGGCCGCAAATCACCATAAATCCTCATATTATAAAAAGCCTTGGCCAAACTATAGCAATCGAGACTCTTGATCAAATTGGTTTACTCCATTGATCGTAAAGGGGTTTAGCCCCGCTTCATCGCTTTATCACAAATGACAAAAATGCATACGAATTTTGTTGGCCTGAGAGACGAAGATCTGCTATCTCCTCGATGCAAGTGACAAAAATCGAGTAAAATAAAATATACAAATAAATAAAAGAAAAATACACAAAAAGAAAAATAGGAAATATTTAAAGCTGGAAAAAGATGAAGTTGCTGGGAAAGTATGTGGACAAGGGGATGCAGGGGTAAGATATTTGACTGTAATGTTATATTAACCATTAATCCTGTGGTCAATCCCTTTTTTTTCTTAGCAATGTGACCCTCATGCCTGAGGAGTCGGAGGACATGTGGCATGCCTACAATTTAATAGCCGAGGGTGATAGTGTGCGGAGCACAACTATTCGAAAGGTTCAGAATGAGACCGCCACCGGATCTTCGACCAGCAGTCGAGTGCGCACCACTTTAACCATTGCTGTGGAGAATATTGACTTTGATACTCAAGCCTGCGTGCTGCGCCTGAAGGGACGCAACATCGAAGAGAATCAGTATGTGAAAATGGGTGCCTATCACACATTGGATCTGGAATTGAATCGGAAATTCGAGTTGAGGAAACCAGAATGGGATACCATTGCTCTGGAGCGCATTGAGATGGCCTGCGATCCCAGTCAGTCGGCCGATGTGGCCGCTGTTGTAATGCAGGAGGGCCTGGCCCATGTTTGCCTCATTACGGCCAGCATGACATTGGTGCGAAGCAAAATCGAAGTCTCCATACCTCGTAAACGTAAAGGCAGTGTCCAGCAGCATGAGAAGGGCTTGGCCAAGTTCTACGAGCAGGTGATGCAGAGCATTCTGCGTCATGTTAACTTTGATGTGGTTAAATGTGTGCTTATCGCCTCGCCGGGATTTGTGCGGGATCAGTTCTATGAGTATATGTTCCAGCAGGCCATTAAAATGGATTACAAACTGTTGCTGGATAATAAGAGTAAATTCATGTTGGTCCACGCGTCATCTGGTTTCAAGCACTCACTTAAAGGTGTGTCTATAGTGATTTTTAAAAATATTATTTTCTTTTATATTATTTGGTGGATCTGTAATACATACTTGCGCCAGCTAGTATCTAGGTTACAAAAAACCAGCTAAATTTAAGAGATTTCGGATTACCTTAAAAAGGATTTCATCTCTTTGCATTCTGCTTCTCTACGGACATGTAGTGAATTAAAAACCCACTACCTTAACGAATTAATTCGTTCATTTCACAAATAAAGATCAAAATTCAATTTAACTACGCTAAACGAGCAGATAATCCCATTTTTTCATAGTTTTTTGTATTGTTTAATTTTTTCATCCTTTAAATTCTATCTTTCATATACTTTGGCCAATTCTTTCGTTCTTCAATGATTGATTGATAACTTTTAATTCTTTTCTATTTGCAGAGGTGCTACAAGATCCCGCCGTTGTGGCAAAAATGTCTGATACCAAAGCCGCTGGCGAAGTAAAGGCCTTGGAACAATTCTATATGATGCTGCAATGCGAACCAGCTAAAGCTTTCTATGGCAAGAAACATATACTTCAGGCCGCCGAGTCTCAAGCCATAGAAACGTTGCTCATCTCTGATAATTTGTTTAGGTGAGTTTAATTGAAAACCAACACAAAAGTAAGAAGTAGAATCGGTGACATCCTACCATTATTGCCCTGCGCCCGAACCGTGAATCTATTTATTTGCCATACAGCTAATTCGCGACTGTACACGCATCTGTAATCGTATCCAAGTTCAATCAAGCAGAAAGATCAAGAGCACGGTCGTTGACAACGTGCCCACAGTGCCAAACCTTCAACTTCAACGAATTGCCTCTCAGTATTGCGACAGTTCTTTTTTGCTTTTCGCTTTTTATTTTATTTTTTATCACCATATGGAGAGCATCCGTTGATGAGCTATAAAATTTAAGGTTCATTTATTTTAAAATTCATTTAGAAATAGCGTTTCAAAGTGTGATGTGACATTTTCAAACTCAAGGCTTATGATTCAGAGTGAATCTCTTTGGTTTTGGTCAGAAGTTTGCGAAAAAAAAAAAGTATTTCCGAGGTCAAACAGATATATATTTTCAATTAGCATGTCGAGCTAATTAGATACATCCGTATCAGTCTGTTTGATTCTGTTTCATTTATATAAAATTCGGTACAAAAGTTGCTTATCGTAGTTTGTATAAGTATTATCTACATAGATCCACTGGGATCCATCGACTCCGTCTTAAATTAATAGAATTCGAAATTTTACCTAAAACAATTGATAAATAATATAATAACGTTTAAAAAAAATATGAATTAAAGCGTCGATTTTCTTCTGTTCTTCAAAATGGCGATCTGAATTGAACAATTCGTAGTGTTTTACTTGATAAAAAGGGATATAAAAGAGATTTCTGTTATGTTTTTGTATATTAAATCCTTATAATTTTTCGGTTCATCTTAATCTGTTATTCATTACTTGTAACACTGATTATCCACACATCTCTTGATCTTGATCGTTATATGCAGAAGCAGCAGTGTTAAATAATCTGTCACTAAAGCGCAATCTTTCCTTCCGCAGCGCAATGATTTTGAAATCTTCCATTTGGCTTTGAAGTTTTGCATAGTTTTAGCCATTTTAAGAAAATCACGTCCAAATAGTATTTTGATTGCCGACAAGTATAGCAAATACGTGTGCGTGCGCCTCATGATCAAGGTTGTTTGTTTAGCTAGCATAGGCCCCCATTTTTGGCTGCCATCTCTCTGCTCTCTGATCTCCATTTTGATACGTTTACCTTTTTAATGAGCTGTTGAAATTCCAGTGAGCACGTTAAGTTTTTCTTATGGTTTTGTGTTGGTTCTATTTTATTTACTTAGAATTAACTTAAAATGCTAGAAATTGTTCTCTCTTCTCTCTATCTTTTAGCACATTTAATCAGTCAGAATAAGGTTGTGTGTGAGTGTGGAGGTTCTTGCGAGGGCCCCAATGTCATCGACGTCCACAATCAAAAACTATTCAGATCATGAATTGACTTTGTTGACGTTGTTTTGGCTTTATCTCGACATTTATGATTGCTATTGAAAGAACAAAAAAACACACATAAATAGAAGAAAAGGCACAAAAAAAGTGTGACAACTGTTTTTTTTTGTCGTTCTTCGACTTACCCTTTGATTCTCGTTTGCTCATTGCAACGATTTTTCTGCTGTTTCTGCTGGACCAGTGCGTCATGATCGTTATTATCACCAACATAATCATCATTATGAGCATTGTGTTCTCCACTTCCTCCTCTTCTTCGTCTGCTACAGCTCTTCTCCATTTGTTCCCTCTGCCAGAGACGTTTGTTGTAATCGCTTAACGTTTCTCTTAATGGCAATAAACGACTTGGACTGCCGCACGACGCGGACAAGAAGAGGGATGACGAGGAAGAGTAGGCAGAAGTGGTCCAGCATTTGCCGTTGAGTTTTTGCTCAAACATTGCCACATCGGCTGTATTGTCTCCACCGCGATATTGTGGATAGCCCACATCCGAGATGGTATAGTCCGGCTCTATTGTATACATCTTCTTCTCGGTGGCTGTGTGCGGTTAATAGGCTGGCCGACGTGGCACTTCAATAGGAACTGAAGTTGAAAGAGAGTTGACTTTTAGTTAACTACTTTAAAAGTGTTGTAATAAATTCATGAATCTTTTAATTGCCATTCGTTAGTTATCTTAACCATAGACAAATTGTCTTAACAATAGTTTATTTCTTAATTGAATCTTTTAGAAACAAGTAAACCTTAATTTGTAAATTGTAGCATTTATAATGCCATTTGTTCTAAAACTTTGAATTTGTTTCACAAATTGTTAAAAAGTTTGTGTTTTCTAATCAATGTTTCACATTGATAGTGAATTCTTTCTCTATTATATTAGATTAGATAATGAGGTAGATAATAAAATAACACCAAAATTATTTCCATAAGTATATGTATATCTGTTTTATTGTATTTTATTATATATTAATGTCAATTATAATAGAATGTAGTTTTATGAGAAAAAATGGTTGAACAGAAGCATTTATTCTAGCTACAACTTTAGATTTTAATACTGAAATCCGAATATAATTCTTTTTGAAAAACCAATTAGTTTTGAACAGATTTTCTGGAATCTTTTGAAATGAAATTCATAAAATTGATTATAATTCTAGCAAACTAGAAAATTTAAATGGTGTTAAAAATGCTTTCCTCTTCCAATCTCTATGATTTCAACTTATGAAAAGCTTCTTAACAGAAGAAGATTGTCCTGATCGCAAGTATACAGTATTCCTTTATATAGAATAAAAGTAACAAATGTTAAACACAATTAAATATTCTCCCAAAACAAAAACCTAACAACGCTCTCTCGTATATGCCAAATATAGATAGGCCAAGCCCTTTCACTTCTTGCTCAATTCAATGAACTGACACAACAAACTTTCACAATAATACACGAATAAAAAAACTACTTATACAATAAACAATTGTCTTCAATAAATTTACATGCAAAGCAAGCCAGCTGCAATGGGGCAACCAGTTGAGACTAGTGAAAAACGTGTACGAATGTGCCCTAAAATATCGTATAAAACGACAAGAAGACTAGAAAAACTGGTTGCACATGATAAATAAGCGAAAGAAACAAAACCGAGAAGAGAACGAACCAGTCCAGAGACGTTAAAGAAAACTATAAGTTGGCACAAAGTCGATTATGTATGTGGATCTTGGTTCCAGAAAAACCAAGAGCGGGAAGTGGGTGCGCGCCAGTGAGAGTGCTTCAAGCGTTTCCATAAACGGTGCGATTTAATAAATTAGAATTCTTTATTCTGTTGTTGTTGTTGTTGTTGTTGTTATTCGCCCACACTCACAGTGAGTGAATTCTTATTGTAATTAGAACACAACAACATGAACGTAATGGTCAAATTCCTGTATCTGGTCTAGAGTTTTTGCTTTAGTATTCAAGTAAGGCGAAAACAGCTTTATAAACAGAGATCTCTCCTCCCATCCATCGGTCCACACGCCAACTAAATGAAACGAAACCAAAAACCCAAAACGAAAACGCTACAAAAAATTCAGTGTATATGTAGTATAAGCAAAAAAAAGTTGCCATGAATATATGTTTATTGCATGTGAACTAAATGACTGGCGGACGAATTCAAATGGCTTTGCAAATTGATAGGCGTGTGAAGGAGTCAGTGTATATACAAGCCCAAAGATATTCAATACACGAGGGCTACCCCCAAAGTTTACGCAAAACGATCGCTGTCTGGAACACTCATTGTATTGATGTCTTTATATTGAGTTTCTTAAACAAATCTTTTTTAAATGTTTATAGTATTTTGGTTTGACAAACAAACAAAACTGTTTGGGTGTTTTCGCAACAACAGTTGCTTCCCATTCATTGGGCATATCCGGGAAACACTCTGTATTATAGCTAGAGCTCTTAAGATATATATATCATAAAGAAATATTCTTCTTTAGTATGACAAAAGTTTGCTCTTTGAAGAAAAACATTCAAGCAGGAAACATTTTTTATCATCAAACTCAACTAATGAAAGATATATTTTGCCGAGTGTTCCAAATCTTGTTTCATATTAACAATGCCAAACTCTTAAAAACTGATAGTTAGAAACTTTTATTTTCGCCCTCTTACCCATGATAGGATAGAAAAACGCAGTTGAAAAGTAACCAAAAGTGCGTTGTATCTTTTTGTAACTTGCGTGCCACAACATATCTAAGGAGTTTATTTTAAATTTCACTTTGCAGTAGAGTGAGAGTATTTACATGTCGTTGAACCATTTAAAATGTATCGTTTTTCGTTGATTGTATGTATTAAGGTTGGGTTTTTGTTTGGCTTTTTAGACACATGCACGATACATATGTGGTTAGCTCGTTGAGTTGGCAACTTTTTTGATCACAAGGTTGAAGAAATGATTCGAAAGCAAATAAAAAAGCAATGATAATTAAAATAAAAATTATATTGCAAAAAAAAGGGGGGTTAATTGTATTAACATTTCTTTTTTTTTATTTAGAGTGGAAAAACTGACAGGTTTTTAATTTGAAAATTATTGAAAGAACCTGATCTGTTTGTATTGCAAATATAAAACGAAATTCATTTGAAAATATGATGCTCTATTTGCAAGAAATGATAATGAATGAAACTATCCAATATCGAAACCGATTCTTTATTCATTTATGAAAAATTTGAATAACCTTTTCGGTTTTATAAAGTACTTGCTTCCATATAAATAAGATTTATTGAGAATTTACTAATCAAATGTTTTGGACTTATTCACGAATTTTAATTTCATGTCCCTCATGTGGGACTATATTTAAATTTATATGATAAGGAAATCATATATGTATTTAGAAACCCTAAGTAAACTAAATGCAAATTAGCGTAATCCCAAGTCTTGATGGTATTTGTTTATCGCTGATAGCTGCAACCGCAATTGTTCTGTGCCCTGTACATTTTTTTGCAATATACTAATAAAAAGTATCTACCTTATTCACACAGAACAGGCAGATATTATAGGCATTGTATTGTGATTATAACTGGCATGAGAATAAGCTAAGAAACACAAACATTTCCCCCCTTTTCGCTTCTTCTTTGTTTCCACATAATGTGGGACAATCGCATTTCGCTCGACTTGTAGTATAATACTTATGCATATATAAGTATATGTAGAAGTCAAAGTATTTGAAAGATAAGCATTTGGAGCATGGCAAGGTTCATGTGGGAACTTGAGGAGAATACAAAAGTTGATAGTTAATTATACGTTTTTAAGCGTATATTAACTGCTATATTTTGCGGAACGGAGGAGGGGCTCACTCTCATTCGCCTACATTCTACAGCTGTGGCGCTTTTCTTTCAGGTCCGTGACTCTGGGTCAGAGGCCCCAGAAAGGGGGCCTCGTTCGTCGGTTGGCAAGTGCACGCTAATTCCATTATAACAATTGATTTCATTGTGCAATCATTGCCAGGCGGCGGTGGCGGTAGCTACAATAACAATGATGACAACCTTTGCGGTTAATTGATGAGCAACAAAAAAAAAAAAAAAACAAACGAACACAACAAAAGATACACAGGTAAAAGATACGGATACAGATCTGTATCTGTATCTGTTGCTGCCGCCGCTGATATTGGAGTGCATTGCTGAATGCTGAGTCAGCGGGATTTTCCTTTTGCTATGATTTTTGACAATATTTGTTCAACTTTCACTTTGTGTCTGCCACACGCACCTTTTGTATGTTGTTTTAATTTTGTTTTCTTTCTGTTTTCTCAGTCTCTCTTTTGAGGTTTCTTGGGGTACCACCAAATTGTAGGAATTCCAATTCTTGTGCGTTCACAGATACCATACACAAAAACGTTCGCACCGCAAGAAAGCCGCTTTGCAACTAATTCTACAAAAACCCCAAAGACGACAGCGGGTCTCCCTCTCCATGGCTCTCGTTCGTTCGTTCGCTCTTCCTCTCTCTCGTTTTCTCTCTTGCTAACTGCACGTGCTGTGGATCTCAGCAATTGAAATCCACATTTAAACATATATTATCCATGCTCTCTTGATCGATCGACAAATTTCTCTTCTCTTTTATTTTTATACCCTTGCAGAGGGTATTATAAAATTGGTCAGATGTTTGTAACGCAGAGAAGGGATCGTTTCCGACCCCATAAAGTATATATATTCTTGATCAGCAAGAGAAGACGAGTTGATATAGCCATGTCCGTCTGTCCGTCTGTCCTTCTGTCCGTCTGTCCGTCTGTCTGTCTGGTGCTTCGCGATCTAGTCCCACAGTTTTAGAGCTATCGCATTCAAAGTTCATATATAAGCTTTTCTATACAGCCACATACACATCTGCGATTTTGAATAAGATCGGACAACTATATCATATAGCTGTCATACAAATACAATCGTTAAATGCGAATAACTTCTCTATTTTTTGAACAATCTTATCCAAACTGATTATGTACATAAATAAAAAGGGATTACGTCATATGCGTGAATTTCAAAACAATCGGATAAACATAACGCCTGATTTCGACGATATAAAATTTGCCTATATAGCGTGCACTGCTTATGGCAGCAGCAGTATGCAGCAGTACTGCTGCCATAAGCAGTGCACGCATAAGCAGTGAAGCACATATATGTGTCAAAATTGCGATTGTGTGTGTGTGAATATGAATATCAATCGCTACATTGTCTACTATTTGGCGATTGGCTGCCCCCGGCCAATGTATTTAAAATATTTCTTTATTGGATTAAGAAACAAAAAATTTTTTAGAAAATAAAATATAATGGTCAAAAGCTGCAAGGGTATACAAACTTTGGCATAGCCGAAGTTAGCTTCTTTGATATTTTGTTGTTGAAACAATGCTCTCTTGTCATCAATAAAAATGTTAATTAAATTGCAATCTTTTGTGGCTGTACCTGGGAATTTTGTTGAAAAGGTTTTTGAACCGATTCGTACTTCATTACAATTACCTGAAGTGCCTTCAGTGGAGTCATAGTCATCTAACCTTTTCGTGATGCTATGCGAACCCACTATTTCCAATTAAACTTGACACCTTGTGCATTATAGATTAACAATATATCAATATACAATATACATACATGCATATTTATTCAGTTCCATGATTAAGCACTTTGCAATTTGCGAATGAAATCGTGTTACTTGAAATGAATTGTAATAGATATTAATTGATTCATATGTATGTACAGTACGTATGGAATGTTATATATGTAGGTAATCTAATTGCAAAATATTTGTATACCTACCGTTGGATTTGTCATCATTTGAAAACTCATTTCGTAAATGGTGAAACCTTCGATTTATATAGAAACTGCGAAAAATAAATTCAACTACATTATGGCACAAAGCTTCGAATTGCTAAATGTTAAAAAATAAACTATAGTTGGGTCAGTTTAGATAGATTAGTTGGGGTTTTCAACTAGTAAATAGAATATATATCCAATAGATAAATAGAATATATATCCAAAACCAAAGAAGCACACCAGAAGAAGATTACATATACGTTACAATAGAATTTAACGTATTTCTCAGAAATGATGTTATGAACAAAATATGATTTAAATTTAATTAGATAATTTAAATACATACTCTTATATACTTGAACATCATTTAAAAAATTTCATGGACATCAACATTCGATTTGAATAGGATCGTAAAATTATACGAGGATCATAATATTTTACGATGTTATTTAATTGGTTTTTTTTTTTTAATATTTCATAAAAAATACTGTATAAGGATGGTGTAAATGTAGGGGCGACCATATTTTATCAAGATATTTGATGAAAATTTTATAAAATGATGGTAAACGAAAAATATAAATAAATTTAATCGGAGATCTTGATATAGTATCTATCTACATAGGTATATTTCAGAAATATCTTGTTCATGCCAATTTCTTTTATAAGTAGGTAAATATAATTTATGGAAACGAAGGCTTTTTGTAGGTATCTGTTTCAATTTTTTATTGATATTTTGAGTGTATCAAAATATGTTTCTATAGTATTTCATTTGATGTTTTATTGATCCAATCGTTTGTCTTCATAACTAATTCCAGATGCCAAGACGTTAATCTCAGGAAAGAATATGTCAACTTGGTCGAATCAGTGCGCGACGCTGGAGGTGAAGTAAAAATATTCTCCAGCATGCACATCTCAGGAGAACGTGAGTAGACAAAACATTCTCGTACCTACATACATAGAAGCACAATGAATACTCGAGAATGACTCACTGTGAAGTTAAGAATAGATCTTCATAAAAATTTTATTTGAAGTTTTGCCACACATGAAAAAAGATATTTTTTCTGTTGCAATTTTTCTATGCTCAATTTTAATTTTTCAGTCCTCTCTCCGTTCCCTCTGTCTAATGACCTCGTTAAATATTCTATTTTTAAATAGCTCGCACTGCATTGCACTCACATGTGGGTGGATGAATATATAAGCGCTTACATTCATATATCTTTTGTGGCTATGGAATCTCCCCGAAATGCAAAGTCCAAAATGTAGACGAAGAGAAACACGTAGAAATTGTCAGAATTGAAAACTTGCCAAAAAACACTTGCATTTTCATTTGCAATTTAATGTTAATTAAAATTACATTTGCACACACATTTTCGGAATATACCCACAGATATGTGAATGCTTTCCCTATTTAATGTTTCTTATTGTGTTGTTTTCGGTCGTAAAATGCTTTAAATAACCATGCATTTTCTTGGCAAATGAGTCATTCGCGTTTTCACTTTCGATTTTCGTAAATGGGTCGCTGCAATTTTTTAAAATTAGATGCAAACGTTTTGCAGAAAGACTATTTCAACACCTCTCAATTGATTCGAAATTGCTCTTTTTAATCGATTTACTTACCATTTATTGTTATCTTGTCCACTTCTCTCAAGTGGGCTCGTATTGTTCAATTACTTACATAAGCGAATGTAAACAAATGTCGCTGTGGAGCCCCAGACATCAAATTACCCTATAGTTAGCAGGGGCTTTATGGCAGGTCTTTATATTCATATTCCTTATTTGATACTCGCCTCTTGAATATGCTCTTTTGTAACTCAAGATTATAGGGTAAAAAAAGCAATTTTCCGTTCAGAACCTGCCATAACCATACAAATATTGAGCAATTAGTATTCAAATTACTATTTTCCATTTTTCTTTTATATTGAATGTGAAGTTCAAAAACTAAATCAACGAACGAACCAGTGTGCCTTGGCCGTTGACTCCTACGCCGATCTCAAACAAAGAACAAATCAAAGTGCATTGATTTGGCCTTGGAGCAAACTAGAGTTCTAAGAAAAGACCGGATATTTTAATTGAGCAATGAAAGATAAGGTTAACAGCAACATTAATTCAAAATTCATATTCAATTCAATAAAAAAGTTAGCGAGAACAGCATATCGTATTTATACACATAAAGTAGTATTGAATATCGTAATGGATATTATTTTCGATCAACTATTACAAGATATCGACATATTGGTTTTGCTTACATTATATTCTATTCTAGGTTCATTACATTACATTCTAGCCTATTATATTCTAACCTAGGTATTCTATAGGTAACCAAATCATATTGGAACCGAATACGCGTCTCGTCAACCCGTTAAAATACAAACAATACAAAGCTCACTTTTTTCAGTTATCCCCAATGATCGATCGTCGCAATAGGATCAATAGAATATGATCCCTTAAAAAAATAATTGAAACAATTTAACAATTCTTACAAGAACCACGAAATAATTTGTTGTTGTATTGCTTTTACAGAACTTGCTCAACTCACTGGAATAGCGGCTCTTTTGCGTTTCCCCATGCCCGAACTGGAGGATAGCGATGATGATGACGATGAGAATGGAGCAGTGGGTGGCGATGATGATAACAGCGATAGCGATTAAATGGATTTCAACTTTTTTTTTTTGTTTTAACTTTTTGGCATTTTACTACAAAAGGAAATATTTGGACTTATTAACTTAACTAGCTGATCGTGCGAGACTCTGGCAATAGCAGAGCTAAAACCAATGTATAAATAAATATATATATTATATACCAACATAGATTATAAGTAGTTACTTTGACAGACTTGGACTGTGGCAGGGCATATACAATAAAATATACAGAAAAAAAACTTTTTTAGAATTATTCTCCATACATGAATAGTTAACAAAAAATAAATTGAGGAATGCATCAAGTAGGTAATTTACATATGTATAATCAAGAAATAAAAATAAAATTGTGTTGCAAAAATGATTTTTTATATATTTACTTATAACTAATGTTCGTCAGATCAATTTGCTTTTCTTGCTGTTGACAGCTAAGAGTTTTGTTGTAACTAATTAGTTTTTCCTCATACAAATTGTAAATGCTGCATTCTTTTTTATTGTTCATACCTATTTTTAAAGTAAAATAAAAGATCTTTTTATTAAGGTTTTAGAGCATGAATTGTCAAGATATTGTGCGATCAAAATATTAATAAAACATCTGATGTTTTCCCCTCAATAATACATCATTACCAGGAATCATGGAAAGTTTAATCATTTTCTTTTACGTTTACGTTTACGATAGTTACGTTTAAACGTTGATATCGAAATAACACAGCTAATTATGGATCTCGTATGCTTAAAGTTCGAATTGGTGAACTAAATTACACATTATATATGTATATATGAATTATTATTATATACAATTTTGCCTTTCATTCTAGAATCATCGCAATATATTTTTCATTTCTTAGTCAGTTTATCATTTTACTCAGTTAATCAACTGACTAATGAACTATTTTATTACTTAATTGTCTGAACATTTTAATCATTTCAAAATGTTTGAAGTTCCCTCTATACACAGTGCTACCAGATCCATACAAAAAGTCACTGGGATTCTGGCATCACCGGCGAAAAGTCAAAGTTTGGCTGAAAAATTATCTAGAGGTCGCTGCTAAATGAGTCAAAGTTTGGCTGAAAAATTATCTAGAGGTCGCTGCTAAATGAGCTAGGGGGCGGCACCCCATATTGATTAGATGGATTGAAAATACGTTAGAGAACGATGATTTTAACGATTTAATAACTAATACAACGTAAGCATCTGAGTCGATGGCCTTAGTAGCTAGCACTCCTTACCCGTTAGTTATTATATTATTTTGTATAATAATTAATAATAAATAAACAAATAAATACAAAGTAAGCAAATTTCAGAAGTTTATTTGTTGTTTTATTTTGAGAGATAATTGATTTCCCAAATGCATTAATACAAATTCTTCGTTTATGAAAACTATATGAAGGGAAGTACAATAATAAAAATCATAATCATAATCATAATAATCATATAATCAAGCTTGTGTTGGTCAATAGACACAGTATAGTTTAAATATTAGTCCACCAGTAAACTTCTAGTAATTGTACTAAATTGTTTTCATTGATAATATATTATTTAACCAATCTCCCCATTGCCCTCAAAATATGGCTTCCCAAGGAAATTTCCCATTCTATAGACAACATTTTATTATTTTGAAATTGAAACCATAGTTTTTGCATTTGGATAACTCATTTTTATTAAATCTGTTTTTATTGTTTTAGTTTGTTGTTGGTTTGGTTTTCATACGTAGGTATTTGTATTGAGAAAATAACATACAGTCTAAGTTTTGTTGTATTATATATAATATTCGTTATATATTTAGTTAGTTTGAACATTAACTTTGTGTTTGTTTTTTGTTTTTTGGTTGCAATTTACTGCTTATCGATAACAAAAGTTTTATTAAACGGCCATTTTGTTTACTGTTATTCGTTTGCTGCGGCTCTGCTACGACTCGGCTATGTAACGGTTCACTTTAAATTCTTGCCGTGTTTAGTATATATGTATATGTGTGTGTGGGTGTGTTTGGTGTAATGTGGTGTAGTGTGGTGTGTTGACTTTGTATATTTCACCTAAATAACTAGTTAACATTTGGTTATTTTTTCGTTCTGGCTTTATCATTAATTCGTTATTTGTTGTTTGCCTTTTGATTTACTTTTTGTTGTTCCTTTCCTTCAAAATGCTCGAGTTTGATAGTATATATATATATATATATACATATATATATATATATGTATAATTTTATATAACTTCTATATATATATATATAAATCTATATATATATATTGTTGGTGTGTGTTTCTGTGTATTTTTAGAAATTGACTATTTATTTGATTTGCTTGCAGTGTTTGATGATCATGAGTGGGAAAGAAATGAAATTGTTGCTTGAATTGTATAAAATCTAAATGTTTATAAAGTAATTTGGGTTTACTGTGTCGTTTATATATGGTATATATATATATATATATGTATATATTCATATTCCATCAACAAAATGATTATTTTTGTACAATCTTATGTGCTAAAAGCGTATCAGTTATTAAAATTAATATATCTCTTTATTTTCACTTTCCACTTGTTCATGTTCTTGTTCTTGGTATTAACTTTTCGATATTCGTTAAACAAAATTGAGAAAAACAAAATGCAAAGACTTCCATTTTCACAATTCTGAACTGAAAAACATAAATAAATTTCAATAATTTTTCATTTGTTGGTGGGTAATGAATATTGTATTACACACGACGGCTCTCTCTATATGTATGTATATAGTACAACTATATGTATATATAAGTATATATATGTATGTATTTCACTTTAAAAAATTATAATAATAAATATTTTTCTATAAAATCTTGTTAAATTAGTCTACCAATATGTTAACTATTACTTTTTTTCTTTTGGTTTATTTGCTTTTCTTTTACTGCCATCTTTAATAGAAAAAAAGCGAATAAAATATTTATCTTCTTTTTGATTTTTTTGTTGTTGGAAATAAAAGCAAGCATTTATTGTTTTTGCTTTTGCAACGGACGCAACTGGACAAATTCAAAAATTTTTAACAAGTTGATTTTTTTTGTTACTAAGTATATATAATATATTTTTTATACGTATGTGGTGATGTCTATAGGTATGTAGGTATATGTAGAATTATAGTATGTCTGTAGGTATTTGTATTAGAGTTATTTAAAGCTGAAATCAATTTTTATGTGGTCATTAGTTGTAGTTGTATTCGATTGTTATAGGTGATTGACTTGACTTCAAGAGTCCCAGAGACCAGGCCAGAACTAGAACTCTGGAAAATGCTTATGTGTTTGCTAATTTCATAATTATCTACACACATATATATGTATATATATATATACATACATATATTTCTAGTTTGCATACATACGACTTTTATGAATATATAAATAAAAGGGCCAAATTAAATCGAATATTTAATACTTACGGCACTTTGTGGGCTGTAAATTTCAATAGAATTTTGATACTCAAAAGTTCTCACCTATGGAGTGAAGGCCAAATGATATCTACAATTTGATCAAATCTGATTTCGATATATTTCGATGTCATTCATTATACGAGATCTGTTTAAAAATCTCTTGCATACTTTTGAGCACTACATCTGTATACCCTTGGAGAGCGTATTACAAAATTGGTCAGATGTTTGCAATGCAGAGAAAGAAGCGTTTCCGACTTCATAAAGTATATAAATTTTTAATTAGCACGATAAGCCGAGTTGATATACCCATGTACGTCTGTTTATATACGAAAAAGTCTCTCAGTTTTTTAACTATGGTTTCCACAGTACGCATATACGTTTTTTTTTACCATACACCATGCACATTTGTCGGAATCAGAAAAATCGGACAACCATATCATAAAGCTGCTATATCGTAGTACACACACATAATCAAATGTTCTCAGTAAAGCACGAATAAGAGATGTATGTATGTGTGTGTGTGCAATTTTAACGATAAGCCCTTGCGGTTTCATAATTGAGAGAGAAAAATAATGAAGGGTTTTTTCATACGAATTCTCATAAAATGAATGTTATGCGCTTGTATTGAAAGACAGAGAAAAATTATTGACATCAGAAGTCTTCATCTCCGAGTGCGAAGTTAAAATTAGCAGACACAAAAATTGTACGCGATGATATTTTTTTTTTTGGTTTCTTTTTGTTGTTTTGAAGTTTACTTTTCTGTTTAATTTGAAACAATGATTTCGTTTTTATTTTATATTCAAGTTAAATATTTCATAAAGTATATATAGTATTACTATCTTTATTAGTTTTTGTTTTGTTTTCATTATTATTCTTATTATTTTTACGCTTCGTTTTTGTATGTTATTATGAAGGTTTTCGCATTTTTCATTTATAGTTTTTTTTTACTAATTTCTCAACAATTTTTTTTTCTTTTTTGGTTTCATGTTTTACGCAATTATTCAACTTGTTAAAAATCTATAACCATAACAATTTTATATATATATATATATATATACATATACATATATATATACATATATATATATTTTCTGGTATATATAATCTTATTTAATTTCTTTTTGTTTTGTTTTCTTTTCCATTTTGCTTTAAAGCGAGACTTCTTTTTCACTACTCGGCCACTTGACATTTCGTTTGCGTTTTTGAAGAGAAATAGAGACGATGTTTTTTTGTGGTTTTCAATTTTTTGTTGTCTAAGTATGATTATGGAAATTGTCTAGATACTTGTTGGTATAAGTTTAACTTTGTGTTGTTTGTTTCTTTGTTTGGTTGTTTTTTGATTTCGTTTTATAAAATGTTAACAGACGCTTTACAATTTGTACTGCGCTCTATATATCTGGTATATTGAAGTGTCTCAACTTGGGGTTCTTTTGCATTTGTCTCACTTGATTACAATTAGATTGGATTAGAAGAATTTTCTTTATGATGGGTTAAAGGTTGCGATATGTGGTGTATAGAGGGGTGTGTATGTATTTATATGTATGTGTGTGAAGGAAAAGATACATTTTTTAGTACGAGTGCTGAATGCTTTTGTTAATGTTCTAAGTAATGTTAGAGTTAAATTTTGGTTTTTTTTTTGTTTTTAAATAGGTATTTGGAAGATTATTATTATTCGTTTTAGTTTTGTTAGTTAGTTTAACATAGTACAGCTTGTATAAAAGTTTAAGCTACGATTTCTTTTTGTTTTAGTTAGTTTTTGGTTTGGTTGTTGTTGTTGTTGCTGCTTTTGGTTTGGAAGTTTGTTTCTGTTAAAGCCTTGGCGACAGGGGCGATCTAACTATTCGTAAAGTTGCCGAGAAAAAGTTTTTTTTTTGTTTTTTTTTTTGGTTAATAGCTAGGTATGGTCTACAGTCAGTTTTAGTTATGTGTTTAAACTTGAACTAGGATGCGAACTTGAAAGATTTTAAAAGGTTTTATAGTCAAGCATAGAAGAATTGCCAGGATTCTATGGCCTTGCAATTAAATCAGTTAATGACACTCACGCATCGGACTCGAAAGACTGAATTTTTCACAAATTTCAGTGCTTGAATTTTGGTTTTCTATGTATTTCAGTTCTTGTATTTAAGATTTATGAAAGTTTTTAGCTTTCAGCATTAAAAGCATCATTATTATGATCGCCATCTGCATCCCATATGGAACACCCTGCGTATACGTAATGAAAATTGCGTATACGCTAATAAGCCTTTTGTTTATTGAACATATTTGAAATATTTGCTTTGATTTTAAATTGTCTGCATATTCTGGGTTCTTTATTCAATTGTAAGGTGCTTGTCTACAAAATATTGTCTTTACTATTCGATTAACAAAATTTGGAATATTTTGTCTTTAAGTTTGGCGATAGAACAAATAACGCTTCCGCTCCGATAACTTGCTGAGGAACTGAAGAACTTGATAAAGAAAAGATATTTACGGTTTGCTCAAATTGGAAGCTGTTTTTCATGAATTGCTTTCTTTTGCCAAGTCTCCAAGAAATGTTGAATGGGGAAAGATTTAGAAAGGTTGGTTTAAAATATACAAAAAGAATTAAAAAAAAAAAACCAACCATCTTTGAACTGAGAAAGATTTAGTAAGGTTTACCAAAAATATAGAAAAAAAACTTTGAAAAACCCAGAATTTTTAAGAATTTTCTTAGAAAGAATTTGAAATTTTACAAAGAAGATTAATTAAAATAAATGAAATTGGTGTTGCACATAGTCCTCATGAAAGTTCAAGTTTGTTAGGAGTATTAGAGTTAGATTTGAGTTCATATGTATGTATGTATGTTTGTGGAGTATGCATGTATGTATATAATGTATATTGTAGTTATGTAAAAATGCCTTGTGGTTAAATTTACACAATGTCGCTTTATATACTTTGCATCGCCATTTGGTTTTTTTTCTTCTTTTTATTTTGTTTTGTTGTTCTTGGTGTTCTCTGTTAATTTGTCAGCTATAGTTTGTTTATCCTCTGGTATATCCATTTATATATATGTATGTTTATAATATATATATATATACTTAAAAGTATATATATGAATGTATATAATATGTGCAAAATCATGCACTGCACCCATGGGGTGTAAGAGCAGCCATTTATATAGGTTTCCTTTCGTTTCTTCGATTTGACTGGTTTTTTTCTTCTCGATCCTCTCATTAATAACACACACATATATATATATATATTCGTTATATATTTGATGTATATATACATATATGTGTATGTAATGGCTTCAAGACTAGACTATACAACTGATGGGCTAACTTGACATTCCATTAATAATATTTTTTTTTGTAATTTTTTGCACTTTGTTTTTGTTTTTTTTTGCAAAACTGTTGGTTTTTTTCTTCTTGGCCGTGCTTGAATATACAGTTTGGAATTTGTTATATCATTTTTATGTATTTTATATATATATTGTGATATTATGTATATATATTTATATATAAAGTTTATGTCACTGCCTCTAGTTTATGTTTGTTTTTCGTTTTTTTTCTCTTTAGTTTCTTGTAATAAAAATTATTGCTTTCTGTTCTATGTGTTTTTTGTTGTTGTTGTTGTTTTTGTTGTGTGTCTGTTATGTCGTTTCCTTAACTTGCATTTTGCGAGCCATTTGCAAACGTTTTTCATATCCTTTAGATATATGTAATTTGCCTACTTAAGTTATACATAGTTGCATATATATGTACGTATATATATGGTTACGTGGTTTATACATATATAAAATATATATACTTAAATGTTTCGCATTTTTATTTGTTGTCTTGTTGTTGTTGCGGCCACTTTAATAGTTTAGAAAAATTGTATGTTCGTTTCTAAATAAAGAGAGCAAGTTGTTGGTATATCATATATATATATATATTTATATATATTTACATATATATCCATAAGTATATATATGTAAATATATATCTTTGCGTGTTCATATGCTCATATTAATGTATGTATATATATATATAAATATAGGGAGGGGTTCGGAAAAATTGATCATTAAGCAAAAAGTATATATATATATCAGAAATTATTTAGAGTTGTAACAATTTGTTCGCTTGTTATTTGTGTTTTTTTCTCGTTTAGTAGTCTATCATAAATTTTAAATTTAAATAACTCTGCAAGAATAATCATAATCATAATCATAAAGGGTCCTCATAAAGGTTATAAAGGTTCATTTTTCATTTGTTTTTGTTTTTTTGAATGTATGGCAAATGCTTTAGCAAAATGTTTAAGTTTTGGTTTGTTTTTTTTGTTCGTTTTTTGGTTTTACATCATATTGAGTATAATTGTAGCTTATTTGAAAGTTGGTTGTATTATTTTTGTTTTCTTTTAATTTTATAAGTATGCAAATTATCACTTAATTAATATATGTATATAGGTCGAATATATAGTTGGTATGCCATGTAAGTGTGTGCGTGTGTGAGGGATTTTGGTTTCATTTAAATATATATACTATATGGTTTATATCATATATAAGTTGTAAAAACTAGAGATTTTAGGCTCTTAGATAAAGCTTTGGTTTGTTTTGGATATTCGATTTTTTTTCTTAGATTTTTTCATTCATTATAATATAGATTAATTTTTGTTCGTTTTTTTATGGGTTTTAGAGCAAGCAAATGAAAAGACTTTTTCTGTGGTATAGAGAAAAGCGAGAAAAGTAATCAAAAACTTTAGGTCCAAGATATGTGAGTAGAAGCTCATTGAGCGAAATCTGAATCTTTCCATTAAACTAGTCACAGATAGAGAATGCTTTCATTGCCATGTTCAATTGAATCCAAAAGTTAGAAAGAAATGTCGATATAGAATACTAAGAGAATCTAAAAGAGTTTTCGTAAATTTCGATATAATTTTCAAATTAGAACTATTTTAATAAATGTATCAGCATTCCAGTTTTAAAAGTAATTTTTTGCCAATGGAATTTTTTTTAACATTTAACTATTAATTCCGTAAAATTTTGGTGTAGCTTTAAAACAAAGTAATGCAAATGGAATGCAGAATATTATCAATATTGGAAAATCATTTCAATTGAAGAAAGGCAAGAAATAAATGCATATTAGATAAAAGATCTAGAGAATTATATTGTAAGACTTTTTGCATTTTAAACTTCTTAGAATTGATCTTTTATAGTGTTTCCGTTTGCCATATTGGAAACTCTTTACTCAATGAGCTTGATTAAACAGATTTCTGAACTGAATAGAAATTATTATCTTTATATACATGTGGTAAAAGTGCTTCTCAGTGCCCAGTTAAGTGAAGTTGTTTAAATAAGTAAAGTAATTTGGTTTGGGAAGCCATTTTGTTGATTTAACGCTTTTAGTTAATATAATTCATAAATAGAGTATAAGTGTAATTTGGTTTTGTTTTGTGTTTTTGCTTTTCATCTTTTTTTTTTTAATAAGGATTCATACATAGTTCGTTAAGAATCGATAGTTAGGGGGAAAGATAGAGTGAAAGTTAGGAGTTAGAGGGAGAGCTTAAAAAGCTGCGGCTAAACAACAATTTCCTTTGGTTTTCTTCGTTTTTTTTTTCTTTGTAAAGTAAATGTCTTTTTTGTTTTTTTGTTGTTTTAGAAAAAGAAACGTTGCACTAACTAACTCGCTTTAAACGTTAAGTTTTTTGTTTATGTTCTGTGTATGTGTGTGTGTGAGTGTGTGTGAGTGTGTTTATGTATGTATATGTGGGTGTCTGTGTGTGTATTTCTTTAACAATTCGATTATTTTGCTTTTTTAGTCCATTGTTAATTTTATATTGTTTGTTTTTTGTTTTGTTAATATAATTTTTAGCTACTTTTGGTTGAGTTTTTGTTTGTTTCAAACATTTGTTTGGTTTCTCTTGTTTTGGTTTGTCTCTCGGTTCTTGTTAATTTCTTTTGTCTTTGTTCCTCGGCTGATCATTACACTGGACAAGTGATCAAATCATATTCGAACATCAGCGATACGGCAACAAAGACAAAATATAACAGAAACATGGTAAAGCCCAAACCCTTGTTCATGCGCCAACGGAAACAGGCAATCGACATCACCACAAATACGAGCATCATAAACAAGATGGTAATGGAACAGACCATGCCCACCGAGTTAACCTCAACGGGAGCATCATAGATAATGCCATACAGTAGCCAGGGAATGGGTAATCTGGTATTGAAATGGATTAATCGATTAATACATCAATCCAATTAAATTAGATGACAGTTCTACAAATATATTTTTCATATATGAAACTTACCCTACAGTCACATCGAAGATGTTGCTACCCACTGAACTGGATACGGCCATATCACCAAAACCTTTTCGTGCCACAATTACCGAGGTAATCAAATCCGGTATGGATGTACCCGCTGCCAAGAATGTCAGACCCATGACCTAGTGATGATTAAAAAAGAATCATTAAACGATATAATCCTTTTCTTTGGGGATCATTGATTGCTGGACATGGAATAGTTTAAAGAATCACGACAACACTGTTTTACAGGGTTATCTATCTAATATAACTTTTCATTACTCAAGATGTTATCGATCATTTCTCTATAAATAACACCAATAGGTAAGTTTATCCATATTATAGAACTTTTGAACTGTTTGTTCTGATCATTACAAAATAAATTAAATTGTTTAGAATTGATGATAATTTTGATTGATCAGAATGTTGATTTACAATTATTATAATTTTATTATAGTAATGTAAATATTTGATTATTATTTTTTCTAGATCACTAAAAACCAAACTACATCCAATTGTCCGATTATCCGAAATCGGGACTGCAAATCGAAACTCACCTTACTTCAAATTTTATACATATTATTCAATCAATCCACAAATAAATGCTTCTTATTTTTACAAAACTTTTAAATTTTTTATTTGCTATCCCGGACAAACTTATTTTCAACTGAAATCGACATTACTATTATCGAAGTGCGGAATCATTGAGATTGAATTTTTGAAGCATTCCTAGGTATTCTAGATCAACTTCAATAGTTCTATATTACCATGTTTCTACAAATTTATGAAGAGGCTTTTTACTAAAAGCTCATTTAATATTATTCTAGTTTTTGGGTGGGGAAATATTTGATCCAATTATAGAGCGAAATAAACAATAGCAATATATATTATATATAAGTCTTTGAAATACCAAACAGTTGTATTGTATTCATACAAGACTAAATATTTGTAACGATCTCTTTAAAATGGTTAACGCTTAAATGAATTTTGAAACGAACTTCATCGATTTCTACAGTGGTTTTGGTGGTTTTCCGAACAAAAATGAAATATTGTTGTGTCATTGCATTCACACTTACCTCTGGCGGGATGCGGGCTGTGTCACCGGCCACATTGGCCCACCATACCATGAGATATGAGAAGGCAGCTATCCAGACAATGGAACCAATGAAGGTAACCGGAAAGAAGCGTTTGCCACGCGGTGTACGCGTATCGGGCAAAGTTAGCCACATGGGCACCAGGAGAGGTGCAACCAGGACATAAGTCAAACGCTTACGCGCCGTGTCCGGCCAGGCCATGCTCAATGGCTCCGGGTCATCCTCGATTTCAGGAGCCTTATTGAGTAAGGTTGTGGAGGTTGTGGAGGGGTAGAAAATTATTCATATTAAAATTGTTCAACTCTATGAAAGTGCTTTTTAGTTTTGGTTTGGGTTTGAAATTTTGTTATATTCTTGATTGATTTATACAATAAATATATGTATATGTATGTAAGCGTAATATATAATAAAATATATATATATCTTTTAATTTGTTAGTTATATGTATATATTTATGTAAAATATATAGTAAAAATGTGTGTGAGTGTGTTTTTTGATTGATATTTGTTGCTGAATTTTTGGTTTAGTTTGTCTCCAAAAACGACAACTGAAAGTGAGTGGTGAGTGAGTGAAACAGAGATAGAGAGATTGAAAGAAAGAGAGAGAGATAGAGAGATTGAAAGAGAGCGAGACTGAGACTGATTGTGAGACTGAGACTAAGACTGAGTTTTTGATTGATCTTTGTTTGTAATGGAATGTATTATTCAGATATGTTTGTATGTATTCATAATAATGATCAGATTTGTAAGTGATTAATTTGATTTTGTCTCGATTCTGTTCAAGATTTGCGCACTCACAGACAGGTGTTCTGTCTCTTTGTTTTGAGAAAAAATTTGTGTTTATATTGGCCAGAGTAAATATATATAGTAAAATAACAAACAACTAAAAAATTAAATAAATAAAAGAGAACATCATAATGCACTTACTTTCTAGTTTTATATCATACAAATCTATGCAAGTATTTACTGAGGGTGCTAGTTTTGAAACGTGCAAAGAAGAGAAGTGGTAGATGGTCGATCTCTTATATCATCGCAAGATACATATGTGCACTTATGTATAGATACATTTTTCTCATAGTACATCATGCTCATTTTATTAAAAAACAAAAGGAGACACGGTCTACATACACATATACACACACGCACATACACACACACACACACACAAGGGATGCGTATGTATGTGGATTAAAGTCGGCAACTAAAAATAAAGATTCGTATTGAAAGTGAAGTGAAGGAAAGTAAGAAATTAAAGGTTTTAATTAAAATCTAATTAGTTATTTATTTTATTCAATATCATCTACGATTACATCGTTAGTTAGTTAGTTAAGCGGCACTAAAAGCACTAATTTCTCTGTGTGTACGTGAGTGTCTTTGTGAGTGAGTTACGATTTTGCCAAAGCTTCTTATATACTTATGGAAATCTGTATTTAAATTTCTTTTGCGGTTAAAGTGGCTCACTTCTCGGGCAGTGGCTTTTAGTTTGAATAACTTTTGCATCACTCATTTTATAGATGATCGTATTTCCAATACCATTTTCCTAGAATTCTTCATTTGTCATACATTGAAAGACAGTTTTTCCAAACTTCTGGTCATAAATAAAAGTGTGTGTTTTTTTCCAAAACGAGCTTTTGATGATTTATATTGAATATCGCTGACAGCTACTAATTATCAATGATTTGTGTCCGACATCTATTTACATTTATGGTCAGATTACAGGGCATAGTAACTCTGATTAATGCCAAACGTTTCGATTTGTCGTTTTTATGATCCATAGACTGATCATTAATTAATTTATACGCTATTAAAAAGGGCTTGAAAGAGCTTCGAATTACAAGGTGAGGTAACTTGACACCCAATAATGACTTTTGCCGCTCGGATGTACTCATTTGAGATTTCTTGTTTAAGGAACTACTAAATTGAGTTGAAAAAATCAAGCTTTCTTCATTTCTACTACATTTTGGGCCTTTTTTATAGAATAATTGCATTGTGGGATATCGTGGAGATAAAAGTGAACGCTTTTGTTTGATTGCATCATATAGATTTTACTTATCAACCAGTCTACAAAATGCTCATAATATAGAAATCAAACGAATCCCTTAATACTCTCTTGCTCCTTAAAAAAGAAGGGCAGGACAAGAGGTTTGTGACTTAAATCAAAGAGCTTCACTGTTCATTGATTTCTGTCAGTTGACATCTGTCAAAATTTTGAGCCTACTCATGTCTACACGATCGAGAGACGATGATCCTTTTCAACTATTTGATCTATAAACCAAAAAGCCACTACCCAAGAGTTATGCTTGCACAATTGCATTCTTTTTAACTAGTTTTTTTAAAATGTATGAAATTTAATAAAGGAAATAATAATAATAGTTTAATTTGTATGCAATATACACTATAAAAAATGAAAAGACAGACAGAGTGATAGATAGATAGCGAGAGATCGATAGATAGATAGAGAGAGAGACAGAGAGAGAGAGAGAGATAGAGAGCAATAAAAAATTATTTATGAAACTAACTTTGATGCTAAATTTGCGTGTCTGAATTTTGACCCTCTGCTCAATCCAGCTAGGACGTCGACCACTTAACGATGGCTTTTGAATTGTATTTGAATTTGAATTGAAGAGAATTAGGTTTATATATATATATATTGATATATTGATTTGATTTTTTGCATTATGCCATAATATCCTTACAATATTTCTGCAGTAGTTCAAATAAATATGTTAAAGTTTTTGGGCATGTTAAACAAATTAAACTTTTTGAGATAATCAGAATAGAATTATATTTATATATATATAGATAGAAGGATATATATAAAAACAGAGAGAGAGAGAGAGAGAGTTAACAGTGTTGAAGAAGTGGAAGAAATAGTGTTGGAGGATTCTTGTTTTCGGGAGATCACATTACAAAACACATAGAGTGGGGAAAGGGTATTAAAACACAAGAACAATTTTGATTTTTTTTTTTTTGAGGGATAGTTAAAGAAGAGAGAGTCGCTTTTTTTTTACTCAGGCCCAACTCGGAAATTTTTCGTTTATATATAAATTGAAATTTTTGTTTTGTGAGTCGAATTCGAAATTTTCAGATAGCGGTACGCCTTAGAATTTTGATCGTTTTGCTTTGTCAACTTTTTGCATGGTTAAAAAAAAATAACAACAAATATGTATATAGTATAGATATATGAATATATATGAGAAGTGAAATCAAAATGTTGCTGCTTATATTGCTGCTGCGGCTGTTGCTGCTGCGGGCCAAAGCCAATGGTGCTTGCGCCTATGCATAAAAATGTAAGTTTAAAACAAATAAAATTAAAAACAACAAAAAAAAAAAAAACCAAACACATGAAATGTCAACAATTACGTTATTACAATAATGCGATTGAATGTGGGGTGTGTTCTTTACTTTTTTTTTTTGCCCTATTGTTGTTGGGGCGCAGCAATTTGTTGTTGTGATGGAATGGATCTATGAGAACTATGGGAATGACTTCATCGCACATTAGTGAAATATGAATAGAAATTATTATTCATTCGATTTAACACTAGATTTTTGCAAAAAAGTTTAAGACACAAAGCAAATGTATTCGCCAAATCGGTCTGCAGGACAATAAATTGAATAAACAAACTAAAAAAAAAAACTTGTGAGAAGTCGGCATCGCCGAACTTTATGTACCCTGTACCAAATAGCGGCTTTTCTTAGTTTGAAATAAAATATTTGTTAAATTGAATATCGATGCAAATATTATCTATAAGATCGTCCGATCCTACATTTTTATGGAAATGATGTTCTTGATCATGTTGCAGATGAACAGAAAGACGGGCATAGTCGGAATCTAATACTGATCAGATAAAAGTGTTTGAAGCACTAGAGAAAGTATTTCAACTTACGATTTCATTATTAAAGGATCACAGAATAAATCCCAGAACATCGCCTCACAGCAAAACGGATCTTATAGCAGACATTTCTTAAGAAGTTTCATCTCCACTTAAGTAGTAAAATAAGCCTACAAGCTGAACTCCCGTTTGGGATATCTGAGATATTTGTAGGTACAGGGTATCAAAAGACTTAAACAAAGAAAACAAAACTAATAAAAAAAACATTTTTAAACTATTCCGAATTAGCTCTTCTTATTTTTATTTATATTTTTTTTTTTTGTTTTTGGGGCAAGACAATACACACACATAGAATATGGAGAGATAGATAGATAGAAAGAGAGACATAGATAGGTTTGTGAGAGGGAATTAGGAGTATAGATGAATAGATGGGTGGGTATGTTAAAACATGTCATAAAATAGAGAGACTTCAGGTGGGAGTGAATGTTTTTCTTTTGGGTGGAAAGTTGAATAAAAAAAATCGTCATAATAAGTCACACATAAACGTTGCATAAACACACAGACTTTTCGGTTCTTTTGGTATTGGATTTCGGTTTTTTTTTGTTTCGTTCTTGGTTTTTCAACTGCCTACACATTGAAAAATTGATCTGAACAGAGAAATCAAGGAATTACAACAATTTATCGGAGTTAACGATAATACATCAAAAGAAAAGAACAAAAAAAGGATAAAACGAAGGGTAAAAGAAACATATACGTACGTATATTCAGTTACTTATTTATATGTAGAACACACGATATTCGCTTCAGACGCTTAGATTCAGTTCAAACGTTTTGGTATACATTTATATAATCAATCCGTAGGTCAAATCAATCAATTTGCTTTGCAATGCACAAGAAACATGCCCAATAAATATACATAGAATATTGAAAATAATATGTTTTTTTGAGGAGAAATTTGGAGAATTCAAGGCGCTTGAACTGTGTGCTAAACGAGAAAAATACTTCTGGAGAATACATCAAAATGAAACCTACATTCTCTGTTTACGATATTCAGTTAAAGTTAATACAATTTACGATATATATTTAATTTGTTTTTTAAAAAGATGGAAATTGGAAGTCAAATTTTACGTAATTAATTTTAAATTAAATGTGTCATATTACGTATACGTATGAAACTGATTTTCTGTAATATTTACGCGGGACTTGTGATAGTTTAGCTTAAGAATAACTTCTTGAGGTTAATTTATTGAATAAAACTTTATTCATTTAGCACTGACGTCTTGTCGATCATAATCCAATTGTTTATAGATGATCGGTAAATATTTCGTTGAATAATTCGATAAAGATCTACTTCTTGTATTTCATGTTTTTATTCAGTATAAATTTTAAATAGCTAGAAGACATAAAAATTTGAGCTTTATATTATAAAAATGTACAATAGCTGATAGGCATACGATATTAGAATTTCCAAAAGATTTTACAGATATGCCATAGGATATATTGTATATATCAAATTGTGTAGATTTGACTTAAACTTTTGTGTATTCCACTTTGAAATATTCTGCCTGTATCATGCATTGAATAATAGAAAACGTAATTATATATATATCGTAAATTGATAAGGTTTTGTTTCATTTACAGTTTAATTTTAGCAACCTGTGTGTGTATAGAGAAAATTACAACAGTCAGTAGAAATCGTGATTTATTATAATTTACTGGGAACTGACAAGACCAATGGTTACTCAATATTACTCTAACCGATCTGGTATCGGTTATACTTAGATTCTGTTGATTCTTTTTTTTTTTGTATCGGTTGTATGAGAAATGCAGCGCATTGTGTGTGACATAGTACTTAAAAATTACTCTCATAAACTTTCAAATGAAAGTAACACAAAACTTTCAGATTGTAATGAAATCATGCCTAAGAAAAATCATAAGAAATTGGAAAAGAAAAACCAAATCATGAGCATTAATTCCATTAGCAGATTTTATCGATAGATATTGTAGGTATATACGATAGATTTCAGAGAGAACCGTGGTAGTAGAAGCAGAAGCTATGACTTACCGAATCGAGTGTTGTATCGATGTTGCCATTGGGGCGATCCGCCAATGTGGTTTCCTTCAGATTGATTTTGACATGATTTGCCGCTGAGGTAGTGGCGCCACCACGCTGCGGTTTTGTGGCATCCAGCAGCACTTTAAGCGACGCAATGGCATGCAACTGCGTTGCCTTCTCGTCGACTTTGCCTGGAACATCATCTTTTGTCATTGTAATTTGTGTGTTTGTTCGTATTTTGAGGAAGGTGTTTTGGTTTTGGTTTTTTTTTTTTGGTTTGTTTTTCATAATTTGCAATAAACAATGCAGTACACAAAAGTGTGTGTTTTGTAAGTAGAGTGTGTGTAGAGTAGAGTAGAGTAGAGTAGCGGTGTGTCGTTTTGTTGTGTTGTTGTGGCACACAACGAATTGTGTGTGTTTTTGAGAACGCAAAATCCAAGTGTGTGTGTTTGTTTGTTTTTTTTTATATATATTTTGCATTGTTTGGTATTTTTTTTATTGTATTTTTTTGCGAAAAATAAAATGAAAAAAAGTAGAAAAAAAGAAAAGAATAAAATTGCATCGATTAAAAATGAGAAAAAACGAATTAACCCAGTTTTTAGTTAGTTATTTTTTCTTCATTTTTTGTTTTTTTTTTGGTATTTTTTACAAACAAATTATAGCAAGGTAAATGCCCTTTGTGAAAGGGGGTTTGGAATATATATTTGAAAATATTTTATACAAAATGTTAGATGTCAGTTGCGAAATAGCATTTTTTTGGTATTCTTGGAGGTTGATTAAGTAGTTAGAGACTAGACTAGAATAGTTGGTAGAATGGATAATTCGAATTGGGGATGCTTAAGCTCAGATAGGGAACAGACTGACAGATAGAGCAAGAGACAGAGGTAGAGAGAGAGAGAGAAAGAATGACAGAGAGAGAGAGAGAGAGAGAGAGACAAAAGACAGGGGGAGACAGAGACAGAGAGAGGCATATTGAAGAAGCATAGTTTTGAGAGTGTGAGTTTGGGGATTTGAAGCTGAAGTCGGGCATTACTAAGCTACTACAAGCTAAGTATTAACTAAATTATATAGTTAGAGTAACTAATCTAGTAATTCACTACAAATATTTACCGTGTCAGAGTCACATGGCTATTTGGTCTAACTTTTTTTTTTTTTTTTTTTCGTTTCGGTTAACTTGAGCGTGAACTTGTGTTTTGCACTTTTCAGTTTTGATTTTAATGCAATATGCTTGGGAGCGGACTTTTGGGGGGTTAATTTTTATTTGATTTCTTCTTTTTGTTTTTCATATATATATTTTTTTGTTTGGTTTTTAAATATTGTTGTCAATGTGGCATGAAGTACGTTTGAATATATGTATAATATTTTGATGGGCAGGGTATAATAGTCTGACTATGCAGCTATACACAGCTATATATATAGGGCCCCTTGCTAACAATTTCGTTTTTGCATATATATACATATATATATACATATGTGTGTGTATATACATACATATAGTATATACAATACATACAGACTTAGAATTTAACTTAGCTTAATGTTATATGTACACAAATGTAAGGAAATATATATGTAAAGTGTCAAGGATCCTTAAAACCTAAATGACATACAGACCTAAGTTGGATGCTAAGAACATGCCCGTACACCGAGAACTGAGCAAAAGCACTGGAATTCATCTAAATATGCATACACACACGCACAGACACACACACACACACATACATAAATGGGTAAGTGTTATGAATGGGATTGCATTTTCTGTTTCTCGAAGTCAATAACTGCAAATATTTAAATTTTGGAAAATCTTTGACAGTTTTGGTGTATGAATATAAAATATAATATATTTAAATCAGTTTTGTCGCACTGATTTTATTAGTCAATTTGCATGCAAAGCTAATAAAGATGTTTTGATTAAAAATATGGGAAGCTTGGTGTTTATGTTTTTATCAAGAACTCTTAAATTCTTAAACAAGATTGATCAAAAACAGAGTTAATTAATTAAAAACTTCGTTTTTACCATGTGTTCTTTGAGTATTGGAGATTGACTTGAGTAGAAATACATTTTTCCCTCCAAAAATTGAGTCGGTTTTGCATATCAAGCGTCATTATCATCGAAATATGCAACTTAAATTCGACAATTGATCTTCTTGAGATAATATTTTGAAGAAATTGTAATGGAAAAACTAATGGAAAAACTTTTAATATTGGTTCAAGAGATTTCAGTGAAATTTGGTCAAAATTAAGTAGAAAATAAATCTGTATTCGATTTCAAATACAAATGTTTTGAAAGCAAATTTCATGTGTTGATAAGATTTGCTTGAGAATTCTTGCAAAATGATTCATTCTATGTGCAAGTTGAAACGAAGAAACTCGTTTCTTAGCAGACTAGAACCAATTGATATCGTTGGTTAATTAACAATTTTTCTTTCTCAGGCAAACCAGTATCAGTTAGCATTCAAGATCATTGTAATCAAAAAACTTACACAATCACATGCATAAATGATTACAAGTGTTTCCGTTTAGTACAGCGGATTTCCACTTTTTTTTTGTTTCTTCAAGTTTCCAACAGAAACTTAAACGCACCCCAAAAACACAATTCCCATAGACACACACACACACTCGCACTCACACATACAGAATAATAACAACAACAACAATAATAATTGATATTTAAACAATACATATTATAATATGTATATAAGTATATATAAAAACATTCCAATCATCTAAGCAATATCGTATATATAGTTAGTTAATGGAGACCTATGCAAAAAGCAGCCAGTTCGACGAGTCTAAAGTCAACGTCAAGCGCATGCAGGCACCGCGCGAATAACTTGTAACTATTAAGTACTATAACTACGTAAACTGCTTAATAATTAGTATTTCGTACGGCCTAGGCTCTAGGCCAATTTCGAACAGCATTTTTCACCGACAATTGTACTAGTTAGTTGCTAAAATAATTACAATTAACACATACAACATTTAAACGCATAGATTAATATGTATCTAAGTATGTACGTATGTATGTATGTTTGCATCGACACAATACTCGATTCGAACATTTATCAATTATTTATCTCTATATTGTCACGCGTCAAACTTTTGACTCGAACTTCCAAACGAATGCAATTAACAATTTTTTATATATGTACATATGTAATATTATTTAATACTATTCACTTGAACTGCTCAAAGAAGAATTCTAAGAATTTATCATACGATATTTTTGTTATAGTTTTATTTTTTTTCATTGTAAGATATTTAACGCATATGTATATATATATATATATATATATGTATGTATATATATAGTAAAATGTAACTCCAAACTGACATTGAACAACATAAAATATTTTCGTTATTTTGGTTTATTTTCTTCATTTTTTTTGTTTGTTTTTTAATTTTCTTCTTTTTTCCATTTGTTTTGCAAAATAAATTGAGAAAAAAGCAAAGAAAAGCAAAATGAATTCATAATTGACAGCAAATTAGAAACGAAAAAAAGAAATATTTGAGTTGTGTGAGTTTTGTGTTTGTTTTTTAATTGTTTGCAATAAAAGCTAAAAGAAATTAATTGACAAAGTGTCAATAAACAATAAGGCAAATAAAAACAAAAGTTGATTGGAAGTTGAATACCCTGTAAAATGTAATACGCCATCTATCCGTCCGAATAAGTACAATTTCATTTACCCACCTATGATGGTTGCTGTTTGTGCCTTAAAATTGTTGGGACTTTCCTAATTGAATTTAATTACATTCATAATATTTAATTTATGAATTATTCATATATTAAAAAGAAAACTTTTATTCCATATATTAGTTTTTAGTTTAGTCATCTCCCTAATTTATATCTGTAATTCCTATATTTCTATGTATTTTCTAATAGGGTAAAATGTGATAAAATGATTCAGATGTACAAAAATATTTCGTGTACTCGATCAGAAAGTGAATTAAGTTTTGAACTTAACTCAGTATAGGCTGAGTATATATTCCTTTTTAATAGAACTCAGAAGCATTGCTCAAATGGAGAATGTTTATATATCGATTAATGTTAACACAAATTTATCATTTGAAAAACAATTTGGAAATCAAATCCAAGCAAGAAATCTATTGATGGTATTATTTTGGTACCAAAAGAGCAAATTCATAATTAAAAGAACTTTGATAATTTCTTCTTTCATTTAGCAAAATTTTTTCCGATTTTAGTGTACTAGAATAATGTATTTCTGGATCAAATATTGAGGTTACTCACAATCTGAGGCTTTTAACTAAATATATGTATAATAGCTAAATACACTGTCTCCTAAGTATTTATAAAAACTATTCGGGTTTCTATCGTAGGATTTATGTGTAAGCTTTTCGATACAAACTCTATTTATCGAATTTGGTATAATTTGGTATGGAAATAAAAGTTTAACAATTCAACAGAAAAGAGAATATCCCAATTATTAATATTATTTACATGTATGTACATATGTATACGTAAATTCTGATCAATTCCACTTTACACGATCATTTTAACAAAACTGAACTACCCACTTTAAGTTGAGGTAATCCCCCCAGAGGTATGTAGTACAAGAATTTTAACACTTTGTACTTAGCAAAAAGAAAACCTTGGGTTTGTGTGTGTCGCGGTTAGCGAACCAATGTCGTCCCGTCCCTGGCTGGTTTCATTAGGTGTGTATGGGCCATTGCCGTGGCAACAGCGAAACGTACATGCCCCCTCCCAACCCACCATATACATATTTATGTATGTATGTGTGTACGACTTTTGTATATAGAGACAACTTCTAACTATGTGCCTAATACATAATAAATCAATGCGAGCACGTCCAAAAGGCGACGAGTTGAGGGACGACGAGGAAAACTGGCTGAACCAAAAACAATAACATAAAAAAGCAGCGAAATAAGAGACGGAAAACCGCTGGGACAAGGGCCGCCTGTCAATTCCCGGCTGCTCTAGACAACGTCACTCAGTCTGGGCCTAGCGTGTTAATTAGATAAGTGGCTTCAAGGTCAACATTAACCAAGGAGAAAAAAAAGAAAATGAAAATGGCAAACGAAAATGGGAAAATGAAAGGATAAAAAGGGTAGAAAGTAAGTAACTTTTCGGCTTGCAAGTCAAACATCCAATTCAGAAAGAACACAGAATATACACAGAGTTAAATTTTTGTTTTTTAAATGAACGCAAAGTTTAAAAATGTTTTTTTTTTTTTTTTGAAACAAAGTTAGGTATTTAGTTAGTTAGTAGAGTAGAGTATAGTTGGTATAGTATGTTTTTTTTCTTTTTTATTTTTGGCTTTATACATATGTATATAGTAGGAGATTCTGGGGATGTAAGCGTGGGATGTGGGACTTATTTGGGATGGAGCGGGTGGAGGGATCAGGTTGTATGGAGATTAAATTTTTTCTGTTTGTTAGTTTTCTTTTTTTTTTTTGATTTTTTTTTGGCTTGTGCAAAACACACAGTGACAACAACTCAACGAACTTACCATCGTGTAGTGGATCTATCGTGTGTATCATTAGCTGTAATAGGCCATGACGGAATTTTGCACCGGTCTGTGTACTACCCGAAGTGCCACCACCGCTATTACCTGTAGCGCCAGCCGCATTACTCGAACCGGGCGGACCTGATCGGGTCTCGCTGGCGGCACGCGATGTCACCGAGCCGCCCGGCTGTGTGGCCATTGATGTTTCCGACGAGTTTGCCGCATTACCCTGAAGTGAAGGAAGAACGAAGATGGACGGGTGGTACGGTTACGGTTACGGTAAGACGTTTTATTATGTTGAGAGGTTCACGGTATTACGGTATTTTTTTTTTTTTTTTGGTTTGGAAAGAGCGGTGTTTATGTTTTGGTAAGCAATGTTATCGGGTTTGTTTTTGTTTTTTTATTTTTTTTTTTTTGTTTGTTGAGAAAAAGGTGAAAAGAAGAAGAAGAAAAGTTTATTATTGCAATATGTTGAAATTTACAGTTTGTGTAGTTTGGTTGTTGTTGTTGTAGCTGTTGTTGTTGTTGTAATTGTTATTGTAGTTTTTGTATGACTTAAACGCTAATCGAATTGGTAAGTGCAAGTTAGTTGGGAGCCAATATTGAACAGAAAAACAGAAACCATTAAAGCTTTTCGAAAAAAAACCCAAAAAAATTGAATTGAATGAAATGTTACAAAAATGTATGTTTTTTTTTTTTGTATATATGATAACCACAATGACAAATATCGGATCACTAGCAGAATTCACATCTGTCAGTATAATACAATGGTTTGTATCCAGTTCTCAACAAATCTCAGATCTTGGGAATAGTTTTGATCTTTCGCAAGATGTAAAAGTAGAGTTGTTTCAAAAACAAAATATTGGTATATTTTCAAGAGGTAAGTTTAGGTCGCTAGAGAGCGCCACATGCAGAGGGAAATGATCTACGATCCTCAGACGTTTGTTTTCTGTACAGTTGCTTCAAAAATAAAATATTAGTACATTTTTAAGAGGTATGGTTAGGTCGCTAGAGAGCGCCACATGCAGAGGGTAAGAACCTTCGATCCTCAGACGTTTTTTTTGGACATTTCTACTGAATCTTCGCGCAATGAGTCCAGATACATAAAATTATATATTATTTTAAGCCTTGAAAAAGTAGGAAATGTAATTTTCACTATATTATAGTACAATATGTATTGTATAGTATTTAAATTTAATATTAATATTCTGATTCTTTCTTGTATCCATAGATTGGGCTTAGACACTTAGTTGGGAGAGTGCTGTCAAATGTCAACTGTTATGGGTTTTTTTTATTTTGAAAATTGGGTTTTGGTGCAACAATTATAAACAATTCATGGGGTGCTTTACTGGTACATGGAGAGATGTATATACAGTAGATACGGAACGGTATGTGTGCATTTTAACCGATCTTTTCAACTGACACACGGTTTCTGGTCTTTACAAGTGGTACAAACAAAAAAAAAATCGATTGATGAAAAACTTAAAATCAATACATGTAAACATATCTTATGTTTGATTAAAAATTTACTTTGTATCTTTTCCTGTTTTTTGTACTTTTTTTATACATACAAGCTTTATGTTTTATAAACAAAATATATACATATGTATTTCATATATATTTCATTACTTGAAATTTTCTTTTTTATGTTTTTTATTTGTCAAAAGCGCAGTGGGAAGTTTTGTTGTATTTCATTTTTGCCTTCACTATTATTTAAACAAAACGAAAATATAGAAAAACAAACAAACAAAACGAAAACAAAAATATACAACAGAAAGACAGAGAAGAAATCCATTAAACAACATAAACATTTGTTTGGATAAACCAAATAAAAACAGAATCGCTTATCAAATAGTATTAATAATCAAAGCACAGGCATATCAACTGGAGGAAAGATTTAAAGGGAAGTGCGTAAAGAAATCGTAGACTAATGCAAATACGAGTAAATATGCATGGATGACTAATATGGATATTTATATGATAATTGGATAAGACTTACAGTAAATATTACGAATATATATTATTACTTAAGGAAAACGAATAAACAAATACATGGAAACAAGTTTCATTCAAGAAACGCTCAACTAGGACAAGTGTAGGGCGAAGTCAAGATCAGAAAACTAAATACCCTCTCGAGTTGCTGAGCCAACTCGCTTATAGCGAATTAACAAGTGGCTCGTGCCCAGGTGAACTACCTCATGGCTGATTATAAATGCTAATTAATGCCCCACCACCACCACCACCACCACCGAACCCATGTTGTTTATTTGTTATTTTTTCCAGATTGATCGAGTGGCTAATAGAGAGACTCGTAACATGGATTTTTATAGTGATTAAGAAACACTCATTCATAACTCACTCACATCGAATACCGTGAATTTATATTAATATCTCTATGCTCACAAGATAGAGACTGAGACGAATAAAAGACTTGTCTACTCATTCTGTTTGTGATAGGAAAATCGCGTTGAAAGGAATATTTTATCTTAGACAATCGCTCTCAAAAAATATTTCTTATAAACATATTATGCTATTAAATATTTTTAGAATACCAAGAAAATTATTAAAAAAAAAGGTTTAACTAGTTCAAATGGGAATTCTCCTATTGTTAAATATGTTTCAGAAAATCTAAATTCATTCACTGGATTACTGTGTAATATCATATAACCCGTTTAAAATGTATAACTGTATGCATTAGAATTAACTTTACTAAAAATCGTATAATATAGAAAGAAATATTTCCAACGAATTGGTTTTAATTTTGTGAAAAAGAAAATTGAGAATATTATAAGTAAAATCCAGAAATAGTAATAGAAATGGAGTATGAAACCCCATAAAACTGAATTAGTATAACTCTTCTTTAAAAAATTGTTTGAGATTCATAATTAGCAACACTAGAAAAACTAAGATTCGAAAGTTCAAGAAAATTGAGCCATTTTTTAAAGAGTTTCAGCATTTTTAAATTCGCTAATTAGGTTCTTGAATTCGCCATTTTGGATTTGGCAATGTGTAACACTTTTTAAGGACTTCTATTAAGTAGTATTTCGAAAAGTATTCGGATTTGAGGTTTTTTTAAGAAGATCTTGGATTGAGTCTTCAAATTGAGACACCTTTTATATAAATTCTCTCTCGTTAAAACCAAGACCATTCAATTTTATATTTGCGTCAGAGTTTAGGATATTAAATTCTAATATCAAGAGAAAACTTATTAAATCAATGTCTGTGGTCCAAGAGAATTATTAAAAATCATTTGAAAGGTTTGATAATGTTTTTTGTTTTTAGGCGCCAATAAAGACAACAGCTTGATAATTTTTAATGCGACACCACAATTATAAATTCAAATTTCTTAATAGACTTAAAAATTTATAAGATTATAAATTTATTACCCCGCTGCATTTTGTTTTGTCTTTAGAGAGCTTCTTAATCGAAAAGTTGAAACTGTTTTGATTGATGTCGACGTTTGTAATTAAGCACAATTAATTTTAGAGTTGAAACTCATTTTAAGGGTATGAAATCATACGAAAAGCATTTTTTAATATCGAAAAAAGAGACCAATTTACGTTCACGTTACAAAAAACGAAAACGCTTAAATCACATAATGAATTATTTAAGCTTGAATGAATCATTTTCTACAATTTCAACAAAAACAACAACAGCAAGAGCCAGAGCGAAAAAAAAAAATTTCGCCAGGTCGAGACGAGAGGTTCGAGACGTCTTACCAAATGATCTAAGAAATGCAAATTGCAAAATTCAACAATAACAAATGAACCTGACCTGGACAGAGACTTCCACTTCCACCGCACACGTTTCACTCAAACTCAATTTGTCACTCAACCTGTTTCGCTAAAATGCAATCGACCCCACAACACAAAACTGGGTAGTCCCCAAACACCCTCCCCCCTCCTTTCCGTTTAAAAAGAAACGAAATAAAACCAGTTCCAAGAAATAGCCCAGTTATTCCTGGGATTTGACGTAGGCTAATGCCAGTGCCATATCGGCTAAAGCTGATGCTACTGCTTTGTTTACACCTTTATGCATAATGATTTGACAAAAAATATCTACTATAGTATACACATAGTAGTTTAATGATCACAACAAGTTGAGAATTTCAAAGAGATCGAACGTCTTTGAGTCAGAGACGAGACGAACAGAGGCGAGTGGCTCAGTCAGGCTGCATCGGGGCGACCGATTCATTGTGGTTTGAGTGTTAAGTTTCCGTTTATTTTTATATATAGCAGTGATATGCGCTGTGTGCACATCATTTAGTTACGAATCTTGTATACGATACGACGTCAACTTGGGGCCACGGCGTGAATTGCTCCAAAAGAAAAACAAAATTAACACCAATCGAACAACAACACTAAAGAGAACATGTTTCAGAAAAGGATTATCGAATTGTTTACACTGCTCTTCTATTGGATGATCGTAACGCCAGCTATCTATCAATATTGCACAGCAGAGAAATGGATTAAATGGGATATGAATTCGCTATTCACATCGATATCGGATCATGCCACATATATATTATTCCTGATTGCTGGCTATGTGCTATTCTATCGTATCGTCATATTCATCTATATGAAAATGAAAGTGTGTGATGTGAAAATGTGGCATAGTTTGAAAAAGACCCAACAGGATCCCGAAGCGATGTTCGCCGATAAAACGCACTACAAAGCCGTATCCGTGGAGGAATTGGACACTGTGGATGGTAGGACAAAATTAAAGCCTTCCACTCCAAAAATGATCAGGACCATCAGTCATCCGTTGTTGGTCGAAAAGGATTTGGCGGCTATACACATAAAGCATGAGACACGTCCCCTGCGGAGTGCCACATTACCGCGAGTACAGGAGATAAAAGCAAGTCCCAGTCCAAGTCTAAGGAGTGCCCCACCAGTGCCCAGAACTCCGCCCCGTACACCAGGCATGGCGCGAAAACTCAGTCCTGGCGTCATTATGTCGCCCGATGTCCTTCTGCACACCAAATAGAGGATCGCCAGAGAGAGAGAGATCGCGTGTGCATTAAGTATTATGTATAAGCTACATTCCAAAGAATTGAAACAAATTCGAAATCGCTTTCGAAGTACCTATTTGTAGAAGGCACATTTTGCAAATGTATTAAATTATAACACAAATTCATAGTCAATTAATTCTTACGTGGCTCTTTCTGTAACAGCAAGAAACCATTTAGTGAGCTAGCTAATTGTGATTAAGTTCATACTAGAAAATGTTATCTATATGCAACTACATATTTATTATTACATATATCGTTATCAAGTATGTTATTGATACTTTTACTTATAAAATAAAACTTTAAAAAATTACCATAAATTGTGTGTTTGCGTTTCATTCGATCTTGAAATTTCAAATTTCTCTAAATTTCAAAAAACTGTGAAATATAAGGTAAGTAATGTTCGAGAAAGCACTTTCGCTTTGATCACCATGATCACCTCGGATATCGATTCTCATCGTAGGCGTCAGCAAACAGGTTTTCAGCAGGTGCTCAAATCTGAATGATTTATTGAACATTTTAGAATTTCGAATACTACCTGTTTATATTATAACAGTACTATGCAAGCTTAAAGCTCACAGATCTTGATATGAAACAATCGATATTTTTAGACAGTTTTGAATACTGGAATTTTCTATTGCTCTCTCTCTTTACTTAAATGTTTAAAAATTTTAACTTAGGGAATTGTTTTTTCTTGTTTAAAGTAAAAAGTTCTCAATTTCATATTAACTAATAGTTCTGACATAAGAATGTAGTTGTATAGTCGAAAAGGTTGACTTTTAATTTAAGGTTTGTAATAATTGGGGCACAATTAGAGTTCTTATAAAAAAAAAATTTCTAAAACCCACTCAGAGGAGGTTTTTTTTAACATTGATTTTTTAAAATTATTTCTAGTGAATATATTTTAATAGTAGAAACGTTGGAATTTCGTGTATCTTTAAAATGGAAGTATTTTCAAAAGCACTCAAAGCATTTTGTTCACATTAGCAGATATTTTTATAAGTATTTTTCAAAAGATTTAAGAACCGAATTCATATTATATATTGCATACTTTTTTTGATGCCTACAAATAAAGAATATGGAAAAAACAGAATGAAAAATGGGCGTTCTCTACTTAAGTAAGGAAATCCCCAAAAAGGTAAAACTACACATGCACTGGGGGCCCGTCTCATTCGCATTCAGATTCATATACAAATACAATTCAGATAAAGATAAAGATACAGATTCTCTCTCGCTCCCGCTCTCATTCTTGTTGTTGTTCTCATGGCATTGGCATGCTGTTGCTTTGGGTTCATGTATCGGATAAATATTGGGAACGATGCTAAGTACAGATGGATGGGTGCAGTAATTTTAATTATTTAAATTTTTCTTTGACTGACATGCAAAGTGTGTAGTGTGTGTGTGTGTGTGTGTAAGTGTCACTGTATATGGTTTGTATGTAGTTTGAAAAAACATGTTGAAAGACGCATAGCAAATAATATGTAGATGTGATCAACAGATTAATCAAAGCTTAAGTACTAAACAAGATAAACCGAAACAAAATATCTGAAAAACCAATAAAAAAGAATAAAAGAATTATGACTTTAACTAGAGAAAATTGAGAGGAAAAGTAGCTGAAGATCTTAAAAAAGGTTTTAAAGTTAGTTGAAGTAAGAGGTGAGATTTAGCTACTGAGACTAACCAGTTCGGAGGTGGGTATAAATTTATCTAAAATTGTTTAATCATCCCTAACACATAGGTATGTTAACTAGCATTCTAATTACTATGTACTAAAAATATCTAACATATTATTTAAGTGTTATAACTCAATTAAAATTCCACTTTCGCTGCTTGTTGATCTTGTTGGCCTAATATCATTTTAATTGTATATATAGCTGCATATATTTTAATTTTAGTTATTCAGCTCAATCTGCGGGTTAAAGATCTGTCTTCTGAGTTAAGCTTAAGAATCATAAATTAAAATTCCAGACTACTACTCAATGTGGAGTGTATACATTCTTGAGTTAGTATAACAATAACATTCACTGTCAATACTCTGTTTTGTATATAGATTTGCATATTGGCACTAACTAAGTGGTCTGCAAACTCAATTTGTAGTTCTAAAGATGTTTATCTGTGATAATATGCTGAATAAATCTAACAAAAACATATTTAAATGCGTTCAATGATTTGGAACTAATACTAATTTTTGAGAAAACTTGATTCACCTGTTTGACAAATGAATTTATAGTGCGAAGAAATGGAACTAATACTAATTTTTGAGAGGAACTACAAATTATGGTGAAAACTTGATTCACCTGTTTGACAAATAAATTTATAGTGCCAAGAAATGGTCTGGCATACTTGACCCAAATATGACGCAAAACTGTCGATGTCGAAATGGTTAAAGGTTGAGGTAACTTTTTATTAAACTCATGTTATAGTATTTTCCACATGAGTAGCTTTGATATTCCCATTGAGAACTCACTTGAAGACCGGTTTGGAAATATCCGGTTGAAAACCCAAAGATTGGAATAGAAATTAAATATTTATATCTGTGTTTGTGAGATGTCAATCTAAAGAAATAATATAAAACTTTGCCACGAGTCAGCCAATTCCCTCTGGACAATTTCAGTTACTTGAAATATCACTCAAACCTCAGAGGTGAAATCTGAGTCGGTTCGACCATTTCATGATGATCAGCATCATCATCATCATCATGAGCATCTCGATGATCGCAAGTCAATGTCAAAAGTGTTGTTAGTCATGCAGGTTTCATCAACGAATGCAATAACAAAATCATCATGACAGCAGGCAACGGGTGCCCTTAGTCATCCCAACTAAACACCTGCTAACTGGTTAGTCTGAGGCTTGAAAATGGTGGAAGTGCAAAATGGTGGGGCAATGGTGTAAATGGAAAAGTACTTGGGGGTTGGGGTGGGGGGTTTCGGGAGGATTGGTTTGATTAAAAGGATAAAAACATACAAAAACGAAAATCAAAACGAAATTTGTCCATGGCAAAGGATCTTTTTTTTCTTTCGTTTTCTTTTTTTGCAATTTTGCTTTCTCTTTTACGATTTTCTTGATTTACGTTTTTTGTAATTGTTTTTCTTTTTTTTTGAATTGAATTGAATTGAATTAAATTTCTTTTTTTTTTTTTTTTAGAGAGAGATTTTTGAATTTTTGCAAAAAAACTTCCCAACTACTTACTGCTGGCATAAGTTGATCTGTACTTCTGACGCGAGTCACCTTGTTTTTGGTAATCATCTTCTTGACGCACTGCTCCACCTGAACGTTCCACTTCATGAAGGCCACATAGGCAATGTAGATGGTAAAGAGTATCAGGGCCTCCCACCAGAAGATGCGATTGTCGCGAAAAAAGTAGATCAAAACCAGCAGGCTGATGCTATAGAATGAGCAATCGCGGAATAGAGGCCACCATGTCAACGAAAGCACCGTCTTTGAGAATAGCGCACACATGCCAATCACAAAAAGGATGTTGAAGACAGCCGAACCAACGATCGTACCAATGCCAACATCATCGAACGACACGAAAACGCCAATGACACTTGTGAAGAGCTCGGGGGCACTGCCACCCGCGGCCATAAACGTCGCGCCGGCAACATCGTCAGTGATGCCGAGCTTTTCAATGATTACGTCAAGGGAAGGCACGAAGAATTCATCGCAGACAATTGCCAGCGCCACAAACATATAGATGACACCAATGATATGCAGGATGACAGCGCCGTTCTCAAGCTGTTCTTTTGTGAATAGATCTTTTGGAAATAGCGGCGTTTTCGTGATGGTCGAATTATCGTTGTGCGTGTCTGCAAAATGAAAGAAAGATCAAAGAAAATGTTATTAAGGATATTTTTATAACTTTTCTAAATATTATAAATTATAGAAAAATATTAAACTTCTGCCATTTCACTTAACTGCCCTTAATGTGGTGGAATTAAAAGTAATTTTCGTGGTTCGGAAACATCAACAAGACTGAATGTTTTTTAATGTTAAAGAAACAATTTTTTAATTTTTTTTTTTAAGTTCAGAATCATTTTATTATTTAACACTTTAAGATCGTATCACATATCATAAATCCCCTTGACATGTTTTTAATAAAACTTTGATTTTCCTTCGGATAATTTCCAACCCATTACACAAAATTTGTATCTATTTTTTGTAGAATTTTTTTGCTATTAAAACATTGAACATTTTTTTTTGTGTTCAATTTTTGAAAATTTTCTATATTTGGGTCAAAAATTAGTTTCCCAAATTCAGAGTTGCAAAAACGACACAAATTTCTGAAATCGGCAAAAATTTAAAAAACATAGAGGATTGCAAAGTTTGAAAATTTTGAAAGAGTATAATCATCATAATATTTTTCGAAAATTGGGTCAGAAATGAGTTTCCCAGATTTTAATGTCAATATATAATTGATATTTAGAGCAGCAAAACATGGTCATATATTTTTGAAATTGGTTAAAAATTGACAAAGTTAGAGGATATCAAAGTTACGGATTTTTTATGAGTTTTTTGAAATTGCATCAATGGGGCAAAATTTAAAAAATGTATTTTTTGCTTAACTTAACAAACCAAAAATAACTTATAGTGAATTAGTCAAGCTGTTCTTAAATTGTAGATCTCCTAGATTACATTTTTCAAATAGAAATAAATAATTGATTTGTCTAACTGTATTTTATCAAAGCTGTATGGATTCTTAAGTACTATAAATTGGAAACAAGTACAACATTTTTATACCATGCATTCGTAGAATGAAATGGTATATTAAAGTCGCCAAAATGTATGTAACAGGGAGAAGGAAGCTTCTCCGACCCTATAAAGTATATATATTCTTGATCAGTATCAATAGCCGAGTCGATTGAGACATGTCCGTCTGTCTGTCCGTCTGTCCGTCTGAAGAATCATCGAGATCTCGGAGACTATAAGAGCTAGAGCTACCAAACTTGGCATGTAGACCCGTTTGCTCTGCAGGCAGATCGAGTTTATTTTTTTTTTTCGCCCCGCCCCCTTCCGCCCCCGCTATTTGAAAAACAATATTTTGAGCCTCCATATCTCGGGAACTATAAAAGATAGAGCTTTCGGATTTGGACATTAGATGCGTGCAGTGTGCACGCAGACCAAGTTTGTTTCAAATTTTGGCCACGCCCCCTTCCGCCCCCGAAATTCGAAAAATTCGATTTTCAGCCGAAATATTTATTGTATCGTAATTTAATTTGGCACACTAATACATGTCACGTATATCTATCATTCCACCAAATATCACAAGAATCGGAATAAAAATGGCCGAGTTATACATAGAAACGTTTTTCACTCATAGCGGTGCAAGGCAGATGCACGCGAAAAAGAGCGAGATAGCATATGCTGCAAATCACCGATTTGGTCGGGGGGCGCTAAAGTGCTCGTTTCCACAAAAGAGAGATAGCATTTGAAAGAAATTTAATATACATATATCTCTTCACCTAATGCATGGTATATCCAAGTCGGCCCGGCGACTTACTTACTTTATTTAAAGTGAGAGAGTTATTTGTTAGATTCTAAAGATGCAGTTGATATATTCTTCTTAAAAAAGTATAACTTTAATAGTTTTCCAGTCTAAAATTTAGATTAGATAAATAACATATAGAAGATACAAATACCAGAAGCGATATTGTTTGGAAGAGACACTAAGCTAAGAAAAACATAGAAATACTTTTGAAATATTAAAAAAACCAAGCACGTGGCTGTGAGACTAATCAAATGCCTTCAAAAGTAATTATAAATATTATTGCTTCTTTATGTGCACAAGTGTACAGAGTCAGTTTGTGTGCGTTTGTCATCCAACAGTTAGAAATTTTGACCTTTATCAAAATCGTTCCCAAGCGTCATTTCTGGCAATTATAATTCCTCATCCTCAATCCTCAGTTAAATACATACTACGTAGCACATACGACTATTTAGCGACGACCTTTTCGCTGGTGAATCTCACTTGGGTAGTATGTATAAATACTCCTCATTGCAGCAGGCGGCACCTTTTGCGTTTACCGATTTTCATGACAATTATCTGCAAATTATGCAGTACACTTTGCCAACAATTAACAAATTGCACTTATTTACAATTGCAACTCCCCACGATGATGATTACTATGTTGATGATGATGATGATGATGATGGTAAATGTTCATCATTAATTTGCACTATGAGCAATCATTTTGGCGCGTGTGTGCCAAACAAATAATTGAAGCGCTTTTTTAATCGCTAGCGGCACTTTTTGAATCAGTCTGTGAGTTATTCTCACTGATTCATGTCAGTCAGTCTGTTGGTTCAATGAAATGTCACAATTATCGTTTGGCCAAAGGAAAAGGAAAGAGATTATATATATATGTAAGTATTATGTTGCATCATTGGACTAATAGCCCCAATTGATTGACTCACTTAGCGGTTCATTCTAAACCCGGTTTTATAATTTTTACAATTTTTTTTTATAAAACGAAACATTAAGCCAATTTGCATGCAGTGAACAGAGCACTGGCAGGGTCCGTGCTGTTGGTCACACCCACTCGACGAACCCATGTGGATAGATTCTGGGCTAGAAGGGAAGAATCAAAGGGAATGTGATGAGGGGGTGAAGAACGAAGAAAGAGGAGGGCATCTAGCAGCATGAAGCGTGTGCTATAAATCAATGCCTATTATGAATCACATGGCAAATGCTTAATGAGTGACGACGACGATTGAACGAAGGTGATTTTTGTATTGAATTTCGCTATAGGCACTCTAAACACGTCCGGCTTGAACGTTAACTGAATAACCTACACCTAACACTTGACTTAATTCAAGTGCTTTGAATATCAAACTGGAACATCATCTTCTTGTCACGGAAAGAGAAATCGCAAATTCGATGACTAATTTAACAAGGAATTAGTCATGACAAGCGACACGCTAATTGAAGGATATTCTTCGATTCTTCATTTATCTATTGCTCTTTGTTTACCCATCTAAATCTATCCATTCATCTTTTGCGATTTCATTGACTCATTAGACTCATGTGGATAACAAGTGAAAGTTAGCGTCTATCTAATTAAATGGCGTAAGTACTTACTACATTATAAATACATTAACAATGATTCATTTGATGCGTAGTCATTTATTATCAACCATTTTAGCTCTAAAAGTAACACAAAACTGAAAGATTTCAATGTTCTTATTAGTCATTCATATATCATAGATACAAATATAACAAGATATCTTATCAAAAACCTATGAATTGCTGTTTAGTTTTGATTTACCCCCAAACGACCATCAAAAGAATTAAGTGATAAATTATTTAAACAATATCACCTAAAAATAAGTCCAAGATAAGTTCCTCTTGCTTGTTACAAATTGATAATGAAATTGTTAGAGCTGCTTTGAGGTAGGTAACTCAAAAACAATGAGTGTACTAGTAAATATGATTTGCAACATTATTGCTTATTACTTTTAGTTTTTTTTAGTTTTTTTTTTTGTGGTAGTCCTATGTGGGCGTCTGTCTGACTGAACCACAAGGTAAACATACAGACATATGGACCGATGAAACCAGTTTTGGTTTTTGAGTGCCAATCGAAATGGCACGAGCAAATTCTACAGAGCGCTTGCAATATAAAAACACAAAAACCCAAAGAGAACAGACAGCTCAGAAGTCTTCTAGAGCATATAGAGCCTGTGCCTAGAGATGACACAAATATTGGGTAACAAATCTCTTAAGCCGGCCTAACTGTTATCACTTAAAATAATGGTACTTTTATGGCATTGATATCACTTTTCTAGCACATTTGTGGGGCTTTGAGATTGTTTTTAGAAATAAAATTGCTTAAAGGTTGCATTACCCTACTAAAACTTATTAAAAATTCTATATACGAAAAGTCTTCGTATATTTTATATTTGTAGAATCGAATAGTAAATCGTAACGACATGTTAAATTTTAATTTCTCGTTCATATGTATCTCTTATAACAAAACAACAGAAACTATGTAATTTTTCTTTCTTTATACGTATTCATTAATAAAAATTTGTTTTTTTTAATAAACGAATTTATCATTTTTTAATTGATTATTTCTTTATACTAATTGGTTATTTGCTTGGACATTTTCATAATTATATTTATTTTAACTAGGTACTACTTATTAATAGGATAACTCAAATCCTATTTTGTAGCACAAAATATTAGATTGAAATAATATTATTTTTTTTAGAAATTTCACTTCAAGATATAATTAAAGACTTTATGAAATTTGCAATATGGTTGTTATACCAAAAGAAAAGTCAATTAAACTTAAAATAGTTTAAATTTCAATATATCATGGATGGTATTTAGAAAATTTAAATTTCAGACTTAAACTCTTTAAAAACCAAATTCGTCTCATCGCTGAGAAGTGCACAAATCGGTTTTTAAAGAGACCTATCAGAGACGGAGACGGAGACGGTGACGGAAGACTCTCGTGAATGCGTCATACAGCGCGTTTGTTTACGGAGCACAAACACACGTACTACTTCCACAGAGAACAAAAACAAAAAAAAAAGCTGAAACAAGAGAACAAAGCCACAGAACTCTCGTCTGTCGCATTCACAATCAGTTGCAAAGTGGAACTCAATGTGCCCAGATACATAGATCATGGCAGCAGCAACCGCAATCGCCCAGAGTCCAAGCCAGGAGCTCTTCATTAGCCGTGCCAGCATTCAACTGCAATTGACGCCATCCGCCCAGCTCCCAAATCGTTGTCATAATCAGATATACGAGTTTCGCACTCAGGTCGTAACCCAATCTACCGTTCCCATCGATTTGGCAAACGAAACGGCAGTGAAATGCATTAAGCCAGCCAATACCGCCGCCACGCCCAAACGTTATACGCCTCCACGTATTCAAGGCAACGAGGCGAAGCGACAGAATTTACCCCAAACTTTGACGAACTTCTTCGAAGTGGAGCGCCACGAAAGTGCCTGGAATCGCGTGACAAAGTAAGCGACCCCCAAACAAGACAGAGCGTGAGAGAGAGAGAGAGAGACCAAGGAATTGGAGCATAATCGATTAATATTAACCCATCAAATGCCAAAAGTTATGAACAAATTTGCTTGGCTGACCTTATTTGATGTTTTTTTGTTTTTGGTTTTAAGAAAGTGAAATCTGTTTTCTATATAAGAAATATTTAAATGATTTATACATACTATATGCAAATAAAAGTATTAATATAAGTTTATGAAGTGCCTACAATTCGGTTCTTATCTCTGGGGTGTGGCTTGTTTCATTTTGAATTCATTTACTGAGTCATTTCAGTAAAAAAGCAATACAAAAATTTAAGATTATGCAAAACGTTTGCTTTAAATAGTTTATGCCTGTGAGATAGACTTAGATCATTTTGACGTAGGTCGTTTTAATCGAATATTTAGAGTTCAGACTCATAGATTAAATTGTTTAAATCTATTACCAAGTTAATGTAAAGTTCGCTTTCATTCGATTGTTAGTTAAATAAGTTTTAAATAGATTTAGAAAGTTGTATGGGTCTCAGTTTAGCAAGTATTTAAGTTCAATTGGCTATAACTATAGATTAATTAAAATTTAAATATGTAGTAGCTTAATTATAATTAGTTAAGGTAAATAATTGCAATGTTTAAATCAAGTTAGAGTTAAGTGATGCTTAAGTTATACTTCAGTGGATGTAAAATTAGCTTATATAAGGGTTATATTTAAAGAAAAAATAGATAAATCATAGTCTTAATAAAGACAAGTTAAATTAAGGACGAATACAGAGTTTAAGTTTGCTGTAGATGTCTATAATTACTTGGAGTTCTTAAACATCGACTTTCCAAACAGAATCTGTCAATTTAAAGACCTTGATTAAACCTCTCGGCCATGCCTTAGAGCTTTACTAATGGGTAAAGAGTAATTAAACGCTGATAAAATATTACACGTACATATATATATATATATATATATATGAATGTACCTAAAACCAAAAAAAGGCAAAGCTTAGCGGAAAAAAAACATTCGTTTGCTTGCGCTATTTAGCTTTTATATTTGCCCTTTTTACTCTGTGTTCTGCGACGTCATCAATGTGCATAAATCACGGCTGAACAAACGCACAAAATTACACGGGTCCTACGGCCTAAGGAGCGAACGGAGCGGAGGGAGAGCAGTACAAACGTTCGCCATGACCGGAAGTTCATTATGGGGGCTCAGCTCACAGGGCACACAAAGCGGAAACTAAACGAACTACCCAGCCCTGTCCAGAGAAGATATGTATGTATTTGTGTGTAAGTGTGAGTGTCGATAGTGGCCGCCGCATGCTTTCACGCTTTTTGAAAGCAGCTGCTAATTTATCAGAGAGACAGCGCGCTTTGGCACCAGCAAAAGTTTCAAGGTAGCTGCCAAATCGATTAGCCTACCAAAAAAAAAAAAACAAGACTAAAAGAGCAAAAAAAAATAGACGATAACGAAAAAAACGTGCAATGCACATGCAAGGTCTGGCCTGGCTAGGGTTGTCAAGTGGCTGTTGAATCAATGCATCGACTGTCATGCCCATCATCATCATCATCGTCGTCATCAACAACTGGCGCATTGTGGATGGCAGCCCACTCAAAGATTGCCCATATAAAGTTTATCATGCCCATAAGTAACCATAAGAGCAGCTGTGTCGATATGCGATGGTCTATGAAGGTTGCTGGCAACCCTTAACCTTTTTGTCTTTTGTATTTTCCTGAGTAAAAGTTATCGCTTGCCATAACTTGGCATAGTTTTTGGAGTAGGCCGCATTTTAATCAAGCCTCTCCATTCCCTGGGGGAATTTGCCAACACTTTGTAGGTACTTTCTGTGTTTACTACGTACTATGTAGTGTAGTGTTACGTTTCCCATGTGCTTGACCCAATTACCTAAAAGCTAAAATAAGAAAAACAACATATCAAAAACCAACTCAAACTTCTGCAAAATGTTAATCAGCTAAAAACATAACCATATAAAAACATTGCCAACATTTAACATTTTCTGTGGCTCTCATTAAACTAAAAATTACCTCATGTAAGAATTTAAATTACAAAAAAACTTTAAACTTAATTAAATATTTATAACTTGAGAAACTTAAACAAACTTTGTTGTTTGCTTTTTGCTTGGGTATTTAAAGAGACTGTTAATAAATAATTGGGAAGAAAAAAACTTCAACTTAATAAAACCATTTTTCGACATGCAATCATGCATCTTGTGACACGTGCTGCAATTGTAATAAACAATTGGTAATAAAAAGAATATCACGTATTCTCCTATGATTCAGCTGAACTTTTTCCATGATTATTCTGAATTTGATTCTGCTTAAAACCACAAAATCATGACTCTCGTAATAGTCATATATGTACATATATTTAATCATGCGAGAATATTTTCTTTATTTTTATAAATATTGGAATATTATTTTTAAATCTTACAGATTCTATTTGATGAGGTTTACATCATAATCTAATATTGGACCTATATTGACTCTAAAAACTATTCTCAAACTAATCTAAAATGATCAGTTAATATTAATCTTATTCTAATACTCTTGTTGATCCTTTTTCGTTTCTTTTTAGCTGCAATCGATAGTTTATGCGTGAGTTTAATCGCACGATATTGAATCCAAAGTTTGTGATGAAGCAACTCAACGGTCTACTTTTAGCTCGAATAGCTCTTTATTCAAACAGGACATTTAAGCAAAAACAATAAATATCTCTTCATTTTGAATTTTATTTGCAACTTCAACCAGTTGGAACTCAAATAAATATAATCAGACAATAACCTAAGAACTTTGTTTTTAGATTGATTACAGTTAAGGGATTACATGAATAAATCTATAACCAGCAAGGGTTATCGATACAAGGTAAACGAGCTGCAATCGATAAAAACTGAAAGCAATTTGGTCTTAATGTGTACAGAAAGCTTATTGTAAACAAATGCTGAGTCTTCTGAAGAATCTGTTATTTTTATTGATTGATCTCCAAGATCTTTAACTGAGAAACTAAGCTAAGGAGAAACCGATCCAAAAATCTTAAGCCTTATCAAACTATTATCCATTGAGGTCGAAATAAATGCATTTACCAAAAAAAAAAAAACCACTGAAGCTAGGGAGAATCTTCTTGACAATTTACTATTGTAAGTACAATTTATATAACTGTAACTGACTTTCTCAGAAAAGTAATAAATTTAAAATAAATTTATACGGTTTAAGGGCACTTCAGTTTATTTTTGCAATTAAATATTACAAAGATTCCGAAAAGGAAAAAGGAATTAGCGCAGAAACAACCGATACGATGAATCGTTCAATGTGCCAAATTGTGTGATTTATTTGTGCCATTGACAAATTGAAAGTGATATTTTTAACCAGTGAAATTTGTCTTTATCAGAAATAATTTTGTTTTATAAATGTTTTGATCTCAATCCGTTGGCCAATTTTTCTTTGCTTCGGTTTTGGAAAAGTTGAGTGTTTTTTTTCTTCTTTCCTTTTCCGAACCTGTTTGGCCAATCAGACACAATGACAAATATTTCCACTTTTTCATTCATTCATCGATTCGTTTATTCATTTATTGCTTTTCAAGTTTGTTCAACTTTTACAAATACAAAATTTGCATATGAAAAACATATGAACGTGAACTATTTCAATAACAAATTTTTTCTGAGCCAAAACAGAAACCACTCACAGACTTATCCATGGACTATAATATAGGTATGTATATCTAAGCTTTAGCTATTTGTGACGTCTTTTAAAAATTAAAAACCAGATGCAAATGCATACTATAAGATAACCGGTTAGACGAATCGATCACAAACCCCCAGAAGATTTTGTATGAATCATATAAACAGAGAAACAGGGTGACAATACTTTACAGTAAAACCCAAAAACCCCTTCACGATGAATCATTTAACTAAAGTTAAAGACTAAGCAAGCAAAAAAAGGTTTTTGTATTGGCTAAAAAGGTAAGAACGAATGAACGAAAGCACCTAAAACGATTTCCTGACTGAGTCAGCTCTTTAAATCGGGCCTTCAAAAAATGAAAATGAATTAAAATTAATGTCAGAAAAGGGGCAATTAGTGTGGCCACCAGGAACATGAAGCCAGAAGGCACAGACAGAGGCACCTACACATACACATATATATATTCCATATAGATGGGGGCGGGTGAGAGAGGAATGTCAATAATTAAAAGGCGGCCAAATGTTGTCATTTTCAGGACCTAACCCTAACAGCAACGACTTCCTGCCCACACACACACACACCACTAGGCACACACGAATGAGCTGGTTTCTCGTTTTGGTTTTTAGCATGCAAGTCACACGTCCTTGCCAGGAGCTCTCGGTGTTGGTGTTGGTGTTTGTTCTTGTTGGCATTTTGATTTATCGATTTAAATTTTGTGTTTAAGTCAATGTGCGTGCCGGGGTTTTCCTCTTCTCGATATTTTCTTTTTGGCTTTTCTCAATCATTTTTCAAAAAGAATAATTCTCCTATATGTACGTGTGTATGTACTTTTTTCTTTCATTTGTTTTTTTTTTTTTTTTTTTTTTGGCCGCCTGCCGTTTAGGTCGAGGTCTTTTATATTATTTTTTTTTCAGGGTCTGCTTTCACCCACTCACAACCCACACACACACAAACACACACACACAGAGAGCTTGAAAACGTCGTTAACAGCCACGTTTGCGTGAGCCTTCTATACACACACACTAATACACACACACACACACACACGTTTATAGTATAACCCAGATGTGTGTGTTTTTCGTATGTTTGTGTTGTGCGCTCGCAATTTGGGTCGATGGTAAAATGTAAAAGCCAAAAGCAAAGCAAAGTAGAGGAAAAACAACAACAACAACAACAGCAGCATTTCGAACAAAGGTCGTTGAAGAGAAGACCAGTGCACATTTATATAAATATATGGCTTATACACACACACACACACACACACATACACAATATATGTATATATAATATATATACATGTCCTGAACACAAACTGACTCTGAATTATACGATACGATATGTGTGGGTACCCGCGCGGGTTCTGTCTACATTATTTGGTTTCGTTTCGTTTCTACTTTTTTTCTCTCCTTTGTTGTTGTTGTAGTTGTTGTCCTTCCTTCCTTTTTCTCTATTTTTGCTCTGGTTTCATGTTAATTGCTCGTAGCGTCGCTTGTTCCAGCAATCTGCGTTAATTTTAAAGCTTGATTTACAGACTACAACGAGTAGTCCTTGTTGTTGTTGTTGCTGTTGTTGTTGCTGCTGCTAGTTGTTGGTTGTTTGTTGTCGTTGTGGTTGTTATTGCAGTTATAGCTCAACTGCAATTTGCGCCCAAAAGCACACAGCACATTTTTCCGCTGCATGTGTGTCGTGAGCTCCAATTTTTCTTTTCGCTTTTATGTGTATTTTAGGTGCATGAGGTAAGCGAGGTATGTTGGCTTTACGAAAGTTGAATAATATAGTACACAGTAGACTTATGTACTTCACGTACATACATACACGTGTCTTCCTGCTTGATTGCCGTAAGTAGAAATGCAATCTTAGTCTTGGCACAAAAATATATTTGATAAAACTTCATTTATCTTGAAGCTCCGTACAATTCGTTATACATTTAATATTGCAAAAACCATTTCAACCCTAACTCAAATGCAGATTTGCTACAATTATGTGTAAAGTAACCAGCAATTAAATTTTTAACCGCAGTTTTTACTACCTTATCGCACAATTTCTAGGACTAACCATGAAGTTGGCTGTCGTAAATGCAAGAAAAATGTTAACGTGGAACATACTTCTGGCCTTTGACACAATCTGTACACCTGAACATTATCTTCTGCCTATCTGGCATATTTAGAATCCATGTTTAACTGCCTAATCTAGTGGATCTACTAAATTAACATTTTAGATGGGTTTTATAAGCTGATTACAGTTTTGCAGTTTGTATGATACTTTATACTTTCAAAAATAACTGAATATATATTAATATCTGAGCACTTTAGCTTAAAATTCACTAACTAATATATTTTCTATCATAAGCCAATCAAAGATGTGTCATTTTTTGTTCACTTTCCTCTATTTTAGCTAGAACTCAAACTGTTGGTGGTCATGAATTTGCTTCCCTACTTTAATTATGATTTTGTTATCCAAATTTGCTAACGAACTCTTAAAAGAAGTTATAAATCTACTAAAATGAAGATAAATTGCATACCAAATTTTTGGTTCTCTGGTTTTATGATACCAATTGCTTCTAAAGTGCTATTTTCCTTGAACAACAGAAGAAAGTAGATTCAATTTCGCGTCGAACATAACATTTGTGATTAAAATGGGTTTAAAATTTGATTATTTTTATCTACTCACAAAACAGGGCATATGTAAACAAAGTGCATGAAATATTTGGATGAATTTTGAAGCATTTTAAATGTTTAAGGTACACATAAAGTCCATGCGAACAGTTAGCCAAGCCAATCCCCATTTTTATTTTCTTTGTTAGCCAACTATTTTGGCATATGAGTAGCTGTGTTTGTGTGTGTATGTACATATGTGTCCATTGGACAGACAGGAACACGGCAACAGCAGCCAGAGACAGAGCCAGAGACAGCTCAGTTGAGTCATTAAAATGCGAAATGGCTCTAGGGCCTTAGCACGCCTAAGCAAACAGTGTGCAATGGTTGGGTTTAATTGTTGGCCAAAATGTGAGTGCAACACACACGGGAATCAAACACATACACAGACATACGAAAAGAAATAAGAGAAAAAAGAAAGATGGGAAAAACAAAGGTAAAATAGGGGTACTCAGAAGCTTGACTTCTGGCCTGATGGGGCTGAGAAATGCACAAATGCATACCACACACACACACACACATATATATATATATATATATATATATATATATATATATATAAGGCACTCGTGTGTATGTAAGAGAGCATGTTGAACTGCAGCCATTACGTTCACTTATGCTTCATAATTTATGTTCCGCCCAATATTACGTATACGCAATTTATGAGCCTTGTGGCATCAGTGGTCGGTCAGCCCTAAACTAATAATGTGGCAATGTTACCTTGTTACACAAATTGCTATTAAAACCATAGATTGCATTAAAATATGATTTATTTGCACATATTGAATTTAAATAATTAGTTAATATTCGATGGAGAATTCAAATTATATGAAGAATTTGTGGTTTCGGAGGGCGTTTGTGGAGTAATTTATATTTTATAGATATAAATATGATTTAGAGCAACTCTTAACCATTTCATTTTATTTATTTCTAATGAATATTATTGAAATAGTGTGGGTTATTCATCAACTAGTTTACACTAAAAATGAATCGCCATATAAAAGTGTTTATAAGTATGAAAAATTATCCTTCTTCGTCAATTTGGGTTTGAAATTTGAGCTTTTTGGTCCATTAACTTCTAAACTTCTAAGCCGATTTCTATGACTTTTGACTTTTCGCCACAATTTTCGCCTTAAAAATTCAAAATTTTAAAACTTTTTATCAGTGTTGCAAAACACTCTAAAGTTTTGTCAATTTCAAAAAATTGCAATGTGCCACTTTTTTCTACTTTGGACGCTTATTACACGCCGATTATTCGCTTAGTTTGTTTTTATACCCTTGCAGAGGGTATTATAAAATTGGTCAGATGTTTGTAACGCAGAGAAGGGATCGTTTCCGACCCCATAAAGTATATATATTCTTGATCAGCAAGAGAAGACGAGTTGATATAGCCATGTCCGTCTGTCCTTCTGTCCGTCTGTCTGTCTGGTGCTGCGCGAACTAGTCCCACAGTTTTAGAGCTATCGCATGCAAAGTTCGTATATAAGCTTTTCTATACAGCCACATGCACATGCACCACATGCCACAGAGGATTTTGAATAAGATCGGACAACTATACCATATAGCTGCCATACAAATACAAACGTTAAATGCGAATAACTTCTCTATTTTTTGAACAATCTTATCCAAACTGATTATGTACATAAATAAAAAGGATTACATCATATGCGTGAATTTCAAAACAATCGGATAAACATAACGCCTGATTTCGACGATATAAACTTGGCCTATATAAGCAGTGCACGCATAAGCAGTGCACGCATAAGCAGTGAAGTACATATACATATGTGTCAAAATTGCGTTTGTGTGTGTGTTAATTTGAATATCAATCGCTACATTGTCTTGGCACGCTTACTATTTGGCGATTGGCTGCCCCCGGCCAATGTATTTAAAATATTTCTTTATTGGATTCACGAGATATTCATAGATATCTGCAGGAAATTTTGACAATATCCCAAAAACGGTGCTTAAGAAAAAAAAATTGATGTCAATTTGTTCTTTCTCGACCCAAAATTACTTTTAAAAATCCTTATTTTTAAGGTTCACTCGAGGACCATTAAATTTATAAACGAGTGTAATATTTGCTCCTCAAATTGTTTATTCACATACTCTGTTTAAAATGTGATATGGATCCATTTATGATTGGTTGTATTCAAAATATTGCTCTCACACTACACGTAATAAATCTCAGAAATTTCACAAATTTAGTTTTAGATCTTAGGTTGAGTAAAATTAAGGAAAACTTTGTATAAAGAATATTCAGTAACCTTCCAAAATATCATTTTAGAGACAAAACTTCTTTTATTGTAAATAACTCGAAAGATGTTAATCAAATTTTCATTATTTTGGAGAGAGGATAGAAAGATTGTCCTATCTGACGAAACATAACTTATTTTTTTTTTAGCAAATAAAAGAACAATGAAACGATGATTCTTTAAACAAGAAGTGAACTCTAGAGTCTTAAGCTGTGTTTCCTTTTTTCGCTTTATCTAGTTGTAATTCCCAACTAGTTTTATCATTTTCTTTGGCTATGGCCTTGCAATTCTAGGGTCGTTAGCGAAGTCCGCTGAAGGGAGAACTTGTTAGTTTTCGAAATAGTTAGTTTGCTTCCAATAAATGACCTTAAGCCTGTGTTAATAAATTTGAAATAAAAGAACTGGAAAATTTGTTTTTATTTTAAAATTCTTATAATAAGCTGACGTTCTACAAAATAAATTCATTTTGATAAATTAATGTTTACTATTCCATCAAAGGAAACTTAATCTATTTGGTCCCTAAAAGAATATTTTAGAGGATACCCCGAATAGTACTTTTAGACAGTTTATTTATTGTTTTACTACACCTACAAGATGTGTCACGTCTCGAACCACTATTGGGAAATTTTGTTGCACAGAAGTGCTGTGGCAGAGTGTTCATTTGCATTGATTCATTATTCATTGCCATGCAATGTTGCGGAGACGAAACAATGGCACTCAAACAGACAATCAAATAAAAAAGATGGCAAATTGCATAGTTGATTTGCTGTAGAGTCATCTCCGACAGACAGCCCCGCAGAGATGTTTTCGATAATTCATGATGGAATTTGTAATATTATCATGTCGTCCACAAATGTCGACATGTTTGAGACATGTCGAGATACTTTCTGCTTATAAGACAATTACTAAAATAGTGTGTAAAGAGTGTTGAACGAATCTCTAATTGAAAATGCAATTTAAATTCTTTCTATAACTTTATGCGATTGGATTACTTGGATTGAAAACAATTTCGTTAGCTTCGTTCAATGAAATCCCTCAAGTTTAATGCTTCATTTACATAAATGGTAATATGATTAGCTGACTTACCATTGATACCACGTTGATTGGCCATATTATCCTCATCCGGGCCATGAGCTGCATTCAAATTCATTTCCTCCTCGTCAAACATTTGCTCCTCGGACTGAAAGTTATATAGCAATTCGGCTTGATCCTCATTCGATGTTTGTTGCGATGGTTCCACTTGATACGTGGGCGGGGCATTATTAGCACCAATGCCGCCACCAGCAACTCCAGCGATGTTGTTGTTGCTATTGCCAATGGGCTGATGTTTCGCTGATTTTGGTTTAGCGGATTCCACACCAATTTCTGGGACATTCAATAGGCAAAACATCAAGAAAATGCCTAACAATGCAGGAGGCAGGCAGCAGCGTCGACGACGACGACGACGGCAACAACAGCGTGAAGATGCCGTCATTTTTGTTGTTGTTGCTGCTGTTGTTGTTGTTGTTGTTATGGCATTTAATGTTAATAATACTAAGCGTTTGAAAATATTTACACTTTGTTTGACAATTAGCATTGCATTTAAAGAGGATTGCTGTTGTGTTTCGATCGATTTCGGTTTCGGTTGCTGTTGCTGTGGCTGTCGGTGTGTGGTAACTAATGTTGCAGCTGGCACTAATTGGCAACATTTTGCATCCATCGAGGATCGTAGACGACCACGTCGCCGACGACTATTGAAATCTATCGTTGTCGATTTGTTAATTATATTTTTGGCCAACATGTTGTTAAACTGGCTGTTCGGCGATGTGTTTGCTGATGTGTCTTTAGCTAAATCGGCTAAATCTTCGTCGTCGTCGGCAACAACATTCCATAGTTGTTGTTGTTGTTTTGGTTGCTGTTGTAGGGTTATAAGTGTTTGTTGTTCTGGTTCTGGTTCTGTTTCTGGTTCTAATTGTTGTTGTTGTTGCTCTGGTTTGCTGCATGTTGTTGGCTGCAACATTGGACCCGTTGAAGTGTTGGTGTTGTTGTTCTTCTTGTAATTAAATGTTGTTAATTTTTTGCAAAAAACCGTTTGTTTGTCGTTGTACGAGTTTTGTTTTTCACTTTGTTGTTGTTGCAGTTGCAGTTGCAGTTAAAGGGTTGTTGAGGATTGGAATTAATTTCTTTATCACACAAAAATTTATATATACACTATACATAAATAACAATTAACACTTGAATAGCGTGAGAGACAACATTGCTGTTGCTAATGTTGTTGTTGTTGTTGTCGTCGCTGTTGTTGTTGTCGACATTAAATGCCGCATTTTTTTTTTTTAGGTATTTTTAATTTTCATTGAAATTTATCCTTTTATTTTTCGTTTAAGTCACGGCTTAAAGTGGCGGCCTATACCATTGCGGTTGCCATTGCTGGCGTTGTTGGCCATTTGTGTCAGCACATCAACATCAACTGTAAGCTGTATGTGTGTTTGTGTGTGTTTGGAAAAAATTTTCCCTGAGTAGCTAGGCTAGCTAAAGGAGCCAGGACTACCAGCAGCAGCAGCAGCGGCAGCAGCTTTGGCGGCGGCGGCGGCGGCAGCAAATAGCAGTTACTGTAGCAGTAGCAGCACCAGCGACCAGCACCACGTTGCTCACTCGTCTAAGGTTAGGCGAGTAGTAAAAAAGTTGCCTCCTTCTAGGCTAGACTTCACATGCAGCATTCTAGACTGGAATGCCGAAGGATAACCATAAAACACTGGAAACGCTTTATGGCGCAAAAGAGAAAGCCACCGCGTGACTACAAAAGCCACAGAGAGGGAGAGACAAGTTGTAGTTGTAGTTGATGTTGCTGTTGTTGTTGCTGGTTGGTTGTTGGCCTGCGCTTGCGTTGCCTTTGTTTACATTTTTGTAGATTTTTTAGTCAAACTGCAAAAAGAAAATTTTGAAAACAAAATTATTTATTAATTAATTAAGGAAGTGTTTGAAAAAATTTCTTAAGACTTTAAGTTATCACTTTATGTCTCCCGCTCACACTCATTTACTCTGGCGAGAGAGAGAGAGAGAGCTGCTTTCCTTTTTGTTCTCTTGTGTGGTTTCGTGGTCTCTCTTAAGCTTTCCCCGCTCTGTCTCTCTCTCTCTCTCTCTCTCGATTTACCGCTTATCTCTAACGCCTTATCGCGTTTTTGCTTTCATTTTCTCTGGCTTGTTTGTTGTTTTAGCTTACGCTTACAGTTTTTACTTTCATTTAGATTTTGGTTTTATTTTGTAACTTTGCCTTATTTTGCCTCTCCCTCTCTCCCGCACTCTCTCTCTCTCTTTCTTCCATTGGCTTACGTTCTCCCTCTTTCGATGTCCTTCTCTGTGTCGCTCTCAATGTCTGTCTCCTCCTTTTTTATGGCTCCTTGGCTCTGGCTATATGTGGTTATGTTCATTGTTATGCTTTGAATAGCTCCTGCTAATCCTCCATCCTCCCCCACTTCTACCTTCTCTCACCCCTATACATATATCTTTTACAATTTTTTTTTTTTTATTTTTAGCCATAGGCCAAAGTTTAGCCAAGAATTCAACTGTGTGGCATTGTTATTAATTATGTGTTTTTTCTTTTTTTTTGCTGTTCTTCCGTAGCCAAATTGCGTAACATTTCAGTATGCTAACACATTTGCTGTGTGTGTGTGTGTGTGTGTGTGTAAGTGTCTGTTGTTTTCATTTGCTTTACATAATTGCATCATAAAATTGATTAAAACTCGACAGGATGGCAAACAGGAGGGGTCGGATCGGTCACCTAATACCTTTTCTAGCTTGAGACGTGGCTATTTTGGGTACACAGAGTAGGCGACACACACTAGGACGCTTGGGTCTGGCATGTTACATGAGAAGTTTGCCAACTATCTAAGTACGCATTTTAATTAATTAATTTTACAAACTTTCAAAAGTTTTGCGCCACAAACCAAATTGAAATAATGAGAAAACAGTTTGGAAACTTTTTTAAATTTTTGTAATCTGTTTAAACATAAATGATTATGGTATTGCCACTATTAATCCGAGAAATCACTCATATTTGAACAATATAAGGACTTGTCCCAAAACTTAGTAAATGTCAAAATGAAGCCGATGAAAATGAATGTAAGCTATTGTATTTAGAAAGTTAGAAACTTGAACTTAATAGAACCAAACAAATGTATAGTTTAGCTGTAATTTACCGATAATAAACTGACTTTGTGGAGCTATATTTAAAAATAAAAAAAAACTTTTGTCAATTTTGATAATTATGTCCAATTATTAACTGAAGTTTAACAAAAATTTGGCAACAAAATAGAGAGATTAATATGCACAATTATCCGAATGCATAGCATAGAAATAAAAAAAAATCAAATCCATTCATAACTCATTATAGAAATGTATAAATTTGCCAATTAAATCATTTGTCTGAGAAATTTTAGAAAATCTATCCAAAATAAAAATGAAAAGAATAAAATTATAAATCAAAATTATTTAAGAACTTAAACGTAACTCAGTTGTATCATTAACAAAAGATAATAAAAAAAGAAGCCAAAATCAAGACCTATGCAGACATTTGTAAATTTTCGTCAAAGATCTTTATGAAAATATCTGCTGTAATGCAATGAAAAATGATCTAACATTTAACAAATGAAAAATAATAATGAAATAACATATCAGATTTATTGTTAGTTCTTTGCTTTCATGAAAAACTTTGTCATATGGAAATATGCATATTGAAAAATCTTGCATTATTTCTATTCCTAATTTTCATAGTAAGTATAAGTTATTTTCCACCTCACCAGTACATAATAAAAAACCATTATATTTTCTAAAAAACATTATTCTTCTGACTATGTTATATTTTATGTTAATAGAAGTATTAGTTTTTAGACAAAATTCTAACAATTAAATTTAAAACTGTTATTAATTAATCTTTGTAATTATAATTGTTTTATCTAACATTCTTTTGCAATGCAATGTAAAATTGCAATAATTTCCCATCATAGCATCATGGCAGTTTAATTTATATAATGATACGCTCGACTAATTCCAGCAGGAAACGGAAACATGTTCCACTTGCCCTCTTTTTTTTGGGGGGCCCTAAAAGTATGCAATCTTTTGGGTCTGATCTTCCATGACGAAACATTAAGCTGCAGAACTTTTCTTGCTGTGCTTGTTATAAAAGTTTCTTTAACTTTCTGGGATAATTATTATATCATTTGCAAGACGAACTTAAAAAAAAAATAGACCAAAAAATTTGAAACCAAAAAAAGGGGCGGTGCCACTTTAACGACTCGTTAGGCTTTGCTCCTGCTCCTGCACCTCTCAGTGTTCTGTCTGAGTGTTAAATTTTTGTTCGTCTTAGCCGGGCAAAAAAGTTTCTTGCACCAAAAAAGAAAAGAAAAGAATGAAGAAAAGAAACGAAAGCAACGTTTTGACCCCTTTATGGAAAAGGCCTCAAGCACGAGAAACACACGTATACTCACACTAACATTAGCACACACACACACTCACACTCACACACACACACACACACACACACACACACACAGAGTGCCACAGAGTCGACCGAAAAACGTTTTTCCTGCAACGTTTTTGCCTTCCTCCCTCCTCCACTGCGAGTTTTTATTGCTTGATTATATAAAAATTGCCTTTGCCTTGCATTTGACTTGAAATGTTTGAGCTGAATTTTTATCTAAAAAATTTGCTAAACTTAATATTTCCTTTAAATTGGTTTAATTTGCTTTTTCGAGGCTTTGTTTTTGTATTCGATTTCCTTTGATTTTTTTATATAAAGCTACGTTTTCTGCACACACACACACGCACACAAACACATAACACACACTTGGAGAAATTTTTGCGGAGCAGTTTTTGGTTTTTTTTTTGGTTCTTTCTGCTACTTTTTTGTTTGATAACGAACCGTCCGCTTGTTGGTCCTGCGAGGATGTTGTCAGCGCAGCGCACGAAAACGTTTTGGAGCCTGCCAGCAAGCCATCACGAGTCCTGGGGCCAGCCAGCCAAGCGCTAGACGAAGCCCGATGGAAAGCCCGAAGAGAGACGAAGAGAGCCGACGTCTGCGAATGAAGAATATGAATTCCAGCTTGATTCCGATTCGGTTGCTTGTCCGTTTTGCAAAATCATCAGTAGAAGGAGTTCAACCTACATACATATGTATATATATATATATATATATATATCTTCACGTTCAATGGAAGGACCTAGCCTTTGTTGTTTTAATTTATAATTAATTAATTTATTATATGGCATATATTTACATTAAGCGCAAAGCAAACATTTCTCTAGAGAAAGAGAACTCGACCGAGAGAGAGAGAGAGAGCCAGTTAGGTCGTCTGCATGTTTGTTCATGTGCGTGTGTGTGTGTGTGTGTTTGTCTGTGAATTTTGAGCCAACTTCCAGTTTATAGCATACTTTTCGGGGCATCTCTGAGAGCAACGTTTTTTTTTGCTCTCTCCCTCTTTCGGTCTCTCTCTCCCAGGTAGTCCAGTCGCAAACAAACAGCAAAAGGAAAAGTCAGAAAAAAACTTTTCTGCATGACGAACCCACACACACACACGCATACGCACAAACACATTAACAACACTCGCTGGTACACTCTCACACAAACACACACACACACACACACTCCACGCACAATTGTATTTTGATTATGCCCGGTTTGGTACGCCGCATAGCTCAGATATTTCTACGCACAACAATGCCACGGTTTCGCCGTTTTGTCCCCAACCTCCCCAATCTCCAACCACCATCCCATCCCATCCACCGCATCACTCCCACTTGCCACATTGATAGCCCACTTTCTCCTTCTTTTATATCCACCAGTTTTTGCCATATTAAATATTTATAGAAACAAAAAAGCGAGAAATACAATATATATGCTTAACAAATAGCAGAGATATGCCAAATAACAATACATTTCTATGGACTATATTTAGTTTAGGAATTTATATGTCCAAAGTTGACCTTTGCACAGGGCACAAAAAGCAATATCAATGTCAATTGCATATGATGATACAAATGAAATAAGAAATTTATTTGCAAATCTGCTCATAATTCATTGAAACATATCAATATGGGAATATATTTCATCAGACTGTATAGTTAAGGTTATAGTTTCGAAATTTAGTGAATCAAAAAGATAGCAACACGCTTCTTTTTCAGTTTTTCGCCAGATGGATCAAACATGTTCGTGAAATTTTCTAAGAGAGTTTTGCCAGTCAAACAAAAGTCACAAAAATCCATCCAAAGTTTGTCGAAAAGTGGCATTCATCGCCACCATGGCTTATGTATCCCACCAAATCCTACCCATTTGGTTATGTAGGTGTGAAAAAATTCCCCAATTCGAGGTTTAACAAAAAATACTCTTTAACAATTTCCCCTTACTCGATGCATTTATTGGTGATGTTTTGGTAGTTAGCTATTTCTTGGAAATAGGCCTACAAATTTTTTTTTTTATTTTTGCACAATGGTCAAAAGTTATAAAGAATTTCTAAGAATAATTCGAAATTTTGGTTTTTTCTCAATTGAAGTGTATAATGTATTTGAACATATTTTTATCATCAGCCATCACTTTTTAAAGGGGTTTACTTGGGAAATTTCACACCAGTGTATCTTCTTTACTTCTTCGACATATTTTAATTTAAAACAAGAGTATAAATCACCAATAAACTCTTTTTTTAACAGCAGCAGATATGGGATAATATTTCCCTTCTTATCTAGAAGTTTTACCCATCAAGAAAAATGTCTTCGCGAAAAATGAAATGATGATATTCTTGTTTTCCATATTCAGCTTAGAGGTAGAGTCACTTAGAACATTGTAACGAATGAATAAAATAGTGACTCAAACTAATCCTAAAGGTATCCTGGCAGCATACAACGATATGCATAGAAAAGTATCGTCTCGGAAAGGACTATAGGGCTAGCAAATAATTTCAGCTTAAGATGTGTACACTCTACTTATCAACATTTAAATATCTGGCTTAACTACTTTTCTATAAGTCCCTTATACATATTCCTGCTAGTGTTTACTCTATTTCTTCCTGTTCCTTCACTATTATAAAATTATAAAATATAAAATACGTAAAGACCGAGAAGCCTGAACTCATAAAAATAAGCAGGTTACATCTCACAAACTTTATATATTATTCTAGAGAAATAAATTTAATTGCTATTGAATAAAATAGTGACAAAAAAAGGCTTCAAATTTATCATTTCAGGCCATGTAGAGTTTGACCATTTGAAAGTACAATATTTCAGGCTAGGATTAAGGTTTTTTGGGAACACTTTTTCAAAGAAAACCCAAACGCATCTCTTCAGCTGAAATTCGAGTTTTCTACATTTTAGCAGAATTGTTTCCAGTTTGAACTAATTTTAATTTAACTCAACGAACATCAATACGGCTTTAGATTTTATTATTAAAGATAAACGTTTTCTATTGGTTAAGCATCTATTCTCTCCTTAAGTCTCAAGTGCAAACCATTTTCGGATTTGAGTGTCAGAACAGCTGACAGAATGGGATCGTATTTGTGGCGATTGGCCTCACGTTTCTGTCGTTCACCATGCGGCAGACCCAAATATGTGTTCAGATAGCCATCCTTCGACTCAAGTTCTGCAACGGCTGGCAGAACCCTAAATGTACGAATTATTTTCGAGATGGCTGTCTTAATCTCCAAGAGGGCAAACTTTTGGCCAATGCAATTCCGTGGACCAGCACTGAAGGGAACATATTCAAATGGACCTGGTTTCTCCTCCTCAAAGCGTTCAGGTCGGAAAAGATGTGGATCCTTGAAGACACGATCATTGTAACCCAACAAAACGATGGCTACATTCAATGTGGTATGTTTGGGTACCAGAGTGCCATCTGAAAAAGGAAATATTGTTAAATATAAAATATTAAAATATTAAATTAATTTAGTTTTAGTTACTTACTTATCATGTACTCCTTATCGGTAAAGCGTCCAATGATCGGAACACTGGGGTAGACACGCTGCGCTTCTTTAATAAACAGATCCAAATATTTCATTTGATTGATTTCCTTATAAGTGGCATCACGATCCATCTCATTTCCCATTATCTGGCATTGTTCTTCATAGAGCTTCTGTTGAATTTCCTGATGTCTAGAGAGAAGATAACCAGCAAATGCCACACCCGATGTGGTGGTGTCATGACCCTCAAACATAAAGGTGGAGACCTCTTCATAGATCTCCTGCTGATTCAATGGTCGTCCATCGACAGTTGAAGAGAGAAGAGTATCCAGAAAGGCCATTTTCTTGCGCGATGTAGAGAATTCATCTGTTTGCTGTTTGGTCTGCGAGCCTGCATTACGTAGACTTTGGATGCGCTTCTCGATAATTTCATTGGTGAAATTCTGCAGTGTCTTGAGAGTCTTCTGAAAGACGGCATATTCTGGTAGAAATGCGTAAATTTTATCCGAACGCTTGAAGGGATGGAAAGCTCTCATATTGGTCATATAGCACATACTTGAAAGGATAAAAAATGATATAAATATTAAACGAAACTCGAATGAATTCCAAGCACAACTTACTCCTTGAATGCCTGCACTATATTCGAATCGCGCTCTTCCATGGCATTTATGGAAACACCCATGGCCGTATCACATATCACATCCAATGTTAGATAGTGGGCTTGATCTTGAAAATCAATAATTGAATCGTTTGCAGCCACTTTCTTCAATTGCTTAATAAATTTCGTTGAATTCTCATTCATCACTTGATGGAAATCTTGCAGGATATTGAAATGGAATGAGGGTGTTATCATTTTGCGATGCTTGTGCCATTTGAGGCCATGACTCGTTAGTAAACCGAAACCCAGCCATGGTTTTAACAACTGATAGACTGAAGACTTTTGTATCAACTCATGGCTATTTAAGATGTACTGTGATTGAATTGGAAAATACAATTTTGAGAATTTTTACTCTTGATATTTATGCGAAACTATAGCTTACCTCTAAATGCTTGGGATTTGTAACTATTATGCCCGAATTGTAGCCAATCCAATAGGCATAATTATCCTTGCCATAGTCAATCCACCACTCAAAGAATTTCTCAAGAATTTCTATATAAGAAAAATTACAAAATTTGTTTTTAAAAACTACAAAATAAACATATTTTTGCGTTTTTGCTGACCTACTGGACTTTTGCCCAATTTGTGGGCATTACCCAACACTGGCACAGTAGGTGGCCCATTGAATTTTTTCAATATGCGTTTTCTTTCAACAACACTTAGTTCAAAGTACACAATCACTAGCACCGGCAGAGCCAGCACAAAAAACAAGACAAACCACATATTTGTTTTTTCAACAACCGCCTTCAGCGACAAGACAATCGTGAATGAGCTGATTTCTCTGCTTTTGGCTTAAATATAACATCAAACAGATCAGAGTCCATTGATAATATGAGTATGTGCACCTTAGTCGGGGATCAAAGTCTTTATCTTTTCTGTTTTTTTCGTCTAGACTGTAGATGCAATTGGGTGTAGAAGCAAACAAATGTTGCTACAACTGATAAACCCTTTCCTCATCTGGTCCGACAAGTTGCTCATTAATTTCACCCACAAATTTATTCATTTCATCAGCCTCAAACTTTGTACGATCCTAAAAGTATGCTATACAAAGATCACAATCAACTTTTAGCTACATATAGGAAGTTACGTCTTTAGTTAAATGAAGAGAAATAAGTATAGATGCAACTTATTATTGCAAATTTCTTCCATACCAGAAAGATCGGACTACTAGTAGATCGGTAGTAGTAAATCCACCAAGAATTTGAATCTTTTTGCTGATGTTTGTTGTTTTTATATAGGATTATTACAACATTATTTAGTGTAAAAAAATATCACCTCCCATTTGATACTTTGAACCGTGATTTGCACTTTTCCACTTGCTTTTTATTGAAATACTAACAAAGTTCAAGATGACGAGCCCCCTTAAATGGGATTTAGTTCAATCATTAACTGACTAATCTCTGGCATTGCTGATATGAGCTAAGTCTAGACAGCAAGAGGCCAAAAATTATCTGTCGAGCCCCCTTTTTCGAAACGTTTACATATTTAATGATAATGTATTCACTAATCACTCACCTGTGGGTGTATTACCAATTCGATGGGCATTACCAAAAACTGGCACAGTTGGTGGACCGTTAAATTTTTTGAGAACTCGCCTTCTCTTATAAACACTAATTTCAAAGTACAAAACCACAAAAACGGGCAGTATTAGCACAATGAATATCAAAAACCACATGTTAACTGCAATTTATTCGCTTTATTAAACAAATTGATTATCACAATTTAATCGATTTAAAATCAAACGTCTTCTCGCCGTGACTAGAAAATCGAATATGCGACAAAATGTACAGTCAGCAAGTGGCTTAAATAGAAATCTCAGATCAGATTGCAGATGACTAAAATAAAAGGCCATTAACTGTTTTAAGTATATTATGGAATTTTGTATACCCTGTATTTTTATAAAATTTTTCATAAATATTAAAAGAGACTAATGACCAAGAAAACGATGGAGAAATCTTTCTCTTCGGGGATTGCTTTTCATATTAAAAGTTAACATTCTCTTAAATTGTTAACAAAATTCGTATTATTGTTGACAAGGTTAATATTTTTAGTTTGTTTATATGTTTATGCTAGTAAATTTTACTCTAGTAAAATTTTATAATTATATGAATTAATGTTGAGACATTAAAATATATTCATACATCATATATTATATCATTATTTTATATTATATTTCATTATATAAATTAACTGAAGCTTAAGTCGTATAACAAGGACTAAATTTTAAATGAAGTTTGGAATATAATGATTTAAATAATTTTCTGCTTAGTCGAAAAAATCAGAGAGATAATGGAGTTCTTCTTAAACATTTCAATTGATTTGAAAGAGCATTCTTAAATTCGTTATAACTACTCTATCTAAAAATACAGACAACATTTTTTTCTTTTTTTATTTTGTTTGATTTCTTGTTTTTTTAACCTGCACGAGACTGTCTGGCAAATCTAGCTGGACTTTGCACCTGTTTTTACTTAATTTATCTGTAGACAATGCCAGACAATATATGTATGTATGTATGTCTATATAAACCACTACACATGTTATTAGAGTCTACTTCCATATCAGTGGCAAGCAAAGGGGCTCGCCAGTTGGCCATAGGGAATTATTACAGATTAGCTTAGATGATGACCCATATATGAGATTATATGGGCAATTAAGGGGAACCTGCTGTCCTGTTGAAAATCATAGACAAAATTGGTCCACAGAACTTTGAATCTGACGCAAAATTGCAAGTAAAGAGTACACAAGTTGAAAATCTAAGCATATGAGTTATTTTAAATCTGTTATAAAATTCTTAACATTGCTTATTAATTTTTTATGCCGATGAAATGCTTTTTAGTACATTAATATTTTATGCATTGTTGATTGACACTTCTAAATTTACTTTACATATAAACGAATGCCATTTTCCAAGCATTTATTATTCACATTTATTTCTGTATTCAAAGCCATCATAAAATATAAATACAATTTTTTGTGTGCAAACAATAAATACAAATATTAGTGTAAAATTATTTTATTAAAAATATTGCAAACTCCTGTGGAAATATTTCATTCAAAAAAGTTTTGCTATAAAATTTTATTGCAATCTGCACGAATAAATTGGCATAAAGAGAGTGTGGAATTATACGAGTATAATTGCTTCAAAAGTTGTGAGTTGTTGCAAAAAATTAAAATTGCAAATAATAAAGTTTGTTTATTAAAATACAATTCCATATTTCTCTAATCTAATGACTAATTGCATTTTAAATTGTTATTTAACCACAATAACAATAAATTAAGCGATATAACACGTTAGCCTAACTTAGCAATTATAATTTATGAAATTTAACGAAATATTTAAAATATAAAATAAAGCATACTCTTAGGCTAAGATTTAAGGCAAAAATCTGACAAATCGTTAAAGTCAAACAATTTATTGATATCTTAATCTGAATTTAAAGATTAGTTAATAAATAATTTCTCATTTGTGTAATCGATTTACTAGAATTTAATCTGTAATTTATTTATATACACACATATGACAGCTTAATTCCATTGATTACCTAACTTTGTAGGACTTTAACTTTGCTAAATTTTTGGGCATGAAAAATTGTTCTTTCCTTAACTTTTATTTTTTTTTTTTTGGTTTCTGCTACTAATAGGCATTTATGTCATTTATTTTATGCACAGTCGCATAATAAAAATGCCAAAATATATCATTTGTAATTATAATTTGTGGGCATGAGGCAAAGACAAAAACGATAACGAAAAAAAAAAACAAAAAAAAAACGCCTGCACTTGTCAGGATAGAATGGCAAATGATAAAGATATGAAGGCTCAGTTTCAGGCGCAGCAAAACAAATGATTCAAGTCAACTGTGGCCACATATAACAAAAGAGTTATATAACAATAGATTTAAGTCGGTGGCCCCTTCCAGATGAGACGACTGAATGCTTAATAAAGCATATAATATGAGTATTAATCAAATGTGGCGCATTGACTTTTCATTTGCCGTATGGATGTGGATGTGGATGTGGATGTGGATATAGAGATGCTGAGGCTAAAATAATAAGTAGAGAAGAGAGAAAGAAGAGAAAAAAATGATGAGAACAAGAGAGCGGTAAGAGGTGGAACTACTATAAATCACAAGTGGGTAAAAGTTTTTGGCTTTTATGCCATTTGTTTCGGTAATTCGCTTGACAACTCAATGCTGTTTAATGCCCAAACTTATAACTGGCGAAAAATTTTAATGAATGACGTCGTCATCATCATCGTAAGCAACATAAGCATCACCATCATTATCATCATCATCATTGCCAGTTGGCAAGGACTCAGCCTTTTTGCCAAGGACATACGAATGGGGCTGGAGGGTTAAACAATTTCAATGAACTTTGATAAATCGCTGTGTGGCAAGTCGAGGGCATTTCGGAATACAGTTCGGCATTCTGCTTGGCTGAACTTCCTATTTCCTATTACCCATTTGCCCATTTTGCTGATTTTTATTTTTAGTCCTAACCACACCCCCTCCCCCACCACCCACCACCCTCTCTCTCTCTTGATATGCCACGCGGGGCTAATGTTCAGTGATTATGTAAATTGTTTTTCTCATTCGTACCCATTACAACAGCTTCCTATGATTAGACTAATATTTTTAGGCATCGATTGAGTTCTATTAAAAGTTGACTTTTATTTCACTTCTTTCGCTCATAGTCTTTAGTAGGATTATGTGGCATTTCTTTCAGCTCAAATTGACTGCCAAATATAAAATGAATTTTCCATTAAAAAAAAAAATACATAGAAAACTAGTCTTATTATTTTTATCCAAAGGTTTTTTGGGTTCATTTCGCCTCACTGATTATTTTAGATAAATATTTTTTGGCTTCAAAAATTTGTATCTAGGCGAGAGCGCCTTTTCTTCATGAATTAACCCAACAATTTTGGCCCATTTGCAAGGATCGGATCGAGATTGATCAAGTTGGATGGCTTTAATTTTCTGCCTGTGTCTGTGTTTTTAGTTTGGGTCAAATTAGCCCCTTAAGAACAATCCGTCTGACTCGCATAAAATCATTTATTTAAATTAGAGCATTACTTAAAGAAAACAAGTGTGGTTCGTCCTCTTTTATGCCATTTTTAGCTCATCTTATGTTTATTAGCAAACATTACATATGCCACAAAAGAAACCCAAGAAAGCCACAAACACACACACACGCACGCACAACAAAATTACCCAAATCCTTGCCTTAAAGCAAACAATTTTAAAAAAGAAAACAAGTAATGCAAAATGATAGCCATACAATTAGCCAAGGTCTGACTGTCTGCCATGTTTAATGCATTTTGCCCCAAAAACAACAAAAAAAATGTAAGAAAAACAAGAGGGAAGACAAGAAAAGGAATTAAAAGAAGTAAACATTGCGCATACGCCACGGTGTGCGCACGCAATCCTGCATAAAATGTTTAGCACGTTTCAAGATACACACACACACATAGACACACACAGAGGCAGACAAAGATAGCGTAATAGATGAAGATGTGAAAGAAAACCGCGTTTACTGGCCACTTAAAGAAGAACTCCCATGAGCAAAACCATGGGAAGTCCCTTCCCCTGGGGGAATCACAAGAACTATGCAAAAGGCTAAAAACACAAATACTTAGGCCAAAACCCTTCCCACAAAACCCCCTCTTGCCCTCGACCATAAAAAGCTATATAGAATGTTGCAATCAGTTAATTTAAGTGCAGGCCAGGCCAACAGCAGCAGAAACCGAAAACAAAAAACAAAAAAAAAAAAAAAAGCGAAAGGAAAGAAAAATGGAAATTTCAATGTGCATATATAAACAAACACGCACAGAAAGAAAAACTTGGGTAAGATTGCCTCAGGCTCACATATACATACACACAGGGACACACTCACACACACACACACACACTGGCACAAGTGGCTACTAATGCAAATAATTTACAAGTAGGCAAAATGTGGGTGGCAACGTCAGCACGGAGGCAGACAAAGAGGCGAAATGTCGTCAACAAACACACAAAAAAAAAAAAATAAAGGGAAAACAAGAAGAAAAATAAGAAAAGAAGAAGAAAAAGGAAAAGAAAGAAAGAAATAATAATAAAATAAAAGAAAAGCAAGCGAGTGAGAGAGAGAGAGAGAGGGAGTGAGAGAGCGAGAAAGAGAAAGCAAATGAGAAGGGACCAAGAGCGAGGGAGGTGAGAAGAAAGAAATGTAAAAGGACATTATGCGTCTTTTCACATTTGAGAAAAGGACAAATTTGTAAGGACAAGTGTAAGTGAAGGAAGCGGTAACAAACACAAACGCACACACATACAAGCCAAAACAAATACAAATACAAAATGTATATGTCGGTGTGTGTTTTATAGAAAATATTTAGAGGTCTTTCTTCTTTTCTTTAAGATGGTGAGATGATGTCAAGGGAAAATCAATGCGTTTCGGCCACGTGAAAAATCAAAAATAATAAAACTCAAATAAATCAATAATTTGATTCAAATATTCCAAAGAAGTCCAGTACTCAAAATGAAACATTAATCCAGCTGCTATGACCCAGACAATATTATTAAGTACATTTAGAGAAAATAAATAAATTTCATTATCCTTCATTTACTTTTCAAAATACAAAACGTGTACTAAAATTGAGAGTACAATAATTTGGCATTATTTAAGAATTATATACATATATATTTTACTGTTATACCATACAATAGTTCTTCTATAAAATACTTAATATATGTATATATATTTCTTCAAAGATCAATTTCATTTTACATAACTTGAGTAATATTTGTGTAACATTTTAATGAACTAAATTTTGCAAGCGAAAACAATATAAGTATTCGAAAAAAAACTATTTATAGATGACAAAAGTCAAGAAAAAAATTATGTTTCGTTTTCAAATTCTGATTCTAGACTTCGAAAAATACGTAAATTTGGAAATTTAACTTTTATTGTGGTTTGTTTGCAATGCAATCTTAAATTTAATAATTAAATCCTAATGCATTGTACATATATTCCCTGCAAATTAATGTAAAGTCCAGCTATAATTTATAAATACTGCCTATATCATAAGTTAAGGCTTAGAGTTCAAGACAAAATCAGAAATACTCATAATAATAAAATGTTTAATAACAAAATTTAATTTCAAAAATCAATTTCTTCTTTTGTTTTTAAAGCAATTTCTTAAAAATCGTGTTGAACAGTGTAATTGTTCTTTTAATTTAATCGAAGTTTATTAATATTTCAGCGATTATTCGTCATTTTTGATGCTAAATATGTATATATATATTCTGCTTCAACAAAAAAATCTATGCATATTTCAATATTTCGGCATAAAAATGCAACCAACAACAAACCGAATTTATATGTAAATTTGTATCATTCATTTTTTTGTTACCCTCTCCATGAGAGAGAAACAATTTCGTGTTCAGCCCGCAGGTATGCAATCTTTTATCACTTATACTAGGGTGTCAATGGTCAAACCGTAGAATTTTTATTACGTATGTGTGTACATGCAAATGCATAGAGAACAAACACATTTAAGCAGAAATAAAAATACCAAGATCAAAACCAAAATCTGTGGGGGAGGAGGCAAAAAAAAATACAAAAAAAAACCTCACAGAGTTTTTCACAATATTCGCGGCAAATCGCGGACCATGATGGCGGCAATAGCGAGATGGCATGGTGGCGTCGGCGTTGGCGCGTGGAGGTAATTGAAGTGACGTTTATGAATGTCATCCGTCAAGCACTCAAGGACATTTACATACAAACAAGCACACACACACACACACATACAGAGACATCGAGGGACATGCGTGGGGCGTTTGGTGGCTTGACAGATGCGCGCTTACACAGATTTTTTTGTCCTGTTTATATATGAGTGTGTGTGTGTGTGTGTGTGTGTGTACACACCCATACAGAGAGAGAGGCACAAGTCACATGGCGCATACGCCGCTTTTGTCCTTTATGAAAGATGTGTGTGTGTGTGCGAGTAAGGGTATATATGTATGTGTCTCTGTGTGTGTATGAAACAATTTAAAAATAAATACGAGAAACTAGCGCAGAGCGTGGCGGCATCGGCAACGTCGTCTATCGTTGGGTTCGGATAGAAGGAGCTGGCAGAAAGCACTACGAGGGCTGAGTGATAGATTGAAAGTAAGTCGCTAGTTGAAGTCCATGCTTACTGGGTGAAGGGATCATCATTATTATTATCATCATCATATGTATATACATATGTATGTATGTATGTACGGACATCCGTATAAGAAAATTCAACAAAACAAATGTTTGCTGAAATAAATTGGCAAACGCTTGTCTGTATTTTCGTATATATGTATATGGTACATATGAGATGTACATGTTTTCTGTCATATATCATTGTCGCCTCTTGTGTGTCGATGACATGTTAAAAGCTGCCAGTTGACGCGACATCAAGTATTTAATTCATTTCTTAAATATGCAAAATAAATGTTATCTAATCCCGCTTCCGAAACAAAGTTTAGCGGATTAGAATCGAGATAATTGATTATCTATAAAACTAAATGTCTTAAATCGAACGCTTTAAATGATTAAAAAAAATACTTAAAGAAAAAAAATTATACGACCTGTTCACAAAAAAAAAACAACCAAAAGCCTAAATTTTTAGATTTTAAATTAAAAAGTTCTAATTTCCTCATAAATATCGCTTTATTAAAATCTGATATTGTTGCAAATGATGTCCAATTCGGGTAAGCATAGCAACTTAGGACTTAGGCTGACATCTAATATTTTATATCAATTAAAAAGAGAACATCAAATAGAAGAAAACTAATAGAAATAGTGTTTGGATATACTGCATTTCCACTGGGTACTCGATATTTACATATTTAACCTACTTCTTGTTTATTTTGTATGTGTTCATATTACTTACCAAAACCCATTTGATTTAAACAAAATTTTCGGTATAGAATACTTAGAATTTAGCGTAATTTGAAAGCACTTACTAATAGATGTCATGCCTGAATACTTGAAAGCTCCCCTAGCAATAAGAAATTAATTTCGACGCAATTTGAATCAAATGTATTAGCCTTAAATGCTAGAGCTAAATCTAGAAATGCTAGAAAATAATTTTAATATATTTTTCTAAAGTGAATTCTGCCTCCTGAGTGCAAAAACGTAGTCAAAAAAGGAAGTTGATGTTACTTACTCAAGTACAAAAATATTCAATTAATAATAAAAAAGCTTTCAGTTTTTTCGCTAAAATTATATAAATTATATATATTATAATAAAAGCATACAGGCACCCTTGGGTGTCAGAGGGTTAACAAAATGTGCAATTATTTTATGTGATTAATTATGTACAGGGTATGTACAATGTATTTTGACTTCTTAAAAATTGAAGCAATTGAAGACCGAGATTTAATGAAAAATATTTCATAAATTTAAAAAGATTTAGATTGCCCACTATTAGCTTCCTGACTAAGCCGAAATATAAATGAATTTACTAATACATGTGGAATACATTTTTTGACAAATAATTTAAGTGTATCTGCCCACGATACATATTTAATTAGAAAACATTGATCGTGTATCTTTTGATTTATTGCTATCTTTTTTGGTGAAAACTGTTCAAGGAAACCAATTTGCAAGGGTAAAATAAATAAGGAACACTTCCTGCTGCTGCACTTGAAAATATATCTAAATTTTTGAATCTAGCAAAGGCAAACTTATGATATCACCCACGCAAGAAACCTTTCATCAGTACTTTTTCTTCTTCTTGAGACACACAGCATCAAATATATAGAAAACTTTATACGCTATATGTGTGTGTGTGGGCGTGTACAAAAAACAAACAAACAAACATATAAGGTTACATACATACATGTACAATATGTAGGTATGTATGGCAACCCACTTGGCTTGTCTACTAATTAAAATGCATGCAATAACCTGAAGCCTTTGTTGCCGCATTGTTGTTGTCGAGGTTGCCAGTTTTTTGTTCCTGTGGTTGTTGTTGTTATTGTTGCTGTAGTCCCTTCATATGCGTAGAAGGACGACTGAATCTCATACGCAACGTTGACAATTTGCACAAAGTGCTTAGAGTGAAAGAGCGAGAGAGAGAGCGAGAGCGAGAGCGAGACAGTAAGACGATGAGCTCTATATATGTATGTGATTTTGTTTTAAAGGTAAAGAGCTCAGGCCTAGGACAACCTATTGATAGACTTATGTCTACTTACATTTTTAATTGTCCATCAAAGCCATCGACTATTTATGGAACAAAGGATCTGAAAATGTCCTTGCATACGCTCAGGGCAACGATGATTGCAGGGAACTGCAGGGGAACTTTGCTTGGATGTTATGAGTGTGGGCCCAGGGGGGGTGGGAGGTGGGTTTGGCACTGTATGCCTCCTGCATATTTAATGATATTTGGCTATGACTTACGCGCACTAGGTAACAGCAGCAACAGTTGCCTCACGTGTTGCAGAAATGTGCAGCAAACAAAACAAACAAAAACCAAAACAAAAAATAACATACAACAAATTAATGCAAATTTGCATAATAAATAAACACAATAAACGGCAGCAGCTCACACAGTGGACAAAGTGCTGCGAATATTTTACAGGAGCGGACTAAATGCACTTAGAGTAATGGAAGCGTCATCATCATCTTTAATTGAAACCTTTTACTAGTAATTCATAAATCTATTTGTTGGGCAAAATTACGGAGCACCGACTATTTATAGAGGAGATTAAGTTTCACAGTAATTTTTCCTATTTATGTGTTTTATATTTATTCACATTTCTTATCTAGAATAAAAAATATTCCCTAGAAACCTAATTTATTTAATTTTAGGCGCTGCCTCACAACTCCCAAAAAATAGTTTAACATTTTAAATTTATTGTTTTTTGACAAATTAAACAAGTAGCGGCAGTAAACTACAATCTAAAGATTCTAGAATTTGCAGAATATTGTGATTTTGGAGAATAAAAGTTCAGTTATACATGGTTTTAGGATGGCTCAAATGAAACTGTATAATCAAAGGCAATTATTCTGTTTTAATCGGTTAAATAAGCTTATTTCATCTAAGCCTTTTATATATTCCGAATAACAAATCGGACAAGTAGCCGTTTTTAAATTAAACATTTTTGAAGATTTAAAAAAAATTCTTAGTACAATATTTTCAAAATATAATAAAATGCCTATAAAATTACCTTCGAAATTTAAGATTTTGTAGGCTAACTAAGTAAGCTTCTCGAAAATCCGTGGTAATTATCCTAAATTTCAAGACTTCCATATATAAATATTATATATGGTTTACCCCACTCTGAAAATCCGGTCCTGTATTTAGGTAGTGGCATGTGTATGAATTTGCGTGACTAAAGTGAAATGTGCTTGGCTCTAGCTTTTTAACTTTAGTTCATGTTGTTGTTGTTGTTTTTGTTTGTTGTGTTGCTCACTTTGCAATTCACGCAATAAATATTACATGTGAATGAAAGAGGAAGATGTGAGGGGACCAAGTGAGTGTAATTTATATAGTTCACATAGTTCTTTTCTGAAAATTTAATTTGACTTTTTCAACAAATTGAATTATCGAAACACAAAAAAAAAACACAAAATGAACCAAAACAAACATCATAAAGTTGTAACATACTTGTGTTTTTTTAATTTATATAACGAAAGTAAGTTAGCAACTAAATATTAGTTTGGAAAGATAAAACTTTTGAACCGAACTGTCAAAACTTCATTCAAACAACTTTGTCCTTGGAAAACTTTATAAATTCTGATAAATTAAAAGAATTGACAACTTGGCCACAAACATGAATCGCTTATATAAATAAATTTTTTCGCAATAAAGCTTTAAGGTAGCAGATAATATACATATATAATTCTTATAATACACACTCAAGTCAGCTATTTTACCTACAAATATACTAAGCTTTTCCATTAAATTAAATTAAGTCAAATATGATAATTTATAACTAAGTATTTGAAGCTGATCTGCCATCTGGTATTAAAAATAGATTTGAATTCTTTGATATTTTAACAATAAAAAGTTTAGTTTTATTTTTATTTTTAAAGGATAACATATTGGACATAGCGGTATTGTAATTAAACTAATTAAGAGGTTGAAGTATATCACATTTATTTTTTAGAAGGGCAATAAGTTGATTTTGTAGTTCCCTAAAGTATGCTATAGTAATTCAAGTGCTGACATCACTTCACATCCTACGATTTCCAGCTTCAAAGGTTTCCAAAATGTTTACATTACACAGCCAAACAATTTATTTACAGGTTACGAGACACAAAAAACAAAACAAAATATGTGCAATCTATTAAATTGTTTCTCAAGCTCTAACAGAGCCTCTCCAGAAACTTCTTGAAGTGTTTACTTCAACAGTAGATATTTAAACAGTGACAAATATACAATTCTAATAAGTTTTCGATATCGAAATTTCGATATTTCTAATAGTTAGTCCCTTACTCTATCCCTTAAATGGTACAATACACATCAATTTCGATAATCCAAATATCTGAGATTGAAAAATAAACATGCAAAAAATAAACAATCTATTACACATTACTCATTACTTTAACGAGATTTGCTGACACCGTTGAAAGCAAAAAATATTATCATACATTATTGAATAATAACCTTGAAAAATTGGAGACGTTGTTATTGTTGTTGTTTTTTTATTTGCAAAATGATATAATTACAATACCAAGTCCAATTTTGGATGGAGCCCAAAGTGGCCGAAACACGTTAGACAAGGCGAAGCAAAACAAAATATTTTTGCAAAGAAAGCACGAAAACCGGTTAAATTGAACTTGACCCAGCTGGAAGATACAAATATGCATATAGTCACACTAATATTAACCTCCCATTTAACCCGGCGATTTGGCAAATCAAACATCAAAACGAGAAAAGCAAAAAAAAAAAAAATGATATATCATGCGTCGTGTTAAGCAATTGTTTATAAACAAAATTCTCGAGAAGAACAACAACAAGAACAGCTGATATTTTCACGTACAAATCACTTGCTTCCGTCAAAGAGCGAGAGAGAAAGAGAGAGCTTTATATACTATATGATATACAATATGTTTTTGCTACGATCCGATCGTCAGATCGCCGGGGCCAAAGCTTTAGCGTGCCCAATTGAGCTTTTTCAACTCAACCAATGCGGCACGTCTAAGCTAGTTTTAGTTTTAGTTTGGCAATTTACGCACAGACAACCAAACGAACGAACCATTCCATAAACCGGTGTGTTAAATTTCATTTCATTCCACATTCAATTCAATTTAAAAACTGTGAAAACAACTTACATCGACAACACTCACTAACTGACTTTCGTTTTATGTTGAGAAAAATTTTATTCAACTTGTTTGACACACTAAAATAACCAGAGGGCCCGACTAGCCTCGAATGTGCTATAGTTTCTATACCCTGCAAAATCGCTTAATCATCCGACTGCGCCAAATCATTTTTAAGTGCATCGAGTTAGTGAGCAGTGATTGAGTTTCCTGTGTGATTCAGTGATTCGTTAAATGTTAGCGAAGAAATACAAATTAAACCAAAGTTTTAAATTCAATTGAAGTTTTACTGAAATTCGGGTAAAAACAAGTTTCACCATAGATAAAACACCTAAGATATGAGCAAGGAAAATCTGAACAATCTTACCTATTGTCTTCCTAGAATAATCATAGTAAAATTGCTATAAAATCTAATTTAGTTTGTCGTCTGATCTAACCAGATGTAGCTCAGTCATTAAGAGTTAGTTTTTTAAGACATTTATTTCGATATCTACCTCGTATTTTTTAATGCTAATAAAAAACATATAAACTATCTCTCATTGCCTACACCTTGCTTAATGCTTTTCAATCATATACCCGTTTTGTGTTGGTAGAGTATTAAAAATGTGAAAACGTTAAGACCTTGCACAATAAAATAGCGGAGGAAAAACATCGACAATTGAACATTTTCATTCATTTTGTTTACAAGTTTTCGGTTTTCGGTTTTCGGTTGTTGCCGTAACAACATTTAATTTTCATTTTAACGAGCTCAGCTTAAAATATTATGACAAATCAATTGAATCAGCATTTTGAGTTTGATGTAAACACCTTAAGGTGATTAATTAATGGAAAACATTTACACAAAATACGTCAGAGCTATTTATGGTTTATTGACCTATAGATTCAGCGATCAGCCGATCAATAGATGAAGGCTTAACAGATTAATAGAAATTGTTGTAGATAGTTCAAACTTTTATTTTAATAATTGATATCCTACACATGACAATTGTTAATTGGAATTAATTGTTAACGTTTTTGAACTTGATCCATCAAATTGGGGATTATAACATTGAATAGTTAGCAGCGGAAGTAGGAAATAATTTTTATTTGAGCTTTTTCGGTAATTTGATATTTAATTTAGCTTTAAAAATATAGCAGATGAGTTGCACATTGATCGCTTAACCCGTTTGCATCATTTTGTAATTGAAGATATAGGGTATATACATACATAGCTACTGAGATATTCGGGAATCTTCTCAGCCATTCAACAAAAGCAGTTTGAGCGACCTTTCCACACTTTGCTTTGTAATATCTAAATTTATCAGCGGTTTTTAATGATCTCAGTGAGCTTTTATTTACACAAACATGCAATCAGCGAATGAAAATTTTCTTAGACTTAAATTATAAGTTAAATACAAAAGAATTGGAGCTTGGTTCCGTTTCTCAAACATATAATTTTCAGAATATTTCTTAATTGCAATGTACTAACAATACCTTATTAAATTTTGGTGTTTGGTGTATTAAATTTTTGAATTGGTACTCCTTATTACTGCTGGTCATTCTTAAAAATATTTTTAATTATATTTTGTGGAACTAATGAAGCGTAAATTGTTATTAAAAAGAACTTAGATTAGAGATTAATAATCCAAAGCCAAAAATTGGCAAACAAAATGAGAATCGGCTAACCCATAATTTACTGTAATAAACCTTAATTAATGACTTGCGCAGATGATAAAATTATGTTTAAATTAGAAATTACAAAATTTCTTTCATACTGCATGCCCTTTCCAGTCAACCAAGTAGAGCTAATTAAATATTCTTCACTACAAATAAATTAAAAAAATTTCAAAGGTCGAATCAAATTAAAAAAAAAAAGCTTAACAAATAATATGTAACTATTTAAGTAACTATTTCACTAAATAATTCTTCTAAATTTCTTTAATGTCTTTCTACAAAAGTGTACAAAAATGCTTTTTTTACTTACTTTGCTAAGATCTAAAGTCGAAAACAAGTTCAAATTGATTGACATGTGGGGGTCCTTGTTTAATCAATGGTAGAAAGAAGAAATTCTTAATCATGTTTTTTCTAAAGTACAAGTAGTTATTGATAAGCAACACTATTTTAGCACCTTTTCTTCTTATCAAAGCAAAATAAGATCGCTTGATAAGTGATAACTTATATTAGATGGCAATTACAGTGTTTAATTTATTGGTCAACATTTTTGATATTATTATAGTGAAGCACTTGAATTGATTTACTCATGAAAAGAAAAATCATAAGACACTCAAAAATATATATGATATGTACATATTTACACACGATTTAATTGCCCTATACTAAACCTTTAACATTTCTCATTTCACTTACAGTTGAATAGCCTCAGCTCTCTCTGTGTCTCTCTCTCTCTCTTTCTTTTTGTCATTGCTCAGACGACAAGACAAGTCCAAAAAGTTCACATTGACGTCACTTTTTGTTCGGCTCGGTTCAGCCGGTAAAACGAATTCTAATCAGCCTACATACAAATTATATACTCACATACCTACTATACCTATGGAAGTATAGATTTCCTGACCATAAGACTGTGTGTGAGTCGTGTAGACTTTGTGCCCTTGAAAGGAGGAAAAGGCACGCGCCAAAGAATATCGGACCAAAAACCTTAGTTAGATCTATTTACGATTAAAAGTCGGGCAAGAGCCAAGGAGATTTACTACGCATAATTAATTATAAACAATACAAAATTATATTTGCATATCAAGTATAAACACTTGAATTGGCGATGCATGAATGATTAAATGTCAGAGACATATATATACGCCTATATGTATGCTATACAAGTATATATGTACATCAATATATAAAAGAGACCCCACCAATCATGACTTATCAGTGAACGCAAAAGAAAAAAAAATATAAAACGATGTATAAAACAATTGTGAAAACAAAAGTGTAAGTGAAATCAAAGCAAGCGCGCGTGTTATAACTATTTTCAACACTCGCACACACACACAATCAAATAGTAATAATAACAGGAAAAAAATAATAAAGAAACCAGCAAAAATTATTAATACAACAAAGTAAAAATAATTCGCATTTTAGTATCAATTCGTAAGGCTAACTGAGCAGGCCGTGTGAAGTGTTTGTTTTTGGTGGAAAAAAAACCAAACAAAAAAATTCAATTTAAATCGACTGCGTCGTGTAAAGTGGGTCAGTGTTTGGAGGTCCCGCACTGCTGCAGAGTTTGTTCCGTTGCTCCGACTAAGCTCTAAAAAAATTATTATTACAAAATGTTGCACAAACTGTTAATGCAATGGCCAACAGCACAAGCCAACTACAGCAGCAACACGAACAGCAGCAACAGCAACAGCAGCAGCAACACTAACAACATCAACAATAACTGCAAATCAGTTTTGTTACTACTTTTGCTCTTACTACTCCTGAGCTGGCAAATCAAGTCCGCGGATGGCCATAAAGTGACGGTAAGAGCAAGTTTCTTAAAGTTGTTGCAAGTTGCTTGACCAGCCAATGTAGAAAAATATTTAACAAAAAATACGCAATATTTAGTGTTGGTTTTTTTTTATTTTTGAAATTAGGCAATTGTTGTTGGCTAATATTTGTTACAAGTGTTGAAGGCAATAATCACAATTATGAAAAGAATTGCGAAAATGTTTTACAAATTGAGCTTTTCAAAATTTGAATCCTAGGATTAAACTAGTTAGCATTGAAACAAAGGGAAGCTTCATATTAAAACTTAAAGAGACTTTTTATAATTACTTTTTGTTTCAATATTTAAATGAGTTTATTAATTGTTTTAATACTTAGCAAATTTATTTAATATAAATTCATGCGCAATTTAAGTACATAACAGTTTCATTACCAAATATCTGAAACACGTTAAGCAATATTTTTATGTCAAAATTTAACAACCTTTAATACTTCTTATGATGCTTTGAAGGATTCGCTTCTACCGATCCCAACCCAATATCAAATTTTACTAGGACTCAATTAGATAATGCCCCGGTTGAGTTTGAACTTGAAATTGTGTATTTAATTTTACAATTTCAAAACATCTCAATTTCAAGGCCGAGTCCTCAAATGTTTATTCAATGATCATTTGGTTAAAAATTTTTCACCAACTATTTTGTCAGATTTTTCTAAAATATTCGATAGTTATCTTTTTCTTTTCAAACAACAATCAACTGATGCGCTTAACCACACAATTTAGAACTAAATTAAATGGGTTTTGAAAAACTTTTTCAAAAGCCGTTTTGAAAGCTTATATGGCTTGGCCTGAACTTGTAGGAATATATCGTCAATACTGTGAAAAAGCAAGGACCGTAACCTTTATTTATTTAAAAAAAAATTAATAATAAAATTTAGTTGCGACTTAAACGATTTTTTAAAATCTTATTGATTTTTAAAATATTTCTCAGGAATAAGTTTTATTTTTAATTTTTTCTTTCAACGCATATCTGTTCTTGTTCTGAAAAAACAAAATTATTTTTTAATTTTATACATTCAAAAGTTATTTCCTAGAAATATTTTAAAACTTTAAAATGAGAATTAAAACTGAGTTTTTCTGTAAGAATTATAAAATCGATAAGTTTTTCGAAAAATATTTTAAAAATACTAATTTTTTTCAATAATTTCAATTATTTCAGTCATTTAAGAATTAATTTTTAATTAATTTTTTTAATTTACCACATGGTACATTTAATAAATTATTAAATTACTAATATTAATGGGGGCTTCTATTAATACTAGGTCACAGCTCAATTCTGTTGAAGAAGTTCTTTGCCATTTCTTTGGTTAACGAGAAAACGGAAATCTCCTCTTCAGTACTTCTCTAAAAAAATTTTATTGACTTTAGGCACTGGAAAAATAATAAATATTTATAAACTATTATGGTACCCAACCATGCATGGTACATAAAATATTCCCACAGTGACAATGATACTTAAAATTAAGTATTTCCAATTCTTATCGCCCATTCATGAACATGTGTCAGACTGCAGTCGTCTGCAATTGAATAAAATTACCTTTTGATACGATAAGATTTTAACTACTTACTCAGTAATTGTTGCAACAAAGGAAACAAACAAAAACAAAAGGGGGGAAATATTGGTAGTGCAAAAAGCACTTTAGATAGCGACTCATCGATAATTAATCTGACGAATTTTTAGTGTTGTTTTATAGGTAAAGTTCAAAGATTACAAACCAACAAAGAAAGGGAAAAGGAAGGTGAAAATGGCGACTTGGCAACGGATAAGATAGGAACTAAAGGCTTCAGATTTTGAGTAGTCAATTAGTTGTAAGTTCTGTGATTTGAAAATCGTAAAACAAATTATGTGTGTGAAGTGAAAGAGTACATACTTAGATAGAAAAAAGTTAGGGAAGAAATAATTAAGAGAAAGTAATTAAAAAAAAAAAACAAATGACCTTCTTAGGATAGTGTGTAGGAAAGAAGATTTCGTTCGAAAAATTCTAGAACAAAATCATTGTATCAAGACCTTCCCCCACAGATAAGAGCACTTCTAATTAATAATACCAGATTAATTCAAGTGTAATCTAGCTAAATATACATTGATAACTATAAAAAAGGTTTTGAAACACAAGCCAATGTGGATCATCATGCATAATAATTAATAGTGATGTTGTTAATAATTATTGATACGGGCTCGAAAGATGGACACACCCATTTACAATCAGATGATATCGCACACACAACACACCTGATCGATGTCATGCATATGAAAATAGTAAAATGAATTTTATCAGTTTTGCGAATGACATGTGGTTAAACCATTTCTAAGCAATACATAATTGATAAACAGGGAAAAAACTTGCGCGTCATATTTTACCGATTACTATATACTATGTATATAAGCATAAATCGCTTCCGTTCGTGCGCATGATTAGCAAAGCAAACAAGTTCTTCATGTGTTTTTATGAATGTATGTATACATATAGTATGTTATATGAGGGCCACGTACGTACATAAGTATATGTGCTAAAAGTATATGGCATAAGCGATCACCCCATCTGATGGCGATCATCAAAAGCCACGACAAGCAACTATCAGCATTATTGTCCCGCTTTCCCCTTTGTTTGATAAGAAGTTGAAATAGGTACACACCAAGTGCTGACCATTAGCCCTCCTTCCGATTCTAATCGTTAAAAGAAAAGTTTGCCAAAAAAAAAAAAAAAAAAAAACACTTAAATAATTTTGATACAACTAGGGGACAACACTTGGAAAACTTTAGAAAACTAAATTGTAATTACTCTGTTCATTTTTCTCTAAAGAACTGCCTTGTTATACTCGTATATTCTTCTATAAGAATCATGAATGGACTATAGTGAAAATACTTATAATTATTTCCCCTATCTAGGTTAGACACAAATATATGTTCTTTATAAAATCATTGTCTAATCACATCTAACTTACTGCACGTCCAAATATACTCCTTGATTGCAGGGTATGGGGGGGGAGGCAAAGAAAAGAACAAAAATAATAATAACAAAACAAAAGATTATAATTCTTCGCCCACGACATGCGCCGATTCTAAAGTTTAATCGTCTTCGTTGCTGTTCTCGGCTATGACGCGGCCTATGTGCTTGGACTTTGGTCCAATGCGTCGTCGTCTTTGCCAATCGTATGTGCTTTGTTTCGCCATTATCGTCAAATTGCCCAAAAGCTTATTTCTAAGATAACTATGGAAATGCATTGTGATCGATTTGTTAGAACATTCTGTTTTATATAGAGAGATAACATTACCAAACATCAGTATGTTTGATTTTAGATAAAAATGTCTTATGAATTATATAATAACCGATACCCAATTTGAGTACCCTAGAAAAAGGATTCCATTTCTCTTTTTCTCGTCTGTTAAATTTTGACTCTTTTGTACAAAATTTACAGTCTTTATTAGGTTTACAATTAGATCAAATTGGAAACCATTTAGCTTGATAGAAAGTAGTGAATTGATTTCTTGCACTTGACTCAACTTTCGTTTAAACTCTTTGCAGGCATCTCTCATCACAAATCACAATTATCCAGTTGAGGAGCATACGGTTCATACACCCGATGATTATATACTCACCATTTACCGCATTCCCACATCACCAAAACGTCAGCAATTAAATGAAACCACTGGACAGAAGAAACCCGTGGTCTTTCTACAACATGGCATACTCTGTGCCTCTGATGATTGGATTATCAATGGGCCTGAAACCTCACTGGCCTACATGTTTGCCGATGCCGGCTATGATGTTTGGTTAGGCAATGCCCGTGGTAATACCTATTCGCGTCAGCATAAAAGTTTACATCCAGATACTTCGGACTTTTGGAAATTCAGTTGGCATGAGATTGGTGTCTATGATTTAGCAGCCATGCTGGACTACAGTTTATCGGAGAGCAATCAAACTTCATTACATTTTGTGGCCCATTCGCAGGGCACAACAACGTTCTTTGTGCTAATGTCCTCGCTGCCGTGGTACAATGAGAAAGTGCGATCGGTGCATTTATTGGCCCCCATCGCTTACATGAGGTATCACTCATTCATTTTGTCGAAACTGGGCGGCGTTTTTCTGGGATCGCCATCGTTTCTCAGTTGGGTGCTGGGCAGCATGGAACTCTTGCCCATCACCAAGGTGCAGAAACTGATGTGTGAGCATGTCTGCTCGGAGGGCTCCATGTTTAAATTCCTGTGCTCGGGCTTACTCGATTTTATCGGTGGTTGGGGTACAACGCATTTGAATCATGTAAGTATGATATACTCAACTTAAAATTACTCAGTCATTCAATATTCAATCCGATTTCAGACACTCCTAACAGATGTGTGTGAAACGCATCCGGCAGGTGCGTCAACTAGTCAAATCATTCACTATCTCCAGCTATACACATCGGGTGATTTTCGGCAATATGATCATGGGAAGGAGCAGAACGAGATCATCTATCAACAGGCCACACCGCCTTCATACAATTTGAAAAACATTCATAGTTGTGTCCATATGTACTATAGCGGCAATGATTATATGTCCGCTGTGGAAGATGTGGAATATTTGGCCTCACAATTGCCTTGTGCCGATCTGTATCGCATATCCTATCCGAATTGGAACCATTACGACTTTTTGTGGTCAACCAATGTAAAAGAAGTTATTAATAACAGGATAATAGATCAAATCCATAGATATGACATAGAACACGCAACAGGTTTGAGTTTCTGATTTTTAATGTAGGAGCCAACAATGTGAACAATTCTAGCCAAATTATTTAGAAATTATTTTATTTGTAATTGTATATGTAAATATGTGTATATAATCTGTAGTTAGCAATTTTTTGGAAAATGAGCCTATGCGTGATATTAATGTTTACTTGGTAATTTATAGATTTTAAGCTTGCCTAAGGTTTGTGAAATGCTTATACGAATTTGTAATTATGTATATCTACTTTAAATGCTTTGCAACTATATTCAAGTCCAAATTTTTTAAAAAGACCGCCAATTTATTTCAACAGCAACCCTGGTTGGGGTAGTCTATGTCTCTCTCGCTCTCTCTCCAACTCAGCTATTTTCACCCCCACATTCTTTATTACTGCATACAGTGAGGGAAAAAAACTTCATATTTGTTCTGCCTATCGACCAGGCTCCTTTTTCTACTCCTGTAATGGATTGATATAATTGTGTCTGCTGTCTCAGGATAATTGTAACACTGAATGGAGGATTCAGTACTGCTGCCAGAGTAGCAGAATTTTCCCCAACTTTATAAAACTATGGAGCTCAATAAATAATTCCTCATCTTGCTCAGCCTAAATGATGTTCAAAAATTGCAGAATTTCTGTGCAAAATTCTGTGACATTTTATTAAGTCATTTCAATTTCAATTATTTTATTGCAAATTTAAAAAAAAACGCGTATTTAATTTAACGTTTACCAACACTAAGTAGTTGTCGAATCCAGCTTTTTTCATATTTTTGAAGTTTTCAGCATTGAAGTAAAAGTAAACAATTACCAGATATTTTATCAAATAGACAAATGCATGATCCATTTTCATCAATGACAAAAAATTATTGTAAAGAGAGAGGACTCATTATGCATGAAAAAATAGGCGTGTAGAACCATCCACAACTAGCGGAAATAACTGAGTTGATTTACGTTATGTGCGAAGCACCGGCTATAAGGACGCGGCCAATATTAAAATTTTTCAAAATGTGCCGACACTACCATACATACATTTATTGAATGGCATTTCTTCAAATGATAATAAAGAAAAAGACGTGAAGTTGGCTGAGGATAATTGGAACATGGAGAGAAAAACTGCAAAGCAACCGGTACCAATAAACGAAAACAGAATAGATTTTACTGAGAATCAAACAATCAATGTAACATGAAAAGAAATACTTTTTAACTACAGAAGGATACATTTTTGTGGCAGAAAGAAATGGAAGAACGCAAACTTTGTGAGGAGCAACTCAACAGGTAGGGGAAGACTGTTCAACGCCTTGAGCAATTAATGTGAACAATTAATGCAAAAAAATGGATGACCGAAGACTGATATTGGAGGAACGTTGAATGGATTCGCGAAAAAATCAACAATGAAGATGGCGCAAAATAAAAGAATTCTAAGCTTGAGCTAATGTTTAAAACAAAATATTGAAATAACAGGTGTAAAATATTATTCTAAACTTGCCTCGAAAATCCTTCCTCCTGCGTTAAATGTAGGTACCCCATGAGTGCAGGGTATTAAAACGAGGGAAAAAACAACGCATTTGGCGTAGATTACAATTGATCTTATTTTATAGAGAGATTGCACTCATCAGTCTATATTCGGCAGAGCAACAGATCAGATCAAATGCTGCTGATTTCTCTTCTCTTTGCAATATTGCAAATTCTCGTGACGGGTAAGCATATCGAACCTGTTACTTAAATATGACTCATTTTATTTTCATTAAATATATGTATATAGTGGTCAACGCTTCTTTCGAACAATGCGGAGAAGTCAATGAAAAACAGCTTTTAAAGTCGCAGTTACTTCTCGACAATGATGAATACCCGTGGATGGGATTAGTGCGCGAAGATGCTGATGACAAAATGCTTTGTCTATCAATGCTCATCACACGGCGTCATGTGGTTCTGCCAGCTCATTGCGTTACTGATAAGATTCACTCAGTAACCTTTGCTAACCCTGGACAAGGAATCAATGAAATTAGCTACAAGCTCGAGGAAGTGGCTATACATCCTGACTATGCCTTAATTAAGGATAACGATATTGCAGTTGGCAAGTTGGACAGAGTAGTGGCAGACATTCAGCCCATATGTATGCCACCAAACTATGAACCACTATATTGGGGTCAACGACTAGAAATGATTGGCTCTACCTTTGAGCAACCCTCTCTTCGCATCAAAGGGCGAGCACATATTGCCACTCACAACTATTGTTTAGTTATATTGAGAGATCTCCCCACCGTTTCATCCAACCAAATTTGTGGCTACATATCTGAGAACTTTCTATCTGGTAGCGCTGTAATGGGTATTCACGTGCCCGAAAGTAAACCTACTAGTATTAAATTATATTTAATCGGTATATTAACCCATGGGTTACTAGGAACTAATCTAAAATACTCCCCTCGCGTATTTTTACAATTAAGTCACTATAGAGATTGGATTATGCGAAATTCTATTGAATAAATGTTTTAAACCAAAATAAAGTAAGTAAGTCGCCGGGTCGACTTGGATATACCATGCATCAGGGGAAAACAAATTTCCTTGAGTTTATAAAACTTATTTCATATATTAAATTTCTTTCGTATGCGCGATTTCTAACATATGCTATCTCGCTCATTCTTATGTGTGTGCACTTTAGCGCCCCACCGGCCAAATTCGCCCTTGCACCGCTATGAGTGCAAAACGTTTCAATGCATAACTCGGCCATTTTTATTCCGATTTTTATCAAATTTGGTGGAATGATAGATGTCCATAACATATATATGTGTGCCGAATTAAATTCCGATACGATAAATATTGCGGGAGAAAATCACTTTTTATTAAATTCCGGAGGCGGAAGGGGGCGTGGCAAAAAAAATTTGGTAGAATGATAGATACTCATAAGATCTATGAGTGTGCCAAATTAAATTACGATACGATAAATATTACGGGAGAAAATCACTTTTTATTAAATTCCGGAGGCGGAAGGGGGCGTGGCAAAAAAAAAAACATAAACTTGGTCTGCGCCAAGACTACACGAGTCTACATTCTAAATTTGGTAGCTCTATCATTTACAGTTGCTGAGATCTCTGCACTCTTACGGACGGACAGACGGACGGACGGACAGACGGACATGGCTCTATCAATTTCTCTTCTCATGCTGATCAAGAATATATATACTTTATAGGGTCGGAAAAGCTTCCTTCTCCCTGTTACATACATTTTGGCGACTTTAATATACCATTTCATCCTATGGATGCATGGTATAAAAAGGAATTGCGATTGGGCTCAATACAAATTGACTTAAGAAATGAAATGAAATGCTTAAAAAACACAAAAAAAAAACGTTTCTTGAATCCGTATAATTATAATAATTATTTTTAAGATTCTTACAAAGCAGCACAGCTAATAGTTCCATCTATAAAGAACATGTCTCAATCGTCTGAATAACCTCTTTCATCATATGGCTACATAGTACTTAGTATTAATCTAGTGCTGTAGAGAGATTGCACTCATTAGTGTACATTCGATAGCGCAACAGATCAGATCAAATGCTGCTGATTTTATTTCATTTAGCATTATTGCAAATTCTCTTGACAGGTTAGTACATAGAACCTGTTACTTATATATGGCGCAATTAATTTTTGTTAAACATATATGTATAGTAGTCAATGCATCTTTCGAACAATGCGGAAAAGTGAATGAAAAACAGCTTTTAAATGGAGAGTCACTCCTCGGCGAAGACGAATATCCTTGGATGGGATTAGTGCGAGAAGAGGAAGAAAACAAAATCCTTTGTCTATCGATGCTCATCACACGGCGTCATGTCATTTTGCCAGCTAATTGTGTTACAGATAAGATCTACTCGGTAACCTTTTATTACCCTGGACGTGGCAGCAATGAAGTTGTCTACGAGTTCGAGGAAGTGGGTGTCCACCCTGACTATGAGTTACTTAAGGAAAACGACATTGCAGTTGGCAAGTTGAACAAAGATGTGTCAGACATTCAGCCCATTTGCATGCCACCAAAAAAAGAGCAAAACTATTTGGGGCAGCGACTGGAATTGATTGGTTCTACCGTTGAGAAACCCAGTCTTCGCATCAAAGGGCGAGCGCATATTGCCACTCACGATTATTGTGCAAATCTATTCCAAAATGTAGGTAATGTTTCATCGAGTCATATTTGTGGCTATATAACTGCGAACTTTTTAACTGGTAGCGCCATAATAGGTGTTCACATACCCGCAAGTAATCCCAATATTATTAAATTCTATTTGATCGGTATATTAGTCTATGGTTTAAGACGAGAAAATCTTGTATTCGTACACGTAAGTCCCTATAGGGATTGGATTACGCAAAATTCTAGTGAATAAATCTATGAAATTTAAATGTTGGTTAGGATTAAGTTAACCATTTGAATTTCAAATGTGCAGAGATCTTCCGCCTCCGGAATTTAAAAAAAGTGATTTTCTTCCGCAACATTTATCGTATCGTAATTTAATTTGGCACACTCATAGATCTTATGAACATCTATCATTCCACCAAATTTTTTTTGCCACGCCCCCTTCCTCCCTGGATTTCAATAAAAAGTGATTTTCTCCCGCAATATTTATCGTATGAACATCTATCATTCCACCAAATTTGATAAAAATCGGAATAAAAATGGCCAAGTTATGCATTAAAACGTTTTGCACTCAAAGCAGTGCAAGGGCGAATTTGGCCGGTGGGGTGCTAAAGTGCACACACATAAGAGTGAGCGAGATAGCATATGTTAGAAATCGCGCATACGAAAGAAATTTAATATATGAATTTAGTTTCATAAACTCAAGGTAGTTTTTTTCCCTTGATGCATGGTATATCCAAGTCGGCCCGGCGACTTACTTACTTTGTTGAGTAATAGAAATTGAAAGACGCTGTAACTTCTAAGGTCTAAAACGACTTGATTCGAGTAATTGGAATTGGAATAATTTTAAATCAAGCAGATAAATTAAATTATGAATTTTCAAAACATAATTCGGGCAGCATTGCTTCGATTAACCTTGTTTTTTAATTCAATTTTGTTACAATTTCAACAATTTAAATTTCGCGGCTAGAAACAGCTTAACTATTATCGATAAATATAAGAAGTATCGATAGACGAACTAAACAAAATAAACAGCTGTTGGAAGCTGTTTATAGACGACGCTATTTGTGATAATCTATTAAAACAAACATATAGAAAACATGAGTAATAAGCAAAAATATAAAGCTGAGTGGGAGACTATGCCGGAAAATCAAAAATGGCTGGGCAGGAGCGCAAATAAGATGGATGCGCACTGCAAAGCGTGCCAGACGGACATTTTGAGTAGGCTGGCGTCACTTAAGCAGCACGCGGCTACACAAAAACATAAAGATAATATGAAATACTTCTGTGGAAAATCAAAGGTGAGTTCTTTATATGCTTTTAAATTATATGTAAATAATAACTATTCTTTTTTCAGACAGCTTCGCTTACGTACAATGTACTGGCACCTGTGATGAAGGATCAACTGGGATCCCCAATGGGGATACGGATACAAATGGAGGACAAACCAGATTCACTAGAGTCCCCTAGAACATTTCCATCAATCCTCACCAAAATGGAACCGGAGACGTCTTCCTCACCTCAGGAACTGCAACGAGCAACACTTGTTCTCGACATAGGTGAAATAAAAGAAGAGGGGGATTTAGTGGATAGCCAATTGACAAACACAATCAATGAACCTAGGGACAATGACAATCAGATGCAGCAAATGCTGCTCGAGCACAAGTGTGAAATCTGCGAGAAATCCTTCACCAACCAAAGTGAACACGATATCCATATAAAGAGACGTGAGTGGACTCAAATGGCTGCTTTGCATTTTCATAAGTTTTTTTTTTCAACAGATCAAACAATTAGCTCCATCAATCCGCTTGAAAGATGGGATCAACGCATCTGCATTAAATTCTGCGTGAGAAACCATTTGAATTTGTCTGACACATTAGCAAAGTTGACCCAAGCGTTTGGTCCGTCTACCATGAAAATTACAGAAATTTTTGAATGGTACACACGCTTCAAAAACAGGAAACCCGTTGGTAAGTTAAGAACTTTCTAGGTTTTATTTAATCTTAAATCAATATTTAAGTTTAAATATAGTTTTTGTTTATAGATGCATGGTAATAAATTGGTTTTTTGTTTGCAGATGTGGTCAAGTTTAGCCGCAAAGAAATGTTTGATGTTTGGATAGAAAACAATCGAAATAATTCTGCTCTGGTGGATTGGGCCATAATAAAAACAGCCAACTTAAATCTACCCAGCGAGAAAATTTCACTTATTAAAACTGAGATCGCAAATTTCTTAACTTATGTGAAAAAAGGACTTCGAACTTGCAGTAGGCATTGCAATCGATATGCCATAAAGTATAGCGGCTTTTTGGCAAAAGAATTGATAATTAAAATAAACAGCGATGATGACCAGCAAAACCGAAATCCTTTGTTGTCTTCGATTCGAAATGAATGGGATCAAAATGCAATGAGTGGCTTAACCCAAGAACAGCCAGGGCATTGGCCCACTTGGAGAGACGGGAGCATTCCATGTCAGTTCCCAAATTGCACGCAACTCGCCCAAATTCAGTGCGAAAAGTGTAAGCTTACACTGTGTTGCAACAAGACATACAATTGTTTTAGACAATTTCATATAAGTTAAAAGAATTTGCTTCTTTTTTGTATATAATTGGACCAAAGAATGTATCGCACCTACAATAAATACAAATTACTATAATCTCTATCCGATATGTTTTATTAGTTGGAATTAATAATGCAGCAATGCCATGCTCAACGGGAATACTTTTTTTAATTCCAAAACATTAAAAGAATTAAATGAGAAATATTTCCATAACTTTTTACGAGGAATCCTATTCTTGATTTCTTATTTTTAAAATAGAAAATATTATTTGAATAATGATTTAAATTTGACAGTCAAGTAGGCGCCAGCCTTGCCTCCCGTTTGACCAAACCCATTCACAGGGTGACCACCTTAGTCGGATATCGGTATCGATAACAACCAATCAGTCGATTGTTATGTTAGGAAAGGAAAAGAAAATCAAAACAAACAACTAAAAATAGAAAAAAAAAGAAATAAAATAAATAAATAAACTAGTTTCCTTATGGCAAAAACAAATGCTGAAAGGAGCCGTGAGTATCGGCAGCGGAAAAATGAAAATAAGATAAAAAAAACCCCAAAAACTTCTACGGAACGTGTCCGTGAGTTTCGTGAACGCCGTCAAAAATTCTTAGATGAACAAAATGTTAATTCTAATGTGAAAGATAATGTGGCAGGTACACTGAATAGTAAGTTCTTAAGATAAGTACTTTTAAGGTATTTTAAAGATGTGTTGGAGATTCCTCTTTGCACAGCTCAACATTCCTTTTAACGATCATGGACACCAGTTTCAAGTCGCCACATGATTTACTTAACTTATTGCATCGAAATTTGTGTTGAAAATCCCGTATGCTTCGTATCACGTACATAAATTTTGTCCTCCAAAGGCAGGAGAAAAATCTGGAGCCAGTTTATTGTCAGATTGTCGGAAACCCAAATTGTCATTGGCGCTGGAACACTTTACTTAAAAAAAGTAGAGACATTTTATTCAACTTATGGAAAAAGCTAGATTTATCTAGACTGCAAATGCTTCCATTGAGCCAAATAAACCGCTACCGTTAACCGCGAATAATTTTTGGTGTTTTATTTGAAACAGACTTTTTTATAATTGGTGACCCTGACGTGGTCGCTTTGGGAGGACTGCAAAACGGTGGAAAGGAAAAGTATCCTGAAATATTGGTACCTCTCACATGAAGCCGATTTGGACAAACACAATAGAGAAGAATTCATCGAAAACCGAAAACCCATTACAAGGTCCGTATAAACGTACGTAAATGGCTAGCGAAGAATTTGAAAACAAAGCAAAAGGGAGCGAAGGCTTCATTCGATTTAAGTATATATTTCTTAGCTTTAAATTTTTGGTAGAATATTAAAAGAAAACCTAACAATTATCGACATTCTGTTATAATTAATTTATTTCTCCCAATATTTAAGGCTTAAAGGAACCTAAGAAAGTCGGCAAAAGAGCAGAACTTGAATCACATCCGCCAGTTGCCACAAAAATTACGGATCCCAACAAAAACATAGTCCTATGCAAGGCGGAACCGGAGGAATATGCCAGTGAACAAGTCCAACGATCTCCGCTTCTTCTCGATCAAGAAATAAAACAAGAGGAGGAATTTGTAATAAATGACACTGTCAATCCTTCATGGGACAATCAGGAGCAACTTTCGCTACCACTTGTACGTAATGAACCTTTGGGAGATGAAGACATGCTAGATTGCATACCATATGGCTATGCCAATGGAGAGGAAGATGATTCTTCAAATCAAACCACGAAACATCATTGTATAGAATGCGATCGATATTTCAATTCCTACAATGCCCTTAAGTATCATCAACGAACGCACACTGAACAGCGTTCATTCAAGTGCGAAACCTGCGAAAAATCCTTCTACACAAAAAGTGTACTAAATGTGCATGAAAAGCGACGTGAGTATAAAATATCGAATAAAATAATGGGTTTCCTTTAATTTTTAATTACGGCTTCTTCCAGACTCCGATAACAGACCATTTAAGTGCTGCCATTGTGGTCACAGATGCCGTCAATTGGGCCATTTGCAATCTCATATACTTTCCCGTCACAGCACTGTCAAGGCTTTCTCCTGTGAATTTTGTGGCAAGAGTTTTGCCCGTCGTTATTCTCTAGTTCTGCATCGACGTATCCATACCAGTGAACGGAATTATGCCTGCGAGTATTGTGATAAGACCTTTCGAGCCAGTTCATATCTACAAAGTCATCTCAAAGTACATACGGGTGAGAGACCCTACAAATGCTTAATATGCGAGAAGGCATTTTGCATATCGGGAAATTTAAAGCGACATCTACGAATCCATGATCAATAGAAATTCGAATCGAAATAGCGATACTATATTCTACGATGATTTGGAACAGGAGAGTTATAAATTACAAATAAATTTGATAAATTATAACGAACATGTTTCTGGACTTTGAATTTATTAGTTGAATTCATATTGATTACTTATTTGGGGCTGAACTTTTTATATTATATACAATTTTGTGGTTGTTTATTTTTCATCCTCATTTTGTCAAAATTATTTACATTTTTTTAGAATCTTTGGAATACTAAATACCCTGATTAAAGAAAGAATTTTTATCAATTATTTTTGTAATTTACAAAATGAAGACATTTTTGCGATAACTCAACATTTCTATTTGTAGTAAAATTACAATATACAAACAATAAAATATATAGACTTTTATGCATATTGAAGCAACATTAGAAAACGTTTAACGTTAAATATTGCAGATAACTGGTGGACGGCTAATATTTGATACCAAAAAAGTTCGAACTTCGGCTATAATTTTTTCTCCATTTTAGTATTTGAGCTCAGGTTCTAATTATATTTGCGATATTCTAATGTATCATTGCACAATTCAAAAATATTGTAAATTTGAAATAAATAAGTCATTCTTTTATTGGTCCCTTGAATAATTAAATTTCCCGCCTGATTCAATCTATCGATACTAATACGCATGACATGAGGTATCGATAAAAGGCCAATCAGTATTTTGTTAAAAAAAAGAAGAAGAAGTAATCAGTTTGCAAAGCCAATGATTGTTTTTGTTTACTTATTAAATGTTTATCAGGCAATTTTAACATTATATATGTCTTTATAACATTACGTTAAAAGCTCCACACAACCCCGGAAACTTGGGGGGTCATAAAATAATCACAAATCGTTTATTTTGAAGTTGAAATGGAGCGCAAGGAAGTGGACGCCCAACAATTTATAGACCATGATCATGTAAGTGTTCCTTGTTCTGGTGCCCGAAGATTTCTGATTGCACTTTGTATTTCTTTAGACGCTGCTTGCCTCGGAGCTAATCATGCGAGATCCAAATAATTTTATCATGGATCTAATAGACACAGGGGTCTTTCCCAAGCCTGAAGGTCCCACGAATTTAAGCACTACAAGACCAAATGCTGATGGAGGAGTTGTTAGCACTGACCAAGGCAATGTTCCTGGAGATTCGTTGACGCCGGATATGAATTTCCATAATTCCATATTTCAATTTGTCAATAAACATGTCGAGGATGATGTGGGGACAAGGGTTCCGGGTCAAGTGGAACAGCCAGCCTTTCCCGCTTTGGCCATAGAGCCCACTGTCCCCATCGATGATGATTTACTATATAGTACTGCCGCCGCACATGCCACTAATGCCCGCAAGGTGTTACCCCACAAGAAGCGAATCTCTCGCAAACTAAAAGGCAACATTGAAGCGGATGTAATGGAGCAACTGCAGCAACAGCAGGAACAGCAGCAGCAACTTAAGCCGATTTCAGGTGTTGGAGGCGTTGGTGAAACAGTTACATCTGCCATCTATAGCTGTGAGATATGCGGATACGCTGTCCACACTCAATTGGATTTCTTTGCCCATTTGAAGGCTCACTATGAACCGCCGCCCACAATGGATCAGAGTTTACATACAGGAGAACAGGAGCAATTGCAATCGCAACAACAGCAAAAAGAACCACTAGACATGTGTGGTCTATCCGTGGAGGATAAGGTATGCAATTGCGTCTCACTTACTCAGTCTGAAATTCAATTAATTGTTAATTGCAGCTTCAACAGGCCAAACTGGATCAGGTTTTCCATGATGTTCAATTAAATTTTGAGAATTTCCACAATATGCATCATCATCATGTCGATGATGATGTGGGTGTAGCTGGTGTCGGCGTCAATATGGTCATCCATGGTGATGAATCAGCTGAGAAACCTCCTATTGTCTCTTCCAATGCCGTCACCCATGATGTTGTGGTCGATGATGTGGAATTCAGCGACACGGAAGATATGCTCGAGGGTATACGTAATGTGGTGGATAAAGTATCCATTGAGGACACCTGTGATGAGCTAGTTGATTTGGAATTGGCTTCAAGTAGCATGCGCCCAACGTGGTTTAATAATAATTTCAGTGATATTGCCTTTTCGGGGCTTTTACTGCCGGGTGAACCACCGCCATCACAGACACCACAACAAGAAATACCAACAGTTCCACAAACCGAACCACAAACACCTTTTCAACCGCAATCAACGTTGCCTCAAACTGTAGAGACATTTGAACCGAACCTGGACGAGATGGACTCAACCAAGACAACTCCACAGGTGCCACCACCCTTAGCATCCGCTTCCTGTTGTACTCCACCACATCCATCCGGAGCAGCACCACCACCTGCCCCACCACTTACACATTCAAATGGTTCTTCTATTGAGCAATTGCAACGATCTCCTCTGGTGATCAACGAACCACTGAAACTAGAAGAAGATGAGTTGCTCGACAGTGCGCCGCCCTCACCATACAATGAACCATGGGATGACGATGTCAATAGCATTGAGAAACATGAGTCCGATCAGTTGCCCGAAGACGATAATGATGATTCATTATCGAAATCGAAAAGGAAATATTATTGTGCGAAATGCCTTAGAAATTTCAATTCCTACAATGCCCTGAAATACCATGAATTCACGCACAATAAACAGCGTACGCACAAGTGCGGCACCTGTGAGAGATCCTTCTACACCCAGAGTGCTCTCAATGCACATGAAAAGAGGCGTAAGTAAAGAGTAAAGAAAATATCCCCAAACTATTATCTTGAAATAAAACTGCCCTCCAACTAAAACCCCCTAACTTTTCTCTTCTTTCTAGATTCGGAGGACAAACCGTTCAAGTGCGAACACTGCGATCACAGATGTCGTCTTTGGGGCGATCTGAAGTATCACGTCGTTTCCCGACACAGTGACCTCAAGGCACATATGTGCGAATTTTGTGGCAAGAATTTTTCTCGTCGTTATTCTCTAGTTCTGCATCGACGTATACATACCAGTGAACGGAATTATGCCTGCGAGTATTGCGATAAGACCTTTCGAGCCAGTTCATATCTACTAAGTCACACCAAAATCCACACGGGCGAACGACCATACAAGTGTTCAGTTTGTGAGAAAACATTTCGAGTCTCCGGCGATTTGAAGCGTCATTCACGTATCCATGATCCAGTGCGTAGGGCTCAAATAGCCGTTACGAGGCGTTTGAAGAAGAACACAAAGAAGCAAACAAAATTGAAACAAATCGAAGACGAAGATGATATTGTCGAAACGCATAATAATAAAATGTGCGATGAATCTGAGCAGGAAATTTTGGGCTTATAGCCGGAAAGATAGTCCCTGATATTGTAGATAACGTGCCAAGGTTTCCACGTAAATAGTATTTAATATCTAAGAATTTTTTGTACAACAAGATTACTCTAGAAAAGAACGACCCAAAAAATGCAGTTACAAACATTTGTATAAATATATATATATATGTATATTTAACGAAAAAACAAAAAAATGTTTTTGAAAAATAAACTTTAAAGTCTGATAAAATGAAACAATCGAAATTTTCAACTATAGGATGATTGCCCCTGATTGATCAACTGCATCGCCAATGGACAATACGTTGTTTGCCATTGTTATAATAACTGCAGATAACTTAATTTGATTAGAATATTGCATTAATATAAAGCATATACTTAGTAATTTAACCATCAATTGTTGCCTGTTCTTCAGTTGCAATGTCTTTTTCCATATTGTTTATAATGAAATTAAATTGTTTGCTTATGAGCGTTCGTCTTAGGGCAAACTTTCAGCTGTGAATAGCAAGTATTTAGAAAATACTTTCCTTTAAACGACAAACAAAAAAAAGTTTTTTCCATTCACTTTCCTTAATTTGAATTTTTATATATAGTTCTGAATGCTTTTTGTTGTATTTTTAATCTACGTCTATCAAAATCTCTGTTAATGGTTGTTAAATAAATATGGCAATTGGAATTTCTAACGCAAATATTCGGCGTTTTAGTTGCATTTCAATTTTTTTTTTACGTATACGTAATATTTATTACGTTAAATTCTACCACATACTGGCTAACCCTGTATATACACCAAATGTGTTTTGCCATTCCCATGTAAACTACAAACTAGAATTGAGACCATCACTAATTCAAAAGCTTATTCATTTCATTTGTAACATAAGTTGAAATCCATTTGCCATTAAAGGAAATACAATTACATTAATAATTCATTATTATATTTATAATAGAATCTTTAATACCAAAGAAAAAAACAAGTAGTAACAAAATAAAAATTGGATTACAAACAAATAATGGCCGAAACAGATAAGCCCATAACGGCCATTGAATCATCATCATCATTATCATTACCCCCTGTACTTAATATATCGGGAAGAGTTCCGAATGAACCCAGACTACCAAGCAAAAAGAAGGGAACTAAAACCGAGTCTGCCACATCCACACCTGCGCCTACGATCAATGCGAATACATTTCCGGTCATATTAAGTAGAATCCTCTTGAAATGTGATGAACCACCAAAAAATCCCCCATACAATAGAAATGATCCGAAGTATGAGTACCTAGGTGTGGTACTCTTCATAAATAGAACAACCAACACTCGCATACATCACATGTTCTGCTCAAATGATAAGGATTTGAGCATGGATTTTGAGCGAGTCAGCAAATTATATGAAAACCAAAAGGACGTTGAACATATGAATCAAGTGTCCATTCAAACATATTGTGCCCGCAGACTTTACCGTAGTGCCCAAAAGGACCTGAAGGAATTCAAATGGAATGAGGCGGGAAATGTCTTTGAGATACCACTACAACGCAAAACAGATGAGTGGTGGCTATTGACTAGACTCCAAGGACTGCAAACTATTGAAATGGAACGGCTTTTCAATTATATTAAATTTCTAAGCATTAACAAGCTATAAGGAAAATCTGTTTAAATTATTTGGAATTCCAATTAACATTATTATCTTAATTTCTTATGACTAATCTTTAAGTGCGTCAAACCATAGTGAGCCAAGGGCTCTTTCAACATATAACTATTGGTTAGAAGACTAGAAGATGACACTTCGAGCACCAATCCACGAAAAAATATTCCAAGATCTAAACTCAAGCAAATAGGCTGGAAGCAACCACAAGGCCTGGGCACATATCCAAAAAGTGAGAAGCGGGGCCAGGAGAGCAGTTTCAAAATTTTTAGGCACAATCGGGATATGGCCAAATACTAGATGAAATACTGGGACTTCACCACAGAGTTCTAGGTAACCAAAACAAAGGCCTGGGTGAAAACACAGAATGGCGAAATTTGAACAAATGTTAAACTCAAATCTATGATTAATAAAAATGGGGGGGCAAGACGAGAAATTTGATGAGAATTACATTAGAAACTGCAATGAGATTTAAACTTCGTATAGATACTGATAGCAATAGAGCGAATAAAATGTCCAGTTTAAGATCACCAGACTTAACAAGACCAATAAAAATTGTTGGGCATTTGGTCGAAATATTTGATTTACGAAAATGGGGAAATTTTGAACCTAAGTGGTGAACAAGGATAAATAGGCCAGACTAAAAAGTAAAGGATATTGTCACCAATACATTTTCACGATCGAAACATATTTTACTTGCCAAATTTCCAAAGTTTGATAGATCTTTACGATGCTTTTTGGTATACTAACTATAATAAACGCATTGTAATCGAACGAATGATTAAAAAAATGTATTTTGCCTTATTAAAGAATATATGAATATATAGATGTTGATTTATCTGATCAGTAAATATGTTCTTATAGCATCGGAGGATCGGAAATAGTAGATAAACAACATTAGGTGTTTGCCTAGCTTTAGCCGACTCAAAGATCGTTTCGATCGTTTTACCAATAGCCACCAAAAATGCATAAGTTTGATCGATCTGAAATGTTAAAAAACAATATTGTATTGTTTTAAATGAAAAGACACTTTTGTGCTATTGCAGAGCATTTCTTTATTACTTTTCACTTGTTTTCTTCTTCATCATTTCTTTGTCAAATATGTCACTTGTTTTTTTCTTTTAATTTTTGTTTTAGTTTTTTATATTTTGAATTTTCTTTTTCTCTCTCTTTTACTTATGTTTTGTTTTTTTTTTCTTTTTTGCACTTGTACCGTTCTTCTGCGACTTAATTCTTATGTTCCGTTTTGTTGTTTCTTGTGTTCTTCATTCAATGAGTAAGTATGTATATATATTAAATATATATATCTATATATAATATATAGATATACATAAATATTATATATAAATATATATATAGGTATTATTAATGTAACTATTTACAACACAGGGAGGTCTCGACTCGTCTCCTTGGACCGACCCAATGAAATTTTGTTTGTATTTCATTTATTTGTTTTTCTGTCTCGTTTTTTGTTTGTTACAACTTTGACAAAAAAAGAATATATATAGATATATATATATATATAACATAAATCCTACGCAGCCATAGATTTCACAATTCTGATACAAAAAAATTGTTTGTTTTGTGTTGTGTGCTTTGCCATTTCATTTCATTTGTTTTGTTAGCCTTTTTGTGGCCCTTCAACGTCATCCTCATTATCATAATCATGATCAAATATATGTAGAGATTTTCACAATAATTTTCCTTTTTTTAAACTTAAAAACTAAAGATCCTAGTATTCTTTCACTTTGCTTTCACTTTAATGTACGCTCAGTCCATGATATCATCAACATCAACTCTTTTTTGTCTCTCGTTTTTTTTTTTTTTTTTTTTTTTTTTTTATACATATAATATAATTTGTTAAATTTAAAATTTATGAAAACTGCTTGCCCTATACTTTCTCTCCCTCACTTCCTATCTATACTTTTCATTCTTTGTCTTCTTTTATGTGGTTTTTTTTTTGTTTTCTTTCATCTTGGTGGTGTGGATTATGCTCTGGTTTTACTTAGATTTGTTTTTAGTTTTTTTTGGTAGGTGTGTGAAACATTTGTTTTTGTTTTTATTTTTTGTTGTTGGTTTTATGGTTATTGAAGTAGGAAAAAAAAAAGGATTAGCAAATGATACCGAAAAACCTTTCGATTCTTGTAACGTTTCTACCATTTTAAATTGAGAGCCAAACTGTTTGTTACACAAATTAAAAAATGTTTTTAAATAGATTGTCGATTCGTTTCGAACCAAGACTAAGGACAGATAATATTTTACTTCTCAACTTAATTTCGATATTGATAAGATGCCTAAATTCAATACCATTTCTTATAGAAACCGTAAATTTTATTATGATATGAATTTCGATTTTAGAAGCAATCATAAAAAGGTGGTTCTAACGATTTTTGTATTGATTTTCAAACGAAACGGTATTTCGGTATCATTTCTATAAAAAATATATATATAATTTTACGAAAATCATTTACTGATTCTTTGACTACTTTTTTTTATTTCTTATTTTGCTTTTATTGGAGTTAACTGAAATTTTTACTTTTCGTATATAATCCGGTTTTTAAATTAGTTTTACTTTGAATATTCATTTCGTTTTTTGTTATATATACATATTTAGATGTATGTATATATATATATGGTACTTAAAAATGTATGTTCTTTTTTGCTATGGTTGCGCACATTCATTTATGTTCTTTTTTTGGTTTAACTTTTTTTTAAAATTTAATATGGACTCGCAAAATATTTGTTTTCTGTTGTGTTTTGCCAATTCTTAAATCCAATCCATCAATCAATCTTTAATTAAAATTAACATGATCTCTAAATATGAACATTGGTTGATGGCAGCATTTTTAGTTTTTCTTCTTTGTTGGTGTGAATAAATTTTGTATAATTTTGCAGAGCATTTTCGAGTTGGATAGTTTTTGTCATTCAAGTTTAGCGATAAGTTATTAAGAAGGCCTAACCATGGAGTGCTTGAAAAATTGATCATAAATCAGTTAAATAATATCACTTAATTGGAAAACTTACAGTTCATATGGAAGGGCATCCATCATGTGTGAACAGAGAAATTAAAATTAAATTGACATTGAACAGTTTCCAATTAAAATATCCTAAAAAAACATAAATTAAGATTCATGCGAAACAAACTAAACTTTAAAATAGAAGCGACCTCTGGAATTTTATAGAAGTGCTATGAAATGTGAATTTAATCACTAAAATATCTTGTAAATTTATTAAATATTGTTTTTGGAAATAACCAAGTATGTATTCAAATATGAACTGAACTAGTGACGGAGCAGTCATCTGTATTGAGTTTAATTTATGCGTTTATTTTGTTTATTATTAAATCAATTAATGCCTTTAATTATAGTCATTTAAAATGCTACATTTTATGACAATATTATCGGCTTTATTCTGAGGTCACCTATCTATGCTTAACACTTACTCATTTGAGTAACTTTTGACAAATATTTTCAACTTTTATCCATGATCAGTCTTAACTTAAATCCAATCGCCAAACACTAATGATAGGTATATCTCCCAAAATTGCATTATTTATACAATACATATATATAAAGTTGTTTTTTTGTTTGCTATAGAGTGATTAAAACATAGAATTTCATTAACTGCTGGTTTTAGTGTTAAACTGTTATTGAAACAGTTGATATTTTTTGGGTATCGGTTACAAAAAAGTGTTTGAGTTTTTTTTTGTTTTGTTAGTTTTAGTTGCTATTGTTGCTTCACATTGTTGTTGTTTGTTTATCTTTTCTGGCTGTTTTCAATTTTGTTTGCTACGCTATTCTTTCTGTTTCTCTTTATCTTCAATTGCTGCTCCCACAAACCGCTTACAGTTTCAATCCAATTTTTTATACAAATATAATTTTGCTCTTTTTTTTTTGTTTTTCGTTTTGAGTCTTCAGTTTTTTTTTTACTTTCTCTCTTCTTCTGGTTTGGTATTCATTAATTTTTTTTTTAAAAAATTAAAATACTTTTCGGCCATTTTGAGTTGTTTTGTTGTTGTTGTTCATATCATTTTCTAACCAATTTCGTTTTACACAAATACAATTATTTACAGTTTTACAATCTAAATCTTAAATCTTTCATTGACACAGCCTTTTAGCTGCTATGCTTCCGCTTTCCAATTGCCGCACTTCCACTTCCGTTTTCGTTCTGTTTTTTTGACTTCAAAAGCTTTTTTTCTTTCCTTCCCCCCTTTTTTATTTTAATCGTTTAAAACTGGTGAAAAAATAGCTGCTTCTATGGTAAGTATTTTGTTGCTTTTTTCGGTTTAATTTTAAAATTTGAAATTTATTAGTGGTTGTTGTTGATGTTGGTTTTGTTTTCTTCTTTTGCCTGTTTATGTAATTTGATTTGACGATACTTAAATGGTTTTTTTTTGTTTGCTCTGCTTGTTCGTTCGTTTCTGTTGTTGTTGTTGATTTTTTGATCGAGGATATATTTTATTTTTGTTTTGCATCTCTTCTAACTGCTGACATTGTTTCTCTTAACCGTTTTAAGGTACTTGCAGGTTTTTGTTGTTTCTTATTTTTTGTGGTTTGTGGTTGGTATAAAAAGTCTTTGATTTGCCATTTGCCTAACGGTTCTTCTGTGTGTGTTTTGTTTTTTGTTTGCCTTAAAGACTGACTTGCTGCATTTTATCAAAATCTAAACACGGCCTATGCGGCCGTTGGGCAGCATTGTGAGTTGATGTTGTTGTCGTTGTTGATGCTGAAGCACCGCTGTTTGAACCGCCAGCACTATTGCTGCTAGGACGTCGTCTTGGTGAAATGGCGCAATGAAATAATTTCGCTGGCGGACTAACCGAACGCACTTCCATCATCATCATATTATCTAGGCCGGTTGTACTGGCCGGACTACTACGTGAGCTATTATAATGAAAACTATATTTCGGTTGCGGTTGATAGATGTGATGACTGCTGTTGCTCATTTTTAAGGAGCTGGCCTTGATCACACTCTTGCTCGGTTCATTTTCATCGGTGGCATCATTATTGCTGCTGCTGTTGCATTTACCATCGTTGTTACCACCGCTGCCATTTGCCGCTGACGCTGCTGCCGTTGTCTCCTCGTTTACACTATTATCACATAATTTAATATTTTCGATGCCACATCGGGCCTCCGATAAAATCAGTGGCGTTGTGGAGCGGAACATCATATGGCTACGATTTGGCTTGAATGCTTCCAATGGCGGTGAAGTGCGAAAATTCACGGGCGTCGATATGGGCTCCAGCGAGTTGCGCAGCTACAGACATAAAACGAGAAAACCAATTCTTTCATGAGCTATATATTAAAAACAAGGATTTCAAACTATTTGTTACCTCATCATCGGAACTATGTGCCAAAGAACGTTTACGATTCTCCACCATTAGCGAGGAGCTCGAACGTTTTGAGTTTGATGCTGTTCCAGCGTGCATGCCAGTGCTGCTGCTGGGGGCCTCCGTATCCAATGAGGAAGTGCATCCCCGATTAGATAAACGTGATGAGCACGATACACCGCCACCATTACCGCCAACACCCCCTGCTGCTGCTGCTGGCCCATTAATCACTTCCAATTCCTCTTCGGAGCTATGCTGATCATACATAAGATGGGAGCTCGACGATGCTGAACTTGTGTTCTGATGATGACACATCATTGCAACAGCAGCAGCAGCACCTTTTGAGGAAGGAGCTGGAGGAATGGTGGTGGTGGCAGCAACGGAAAACTCGGATGATGAGCATGCAGTTTGTTTCCTTGTAGTTAAGTTTGCATTCGGGCAGGAACTCAAACCTTTGGTTGCATAAAAGAAAACAAAACAATTATTCAATATTTGTTAAACAATTGGATTGCAAATATATGCCACTAATCTAAGTTTATAGTACGAGAATATTAAATATTTTGACGAGTAACCTAATTTCAGTACCATTCTTAAACGCTCGTCGTTCGATTTGCACGACTAGAAATCGGTGGAATTGAAAAAGAAACGTTCTGTAGCTCAACACTATTCCGTAAGACAGGGTCTATAATTTAAAAACATTTAAAATTTTAAAAACAAATTTTCGGTCAACTTTTGAAGATATCAACAAGATATACATAAATGCAGGCCATTTCACCAAATTTTTGTTATTTATAAATGCGGTAAATTGCTATTTTGTTTACTCAAATAACATTTTATATTAAATTATTCCGTGCGGAGCAATTAATCTCAAAAATTATCGTCAAAATTTAATTTTAACATTTTCCATATTGTTTTTATTGTGTTTAAGAGATTCTCAGGTACATTTTCATTGAAGGCGCTACTTTTCCGGTGGTTTTTTTGATGCAGATTTTGAAAAAAATCCAACCAGGCTGATTTAAAGATGTGTGCCACACAGTGATCCCAAGCAAAGTATTGGGTGATGGATTGCACAGTAGTAGGTCTTCAATTTCAGTAATATTGCATTAAATTTCCCAGTATAATCAAACGCATCTAACCTTCTTATAAAATTAATTAATGATGTATTCAACAAAAATATAAGAAGAAACTGTGAGATGAAAACCACGATTGATTCGTTATTTTTAGTAACTAAATGTGCCTGCACGAAATAAGCTTTGCGCCACAGTACACTAATTTTGTTAACATTTATGGATAGCTACGTTTGAACTTTGAATACCGAAATTTACATTAGTTCTGATGCTTAGCTACATTTTTTGATCTCAAGTATTCTTTTATAGTCAAAACGTTGTAGGTCTTTAAACTATTTGAGGATGGAAACACGAACAACTTCTATCATACACTCACTAGTTTCCATATCCACATCTAAGTGACATTTGTTTTCCACATCGAGGAGTTCACCATCAGATTCAGTGCCAGAGTCATTCGATTCACGCTGCAAAAATAAAGAAACAGAAAAATTATAAAAACTTTTCTAGAAATACCCCCACATTTTGGATAATCAAATGGATTTCATTAAAATTTGTTTTTTTTTTAGTACTCGCACCTTTTTACGAAGAAAATTTTTCGATGCCTTTAATGAATTCTCGCGATTTTTGTTGTTGTGCCTGACAAACTTTATCATGATTTTTTGTTCTGCCTACAATACACGCATACATATACACACATTCACTCACATTCACACGCCCACACACATAGCAAGAAGTAATACACACACAAACAAGCACGCGTGTGTTTACGCCGCGACCTGCACCCACAACACTCTAAGCAGAGCAGCGAAACTTACTACGACGTCAACGCAAAGTCGACTGCAGCAACATGCGTTTGCTTTTGGAGCCTCTTTCACAGTTTCTTTCTCTCTCTCGCTCTGGGTATCAGTGTGTGTGTCTCTCTTTCTCTGTAGTTGCCTCCTCGTTCTTCTACTACTCTATTACTACATACTACACACACTACTTTTTGTGCTGGTTACGTTTTACACGTCGTTCCTATTTATTTCGTTCACACACAAATACACACACTTAGAGACCTCTTCGGTAGCGCGCGCATACCCCGCTACCGACCCCCCCCTTCCTACCAGAATTGTATTTTTGTTTGTTATTTTTGCTTCCTGATTTACGCGAGAGAGTTACGGCGCATCCCACACACACACACACTCACTCTCTCTCTCTCTCTCTGTCTTTCTCTCACTCTCTGGGTGCTATTGCCGCCTACGCTAAAAAGTGTAAGCGCTTATTCCTTTTTGTGCAAAAATTTCAATCACGTTTCGCTATCACCACCTTCTCCCACTCCACCCCAGTCCCACAACGAGAGCCGAATGCCAGCCGACGACAATGTTGAGCGTGTTGTATGGTATTCGCGCACCTTTCGCCGTAACTTATACAGCACGGAATTATTGATTTTCATATAACGGAAGCCAGACGACGGCAACGACAGGACAACGTGTGTCCCTTCAATTAATTGATTTTCGTCATTCAATTGCGACAATTATGACCGAAACGAAAACACACTAATTTACTAACCGAACGCACACTTTGAATTATTTCATTTTAAAGGAGTTTCATCAGTTCCCTCGTTTGCGGTGTTAATTGCTACGTATTACTATCAACATCATCATCTTCATCACCCGTCACCGGCTAGTGCTGTGCTCAAACTGACAAAATTATTGCTCCGTCTCGGAAAATCTCTGCGCGCCAGCGCTTGGAGCTCTGCTCTTGCCTCTATTTTGCTGCAATTACTGTGGTTTGTATGTGTGTATGGAGGGAATGCAGCGCACTAACTATAAAGTTGCCAGATGGTTTCGTATGGAAAACATAGGGAATGCATTATAATCCAAATTTATTTTCTAGTTTGGAAATTATATACATATGGATCCTATGCGCACTTTCGTGATATATGTACATATACATATATACATATGTACATACATATTCAAAGCATACTGTTTTCGAATTTTTCGCACGATCAACCTTGAAAAAAAAATTCTGATTTGACAGTGGAAAAAAGCGGAAATGACATCATATTATATGATCGTACATCCCGACTTAACTGAATGTTTTTATTTTCTTAAATTAGATTTCTTAAGCCTCATAAAAACTAAGAAAGTTTTGGTTTTAGTTTGACATCGAAAAATTAATTTCCTAGTGGTATATGTACGTTCTATTATTTTCGTGTACTATTCTTATTCTATACTTCTACTACTTTCCATAGCCTACTTTAGGATGCCGTTAAGTTGATCAATATAGTGCCGTTGATTTAATTAATATTTTGTCTTTGCGAGCAGAAGTTTGTTAATAGACTGAGTTTTAGATTAATAAAACATTTAGCTAATTCCAAAATATTGTTCGATGTTTTGCTAATTAGTTCGATATTTAGCTATTAATCACGTAATCTGGCAACTCTTGCTGGCCGTATTGTAAACACACACACATAGTGCATTTACTTGGACTCTTGCGATGATGCCTGTGTGGGAGCTTTTTAGCATTTACTGGAAAAACGTGAAGTGGGAGAGATGCGGGAGAACTGCGAGAAAAGTGAAGTGGACTGTGGGGCATCGTGCTGCGCGAGCCAGCAGCAGCAGCAACAAACTCGTGCCACGACAACGACGAATGACTTTGTCGTGGAAATGCAACTAGGCAGAGGTAGTCGTCGTCGCAACGTATCGTAGTACATAGTATTTATGGGCAGAAGAAGAAAGAGAAGTAAAAGAGAAGAAGGAGGAGGAGTAGGAGGAAGGTGAAAAAGCAGATATAACCATGGGGCAGGTTGTGGCAGGCAAAAAAATAAAACCGAGCGTGCAAAACTAGTTGTATGAGAAATTTTCGACGAAAAAATAAAAGAAAACCTTGCCTAAGATCTTTTCAATTCGCATTCAATTTACTTTCAATTTACGCGGAAAATACTACGAAAAGAGGAAGAGACGTAATGGCAGCAGAAGCCCCCATAACCCTCAGGGGCTCACAAAAAGTCTGACTATTGATTCCAACGCCAAGTACTTTTGTTCCATTCATACCACACACACTCGCACACAAATGCACACACATACACTGCTAGAAAGAGAGCCTCGGCGTCTGACGTATGCATGTGGCGACAAAAAATGATTTTTTTCCCTTTTTTTTTGCTCTATGTGTGTGCGTGTGGGAGGCATAAAAGGCGACTGCGTGCTGCAGCCTTGCTTTAGGTCTAAATTTAGCACTTTTGCAACTCCACATACAAGTACACACACACAGATAGACCAAACACCATCAAGGAGAAAAGCTTATAAGCAGAAATAATCCGTTATACCACTTACTTGCAATTAAATTTAAAAATGTTTCGAAATTTTCCTTGAATTTTTTGTGCGACTTTTGATTTTTATCCTTAATGTAAACTAGAAAAAATTTGTTGCTTTTCGAACTCCGCTAAACGAATCGTGAATATGAATGGCTGGACTTAAACTGCGGGCGACGTTTTTTTTACTACTACAACAAAAAAGCATTTTGGAGAATTGACAAGAGAGAGCGCCCCAACAAGAGCACGCGCCGCTGTCGCTCTCCCACTATGCCTGTGTGTCTCTATGTGTGTGTGTGTGTGTGTGCACGGGTTGTGTAAAATTGTTGCTGTTGTAAGCAATTTTACGCCAAAAATTGCAGCCTTTGCCTATTGGGATGCTGATTACGCTCTCTTTCACACTATCTCTCTCTCTCACACTGGCTTGTGCGTGCCTTGCATAAAAGAGATAACCCAATAAACATTTCTATATAAGCCTAATGCAATTAACTTTTCAATGTCAAGTCGCTCGTCCGCCCACACACAAACCCACCAATTCACACATTCATGCAATCTCTTGCACACAAGAGGGGGTGGGGGCACAGGTTGACTTACAAACATATGTACATACATATGTATGTATATGTACTCATAGACAGACAGCTTGGAAAATTTTAACACACACTTACGTTCTATTGTTATTGTCGAATTCATATTGTTGTTGTTGCTGCCGTTATTAATTGAATTGTTTTAGTTTCACATTTCCAATTCACTACGACCAGCGAGAGTGAACGGGAGAGCCACGAGCCACACAGAGAACGAGAAAGAAAGAGAGGGAGCACACACAACCGCACCAGAGCAATAACAACAACAACTGAGCGCGAATTATTCATCCAGAGATGGTAAATCATTGTCGATAACTGAAACTAGATATCGGCTTTCTGCGCAATAAAAAACACTTTCCACGATGCTTTTACGAGTTTTGCATAAACGCACTCACAAGCATTAAATTATTTTCGATTTGTCAAAATGCAATAAAAAGAGATATGTTACAAATGTTTCAGGCTATCAGGAATACAAATGGTTAGCCTTTGATTCTTTAAAGGCAAACGATTAACGAGAATTTTCATTTATGTATGTATATGTACTCATAGACAGACAGCTTGGATTTAGTTGGAAAATTTTATCACATTTTACAATTATCCGCGACTCCAATATTCTATCATTATGTATATATCGCTGTGATTTTTCCTTCGTCAAGTTCATCCCTATTTTTGAAAAATCGATTGTTTGTAACAAATTTCATATCGATAGTGTTGATGCCGCGCTTGCAAGTCCCGTTGGAAGTTTAGTTAAACTTGGCATCAAAAATAATTTTTTGAAAGGAGCATCTTTGGGCCGTTTTTTTGTTCTTGTCGGCTTAGATTCAGTGGCAATAGCGGTTAGTTGTCCAATGCTCGTTCCTTTTTTTTTTTTTCTTTATTGTATTTTTTTAGCATGGAATCGATTCACAAATGATCTTAACAAAGCTTTTAACTTAACATTATGTAATACGCCAAAGAGTTACTACTAACAGTGAATTTTTAATCTTATTTACCTAAATCTATATTTTTAGTGGTTGTATGTTTTATATTTATTTAGTTATACAAATCAGTCAGCAACTTAGCGTATCATTGTAAGATATTGCCTTCTCTTTAGCCTGTGGATGGTCCTTTGGCTCGCAAGGGGTCTCGCCAGCCGGTTTGCATGTGTCTGCAGCCTGTCATTGTACCTGCTGGTGTGGCGATTTATTTGATCTTCTACCGTTTCCACGTCAAGATCATGGTGTAGTGAGGCGCCTCGGATAAACCATGGGCACCCTGTCATATGCCGCAGAGCTTTGTTTTGAAAAGTTTGTATCTTTTTATACCCTTGCAGAGGGTATTATAAAATTGGTCAGATGTTTGTAACGCAGAGAAGGGATCGTTTCCGACCCCATAAAGTATATATATTCTTGATCAGCAAGAGAAGACGAGTTGATATAGCCATGTCCGTCTGTCTGTCTGGTGCTGCGCGAACTAGTCCCACAGTTTTAGAGCTATGGCATTTAAAGTTCGTATATAAGCTTTTCTATACAGCCACATGCACATCTGCGATTTTGAATAAGATCGGACAACTATATCATATAGCTGCCATACAAATACAAACGTTAAATGCGAATAATTTCTCAATTTTTTGAACAATCTTATCCAAACTGATTATGTACATGAATGAAAAGGGATTACATCATATGAGTGAACAATCGGATAAACATAACGCCTGATTTCGACGATATAAAATTTGCCTATACGCATAAGCAGTGAAGTACATACATATATGTGTCAAAATTGCGATTGTGTGTGTGTGAATATGAATATCAATCGCTACATTGTCTTGGCACGCTTACTATTTGGCGATTGGCTGCCCCCGGCCAATGTATTTAAAATATTTCTTTATTGGATTAAGAAACAAAAAATTGTTTAGGAAATAAAATGTAATGGTCAAGAGCTGCAGGGGTATACAAACTTTGGCTTAGCCGAAGTTAGCTTCTTTGATATTTTTTTTTTATTTCGAGTGAGTTTTTCTTTTGTTTTTGTTTTGTGAGTGAGCTTCAGAGTTTTTTCTTAAAAGTGAAAGAATTTGAGTATGATTTCAACTAAAAAGGAAAAGAAAACATAACAATGTAAGTTCAATCGAATTCTAAAGTTTATTTACAAAATTTATAAGCTTAAAAACACTTTCAATTAAGAAGAAGAATTACAAATTTTTAGTTCAGGTTTTCTTCTGTGAAGCCTTTAAAACATTGTATGACTCTCGGTTTCAACTCAATTCAACTTCAAAGGACGCCATATATGTACATATACCATGCACCAAGTGGAAATAAATTTCTTTGGCATGCCGCAACTCGCTCACTTTCGCTCACTCTTGTATGGACACTAGCTCTTTAGCGCCCTTTTCTATGGATGCATTATAATGAAGGAAGAGATGAAAGGGAAATATTAGATTACAAACGTCCCAGCTAATAAACGAAGAACAGAAAAAATATTTGTGAATGCAACGAGTCCTTATCCAATAAATTTTTATATTGCGGTAGTATCAAAATATATTTTATTTGTTGTTGTATCAAATTATAAGGGGTCTTCCATTTCGTACTCTATTCTGGGGATGTACATATGTACATATGTATGTACATATGTGCAATTAGTTTACCGATTACTATGAGAATTATTAGTTAGTGTTGGTTTTTGTTTTGCTTTAATCAAGAAATGCGTCTTTTCTTGTTTTGTGGTTTGCCTTTCGCTCATAAATATTACTGCAACTTTTGTCTTTCTAAATAGAAGCAGGAGGGCGACTTTATTTCTATAAAAATTAATTTGAAAAAAATTACAACTTTATGCTTAGACACCTAAAAGGGCTTTTTTTAGATGTGATTAAATTAAATGTTTGCTTTGTACTGAAACAATGTGGGTTAATCTTAACTGACAAGTAGCTGGAAATTTGACATTTTGTTGGTCCTGGACTAATTTGATTTCATTTTTGGGTAGAATGTTGATTTTCAGATAAATAAATGATGCATCATCAAGTAAAAATTCATACATCTATTACATTTTTTTCACATGCTGTTATGTGCACACGAGCACTTTAGCGCCCCACCGGACAAATCCGAAGCTTTGAGTACAAATCGTTTGTATGTACTATATCTATGTTTTGCCACCTTAGAAATTATCTAATTTAATTATAAAAAGCATCGTTCCATCATAATATAGATTGGTAGATGATAAAGTCTTGATCCTGTCTCCAAGTAAAACTCCGTGCTAGTCCTTGTACTATTAGCTTACTATTATGTGACAACTCAGATCAGACTCAGAAATTGTACTAGCATGTTGCTGCAACAAAGTTGTTCATCATTGTTGCAGAAACAAAGCAGCCAGTGTTTTGCCAATAACGTTGTGCAACACTGTTGGCACTTGCGAGGGTGTTTTTACATTTTTATCTCCGTACAATATTAGGGAAATTTAACTTACGACGGGGAGTCAATAATATCGTGACTTTGTAAATGAAGATTCGACAAAAAATCTTTTTATTTTTAGTCTCTTTAGAGCTACATGAGAGATAGAATTTCTCCTGGGTTCCAGAGAGAAAATATTTCGGATTTCTTCTGCTGTACATCAGCACATGGTCGTGCCCCAACATCACAAACTTTTTGAACGGCCTCCGAATTAAACCTTCAAAATTTTGCTTTTGATTTGTGCAATAAAAAATTTTCATTATGAAAAACTTGTTTAATTCGTTTTTAATTTAGGAAATAATCATATATGTATATGTACTTACAAATATAATTTATATACAACAATATTAATACTAAATCGTGTCTTATATGCGTCTCGCGTTTTTCGTTTCTAAACTAATGGATGGAATGACTTAAGTTTAAACAAAATTATAAAAGGAAAGTACAAAAAATTAACGTGTGGGGTCGTTCGTCAGGCTAAAGATACATGTAATCTCGAGAATTATTGCTAGGACCATTCATTGATTGATTGATTTACATGGCCGTCTCCAAGGGCTGACTGTGACTACGACCGTTGGTCTGCAGAGGTTGTAATCCCCCAACATTATCACCATCATCGTTATCAAAATCGGTCTCCAAAAGAGCCTCCGATTTGGATCGATGATAAGGGCTTGGATTAATGATTTGTGGTGAAGGTGTCTGGGACGACGACCGCGCCTCCTGATAGACAGTCTTTGGGCGTGATGGGGAGGCCGTAGGAGCCTGAGACGGAATTGCTGGCGGTTGAGCCAATGGTCGGGGTGTACGATAATGTGATGTGGGTGCCTTACTGCTACGTACTGCAGTGTAATACGAGTCCGGACGACGCATATCCGCAGGTTGCACCACCGCCGGAGCCGGGCGATATAGCGCTGACTCTGTGGAGTAATTGAATTGATCTAGTTTTTGATCGAAAGGCAGTGAATCACCGCTGCTGCGCTGATGTGTAGGCATGAAACTGCTGTGAGAGCTGTCACGTTGATATTCGGGTAGATTTTGTTTCAATTCACTAAGAAAAGCTAGACCAGGCTGTCCGCGACGACCGCCAATAGGTGCTCTTGGTCCTCCACCACTTCCACCTGGACCCACCATTTCTGTGCGAAGCGGCAAAGTGCTGGCATTGCCATAATAATCCGAACCAGCTTCTTCAATTTCTCCATCTGTATGATGTATAATTGGCGTATCTTCGGCCACACTATTGCTAATGGAGTTGGTGCGTGTTCCGCCGTAAGTGGAATTATCTCGGAAACCCTCATTTCGATAGCTCAATTCAAAGGCATCGGGTTCCAGAGCAGCGGCAACAGCACGAGCGCGATGGCCACTAGCCTTTGATATGGTGGCTACTTTACCACCTCCCGCAGCCGCCGGTGATCCTTGCTGATCTGAATGAAGTGGCCGCAAAGCATTCTGATTGACATATTCATTGTAATGGGTCTTGGGTTCATAGCCCTCAAAACTGCCCGGCTCCGAACTGAGAACACTTTTGTCCATGGAATCAATAGAACCATTTGCCACCATTTGTTTATAGTCGGGAGTTTTGGATAAAGTACCATTGCTGGACATGTTCTATAAATGAAATGCAAAGGAAAATAAAATAAACGGAAAAATAAAATTAAGAACAAAGGGAAATACGAAAAAGGAACGCAACAAAGCTTACTGATAAACTTAATTTTCAAACACCGATTAAATTTTCTATATCTATAAAATTATTCTATATCATAGCCAATTTACATTCTTATAATTTATGTATTTTATTTTCGTTAACCGCCTAACTTACTTTAAGGAGGAAACACTACGTTTGAAATTTGAACATGGTCTAAAAGAAATTATTATTTGCGTTAAGTAATTAAAGTTGCCGCATTTCAAACTTCCTTTTTGAGCATTTCCCCCCCTTTTTTTTTGTTCATCTACTACGTTGGTAATTCGATTTAAGTACGATACCCTTACTTAAACATATATCCATAAAGAGTTTAAAATGAATAGGTTAGTGAAAAAAAATTGCAAAAGAAAACTCATACATAATTTGGCCTTCTCCTTAGCGATCCTTGCGGATCGATGCTGTTTAGACTACGTAAACTTTGACGTATGCTGTTACGGCGTTGCAAACGTTGTACGTGACGATGCTTGGATTTGGCAAACCAACAGAAAGCAACCAAAATCAATAGAATAATGGCCAAAACGAATGCCGATATAATACTGATGGCAAATATATCTGCACGCCACGACAATGGATCAATTATGACCTGAAAAGAAGAGAAATTAGTATTGTTAATCACTGATTTCTTAAAATTCTCTATAAATCGTTTACCCTTGGATCCATTTCACATATGAAACCTTTCTCTTTGGCGCAATCTTCCACTTCAATTTCACCAAAAACAAAACTGGTGCAACGCTCTATGTGATTATAATCCTGTATCCATACTTTTTCCGGATATTTCAGATGTCTCATTTGACTTTGTAGGTATTTCCATAGCGTTAGCTTATCGGTTCTTAAGAAGGGCATAGATGAATTCTCTGAGCGACAAAAATCACGAGCCTCATGGAAAGTCATCGGTGCTCCGACATAAATGAAGCAAGTGTCATGAACCAATGCCCAACCGGGGGGACATTTGCCATCCAATATTGTTTCATTATTCATTTGGAAAGGCACAGCTAAAACCTCCAGAAGCATGGGGTCGTCTAAAAATATGATTTAGAAATATTAGTTGTACCGTAATTGTGGCATCGAAACTTACCCGATTTGTCTCTGATACGTGACTGAACCGAAATAGTATTGTTATAGCTCCAATAATTGTGGCGTGCATCGATCTTAGAACTCCAGGTCTCAAAGGTTCTGTTTTGATAGTCAAAACTCAAACTACATGTGTGAAAAATAATAAAGTATTAATAAGAAAATTAGTCAAGTTGGAGGAGAGAGTGAGGTTTTGGCTAAGTTTTGAATATTTCCAAATCTCTTTTAAAACAAAGACAACGAGAGAGAACCGCGACTTCGAGTCTGACAAGCCTGAGATTGAGTAATCAATTGAGTTAACCCAAAGAACTCCTCTTTGTGCGTCGCTCATGCTCTCAAAAACGTTACTCATGTACTGCTCTGGTCTGTCTTTTGATAAAAACTTACATAGAGTTATTGACAGTCAATAGTTCATAATCATTTTCATAGTTTTCGAAAATATTATCCGCATATTGTTGGCCCGCTGTTCCAGCCACTATGGTCGCTCGTGTCATCCAATTAGTGGCAACGTTCCTACAAATAATGGTGAAACAAAAGTTAATAATGCTACAGAAAACCCCAAGTTATACTCCTCACCTATAGAAGCCATTGTGAGCCGTTGTCTGATAGATCTGTAAACGAACTTTCTCAAATCCAGAGACCTCCATAATACGTCCACCGATATTACTATGCACATAGTTGTAACTAAAGTTTGAAACAACTTGACGCAAACGTATAACATCCTCATATCCAGCCATATTTTGGGCAAAGTAATTCCTGTATAAATCCACTTCTTGATAGGGCGAGGATTGACGTCCTTCTACATAGAGTGCCGGACGATTTCTATTACGCACGAACAGATTATGATGGACAAAGCCACGCAATGATGTGGCTGTACCCCTAGAATCGGCACGTATGCGTAAACCTCCCTGGTTTTCCATTAATAGGTTGTTCTATAAAAGTAGACAAGAATAAATATTTTGTGCTAAACCAAATTTTCCAAATATACTTACCATAAAGTATAATGAATTCATATTTTGTACGTCTAAATTCAAAGCGGAAGAACAGGTGGAGAAATTGCCATAAAGTTGACGGCAGTTCTTCTCAATACGATTGCCTATGAGTGTTAGAGTGGGTGTAACCTCGCCAGCTGAGGCATAGCTAACGGCACCTTTCATAGCACCAGAAATATGCGTATCGGTTATATTGTGCAGGGCATCGCGATCTGTCGATATATAGTTGCAAAATTATAGAATAGTGGCCTTTATCAACAGGAAGCGTAGAATGCCGTCAATAATTGGCGATCCTTAGCTAATTGTGCGTCATTTGGCGAATACTCACATTGTCCCAGCGTTGATATGGGTACAGTAACCACTTCAGCTATGAAACCGTGAGTTTCGGGTGCTCCACTCGCTACTAGTTGTAGACTCATTGTTGGTCCTTTAGTTTTGAAGAATGCTCGTTGGTTGTCCGTATCAGATTCAATTTTACCCAAATACGTTGCAGTTACATTGTAGATATCGCCATCATATAACTTGATAAAGTCCGTTCTACCATAGAGTTTCGAATGGTTGAACAAATTTGATTGTAATAAGCGAAAACCAATGGGCTTAGCTCGAAAAGCTGATGTGAAAATCTTAACACAATTCACGGGATTGTTATCGTACTTGTAGTAGATCAACATACGTTCTTCAATAGTCAAGACCTTCTGGGGGTCGCATATATCGACCAGGGAAAATACCTTATATGGCAGATCGAGACTTTTCAGCGGAGTGAAACTGGATTCATCGCTGTCACGACCTTCGCCGGTGAGTGATACAATGCTTATGCCTGTACCCAAAGTTTTCGTGATATTTAAATGATTGAGATTAAGTTTTCCACTGGGTGCAATTAGATTAATGCCATGATTTGCCGACTTTTCGATGGTAACCGATGCTATTGAAGGACTCTTATGAATGGCTTGTATTGCGGCTGATTTGTGATTGTGAAGGATGCCAGCTTGCTCTATACGCACATACTCCAATTGACTTTCACGTTGCGGCATCTGGCCATACGAGCGGGTGTTATGCAACGAACGATGTTCATATTGTATCTCTTCGAATTTAGAATTGGCAAATCGTATGCCACCCCAATAGACCTCATCATCGGCCATGCTATTGCAGCTGACAAAAACATAAACATCATCCCATTTGCATTCATGACGATGACCATAGAGCTGACCATTCAAACGCTCCGAGCAATCCTCCATTCGTTCTTCATCGCCACGACACTCGAGCGGCTGAACCCACGACCAAATGCGAGTCAAAGAGTTCGTGTGAAACTCTATGCGACGATCGTGTCCGTAGTAAACGTTCAGAGGATCGAATCCTAGTTCACGGCATACAACTTGAGCGTTGCGTTCCGTGAAACGACCATCACAGATTGGAACCCATTGTAGAGTAGTATGGTTGAAGTACTCCAAAAATCCTTCGTTTAAATCAAACAGACCATCGGCATCTCCAGTGCAGTTATTCGAGCTAGTGCAAAGTCTAATTGAATCAAAATCGGTTAGAGCAGCGCTCATATCTTCTAAAGAACGTTTTCTCGGCGGTGGCGACGCCATTAATGCCTCTCTGGTAGCATTTTTAAATGGTCGCATGGTTATAGGAGATTCCTGATAGCCCACAGCGATCAGTGTGCCCAACACTAGAATTCCCACATTTGGTTCAAATTCCATGTTAACGCCATGTTGAATTGTCAATGTTTGTCCCGGCATCACAGTGATATCAGATGATATATAGTAGGGCGTCTGTTGTTTCCTCAAAATCAAATCCTTATAGACTCGTCCACCTCGGTAGGTCGAAAGATCGATTTCTTGATCTTGCTGATTGAACGGGGTCACCACCGAAACACTAGCCTCAAAACTGTCCTCAATTAAGAACGGTTGATAGATCACATCTGCATGATCGTTCCAATTATCAAAGTCGAATATTTTCGATTCAATGTAATTCGATTCCTTTGAGCCCCACCAATTTTCACGGGCCTCAAAATAGTTATTTAAACGCGCTGATCTCACACCCGCAACTAGATTATACTCCATTTCATTGTCGGCCATCAAATTGCGATAGAGTCTTACATTTTGAACACCATCCAAACGTATCACAGCAGTGGGCAACTGATGCTGTTTGCGTACACGTCTCGCGGCCTTCATATAGTGACGGTAATTGGCCATCATGGTAACAATGCTGTTTTGCTTGAACGTATTGTATTCAATGCTTGCCGGTACTTGTCCCAAAATCTCGCTCAAGCTGTCCGCTTTGAAGAGTAATATGAATTTAGCATTATTCGATTCGAAGCGATTGTTATCGAAACGTAAACGTTTTTCCATGCCATCCAAAGATATGAGAGCATTAGGGCAATTATTTTCACGGAAAACATTTGACGTTATGTTAAATACAGTATAATGACCCTGCACAAGAATTTGGAAATCTTTATTCCTCTGCCAGGTGCTATTACCAAAGTAAATGGAATGAGTGAAATTCTCATTGTATTGCCAAACGTATGGTAAATCCACATGGAAGCCTCCGTGAGTATTTTGCTCCACTGTTGTATCCTGTATAACATAATGGAAGAGATTATTGGACGAGCGTAGATCTTTGGAACGTTGTCGTATGCCTAACCCATTCTGGGTGATTAACGATGAGTTGATTTGCAGTGTGATCTCGGATAGATTGCTTGATATGACATCCCAGAATGGTGACTTGATGAAAACAGCCTCACGTGTATTATAACTTATTTCCGAATTGATCAATTTAATCGATTCATTGGCTTTACGTAAATAGTATTCACCATTATCACCTATATACCGATTGTAGTAGTAACCTGTGATGCCACGTAGATTCTTTTGGATTTTTGTCGAACGAATGGTTAAAGTGGGCACAGGACCACTCACTATGCGATTCCGAATATTCTGCACCGGAGCAGTGACTGTACTTAACATCAAAACGGCACCGCCCAAAGCCTGCAAACCACTTTCATAGTAAATAATGATGCCATAACTACTGCTCGTCACCGGAAAGACATTTAAGTCTCTCTTCACTTGCCACAGATCACTGCGTATATTCTCCGTGCGTGCATTCAATATGGTAATGCTCTCGGTCGATAAATTGTGAATGGGATTCAATAGTTGTATCCCTATGACGTAGCCCGCAGGACATTGTACGACGATTTTCTGATTAACCGATTGACCGAGCAGCTCCTCCGTCCTTATGTACTTGTGTTCAAAGGTGCCCAAGTCAATATTCGAGACAGTTGGATGTGGCAGCACATACGGAACATAATCGGTGCCAAAAGAATTGAAATCTGTCGCCATATAGAACCAACCACCAATTTCCTTTTGATCCATGGCCGAGATGACTGCATCATGGGAAATGCCGCTACCCAAATTCTCCTTAATTATTGAACCAGAGATGCGAAAATCCAATTGCTTCATACTGATGCCACTGCCACGATTGCCCGAGAACTCGGAGTTTTTGATATTATTCACCGATTTGCCAGCATAGATATCGGCATAGATAACACCGAGGCCATCTTGGAGATTATTAACGACACGAACATTTTCCAAATTGTGACGAGCATGATCCATCTGGACGGCGGGCTTGAAGGCATTTGTTGTGTAATCGAAGAGACCGGCTTTCTCCACGGTGACATACTGAAGATCGGCTCGCTCTGCCAGCATGCTGAAACGTACTCCAGCCCATGCGCCCTCGTAGCAGCGTATACCCACATCATTCTCATGGGTGCAGCTATTCTCGAATTCGTATTCAGCTCGACATTTTGTGACATCACGATCGTGTGGAGTACAACGAACATTGGCCACTAGAACATCTTCCGAAGTGCCTGCGTTGGGTAATTGCGAACGCAAGAGACGCCAATCTTGAGGATTCAATGAGTAACCCAATTGATGGCAGACCAAAGCAGCATTTAATACATTCCACCCGTAATCACAGACAGTACCCCAACGTCCCTTCAAATATAATTGTAAACGTCCTTCATGGGCACCGCCAAGGCCTCCAACTAAACGCACTGGAACTCGAGGAACTGTATCACCGGTGGGTATCATTTCCGTTTCCTTATCGATGGCTTCCGTTTCGCTATCCAAATCAATAGTCTCCGTGTCATTATGCTCACTGATGATTGTTTGACGTTTAAGCGTGAAGAGTATATCATCGGGACGACTACCACGGGCTTCCAATTTGCCAGCGACCATCATGCCCACGCTCGGTTCGAAACGCAGTGTGGTACCAGGTTGCAATATCAATTTTCCTCCTGGTCGAATGTTTATATCCTTGGTCACGGTATAGGTACCCGGCGGAATTGACTCCTGGCCATCAACCTCACCGCCAATAATATCACCACCATCCGGGAAGAAAGTAGGCACCACCGTGGATACACTTATCATTGCCGTTGTTCCTGGATTCGTATTATGCAAAAGAAACGGCAAATAGCTGATTTTGGCCAAATTATAGCGATCATTACGATGAAAGAGACGCGCATAAATGCGTTTCTCATCCGGATGACCCAACCAATTGTATGTGGCATTTATAATCTGACTTTGATCAGTCAATTGAGAGCCTATTTCATATGCTGAATCCAAGTTGTGCAAAATATTTCGAAAGATATCGATATTACTGGAACCCACGACCACCGGGGCGGCGACTCTGGAGCGAGGATTCAGACGTCCAGAACCATCGGAACCTTCGCTACCCGCAATGAGCGGTCCAAAAGCTTCTGTGATATTGTTTCCTCTCACAAAATTACGGGTAAACAGAATATTCTGCACTTCCGCACGACTGTATGGCGAGAGGGCAAGCGAAACCACATGGGCACCGCTGTTTCGCGTGAAGTAGTTGCTCTGTATCAAAAGTTTAACGGGCAGAAAATTGAATTCCGGAAATATATAATCATTATTGATATATATACAGCCATAGGAACCAAATCGGAACATATTATACTCAATTTTTCCTTGTAGATTCAAAGCTGGACTCAATATTATGGAATTGGCCTGAGAGTATTTGAATTGATTGTGGCCCAGCTGCAAGTTAAGATTCGGTTGACCATTTGCAGTACTCTGATAGCATGATTCGATGAACACATCATTTTGGAGGCTCCCGTTAAATTGATTTCCCGTTACATTCACCCAAATCGGACGACAATAATTGCCATGAAAGACGCCCATTTCCAAATTGCCACCAATATGGGAATATTCCACGACGCTCGTTTGATTAAAGGGAATATATTCCACACGATTCACATCGGTAGTATGATTTAACCAAGTGGCTATGCCATAGCCACGATTCGAGTTCACCGATGAGCGGGATATATTTCGATTACCGCCATAGTAGGTAATATTGACGCCAGCTCCATTATTGAAACTAATGTTGGAACTCGTGATATTGACATCTCCGGCACCCGAAGTGACGTGGACACCAGCAACATGACCATTACCAGATATGGAACTACTATGAACATGTATCTTCGATCTGATATTATCTATGGCCACTCCCCGTCCGCCATTATCCTCCACCGTTGATTCCGCCAATCGCAAATCGTAGGCTACAGAGTCTCCCGAAGTCATGCGAAAATAGGCATTTACATCCTGACGAGCATCCGCTTTTATCCGCACAAACATTTTCTCCCTAGTGCTAGTAACACTTTGGGGTCGTGTATAGTTTCTCGCTTGCCATGCAAACAACAGTCGATCATTTGTTGAGGCTCCGTCATAGATTTCCACCGTTGCCGTTTCATTTTGCATTAAAACAAAATGCTCGAAATGCAATGTCAAATAGTAACCAGAACGGGTAAAGAAATATTTGCCGCATTCCTTTCCAGCACCGGCATAATATTTTTGTGTAAACGATAGGGAAATAGGATACGTTTGTCCCGATGTTGTTGGCAGTGTGCAAAAATCATAGATACTCGCCCGATCCGTACGTTCAGTACCTCGCAAATCGTGTCCAACATATTTAATGCCATCCGCACTGTTATCCACCACAGAGCAACCATCCAAATTCACCAGACCTTGACTTGAATTCACGAAGACGCCGATGCCATTGCTTTTGCGAATGGTGACATTCCTCAATTGAAATCCTGCCCATGGTTTTGTGCTATTAAAACCAGTGTAGGCCGAATGACTAATCACAACATGCTCCATTTTTGGTGGCAAACCTTGAACTTCCACTGCCGATTTTGCCGCAAATCCATAACCGTTTCCAGCTCGAATAATATCCACATATTTCAATCTTGATTCTGATTGAGCAGCATACACAATATTGTCGCGTCCCAAGGATTTTGTTGATGGAGCATTGTCGAAATACAAACCACGCCAGTGACCCAGCGGTTCTGAATGCACTGGCTGACATTGTATACCCAAATCGTTGTGATAATCACAGGCCCCGGCGCCCATTTGTCGCGTATTCCAGGCTGTACATTGGCTCACAGCACTCTCACCTCCGCGACATTTCGGCTGCTCGTACAGCAAACGTGGATAATAGCCCGGAGTGCGTTCTACCCAATTCCAGAAGCGTCCTCCTCTATAACCAAGTTGTTTACACGCCACTGCATAATCCGCCAAAGTCCAACTAAAAGTCATTAACAAGTTGTTTAGTAAGAAAAATAAAATGGCAAAAGATGTCTCGACTTACTTTCTAGAATTGGAGCAAACGGATCTCCAGGTTCCCTTGTGGAAGAGTTGCAATCTACCTTCAACTGGTGTTGGGCCATCTACCAAACGAATGCCCTTTTCTTGATCATCGGGTAATTCCATTTTATAATTGGCTAGATTTGATTGCGATTTGAATACTATGCGTGATGTGGGAGTGCCCTTAAAAAAAATCATTTTGAAATTAATATCGCGAATAGTTTAGTGTCGAGAATGGAATGAATGGAAATATTTATTGATAAGGTTAGTCATCTGTGCTGTGCATCCAGTAGTCCACCTTTCGAGTGTACTAATCAAGTTAGCCCAGATACAATATGTTTACATTTGCAATTAGTTTTAGTCGAATTGATTGAAATTATAATGCAATCCATAGCCGAAGTCCTTAATAGCCAGCGCTATAATGTTAGTTAGTCTTTATGAGCTTGGCTATCAATTTTAAATAAATGAATACAATGCAATTGCTTAGAAAATACTAAAATTGTTAAAAAAAAATTAGTTAATTGTGGTAAATGTTCTTAATAGAAGTAACTATAGTAAAATAAAGTAAAATAATAGCGTACAAATAGTGTAATCTGACATACAGGAAAATTGTTTAAAAAAAAATTCCAAAAAGTCAAGAGTGTTGTAAGCAAAATTCTCTAAAATCCATCTAACCATAAAATACAAATAAGAAGAGTATATATACATAAAAAGAATATAAAGAAACGTATCAAAAAATAACTTTCATGTACTGATTGTAGACTTAAAAGCAACAAATTCACAAAAAGCAACAAATTCACACTGTTTTGCTTGCAATATTTGGGCAAAAAGGTAATTTTTAACATAGAGGAATTATATTTCCTTGTCTAAAATAAATTAAACTTTTGTTTAAATAAATAAAAGAATTAGGAAGCGATGTCAATGATTAGATTGCCCCAATACAGACTATATAATATTAATATTTCAAAAATAAGCGAATCTGTCTTAAAACTTTATTGCGGTATAGAAAATTTGAGTAAAATCACAAACTGAATTTCTCATATGATTTTTGATCAACTTTCTTAACTCACATTTTGTATTTATCTATCTATCTCTATCTACTTATTTTCATTTGGAAATTTCTCCAATTTTCACCTTATTCTCCGCCTTTATTTGCTTCTCACGTTTTCTTCGATTCGTTGCAATTTTTCTGTTCATTTTCAATTATGATATTGTTTTCCCGCAGATCACAATGTCTTGGCCTTCGATTTCCAATTATTATTAATGTTATTTTTCGTTGCGCTAATTTACACCTCGAGATACAACGCCCACTCCGAAGAGACATTCATTCAATTTCATCTTTTTAATTTAAGTCGTAGACAAATTGTGTGAACTTTTAACCTTCTCTCTGTCGGACTGACTTTACCTCAAGAATACTTTGCATATGACAATTTACCCGAAAATGTTTGCCTTATCATAATCTATTTGGAAAGAAGTCTTAGCTTATTTGTCCATTTTAATTATAATACAATCGTCAATTATGCCTCAATGCTCTGCCGACATTCACTTAAATCTAATTAACCCTTAATGACCCTCTGACCGAGCACACTCCCATACAGCTGCCTGATTAAGTGACAAAGCTCAACTTCGGTTACTCTTATATGAATCGGACATGCAAAGTGCAAGTTATATATCGGTAATTGGTGCCATTCCGAGTTATTAAAAGAGGAAATGAACTTGGCTGACCCAATTTAATTTTCGTTTTCTTTACACCACCATCAAAGAGTTGTGCGCCTGCGCTGAGGCCCTAACCTACCACTACAACCATGAACCATAAGTATACGGAATGTGTGAGGAAATCTTATCTAAAAGTCAACAAAAAAAGCAAGTGCTACGACATTTTTGCTTTATTTGTTGTTGTTTTTTTCTCTTTTATCTACGAGTACTATATCACAATCGTTACTCATTCAGTCAGCTTTCAGTTGGTTTGTTCTGATAAGAACAGGTGAGTTCAGTGATAGCTTAATCATTATTCGCAAAACAGGTGGAATTACTGATAAATATACTGAGAATACACTAAGGAAGTACCCTATACAAAATAGTTAATAATTTTTAAAATTGAAATATTTTTTAATGAATATCTTAAAGCCGATTGGTTCGAACAATATATTACATATATTTTTTTTTTTTAATGGACTAAAAAATTAATAAAAAATCAGGGAAACTTTAGGCGTTTGTAATTTAAAATAATTTTAAAAATATATAGTTAAATATATATAAAAGAAATAAATTAAAGATTCTATAAGATACGCTATAAATAATCTTGACCTTTCTAAGGCCTTACCCAATGGGTTAACGAAGGACGAGGCTTGGAAAAAGCAGCCAGTAAAAACAAGTTTAGAAGCCTCTATCATAGAAAATATATCTTATAGATGAGTTTGTATAGCTTAGGCTTTCCAAATTTTTTTTTTAAAATTTGTTGCTCTCTTTATGCTTCTTATATACCCCTCAAATACCCTGTTTACTTGGAACTTACCACTGCTTGAAGAACTCCTTTAACTTTCAATCCTTTGGTGGGGGCAAATTCTATGGTAACTCCTGGTTCGATGGTCAAACGAGCTCCACGAATCACCTCCAAGTCATCGCGTGCCAAATAGGGACTCTCGCTGAGTCGTAGAATGCGTTCGCTAAGGATTTCGCCACCCTGCAGTTCTGTATATGATGTTGACAATGCTGATGGTGGCGATGATGTCATCATTGTGATGGCAGGGGGAAGGGGCGGCAATGACGCCTGGGTGGCAGGCAGCAAATGTGTGGCGGCGCCATCGAGACTGGCAAACTCCAAATCATTCTCTGGCAGTAATTCTACTTCCAATTCGGAATGGGGGGGTGGCATTTGCTCTGATTGCGCTCGACCTAGTTGGCCTAGGGACAACAACAGGGCCAGGACAAACAGTAAACATATGTTGGCCCCCCATTTGGTGGCAGCAGCAGGGAGCAGCGCTCTGTGGCAGTTTTTGATATTATTTAATTTTTGTTGTTGTTGTTTGGTTTGGTGGCAGCAGTTCGTTTTATGTCGTTGCAGCGTCATTTGTGCATTGTTTTTTTATTCGTCGTTTTTTTTCGTTGAATTTATATATTAATATATATTTTTAAATATGTATTTTAATTGTTTAAATAAATTCATATACTTTACATTGCCAGGGCAGTTGATTTATAGATATTTAACAGCTAAAAAAAAAGATAAAAATATATTTGAGATTTATTTTATTACACATTTCACTTATTTTTTCTCTAGCACTTTTGTGAGTTTTTTTTACTTTCTTTGTTTTGACAATTTATTTGTGTTTTATTTACATATATTAATTAATTTATTTTCTTTGTTTTTATTTTAACATTTTATTTGTGATTCATTGCTTATGCTTTAATATTTAAATTGTTCTTCACGGATATTTTATATTTTGTTTTCTTGATTTAATATTCTCTGTGAGCTTTTTTTCACAGTTTTTTTTTTCATTTATGTTTTCATAAATTTGATCACAATTTTCACAGATTTCTTTTAAATGCTTTGAATGGATTTCATGCTGTTTTTCACGATTTTGAAACGTTTTTCCCCTTAATTTTCCACCGACATCATCTACACTTTTTCGTGGCCTTCTTCATACAACAAAACTGAAAACAAGCCTCTTGCAGTGTCTTAACCAACTTTCTGATAAGCCGCTGCTAGACTGAAGAAACAACAGGCCCTAAATAATAACAACAAAAACAAAAGGCCCAGCAACACGACGAAAAAAACCAATACAAATACCCATACCTATACGAACTCCCCCAACCAAAAGTCACACACACATATATAGACTGATTACCCACCGAAGGAAATACCGAAAACCAACAACTTAAAAAACACGTCCATACGCAAAGAACCGTTAGTGGCGACTGAAATCCACAACAGAGAGAGAGGGTTATTACTAATAACAAAAGAGAAAGAGGAAGCAAGAGAGAGATACTAGAGGGAGAGAGAGAGAGAGAGTAAGCTATCGACTGCCAAGCAACGACATGTAAAATGTTTTTGTTGTTTGGGGCTTTTGTAAAATAACTGTAAATGTGCAGGCATTTCATTCATATACCAAACCAGAGAGAGGTAGAGAGAAAGAGAGAGAGAGCAACGCACGCATCGTCAGGTCTCTGTTGTTTTTGGTGGGTTACGTATGCGTAGTAGCTGATGGTAGAAAGCACTCCCCCACCCACATCTCTCCAACCACTCTTTCCAAGATACAACAACTTTTTCGATGTGTTTTCTTTTGGTTTCTTCTTCTTGGACTTCGTTGTCATTTTCTTAATATGCAAAGCAGCAGCTATTGGGTGCGGGCAGTGGCTTAGGTAGGCGGTGGAGGTGCTGGTGGGGTAGTTGGTTGCATGCGTATCGATAATCTCTGACTCTCTGTATGTGACTCAACTGACTGAAATGTGTATGCAAGTCCCGACGAAGTGCATTCAACAAAGACTCATAAGTTTATTGTCATCTTGGCCTTTTTTATGGGTTTTTTAACTTTATACATATGTATGACACTACGCACTTTTCGCCTTTAAATTTTTAAATATATAAACTACTACTAGGACCATCAGTTTTTCCTTTGTTCTTCAAAACAAATATGACTAGTTGATAAAGAAGCTCAAATCGAGTATTAAGCTAACATTCTTCTGTGATTTTTCTTGTATTTTCTTGTGTATTTTATAGTTTAAGTAACTTATATTAGAAAAATATTTTATTGATAAACTTTGCACACCTTGCAAAAAACAAACCTAAAAAACTTTTATCTATCGTTTCAAAAATTAATATTTAATCTAATCGGATAAATAAATATGACCTTGGTTTCGCATAAACCTAATCAAAAGATATGTTGTCCCCTAAAATAACATACATATGTCAGTACATATGCATTTAGCAGCTAAAACTAAAGCATAAAATTATAAAAATAAGTTTGCTTTTGTTGCTCATAATTCTACGAAAAAAACTTTTCTTCTTTTTTATTTACCCAGATGAGAGAGAATTTCAAGGGTAAGTATCTTTCACCTTATTTCTTCTTAATATTGATCAAATAAAAGCCTTTCACTTGAACTATAACAAAGAGGGAACGGTTCTTCAGGGTTCATGGCGTTCGATTTGTGGGAATCGCTAGGGGCCAATTTAACAGCAAATTGGTTATGAACTAGTTTCCATTCTAACTATTTTGTATGGGTTCAACAAACTGTTAAACTAACACTTAATAAAGTCAAAAAAAAAAAAATTGGCCAATTTGGAAATAATTTAATAATTTTGTTCTCTTCCTCTCTATCTCTCTCTCTCTCTCTCTCTATCAACTTTAATTAGATTTGTAAAAGCTAACAAAAAATTAGTCATCTTTCATTGAGATACTATTTGCCGGCTTTTAAACAATTTGCAATAAATTAACTAGATGAGTAATACAACCCACATACACATACATATGTACATATATTTTCTTCTCTCTCTTTATTGATGATGCTCTTTGACCAGCAAGCAAAATAAAAATCCGAACAAAACTAGAAGCTTTATCGCCTGGCCAAAAAGTAGCATGCGTTTGAGGTAGATAACTTTATCTTTCAAATATTTAAAGCCCTGTTAATGCACTTGACTTTGTCTCCTTTGGTTTTATTAGGGTTCTTAATGATTGATAATGTCAATTTCCTTTTACGTAAAGCGTTCAAATGAGCGTCATCAGTTGTGAGTAATAAAAGAGCGCTGTAAGCGAACGGAAGTAGGAACGCAGGAGCACTAGGGAAGGGGTAGCCCAACAAGTGCAATGACTGGACTGCAAAAACAACTACCAACTCCATCTACCAACTGTCGTTTCAGTTGGTTGACTGCCGCGCAATGCTGTTTGGCCACAAAACCGACAAATTTGTGAATGCAACAAATATGTTTGGTTGGAGGTGTGAGAGGAGGAGGAGGTAAAGGTATTCCATAAAGTGCAAGAAAGCGTGCAAAAGATCGCTTTAATCTATGCGATTTATGCTTCGCTGGGAACGACCGCCGCTTCTTCGTTTTACTGTTAATCATCATAATCTTTCGTTCTAATTACAAGAAAATCAGTGTTTTTTTGCGCGCTAGATACGTTTTGGTTCTCTTATTTGTTGTGTTGGTATGGGTGAGTTTGGTAATACGCGTTGCTTTTTGGCCAAGACACTAACACAACCTCACTTTTTTTTTCTTCTTTTGTGGCTTTGTTTGCAGAGCTTTTTTTCACACACTTTTCACATTATTTCTTCACTTTTCTTGCAGATTTCCTCCCACTTTGTAGATATTTGTTGTAGTTTTATATATTTTAATACGTTATTATTAACAAATTGTTGATTTTTAAGGCGCGGTCAACAAGCAAGCGATCTTACACACTTACATACATATAGACAAAAACAACAAAGCACCGTTGAGATCAATAGTATTTCAGCGCTCACACACGTCTTTTCCGTCGCGTTGTTGTACACCTTCTGAGCGACGTCGTCTCTGAGCGCATTGAGCGAGCGTCACTTTGTCGTTTTTCTTGCCACAAAAAACAACGTTAAGTTCTGCCAGGTTAAATATGCTATATACAAAGCTTTAGCAATCGACCGTCGGGAGAGTAAGCGAAGAGAGAGAGAGATATTCAGACAGAGATATTGAGAGAGGGAGAACTTCACAACAACTCAGTTATGTTTTACCTTGGCCCGAAATGATTGCAGTCATCGCTTAGCTTAGCTTTTCAAGCAGCAGCGTCCAGTTTCTGCCTTTTGCTTTTTGGTAACATTGCACAGAAAAATGTAATAACAGAAACTCTTACCTGTTGCATTAACAGCGGCTGCTGTTAAGTTAGATCTACAGTTTGACAAGAGTTGTAATGTGAGTTAGGACTGGACTTGACCCTTAGCTAGGTTTCGTTGCTATGGCTAACTAAAGTTATTCAAATTACTTTAAAATAATCAATTTACTATGCTGTATCTACCTGTTTGGGATATGATTGCATTTAAAGTTTAGATACTTTCTTTAACAACACCAACATTTATATTTTTCTTGATTGGTTTAAGTAAAAAAATATTTCTATCATTTAAGTTTAACGGCCAATCTGAAATTGGAAACTGTGAACTGTTAGCGTTCAAAAAATGATTTATTTTGCATACTTTAAGGTTTCACGAATTCTGCTTTCAAATGATAACCCAACAAATGATATTTATTTAAATTATTTTTCTATAGTTTTACCTGAGTTAGTTCAAGTTATAGTGTTTGGAATTCGAAATACAAACCATTTTTTGGTTTGCTCTACAGGTAAACTTAAATATTTGTTTGGCGTCAACAAAAACTGGATAAAAGACTCGCTCCCCTAGGACAACAGAAGACACTTAAGTGAAAATAATTGAATGTTAAGTTTAATATTAATGGGGCCTTAAGCCAATCAATAAAATACCCATTAGCTTTTACAAACAATAGGGCTTGAATAAAAAACACATTATATTGCATACTTTTAGGCCAAATATGTTATCTACACGTAGATAACAGATAACTGAATTCTACGCCACTGCACACTAGGCAGGATCGGCAAATAAGTGGCATAAATTCCTGAATTGCAGATATCTAACTGAAGCTTAGCATATTTGATAAAAATTTCGCACCTTAACTATTTAAGCAAAATGTTAAGTTAATTTAAATACGCCTCGAACGCCCGTATATGGCAATTTACGTGATCAGTTTTTAGAGCTGGAAATAAAAACGTACAATTTGAAAGGAAATTAAAAATGTCTAACAAATTTCGACGAATTAATTGCCGATATTAAATAAATACTTTTTCATTCATTCGCCATACCGCCAACTTTAAAATCCATTTGCAGTGTGCACTGATACAAATTCACTGTGGAAATTTAATCACTTTTCGTGCATTTACTTAATTTTCAAAGTCAAATATTTTGACGTTGATTTATAGAAAAAACATCAAAGCTCAATGTTGCGTTTCAGTATTTTCATCAACAACCAAAATTATTGAGAAAATAGCTATATTAAATAAAGTTGTTGTTTTTTTTTTCTTTCAAAATAGTCAAGCATTACAAAAAATGTTTAATTTAAAAGGGTTTACTCTCTATTTCGTGTAGTAAGTCGAATAAAATGGAAAACCAGAAGGCCGTGTTAACTTCGACCATGCCGAAGTTTGTATACCCTTGTAAGTTCTTGTGTTACTAAATCCCTAAATGAAGATCGCAAAATGAAAACGATTTTGTGAAAAAGACCTTATTTAGCCGCTATAGCACGGCACGCATGCGTATGCATGTATGTAGATATGCAGCATGCAGTTTTGCCATTTGTTTGTATGACAGGCATATCATATAATTATCCGATTTTGGTCAAATTTCGTAAGATTATAATTTCTTATGTGCAAATGTTATTTACCAAATTTGGTGATGATCGCAAAAGAAACAAAACTATTTTTAGAAGCAAAACTATTTTTGGTCCGATTGTTCCTATGAGAACTATATGATATAGTACGAACGTACGTATGATATAGTACGTATTTTTGGATGTATACGAAACTGTCAAATGTTAAGTTTTATGTTAAGTCGAAAAGGAACGAAGTTATTGATCTAAAACTCTTTTTTATATGGGAGCTATATGATATGGGAGCTATATGATATAGTCGTCCGATCCGAATGAATCCGAGATATACAATGCCTGCAGTTTATACAAAACTTCGTGCAGAATTGCAGCTCTGTAGCTACTTCGGTCTAGGAGGAGAATCTGTTGATCCAGACAGACGGAGAGACAGACAGACAGACAGGCAGACAGACGGACAGACGGACAAACGGATTTGAACTCGTCTTGTCATGCTGATCAAGAATATATATACTTTATATGGTCGGAGATGCCTCCGTCTATGCGTTTCACACTTCTGACCAAAATTAATATATCCTTTTTGCAAGGGTATAAAAAGGTAGTGGGAGTGGCTCACAATTCAGCAATATAGTGTTAAATTGTGAAATATTCCTCCTGCGAGTCAAGTAAAATAAAATCGGATGAAAGAAAAAGTTCAAGGTTTGTGAGAAGAAGTGCCCTACCCAAGGACCTCCGCATTCTACAAGTTTATAAAATTGAATAGGTTTGCGTTTTGAAATATTCTTTGTGGATATTAAATGTGAGTGTTTTAATATTTGGAATATTGCAAACGAACAACTATCTAAATAAATCTTAGCTTTGTGATAGTTTAAAAAGCTTGATGTGTCTTAATTCTTCTTACGTCACATTCTGGTGCTAGCACAAAATCCTTTTTGTTACAAGCGAATTTTCGTAGAAAATATTGAGGAAAGACCGAAGGGATTGTAGTATAAGACCTGGGAGCCTCAATGGGTATTCTTCTTACATTTACGTATGTTTTTGTACATTTTTTTGTCTTTTTGAAAATATGAAGTATAAATGGATATAGTCTTCTTTTTAAGAAAAGTCGATGTCGGAGAAAATGTACTTTTTATGTTGTCTAAGCTGATTTAAAATTCATTATATGTACTATATATACACATATCTGAGTTTTGGAAATTCGCACAGATAGTATTTTAGTAGGCAAATCACGTAGGCCTCACTCTATATGATATCATCATTGTTTTATCTGCCTACCAAAAACGACTGGGACAAAAGGAGAAACTTGGCCTTTTTATTATAGTTGCAGCACTCACACAATTTGATGTCATCATCTATGTGATGAGACAGGCGGCCAAACGGACGGGAAAAATTCCCTTCGCTCCACTCGACTTTTGATGATGTCTGCTAATTTACGTGGCTTCATTTTTAATTGAAACTTTCTACGTGTTCGAGTGCTCATACTGAACAAAATTTTTGTTGCCTTGGATTTGAATGCGAGGCTCCAATGTTAAATAGGCGTTAACCGCAAAAGATCTATGTGAAACGTGCCTGAAGTCTCTCTATAAAAATCTTTTTTTTTTCTGTTTTTTGTCTTTGATTGATGGGCAGCAGGCGAAATGAGAATGAGTGAGTCAGTTGTGATATGTTTTGTTGTTTTTATTATATATAATTTTATTTTTAAATATTTATTGCTAAAAAATATATATATATGTATTTTTTCGTTAGCCAAAAAAATCATTTAAAATTCAAAAAGGAAGACCATGATGGAATAAACGCGCTCTAAGTTGTAAAATCTACAAACAAAACTTATCAAACTTATTGAATCTCTTACAAGACTATTAAAAAAGTTAAACTGGAATGTTTGTTTTTTTTTCATGTGGTTTAGTGGTGGGCGTGGTGGGGCCTCCATTTTTAGTACATGTTTTTTTTTTTTAGTAGGCCCGTTGCCGCTTCGTATTTTACTTTTACTTTCAATTTTCAACCATTTTATTCCCTCGCACACAAAAAATCTTGATTAAGATTATCTTATAAATAGAAAAAACCGTAGGTATGTATATAAATTAAAAGTGGAAACAACAACACTTAGTGCTGGAGGCGAAAATAAAAGAAACTAACCAAGTAAGATGATCTAAGAAATCGGTACTAAATACATAACCTAAAAGGCACTTACAAATGCAGCAACATAGTGTGTGGGTTTTTAGTTTAAAAAGTCCTTATTCCATAGGTTTATTGCCTTGCCTAGACATTGTACTAAAATAGTTTAATTATAACTAATAACTAAGTTGTCATTAATGTCGATTAATTGGAATAAGTATATATCGAAATGAAAACAAAAAAGAGATTTAAATTCCAAGTACTCTAAACATCTTAATTCTTTCAAATCTAGTTTAAAATGGCTTACAATAAGACATAAAGTACTAAAATTCCAACAGTTCTCAATGTTCTAGAATGATAATTCAACCTCGCGATAGTTCCCAATCTAAGGATATAGTGTACTAAAAGTTCGTAAAATCTATATTAATCCTGTATGCTCGCGATCAGCGTCGCATAATATCCTCAATGCTAAAGCCCGTACGTCTGGGTGGTGCTGGTGGTGGTGCTGCTGCAACTGCGGGTGGTGGCGCCTGTCCAGGTGGTTCTTTTTCCCGTGCTGCTGCCGCTGCTGCTGCACTAGTTTCGGTACTTGTTACTGGTTTACCCAATAAATGTCTGGGTGGATGACGTGACATATTCAAAGCATAAATACTTTGATTCTCCATATAACAACGCTGATTCATCATATCGAGTGGTAGTGGCGGCGGCGGTGGTAATATTCTCTTTCGCATCGGTATGGAACCCAAAAAACTGGGCATGGCCTCGTGTGGCGAATGTAATGGTTGAGGAGATGGTTTTGTGCTACTTTCCGAACTATTGATTATTATTGTTGGTGGTGGTGCTGCTGCTGCTTGGGGCGTTGGTGGTTGTGGTGGTGCGGTGGCAGCAGCAATTTTTGATAGATTCAAGCTTTTGTGATGCAGATCGCGACGTACATGTAGCATGGGCAGATAAGGATCGCCATTTGGTGGTAAAAGATGGGGATGCGGTGGTGGTGGTGCTGGAGGAGGATGTGAATGTGAATGCGGATGTGCATGCGGCGGTGGTTGCGGTGGCGGTGGTGCATAGCGTAAATAGGATGATGGCGATGTTATGGGCATATCATCTAATGGTCTATCATTATGAGGACGCATTGTATATGTCTCTCCACCCTCGTGATGGCAATGTGTGACGCCTTGTCCTTCTTTTTTAGCTGTGCTGGAAGTGCTAGCTGTCGAGGTAGTGGCACTACTTTGTCCTGCCTTGAAACGAGCCACCAAAGCCACCTCGGCTTGCTCTTCAGCGTCAGCTTCCAGATCCTCATCTTCAGCCAAATCCTCACGTTGATGATATGATGTTGCTCCCTCATGTAGATCCTCTTCGTCATCATAGTCCTCAAATTCTTCTTCACTATCCTCCTGATCAAATTTGCCATCGCCAGCAACAGCAGCAGCATTACCGCCATTTCCACTACCATTACCATTTGAGGCCTTCCTCTTTAAGTGCCTACGCTCTGACTCATCTTTCTCCTCTCCACTCCCACCGGCTGCTTCATTCAAATTCCTCACCGGCGATTGTCTAGGCGAATCCACTTCCAACAGCGAATCCTCCTCATCGCCACTCAAATTACGAGCCTCATCCTCTTCACCCACATCCACATAGTCCGCACCATTCACTTCACCGCCCACAGCATGTGTCAGCGCGTGACGCCTCAAGTCGCAGTTGCGTCGAAACACTTTACCGCAGGATGAACACTCGTAGGGCTTGTGATCGGTATGGGTTAACAGATGAGTCTTCAAATTGGAACGCTGATTAAAGCTGCGACTGCAAACGGGACATTTGTGCGGCGACTCCTCCATATGCAGGATCTTGTGGACGGCCAATGTCCGTGATTGACAGAAACCCTTGCCGCATTCTGTGCACTTGAATGGTTTTTCCTTCGAGTGAATATATCTAAAATTACAGAAAACAAAATCATTTGTTAGTTTACATTACGAACAAAAGTTAATTAGTACTCGTTAATATTTTCTTTTAAAATGATTCGCTACCGTCCTTGGCATAAGGTCCTCGTTAAGTTACTTTTCTCCATAATGCAATTTTCGGGAAGAGGAAACATTTAGCACGATTTTTAGGTAACCAAGTTAGGATCAGAGGAATAAACACACTCTAGATGACGATTATTTTGTTTATCAGTGATGCAAATATAAATGTATGAAGACCAGAAGGCTAACATATCATTTTCAGGTATCCAAAAAACTCAGTAAAACATGAAAAGTTCTGCTTAATTTGAGTTTTGGGTTTGTTTTTCGTTGAAAGGTTGCTAAATTCGTATATAAGGTTTATTTGAAAATGGTTATACTACTTGTAGGGAGACTTTGGTTGAGATTTAGACGTGATTGATCCTTTAACTGCATCTCTAAATTGTTGAAGACGGTTTTGAATATCATAATTATCTATCAATTTTCATAACTAAGGGCTGACGCCTTTTGCGTATGCAAAAAACAAGTGAAATCTAGAATTTTAACCATTCCCAACTACTTTTAGCGTTGAAATAGTGATATGGATATGGTGTCGTTAGTTAGGTCTGCTGATGATAGAACTTGGTAGTGCTCACTTTTTGTTTGCTGCTAACTAATCTCCAGCCTGATCATTCGAAAGTTTGATAAAACATTAGAAAGGTCGAAAGAAACTGTCAAAAAATTGTTTAGAAAATATGTTACCATATTCGTGAGAAAGTTTAATGCAAGAAATAGAACAAGGGTATGTTTATGAATTTGAAGATAAAATATTCAAATATTCAGTTGATTAAATGTTTTTGTATTATTTTGGAGTTTCTCAAAGATTGTCGTATTGTCGTGTTAACCATTAGATAAAGAAAACTTTTTCATATTTTAAAATTATTTGGACCATTCCGACCAACTAAATATGTGAGTACCTACTCCAAGAACTATTTCAGTTCTAAACAAAACTTTAAAAAATTAGTTTCCTTTCTTTAGTAGAACTTGACTAAATATTTTTACTTCGATATTTTTCCTAATTTATTGGGCAGCGTAAGTGTAAGACTAAATTATCAAACAAATCCCGCAATTTTCTGAAGAAATGTTTAACCATATTAGCTGATTGCGTGGGCGTTGTTTGCCGCCGCTTTTGGGTTAACTGCCAGTTGGTAGCACAACAGTTGACAGTTATCTTCTTGGACTGCATTATCTTCTCTCCTTCCTTTTGGTCTGCCTTTGCCTGCCCCCTCTCAGATAAAGTGCGCTGATATATTTTATGTTTATGGCAGCCATCTTTGAAATGGCATCCACTTGTTGTTGGACAGCAGCAGTCCCAGTTCCAGCCCCAGCCCCAGCATCAGCTTTTAGCCTCAGCAGCTGCTGGCCTGGCCTGGCTCATAGAGCGACAAGAAGTTAAAAGAAACCAAAAAAAAAACGAAAAAAGAGGAAAACTGGTTTTTGCGTCGTCTGCGTTTTGGGTCTCGAGATTCTTCTCCCATATACTTTGCCTTCTTATATATATTTTTTTTTTTGGTTTGTTTTTTCTGTATGCTGGTCTAAAGCAAAATTAGCCCCGCGGCAAAGCAAACAAACGACAAATGGACCGAAACCGAACGATCAAAAGACAGAATGCGCTGGACCTGGGACAGTCTTTCAGTAACCCCTTCCTTTCACCCTCTCCCTCGATATTTTCTCTCTTATCCCCACCACATCATCATGATCATCATTGTTGTTGTTGCTATTGAAGTAAACCAAACAAAGTTAATTAACTTTGTTGTTGCGGTGGTGACTCTACGTCAAGTGCTGTACTCTACATTTACGGCATAAGAGGTTTTTGGGGTATTGTGATTTTTAATTTTTCGTTTTTTGTTTTCTCGAAGGTTGATTTTGATTGATGTGGGATTTAAGTAGAAATCTGTCCAAGAGTAACAACAAAAATAATGTTTTTGGTTTTTTTTTGGGATGGAGAAGTTTGTCTAAAAAATTAGCTAAAATTAAAACGTTTCAGCGCCTGAAAATGTAACGAGTAAAATGGGTAATAATTGATCTCCAATCATTAAAACATTCAAAAAGAGTAAAAATGTTTATAAACATAAAAACAGTTGCATTATTTTCTGTTTGCTTGTAAATAGACTAATAATTTCCTATAATAACACCTGTTTATTGCTTATTGAGCGTCTAGAAAAAGTGCTACTAAAATGGGTAGCAAAATTGTCTGGGTAAAAATTCTGATCTACTGCTTTTGGTGCGAATCTTTCTGAAGTCCAACGAGGCAAAAATATTCTTTAAAAACCTTTGCTCTACTTTTTTTGTGAAGGTCTTTTTGAGGTTTAAACGTTTCAAAATAGAACTTCTAAATTAGGTGAACCTTTTAATGAAATCCTTTTATATTATTTTCCAAACAGAGCTAATAATTGCTCTACGTATTCCTTTTTAAGTTAGAGTATCACCTAGCAGACGGTCATGTTGAGTAAATCTCGGCATTCTGCCCTTCTCATTTTTTTGCTTAATGCATCGTTGTTTGGGACTTGAGGCAAGCCAGCAATTACTGGTCTGCCGCCACGCCCCTTTCCCTCTTCTTTCCACACACACACACACATGCATACACACTCACCTGTGGTCTCTCAAGTGATCCTGACGTCGAAATGCCTTGCCGCAAATATCACAGGAATACGGTCGTTCATCAGTATGTGTGCGTTCGTGTATTAGCAGATTGTACGATTTAGTGAACTGTCGATTACAAAATTTGCAAATGAACTGTTTCTTGGGGCGAGATGCTCGACCAGGTGCCCGCAATAGGCGACGATCCAGACCAGCGGGATGTAATCCGCCGACAGGACCCAGGCCAGGTGGAAAGAGAGCCGCCGCTGTGGCGGCCGCTGCAGCAGCAGCCGCAGCAGCAGATCCCGGTGGAAAGGCAAAGCTGCCCGCTCCGGTTGGCGATGGTCCGGGACCCGTTAAATATGGCGGTGGCGGGGGTGGAGCATACATAACACCTGGCGGTGGGCCACCCGGTGGCCCTCCCGGTCCTCCGCGACTCAGCATGGCAGCGGCTGCTGCTGCCTCGCGAAGTGCCAGTTCCTTACGTTTGTCCGCCATCATGGCAATTATTTCATAGTTCGAATTGCTACCTCCTGCTCGAACTTTGGCGGGCAGTACAGGAACAAAAGCAGAGATCTCGCGATGATGTGGAGGCGCACCGCCCGGTGGTGGTCCTCCTGGCCCACCGCCATGAAGTCCTGCAGCAGCCAAATGCTGCTGATAGGCCAATTGTGTTTCATAGGCAGCTGCTGCTGCCGAGATCCGGCTAGCCGATGAATTGCGTGAGTCACCGGCACTGCCCTCTGCAGAGGAAGAACCACCACCCCCTCCTCCGCCTCCAGAACCACTTGATGCCGCTGCAGCAGCTGCTGCTGCCACTGTGGACATAAATTGATCCATGCGTGAAGTGCGCAACATAGGAATGGCTCCTCCTCCACCGCCACCCAAATCGCTGGATGAGCTTTCCGTGGGCATTTTTCAATATAGTCGCAGATGTACTTCACATTCCGCTAGACCTAAAAAAAACGAGAGAGAAAGAGAGAGACATTGAAAGGGTTAGAGAAGGCAGGGGAAAACGATTTAATAACAATTATTATATGATGGGTTTATCTTAATTACTCTGCAAAGTACCATAAACGGAATTTTTTCCACCCAGTCTTTACAACTCTCTTAAGCGAAGGTATCGCAAGGTAGCACCGACAATTAATAAATTTCATACTGAAATATTCCTAAATTTTAGGTTGAATTTATAAAAAATCAACTACAACAATTATTATTTTAATAGGAATCTTAGTTAATTGTTAGAGAATTGTTTCCATTTTTAAATCACTTAAATGACAATTATTTTTTTGAAAACAATTTTCGAAATATAATAAACTATTCATATTTTTTTTCCTTTTGCAGCTGGTTAAACCAGCTTTGATTATGGTAAGTCACTAAATGTATTATTTTCTTTAATCATTAGTGTTTTATTTCATTTTATAAAATTTAACCCTGAACTATACTCGAAATTTGATTTTAAATTAGAAATATGAATTTTTGACTGCAACTTTAATTGCCCGGCTACTGCGTTAATCACGCAATTTCGATACATGATCGAGCACCGATTATTTGTCCCTTGATACACCGAAATTCATACATTGCAAAAACATTTCGGTAATTAAAAAAACTTTGCAATTTCGACTTATGTTAAGAACTAATGATAGAAAATTGGAGCTACTTTTACTATCTTAATCAACTATTTCTCAATTAAATATTACAATAAAATATTTTTTCGTTTAAACAAATTTTCAATTTTTTGAAAGTCTCTATTTCGAAACTTTTATCGCATTACTTTAACTAAACTAAGTCAAATATGCGGAATATTAACTATTTCTTGAACTTATGCCATCCTTTATGTACCATTTAACGACTCTTTGCCACTTGTTGTCTCTATTAGTAGTACACCTGACTTAAGTTTCTAGTATGAAAACCATTAATCAAGCACATAAGTTTTAGTGCTAGGGGCACTAATCGATTATTATAATAAAGAATTTAAAATATTTAACTTTAAGAAACTTGAAAAGTGCTTAGAAAGTTTTCATTATGGAAAACTTACCTATTCTAGGAATTTTTGTATAGGGTATGCACTGAATCGTTCTTTGTGACATATGTTTCCTTGTATGAATTTTGTTTATCAGTAACGACGGCGGCAACGGCAAAAAAATAAAATATACGAAACGTTAGCGGTGTCGGCGAGTGAAACTAAACTGAAAAAAAACGAGTCGTAGTGCTGCCTGCTGCTGTTGTCGCTGCTGCTGTTGCTGTTACTGCCAGGTTAGATAAGATTGTGTGTCCAAAAAAAAAAAAAACCTGACTATGAACTGCTGCTCTGAGTAAGCAGCACTGGCACTGGCACACAGTAGTACCGATATAAACAGACAGAGATACACACACACACACACAAATGCAACTGGAAAAAAATTAGTGGAGGAGCGGCGAAGGCCCAGCCAAGGCAAAAGCAGCCAGGCAGAATCACTACTGATCAACCAGCCAAGTTGCCGTCGCTTTGGTAAATGACTCTGACTCGAACTCGACCGACTGCTTACTGGATTTACGCAACAGGAGCAGCAGCAGGCAGAGCCTCATTTCCCGAGAGTGACTGACTCTCGTCGCAGCCGCATCAGCATCAAGCAAAACGTGATCATCACGATAATAACAAAAATATAATGCATGATTATCATGATCATCTTTGATGACGATGATGACGATCAACCTCGTTTTTAAATTTATAACCAGTTAAGCAAAAAATAAAAAACAGCGAACAAAATTACTTAGCATAGTGTCTCTAGTCTTCATTATTGCTGTCGCTGTCGTATCTTATTTCCTATGACAGTTTTTTCGCTTATCATTTGCTAGAAAATGTTCTTGCTGCATCATCATCTTGCTTTTTGGGGTCTTAAAAGGTCTCTACTCGACTTTTCATTCTCTCCTCTATTGTGTAAAATCATACCACCGTATTTTTTCTTCTTATTATTATTATGATTTTTTTTTTTTTGGGATTTATCTTTAGAAATGATTTTGGTTTTTTTTTTAGACTGCGTGCCCGCTGTCAGATTAGATACGCAGACGGTTGACTTAGCACAAATGATATACAATCGTGTGTAACATTTCCAAAAAAAAAAAAAACCTTATAAAGATCCAAGCCAAGAGATATAATATATTGTAATGTATAATAGGTTTAGTTTTGGAAGCTCTTAAGATGCTTTTGTCTAGCGATTTTCGTTAAAAAATTAATGCAAAGAATGAGTTATGTCTGATTTACTATATAATGGAAAGCAATCTATAATCTTTTCCATTGCTTTTCGGCTTTCGACACTTAAGTGGGTTTTTTTGTCTTTAATTATTTCATGACAGTTTCAATATTAAAATGAACTTTTTCTAAAAAAAAGTTAACTTTTACTTTTATTAGAACAAGTATTTACAACTGATGTTCAAAAAACTTTAATTGGTTGAATTGTTTTTTTTTTTTTGTTTGATGATTGTGAGTTTGACGATTCTTTAATTTTATTTTTTATCCATTTTACAATAAACTTTTTTAATGGAATAAATTGATTTTTCGTTAATGTTAAGTAATGAAGTGTTTGTTATGCCATTTGTTATTCTTGAATAATTAATTTCATTTGCAAAAGATAGTGAATTTTACAATTATATTTTCTTAGTAAACGCCGTAACACATTGGTATTTCCATTGTATCAGTACATAATATAATCTATAAATGCACAATCTGCAATTTGCATGCTTATCTAAACCCTATAAACCTAATAGTAATCTTATCTACACTATTGACCAGTCTCATAACAAATAATTCAGTAATTGCTTGGGTCTATATTAGAATTAGTTAGAATCACTAATAAGATTTTAATTCAATAATCCCCAAATGGTAGTTAAGCTTTGGGTTATTTCCCCCTTTAGGTTTATGACTATCTGGCTGGAGATATCGCTCTCTCGCTCTCTCTCTTTCTCTATTTATACAATGTATGTAGCAACAATTGAACGTTCATTATCTTTTCTGAAACATCGGCACTTTTGAAAACAAAAAAAAAAAAAGTCCAAAGCCAAATAAGAAAAACAAATAAAAATTAATGTAAATAATGGACAAACGGCACGTAGACGACGTCGCGTCTGACTCTCTCACTCGCTCTCCCTATAGAGAGCAGAGCCCAAAGGCTTAAGGTTGTGTGTGTGTTTGTTTGTGTGTACATATAATAAAAATGGGAAAAATAAAAAACCCAACCAAGCCAGAGCCCTACTCAGACAGACCCGGACTACTACTGGCTGAAAGATATCGAGGAGCAATTTGGCTGCCAGTTTTTAGTTTTTCTCCTCCTCTCTCTTTCTCTCTCTCTCTCTCTCTCTCTCTCCATATCTGTCTTTCTCACTTTTTTCCTCCTACTCTTGCATTTTTGTGTAAACACATACCGAACCTAAAGTGAAAAGGTTCATAGTGTTGATAAAAAGTGTTCCCTAAGTGTTAAATCATGGCACTGAATAGGTTGATACCCTGCAATAACTATTTATGCCCTATGCGATCGATTCCTTGCGCGAAAACTAGAATTTAAATGTGAATCTTTGGTGAAATGGTCAAAGTACAAATTCCCATTGGTTGCTCGCAGTAATGCCTTGGTAGATCACCTGTTCGCAGTAGTTTCTCTTAGTGATCATAGATAGACGTTTAATTAAAAACATGTAATATATATATATATATATATACAAAATTCTCTTAACAAAAATATTCTTCTATTTGTAAAATACTTTTTAAAATATTGTTCAAGGCATTCAGAATAATGACAACAAAGGAAGCGGCAGAAGAAATGAAAGAACTTCGATAGAAAGTTAAAATCCAGGAGTCTATATAGTCATTATATTGAGAAAATATCAAGGGTTACATGGGAAATACATTACGATTTTTTAACAGCTTGTTACATACAGTCTCTAATACGCCTAGTACTCTACCAGAGTGTAAAGGGTATACGGGGAGAAAAATAAAACCAAGAAAGATATACAAACACCAAGCGAAAAGTTGTCCCTGTCCGTTGATGGACCTAGAGATGAAAATGTCCAACAAACAAACAGCAAACGAAGATGATGGTTGGGAAAACGAGAAAAAGGGTCGATCTTTCGTTTTTCTCTACTTCTTTCAACTTAATCCCTTCGGGATACTTCATTTCAAGCCTTTTAAGCGTGTGTCTTTAGGTATTTGCGTGAGAGCGAAGGAGAGAGAAAGAGAGATACGCTAGCTAATAATCAGAAATCGAGAGACTTATAATTATAGTCCAGGCAAGACTAAAAAGAAAAAACCCTTTCGGGTAGAGATTATAGTCAAAGCTATTAAAAAATCTAGCTTGATCATTTCTTGCTTCGAGTGGAGGCCCAGAGGAAAAACCAGTTCCATGCTGAAGCTGAAGCTAAAGCTGGAGCTGCTCCTTCCTCCTCCTTTCATGGCTTATAATTTTCTTGATTAATATCCAAGAGAGATTTACACCATTTGCAGAGGAGGGCCAAGTGAAGTTGCAGTTGATGGTAGATCCATTAATTTTTTCCCTTGAAAGAGCTTTGCTAATTTTTTTTTCCGAAGGGGTTTAATGAAGTTTTATGTTGGCTTCAAATTGAAAACCATTTTTTATGCTTTTAAAATTTACGAGCAGCAGGATTAACACATAACTGATTTCAATTGGAAGATCGATCAAGCGTATACAAATATGCATAGTACAATTTATGATTATTACTTAATTCCATTTTAAATTCTAAAAAAAAAATCCATTTCACATGCTAATCTCTTTCATTTCAACCTTTTTTTCGACTTCGTTTTTTTCTTTCTGTTATATTGTATTACTAATCCGTCTCTTGTTGAATGCTTGCTGCTTGATCTCTTTCAGGTTACCAGATCTCTGGGAGGGATCTTTTGTGTTTCACAAGAGGCTTTTCACTATTCTATTCCCAGTAGTTTATTCTGTAAAATTCAAATTTACCAAAGAGTCAACTTTTTCTAGATAAAATGATCACATCATTTTAAAATGCAAATTCTAAAATACCAAATAAAGTGATCAAAATCTTAAGAGAAAATCTTCTACATTCAAATTTCTAAGCCAATAAATAAAAAAATATACTTTATGATAGTCTTAATACAGTAACTATTACTGCATTGTAATAAAGTATTAAACAGGTACTAAAAACATAACAAATTTATATACATATTACCAAATATGTAGAACAACAATAGACTTTAATAAAAATATTTTATTTCTAATTATTAACTTAAGTAGAACTAATAATATAAAAACCCCACAAAATATTGCACTACCTACTTCTTCAAAAATAAAAGAAATGTTGTAAGAGAACTACAATCGTTATTTAAAATATAAAAAATCGGGTTTGAGTCAATAGATAAACCAAATTTCAACTCAATTAAAATATCTACTTAAAACCCAACCAGATGAAGTGAAAACCAAAATTTTTCAATTCACTTAAATTTATGTTATTCAATAAAAAAAAGTAAAGGAATTAATTTGTTTGACTTTAGTTAAATTTAATTTAATAAAACAACGATCATTTTTGAATTTACCAAAATGTTTAAAATAAGTTAAATATAATTTGATTCTTAAATTTGCTGTTCAAATATTTAAGTCAAAATATTGTATACTTTATTGTTGTAATGCAAGTAGAATTACAAAATTTACGAAATTGGCAATATAAAAACAAGTTACGTCTCAAATTGGATAATCCTCATAGACCTAGTCCACAGTAGTAATCATAGTTTACATATTTAGCTTATTTACGGATGAAAAATCGAGGCCAAATGAATATCTTTAAAAAATTCTATACGATGAACACAAAAAATCTAATTTTTAGGCCATTACTTTGCCAACAAAAATCGATTTTTATTGTTCCACATGCATTTAATTTCAGAATATATAGAGACTGGGTTAGAAAAGATATGGATTGTCTCCCCAACATATTTAATTTTGCGAAATCTATAGACTCGACTGACTATCGAGTTAGTTTCCAATTTTTGATCATCTGAAACTTCACCCTATGACTAAAGGAATTCCCCATACATATATTTAAGATTCTTATTCGAAATGTATTTATTAAATCTTTCGCTTTCAATAAATATGCAAAAATCAATTCTTAAGATTTCCATTTGAATATATTCATATTGTTTAAGGCCTAAATCGTCCGCAAAATACACACAAATTGATTAAAAAACATTCGAAGAATATGAAATAAAGAAAGAAATCAAATAAATTTAAATGACAAGCCCTAAAAAATATAAAACTAACAAAACACGTGCTAAAAAGGCGAGGCTGAAAAAAAATCTAACAACTTGAAAATAAAATCAAACTGAAGTGCCTTATATAGACGGCAATAACAATCAATTGTTTAACCATTGTTTCTTTCCAATTTATATATTGTATTTTACGATATTTAATTAATTTCAAATTGAAAGACAAAATTTCAGACGGTTTCCCTCTTAAAGTACAATGAAATAAAAATTTTATGGTTTTCCATTCTTATGTTAAAATATCAAGTTGAAAATGGAAATAAAGAAACAGAGCGCGGGAGGCACAAAACGATGCTTGAAAAGAAATCAAAAACTAAAGCAAGATCTAGATGATGATGATCATCATCATCATGATCTTAACCACAGAAGCTTGCGGCAATTTTTTGTTGTTTTTTTTTTTTTTTTAGTGAGTTTGCCTCACGTTCTGAACAATTAAAGGCACAACGAAGCAAAGCCAAAACCCCAAACCCAAACCAACAACCGGATTCAAATTGAGCACGACGAGAGCCGTCGCAGCCACCGCCAGAGTGGAGAGCCACAAAGTTAAACCACTGACTGGCCACTGGCAAGTGAACTGGTTTACGAAACAGCAAAACCAAAAAATACAAAAAACAACGACGACGATGAAAAAAAGCATTGCACAAGCGAAGGTTTTTCTGTTTTCTTCGTGGCGAGCGCCAGCCAAAGAGCCAGCCAGTTCTCCCCAGCTCCGGAGCTTCGAGCTCCCAATTTCCAACTCCAACTCTCCAGCTCCAACTCCAAGTCCGCGCTGCGGCACCACACTGAGTTCGGTGGCAATGACAGTGGCACATGCAGCAGTTGTAGTGGAAGCCGCCACCACGAAAAAAAAAAACGAAACTAAAAAAACCGCCAAGCAGCCTCCCAATGTTTTTTTAAATATACATACATATATATGTTTTTTGTGTGGTGGAAAAAAAATCATGAAAACTGGTTTTCTTTGGGGGCCAAAATTTTTCAATTCACTTAAATTTATGTTATTCAATAAAAAAAAGTAAAGGAATTAATTTGTTTGACTTTAGTTAAATTTAATTTAATAAAACAACGATCATTTTTGAATTTACCAAAATGTTTAAAATAAGTTAAATATAATTTGATTCTTAAATTTGCTGTTCAAATATTTAAGTCAAAATATTGTATACTTTATTGTTGTAATGCAAGTAGAATTACAAAATTTACGAAATTGGCAATATAAAAACAAGTTACGTCTCAAATTGGATAATCCTCATAGACCTAGTCCACAGTAGTAATCATAGTTTACATATTTAGCTTATTTACGGATGAAAAATCGAGGCCAAATGAATATCTTTAAAAAATTCTATACGATGAACACAAAAAATCTAATTTTTAGGCCATTACTTTGCCAACAAAAATCGATTTTTATTGTTCCACATGCATTTAATTTCAGAATATATAGAGACTGGGTTAGAAAAGATATGGATTGTCTCCCCAACATATTTAATTTTGCGAAATCTATAGACTCGACTGACTATCGAGTTAGTTTCCAATTTTGATCATCTGAAACTTCACCCTATGACTAAAGGAATTCCCCATACATATATTTAAGATTCTTATTCGAAATGTATTTATTAAATCTTTCGCTTTCAATAAATATGCAAAAATCAATTCTTAAGATTTCCATTTGAATATATTCATATTGTTTAAGGCCTAAATCGTCCGCAAAATACACACAAATTGATTAAAAAACATTCGAAGAATATGAAATAAAGAAAGAAATCAAATAAATTTAAATGACAAGCCCTAAAAAATATAAAACTAACAAAACACGTGCTAAAAAGGCGAGGCTGAAAAAAAATCTAACAACTTGAAAATAAAATCAAACTGAAGTGCCTTATATAGACGGCAATAACAATCAATTGTTTAACCATTGTTTCTTTCCAATTTATATATTGTATTTTACGATATTTAATTAATTTCAAATTGAAAGACAAAATTTCAGACGGTTTCCCTCTTAAAGTACAATGAAATAAAAATTTTATGGTTTTCCATTCTTATGTTAAAATATCAAGTTGAAAATGGAAATAAAGAAACAGAGCGCGGGAGGCACAAAACGATGCTTGAAAAGAAATCAAAAACTAAAGCAAGATCTAGATGATGATGATCATCATCATCATGATCTTAACCACAGAAGCTTGCGGCAATTTTTTGTTGTTTTTTTTTTTTTTTTTAGTGAGTTTGCCTCACGTTCTGAACAATTAAAGGCACAACGAAGCAAAGCCAAAACCCCAAACCCAAACCAACAACCGGATTCAAATTGAGCACGACGAGAGCCGTCGCAGCCACCGCCAGAGTGGAGAGCCACAAAGTTAAACCACTGACTGGCCACTGGCAAGTGAACTGGTTTACGAAACAGCAAAACCAAAAAATACAAAAAACAACGACGACGATGAAAAAAAGCATTCCACAAGCGAAGGTTTTTCTGTTTTCTTCGTGGCGAGCGCCAGCCAAAGAGCCAGCCAGTTCTCCCCAGCTCCGGAGCTTCGAGCTCCCAATTTCCAACTCCAACTCTCCAGCTCCAACTCCAAGTCCGCGCTGCGGCACCACACTGAGTTCGGTGGCAATGACAGTGGCACATGCAGCAGTTGTAGTGGAAGCCGCCACCACGAAAAAAAAAAACGAAACTAAAAAAACCGCCAAGCAGCCTCCCAATGTTTTTTTAAATATACATACATATATATGTTTTTTGTGTGGTGGAAAAAAAATCATGAAAACTGGTTTTCTTTGGGGGCCACTCGTTGGGGTCTCCTTTTCTCTCTCTCTCTCACTCTGTGTCTCTTTGCTGTTTCTTTGCCGTTCTCGCTCATATTCTTCCTACTCGCTGCGAGGTGGTCAACTCGTTAGGGCTTTTGGCAAGACAAATAATTAACCCTAGTCCTATAAAATATTACAAAGTATTCAAATAAATACTGGGTACGAAAAGAAATTCCTATAAATTAAGTAAACAACATTGAACGGTATTCCATAATAAGTTGTAATTTTGTGAGTTTAAGCAAAAGTAGACCTTATTGGTTTTAGTTATACTCGATTCTCATTCACTTTTCTCTTTAATAGATTAAATTACAAAGGGTGAAATCTATTATCTAACTGTAAGCTTTAGTAAAACTAAAAGAAAACTTTTGAAAACACTGAATTGGAGTGATCTATAAGAAAACCATAAGCTAATGAATTAAATTTGAATTGTTTTCCCAATATATTTGCACCCAACAGTTTTTACGAATTGCATAATGGCTACAAATATATGAAATATGTAAAAGTACATAAAATATATTAAAAAGCATTATAAGCTGTGTACATAAAAACCTAATAAAAAACAAAATAAAAGCTGCATAAAATATGTCAAAAGCCATAAAATATATAAAAACATTCATTGTTCTGGGCCAAACGGACTAGAAGTTTCGCATGGAAGATTCTGAAGAAAGGCTAGGATCATAATTTAGCGAAAATCGAATAGATAAAATTGAAAGATAATTGATATTGACTATAATGCCAAAAAGTTTGCTTTTTCCACATCACTTACAGTGTGCGACAATGAATCAGATATTATTTGAATTAAGAATTTTTATTACTATCAGATTGAGACAACCATACGTAATTCTAATTATAAATAATTAGTAGTAGTAACTTTCATTCCCAAGAAAAAATTCATATTTACGACTTTATTGTGTTCATTTCTATTTTTACTTGTCTATTCATCTCATATTTTATTACAAGTCTTCATAACTCATTTCCTTTAATCTGTCATGGTGATTCTCATTTATCATAGTGTTCTTAAGTCCAAAGTATCTGTTAACGAGTTTTATCCCAGTCCTAGTATTCCCGACATTACTTGCCTTTCGTATCTAAATTCTTCCTATTTACCTATCCAATTAATAAATAAATAACAAAAATTCTTCCAAGTTGCTTATGTTAAAGTTGTTTAAATTTTTTCAAGTGTAATAAAAAAAATATATGTTTTTGCTTCACTGCCGGGCGGAATTTTTTCGCCTCTTTTTTTCTTGTTTTTTTTTTCGCTTATCATACTAGTGGGCGTGGTAATTTTTGGTATCTTACCTGTAGCAATTTGATTAGCCTCAGGCTAAATGAGATTAAAGATTGTATCCAAAAAGTTGAAGAGCAGTTACGATGTTTTTTGGTTGTTGTTGTTGTTGTATTTTTTGTTTCCACTTTAAAACTTTATCGATATTAAAATCTCCACGATTTTTTTTCTACAAAATTGAAATACATATGAATATATTTTCGTAATTAGAATATGGCAAAAATATTTACAAAAATATTTTCTTTAAAAATTTCCACACACACGCAAACGCACAAACATTTTTTTATGTTTAGGTTTTTTTTTTGTTGCTTTCTTGAGATACAATCACTGCCAGCGGGTTTTGGGGGAGCAGCAGCAGCAGCAGCCGTTGCTACCACAGAAACCACGTAGTAGAAAAAAACCAGTCAACGAACGTCGTCGAACACACCGAACGAAAGCCGACCGATCAACAGCGACCAGCGAACACAACACACAACAACGAAGCCAACGAACCGAGAAGAGGAGATACGGCAGCTGAAATGTGTTTTTCTACATTTTGTTTGAAATAGGAGCTGAAGCCAGTGCAGCTACCAATTCGCTCCTCAAGTAGTCCCCAAACTCTTCCCACACACAACGATGCAGCGCGCGCGCACGCTTGCTTTAGCTCTGGCTTGCAACAAGTTCACTCACTCACTCGCACACTCATACACATACAGAGCCCCCCATACACACACACACACACACATAAGGAGAAGGTTTTTTTTTGCCATACACTTACATAGGCACACACACACATATGCAATTCTTTAGAAGTTTTTTGTTGAGCAATACTCCGCGCGCAGGTGTTTTAGGTACGATCAACAGTCGAAGACTAACTATCTACCAATGGAAACCCACTGGGAGAACCTTCGAGAGAGCGGGCGTAAGAGAGTAACGAGTAGGAGTAGCGAGAGATACCAAGTGAGTTTGGCTCTCCTCGGTCAATACGACGACGACTGATGATGGTTAACAAAAACAAAAACCAGCCAAGTAAGTGTAAACCAAAACTCAACCGACCGCCAGTCAGTCGCACGCTGCGGGACAGTGGGACATAAGATTATACGGAACGTTCATGCATACATACTTACCTACAGATATATGTATGTATGCATATATCTCTATGTATGTATGTATGTATGTTTGTATGGCTATGTGGTACGTACGTACCCAGAGAGACGAGAGACGAGTTATTGTCAGTTAGAGCGCTACCTGTTTACCGACTGACGACTGCTTACTGTTTTTTTCTCCCCCCTCTTTTGTTTTTTTATTTTTATTTTTTTTTCTGTATTATTCACAGAGGGTAGACGGTTGAGAAACTGAATACTACCGAACGCCTCTTCTGCCTAACAATGTGGGGGAGTAACTGCGGTAGTTCTTTGGCTTGTTGTTGTTTTGTACAAACGGAAGGGTTGCACTTAATCAGAAACTGAAATATGATCGTTGCGCTATGCTAATGAAGTTATTACAAATTGCAGGAACTGAAGACTTAGGAATACAAAATTATGCTAAATGAGAGCACTTAAGTGTAAAAATTTACCATTATCAGATCTTTGTGTAACCATAAATTATTAATATATCTTGATGAAACAGTCAAAAATCAAGCAGAATACGTTTTTAGATACACATATCGTATATTGGTAAGAATTGGCTTATTAGCACATATGTAAATTACAACGTTCCATTGCAAACTTTAAAAAGTCAAAAAAAAAAATGGGATTATTCACATTTTTCCCATTTATAATAAATACAAAATACGACATTAAATATCGTATATTTGTAAGAGTTTCATTATTAGACCGTTAAGCTGTATTTAAAATTCGATTGAGCCGTAATAATGAGGGTTTAATAGGGTTGCCTCAATATATTCTGGTGATGTCTAGTTTTAGACCAGATATATTCTTTTCACACATCGTATATGGGTAAGAGTTGCATTTCAATCGTTCTTAAACCACAAAATAAAATGTTAAAGGATCTTAACTTAGTTGGTTTAATAAGAAATGTTTAACGTACTTTTGTGAGACCTACATAGAGATCTGAAATCAAACCAAAATAAGACATATCGAATATATGTAACATTTGCATTTTATACTTTCTTATAACGTTAAGTATATATTCAATATTTAAAAGGGCCTACATGAAGTTGGTTTTATATGAATTTCTCAACTTTTTGACTTACTATCAAGGTAACGTTTTTTTAAAACAGTTTTCCAAACGAACCTCTTTTTCGACTTCCAACTAGTAATTAATAGACAATACTCTCAATTGTCTTCAGGTATATTTCTATCTATACCTTTCAATTTGCTAATTGGTAGGGCACAGCATGGTGCTATGCAACAATCTGGCAACCTTTTCAACACATCAGGAATGCGGTAGAAAAGAAAACCAGTGAGAGCCTCTTAACGCTTAACGCTTGATGCTGAGCTAACTCTGTGGTTCGTTTGACGAAATGATCATCACGATCATGATTATCATCATGATCACAAAGAGAAAGAAAAACCCAAGAAGAAATTCAAGACAACAGATACGTTGGGCCAACAGAGAAACAAAGAGAGAAATAGATAATTAAGGTAGTAGCATTGGTAGCAGTTGCCGCACAGTGGAACTAAATTGTTTTGTGTGTGTGTGTGTGGAATGGAAACGGTAGCAGGTCTCATAGGGTGAGCGAATTGTTATGCTAGTCGTTGTTGGCTCTTCCTCTGCTTCTTTCTACCTCTATTTCTACTGCTGCTGCTGTGCATATTTTGCAGAGGTTTTGAACAATTTTCTTTTCGGTTAAAAATAAATTACTCGAAAATTGTGTAAAACATGTGGCCAACTCTACAACTTGACAGGTTCCAAGACCAAGGTTCATTGATCGCATTTGAATTCAGTTCGTCGTCGACGACGTTCATTCTTTGGTTCGCTCGTTCGTGTGGGCGCAGGTAGAAGATGAAATTCTCTTCCTCCTTGGGGGCCTAATTAATGATGTTCAGTCTTAGGATGCATTTCTGTATTCTTTTTAGTATGTGCTTGGATACTTTGATGATTTAAGCTATTAAATTTTCTTTCATTCTCTTAGTCTGATGTCAGGAATTTTGAGTTAGCGAGTGGAAAACTATCCTTTTCTTGAACGATGCTAAACATCGCCATCGCTGTAGGCGTCACCTTGATATATAATTCTGTCACAAAAAACAAAACGGTTTTCATTCCTTGTTTTGGTATAATCATTTATTTTTCTCTTGTATTATTTTTTAAATATAATTAAAGCTCTTATTTAGTGTTTTTTTTCTTTTCTTTCATGTACAACATAAATTGGAAATTTCTATTTAAAATATTATATATCAAATAAAATCAAGCTAAAAAATTATCTTGCCTCACTCACAATTACTGATCGAATAAAACAATCGAAATCAGTGTTATTTTGTATTTTTTTTTGTTTTCATTTTCATCTTTTGGTTTTTCAAGATTTAATCTTTTGCTTTTGGTTTTTGTTATGACAAAGTAACTACTGGATTTTGAAGTAATTATAATTGTAATTATAATATTAATTATTGTTTACATAAGTTTAAGTTATACACATTAACTATTGAATTCAACAACAATTCGGTGTTTTTTGTTCTTCTACATGAAATTCTATGGCATGTGTCGTGTTCGATTGTGGTAAACACATTCCAAAAAATCTGCTTACTAATTGCAAAGTGTATGTATGAGTAAATGACTGTGTGTGTGTGTGTATGTGTACCGTGATTGTATAAAATATGTATTATTAATTGTGTCTAACTAAGGTTTTTTTTTTGTTGTTGTTTCCAATAAGGACGAAAACCATTGACGCTTAAAATTAGCTGTAAATTAAATAAGTTAAATAAGCTGTAAATGTGTATGCTAGTACTTTTTGGCATGAGCTGATCAATAAATGTATAACAAATAGGATATCTAGATTTTGACAAATTTACAGATAATCAATTCTTCGTTCAAGCCTGTTCACAGTCAATTGCGCCATTTTAAACATGCTTTAAATTTTTTAATGAACTTTGAAAGAATTCCTCTTTTCGTTTTCTTGTTGAGCTAAGACGATATTTTTTGTTATTTAGTAGACATATTTGTTCTGAAATCTCTTAGCATTATTGCTCTATTTAAGACTTTTATTGCCCGAATTCAAAAATTCATAAATTTATTAAATTTAGTTGAATTTTTGTTAAACTTTTTTAATTTTTTCGTCAAAAGTATTAAATTTTTCTTGTTAAAAAAGTTTGTGAGTTTCTTTCACAAAAAATTAAATTTTGACTCAAAAGTAGGTTAATATTTTCTCAAAAGAAAATACGATTTTTTTTTCGGTCCAATAATAATATCCAAAAAACTATAAGTTCTTTGCACAAAATTTTATCAAATATTTTGATTTGTAGGATTTCAACTTCAGAAGGTAGTTCGAAAGTTTTCAAGGACTGCAAGCACAAATGACTGTGAAACAAGACTTATTTTTTTTGGCAAAAGATGTTTTAATTAGTTTTATTATCCAATTGTATATGTACGTTGTTGTTTTTGTATATAGTTTTCCTATTCGTATTGCTGTTTGCTTGATAATTTTGAATTTGTTGGTCATGGAATTTAGTTGGTTGTTTTTTTTTTTTGTTGATTATTTCTAATTTGCTGTAAATACATTCTCACATTCTAGACATTTATCTAAAAAATTGCTGTGATGCTTTTAAGCCTTTTTGAATACCTAATGCAATTTTCATTTTCATTTCCATTTTCTTTCAGTTTTGTATAGTATATACTATATAGACACATTTTTCTTTTATTTTGCTGGATATAATTTTATGTACGCATGTGAGTGTGTGTGTGTGTTGGTGTGTGTAAAACATGACAACCTCACTAAACATAAGTATGTATATAATATAGTATATAATATACACATAATCTATATATAACAAGAATACACACCAAAAAATCATCTATATTGTATTCTATCATATATATATATATATATATTTGTTCCTTTTCAAAATAGTTGTTATTCCGATTTGACAGACTGGCTAAATTCCTTGTCTTTTCTTATTGGCTAATCAAAAATCGCCTTTCTTCGCCTTTTTTCTCTTGTATTATTGGACTATTGGTTCTATTCTAATATCTATTCATTGGTTTTTGTGTTTGAACTTAAATTCTATGGTTTTCATTTTGTTGGTAGTACCCGTACTAGTGTCCAAAAACAAAATGTCGTTTAATAATTCAATTTCAATCCATGAAATAGCTAAAACTGCGACGCTTTCGTCGGCTACCCAAAGCCGATCTGGAGCGTGTTTTTAACCTTAGTTACCCAGATTTAATCCAACGATCTATGGAATATTCCAAGGCAGATATCCATCTGGAACGAGATAATCGAAATATTTTGATTTGTTTCATTAATTTAAAATGTTTACATATGAAGAACCCTTCAATTACTCAGTAAACTACTTCTTGGTGATCAGAATTATTGAAAGTAATTAGAATTACTGAAAGTAATGAGAATTAATTTACAATCTAAGGATTGTCAAACCTTTCATATTAAGTCTTTGCTTAAATTTAAAGTTATCTAAAGTTAAATACCAAATAAAATTAAGTACTCAAAGAATTACTCTTTGATAATCGGTTTTGTAATGCCATTATAGTTCAAATATGTTCTTTGACGTATACGTATACTATGTTCATTGACGTATACTGAATTGTTGTTTATCTTTAAAAGTAATGATAATTACTGTAAGTAATTACATTTTTTGCATTAGTAAACTGTTTTCTAATGCAGTTAGAGATAGATTTATAGGTTCTCAGTTGAAATGATTAACTGAAATATGTTTTATGGTGTAATTGAAAGTAATTATAATTCTACTTACCGCTTTTTATCCATTTCGCTTTCAGTACAGAAATAATAATGACGTAATTTGGTTTCTGGTGGTATAATCTCAAAAGAGTTCTTCTTGCCCGATGCATTTGTGGACATTGAGGCCACTTTATAGCCATGTAGACAGGCCATGCCTAGAGCGGAAAAGTGGAAAATTAATTAATTAGCATGTTTGTGTCTGTTGTGGTTGTTGTTGTTGTCTATCTAAGACGAGTGAGAGTGACTCACCGAATGCACTTTTGCTATTTGCATCTTGATAAAAATAGAGGCAGGCATCCTTAAGTACACAATAGCGTTTCGACCAACCGCACCACCTTGAGCCCAATTTAAGTAAATAACCAAAGCAATCAGGTCGAACTATGTTCGATGGACTCTGATAAAGTGAACGTGCACTGTGAGGGAAAATGATGTGAGAGAGTTTTTGCTGTTAGTTTCTCTTTAACTCTTCTTTCTTTCGATCTTTGTCAATTGTGTGTTCTCTAAAATCAATATCCCCCACCTTTTATCCAGCCATTGATTATCCTGTGAAGCCGCCTGACGCAATAGATTTAGCCATCTTTGGGCCATTTCATCGGAATCGGCTGCCACATACATGGGTATACCTTCGCCAGCATCGACTTTGAAAGCAAATGGTTTACCTATATCGATGGGGCATAGATCTACAGTATGTTTGGCCATAATCATGGCGCCCACAGGTTGGGAATCCTTCAAAAAACAAAAAGCAAAACACAATGAAATTAGATCTCCTAAAAATATTAATTTTCCATAACTTACATCTTCGGTTTTGTAGTAATAGAGACAATTGTCGGGTCTCAACGAAAACCATCGTCTCACCCATTTCTTAGAGTTGGGTGCACCTTTGGCTTGTCCACTCTGACGCCAGAGATAACCACTGAATATCGGTTGACTTGGTGGCTCCAATTGTTCATGCATCAATACTCCAATTGTACGAGCCACTTGCAATTCCAATTTCTCACAACCATCGTGGGCTATTTTAACCACTTCTGTGTGATGCTTATCCAATACTTGAACACCATTAACAGATATAATAATATCACCTACTTCCAAGCCAGAACTTTCGGCAGGCGTTTCAGGTTCAATGGCAGCAACCACCACAGGCTTGGAGCCATGTATACGAAAACCAAATTCCCCAGAATCACTTTTCACCACAACAGTTTTATCCACGCCTAGGGATTGTGTGAGAGAGAGAAACAGAATAAGAGATAAATTTATATATATGGGTATATAATTAGATGATTTGTGTGATTTTATTTCCGGAACATTGTGCGTACCATTCTTGCCATTGCTCAGGGTGGATATAACAAAACTCTCACGTGCCCATACCAAAAGCATTAGTTTTAAAACCTCTTCCAATTTACGACGTACCGAATCCGGTGTGGCATTGGAAGCTATTAATTCTGTTAGAAACGAAAATGAAACCTACTGCTTTTCTTCTCTTTTTTTTTCAATTGTTGTGTTGTTTACCCACCAATCATTTGCCCTAAAGATTTGTGTAAATATTTCCTTGTAGTGTAAGTAGCGCGGTCTTTCCACAACAAAGCACGCACCGCAACTAAGTATTTCTCGATAAGAACGGCAAAAAAAAAGAACACACACACGCAATTCTAATGTTGTTGTATCTATGCCAAGTTTTGGGCGCCGGTCGTGAAAAAGAAAAATTATCTGAAAAGCTCTCAATCTGCCAAAGTGTTCACTCTTTTTTCCTATGCTCTCAGTAGTGTAAGCAACGTGCGTTTTATATTTAGATTTAAAAACAGGGTGTTCCCTTAATAGGTACTTACGAAAATTATTATGCTTTTGGCGATGATACATTTCCAAAGTGCAACGACGCTGTACGAGACGATGAAGTATTACTTGATATTTGGCATGAAAACCTTTCTCCGATTCGGTTGAAGCGCGACGTTCACGGGAACGATCTATATAAAGAGACGGAGAATAAATATATTAGTATTTTGGGATATGATGGTGTAAAATTCTGGCTCTTCATCAATCGTTGAATTAAAACATTTCTGGTCAGAGAAACAAGACGTCATTGTCAATCCAACGGAGGATTGCATCAGCGTGTAAAGGTGGTACAAGTAGAGAGTACCAAAGAAAAGACACACAAGCAGGCTACCGTTACTCTTGCGAACCTCAGTTACTCGTACCGCCCTCCACCCGCAAACTCGTATATGAACATTTTTGAGTGAAGTGCCGTCCACCCGCAAACTCGTATATGAACCTTTTTGAGTGAAGTGCCGTACAAGCGGGTCTAGAATAAGCAACCATTCTCGTCATCCAACCATTACTTTTGCGACCTTTACTTGCTTGTACCGCACTCCACCCACGAACTCATATTTAAACCTTTTAGAGTGAAATGCCGCACAAGCAACACAACACAACTTTTCTCGTCGTCCTACGATTGTTCTTCGTTGATCATCAATTGCTTGCGCGGTACTCTACCTACAAATTAATGACCTCTGCTAGAAAAGTAACGGAAAGAGCTCGATGACCTCCATGCGGCAATACATGTGCTCACCTTTGGTCTACATTATGTACCTACCAAAACATTGATGATCCAATTGCGTCCACAAATCATCGTCAGTTAAACGTGTATAGCGACCTGCATCATAGTGACCCTTATAGATTATATGTTGACTCTGCTCCGTATTGATGTCGGGCAAAACGCAAGGACTTGAGCCGGCGGGACGTAAAACTGGAGTGTTGGGTAAACTGGGAATACGGCCGCGTTCCTCGCTCTGGAACAAAAATTTGAAATAAATAATAAATCGATTCTGCTTGTGTCTCTCAATACACTTACCTTAGCTCGAATATTCTCTTGTCTGGTTTTATAGTGTCGTCCCCTTTCGCCATGATAACGCTCCTCGGAACGAAACCGTTTATCCATTTTCTTATATAGTCGCTGAGTGGTTTTTGTTATCACTGGAGAGTCGGCAAAATCCGATGGAGGTTTCACAATATCCGCCTCCTGTTCAATGTATGGTATGGACTCCACAGAATCGCCTGTTGCCTGTTGTTTAGCCTGCTCCATCTCTTTGCCGCAATGCAGACAATGTCCTTGATCGGCAGCGGCTGCATTGCCATCGGCTTCACTATAGAAAACAGAATCTGAACCAGGTGATACAGAGCGTAAAGACTCTATCGATTTAGCTTTAAGTTGACAAGTTTCTGATGTAGATTTCGATTGGGTACAACTTTGGGCATGTGCTTGGGGCATCTTGGGCGAGAGTAAAGCTGTGGGGGTAGCACAACTGTGCGGTTTCTTCAACGGCTCCTGTTGCGTCACTGTACTTATCGAAGAGGCTGATGTGGTTGTGGTAGTTGTTGTTGTCGTTGCAATAGCGTTAGTGGTAGCCGTAGCTGCTGTTATGGTTGTGGTAGAGGTCATGCTACCATCTAAAAGTAGTTCTGTATCACCACTAGCACTGGCAGCACTACTAAGACCGTAAATAATGGGCGGTGTACCTGTACCAGTACCAGTGCCTGCAGTGCCGCGAGTTCTTCTCACAGCCGCTGCATTCGTTAGGACATCTTCACGGGATGTCTTACGTAATTGTCGTCGTATTTTGGGACGGAAACGTTTCATCTTACTGCTGGGACTACCACCAACAACTGCCTCTGTGGATTGTTGCTGATCGGGCGATTGAATTTTCGATGCAGGACCTGGAGTTGTCTGCTTTTTAATGGGGCTAGTTAGCGCCCGCATATTCTCTTTTTCGATATCCAATTTCATGCTTGTTTTACGTCGTTTACGTTCATCTTCTTGACGTTGTCGTCGCATTTTGGTAACCACAACTTCCTTATCCTCATCGTCGTCGTCGTCGTGTGGACTTTCGTAGTAACCTGACGATGAGTAGCGCACTTCGCTGCGCTCATCTTCGGAAATAGAATCTGGCTTTGGTTTTTGCAAAGTATCCACTCCCTTGGCGGTACTCAATTTCATCTGGCTAGTGGAAGTGCTAGCTACGGTTTGTGGAGGGCTCTCCTTAGCCATAGATACCGAAGAAGTTGTCGTACTGCTTATTGAGTGCGAAGGAGATCTTTTCGACAATTCGTTTAAAGAACCCAATGGAGATTTTATGCGATGGCACTTTTTCTCCTTCTCCTTCTCATCGTGTTGTAGTAAATCTTCACGCATAGAATATAGAGAACTAGCGCTCTCAAATGAGCTACCGCCATGGGTTTTCTCCAGTTGCGAGCTGTGTGTGGACACTGTAAGTGCAAGAGATTTAAAGGACTTTAATAATATAGTTGACGAATGTTTTTTTTTTTTTTGGGGTTGTGGAAAATACACAGCTAAAGCAGGGCGGGCAAGCAATTAGGCAAAAACAACAATCTATATATTGATGAGAGGAGTCTACAAAATCACGGACACACACACACACACACATACACACAGAGAGAGACAGAAATATCTCCCAAACCTGGCACTTGTGTCGTTGACGATGAACTTGTCGTTGTCGGCGGTGTCTTAATACCTGGAGTACGTTTCGATGTATCCGTGCATGTGGCATACTCATCTGTATTTGTGCTACATTCTGATATATCAGCACTACGTGCATAATCCATTGCATCCGTTTGACTGCAAAAAGAACTACATTATTACTACCCATTGACTTCGGGGGATGGGAACTTAAAAATTCACCGTTGCTTCATATACATCAATTGCCGAGCATCGGGCACTGATCCTCGAGAGATCATCATACTACGTTTTGGCAAGGGCGAAGCTAACTGCTGCTGTTGGTGCAATGGCGCTGTCACGGTGTCCAGAGATGATGGGGTCACTGCTATAGATGGCAGAGGTATTAACGATTGAGTGGAAACTGCTGGCCTCACGGTGGTTGTTGTTGTGCTCGGTGTAGGACTCTTGATAATTTTGGGCAGTGTTTGTAGACCATAAGTGGGACTCTGTCAAAGATTAGAGATAAAGAAGATACATCTAGCTGAAGTTAAATTTGCGTTTATTTACCTGTTCCTCGAAATCCAAAGCATCTGTATCCACGGAACTTCTTTGTTGATGTTGCAAGAGTAAATTCTTTCTTTTGGTCGATGGTGTCAATAGTAGATTGGAACTATATGAACCATCGGATATATCTCGTTGTTCAGTAGCCGTCAAGACAGTAACCTGCGATTCATTCCAGATGCCATCGGAATGATCACGTGTATTGTCATTGGCCAGTGAATCTGAGGAAGGATAAGTTGACACATTGGCCAGCATAAGTAGGTCCTGCGGTTCCTCCCGACATGGACTACCGCCTATTATGGGAGCTAGAGCCATGGGATTGACCGGTGGGTGGTCAGCATCATCTAGGCTAACCGAACGCTTGCGAAATTGTGAGCGTTTATCTTTTAAATTTTCCATTGGTGCTAAAGGTGTAATATTCTCATACACAGGTTCCTCTTCATTGTCTATATCATTTTGTTGTCGCTCTTCCTCCTCCTCCTCCTCTTCTTCCTCCTCCTCTTCATCATCATCAAAATTGTCTTCTTCTTCAACGTATTCGTTATGATCATGATTTTCGCTTGGCCTATGTTCAACTTTTCTAACCTCAATTTCAACTGGCTGTGGCTTGAGTTTTGGCAGAGTCAAAGCCGCCGCTTGAGCCATTCGTTGTTGTTGCATCTTACGCATGGCTATCTCAGCCTTATGCTGTTTACGATGCTTTATTTGTATCTTGGGACTAGGTTTCGGCGATACATGTGGCTTGAAATCAATGAATATCTCTTGTTCATCTCTTGGAGATAGTCCGGGATCGACGGCGGCGGCAGCAGCAGCATCTGGGAAACAACTGACCTTATCCTTACGTCGAAAAGAGGTCCGTGGTCCAAAACCGTCGATTAGCTTCTCTGTCTGTCCATAGACCGGCATCGATTGACGTCGTATATCATCGCGACGAAATGGTGAATCTATCATCTGGGGTACCATAGACATACGTCGTTGTATTTGCTCTAGACACACTTCCGAACTATAGCTCTCGGTAGTTTCGGGAGCCTTCACCTCATAATCTTCCTCGTCATCATCGTAGTACTCCTCTTGAAATTCATCCTCCTCGTCATTCTTGCAATACTCGCTCGGTGGCGGCAACAAATGAGGTCTTGTAAAATCCAATGGCACACTATCGGTAATAAGCTCAGCGCACTCTGTTATATGCTTGCAGACATCGTGTGAATGCAATGCATCCGGACGACGGGGTAAACTATTCGAATAGTAATCGGTTTCGGTGCGAGCATGTGAAGTGCAGTTGCGTCGCGGTAAACTGTTGCTTTCATAATCAAAACTTTCGTTCAGAGCCAAGGCAGCCGCATTAACATTCACATATTCCGCAGTTTGGTCCATTGAGGAACGGTTACGATTTAAGTGCTCCATCCCAAGACCGTAAGTGTGTGGATCAAGCAATGGTGGCGGCGGTTTGTAATACATTATGTTGTTCTGGGCATCCGAGAGAGTTTGCAATGGTGTGACATCTTGCGATTGAGTACGGTAAATCATCTCATGGGGGTAAATGGACCTACAAAAGGTGGAAAAAGGTGAACATTGTCAATTTGTAGTAAGCCAAATAGGATTTCGCGAAGGTCTCTTACCCCTGTGGATAGTGTTGCTGTTGTACCTCTTTGCCATTTGGTATTTCCGATAGACTTTTTGTTAACTTTTTGCCATTCTGTAAGCCATTTGTTTGCGCTCCTTGCGACACCACCTTAATGCGATGTGGCGGACGTGGACTTAGGGCCAATATCTGTGTATTATACCCATGACGTTTAGCCACTTCCATAGTTTGTGTGGCCTGCGTTTTCATGGCATTGCGAAACTTTTTCTCCACAATGAGAACCTCCGGACTTGGCGGTGGTAAAGCAACGGGCAAACCTTGTGGAATAATCAAACCAACCATATTGTCTGGGGAGAAAGCAAACAGAAAAAGTAAGTGATTGACCAAGAAATTGCCCAACTGAATTGACTTACCCGGCAACTGCTGATGCAGGTGGATGGGTGCATGATGATGTTGACATGCTTGCAATTGAACGGAGGGCGGCAACCAAGCGGTGGTACCCGTAGATGCGTTCAGTTGTTGTGATTGCTGCTGGAGTTGTTGGCTTGGCTGTTGCAAGCCCGTTGGCTGAAGTGTTTCGTACATGGAACCAGTGGCTATAATGGGCTTTTTGCCTCCAATTAAACGCTCCTGACTGCGAGCTGACTTTAACCGACCCGAAGAACGAAATCCAGCATTGACATTATCAAAGCTTGTCAAAGTGTGCGAACGGGCGAAGCTCACATGTTTGGTGCTAGTTTGAGAAGGAAATTCAAAAAGTTAGAGCTAACTTAAGTAACTAATGTTGCAGGGGAGATTGGTGAATTGTGTGATATTGACTCTTTGCCATATTTTACATGATAGACAGTCGGTAAGAAAAAGAATGCGTTTTTCCAGAAGCGACTCGATGATTTTAAGGAAATTGAAGCACCAAAACAGTAAAATTATCGAATCCTATATCCAATTGAAGCAGCTAACAGTACATGTTTCAATTCAAGGATTATGAAACAGTAAAGTTTCAGTAGGTTTCGGATTAAGGATTATATTTAGCGTTTCGCTTATGCGTTCTATCACATTAAGGACATTTGGTTTGTTTCGGCTTAATGAAATAGAAGGATTCACTTTTAGGATTCTGAAACAGTAAAGTTTCGGTAAGTCCTTAAAAGGACTATTGAGAAATTATACAAGGAGCTTTTGGTTAAACATTTTTAAACGAGAAATTTGAAAGGAGCTATTGTTTAGCTTTAGTTTTAGGGTTCTATCGTTTCAAAAATGAAGAATATTTGATAGATGCTGCATTGATAGTGCGGTTTAAGGATTCTGATCATATCATATCGGTCAAATGAAGAAAATGAAACAAAGAAGCTACCATTATATAATCGGTAATACGTTTTTGAATAGACATTTGATCGAAGATTGCAATACTTTCGTTTATTTAAACGATTTTGCGTTTCGGTTGTTCCAAACAATAATTTTGCCGCAGCGATCCTTACCGCGCTTGTTGCTGCTGCTGCTGCTGTTGTGTAGTCGGCATTGTGGCATATGTGGGGCAGTGATACGAGCTGTGAACAAAAATTATAGAACGAACGTAAACGATATTAGAACACCAAATGCAATTTCTATGGAATGATTTTAGAAAATAATAATAATAATACAAAAACAACTATGGCATTTAATTTTATCATTATTTTTATCTTCAGTCACGTGCAGACACATAACATTTACAAAACGCACTTGATTTTTGAAACAGTTCTTTAAATATTTAAAATTTAGTTTAATTTCTTGTTTTTTCTTTTTTGGTTTTTTTTTTAAATTTAGATTATTAGTTTTTTTCATATATCACTTTACATACCAAACATTTATATTAGCGATTTGATTGGTGTGTGATGTTGGTTGTGGTGTAGGATTTGAAGTTGGAGCGCAAAGCTCGACATAATAATTCCGTAGCAATATATCCTGGTAAAAGGATTCAAGTGGTGCTGTACAACAAGTTGCCCTTTACGCATATTTTTACAGGTATTTGGTTTAACATTTTTATTTTTTTTTTTTTGGTTTTTTGTTCAAAATTTTGCATACGATTTATGTAATTTATATTTAAAGTCATTATTTTTAATTATCATTTTTTTTTTGTAGGAGAGAAGGTGGTGTATGTGAATATAAGGGAAAGGAATACGAGAAATAGATTTTGGTTTTGATTTTTATACATTTCCTTGATATATATAGAGAGGTATGGTTGGTATTTTTGGTTTGGATGCAAGAGAGAAGATAGCGTGTCAATAGCAAAGCAGAAAGCCTAAATGTGAGATGAGATGGCTTAGTTTGGTTTTGGTAATAGAAGGAAATCTCTAGGCATAGCAAGGCAATTATATCAATTGTTTTATGTAGCAGACAGTTTAGCTTCTACAGAATAGTGCGATAGTTTTTTAAATAGGTTTAAAGCATGATCTAGCGATAGTTCGGCATAGCATTTCAAATTCATTTTTGTTGTTGTTGTTGTTTTGTCTTATTTAGAGTGCGTGTTTCGCTCAGTGTTGCTCAGTACATTGGAAACATACCTGTGGTCCACTTGATGATAGTCGTTAGTTGTAGTAGTATTATTATTAGTCGCCTGCCAGGTGTAACGTCCTCCCAAATCTGGTTCACTAGATTTGCCAGTACTCAATATTGAAGCTGGCTGACGGCGAAAATAGGAACTTTCCAATTCGTGGGTGTCTGTATAACTGTTTTGATATCTAAATAAAAATATAGAGAAAAAAAAATGTACCTAATTCGAATAATATGAATGTTCCTCGATCTATCTCACCGTGGATATTTTTCAAATGGCGCATAGGCAGCCAAATTCTCATCGGATGGCACCCTACGACCGACACAGCCACCCAAAAAACTTGTCGCTTGTGCCTGGCCCCGTCTCGATAGGCAGCCAAAAAAGCGTTCGCGGCGAGGACGTTGTTCAATGCTGTGCAACTGACGATCAGTAAGGCAGTACTGCAAAAACAAGTGTAGTTGCAGTGATTCAAGGACTAGAGGAGAAATGATTGCTCGCTCACCTGTTCCCTTATATCGCCACGTGAATAGACGGACGTGCGAGGCTGTAGCTCGGTGGAAAGTGTGTGACGTAGTCTCCGACGACTTGTATGCTCATCTTCAGAATCATAGCTACGATCCATGTGACTGGAATAAGTCGCCTATATAATTATTTAAAATATCATTTAGAGTAGATTAAGATAGTCCTAAAAGTCGACTAAACTAAATCTTAGGAAAATGGCGGATCACATATTGACAGTTTTTAAGAAGGACACTCTGTGTGCTAGGGCTATCTTCTGCTTAAGACATTATTTTTAGTAAAGAACTGAGTGGTAGTAACGTTTTTGAGTACATGGACTCGAATCTTTGCTTAGACTGCTTATAAATCACGTGTGGCTGCAGAACTTAAAAGCACAAGGAAGGCCCGCATAAGCAAGAGCGCGCCGCACAAGCAACTGGGCGCCGCACAAGCAAGTTTGCGTTAAAATAAGGATCATACATGTATGAGTTTGATAAGAAAGAAGTATTTTGTAGTTGTGTTCTTGTAATTTGTACAAAAAAAGCTTCTTCTGCGTACGAGCTTGTGTGATATTCTGTCACAATCTGGCTGAAATAGTATATCGAATATACTATAGAGTGAATTGGAGCAATTGAATTATTCGCTTTGTAATAAAGTCTACAAATTTGCAGAGGCATCGGCGAACTAAAAAGGGAATCCAATGACTTGCAAGTTAACCTAGTTAAGTTTATTATGAGAAACTACTCAAGTGTAAGCACTCCTTTGGCTTTGTGCTTATTAATTTCCTTTCCAATCACCCCCACCAGGTCTGCTAAGGTGGTGGGGGAATGGGAGGGGAGGAGAGGAGGCCGTGTCCTGTTTACCAACCTTCGTGGAGACCTCGATGTTGCCCAATGACACAGCATGATGTAAACCTGCAAATGAAATGGATTTTTTGTTGTTGTTGTATTGTTTTATGTTTTTTTTCGTTGGTATGTTACAACAATTGTCATTGTCGTTGTCTTTGAACTGTCATGTCGAGCCGACAGGAGCAGTTGTGAAAATAAAGTGACAAGTGAAGGCCCCCCAGAGGAGGAGCCCCACTCAAGGATGAGGATGCTTTCACCATTTTTCTTACCAGTGCCAGTAATATCCATTTTCTCAAGCAAAACACACACACACACACATAAACTGAAGAAAAATTGGGAAAAACTAAAAGAAAATGATCACACACACACGCTAGTCAAAGACTAAGTTAAGTTTTAGTTAAACATATTTTGCTTAATATTAATAACTCGTTGTTTTGCAATGGGCGAATTTATATTTTTGTCGAAGTTTTTTTTTTTTGTCTATACTAATCTCATCTCTCTCACTCTCTATGTGTGTGTGTGCGTATGTGTGTGTGTGTGTGTGTGTGTGTGTGTGGACTTATGCAAGGCAGTCAGCAGCAATCGATATTCCCCAAAAATAAAAACCAGTTGAAAAACGCAGAACTTTTCACACACTGAAGGAAAATTCAGATTTTGCTTTCACTTCAACACTTTTATTCAGTTTAATATTAAGTTTTATTTGTATTTTTTCCTTTTTTTTTCCTGTCTATTGATGCGTGTGTGTGTGTGTTCGCGCTACTGCTTAAATGTGTGTGTGTGTGTAAAGGAATTTCGAAAGAAAAATATATATTTTGCTCTATTTATTAAGCTGCTGCTGCTCCTTGCTCTATGGCTTTGAGGCTGGAACTGAAACACACAGTTGGCAAAAATTGCAGACGCACAGCAGCCGCTGCCACAGAAACAGAGACACAGAGAGCCAGAGAGAGAGAGAAAGAAAGAGAGAGCGAGAATTGGAGATAAAGTGGGAGAATGAGAGCGAGAAGCAAACATAAAACAGATGTTTTTTGGTCCATCAAATGCGTGAGAGCGGAGAGGAGAAGTGAGACTTGCAAAAGCGCAACAATAATTTAGTTTAGCCAGCGCCTGGAAGTAGGCAACAAAAAAATATGCGTGCGTATGCGCATGACCAAGCTGACAGCGCAGTCAACGTCAACAGAGGCAGCAGCATCGCAAACATCAACAGCAGCGGCAGCAGCAGCAACAACAACACTTTAGACAGTCAGCCAGGACATGGCTGTAGGTCTCACGTATTTGCCTGCCCAGCCAGCAGCTAAATTTCTCTAACCCTCCCACCACTCCTCTCTCTCTCTCACACACACACACACACACACACATTCACATTACGCAAGGCGTCGACACGAACAAGTTGACTTTGCCCTCCTTCAGCCTCCTCAAACCAAGCTACTGGTGGCTTTAAGTCGTCTACCCAAAAACGAAAGAAGATGCTGTTGGCGTGGAGCTTTAAATATGCCAAAATGAGATGAAGCTTTTATGTCCTTGCGGAAGCATTTAATTGCGTTTTTTGTTTCTTCTCAAAGACCAGGCAAATGGTGGGGAAAAATCGAGGGGAAGGGGCATTGTGTGTGTGTAGTTAGTTAATTTGCTGAAAATATCTTAGGATATAAACATCTAATAAATTTTAGGTAATTCTCTTATTGAATTTCGCTGACATTTCATTTTAGTAAACAACATAAAATAAACGAATTAGGCGGCCTTTTTGGTGTCTTCTTTTAAGAGGACAATGAAACTAGTGACAAGAAAATAAATGCTTAAATTTATGTTACATTTTGCTTTGAATTCTTTTTTATAAGTATTTAATAAGCTTAAAACGTTCCATAAAGTTGAAATTATAATATTCAAATATCTTCAAATAATTCAAATTTAATAATTAAGTATAATCTGTCTTTTGGTTTGAAATCGTTTCAATGGATGCTCTTTTTTGTTTTAAAATTTTAACGAGGCATTTAATTTTGCATATATATATTTTTTCCATTCAAGAATAAATTCCGACGGATTGAGATCAGGTCTGAGAGCATTACAAGACCGGAATATTTCGATCTGCAAATACTTCATCGTCTATTGTGCAATTAAAATCGTAAGATTATCTTGTTGAAATGTCTATTAATTGCAAGTCAATTGATCCCCAACAAGTATTTAAATAGAGCCCAGCAAATCAATATAAAAATCTGTTTTCAAAATACTTACTATTTCCAACAGAAAGTCATTCTCTTGCTGTATTCTGTGATCATTTATTATTAACCAATACAACCGGAGATTAAAATCCATAAGAGCTATTCCAAAGTTTTTGTATCCTGTTCCTGTTTTTGACTCCATTCATATTTGTCGAAAATTGAATTGATTTACACGATTTTAAATTGTTGGCTTCTTAGTCGGTGGGTAGGGAAAAGTAATTGCGTTTCATCTTTCAAATATTCTTCCCATTAATCTTTAATATGTTGAGCACAATATTAGGCATTCGTGGATTAATTTGGTGGTGTCATTAATTTACGCGAATTTTCGTTCAGCAGACAACCATGAAATTGTATGTGAAAAACATATGACAGGAGTCGGAATGTAATCGAGTTTGTAGACTAAGCAAGCAGGTGTAAACGGGATGCTGGAAAAGGTGAGCTTCCTTCCCCTTCCCTCTATACACAAATTTAACAATAATGCGACTTAAGTTTCCATGGATTAGGAACAGGCATGCATGTGTACATTCCAAAGTCCTTATTTAACTAATTTCTAAAATAATTTAATATTACGTCCAGCTTTGGATCTGAAATGTTCAGCCACCACGAAAATTGCAAGAGATGGCGATGCAAAAAAATTATAGAGAATTTAACAAATTTAAAAAATAACCACAAATTTCGTTGTTCAAGAAATAAAATTCTTAGAAGCGAAACTTTTTATAAATAACATTATTCCGCCTATTGTATAGTACATAAATAAACTGTTTAGTCAAAAGTTGTGCAAGTTTTATTTGGATATTTTTAGGGCAAAATTTAGAGAAAACTCATTAAAAGTTTGTTTACCAAATTCAAGATTAAAATCCACATTTAAAGAGTTACATAGAGCTGAGTATATATGTATGTAGTTTTTGGCTAACCCAAAATTGCACTTTTAATTTTTATGTTATTGTTTGGCATTAGGTTAATCATTAATTTCTATCAACAACGAACAACATTTGTTTACTACGTATCTTTTACGCATTGAGGTTTCGTACCTTTCCACACATTTCCACCATTTTGTGACCTCCTCCGTATCTCTAGCCTAGTATCTAGTATCTTATGCTCATCGTTTCAATCGACAACAATAGTTTCCGTTTCAGTTTGCTTAGGTTTGTTTTATAGCCGCACACACTCACACATTCCCTCACATGGGAATATTCTAGCCACATCCCTTGCTAAGCTCTAGCTATATAAAATACTGATAATCAGTAGCGGATTCAATTGGTAGGAGTGAGAGAGTTCTTTAGTTCCGATAAGCGTGGAAAATCCTCAACAAATTAATTATTCCGATGACATTACCTGTTTTACTGGAACTGATCAAATTTGTTGGTATATAAGGTAGATTCACATGCGACTTTCTCTCAATTTAAACTTCTCACTTCAAACCTAACTTTGTAGCCTGGACCAAAAAAAAAAAAAAAAAATTAAGTATCTTGCTATTTTCCTGATGTTGGCGGTCTTCGCTGAATCCTCTTGGGCCTTGAAACAACGTTTGTGGCAATAATTTAAGTTTCTTGTTGGTTCTACTTATAATTTTATGTTCATTTAGCAAGATGTGGTGAGCAACTATCGCATGGCAGACCAGCATGTTGGGAGGATATTACTAGTTGGGCATGGAATATTGCACAAAATACGTGTGTGTCATTTAGATACTATGGGTGTCACGGCAATGGAAATCGCTTCGCAACCAAAAAAATGTGTTTACAAGCATGCTTGGAATAGAGTGCTTAGGTTTCAACAATAAGCATGGAATATCAATGTATACACTTGTATAAAAATAAAATGTGAGAAATACATATTTCATTTTTGGAAATACTTAAATAAACTTTTGGTAAAGTTTTTTCAAGGATGCACTGAAACGCAGTTAGTTTATGCTAAGATAGCTCCAAAAAAAAACATGTTCGAATTGCTGTTTTCTGCTGTTCATTAATAATTATAATAATTAAAGTCTCATTAGATAAATAGCTAAATTGTATCGGCTTTTGATGTTGATCAAGGATATATATATATATATATTAACGGGTGGGAAACTCCTCCTTCTCTGTGTTACAAACAAAATTAACCAAAAACACATTTTGCTAAATAACATGAAGGAATATACTTAGTTAAAATTATTTAAAACAAGCGGGAAATATGAATAATAGGTAAATATTATTTTAAGGGCCCCAGGAGGATACAGCGACGACCACCAATATCAGAAAAATAACAAACTTTTTTAGCAAGACAGAAGTTTTAAATCAAAGTTTCAATTACACACTGTCAGGAAGTAACTTGTATACCGAATAAAGCGAATTCGATTAGTTCCAGTAACAAAAAATCTCATCGAGATAATATATTTTATGATGATTTTCTACGCCAATTACAGCTAATTAAATTATGTATATCAATATATACTTATATGTGTTTATTTAGTACTAATTTCAAGATTCTTTTGATTTATACAAAATTCTCCAATAATAGAAAAAATCAGTCTTAAATCGAAAATGTCACTAAAGGCATCGTAAGAGAGATCTATTACAAGAAAACTAACATCGGCTCATTCAAATTTTTGAAATAGACGGAAAAATAAGAAAAATATAAATGCTTCTTATTGCTGTAGGCACTATAGATGTCGGAATCAGACGGATTACGAATTAATCTGTTAAGTTGTATATGTTCCCTTTTTCAAGCTTACCCAAACTGTATTTCTTTCTTTGAATCTAAGACAAAATCAACTCAGTTCTTTTTTAGATTGAAAGCCTAAATCCGCTCCTGCCATTTCACATATAGGTAAAGTATATAGCATGCATGGAAATTGTCTTATGGCTTTTCGGCTTCGTCGCTTTACTAGGCAAATATTCAGAGCTTAAAATGCGGCTTTGTGAGGAAGGTTGTAAATGTGTGTATGTGTTGTGTGTGTGTGTGTGTGTGTTTGTGGGTGCTTGCTGAAGATGTTTGTGTGTGTGTGAGTCAATATGAGGAAGCAAATATTAAGCATACGCACTGTGACCCAGCCAGCCATAATGTATGAAAAATTGAGCATGTCATTGAACGTTGAGGCAAAAATTGTTGTGTCTGTTGAATATTGTTAGAGCGAGAGAGATTTTCATCCCATCCCATGCCATTCCCTTTTTAACCATTCAACATTTACAAGAATGTTTGCATTCGGGGCACGTTTTGTAGACGTAGAAACTTGGTGGCGGGGTCAGGGCATCATCCCATATATATGTAGATGTTTTTGGGGTAAACTTTTTAATCGCCTTCAAGCCACAAAATTGACGCTTTACGTTGTTATGTTAATGCCTTTAATTAATAAATGAAATATTGTACGATTATTTCTGAACAGTTGGAACTATGACATTTTGTGTTGAACTTTGGTTTTATGTTTATTAATTTTTAGCACGTAATTAATGAAAGTTTATCTCTTTTACACTTTCCAACAGAATAATGTTATTTTAACTTCTTTTGCTCAAAAATGTACCATTATATTAAAAATACAACAAATTTGTAGCAAAATATTTTGAATTTAATCGAAATGTAGTGCAGTAAGTCCTGCGTTCAAAATTAAGTAATACTGTTCGTAAATTAGGAAGTATCCCACAAAATTGTAAGACTCCAATGAGAAGTTTCCTTCAAATTCGTAAAACTATTAGTGGAAATTCTGAAATTTCAATAAATTTCAACTATTTGAAATATTTACATTAGTGGAAATTTCAATATTTCAATATTTTCACTAATTTCAATATTTCCACTAATTGTTGAAATTTCAATATTTTCACAAGTTGAAATTTCAATATTTCCTGTAATCGAGTTTCAGAATTGTTCCTATGGGAGCAATATGATATAGTAGTCTGATCTTGATCAAATTTGGCACGTACGTTTGGATGTTTCACAATTTTCACTAATAGTTGAAATTTGAATATTTCCCTTAGTTAAAATTTCAGAATTTCCAATAATAGTTAAATTTCAGAATTTCCACTAATAGTTGAAATCTATTGAAATTTGGGAACTTCCACTATTATTTCAATATTTCCACTAGTTGAAATTTCAATATTTCCATTAATTGAAATTTTAATATTTCCACTAATTGAAATTCTATTTATTTTTTTTTTTTTGTGGTGTGTGTAGGTAGATTTGAAATCTGTTTATTGTAGGACAATAATTAAATTTGGTAACAAACGTACTATACGTGACATTACAATACAATCAAATGAGAAGCGCTACAGGGTTTACTGATTGGGGGTCATCATTCTTCACTTGCCGAATGAAATTTTAACATTTCCATTTACTATTGTATAATATATTTGGATATAAGTATGTATATGATCGATAATTGGGAGAACGAAGTTCCTATGGGAGCTTCTGCAGTATATACAAGACTTCGTGCACAATTTGAGCTCTGGAGGAAATTTTAATGTTTCCATTTTTAATATAATAAATTTCGTACGGCGCAGACTTTCTTTTTAAGTACTGCCTTAAACGATTATCGTATCACCAGAATCAAAGAGTGCAACTAGCTGGTATGTGAAAGAATCAAGATTTCACTGTACTTTAATTTTAATATGATTTCCACTTAACACAAATATATTTTTAAAATAATAAACCTGCCCTATCCAATTCTACAACCAATTCATAATATCATCAATTACACAAATCTATACCTATATCTAGATCAAAATACATCAAAGTTATTAATTATCGAAATTCCATAAATTCCATTAATTGAAATGTTATTATTTCCACTAGTTGAAATTTCAATATTTCCAGTACTTGAAGTTTCAGTTTAATTTATATTGAAATTTCAACTATTAGTGGAAATATTGAAATTTCAACTATTGGAATTGAAATTTCAACTATTCAATAGTTGAAATTTAAATAACTTTAAATATTTCCATTTTTAATATTTAATATATTTAATTAGGATTCGACTAGTGGAAATAATAAAATTTCCACCAGTTGGAATTTAAATATTATTCATCATTTTGATAAAACTGGGCTGGATTCTACTAGTTGGACTGTATCATATAGCTCCCATAGGAACCATCGGTCGAAAAAAGAGTTTTAGATCAAGAACTTCGTTCTTTTTAACCTGATTATTTTAAAACTGAACATTTGGCCCTTTACAATACATCCAAAACGCACGTGCCAAATTTCAAGATCGGACTACTATATCATATAGCTCCCATTGGAACAATCGAGCCAAAAATTGGTTTGCTTCTACAAATTTTTTTTGTTTCTTTTGCGATCATCACACAAGAAATTAACAAATTGAATAAAAATCGGATAACTATATGATATAGCTCTCATACAAACAAATGGCAAAACTGCAAATATGCATGGGGTAACGACATATCTCCGCCGTAAGAAAAACGACATATCTCCGCCAGAAAAATGTACTGGGCGGAGATATGTCGTCGGAGATATGTCGCTATGCCATATGCATGCGTGCCGTGCTTTAGAAATCAGATCATTTGGTCTCTTCAGAAACGAATCTAAAGCGCCTTCCATGTTGAAGAGTGTATCCCTGAAACCCTCCAACAAATTAAAGGATAAAACTGTGTATCCGCATTATTTTTCTATATGTTTTTTTTTTTTTTTTTGTAATTTTTATTTTTTTGTATTTTTTTTTTATTATTATTAACATTTATCACACTAAACTACGAAAGAGTCAAAAAGAGTTTTACAAATTGTTTTCCATATCTAATTTCATTTAGCTACAAGTTGTACCTTAAGTTAAATAGTTTTTCTCGACAGATTTACGCAATAATTTTTCCATTCTTCCGATATGCTTGATGTAAGTTGTTTGCTTTTGGTTTTTATAATTTAAGATTAAATTTATTCAAATTTTGTGTCTTTATTTCCTTTTGTGTTTTTACTGAACACCAATGGCGTATAATTTCCTTTGTTTTTTTAATACCCTATACCAAAAGTGTGAGAGATTTAAGTCCCATCGATCAATCGTGTTTGAATTAGGCATTATAGAAATTATTCGCCATTTTAGGTGTCGCTCCTATTTGGTCTAGGGTATTACAAAGTCGGACTGCCGATTTTTATGTAAAGGATTTTTTTTGTAAAGGACTTGGAAAAATTGTGTGTTGAGTAAGACAGAGAAAGAGAATATCTGTGTGCGTGTGTGATTTTTGTTGTTTCCTTTTTTATTTTGTTTTTATAAAAAGACGAATTTATGGCTAATTTATTTTTATGACCTTGGTGGTGAAAATGTATTTTTCAGTTTTAAGTATACCATTTTTGTTTTTTATATGTATGTGAATTCTATCAATATACAAAATTTTGTTGTCGATTTTATTGCATTTTTTGGCAGTTTTTTTTACGTTTTGGTTGATATGGCAAGTGGCAAGTACATTTGTTTTTGCGGTTGTTAAATGCAAAAAGGGACCAGAAATTCAATGTCAATATCAATTGAGTCAAAAAAGTGACCATAGCAAAGTCAAAGGTCATGTAAAAATGTAATCAATAGAATGAGGATGTTTTAGGGATGTTTAATATGTCAAAGTAATTGATTTTATTGATTTGACTAAGTAATGTTGGTCTAATAGTCAATGAAAACGGGTTTCGACCTCAATAAAATTACATTAAAATGAAAATGGCGATTTTCCCCTTTTTTGTGCTGAAATAAATTATAAATATATTTATTTAATCTCATTGTGGCCAACCATTATTAGTAATTTATTAAAATCGGCCAGGCTATTGGGTTGAAAATATTTAATTTAATTGTTTACCCATATTTTGCATGCCAAAAAATTTCAATTAATTACATAATTATCATCATTTAAAATTTGTTTTTTTTTGTTGTATTGTTTGCCAAGGATTTTCTTTTGAACTATTTGCCGCTTGTTTGCCCTTTTCCATTCGCCTGCATCTTGAATATGCAATTGCATTTTATTTAATGCATTGTAAATGTAAAAAATAAAGTACATTGGCCAAAGGCAATGACTGTGCGCCATTTTCTCATTTCGTATTATATATTATTATTATTATTATATTCGGTGGATAATTTTGTATGTATGCATGTATGTGTGTAGAGTCGTATGTGAGTGTATGTAAAAATGGACCATTTATTAAGGTTAATGTTTTTTTTTTCTGAAATACTTTAAGATAAAGCTTTGCTGTCTTGAGTAAAAATTTGTATCCTAGTGTAAAAAAACAGCGATCCGAAGCAAAACAAATTTCGGGTGTACAGATTCTGGTTAAATTCTGGTCTAATTTTCAAAATCATTTACGGAAAATCTATCGAAACTGAAAAAAAAATCTTTCTCTTTAATTGATGGATCAGTGAGGACCTACTCCAACTATGAATTGAAGCACAGTGATTCATTTGCTGCAATTTCGTTGAACAAATCACAACTTTTGATCTACCTAATATTTCAAAATTGTATGCTAGACAAACTTGTAACTCCAAGAAAAAGTTTTCGCGTAAAGGCTGACATACCCACACCCCTTTTAGTTGTGCGTAATTTAACAAACTTGTTGAATTAAAACTGTCTGATCTGTTTAGAGGGCGTGGTTTGGTATGATAAATGAATTTAAAGCAATAAATATTTCCTCTAATTATTGGTAAAATTAAAAACATTTTATCATTTTTTAAAAATATGTGTTTATAAATTCAATATTAATAGATTCGTTTTTTACCTTACCTACTTGAGTTCTAAATGTATTCCTTATAACAGGAAAGAAATTGTTAGCCAACTACTTAAAGGTGTTTTCAAGATTACAATCTTACAATTTGTATATAAATAATTTAATACATTTATGATTTCTAAATCGAAAACCATCTAATTAATTTTAGCAATGATTTTTTGGCAAACGAACCACTGTACTTCTTTTTTCAGTTCGTTGAGCCCTCTCGAAAGTTAACTGAAGTCAATCTCGTTGTTTAATATCCACACCACGTATTTTTAACCATTTTTTATTGGGTGCGAAATTTTTGTTTCGGTTCGGATCTCTGGTTAAAAAGTTTTTTCTGTTTTTTCAAATTTATTTTTTCCATTGTTTGTGTTTTTTTTTTGTTTTATGAAAAATTCATTGAGTTGTTGTTGCTGCTGCTGCTGTTTAATTTTCTTGTTTTTCTACTAGAATTAACCACGAAAGACTAGAAGAGATCTAACAAATCCAAATCCAAATTCGAATTCGCATTCATTTCACGTAACTACAAAAGATTTTTTTGTTTTGTTTTCAATTTTCTACGATTGACTTTTGGTCTTCGATGCTACTACTTCCTTAGACCGAGGTGGTAATTTGCTCAACAAAATGCACGGGGGGTCGGCATAGGGACTGCGAACGCTTCAAACGGCATTGTTGTGAATTGTTGTTGTTGGGTTGCTGGCGCTGTTGCCGCTGCTGCTGGGAGGTTCTTTGCAACGAGGCATAGGCATGTGGCACGTAGATAAACTCACGGGTAGGATGGGTGGGATGTGCAGAGTGCCGACAGTTACACTGTTGCGACATGGTGGATAGACCTTCGGGCACACTACGACTACGTGCCGATTGAGCACTAGCAGCGCCGGCAGCAGGAACATGTGCTAGTCCGCCGGACCCGTAGGCATTGGTATGGGTGGTGTGGGTGTTCGTTGTCGCGGAATTCGGGCTACTGCAGGTGCATATCAGTGGTTGTCTGTCGAGAGATCTGTTATTGACGATTCCATAAGACAAGGAGAAGGAGAAGCCGTAAAAAAAGTTAATTGAATTTCTATGGATTGATTAAACGGCAGCAAATTTTTATTTAATTGGAATATTTAAATTTGTCAATGATAAGGAAAAAACATGAGCACTAGAGAGAAATAGAAAGAGGTTTTTGCTTTTCTTTTTTCAAATAAACAAATTTTAATTTTTAATGCAATTGTTAATACGTGTTTAATAACATGTAAATTTTTAAAACCTTTTTTTTCAATTTCATTTTACTGTTTTATTGCTTTCTGTATTTACATTGGTTTAAAAAAAACAAACTAAATAATGTGAAATATTTTTTACTTTGTTTTTTTTTTTCATTACGAGTAAATTAGAAAGAGGCATTAAAAAGGTTTAAAAAACAACAAAGTAATTTTAATTTTTAATGTAGGTGCTACCTAATCACGCAATGGTTGATACCAAATACCAAAGGTTTTTGTAGTCTGTTTTATTTTTTTATCACATTTTATTTGCAAGGGTGCAAAAAGGTTATATTAATTTTGGTCAGAAGTGTGCAACGCGTAGAAGAAGGCATCTCCGATTATATAAAGTATTTTTCAAAAATACAATAGTGGAAATTTTAAAAAATCAACTAGTGAGTGAGCGATATAGTATTCGTTAGAATATAAGAATTTTCATTTGATGCATGGTACAATATATCCAAGTCGGCTCGGCAATTTACTTTTCTTTTGTATGTTTTGTTTTTTAATTATTTATTGTGTTGAAAAGTGTTAGAAAAACTAAACAATTATTATTGAAAATGAAAGAATTTATTCATTCATAAACTAATTAAAATTTGAATGTGAATTCGATTTGGGAATTCCTTCTGACGATTGACTATGATAAAACCTACTTGTTTGGAGAACTTTGACTTACTTATTGGCCGCCGCTGCTGCTGCTGCCTTGTGGCAACCGAGTTCGTAGGTGCTATGCCAACTGCAATACATTTGGCCATCACAGCAATTGTGTTGTTGAATAAAGGATAAACTCCTTTGCAAGCGCTTGCCCATGCGTGCCCCGATGCTACCCTGACCCAATTGATATGGACCTCGAACCATCTGCTGCTGCTGCTGCTGCATATCGAGATTGTGGCATGCCAATTGCTGGCGATGGGACGGTGGAGGTGGAGGAAGATGAGCAAAATGCTGAGATTGCGGCGTATGCTGATGCTGCTGCAAATGACGTGGGCAATAGGTCGAATTGGCTTGCTGAAGTAGGTATGGTTCCATTTGGTTCAAGCTAATACAACTGCGGCTAAGTAAATCGGGTGGAGCTGGAGCATATTCTCCACCACCATGATAACCATGATGATAGCCAAGCGGTAGAGGGAACTGGACAGGGCGAGAATGCTGACGGGCCGATGAGTGACGCATTAGCAAGGGTGTGGGCAAATGACCATTGGCCAGTTGATGAGGTCCCCCACCGCCTCCTGCCCCTACGCCAGTTCGTTGCTGTTGCGACTCGCTGATAAAAAATATTATAATACCAGAAATGGCAGCTGCTGCCGAGCATATATAATAACCAGCTCGTCCGTACTTGAGGGAGTAATCATTGAGAAACGAGGTGAGGGGAACACTGATGAGCACCGGCACCGATTCTACGCCACGTATAAAACCTACCACAAGGGGGAGGGATTAAGGATTAGATTGAATATTAAATAAATGCTACAATAGCCGCTGAAACTTACCCCAAGCCTTGGAAAAATGCTTCAATTTGATGCGTTCGAGAGCCAAAATCTTTAATGAGTACTGAAATCCCCCTAGACCAATGCCATATAGCCAACTTAATATGCATAGACCCTTATAGCCCATCACAAACGAGAGAAAAAGTATGGCCAATGCTACTATTGATATAAAGAGCTGGTGAAAAGGAAAAATGAAATAAATGGAAGGGTAAAGAAAAGGAGTAAAGAAAGAGATGTGGAAGCGTTAGCCATCTCACCTGAGCCACAATTTTCGAATTAATCACAAAAGTTCGAATCACAAAACATCGACGCAATAATGCTCCAGCTATTACCACACCCAAGGCCATGGAGATGCCTAAAAACGTTTGCAGAAGGACCAATTCCTGCACATCGGAACCTTCTTTGGCAGCATTGAGAGCCTGTCAAGAAGGGGGAAAACAAGATAGGACGTAACAAATGTGTAAAACTTAAAGATTCAATTTATAATATGATTTCTGTCTGGAAACAAAGCTATAGATTGTTTGGTTTATGTGTTAATTCTGATTGCTGGCACAGTGGGCGATTGTGCAATTCTAATGTACAATAATTTGAAATTTAAAACACTTTACCAATTTCATATTTGCCGTACTTTTTTTTTTTGGTATTTAAGCATCTATATTGTATCTAGACCCCAAAGTTTTTTTTATGAAGATTAATTTTAGAATCTTTTCAAATTTATTGTTATCAAAATTAATGTAAACAATTTTTTATTTTTTTTTTATTTTGAATTTTAGTATTTTTTTTGTTGGATTTATTTTTAAAATTGGTTTCTAAAACACATTTTGTTTGTTCGCTCTTAGCATTTTTTGTTTGTAGCAGAAACTTAAAAAAAAGTTTGTCAGTTCGTTTCTTTGGTAAAGTTTTAAGAAAACGCGGGAGTGTCTATTTCACGATAGAAATAATACAAACAAAAAAAAAAAAACATGATGCAATGCAAAGTTTTACAACGATTTACTTCTATCTCATCTAAAGATAAGTCGCAGACCATACACAAAAGTAGTTTTTTTAAAAACTCAAAAATCTATATTTAGTTCAGTAAAAATTGCACAAGTTTATAACACAAGGAAACATTGAAAGTATAAACAACACACAAATATAAAGCTCTAAAGATTAATTGTAAATTATTGTGTACCAGATTAACCGCAATGACCACTGTGACCCGGAACGATTGAGGGCTCTGGTTTTTATTGTTTGCTGATCGGCTTATCTTATGGACTTAAATTGAGCAATTTGTTGAAATTCAATTTATCTTACCATTAGGAACATGGGCGTATAAATGCCAAATGATGCCACACTGGAGGTCATGAGTAATATTTTAACTGTAACCGATTTCAATGATGATATGTCCAAAAATAAATATCGTGTGGGCGACTCCACATCCTCCTGATTGAGTATAGGCTTTTTCTCGCGCAGCTACAAAAATGAAATGAAAGAGGGAGGGAGTGAGGGAGGTGGAAAAAATCACAGTTCAAATAACAAACGAGTGAAAAACTGGCGTTTTGCGAACCTTTTTTCGTTGATTTTTCAAATGTTGAATGGCTCGACGCTGCGGATGGTACAGCGATGCGGGTCGATACATGAGGCCCATGAAAAAACTGAGAGCTGTTAGGGCGGCAACGATTTGCAATCCGAGGCGCCAGCCGGCCTTGCCCACACCCTCTTTCAAGATGACGGAGAACAAAGCGATGCCAACACCCTCACCGGACATGGCCACCATTTCGACGAATTGACGACGCCGCTTAAAGTAATTGCCCAACATCACGGTGGAGGCTTCACGGACCATGGCAACGCCAATGCCAAAGACGATGCCTGTGGCGGATGGCATGAAAAGAGGGATAACTTCCGTTGTTACTTATTTATATACCCTCACATAGTATATATAAGTATATACTACATGTATACCAACAGATATCTATGTAAACCTATATATACGCACCATAACTGAAAACAACCTGACCAAATTCCGTGGCAAATGAGGTGAATAGAATGCCCAGAGGCATCACCAAGCCACCGACTATGGAGAGCAGGCGTATGGAGCGTTTGCGACACAGCGAGACCACAAACGGTATGGCCAACATTGAAATTGACCAACTCAAAGCACCAAGCAGCTCTGCAATGAAGAAGTGGCGTTTGGGTGGCAGGAGGTCAAAAGGTAGGAAGTGTTGCAGGAGAAGGAGGAGGAGAGGGTAGTTGGGTACGGGAGCAGAACAGAAAAATATGTATGGGGGAAGAAATATGCTTTTGAGTGATTAGATTTTAAAAACGACAACAAGCAAAGTCAACTGTACTTCGTTAAAGGTCATTTAGAAATGTGAGTACAGTTGGACGTAAAACGAAATTAACCTAAAATAGGAATTGGACTAACAGACTACAAAATTTCAACAAATTTTCCTTTCTCTCTCTTTCTTACTGCTTCTTTATACATTTTTCAATTTGTAGAAATTGTAACATTTTTTATTTGGCTTGAAATACAAAATGGTCAACAGAAAGAGAGATTTTTCTTGTAATAAAATAAGTTGATTTTATTACTAGTGCCTCGCTTTGTATACCCTTACCATACCCTTCCTGATCAAGAATGTCCTTTAAATAGGCAAAAAAGCATCTTTCTAACCTTTAAACAAATTTCTAAAAATTTACTATGAACTTCTTACAAAGGTAAATCAATTAATTGCTGTAAGCGAAGCCATTTGCTGTATGAGCTCGTGGAAATGTGAGAGAGATATCTTGAATAGCATACTCTAAGGATAGCTCAATAAATTGCTGGTTAATGGTGTCGATTGGCAAGAAAGGGAGCGAAAGGCTCATTGAAAAAGCGAAGCCAGTTGCTGTTTGGGATCGTAGAATTCAATATATAATCAACGTCAAGCGTTCGCTGATGATAATTAAGTCCGTTGCTGTTTAGTGGACTCAGTCAGACTCAGTCTCAGGAAAGCGAAGCTAGTTGCTGTTCTGGTTCGGTTCAATGTCAGAAAAATATATAATTTCTTATGTTAACAATCCGCTTCAAATCCATTCAGTGAAAACGATTAGAGTTAAAGAAAAGGTTCATTAAGACAGCGAAGCCAGTTGCTGAGTGAGCTTTCATTAAAGAGATAAATAAATAAGGAAGAAACGAAAGATCTACCTACAAAACGAAGAAAATTGCTATTTGGGATCTTCTTCGTTTTAATTTAATTTGCGATTTCTACCAGCAAATTAAAATATTCAACATATGCGGTTCTGATCGTTACATCTGTAAGTACTTGCAAATGTAAGGAAAATTAATTAATGCGAACCTTATTTAACACAAAACAAACGAAACTTTTAATTACATATGTAAGAGCACTTTCTGACCTCAACATTGACTTCCGCCCCTCCTTTATATATGTAAAATTGGTCTAATTGATTAATTGATACCAAATGTAACATCATTTACCCCCCCACACACACCCACACACACAGATGACCGCGAAATTTGTGCTGTGATTCAGTGACTCGTTCCCTGAAATTCCAATTTCATTTCCAATTAGCCACCGCAGAAATCTTGTTCGCTGCACTTTAACTGAGGTCTCTCGCGTTCCCTTTGCACTCACCTATCCCAGTTGTATTATGCATATATTGCACAGCATAGAACAACAGGAGTCCATAGCTTAGCTGCAGTCCAGTGGTTAGTATATGTATCAGAAAAGACACACCGCATATTATCCAGCCCCAGCCGCCATCTGGATAAAAGTACTAAAAGGACAAAAAACCAAAAAAAGAAAAAACAGGAAGGAAGGAAGAGAAACCACAGAAAAATATTGCAATGGAATGGAGAAGTGATGGTAGTTATGTACTGGTGGTTTTTTTTTTTTTTTTTGATTCTCACCTGTCTAATGCGTGTTGTGTCCACACCTGTGCGCCGCAAAGCCGGTATATTCCGATGCAGCAGATGAAACTCACGATCAGCCAAGCCATTAAACGCTGAATCCTCTTCGTCGGTTATGTGACCATGACTATGATGTCCTCCTACTACATTAGGGTTGGGCAATTGGTGAGTGTCGTAACCTGCAAGAAGAGAGCAATTTAATGCAGGTGAAACTCACTCAATCTTTAACTAATAGGTTAATAATATTAACTTATTAATCATGACTATTTTCTGGTGGTCATACAATAGAAATCAATACAAGTGACTTAGGGTTTTGTAAGTGAACTGAAACCAGTTGGGAATTTTAAAGGTGACTTCGTAAAGGGAAATGTGTTGAGAATATTAAAGCCACTTCAAATAGTAAAATGTGCCATAGCTAGTTGAGAATTCTAAGGACTTCCTTAAGTAAAATGTACCTAAACTTACTAAGAATTTTAATGATAATTTCTTCTGTGTAATAATTTGTCATTAATAAAAAGCTTGCGATTTGAAAGCTATAAATTTTACGTTTACCATAGTATAATACTAGTACTTAATACTGATACTAAAATAAATTTTCGGTTTTAATTTCTCAAATTTCCCCAACACACCTTATCTTATTTTTTTAATTTGGTTAAAATTAAAATTTTGTGCATACTTTTAGGCTTCCACTTTGACTCCGAAATAATAATAATTTGATAATTGTTGCTTACATTCAGCCAGCAAAACGTGTATTTACATGCAATGTGTATATTTTTCTTCATGTGGTGCTGAATAATTCGATTAATATTCCTTCCACTAGTAATACTCCACAAAAAGAGTTGAGAATGCTAAAGGTGATTTCGTAAAGGAAAATGTGACTCAACTAGTTGAGAATTTTAAAGGCGACTTCATATAGTGAAATGTGCCCCAACTAGTTGAGAATTCTAAGGATTTTCTTAAGTCCTTACAAGCTCTCTTGTTCTCTTTACATTCATCATTTTTCAAAAAGTTACCAATTCGCTTGTTGAATCAGCTGATTTGAAAAACAAATCTACTTTGAGCACTTTCAACTAATGAATTTTTCCCATACTATTATTTCAAGTGTACTAATATTTTACGTGTCTGTTCTAAAATACTCAATCCTTATGCCTGACCTGGGTCAAATCGATGACCATTATCTGTTCGATATGAAAAAGCAATCAATGCAAATGCGACAGGACTTCATTAAATGAAATGTGCCAAAACTAGTTGCGAATTCGAATTATAAATTCCAGCGGTGGGATGCATTGCGCTATTATTTCAAGTGTACTAACATTTTACATTGCTATTCCAAAACAAATCTGCTGTAATTGTTTTAATAGTCATTGGGCGTAATAACAAATTACTCACCGAAATAACAGGCTCCACCGCCACCGACTCCCCCATTGGGGATGAGAGGCTTATGGCGATGTGGGAGATGTTGCTGCATTTGATGTTGCTGCTGTTGCTGTTGGTGTTGGTGTTGCTGCTGTTGTTGTTGTTGTTGTTGCTGGTGATACCAATTATCGCATAGGCAATATAGAGGAGCTGGCGCTGGAGCTAAAGCTGGTGCTGGCGCCGGAAGTGGATTGTACATATAACAACAGCCATTCAAATGGCTCGGATGGCCAGAATTTTGTTCGCCATACCAACGAGGCGGTGAACAATGACGAGAACGATGACTGCAAGAGGCGGCGGCGGCGGCAGCGGCAGCTGCAGCTGCTAGGCTTGTCTCATGTTGCTGCTGTTCCATGGTGTTCAATGTGGCATAGCTGCCAAAATTGTCACAGTGCCGCAATTTTGCATTCGAAACGGCGGCAGCAGCAGCAGGGAAACGAGGCGGCAGTCGTATGGATTGCATTGTGCTTGCTGACGACTGTTGTTGTTGTTGTTGCTGCTGCTGCTGTTTCTGTTTCTCACTGGTGGTTAGATTGGATAGACGCGGACAGGATACCCACCAGGCAAGGGGTTGATTATTGAAACGACACTCGTGGCACAAATATCTTGGGGGTAATGCTGATGATCCCACTTGGACGTCTTCGTGGTCTCCTCCTGCAATGTCTCCCAAAGAACCAAGAATGGGTTTTGTGGGATGCTCACAGCTTAAATTGTATTTTCGTCACAGTGCACATTTCTGGCAAAGCACTGTAGGATCAGCAGCAGCGGCGGCAGCGGCACTGGCATTGGCATTGGCATTGGCATTGGCAGCTGGAATTGAGCTGGTTACGGGTGGTGGAGGACTCCCAGAATTTGGCACTAGTTGTGGACAACTGCCATACAGGGCTGCTGCTGAGGAGGATGTGGTGAGTGCGGTATTGGTATTCGATAGACGTCGGTAATATGGAATCTTTAGATCCATATCACCAGCAGCAGCTCCTCTTGGCAGGCAGGAGATGATGCTTCTCCGTTTGTCTCGACTATTACTACTACACTGGCAATCACATGTACACTGCAAAACCATGGTATTCTTCACCTCACCCTATTTCTAGTTTTTTAGTTGGTTTTGGTTTTCAGTTCGTTTCTCTATTTGGTTTTGCTTTCTTCCTCCTCGCTCTCTTTCACTTAGGAACCATTTGGTGCCAGTATCATCACCATCATCATCATCATCTGCTGCATCATTTGTTTCTGTGCCATCTTCATCATCATCATCATCTCTATTTCTGCCATTGCCATTCACTGGAAAAAAAAAGAACGGAGAGACGAGAAAATAAATAAATAAGACAAAAATAAGGAGGGTATCGAAACCCAAACACATCTCGTGCCATAGAGTCAATAAATAAATCAAATCAAAATCAATTTGTTTATTCTACACCAACAACTGAACTGCAAATAGAAGCACATTGCATATATTCCAAAACCATATGAAATGCATAATTTAATTTGCTGTTCAATTGCCTGCCAGCAAATGAAACGAAACGCGGCCGATGGGGTCTCTTCTACATCACGAACTCCCTTCTCCCTTCTCCACTCTCCCATCTCTCCCTCTCCCTCTCTTGCTCGCCTTCTAAAACCACAAATTGTACACACACAAATCTAATCAATTGCAAATTGTTCAATTTATAGAAATGCACATGAAATCGAGGCAAAAATTTACTCGTAAATATCTAGAAAAAGTAGAAAAAAAAACGACAGCTCGATAAATTTTTAAAATTTTTCCTTAAAAAAAGAATATCTAATAAGTTAAATAAGGGGCGACTTCAAAATACCTCTTAAACCAGACGCAAATATGTCCAACTTCTAGTCATTCAACTGGGTATAAATTTAGTTACTTTCAAAGGCTCTGGTGACTGACACAGTAGAAAATAAGGTCTTCAATGCATAAATACCAATCGTATATAGGAGAGAGTGAGGAGTTGTGAGACTTAGGGAGTCATGTTTGCACTGAAAACAAGTGTTTGAAGAACATTTGGTAGTTGTGAGACAGTACGTTTTCTCCAAATATAACATGCATGAAATTGGTTTTTAAGTATCAACATTTTTTCTCAATGTAATTAAACTCCTAAGCTAGCATTTATTTAGTTTAAGTGCTTTCAAAGTGTTTTTATTTATCATTTCTGTTTGTGCTAGTCAACTTTAAGAGCAAAATGAAAAGGATAAAACATAACATAATCTTTTTAGGTCCATTGAGTGGCAGCTGTTTGAAAACAAACAAACATAATTAATTGACAATTATTTAAATTCGTTTGCATTTATCAATTATGTTGTTGATGGCCCAAGTTTATTGTCTTAGGCTTTAATAAGTCGTCAATTTATTCAGATTCTTAAAATTCATAATTGCGCCACTTTGGAATTTTCACAAATTGCTTCTGCGATTTTTCTCCATTCTCCCTAACTTCGATAGGCGCCCCAATGCCCCACACTGTGAGTCAAAAGAGAAGCTTCTCAATCCTATAAGATTCTTATATCCTCAAACTTCTGTGACTTATTAAAAAAAAAAACCTTAAATAATTTATTCAAAATGAAATGGGGAGAAGGACCTTTTAATTTGTTGTTTTTCATGAGAGGTCGGCTTAAAAAGTTCGTGACCTTTGAAATTTCTCAAATCTTAATTGAGAATAAAAACTGATTCCTCATCCGTTATATTTCTCACAATTATGTTTCCCAGTTTAATTAAATTTTTGTTATTTTTTCAGGATTCTTGGGAATACCATTAAGAAGGTAAGTCACTTAATTATTAAACTGCCCTCGCAAAATGTCATAATGCTGATTTATATCGTAGTATAAATTATATGCGAATATGAAACAAAGTTTGGACAAAGGTTGTCTCTAAACTTTTCATCTTGACCCGCATTAAGAGAGTTGATGAAGAGCAAATTGAATGAAATATTCACTTCATTTTGGACGTTCAAGTTGAATTATTTTTCTTTCATTTATCTTTTCCTAAAAAAAACGCTGAATCATGGTCAAATGAGAAAAAACTGACATTAATTCATTATTTGGAGAGCCTAAATGACAATTTCGAAAAGGCAGTGTCTTCTCCCAGCTTCCTCTCTCTCCCTTTCCCATCCTACTGTTCGCTATGATTGATTTATGTGTTTGTTTTGGATGGAATATATATCGTTTGTACTATGAATTGCTTCTTCATTCTCTACCGATTTTTATCGTTTCGATTAGTTACAAAACGTGTGTGTGTGTGTGTGTGTGTGTGTGTGTAACAGCAGGCCCAGAAGCTATAAAAAATGATAAATGATTGAAGCAGAAAGCAAAACTTGCATCATTTTGCATCCTTAAAGCAACTGTGTCCATCGGAGTGTGTGTGTGGGTGTGTAACCCTGTGTGTGTGTGTGTGTTTGTGCGGTTGTACGTGTGCATGTTGCACGATAGCAAAACTTTTCACCAGTTGTTCTACTTTTACGGCTTGCACATATAACGATTCGTTTACTTTTCCCTTTTATTTTTTTCCTGATATATAATGCACAACGGCGCATTTAAATTGATTGTAAGCACAAGTGGAAAGAAGAAGTAGATGTTGCAAGTTGAAGTTGAAGAAGGAAAAACCATCCAGGTAAACCTATGCCCGTAAGCATCTCCAGCCAGGAACGTACATCAATCAAAACGTGCAACAGAGTGCTTAAAGGGCCAGCGGGGAAGTCCCTACATGCCGCCGCCTCTTTTATCCCACTCCCCCTTCTTCTCTCGCTGCTCGACAAAAGGAAATATCAAAAAGTAGGAAAGAAGGCAACCTCATCACCTGTGGAAGCATAAAATTTAACAACATTGTAACGGAAAAAAGTGCAAAACGGAAGTAACAACCAATGCATAAAGACATCCTAGTCTATATCCTCTGCTGCAGCATCTCTTCCTTACCTTCCATTATTTCTTCTCCTCTGTGTTTATGTATGTGTTTGGTGTGTATGAAATATATTGCTGAAATTTTTCGTAGTTTTTTATACCGTTTCTGGGAGAGGTCGCTAGCAACTGTCGAGAAGTATAAATTGATAAATTGTAAAAACTTTTCATTACATTACGACACTGTGCGACAAATTTTCTGAAAAATTCCACACCCCTAGCTAAAAGTTAAACAAATTTGAGAACATTGGATACATTTTTTAAAGACGAAAAAATAAATGAATAAATAAATAAATTGAATCGACATTCAACATTTGTATGTCTTTGTTCTTTAATTCGTTCATTTGAATCATTTTTAGAAAACTATTTGCTTATGGACCGGACCCTCTTTTTTGTAGAATAAGAAATTCGATTGAGGTCCCAATGGAATTGAGCGATGTGGAATTTATATTTGGAATTTTTTGCCTTTGCCACAACAATATGTCATATTGACGACCTATTATCTTGATACAAGAAATTTCCATTTGCGTCAAACGAAATTATAAATATTGGATGAAGATTGAATTGTGGGAAAAACACTTCACGACTCTGACCCTTGCCCTGACTCGTCGGATTTTTTACCCACAATATTCTCTAGCTCTGTTTTGACTTTTTCGAATGGAGGCTTGCAACGATTAAGGAGATATACCGAAAAGTTCGAATTCGTAGTGATTCGCGTGTTGACAAAAACATGTAGTATATCTTAGGGGGCACAACTTAAAACGTTAATATAACTTATAATTGTTATGTTCTCTGATTAATATGCTTCATACTTTTGAGTGTTTTTGTAGAGTATTTTTTGTTGGTGTGTGCTTAAAGTTTCCCCTTTGCCATTATCCTTTATCATCGTTTTTTTCTGTTTTGCTCTTTGTGTGGTGGTTTTTCATCGTTTTGCTCATGTAGTCGTTGCCAGTCAAGCGTTAAAAGTTTTCACAGCTTTTCATCTTTTCTTTGGTTTATTTTGTTGCTGTTGCTGTTGGTGTTGCCATCATCATTTTTAATGTCAGTGTCGCACACATTGCAATCCGGGCTATATATACTTGATCTGCTTGTGCTCATATTTTTTGACATTGCAATAATAAAAATGTTCAGTAAGTGTCTGACACGACGACAACGAAATGCAAATAGGCAACTGAAAAATGAGATTGCCCCCATCACCAGGACCACCAACTACCAGTAGCCACACAATCCGGATAACCCACCGCCCATTTCGAATTCCCAACCATCCATTACTACTACGACTACTACGACAATGTTTGCCATATGTCCAAGCTGTTGACTTAACTGGTCATTGACTTTTACCAACTTTACAGGGCACTCAAATTATATGTGTGTATGTATGTGTGCACACAAATACAAGCACACCCTCACCCACACATATTTACGTATGTAAAAAAGGCCAACTTTTTTTTTGTTTTGGGGCTGGGGCGTTACCTTCCTTTCCATGTCTGCCTTCTTCTTCCCTGCTGAAACCGAAGTTTACTTTGCTAAATTAAATATCTGACGCCTGCAACTTTAAGCCAAAACAAACCAACAAAAAAAGCGGAGAACAAAATAAATGTAATTCGGCGCTGTGCGAAAAAAGTTGCTTGTTGTCTCCCCAAGCAGCATCAGCAGCTCGGGTAGATAATAGGTAACTCTCATGTTGTTGCCCCTGGGGGTTTACATTTTAGTTTTTCTGCACTTTGCATTGTAATAAAAAATACGACAATATGCGAAATACCAAACAACAGCAGCAGCAACACCCTTAAAAATAAAAAAACATCCATAAAAAATAGCGACAAAAAGGAAAACTAAAGGGACGACCCCAACTAAGCCAGGTCATGCCGAATTTGATATGCTCTTGATTATTTTACAGTCAGTTTTATTAAAGAACATATGTATTAGTCTTTCTCGCGGAGCAGTCTTCTTCCTAATTAAGATATACATATTTATTTAGAATCTTTCGGAATTAGAGACTTACATATATTATATCTATTTAAATTAGTTCGACAATTTCCCGTGGCAAGCTATTTTTAAAAGATCATGCACATGTTTTATACGTCTTCTTCTCTGTACAACAAAGTTTTTACCAAAATGAATATCTCCTTTTTGCAAGGGTATAAAAAGAATGTCTTGACAACAAGAAGGATGTTCTGGAAATTGATTTCAACTAAATGGAGAAAAGAAATGACAAACTAGAGACTCAAATAAAAAAGTTATATATTTATTTTGGTTAGAAGAAAGCAAACCTCTCTGTAATAAGGCTGTTTATTTTTCAACAGAAAGACTATCTCAGTATGCTTAAATTAATTTGCAAGAGTATACAAACATCGGTACGATCATGTTAGCATTTTAAAGTATCTCAAATATTATTTCAATTTCTCGTTTATTTTCCATAATTGTGAAATCAAATATTTTAACAATATAAGACGGTTTTTTATTGATGTGCTAAAAACTAGTAGGGCGAAAAGTAAATGGAAAATGAGACTCTAGAGAATAGAAATTTCACTTTAACAAAAATACATAATGGTATAAAGTTGATGCCACAAACGAAATTCACATTTTTTTGTCGAAGCATAATTTTGCTACTCTGGACACTCAAATTTATGTTTTTCCTTTTGTGTTGTCTGGAAATCTATTCTGATTTTTTTGCCAATCATCACATTCATTTCAATTATTACAATTTTGTGGTTTTTATCTAGCAGTAACTGTCATTGTAAATGTAATATCTTGATCGAAATTGAAAAAGTTTGTCCAATAGCAAAAATGCAATATGACTCTGAAAAGTATGCTATGAAAAATATCTTCAATTGAAGTTGCAGTTAATATTACCATTTTGTTTGAAAACCTAACAAAATGCTAGAGAAAATGTCAATGGAAACATTTGCATGCCTTTCTTTTTATTTTTCTTCTCGTTTCTCGTCTCTCGTTTTTAAATAAAGTTTTATTTCCTTGCCTTATTCAAAGCATGTAGAAAAAAGGGTACGAAATTTGATGTCCTTTTGCTAAATGTTTGTGTGCCTGTGGGAGTGTGTGTGTGTGTGTGTTTGTAGAGACTTTTCGCACCCCCAGGGGAATAATTTTTAAGCATTCGCCCCAGGCATAGAGTAGGAGATAAAAGAATTCAAAATAAAGAAGAAAAAAAAGAGTTAGATATAAGTATTAATACTTTTTCATTTAGTTTCAACTGCTTCAAAACTTTTCAAGTTGACCAAACTTTATACATATTTTATATTTAGGCACTTGGAGAAAGAAATTGTCCCTCTGTCCCTGCTCGCTAAGTGACAAATTAAAATATGAAATCCCAAAAAAATATATAAAATAAGCTAATTTAAGTCATTTAAGTCAACCATTTTGAATTATTTTGTTATCAAAATGTTTGTGACAGTATTTCACATAGAACCTTACTCAAATACGCTATCAAATCATAATTAGCTTGTCCTCTACCCTTGCTCATCCATGCCGACGTGCCGTAACCTTAATATATTAATATTATTAAAAATAAATTGATCAAGTAGCAAAAATTTTCTGCTTATATTACACAAAAATCTTATGACGGGAATTTAGCTCGTGGCTTGGCACCATAAACTGAAAATCATCCGGCTTCTTAGCTGAGAAACATGACACTTCCGTCTGAGAAGAAAAACGGAAAAACGGATAAAAGAAAAAGGCCAACAGAACGGAAGTCAAGCCTCCTCGTCCTAAAACAATAAAAATTACACAGAGTCATGACTTGGCTACGTTTTTGTCTTTCCTCTCTCTCTCTCATTCCTTTGCCATAAAAAGTGCTTAAATGTGACTCGTCGTCTTACCAAAAAATGGTTTTTATGTTGAGTTTGTTGTCTCTCCTCTTTTGACTTGGCATGCAAAATCTTTTGTTTGATTAACAATGTGTCAAAGTGTGTGATGAAAGTGAAATTAAATGCGAGAAGAAAAATGTTAGTTAGAACATGAATAAATATTTTTACAAAATTCAGCATAGACTTAGTAAAGGTTAAAAGGATAATGTTGATAATGTCCTTTCCCTCTGTCTGACATTTTATTGAGATTCATCACGTACTTTTCCCTTTGATAAGTAAATTTAAAACTCTTTGTTGATTTTCAGTGCAGATATTTATTTTGCTTTTATTTTTATTTCAGACTTTATTTGCAATTCAATTGTCATTCGTAGTAAAAGGTTTCCTCAATTTGTTCTTCTTTTCTGTTCTCAATGCGTTTATTTTTACCAAAATGCAGCAATTTAAAAGTGAACTAGGGAGTAAGTCTTAACTGCTTTTTCTACTTCAACCATCTGAATAAGTATGTAACTAATCTAAAGCTAAAATTAAATTTCTTAAAAGTTGTAGGTTTAAAATAGTATATAAGGTCAGTATCACATCTCACAGATAAGCAAGCAATATCTGATTTTACACATACTCCACGCAAATTTCAATTTTCAGTATGTATTTTGTGTTGATTGATTTTTTTGTAATGTTTTAATACTTCCTAAAAAAGTTGGGTCAAATTTTTGAAAAGATGAAAGACGGAAAATTCAGTAGAGGGAAGTGTTTTTGTCGCTGATCCCAGTTAGGTTAAAGATATAATGATATAATATGATATGATATAATTGGTTAGGTTAAAGATAGTCAAAGAAATTTGTTATTTATTAATTTATCAATAAACAGTAAATTAAAAATAAATTACTATTTATCTAGTAATAAATCTCAGTCGGTTGGAAATACTTCTAAACTCTTCCGATCTCTTTATGTTCTGCCTTTTCTTACTTATGAATAGAGAGAAGCTGATGCAGATGAGCAAATGTGAATTCTTGTCTAACTTTTGTGAATCTAGGGACGGGATCCTGGGGTGTACGTTCAATAAATGTTTTTTTAAGCCAATCAGTACAGAAATCGATAAACAGTCACAAAGAAATATAAGTTTGTCTAACGCAATTGCAACATTTGGTTTTGTTAAAGCTGAAACAATATTTATTACAAAACTTTTCGATTGGACAACCCCCGAAATTGTTTTGTGTGATTCCTTCTTCTAATTTTGTCTGTCAGCTGCCTATTTGTACATTTCACTTCAAATTAAGTTAACTGAAGTGAATTCCTTTTTTCTGACGATTATTATAAACAAACTAAATACTTTCCTGCTGTTAATCATAGTGACAATTTTAGTAATAAATTAACGTGCTTTGTAACCCAAAATCTTAAGCACTGCGTGAGGTAATAATTATTCATAAATAGAAATTTTATATTGTAACTTCTGTTACCTGTGGCGTTCTGTATAAGTGACCTATATTATGAAAGTCATTCGGGTATATCTGCTATGGACTCGTAGCTACTTTTTTTGGTTTTTTTGGCAAACCGGGGACATTAATATGTATCTTCTTTTAAACATTATATATTTTAGATATTTGGAAATGCTTCCTTCCATTTAAGCAAAGTTTATAAATTGTTAAACCAATATAAATGAGCAGACCGTGCTCTTTTTTTCGGCCTAAAACCTAAAAATGGTTTAGCTTGATTTGTTGTTGCTGTCTCCATCCATCCATCCATCCAGCTTTATTCACCCAGGAATCAAATTAGCATGCAAAATCTTTTGTTTGACTAACAATGTGTCAGTGTGTGTGTGTGTGTGTGTGCGAGTGTGAGACGGAGACGGAACGCGTTAGTCCTTGTCAACCACACACCCATTTTGGGCGGAGTGGGAGAAGGTAAACCTCTGTGTGAGCGTGTGTGTGTGGAATGTGTGGGTGACAACATTCTCAATAGGTCGAGGTGGCAAATCTGTGACAGTGCCTCCTCTCTCAGTGGGGATTCCATCATTAAAGTCTCAATCAATCAAATTTTACGCTTAATTTTCCAAAATTGATTGAGTTTATATGGAAAATATTTTAGAAATATGAATTCATAAATAACATTTAGAAATTCTATCGACAAGTCTCCTGTGATATATTAATATTTGGGCGGAGGAAAGCAGAATAGTAGCAAGTCAACTTTGTTAGACAACTTATACTTTGCTTGTGCGTCACTTAGTTGCTTGTGCATCTCCAATAAGAATTCGAACTTAAGTTCGAAAAATTAAAACTATTCCCCTCACGAAACACGATCAAATCGATGTCGATTTACTTAAAGACATAATCGAAAACAGGAGCAGGGCTGATTATGTACACTTATCGATAAATTCCATATTAATTCTACAATACGATATTCCCAATGGTGTGGGCAGCTCAATAAAGTGTTTTTTGCCCTAGATAAACGTCCAGCAACCAAAAAGGCATATACCCAAATCTCAATTTACCTCATTCAAGTGAAGTATTATGGAGAAATAAGTCAAAATCATCTCATTTCCATCTGGGCCATGTGACCCAGATATCCGTAGCCATTCGTCCAAAGCCACTCTAAGTATATGGGGCATACAATTGATCTTTCTCGTCCTCGTTTTTGTTCTTGTTGAATGCATTATGAATGTTCACTCATCCTTTTTCTGATGTCCTCCCCTTTATCCTCCACTCATCCTTGTGAGTGAGTCCTGGGTTATGTTTGTCTACATATATCTATTGTCGTCGTCGTCGTCGATGGAATTTGTTGGCCTGGTTAATTAATGTTGGTTTGCCATTTTGTTTTCTTTTTTTTTGTGTTGTTTCTTCTTCTTTTGCCCCTCTTATACTGGGCCAATTTTTGTGTTGACCTTTTGCGGGCCAAATGCAAGTTGAACCACATTTGAACCAATTCAGGCGAAACCTCCTCTCGCTTTCTATCGCTCTCTCCCTCTCGCTTTCGCTCCCTCCCGTTTCTTTTCTAGCCGTCATCGTTCACAGTTTGTGCTAAATTAGCAAATGACATAGTCAACATGGCCAACTTAGACAGGATGAATGGATGCCATGGAATGGGAATGAAAATGGAGGTAGTTGGGCTGGGAACGGGAGAATGGGATGGAATGGGCGGTAAAGGCCTGCTAACCCACAAAATGCTGTAGCATGCAATGCCGTTGCCGTCTACTACATACATTTATACAGGCTAACACATTACGTTTCACTCCTTCAGAGCGCCCCTTCAATTCCTTCTGCTTCTGCTGTTGCCGCCCCCTTCAGCTTTTAGTGCTGACACAAAACATAATGCCGGCGGGCAATGCTCTTTTAAGCACGCAGAGCTTGAATGGCAAAAATGTGTGCGAATTTGTATGGTATGACGCCGGCATGCACAGTGGTTTAAGAATCATTTAAAATGCTAGCAAATTTAATTTTCATTTCATTGTACAAAAACCATTTTATTATAAATTAAGACTACTTACTATTATTATTATTTATTTGTGCCTGGGAATGCTAATCTGGATCCAAGGGTGAATGTTTCTCAATAAAAATCTTATTTGATTTCATAATTATAATGTCTGATATCGTTGATATAGTAAATTGAAAGTATTTCCCAATCTCCACAATCTTGATGACTATTAGAAAAAAATAAAATACAGTGATCCGTATTTACATAAACATCAATTAAAGTTAATGAATAAATTAATAACGATAAAGAACTGAAATGCCAAAAAATGTTTGTAATCAAAACCCATGTCAGATTAACACATTGTGGGAAACTTGTATTTCTTGGAATTTAAATTGTACTGAAGTTCGTGACAGTGCTTACTTAAGCATATTTAAGGGCAACATAGATTAAGTTAGCCAGTCGAACTAATATTGGTCTTGGTGCTCAATCGGTTAGTACGAACTTTAAATTTCAAGAATCTAATAGCACGAATTAAATTTTGAATGGTTTTAATGACAGTTATATTGAATAGTCAACCGATTTTAACATTAAAGGAGATACTCAAAAAACCAACACATATATTTGTAGATATACCCTTAAAAAGGGTATAATATTATTGATTTCCGTCTTATATAGATTTCCGAATATATATATTTCTGACAAATCAGCTTTCACAAACGAAGATGACATTAGTTGATAATCACTTTTATATGAATGTCGATGTGTACTTATGTATACATAAGAGAGGTTATCTGACTCCTCTGATTGAATTATAGCACCGTCTGGCGCAATTATATTTAAGTAAATAACCCCTTTCCTAGATAGGTATATTTTGATAGATTCTTATCAAAAACGAGTTGCTGTAGAAATGCATTTTAGTCTTTCTTCTAAATCGAAACACTGAGAATCGTCAAGAATTGTGTGAGAATGCCGCATATATTTGGTGGATTACTATTCATAGTCCTTTCATTTGCATTGAATGTCGTTCATGCTGATGATTGCCTGGTCAGTGAATTCAACTCCAGAAGTTGTGGTTTTTTTTCTATTTAATAGAAAACATTTCAGTTGGACGAACCCCATCCCGATTGCAATGAATATTGCTACAGCACTGTGAAACCATTTTTGTCATATATACCTTCAATGCAAAAGCGACTGGAAGCTTGCGAGACTCTTAAACCTCCGTATGCCCATGAGAGACTGGACGAAATCCATAGCCAATTGGCCCAGCAACTGGATAGATCAGATAAAATTGAGAAGCTGATGACCGAGCAATTAGAGTGGACGAAATCTTTCCAAAATCAACAAAAAGAAATCCCTAATCTTAAATCGCAATTGGCGAAATGTGCAGGCGACTTAAAAAAACAGATGGAATGGGTGAGGACTCACGGTTGGACGGAAAAATGCCAAAAAGAAAGGACCATTTTCCAGAAAATTGGTTTAAAATATTATCATATTGAGAACTCGGAGAAACTATCCTGGCTACAAGCCTTACAGAGATGTTCTGAATGGGGTGGTCATTTGGCCAGCTTGGAAAGTAAAGAGGAGTGGAATAATGTGAGATTGAAACTTAGGGGGGAAACGAATTATTGGGTGGATGTGAACGATATTGATAACGAAGGTGTATACCTCTCGGCGGCGACTGGTAAACCAGCAAAATATTTACAATGGCATACTTCAGAACCTAATAATATCGATTTTTTATCGGGCAAGCCAGAAAATTGTGTAGAGCTACGATCAGAATTTTCATTCGAAATGAATGATCATATATGCGATTACGATAACAACTTCATCTGCGAATCGGGCACTGAACAATACGACCATTCATTAATTTACTTCATTTGATACATTTTTTTGCACACTTAATAAAATTAGTCTAAATATGTGAATTTATTTATATATAGTAGGTCGTTCTTTTTCAATCGGAACAAGGCTGCATAAAGAATTTCTGCCCAGATAACTTCATGAGATGATTACCACGAATTAAACATTTTTGGCAATATAAATATAAACAGTAGACATGGCTACCCTCACAAGAAGCCTAAAATGAATACATTCGAATTGAGTTGAATTGAAGGAGTCTTAGACACACAATAAAAAGAATGTGAGAGTTTGTACGTTACTCAGTGAAATGAATGAGAATAAATGAAATGTCAAACGCAAAAAATAATTTTCGAGTTATTCGAATAGGTCTAGGTGCCTGTGAGATCTGTTTTAGTTGTCAGGAAGCACATCTAGCCTAATCAAGGATAATGTTACTCTCTATTGTATTCACATCGTTTTTCTCTATTTTTATACCATGCACCCATAGGATGAAATGGTATATTAAAGTCGCCAAAATGTATATAACAGGGAGAAGGAAGCTTCTCCGACCCTATAAAGTATATATATTCTTGGTCAGTATCAATAGCCGAGTCAATTGAGGCATGTCCGTCTGTCTGTCCGTCTGTAGGATCATCGAGATCTCGGAGACTATGAGAGCTAGAGCTACCAAACTTGGCATGTAGACTCGTTTGCTCTGCAGGTAGATCGAGTCTGTTTTTTTTTGCCCCGCCCCCGCTATGTGAGAAACAATATTTTGAGCCCCTATATCTCGGGAACTATAAAAGCTAGAGCTATCACAGTTGGACAGTAGATGTGTGCAGTATGCACGCAGACCTCCGAAATTTGATAAATTCCGATTTATCGTATCGTAATATAATTTGGCACACTAATACATGTTACGAATATCTATCATCCCACAAAATATCATAAGAATCGGAATAAAAATGGCCAAGTTATACATAGAAACGTTTTTCCCTCAAAGTCGGCCCGGCGACTTACTTTATTTGATTATAAGTCTACGGTCTTTACAAAATTTAACAAAGAAAAATATACTTACTAATAAAGATTAATAAATATCTTCATCTTCGTCTGATGCATATGAAAGAAAATTTATATCTGAATAGCAAACGCTGTCATCACTTGTAAAGTTATCATTGCAATGATGACCAATGCATTGGTATCAACGCTCTTATTTAATGTGATTTCTTCACAAATTTTGGCCAAGTGGGTGGCCGATCATCAAAGCATCTTTCCTTGCAATATTGTAAACTATGAAACATGTTTCCATGTATCGAGCACCCTTCATAATTCGAAGCAATGCAATTATTAGCATCCTTGTGATAGCTAAATACGAGTGTTCTGTTACAGCGCTGGCCTATTGCCGTATTCGAAACTGGCAAATCGCAGACAGCTAAAATCGATATATTATAGTATACAAATTTTAAAAATTAAACAACACTTGGCACTTACCGGGTTTTTGGTGAGCCAAAGTGCAAGAGATTATTGCGAAGAGGATCAAAATTACTTTCATTTTAAACACACTGATGCGACCCATTTTTTACACTGTGGCTATTTATACCTTCAGCGTAATTAAAGTGTTATATATAAATTAAACTACAAATTAAAGTGTGATGTATGGATTAGATCAGAATTAGTTTTGCTTATGTCAGTGAAAATTATTTATAGGTTATATTAACCAATTGGACCTGAGAGCGTGACAAATTTTAATTTTATGGATTTTTATACCCTTGCAGAGGGTATTATAAAATTGGTCAGATGTTTGTAACGCAGAGAAGGGATCGTTTCCGACCCCATGAAGTATATATATTCTTGATCAGCAAGAGAAGACGAGTTGATATAGCCATGTCCGTCTGTCCGTCTGTCTGTCTGGTGCTGCGCGAACTAGAGCTATGGCATTCAAAGTTCGTATATAAGCTTTTCTATACAGCCACATGCACATCTGCGATTTTGAATAAGATCGGACAACTATATCATATAGCTGCCATACAAATACAAACGTTAAATGCGAATAACTTCTCTATTTTTTGAACAATCTTATCCAAACTGATTATGTACATAAATAAAAAGGGATTACGTCATATGCGTGAATTTCAAAACAATCGGATAAACATAACGCCTGATTTCGACGATATAAAATTTGCCTATATATACACACACGCATAAGCAGGAAAGCACATATACATATGTGTCAAAATTGCGATTGCGATTGATATGAATATCAATCGCTACATTGTCTTGGGCCGCTTACTATTTGGCGATTGGCTGGCCCCAGCCAATGTATTTAAAATATTTCTTTATTGGATTAAGAAACAAACAATTTTTTAGGAAATAAAATGTAATGGTCAAGGGCTGCAAGGGTATACAAACTTCGGCATAGCCGAAGTTAGCTTCTTTGATATTTTTTGTGTAAAACGGTACTTACGCTTACCGTTTGTTATCAGTTATTCTCTTTGCGCTATTTTCTATTGGAATTCGATGTTCATAGGTTTTTTGTGTTGCTTTATCGCAAGTTTCAATCAGTTTTGTGCAAGCGTCTCAAGCAGATGAACGAAAGTGAATTTTGCTGAATTTAAAATTTAATTTGCTCTACTAAAAAACACTTTTGTCGCTGAAAAGTATTTTTTTTTTAAAGAATATAAAGTTTTCTTTTATAAAAATAAATAATTTGAGTATAGGTAAGCATCACAAGTACTAATTTATGCTAAAAACTGCAGAAGCCATACATATATGGCTCTACATGCAGTAACGCGTGGATGATATAGTATTCTATGTACATATGAAATTGTTGAAATTAAAAAATTCCTATAGGAAGATGTTTATGTTTCGAAGACCGATGAGTGTAGTTCCGATTACATCTGTGAAAGGCCGAGCACTTCGAAAACAAAGCCAAAGCCAATGCCAAAAAAGACAAGAGCACCGATATGGAAAACTGGTCACTTGCCACCGTATGCGGATGATAACTTTTCATTTGAAGGAAATACCAATCTTCCAACTTGTATCAGTGAACTTGAGACACCGGCAGACTTTTTATACCATGCATTCGTAGAATGAAATGGTATATTAAAGTCGCCAAAATGTATGTAACAGGGAGAAGGAAGCTTCTCCGACCCTATAAAGTATATATATTCTTGATCAGTATCAATAGCCGAGTCGATTGAGACATGTCCGTCTGTCTGTCCGTCTGTCCGTCTGTCCGTCTGAAGAATCATCGAGATCTCGGACACTATAAGAGCTAGAGCTACCAAACTTGGCATGTAGACCCGTTTGCTCTGCAGGCAGATCGAGTTTATTTTTTTTTTCGCCCCGCCCCCTTCCGCCCCCGCTATTTGAAAAACAATATTTTGAGCCTCCATATCTCGGGAACTATAAAAGATAGAGCTTTCGGATTTGGACATTAGATGCGTGCAGTGTGCACGCAGACCAAGTTTGTTTCAAATTTTGGCCACGCCCCCTCCGCCCCCGAAATTCGAAAAATTCGATTTTTAGCCGAAATATTTATCGTATCGTAATTTAATTTGGCACACTAATACATGTCACGTATATCTATCATTCCACCAAATATCACAAGAATCGGAATAAAAATGGCCGAGTTATACATAGAAACGTTTTTCACTCATAGCGGTGCAAGGCAGATGCACGCGAAAAAGAGCGAGATAGCATATGCTGCAAATCACCGATTTGGTCGGGGGGCGCTAAAGTGCTCATTTCCACATAAGAGAGATAACATTTGAAAGAAATTTAATATATATCTCTTCACCTAATGCATGGTATATCCAAGTCGGCCCGGCGACTTACTTACTTTATTTTAAGATTTACGCTGCCATTTACGCCCTACGGACGGGGAAACTATATCAAACCGCAAAGGTTGCAAACAGTCTTTTGTATGGAGTTTTTTTTCGGAGGAAAATCAATGCAAAAGTTGGGCATATTTAAGTTGTAATAAGTTCCGTGGCACAACATTCACCTCCGAAAAAGAATGCAAACAATTTTGTTCTCACCTCATAAAGTAGGCAAGAATTTGGAATTGTTTATCGAAATAAATGAAATAGAATTCATGTACTTATTGAAAAAGGATATAGGCTATACGAACTACGATTAGCTTTACTTTTGATCTATGGATAACCGGTAACATGAATGTATAATGTACATATGTAACCGTAACTAATCTCCACAAAATTTTCGTCGCTTCGGTTAATATTTAAATTTCATACTTTAAGTTCTACACATGCAAAACATTTAAAGTTTGAGTGGCTCAAAAGTATTTTTTTCGACTGGGAGTGATATCTGGGAGTGATTTTAATATGAAATTTACTTTACTATTCATATTCACTATAGTCTTCCCCGTTTTGGGCTTTGCTGTGGAAACGAGCCGTAAGAGACATAAATTTGATAATTTTGCTGGGAAACTTTAATATTTAAATTTCAGCATACTGCGATTTGCATCCTTCCCATGAAAATCCCGGAACAAGACCGAAATGTTCAGATGAGCTTGTTGATATATGGAGTTACTTTCAGGCTGAGGGTAAATGCAAGTCTTGGAATTATTATGCCTGTGATAAACTTGTGGGTAATAAGTTCAAAAGTTTACAAGACTGTGAACAATCTTGCTTATCCAACTAAAGGTCGTCAAATCCTTAATGGGAAAAATGTAAATTAAAAACCAAACGTTTTGCTTACATAAATACCATGAAATATCAAAAAGACAGTTTTTTTTAGGGATTCACATTATTTTTGACCATAAAGGGTTTATGCAAAAGGTTTTAAAGTGAATGTGATAAATTTCATTAGAATCAATTAACTATTTAACATAATTGTCATTTAAACTATCGAAAATATTGCTTGATTGCTAAAAATGAAGTTTGAAAGAACATTTAAAATTTCATACTTTGAATTCTACAATGCGCGGCCCAAAATTATGCACAGATTGACAGTGGCAATTTGATTTTAAAGCTTATTGTATCAAAACAAAATGCATTTAAATTATATTCACTATATGTATTTTCGGAAAAACACATATGTATATACATATATACGATACCACACACATACACGTATGTGTTACTTTGGTGATAATTATATTCTTATTCAAAAGTAACTATTCATATTTGCCAAAAACTAGTATCAAAATATTAATAAGACCTGCCAAACTTTTAATAATACTTATATTTATCCGGGTCATTACCTTTTTTACAGAATAGAGGTACTCAATTCCAAAAATACCTTTTTATACCACGCATCCATAGGATGAAATTGTATATTAAAGTCGCCAAAATGTATGTAACAGGGAGAAGGAACCATTTCCGACCCTATAAAGTATACATATTCTTGATCAGTATCAATAGCCGAGTCGATTGAGACATGTCCGTCTGTAGGATCATCGAGATCTCGGAGACTATAAGAGCTAGAGCTACCAAACTTGGCATGTAGACTCGTTTGCTCTGCAGGTAGATCGAGTTTATTTTTTTTTTTGCCCCGCCCTCTTTCGCCCCCGTTATTTGAAAAACAGTATTTTGAGCCTTCATATCTCGGGAACTATAAAAGATAGAGCTATCGGATTTGGACAATAGATGCGTGCAGTAAGCACGCAGACCAAGTTTGTTTCACGCCCATTTACGCCCACGAAATTCGAAAAATTCACCCGAAATATTTATAGTATCATAATATTATTTGGCACACTAATACATGTCACGAATGTCTATCATCCCACCAAATATCATAAAAATGGGATTAAAAATGGCCCGTATATACATTGACACGTTTTTCACTCATAGCGGTGCAAGGCAGATGCACGCAAAGAGCGAGATAGCATATGCTGGAAATCACCGATTTGGTCGGGGGGCCCTAAAGTGCTCATTTCCACATAAGAGTGAGCGAGATAGCATTTGAAAGAAATTGAATGTATAAATTTTCTCCTGATGCATAGTATATCCAAGTCGGCCCGGCGACTTACTTATTTTTATTTTTATTTGGACGCAAAAATATTCTCTTTAAAAGAGTTAAATATATGCCTATCGTTAGGCGTTAACTGGTTATACAGATTTACTGGATCTAGCTATAACTATTTTCGAATATTGATGCACTTTGCTTTAGTTTTATGTTTAGTTTTAAAGTTTCAATTAGCATATAGCATAACTAATGTGTTTTTGACAATCGGATAATCATAACGCCTGATTTCGACGATATAAAATTTACCTATATATACACACACGCATAAGCAGGAAAGCACATATATGTGTCAAAATTGCGATTATGTGTGTGTGAATATGAATATTAATCGCTACATTGTCTTGTCACGCTTACTATTTGGCGATTGGCTTGCCCGAGCAACGGGGGTGCGGTGGCTTAGCCCTCTACTGCATGACCATAGAAATAATAAAGAAAAAAAATTTTTTTGTGGAAATGTGTTTATTTAGGTTTATTTAGGTAAAATTAAGCCATATATGGCTTTCTATGCAATTAGATGAAAGTTGGTAAAACAGTTTCTTTTGTCATTATAGCATAGCAATACATTGCATTTCTCACAAAAAGTGTATGAGCGGAAATAACAATTGTTTTGGCAGAGTTGCCTTTGCTTTTTCCATATGGGAAAATGCCCAAAATTGTCCACCCGAACAGAATTCAAGGGAATTTCCTGGTGCTTTCTTTTCCTGGTGGTAGGAGTACCTTCCCTGCTTGTAGCCGGGGATGAAATTGGAGTCATCGCAGGACGTCCGCGCTTCTTTATTTTTCCTGCCTTGACCAGGTGCTCAGCTATTAAAAGCTTAAAGTCGAAGAGTCTCATGTATTGATCTGACTTACGACGCCATAAAATCCATGAATTAACCACGCACATATTGCATCCCACGTAAGTAGAAAGAATGTTGACTACCTTATTGTCAAACCAAGAGACGAGGCCAAGCTGAACTCCATCAACCACCAAATGTTCTTCCTTAGGTACGAGCAATAATTGATTACGGATTTTGTCTAGCACCGGTCGAATCTTGAATAGCTTGTCATACCCGGCTTCACCTGCCAACTTCATATCGTTATTATTGTTGAAGTGAAGAAAACGTTTTATAGTTTCCCATCTGTTGCAACTCATGGTGCCATGTATAAATTCTTGGCCAAGAGTCGTATTCCAATAGAGTCTTGAAGATGGTAATTGCACTAACGACATGTATATGACCATGCCGATAAATTGCGCTACTTCATTCGAGTAATATTAGCGGGCCTATTTATATCAACTTGAAGTGCATAAAGATTTGACTGATCAACCAAGAAATTCATCAGATCGTCGTTAAAAAAAAAATTAAATAAAGTAAGTAAGTCGCCGGGCCGACTTGGATATACCATGCATTAGGTGAAGAGATATATATTAAATTTCTTTCAAATGCTATCTCTCTTTTGTGGAAACGAGCACTTTAGCGCCCCCCGACCAAATCGGTGATTTGCAGCATATGCTATCTCGCTCTTTTTCGCGTGCATCTGCCTTGCACCGCTATGAGTGAAAAACGTTTCTATGTATAACTCGGATCTGTAGGATCATCGAGATCTCGGAGACTATAAGAGCTAGAGCTACCAAACTTGGCATGTAGACCCGTTTGCTCTGCAGGCAGATCGAGTTTATTTTTTTTTTTCGCCCCGCCCCCTTCCGCCCCCGCTATTTGAAAAACAATATTTTGAGCCTCCATATCTCGGGAACTATAAAAGATAGAGCTTTCGGATTTGGACATTAGATGCCTGCAATGTGCACGCAGACCAAGTTTGTTTCAAATTTTGGCCACGCCCCCTTCCGCCCCCGAAATTCGAAAAATTCGATTTTCAGCCGAAATATTTATCGTATCGTAATTTAATTTGGCACACTAATACATGTCACGTATATCTATCATTCCACCAAATATCACAAGAATCGGAATAAAAATGGCCGAGTTATACATAGAAACGTTTTTCACTCATAGCGGTGCAAGGCAGATGCACGCGAAAAAGAGCGAGATAGCATATGCTGCAAATCACCGATTTGGTCGGGGGGCGCTAAAGTGCTCGTTTCCACAAAAGAGAGATAGCATTTGAAAGAAATTTAATATATATCTCTTCACCTAATGCATGGTATATCCAAGTCGGCCCGGCGACTTACTTACTTTATTTAATTTTTTTTTTAACGACGATCTGATGAATTTCTTGGTTGATCAGTCAAATCTTTATGCACTTCAAGTTGATATAAATAGGCCCGCTAATATTACTCGAATGAAGTAGCGCAATTTATCGGCATGGTCATATACATGTCGTTAGTGCAATTACCATCTTCAAGACTCTATTGGAATACGACTCTTGGCCAAGAATTTATACATGGCACCATGAGTTGCAACAGATGGGAAACTATAAAACGTTTTCTTCACTTCAACAATAATAACGATATGAAGTTGGCAGGTGAAGCCGGGTATGACAAGCTATTCAAGATTCGACCGGTGCTAGACAAAATCCGTAATCAATTATTGCTCGTACCTAAGGAAGAACATTTGGTGGTTGATGGAGTTCAGCTTGGCCTCGTCTCTTGGTTTGACAATAAGGTAGTCAACATTCTTTCTACTTACGTGGGATGCAATATGTGCGTGGTTAATTCATGGATTTTATGGCGTCGTAAGTCAGATCAATACATGAGACTCTTCGACTTTAAGCTTTTAATAGCTGAGCACCTGGTCAAGGCAGGAAAAATAAAGAAGCGCGGACGTCCTGCGATGACTCCAATTTCATCCCCGGCTACAAGCAGGGAAGGTACTCCTACCACCAGGAAAAGAAAGCACCAGGAAATTCCCTTGAATTCTGTTCGGGTGGACAATTTTGGGCATTTTCCCATATGGAAAAAGCAAAGGCAACTCTGCCAAAACAATTGTTATTTCCGCTCATACACTTTTTTGTGAGAAATGCAATGTATTGCTATGCTATAATGACAAAAGAAACTGTTTTACCAACTTTCATCTAATTGCATAGAAAGCCATATATGGCTTAATTTTACCTAAATAAACCTAAATAAACACATTTCCACAAAAAAATTTTTTTTCTTTATTATTTCTATGGTCATGCAGTAGAGGGCTAAGCCACCGCACCCCCGTTGCTCGGGCAAGCCAATCGCCAAATAGTAAGCGTGACAAGACAATGTAGCGATTAATATTCATATTCACACACACATAATCGCAATTTTGACACATATATGTGCTTTCCTGCTTATGCGTGTGTGTATATATAGGTAAATTTTATATCGTCGAAATCAGGCGTTATGATTATCCGATTGTCAAAAACACATTAGTTATGCTATATGCTAATTGAAACTTTAAAACTAAACATAAAACTAAAGCAAAGTGCATCAATATTCGAAAATAGTTATAGCTAGATCCAGTAAATCTGTATAACCAGTTAACGCCTAACGATAGGCATATATTTAACTCTTTTAAAGAGAATATTTTTGCGTCCAAATAAAAATAAAAATAAGTAAGTCGCCGGGCCGACTTGGATATACTATGCATCAGGAGAAAATTTATACATTCAATTTCTTTCAAATGCTATCTCGCTCACTCTTATGTGGAAATGAGCACTTTAGGGCCCCCCGACCAAATCGGTGATTTCCAGCATATGCTATCTCGCTCTTTGCGTGCATCTGCCTTGCACCGCTATGAGTGAAAAACGTGTCAATGTATATACGGGCCATTTTTAATCCCATTTTTATGATATTTGGTGGGATGATAGACATTCGTGACATGTATTAGTGTGCCAAATAATATTATGATACTATAAATATTTCGGGTGAATTTTTCGAATTTCGTGGGCGTAAATGGGCGTGAAACAAACTTGGTCTGCGTGCTTACTGCACGCATCTATTGTCCAAATCCGATAGCTCTATCTTTTATAGTTCCCGAGATATGAAGGCTCAAAATACTGTTTTTCAAATAACGGGGGCGAAAGAGGGCGGGGCAAAAAAAAAATAAACTCGATCTACCTGCAGAGCAAACGAGTCTACATGCCAAGTTTGGTAGCTCTAGCTCTTATAGTCTCCGAGATCTCGATGATCCTACAGACGGACACACAGACGGACATGTCTCAATCGACTCGGCTATTGATACTGATCAAGAATATGTATACTTTATAGGGTCGGAAATGGTTCCTTCTCCCTGTTACATACATTTTGGCGACTTTAATATACAATTTCATCCTATGGATGCGTGGTATAAAAAGGTATTTTTGGAATTGAGTACCTCTATTCTGTAAAAAAGGTAATGACCCGGATAAATATAAGTATTATTAAAAGTTTGGCAGGTCTTATTAATATTTTGATACTAGTTTTTGGCAAATATGAATAGTTACTTTTGAATAAGAATATAATTATCACCAAAGTAACACATACGTGTATGTGTGTGGTATCGTATATATATACATATGTGTTTTTCCGAAAATACATATAGTGAATATAATTTAAATGCATTTTGTTTTGATACAATAAGCTTTAAAATCAAATTGCCACTGTCAATCTGTGCATAATTTTGGGCCGCGCATTGTAGAATTCAAAGTATGAAATTTTAAATGTTCTTTCAAACTTCATTTTTAGCAATCAAGCAATATTTTCGATAGTTTAAATGACAATTATGTTAAATAGTTAATTGATTCTAATGAAATTTATCACATTCACTTTAAAACCTTTTGCATAAACCCTTTATGGTCAAAAATAATGTGAATCCCTAAAAAAAACTGTCTTTTTTGATATTTCATGGTATTTATGTAAGCAAAACGTTTGGTTTTTAATTTACATTTTTCCCATTAAGGATTTGACGACCTTTAGTTGGATAAGCAAGATTGTTCACAGTCTTGTAAACTTTTGAACTTATTACCCACAAGTTTATCACAGGCATAATAATTCCAAGACTTGCATTTACCCTCAGCCTGAAAGTAACTCCATATATCAACAAGCTCATCTGAACATTTCGGTCTTGTTCCGGGATTTTCATGGGAAGGATGCAAATCGCAGTATGCTGAAATTTAAATATTAAAGTTTCCCAGCAAAATTATCAAATTTATGTCTCTTACGGCTCGTTTCCACAGCAAAGCCCAAAACGGGGAAGACTATAGTGAATATGAATAGTAAAGTAAATTTCATATTAAAATCACTCCCAGATATCACTCCCAGGCGAAAAAAAATACTTTTGAGCCACTCAAACTTTAAATGTTTTGCATGTGTAGAACTTAAAGTATGAAATTTAAATATTAACCGAAGCGACGAAAATTTTGTGGAGATTAGTTACGGTTACATATGTACATTATACATTCATGTTACCGGTTATCCATAGATCAAAAGTAAAGCTAATCGTAGTTCGTATAGCCTATATCCTTTTTCAATAAGTACATGAATTCTATTTCATTTATTTCGATAAACAATTCCAAATTCTTGCCTACTTTATGAGGTGAGAACAAAATTGTTTGCATTCTTTTTCGGAGGTGAATGTTGTGCCACGGAACTTATTACAACTTAAATATGCCCAACTTTTGCATTGATTTTCCTCCGAAAAAAAACTCCATACAAAAGACTGTTTGCAACCTTTGCGGTTTGATATAGTTTCCCCGTCCGTAGGGCGTAAATGGCAGCGTAAATCTTAAAATAAAGTAAGTAAGTCGCCGGGCCGACTTGGATATACCATGCATTAGGTGAAGAGATATATATTAAATTTCTTTCAAATGTTATCTCTCTTATGTGGAAATGAGCACTTTAGCGCCCCCCGACCAAATCGGTGATTTGCAGCATATGCTATCTCGCTCTTTTTCGCGTGCATCTGCCTTGCACCGCTATGAGTGAAAAACGTTTCTATGTATAACTCGGCCATTTTTATTCCGATTCTTGTGATATTTGGTGGAATGATAGATATACGTGACATGTATTAGTGTGCCAAATTAAATTACGATACGATAAATATTTCGGCTAAAAATCGAATTTTTCGAATTTCGGGGGCGGAGGGGGGCGTGGCCAAAATTTGAAACAAACTTGGTCTGCGTGCACACTGCACGCATCTAATGTCCAAATCCGAAAGCTCTATCTTTTATAGTTCCCGAGATATGGAGGCTCAAAATATTGTTTTTCAAATAGCGGGGGCGGAAGGGGGCGGGGCGAAAAAAAAAAATAAACTCGATCTGCCTGCAGAGCAAACGGGTCTACATGCCAAGTTTGGTAGCTCTAGCTCTTATAGTGTCCGAGATCTCGATGATTCTTCAGACGGACAGACGGACAGACGGACAGACAGACGGACATGTCTCAATCGACTCGGCTATTGATACTGATCAAGAATATATATACTTTATAGGGTCGGAGAAGCTTCCTTCTCCCTGTTACATACATTTTGGCGACTTTAATATACCATTTCATTCTACGAATGCATGGTATAAAAACAAATCATCAAATAACACATTCAAATTCGTTAATACAATGCCAATTACCATGCTTTTGATTCTTAGCAATAACCAAAAAGGGAAGAGCTAAAACCAAAATGAACCACACGAATTTCATGTTAATTTATCCGTTTCAAAAACAAATTGAAATATCAGTCAACCTTCATTTTGTCAGTACTTATACATTTGCCCCATTGCATAGTAGAAATTATAGTGTGAAATTTGACAGTTTAGCGATAAGAAACTTATTTTTTACACTACACTGTAGTCTAATTATTATTATGAAGGAGGTATACCTTAAACGAAATATATAATATATAATAATATATATAATATATAATAGTTTTAAAATTATTTCTTACAAAAAGATTGGCATTCTTGTTGGAAGCTAAACTTATTGCCACCTAATCTATTGCATCCAATAAATGTCCAACTTTTGCATACATTTTCATCCTTATAGTAGCTCCATATAACTTAAGATCTATCACCACATCTTGGATCTTTTGGCCCAGTTTCAAGATCCCTAGGTTCTAAGGAGCAGTACTTTAAAAAGACATTCTTAAATATCATATTCCAAAAAGCGATATACAATGTTATTTACCCATTTGTTCCTGAGCAAAGGTTAAAACGAGAAGAGATGTTATAGTTAAAATAATCTGTGTGAATATCGTTATGACGTTTTTCGTTTTAGACTTGTTGTTAGATATAATTTAGATACTGAATATATGTATGTTGGGTATTTATATGGAGTTTTATATACCAACGCGAATCAAATTTTGCGAATAATCTGTGCCGCTTAAGTAAGAAATAATTATATTGGAAATCTTTGAAGTAGAAGTGATAAATTATAGAATACAGAAATAGCATTTATTCCAAGGGTTGGCAAGAAACAAAGTTTTGGTCAAACCTTATAGAGTTGTTATGCCTAACCCGTCCGTCTGTTTCTACGCTTATCTGCAGCCTAATTATTGGTGGATAGAAGAAATATACATTTTGCTGCAAAAAGTATTTGGATTTTATTATGATAAACAATCCAAAATTGAGGCTACTTAGTAGTATTTATCCTATTTTGAAAGAGGACCACAAAAATAATTACATTCGCTTAGAGAGCTGAACTTGTTGGAGCCCAATCGATTGCATCCAACCAATGTCCAACTGTTGCATGTATTATTCTCCTTATAGTAGCTGTATATAACTGTCTCTGTCTCGTCACATGCTGGATTGCTTGGCCCATTTGTTTTGTCCTCCGGTGTCAAATCGCAATACTTAAAAAATGAAAATTGTTTAAATATTATATACGAAAAAGCCATAGATGTAGAAAAGGATATTTACAGAATGTTTCTCTTGCGCAAAGGCCAAAACGGCAAAGATTATGGTAAGTATAATCGAAGTGAGCTGCATTCTGACTCTCTCCACTTCAAACGAACGATTAATGTATGTAAGTGGAAATCGGGAATATTTATATCGTTGCCGTATATCGTTATATAAATCATTTGTGAAATTAAATATTAAACCAAACGAATCAAATTTGTGCGAAATCTGTTACGCTTACGTAAAGCATATTACCAGCAAATTGCCATCTTGTGTGGACCCTTTTCGACACAAATAATAGACCAAATTGGACGAAATATAGGTCCATACATACTTATTCCCAACGTATTTCCCCAAATTTTGTATCGAAATCTTGATATCAAAATGATCGTGCATAATGATATCACTCGCAAGATGTTCTCTCGTAAGAATTTATTAGACGAAAATCGTGTGTTAAAAGTAGCGCAAAAAATTACACTTAGTTGACTTCGCAAAAATATTTACATTCCTCGATAGTCGCGAACTTATTACCGCTTAACTTGTTGCATCCACTATACCACCAAGGCTTGCATTTATTTTCCCATTGAAAGTAGCTATATATTTCAACAGGTTTTGGTTCGCATTTTACATTGGCTCCATTCTCTTCATCAACCGGAAGATAAGCGCAGTATGCTAAAATTCAAAATGTCAAATTTGTCAGGAGCAGAAGTTTTTATGGTCAATGATCAATTAAGGCTTACGACTCCTTGTGATAGCAAAAACCATAACAGGAAAGATTATTGCGACTACGAAAGCAACGAGTTTCATGGTGATCTTTATCTCGGTTACACAGACTAATGTCAATCATTGGGCATATCTTACGTATTTATACCTTTTCCGCGTATTGCATTGTACACATCAAAGTGTGAAATTTGAAAATAACCTTGAAGTGAAGCAAATCAAACATCCACATGAGAATTTATTTGTCTTATGTAACCTGTTCAATATGGGTTCTCGATCTAGTACATTAATATGCGAATCGAAAAGACAAAAACAAACGGCGTCTTAGTCTATAGAATATGACCCATTCTCGAATTTTTTGATCGTCTTTTGTTCGTCTCTCAGACTACACTGGGAGACGTTTGATTCGATGAACCTTTTAGACCGCTGCTTTATACAATTGTAATATCTGTAATAGCTTATACAGTAAATATATTTATACCTTATTCAATGTGTCCCACTTTTAAAGGGATGCTGAATTTGCATTAAGGATGCATTAATTTTGTTTAGAAGTGTGAAACGCATAGAAGAAAGTATCTTCGAACACGTTAAATATATATATTCTTAATTGTCACGTCGTGACGAGTTCTCATAGCCATGTCGATCTGTCTACATACATATATAATTATGGAATCTACTAAGAAATGTGGATTATCCAATTATCTTATTATAACAAATAATAAATGTAGTTAGAGATAATATATTATTGGTCTAGATGTCACACCCTACGTATACGTTATTATTGGATAACAAACAGATTGCAAACAAAAAAATAAAATAAAAATGGATATGGATATTTTACGGAACATGGATATTTAAACTAATGCAAACTTAAGATAGTTAACTTTTTATTTGTCTCATTTGTTAAAAAAAAAAAATCATTTAACTAACAAAAACTAGTACATTTCTATACAGAATTACGAATTGTTACACCTTGCAAAAAGGGTATATTCATTTTGGTCAGAAGTGAGCAACGCATAGAAAAAAGGATCTTCGAACATATCAAGTATTTTCTATCTTATTGATCAGCATGACAAGACGAGTTCAAATCCGTTTGTCCGTCCGCCCATCTGCAGGCATTGTTTATCTCTTATGAATCCGTATCGGAACTACATATATCAAATAGCTCCCATAAGAACCATCGGTCGAAAATAGATTCTTAGATCAAAGCTTATTATATATTCCCTGCCAAATTTCATCGGATATTTAGATATTCTTGTGTTTATCGGGATCATAGTTTTGGTTTTTAAAACTTTTTGTTTCTTATGCGATTAATTGTTAAGAAATAATCTTGTATATATTAATATGTGTGCCGCAGTAAACTGATTTAAATTTTAAGGCAGTTCTTTCTTGTTACCCCATAAGTAGGCATAGAGTAACACAAGAACTTGAAAGTGTATACAAACTTTGGCACAGCAGAATTAGCCTGGCCTTCTGGTTTCCTCTTAGTCAAAATTTGAACAGCCTAGTGTGATTCATTCTTTCATTGTAACAGTTTGGTCAAAAAATTCCCTAATTTAAGAAATAAAAAGGAAAATTAGTTATCAATGGCTTTTACATCAAGTCTAATTTGTTTCGACATCAATTTATTTTGAGTTTTTTCACACAAATCAGACAAATGTTAACGTTATTGCTTCATTGAGTGTCCCTATTAATGTGAGGCACATTGTATTATGTTTTGTGCTGATCAAATATATATCTAAACGTCGAGTATATGTATAACCTTTTATGTTAGATGCTTTCAAATACATTTCAAACCACTGTACGTGTCATAGTGTCTGGCAAAAGTGCTTCAAATGCGCATAACAATGATGATTATACTTATGTATATATACATAGACAAAGATATACATATGTATGTATATATATAAATATATTCAGCAGCAAAGTTGTGGTTTTCGGCTCATCAAAATTGTGACAATCCAAGAACGAAACAAACAGACAAGCAAACAGCGTGAAAAGTAACAAAAGAAAAAGACTTTTACGCGGCTAATGAAAGGAAGGCAGGAGGTAGATAGGGGGCCCCCTCACTTACTCGTGACCATCCTAAACACAGTCGAGAAACCTTAAATCTCAATGCTGATAGCTACTTTTATGTCTGAGTTTTAACTAAGTAAAGACATTGACTGCGACTGACACGCACAACACAAAATTATGCTAAGGCAGCACTAAAAACGAAAAAGAAGGAAAAAAACGCCAATGAAAAAAACCCAAAAATGGGAAATGGGGAAATCTTATACATAGAAGCGGAGGACAAAGTAGAACCGGTAGGGAGGAGCACGATGGAACAAAATTATTTTAAATTGAAATTCTGTTTATCTCGGTTGACGGAAATCGTCCACATATTGTGGCCAAGGCTTTCCTTTTTGCCCCACACTCTCCGGAGTTCTTTTTTTGGGTACGGGTGTAATTCAATAAAGTGGAAAATGCTGCTCCTTGTAGTCAACATCGTCATCGTCTTCGTTGTCGTCGTCTTCAACATAATTTGCTTTCGTGGTTTTGGGGCAGGAGGAGACAGTCAGACAGACGGAGAGACAGCAGACATTCAGACAGTGAAGTAAAGAGGACTTCTGCGACTTGGAGGCACTTCAAATGCCCGTTAATCGGTTCTTCATATCACATCAAATGTTGGAGGCAAGCAAAAGGACTTACAGTCGGCAGTTAGTTTGGGGCGACCGGCACCGCATGGTCCTCCTCAGGCTCCTCTAACTCCTCGACTCATCATCATCAACTCATCGTCATCAGCAGCATCATCATCATATGGTACACAAGTGGCAGAGGCAGCCACAAAGGCGCACATGGAGGTTGGTCGTCGGGGAGGTGCGGCTTTGTGAAACGACCCCATTACGTGCCAAAGCACTAAAAACAAGCCAAAGTATAGAAGAGGAGGAGGGTAGAAAGGGGAACTGGAGGCATCCTTTCTCTACTCTTACGCTCTCTTTCTCTCCCTCTCTCTCGCTCTCTATCTGTCTTTCACTGTGGCATGTACAAATATGAGGCGCAAGCATCGCCCGTAAATTTTGTCATATTTTCTTTTCTCTTCTTTTTTTTTTGCACTTAAAAAATGTTTTTTTTTTGTTTTGTTTTATTTTCTTTCTCACAGCCCATTAAAAATTGCGGCCGCACGCACAGTTTGGCATGCACTTTTAATCGATTACCAAAACCAAAAAAAAAAGCAACAAAATCTTTATATGTATATTTAAAAAAATATAAAAATATACAAAAGACAAAAAACCTACAAAAAGAAAAAGTACAAAATCAGCACAACAATTTTTCCTTGACACACACGATTTTCCATTTATTTATTTATTATATGCATATTTTTTGTGTTGTTTTTTTTTTTTTTTTTTTGCTTTTCTTGCCTTGTCTTTTGCTGATGACTGCTCTGAGATTAAAGTTTATTTTGTTGCCTGCTTTAATTGAATAATAAATTAAGCGAATGGCAAGGCATACACAAAGATGCAAAGACAAATAGAGAGAGGGCAAGAGCGAAAATGGCACAGACTCAAGACATAACACTGGAGAATTGGCAGAGCAACCAACACCAGCAAAAGGTGGAGAACTAAATGAATTTTTCATACTCTTAAAACTAGACAGAACTTCAATGGAAAACTTTGAGTGAAACTTGCACTAACTAGTGTAATATTTAAAATGATTTTTAAAGCTTTGAAATTTCAAAAGGAATATATTTTGAAATATGCTATGTAAATTAAGTATATTGAGAGATTCTATTGAATTTCGCACAACAAGAGTGGAAATTTATTCAGCCTATCTTTTTATACATATCTTTCTTATATGAGCATCCAGAATTTCGAAAATATATTTACGATTTCTTTTTTCAAGCAATGGAATTTCCTATGAATTGTAGCCGGAGAGGAGGCTCTCCTTTTGATTATAAACAATATTTGGACATTACATGTACTTACATGTAGGTATAAAATTGTAAATATTGTATTTTGGCTCCACTTCAGAAACTTAGTACAAAAGGAGAAAAGTTCTTCATTCCCAGTAGAAAGGACCGCTTTTCCACTTGACCATCCGATTATATGTTTCTAATTAATAAATAATTTACATTTAATAAGTTGAATAAAGTAAAATGGATACCTCTTCAGGAACTCTGCACTCAAAAATTAATTTTTATAAAAAAGTAAAATTATTTTCCAATAACATTTTATACAAATCTCTGATGTAAAATTGTAAAAAATTAGTTCGCTATATTCATAATCAATATGTTTTTAAAATTAAATTTATTTCGTTCTAACAAAGCTAGCATTAAACTTTTTTTTCTATGTCCATATTATTTGTTGCTACCCTTTCGTTTCGTTTAATTATTTTTATCCAAAAACAAACAAAACAACTGACAAAAGCAAAATTTTTAAGCTTCAAAGAGCAAATGAAAATAAACATGAAACAATTAGAAAACAAAAAGTTTTGACAGAGTGAAGTCTGTTTATTTGTTAAACAAACAAACCAACAAACACAAACAAATAAACGAATAAAAGAAAAATGTGGAAAAATTAAAAAACTCTAACAAAAATCCATAATTGTGAAAAGCATTTAACAAAACGAAGCAAAAAAGTTAGAAAGCTAAAATGCATTAGAAAATTTCAAATTTAATTTTGAAATGAAGCTTCAAATTTTTGTCACTAATGGAAACGTTTTGCGGAATAATGGTGACTGAGATGGTAGGGAATTATAGGGAGGTGTTGGAGTAAAATGAAAGGGGGAGGAGGCGGAGCTTAGGAGTTTTGGAGCTTTGCTTATGGCTGCACATTTAGCCAGATACGCAGATAGCTGACAGATACAAAATGCATAAGCTGCTCAAAGTTTAATCGGTTTATCTGACAGGCAAAAGGGGATAGATTGCGGAGAGAGAGAGAGAGCGGGTTGGGAGGATTGAAATTGTCACAATGAACTGGACAAGGCACTAAATCATAAAGGATTTAACTGTGCGACATCACCTAACTGCATTGAGTGAAATAACCCAAAACTGTTGCCTTGGATACCAGCAGCATCAGCATCAAGTGGCTGTCAATGCGTTTACCTTGGTCTGCTGCTTAAAATAAAAGTCACACACACACACACACACACTCTCTCTCTCTCTCTACTCTTCTCTTTATCTCTAGTTCTTTGTATCCATTCTCTCCACAGTTAGCTGTCAAATGTTTCCATAGGGATTGGCAAACCACAAGAGAAATATTCAGAGTTAGATAGGAGAAGGAAAACGTAGTGAAAGACAATTAAGGCATAAAGAGACCTCACTATGAGGGGCAAAGCTTTTGTGGTTGAGTCCAACAAGTTTCTTCGGTTGGCCATAAATGATTTAAGGTCTTCTGATAATCATTATGCACATCTTGATTCAATTTAGAGACACACAAATTGTATATTATATCTAAAATATTTAAGCTGTTCGATATGTGTCAATAACGCAAAAATATCGATAGCTGTGCTTGACATATCGCTACTACGATATTTATACCCTTGCAAAAAGGGTATATTAATTTTGGTCAGAAGTGTGCAACGCATAGAAGGAGGCATCTCCGACCATATAAAGTATATATAAAGTATATTTTACTCCAACAATATTCCAAATGTTCATTCGGTTTATCGCTAGATTTTATTGCAGCCTATGTACAGAAAATACTTAATATTTGTATGTGTATATACTTATATTCGACGTGTCGCAAAATAATCCACACAACAGTGTAAACAAATTTGAGAATAATTAACAATTTAGGGATAAATGCAATCTTCTTCTAAAGAATGTCAATGTCGGAGTCAAAGTGTTGGTGTGGAACTAAGCAAGACAGAAAGTATGCAAATTCATGTGTCGCCGGAAGTCAGAAGTCACTGGTGTTTGCCATTTATAGAAAACGGGAAAAAGTTAAATTTAGATCCGGCTAATATAAATATACATATATGTATATTGTACATAAGATTTCTATTTTCATATTGCTATTCAATGCACTCAAAAGCTACTATGAAATCATTCAATTTAAAACGACTAAAGATAATAGAAAGCACTCCATTCTATGAGATGAATAATTTGCAGTTGTTGTTTAATTTGCTGTGACATGATGAAGAAGGACATGTGGTGCTGATTTCATCAATGACTTTAGTTAAGCATATTGCTTTAATAAACATTAATTGTGATTGCATAAATTATTTTCTTGGCCTCAAATAGCCAATTTCGACCTCTTTTGCAAGTGAGGGTGTATCTGCCAGATTTAGTTTGAGGGCAAAATATATTAAATATTCTCTCATATATGTTCATAACAGAGTGTCGTTAACGTCTCTAGAGTTTTCACACAATTTCTCAGCCTCACGCCTACTTAAAACATAATGGCAAAGTTCGAATTCTTATCAAGTCCAATTAGTTATGGAAATTTAAAATAAGAAAAAGACAAATCTACATAAACTTTTCTCGACTTCTCTGGTCTAGAAGTTTCTCTCCTCTATTTTTGCTACTCAATAAAAACAAAGTTCATTTAACTTCCATTCGTTGCCATTTTCTATTCACCCGAAAGCCTTTTGTTCCCCATTGTTTGTTCCGCAAATAAATCTTCATATCCAACTAATCAATAATAATTGCCATTTGTGCTTGATCTGAATAAACTTGAATGTGCGGCCAGAAGGCTATAGAGATAAGTCAACTGTGTACAAAATACAAATTTTCCATTTTGTTTGCTTCAAAAAAAAAAAAAAAAAGAAAAAAGGATAAAAGCAAAAAAAAAACAAACGATAACGAAGAGAAAAGAAAAAAATAAAACATCCAAAAATACTTTCAAATTCGAAAAAGGACCAATCATTGTTTACCAAAGAATTTCACCCGTAAGAAATGAACTTGTTATTGGAAATTGCTTACAGAAAACAAAACATCAAAAAAAAAAAAAAAAATAAACCAACCAGAAAAAAAAATTTGTCATACCTTTAGTCTAGGGGGGAATTTTGTGGGTATCCAGTTTAACAAAGCTTGGAGTAAACTTGGGGCTCGAACCCCCCTGTCGATAAATTGAAAAAATATAGAAACGCTTATGGTGTATAACAGCATAAAAATTCGAGTAAATAAATAATAATAAAAAGAACATACATCTTTATAAATTTCGGTTTGTCATTCATAAATGGATCAGCGAAAAGTTTTTATCCCTTCTGTAGTTAAAACTTTAAACATTGAATAATTTTGTTTTTATTTACCCTATTGTTACAATAACGTATTTAACTTGGTTAATATAACCTATAAATAATTTTCACTGACATAAGCAAAACTAATTCTGATCTAATCCATACATCACACTTTAATTTGTAGTTTAATTTATATATAACACTTTAATTACGCTGAAGGTATAAATAGCCACAGTGTAAAAAATGGGTCGCATCAGTGTGTTTAAAATGAAAGTAATTTTGATCCTCTTCGCAATAATCTCTTGCACTTTGGCTTACCAAAAACCCGGTAAGTGCCAAGTGTTGTTTAATTTTTAAAATTTGTATATTATAATATATTGATTTTAGCTGTCTGCGATTTGCCAATTTCGAATACGGCAATAGGTCAGCGCTGTAACAGAACACTTGTATTTAGCTATCACAAGGATGCTAATAATTGCATTGCTTCGAATTATGAAGGGTGCTCGATACATTGAAACATGTTTCATAGTTTACAATATTGCAAGGAAAGATGCTTTGATGATCGGCCACCCACTTGGCCAAAATTTGTGAAGAAATCACATTAAATAAGAGCGTTGATACCAATGCATTGGTCATCATTGCAATGATAACTTTACAAGTGATGACAGCGTTTGCTATTCAGATATAAATTTACTTTCATATCCATCAGACAAAGATAAAGATATTTATTAATCTTTATTAGTAAGTATGTTTTTCTTTGTTAAATTTTGTAAAGACCGTAGACATATAATCAAATAAAGTAAGTAAGTCGCTGGGCCGACTTTGAGGGAAAAACGTTTCTATGTATAACTCGGCCATTTTTATTCCGATTCTTATGATATTTTGTGGGATGATAGATATTCGTAACATGTATTAGTGTGCCAAATTATATTACGATACGATAAATCGGAATTTATCAAAATTCGGAGGTATGCGTGCATACTGCACACATCTACTGTCCAACTGTGATAGCTCTAGCTTTTATAGTTCCCGAGATATAGGGGCTCAAAATATTGTTTCTCACATAGAGGGGGCGGGGCAAAAAAAAAAAAAACTCGATCTACCTGTAGAGCAAACGAGTCTACATGCCAAGTTTGGTAGCTCTAGCTCTCATAGTCTCCGAGATCTCGGTGATCCCACAGACAGACATGTCTCAATCGACTCGGCTATTGATACTGATCAAGAATATATATACTTTATAGGGTCGAAAAAGCTTCCTTCTCCCTGTTACATAAACTTTTTAACTCCATTATTTCAATTAATGCAAAAAAAAAAACCAGAAGGCCGGGCTAACTTCGACCATGCCGAAGTTTGTATACCCTTGCAAGCTCTTGTGTTACTAGATCCCTAAAAAGAGTTATTTAAATGTAAAGACCCATGTGTAAAAATCCGTTTTTACACGCCATAGCACGGCACGCATACATATGCAGACATGCAGCATGCAGTTTTTTCTTATGTTTATATGATATAGTCATCCGATTTTGATCAAATTTACCAAAATTATAACTTTCTATGTGGAAATGTTATTTACCAAGTTTGACGATGATCGCTCAAGAAACAAAAAAGTTTCTAGAAGAAAAACTATTTTTGGTCCGATCCTTCCTATGGAGCTATATGATATAGTAATCCGATCTTGATCAAATTTGGCATGGATGGTTGAATGTATAATAAACTGCCAAATGTTAAGTTTTATGATAATCGGGTGAAAACGAAAGAAGTTATTGATCTATACAATGCCTGCAGTATATACATACAAGACTTTGTGCAAAATTGCAGCTCTGCAGCTTTAGCGGTTTAGGAGGAGAAGCTGTTGATCCAGACAGACAGACGGACAGACGGACGGACGGACAGACAAACGGATTTAAACTCGCCTTGTCATGCTGATCAAGAATATATATAAGTACTTTATATCAGAGCCGGCCACGCATAGCCCCCGGGGGCCGAAGTCAAAACGCGAAACTCATGTATACAAGCCGAGCGCTTGCCGAAGCCACTACAAATAAAGTAAGTAAGTCGCCGGGCCGACTTGGATATACCATGCATTAGGTGAAGAGATATATATTAAATTTCTTTCAAATGCTATCTCTCTTATGTGGAAACGAGCACTTTAGCGCCCCCCGACCAAATCGGTGATTTGCAGCATATGCTATCTCGCTCTTTTTCGCGTGCATCTGCCTTGCACCGCTATGAGTGAAAAACGTTTCTATGTATAACTCGGCCATTTTTATTCCGATTCTTGTGATATTTGATGCGATGATAGATATACGTGACATGTATTAGTGTGCCGAATTAAATTACGATACGATAAATATTTCGGGTGAAAATCGAATTTTTCGAATTTTGGGGGCGGAAGGGGCGTGGCCAAAATTTGAAACAAACTTGGTCTGCGTGCACACTGCACGCATCTAATGTCCAAATCCGAAAGCTCTATCTTTTATAGTTCCCGAGATATGGAGGCTCAAAATATTGTTTTTCAAATAGCGGGGGCGGAAGGGGGCGGGGCGAAAAAAAAAAATAAACTTGATCAGCGTACACTCCAAACGAGTCTACATGCCAAATTTGGTAGCTCTAGCTTGTATAGTTGCTGAGATCTAGGCACTCTATCGGACGGACGGACGGACGGACGGACGGACGGACGGACAGACAGACGGACATGTCTCAATCGACTCGGCTATTGATACTGATCAAGAATATATATACTTTATAGGGTCGGAGAAGCTTCCTTCTCCCTGTTACATACATTTTGGCGACTTTAATATACCATTTCATTCTATGAATGCATGGTATAAAAATATTTGAGAGCGTGAAAACAGAATTAGTTTCTCACAGCATTTCGACTCGAGCATTTCTGTGTCGCTCTGCTGAGAGGCTACACATGAAAAAATGGATCCTTGCTTTGTTTTCTCTTTCTTTCTCTTGCATTTAATCGTGGACTGCGCTCGTTGTCTTCATTGCGGCGAAATTTGTTCAATTTTTATACCATGCATCCATAGGATGAAATGGTATATTGAAGTCGCCAAAATGTATGTAACAGGGAGAAGGAAGCTTTTCCGACCCTATAAAGTATATATATTCTTGATCAGTATCAATAGCCGAGTCGATTGAGACATGTCCGTCTGTCTGTCCGTCCGTCCGTCCGTCCGTCCGTCCGATAGAGTGCCTAGATCTCAGCAACTATACAAGCTAGAGCTACCAAATTTGGCATGTAGACTCGTTTGGAGTGTACGCTGATCAAGTTTATTTTTTTTTTTTGCCACGCCCCCTTCCGCCCACGCTATTTGAAAAACAATATTTTGAGCCTCCATATCTCGGGAACTATAAAAGATAGAGCTTTCGCATTTGGACATTAGACGCGTGCAGTATGCACGCAGAACAAGTTTGTTTCAAATTTTTGCCCCGCCCCCTTCCGCCCCCGAAATTCGAAAAATTCGATTTTCACCAGAAATATTTATCGTATCGAAATTAAATTTGGCACACTAATACATGTCACGTATATCTATCATTTCACCAAATATCACAAGAATCGGAATAAAAATGGCCGAGTTATACATAGAAACGATTTTCACCCATAGCGGTGCAAGCCAGATGCACGCGAAAAAGAGCGAGATAGCATATGCTGGAAGTCACCGATTTGGTCGGGGGGTGCTAAAGTGCTCGTTTCCACATAAGAGTGAGCGAGATAGCATTTAAAAGAAATTTAATATATATCTCTTCACCTAATGCATGGTATATCCAAGTCGGCCGGGCGACTTACTTACTTTATTATTTTGCGCAGTGTTAAGCAACATTGAAATGCACAAATACAAAGATACTTTTTGTGGGCTCTCTTTGTGGCCGGCTCTGCTTTATATGCTCGGAGATGCTTCCTTCTATGCGTTGTACATTTCTGACCAAAATTATTATACCCTTTTTGCAAGGGTATAAAAATCGGTCACATGCAGAATATATGCTTAAACTAGTTAGTTTTTTTACTCTGAATAAATTAATAAATTAACTAGTTAGTTTATTTACTTTGAATAAATTAATTAGTTTTATTAACTTGAAATAATATAGAAATTGAAAAAATTTAGATTTTTAAATCTGCTCTATCCTCTAAGATTTGGGCATAAAAAAGATATTCGAAGCAAATCTAATTAAATTAAGTTCTGATTCACGGGCCAGAAATCCCTTTTAGATTAAACTAGGTTATATAAACTTAGAGTTTCCTTCAATATCACACTTTAATTTATAGTTTAATCGCAATTTCACACTATAATTATGCTAATTATTTATTCACATCCGTGTTTCGATAAATATGAAATTTATTTGAATCATATTCATTATAATTTTTCCCGTTTTGTCTTATGCTGAAGAAAGGGAGGGTGAAAAGAGTCGCACCAAATGAAATAATTAAGTTTACTTTGTAATTAGTGCCAATGAGTTGGTTTCACTATAATTCTATTTATTTCTAATTACCTAAATACCTGCATTTATATGGACTATGAAGGGAGGGAATTACATGGCAATATGTTTCCGAGTTTGCTAGGCTCAGTTTTAGCTTTTACATAAACAAAAAGAACTATTTCTTATTTTAGAAAAGTTACCTCAAACCGCGTCCACTCTTGTGAGCCAGTTACATAAACTTGGAAACTGCTATGCATTCCTTTAACTCATACAAACAAAAGCACATCTAATTAAATATCACACATTAATTTGTAATTTACGCTTTAATTACGTTGAAAGTATATATTCCACCGATGCCCAATGTTTCATATCAGTGCGTTAAAAACGATAAAGATGAAAATAACTTGGATTGTATTCACCATAATCCTTCCGGCCCTGGCTTATGCTCAGGACGATATAGGTAAGCAGTTTACCAATGGGAAAAAAGTGTAAGTGTAAAATCAAATATTTTGCGTCTAGAAAACTGCGATGGTCCAATTTCGACATCATTACTTGGGGCTACTTGTGCACCATCAAAATCGAGCATATTTAGTTACCACAAAGATTTGGATGAATGCATTAGCTATGGATATTATGGATGTTCCCTCGAAGGCAATAAGTTCACTAATCCAAGATCATGCCATAGAAAATGCGTTCAGTCTGGTCAATGGGAAAATGTAAGATTGTGTAAGTATCATTAAATTTATCCACTTTAATCCTACATATAATAAGCTTAATTCTTAACTTTTAGCTATCTGCGACTTGGAAATTACAAATGCTGTATTTAGAAATCGCTGTGACACTAGAACGATATGGAGCTATGATAAGAAAATCGATGATTGCATCTATTTGGAATACGATGGGTGTGATTTACATGGCAATATGTTTGAGGATCATAACTATTGCCAACTAGAATGCCGCAAAGACCATAAAATCCTTTAGATTTACGTTGCGTTTACGTCATGTGGCTTTACAAAAATGGAGCATATGTCAATTATCGAACTAATTGTTGTATGAAATTATAATGAATACATGTTTCGAAATAAAAATGCCTCCAATTATATTAAATTCATATTCATTAAGTAAACACATTAATAAGTGGTCAAAGTTAGATTGCTTTGATACTTCGTAGATTTTGCTTCCATGTCGCTATAAAACTAACTTACAATATACTGACATCGAATCAAATCTCCGTAAATTTAAACTCTAGTCAGGTATATCAAATTCAATTGCGTGATATAAATAATCCTAAAATTTCACGCTTTAATTTGTCGTATAATCTATATATCACACTATCAGGCGTAGCTAAAGTATGAATAACTCGCAAATTCAATTATTCACTTCAGTGAGTGTTTAAATTGATGAAAATAATTTGGATCATATTCACAATAATCTTAAAATAATCAAAAATATATGTACCATAAAAAATGTAACTAATTTGAGTAATAAAACTCAAGTGTCCTAGTTGGACTTTTTGAACATTAAAACGAGACTTTGATTTCGATATTTTTGAATGTATTTGAAACCTTGGTATTTTTATACCATGCATCCATAGGATGAAATGGTATATTAAAGTCGCCAAAATGTATGTAACAGGGAGAAGGAAGCTTTTCCGACCCTATAAAGTATATATATTCTTGATCAGCATGAGAAGAGAAATTGATATAGCCATGTCCGTCTGTCCGTCTGTCCGTCTGTCCGTCCGTCCGTCCGTCCGTCTGTCCGTCCGTAAGAGTGCAGAGATCTCAGCAACTACAAATGTTAGAGCTACCAAATTTAGAATGTGGACTCGTGTAGTATAGACGCTGACCAAGTTTATGTTTTTTTTTTTGCCACGCCCCCTTCCGCCTCCGGAATTTAATAAAAAGTGATTTTCTCCCGCAATATTTATCGTATCGGAATTTAATTCGGCACACTTATATATGTTATGGACATCTATCATTACACCAAATTTCATAAAAATCGGAATAAAAATGGGCGAGTTATGCATTGAAACGTTTTGCACTCAAAGCGGTGCAAGGGCGAATTTGGCCGGTGGGGCGCTAAAGTGCACACACATAAGAGTGAACGAGATAGCAAATGTTAGAAATCGCGCATACGAAAGAAATTTAATATATGAAATAAGTTTTATAAACTCAAGGAAATTTGTTTTCCCCTGATGCATGGTATATCCAAGTCGGCCCGGCGACTTACTTACTTTATTAGATTTAAAATCATTATGCATCTTAGCGCACCTATCTGTCAATTCCGGCTAGTACAAAGCGTTTCTAGGAATAACTTGTATTTTTTTTTATTCCGATTTTTACAAAAAAAATTTGTGATCTTGCAGATACTGATTATATCTCGTAGTTCGATTAGATATGGAATAATTTCATTTTTTCCGAACTCCGTGACCATAAGCAGACATTCCTACATTCTAAATGTGATAGCTCTTATAGCTTATAATGTCAAATTCGTAGTGCTTTGTCCCTACCAATATCCACCAGACGTGTTCCGCAAATTTTAAAGAGATCGGACATGTTTCCTATGAAACGCCTAGCTATTGACAAATACAAATTTTTGGACACTGAACACTGGAAAAATGTTATTTTCAGTGATGAAAAAAAAGTTCAATTTATATGGCCCTGATGGCTACCGCTGTTACTATCGCGATGTTCGAACCACGAAACCATGTGTTTTTTCGTCCATGTGTCCCGAAATTTTCACGGAGGGTCCTTAATGATATGGGCAGCGTTCGCATTCAATGGAAATGGATTCAATGGAATGCTTCATAACGCATACAATGAACGCACAAAATTAGATAGAGTTGTTGGAGACAGTTTTAGTGCCATTTGGAGAGGATGTCCATGGTGAGGATTGGACTTTCCAGCAGGATAATCCACCCATCCACACAGCAAAGGTGACAGAAGAATATTTTAAGGAGTGTCAGATTCCGGTTTTAGACTGGCCAGTACGCAGCCCGGACCTCAATCCGATAGAAAACCTCTGGGGCATCTTGACTCGGCGAGCTTATGCCAATGGCAAACAATTTGGAAATCTGAAGGACTTAAAAGAAGCCATAATTGAAGAATTGAGAAATGCAAAAATTGGACATTCAAATGCTTCAAAACTTAATAAATTCAATGCCATCCGTTTTTTTTTTGATTCAGTTATATTAAAATATATTGGTCATTTTGTTAAGTTTAAACACAAATTTATTTTCTTTCAATATATTGATGGGTTCCGTTTTTCTACTATTTAACATGGTGTCCCGCCTACTTATTTCGCACACCTTATAGTCTTCGATATCTAGGTGCTTAGCTATTAGGTCGGAAATACTTCTTCGCTTTGTGTGCTACAAAAATCAATTTGTAGCGAAACGAAGCAAACCTCATTATACTCAAATTCTGGTCAGGGATATCAGATTCAATTAGGTTATATAAACTTGAAATCTCCCAAGATTTCACACTACCGAAGGTATAAATAACTCTAGTCTTCAAAGATTCCGCAGTAGCGCTTTTAAAATGATATATACGAAATTAACCAGGATCATATTCACAATAATCTTTCCTGCTTTGGCTTTGGCGCGAGAACGAAATGGTAAGAGATTTTTGCGTTATTCTTTTTAGCTTGGGAAATGTTTATTTTGGTTTGTTTTTTTTTTGCCTTTAGCTAACTGTTACATGACAACTTCGTCTACAGTAATTGGAAGTTACTGTGACCGTAGATCTATATTTAGCTATTTCTGGGAATTTAATCAATGCATTACTCAGGAGTACGAAGGATGCGCATTAGTTGGCAATAAATTTGAAAATTTAGAAGATTGCGAAGAGCAATGCAAACCTTCTGCCGATACGGGTAAGTGATATTAAGTTGATCCATTACAGAAATGTATATACACATATCTACAAACTATATTTTTAGCTATCTGCTCACTGCCAGAACCGAAAACCTTTCCTGGAGAATGTGGTAATAGAAAAGTATGGAGCTACGATCCATATATGGATGACTGCATTCCTTTTGAAGATTCTACATGCTCAACCCTCGATAATGTGTACATAAATTATGCTGATTGCAGATATAATTGCGTTCTAGCTCCAACCACGGTTATTTGGTACAACCAGAGTTAGTTCGCTTTTAGTTGTTTTTACTGCCATGTAAACTATAATATTCTTTTCTTTTAGCCAAATGCGATTGGCCGATGCCGGATGAAGGAGAAGGCTGTGTACAAAGAGAAATATTTAGCTTCGACCGTGATCGACAAGAGTGTGTTGGGTGGTCATACAGCGGATGCGGACTCAAACAAAATATGTTCCGCCACTTAGCTGAATGCGTAAATTTATGCTTGCCATGGGGCTTAGAGAATTCTAAAGAAAGTCCCCAGGAAGATGTAAACAATTGCTATCTACCAGTTTCGAAAGCAATAGAGTACACTTATTGTGAGAAAGGAACTGATGTGTTTAGCTATAATCAAGAAACACAAGATTGCGAAAAGTGGCAATATTTCGGATGCGAAATCTTTGGCAATAAGTTTGCCTCTTACTTTGCTTGTACATATAAATGTCAGCCAATACCAAATCCTCAATTTTCTTAAAATTAAATCAATAGAAATACTTCATTTTAAGAGAGAGTTTTTTTCCCCCAATCTGCCACCTAACGTCGCTTCGAAGTTTTCTAGGGAAGTTCATCGTTCAACTGATTTTGTGATAAACTCGTTTGTTCACCTTTTCTCGTTCTCTCATATTGTCAAAGGTGAGACACAGCCACACAAAGTGTCGACATTCGAATGCCAATTTCGAAATCAAACTATGCAAATGAACCACCCACATTCCTCTCCCTCTTATTCTTAACTGAAAACTCAGACCTGCAATTAAACCCAAACTCTGAAACAAACCAAATAGAAAAGGCTCAATGGCCTCCGACAAACCTTTAATCAAAGTTGAATGGTTAAAATTTGTATGTCAGTTCGGTTTATGTAAATTTCATTCCAATTGACAGGCCGCAAATCATTTATATTACCCAAAAAGAAAAACAAAAAGGCGAAACCGTATGATGGGAATTCATCATCAATATTAAAATGCAATTACAATTCTGCCATCGATACAAATGAAACGAAATGGGAAAAAGGAAAACAAAGAATCATTTGCCGCACTAGCAAAATTACCTAAAAAATACATTATTAGATTAATATTGGAGTTCTTCCAAATTGAATTGACCATTTAAAATGTCATTAGTTTTAATAAAGCAATTTAAATTCAATTACAAAATTTGAATTTTTTATGTTTACGTGTTTCAACACCTTTTAAAAAGAGGTAAAAAGGTTTTTAAACCGGGGTGATTTCGAGACCTTTTTTTTAAGTACTGCATGAAATATTTTTAAAAATTTGTCACAAATTAAGTTAGAAAGAGTTGTCTAAGTGGCCCTGTCATAAAGGCAACTGGCAAACGAGGATCCGGATTCTAATCCCAGGCTAGTGTATGAATGAATTAATTGTCTAAGCCGATGGCCATAGTTGCCATTGCTTATAAAAATTGTTAGTTGTTGTTGTTAAAAATTGTTACATTTTTTTTTTAAATTTCTAACTTTGACTTTCAGAGGCGCAAAAACAACCTTAAAATTTAAGTATCGTTAAACTAGAAAGCTGGTAAAATTATAAATTTTGTTTTTCAACTAAGCAGCTTAAACATACGAAAGGTTGCTCGTTAATGCTGTAATTAAAAAAGTACTAAAGCCTTGACAAACTATCGAAAAAGACATTTCCTTTTTGGAAAATGGCACATTGTATACACAATAATGTGTTTAGTTTGGATTCGCCACTCCGATTTGAAGAATAAGTTTTGATGGTTTGAAAGTTTATACACATAGAATTTTTCTGAAACAAATCCCTGCGTATATCAATAATCGTTAGTCAAATGAAATTGATCTTAATATTTGAAAAAAAAAGAAAATAAAATAGCATCTAGTTTTTAGATGTGTTCTGATTTATTGCTAACAAATACAGATTCTACTTTATTTGTAATAAAATATATATTTTAAAATATAAATTGCACATATAACTAACATCCATACTCGTTTTTAATCCGATAGATAAGTGTTGTTTATATGTTTATACATTGTATTAAAGTTTAAAATTTGTGGCATATTCTTCTTTGTGAAAAATTGTAATTTTTTCCAATAGTTTTTTGCAGGGTTGTTTTAATAAACGCTTTGTTACCGTTTAAAGCACTCTTGTTTTTTAAATTTTTTAATAAAAAACAACCGATTGTGTTGTGAAAAATATTCGATATATGCACTTTTTCATGCATTGCTGTATTTTAACATATTTTATTATTACTTCGTTTACTTTACTTAAAGTCTTCCGAATGACTTGACTAGCCTGGCAGCTACTCAGAAGTGTAAACCGGAAAATACCCTTGAGGCATATCACATTTTCCTTTCTTTTTTATCCCCACTTTGCTCTCCTACTTTGTTATTTTTATTTAACTTCCCTTTATGAGGGGCCGCTTCTCACTCGGTTCTTTGTCTGGCCCGTTCTGAAAAGTAGGCTATGCTTTACGAAATATTTCTGGCCTAAAGTAACTTGCCTTTTTTCGCCGCTTTAGCGCATTTTCATAGATCCATATTTAAAATATTTGCGTCTTGAAGTAAATTATAATTAAAATTTTGTATTTTCCAATACCATGAAATGAGTTTAAATCAGTTACATGAATTTATTATGTTTAGAACTATGTCAATAGCAAAAAAAAAAGGAAATTTAATTTTAATAAAATACTAGACAAAACTGTCTGAAAACATAAATAACCAACTTAAGCCAAACGACGTTGTTCAGATGGCAATGATGTATCTTTAGATTACTGGGTATCAAAGGTAACGCATATTGCATGTAAATATGGGAGTTCACAGGGGTTAAAAAAAATTGGAAAATGTTATTGTTTTTATCCCTCTCCATCTGTCACTTACCCTCGCTTCATATTGAGGTGTTCTAGGGCAGATTACCGTTCAATTGATTTTGTGACAAACTCGGTTTTGCTGTTGCTACTGCTACTGCTGCTGATGTTGCTGTTGCTTTGCGCACCTTTTCCTGGTTCTCTGATATTGTTACAGGTGACACGCAGCCACACAAAGTGTCAACATTCGAATGCCAATTTCGAAATCAAACTATGCAAATGAACCACCCACATTCCTCTCCCTCTTGTTCTTAACTGAAAACTCAAACCTTCAATTAAACTCAAACTGCAGGATAAACAAAATAGAAAACATCCAATGGCCCCGATAAAGTTTCAATCAAAATTGTAAGGTTAAAAGTTTTATTTCATTTCGGTTTATGTAAATTTCATTCCAATTGACAGGACGCAAATCATTAATTTTACCCAAAAAGAAAAACAAAAAGGTGAAACCATATGATGGGAATTCATCATCAATATTAAAATGCAATTACAGTTTTGCTACCGATACAAATGAAATGAAGGGAAAATGGAAAATACAAAAATATATTGCCGGACTAGCAAAATTACCTAAAAAATTCTTTAAAAGATTAATATTGTAAGCTCGCATTTTGTAAATTTAACTTGACATTTATTTATGTAGATAAGATTGCTGAAAGCATTGAACACACGAAATTAATCGATCTGAATTTTTTCTTAAATATTTGAATCAGTCATATGTATAAAGTCATCAAACTAATTTACTAATTGGTGCAAAATTTGGTTTGTTATATTCTATTTCTAACTCTTGAACACTACCTTTAATTTTAATTAAGAAAATATTACGACGCTTTAATTGTTAGTAGTCATTAACACATATAGAAGACAATTGGAACAAACAGATATCTTGAAATATCAACTATTTGCTTTTGGTTGAGATTCATTTCTTAATTTTAGGCCCTTGGGAAAAACTTTTTAAATCATCATCTATCAACTATTTGCTCTTGGTCTTCATAAGTTTACCCCATTGGGAAAAACATTTCAAATCATCAAATTATTTTTAAAAATTTGTTTTGATTATATAGATAAGCTAGAAAGTTAGTTAAGTAATAGTTCCCTCAGCAACTATTGTATACAAATTGGGATAGAGAAAACACTTGAAGTACAAGTTTGATTAAAAACTAATTACACAATGCATTGCAATACATACATACATTTAAATACATTTGCTTTATTTATTACGTTTCATGAAGATTTAGTAGGATTGAAACACATATACACACATTTTTTTTTAACATTTAAATTCAAATAAAAATTAATTTTTTTTAAATAAAAAGGGAACACCAAATGTAAAAAACACAAATTGTGATTTTATATATCGAATACTAAGTATTTGGTACTCCTTAATTTTTCAATTTATTTCGGACTCATTTGGATGTAATCAAATGCAAAGTAATTTTTGTTCCTTTGAAACAAAATTTTAAATATCGAATACTATCGGAACTTGGGATAATTTGGACAAATTTTCTTAAAAAAGTAATCATAATTATGTATGTAAATATATTTTTGTAACATTGCCTTTAATTGAATTTCTGTCAGATTTTTCAAAACAATATTGTTTTTTAAAGTGAGTCAATTTTTTTAATACTTTGCTTAATTTTCTGAACAAAAAGAGAAATGAAAAAAAGAGAAAGAAATATTATTTAAAACAAATAAAAAATTATCCTCAATTTTTGTCACAAAATACATAGGAAAAATTGGGTGCCTTTAATTGATTTTCGCAGAGTGTCTGTATTTGAAAGTTTGCTGACAAAAACCAATTTAGTAGCTAATAAAAACACATATTTCATCTTGGCTAAATGGAAATTCCATTAAATTGATATGCAATTATTAAATTCTAGTGATTTATGAGTATGATATTTATATTTTAGTATTTCTTTATTATAAATGAATAATATATTTCGATTTTTCTCACCAGATGATCCCAATATTGACTTGCATACCCTGTAGTTTGTTTGTAGTTGTTGTCAAAGTGGCAATATAAAATCCGAACTATATTTCCAAGCGCGCATCGAGTTACATTTTCACATTTCACAGTTACAAGCAGCAATTCAATATTTGTTATGAAATGTTATTAATAACTAACGACTTTAGTTTCAACTTCAACTTGAGGAGTTTGCTGAGAGTTTGCCAGAGCAAAATGAAGATTGGCTTGACAAAGGGGTGGGGTGGTGTGGGGGTTTGGGGGGCACTAGAGGCGCCAAGAGTGTGCTAATAATAAAGATTTAAAAAAAGAAAAATAAAACTAGGAAAGGAAAATATACATATAAAGCTTCAACAGTGCCGCACTTAATCTAGTTGGAGAGACCAGCTGAAGCCACTTGAGCCACAGCAGAGACAACCAACTGCTCCCTCTCCCAGTGCTTCTCCTTCAGCTCCACCTCCACCTCCATCTCCTTCATGTATAATGCATGGGGACAAGGCAAGACGAAGCAGCAAGACAAATATTGTAACCAGGCAACACAACTTTGACTGGTCTTAATCGCGCCATAGGAGCAACAGTAAATGAAGGAGGAGCAGGAGCACGAAATGAAGGTGGGGGTGCAGTTGTCTACCTGCGGGACACCTTTAAATTATTTTGGTCTTTTTTCTTGGTTTTTGTAAATTTTCAAAAATTTGCAAAACACCAACCAGGCAGGAAAACAGCTGGGGAAACCGCACCGAAAAATGTTTTCCTTGTAATTAGATTTTTCCTTCTTATTGGACTTAGTAGCTTTCTTCGTAAATTTTCTTCTATTGTCGGCAAACAATTTTTAATGTCACTCGCGGAAAAATGCAGAAGACGGCAGACAACAAACGTATGCGGCGGCGGCAGCGTATAGAAACACGATGGCTCACGATGGTAGCGACCACCAAAACCTTTTTGACTTCAACTTACACGTCGCGCAGTCGAAATTCAACTGAAATATTTTGGTCTTTTCGCTGTGTGAACAACCTGATCCAGACCGGCTAACAATTTCTATGAGAGAGAGACAGACGAAGATGGAGACGGCAGGGATAGGATAGAGTGTGGGAGAGAGAGGAAGATGCAAAATAGCCAAAAAGAGAAATGTTCATTGAGAAAAGCTACTCACCCACAGAGAAAGCTCTTTCGCTCTCTCTCTCTCTCTCTCTGTCTCTCTGCGCATAGACCAAAAATTCGTAGAGAAAGAAAACTGGAATAATCTCAGCAAAAAAAAAAAAATATTACAATTTTAGTCTCCCACAACATTCCAGTGAACAAAGTGAGAGGATAGAGAGAGACAACAATTTTAAATGATTACAATTACAAGTGATGAACCCCCCTCTCTCTCTCTCTCACACACTCTATTTCTCTCTCTAAGCTCTTATGATTTTTGACTTGTAATTGAAATTTCATGGATTATTAGTTTGTGTTTTTTTTTCTTCACTGTTTATGTTCATTGAAGCTTTCCAGAGAGTTGTTGAACTAAGTCACCTTTTCATCTCATTTCATCCTCAGCATCATCCACATCATCCATAGCATCTCTTTTATGGCCAACTGTTGATTGAATGTTTCTCATAGACATTGGAATTTGTAGTATTTAGCGGGCTTGTAGGGGGAGGGTGGGGCAGCAACTAAGCCAAAATAAACAAGGAAAAAACCAGAAAAGGACAGATGGAAGGAAGGGCTGCTTTTGGTTGGCTTATTGGTCCAAAAGAGCCTCTGGGGCAAAAGAGGTGAAACCGTTGATGATGACGATGCTTCGTTTGTGTCTGAAGGTCAAGACCCAATGGGCCAATTGTTTGCCGTTTGACGAGAAAGTAAAAGTTAAACCCTAAAATAAAAAATAAACTCCAAAAATTGTGCAATGGATTTAAATCGAATTCAAATGGCATTGACAAGAAAAAAAACAGCTAAAAACAACTGAAAAGTAATAGATATTGTGAGGGCTTGGGGAATACTAATCAGTTTGAACATAAAAACGATATGAAACGCTTTACCTAGACTGAGAACACGCAGCTTTATGATTTAGATTGAATTTGACTTACTTCCGTTGGGAAATCTTTGTGAAATAGGAACCAAAATTGGCAGAAATTGCCCTATAATCTTATACTAGTAAATTGCAAAGTAATCTAGGTGGGTCCCAGTGGTTTTTTGGACCGTCGACGGGGGTCTACTAAGATTTTATTTTCACATTTTTCTCGAGTTTTAGAGTTTTTGTTAGAAATAAACTTTCGAACTTCACCATTAAGTATAAGTATGGTTTTCTAATCAAAGGTATTTTTTGCTTTCCATTTTAAATTGAAACCAATCACAAGTCGCGAGTTTCTCAAATTATGGTTTTTTGTATTTAATTTTCCAAATTTAGATATATTAAATCTAAAATTGGGTTAGTGTCCTTAAGTGGTAGTAGCTAAGATCTTCGACTATATTATACTTAATAAATAACTAATATTCATATAAGAAAGACATTTTCTGAGAACTGTTTCAATGGGTCGCTTAGTTTAAATTTCTAATGAATCTATAAGTTGTGCGAAATTTCATACTTCAAACTTTAAAGCAATAGAAACACAAAATAGAGCAGCGTAATCAGAGTTACCTTTGGCAATTGTTTAATTGCGTTTGAGCTCCTGTTTAATTAATTTATCAATTTAACAAGCCAATTAAAAAGGGTGTGAAAAGGAAAACGAAATAAACAAGTCGTCTCGTCGACTTGGATACTACGTGCACTAAGTGAAAGAGCTACTTCACGTTCATTAGAACAAATTATAGTAAACATGTGCCAATTCGCTTACTTTTGTCAGCACAAGAGCACTTTAGCGCACCTTTTGGCCAATTCTTGCCTTGCGGTGAGACCCGGCCATTTTTATTCCGATTTTTATGAAGTTTGGTGGGCTATTAGATATTTATAATTAGATATGAATTAGTGAAAGACCGAAAATCAGGAGAAAAATCACAATTGGTCTCAAAACGAATTTTGAAAAGAAATTTTGCTAGAGCTACAACTGTTTTAAAGTGTTTAAATCTGCTTAAAAATATTTATTTATTTAATAATATTTGCAGTGTTTATGTAAATTGGAGAACTCTAACTTTAAATGTGCCTATATGAGTAACAGAATTACGGCGTACCAGCGTACATACTACACGAATCTACTTTCCAAATTTGGTAGCTCTAGGTCTTTAAGTCTCTGATAACTCGGTGTGTAAAGAGACGTACGGAGATTTTTCGATTTTAATTGGTATAAAAAAAAATTCCATTTACGCAATTTAGTATTTGGGCATAACAGAATGGTAAATGAGCTCTGTTTATGGGAGAGTAACCATTGCTTGGTTAAATTACATTTCGTTTTTGAGTCCAGTATAATATCTGCAATATTCACTTGTACTGGGCAATCACTTCCACAACCCAGTTGCTCCTTCATGCTCAGACATCAAAATCTTCTTAACCTAAAAAGTGGTTCTTGTTTTTGGCATAGTTAACGACGAATGAATCTAAAAGTTCTGAAAGTTAATAAGAATTTTCTTTGGTGTTATTATTTTGTGCAAGATTAGGACCGCAAATAAAAATACCATTTGCTATTTTAAGGCACAAAGCTAGTGGGCTTATGTCGTAGGCACGACCCGTATCCAACTCTACTAAGAACTTGCTTTAAGCCCTCTTTACTTGCGACTAAGAACGACATTATTAAGCAACCTAGAAATGTTTTTTTTTTTTTTTTTCGTAAAATTAAATAACAATAACTTGTTATTTGGTGTTCAATAGATTTGTTTATTGCATTTGTTCATTTCATTTTTTGTTTTTGTTGGTTTTTGTTGTTTTGAAATTTTCATATATTTATATAATTAATTTTAATTTTGAGAGAACAATTTGTTGTTTAATTCTTTGCTGTTTTTCGTTTGTTTTTAGTTCAAATAGTATACAATTTGCTTATCTATACAATTTAATAAAAAATAATTTTAAAAAAAGAGAAAATAAAAAATATTTAAACAATATAAACAGTTTTTGTTGCTTGCTTTTAATATATATATATATGTATATATTAAGATTAATTATTAATATCAATTTATTAATTAATTATTATTAATGCTTTTTTCGTTTTATTTTTCATTGTAAAAACTTAACAAATTGTTTTGCAAACTTTGTTTCATTGTTTATTGTTGGTTTTTCTTTTCCGTTTTGTTGTTGTTTTTTTTTCTTTATGGCAAAGCGATTTTTGTTCAAATTTTTTAATTTTGATTTTTTTTATATAAACTCTTCTTTTTTATTATTATTATTTAAGTTGAAATGTTTCATGCTTTAAATTTATGCTTGCTGCTTGAGAGAGAGAGAGAGAGAGAGAGAGAGAGAAATATTTCATCGCAAAATTTACAAGAGAGAATTTTTTGTTTTTTTGTTTTTCGCCTTAATGATTTTGAAAGAAAAACACAAGTTTTCATTTAAATTCATTTTAATGTAATTTTATGTGAATGTAAATATATATGTATGTTATTGTTTTTCAAAGACCCCCCCTTCCCCATTTCATAAGTTCCCCTGTTTCCCACTTAGATATATACATGAATAAGATATATCTAACTTTGCCTTTTGCCTTTGGCTTTTCTTTTCTTGCTTGTTTGTTTTGAGATTTAATTTTTGAACTGGTTAAAGCAAGCAGCAACAGCAACAGCAGATGGAAAATCTTGTTGCCTTTGAGTTTTCATTTTCTTGACTTGGAGTTTTCCCTCTGCACAGGTTGAAAATAATTGAAGCTAATTGGTAGTCGAGATACATGTCAGAGAGTGAACAGTGTGGAGAGATTGGGATAGAGAGGATGAAGAGTAAATGAGAGAATTGTTTTTCCTAAAGTTTACAAAAGTTTTTCCGCCTGAATTTTAACTAGTTTTGTTTATCCCCATTCTGTTTGATTGGTTTTGCCCCTCACAAATTGGATAATTTGTAAGCAAAATTAGAAGTGTTTTTTTTTTTGTTCATTTGGGCTTGGGCTTTGGTTTTTTCTTCACATTTTCTACATCATCCTCGTCATTTTCTTTTCTTGTTTGTTTTGCTTTTTTTGTGTTTTTTGTTTTGGTTTTCTTATGAAATTAAAGCTTTAAAACCAGCAAAGTCTTTACACAACGCATAAGGAACTGGCAAACCGAGTTTGAACATACATAGTTTGTTTTTTGTTTTGTTTTGTCTATTTTGTTTTGTTTATATAAAGCATTATATATAGTGTGTTATACATATATAATTATTATATACACTAGTTATTGGGTGAAAACAAAAAACTGTTCCGTTTTAAAATGTTGCCAAGCAGTTTTGGTAATGTAATACTTAGTTAGCTAAAGACATATGTATGTTTATTGATATTTGATATATATGTTCATGATATGGACAAATCATATGAGAGAGTCTGGAAATTGCCATTTAGCTTCTTAGAGATGACAGCGGATGGCCAAGAACTTTCGAAAACCTCTGTTCGATATATATTTGGAAGTAAAAAGTAGCCAAGGACGTAATGACTTCTGAGTGTATCATTTAATCGAAACTTAAAAAGATTACTTTACAAGCAGAAGTACCGAAACGCCAAAGGTTACATATTTATCGCAGTTTTTAAAATTATTTTAATTATAAATACTGTGAATAACCGAAAAAATCCTATATAGTTGTAGCCTAAATGGCGTATTCTTAAATAACGGTTGTGAACACTTTTTTTTTAAGTACTTTCGCAATTTATTGAATTATTTAAATAGTTTTAAAGCGAAATTTTTCAGTACTAGATCATCAAAATTTTTTAATCGAAATAATTGAAATAATCAGCTTAATAACCTAAGTAACCGATATAACCGTTATTGTATTTATAGAATTATGCAGTTTCTATCACCACCAAAATTTTCGTTTGGAAAGCAAATCTCTATATCGGTGTTTCGCTTAGATTTTGGTACTATTCGCCGTGTTCTCGCTGAAAGTAATCCCTTTTCCTGTCCCGTTCATGTCCCTTTCATGTCCTTTTCATGAACTTTTCGTGCTTAGTCACCCAGGGAAGTTTCTCTTTTAGTCTGTTACCCTTTTATTTAGTGTCCAACTATTAATGTTCTCCATGGTCCCTGTTTGTTATATTCTCTTTATTCTTAACCTATTCATGTTAACTGTTTTGCTGACAACTCATTCTGGGGTTGATGGTTACTTTTACACTTTTTTCACATTTTTCTTGGCCATTCCTTTCCTGTTTAATTTCAAGTTAAACTGAATCTGATATGAAGGAGCAGAAGAGAATCTGCCATCATCTCTAACTAAATGGACAATTAGATATAATACGTATGCCAAGATTATGAGTAGATATTGATTAAATATTGCTTAATGTTGAGGTTCAGGCTCAAAAAAATGTCGATGGATGTCGGTCGGATCTATAGAAAAGCCTTCTTGCTGGATTCCAAGGTGGTGCTGGTAGTGGCACTGCCATTATCCTTACCCAAACTGGCTGTGGTTGAGACGGCTATGCTGGGCACCGTTATGGGTGGACATGGGGGCGGTATAACCGAAGCGGATGTGGTCACGGCCGTCACAGCAGCAGCAGCGGCGGCAGCGGCAGCTGCAGCTCCGGCCCCCGCGCCAGTTCCTCCGCCCATTGTGGCTGGCGGCTGAGGTGTTGCAGCCAGGTGTGTGGGAAATCTAGGCTGAAATGTTGGCTTACCCATGGCCAGGGCTGGATTCAGATCTAACATTGTCCTGGGACTCATGGCTACGATGCTGGCACCCAGGGGACCTGCGAAAAGTTGAGCAACTATTTGTGTTTAGGCCAGAGAATTTTTTGATTTAGTTTGTAATTGATTTCGTTTTTTTTTTTTTTTTCATAGGAAAGATGAAGAGATAGCCAGAAGAAACAAAGTGTAGAGAGCAAGAGAGAAAGATAAATATAGAAAGAGAGAGAAAAGAAAAAAGAATGAAATTCTGATTAAAATTTAGTTAACAAATTGGCAAAAGCATAAAATTATTTTATCGAATTCAACTTGGGAAGAAAGGATATAAGTTCATACGCAACGTTGTTTTTTTTTAGTTTTTAGTTTTTGGCATTTCATAGTTAGTTAGTTATGTTTTGTTTTTTTTTTCTTTTTTTTTTATTGGGTATTATTTTCTATACTTAATTAATACAGGGTGCACATTGATATACTACACAAACAACGTTTAAGTGTACATATACACAACAACACACATACACATACATATACACATATACATACACAACACTCATGTCAAGAGAGAAGAGTTCAAACATTTGCTTAAGGGTCAACATGCAGCATGCTTCAACTTTCAAACAAAACTATTATGTGGTTGGGGATACTCCATTCATTATTATCCATATACATATATATATAGTTAGGTAGGTATATAATTTCGTTCTGCAAACCAGGCTGGAGGGTTAGGGGGTGTGAAGGTTTTCCATTGGTAGTAGGGGCTACAAACTAGTTTTTATATAAAGAAAAAAAAATGGGGTTGGGTATTCGGTTTTGGATTTTCCCTTAAGCTCTACCCTTGCAGAAAGGATTACGCTCTACTCGACAATTAGAATCATATATATAACTTTATAATGAAATGTAGTTTTAGAACATTAAGTTCAGAAATCAGATAAAATAAGTCTCTATTATAGCGATTAAAAACATATTAACATGTGGAAAATTAGAGTTCCTCTTTATACGAAAAGCAAGTGGCAGAACTCGTACATAAATAGGTCTATAAACGAATCAAACATTCCCTAAATTTCAGATTTCTCTGGGCAAAAGCCATGGAATGCAATATCATCGACTCAAATGCTAATAAAAGTAAAGCAACGAGTTAAAGCTTGTTTTATTTCGAATTTGCTCACTTATATCGGAACCTTTTCAAAATCGGGCTTCTTTTTCAAATAATAACAGATTTTTAAAGAAAATATAAGGTAAGTTTGATATTTGTCAATTTATTCATTCGGTTTGACACTTCAATTATTCTTATTCATTTAACTGATATTCATACTCATTCATTGTGTGTGCTTGACATTAATTCCATTTAACTAGATTTGAGTTTGATTTTTTTTTAAATCTAAACATTAATAAATACGGACTACTGTTTGTAATATTCAAATAAATTAAAAATGGTATAGAATTCCATTATTCATTTTGAAATTTCTTTTTGGCGATTTGTATTACTAAATTTTGTGTAACTCTTTTCTTCAAAGTATCCTGTTATTTTAACGGTTGTTTCAAATCTGCACACTGATTAGGAACCCCAAATTTGATATCCTGGTAGAATTATGGTTTCGTATAACTTATCGAACTGCAAGAGTATAACATTTCGGTAAACCGAAATTAAGAAAAATGTTCAACAAATTATTTTGGGTGACTTTTTGATACTAAAGTTAACTAACACCTATTCTACACAGAGGTATAGATAGACAGAGAGAGAGAGAGAGAGAGAGAGATGGAGAGAGATATAGTGAAAGGGAGTGGGTGGGTGTATAAAGAAGGGAGCAATTTCTTATTAGAGGAGGGGGTCTAGAAAATATATTAGAATAAATAGAATAGATAGTTATATTTAATATTAGATATATGTAGATAAACCAACACACCCGCCCAGCTTTTGTTTGTATCCGTGAGGTATTTGGTTTTGCATAGCTGAGAGCATGATTAGATGAGGATATATAACTGAGTTTCGAGTTTTGATTTCGGTTTTGATTTCTTTTTTTTTTTTTTTTTTTTGTAATTTATATATAGATTTGATTTCGTTTTTTCTTTTGGTGCTGTGTTTTGTTCAGTTTTTTGTTATGCTTTTTTTTTTTGTTTAAACAAATTACAAAATATCTGTTTTGTCTTTAGTCGAAACTGAAGGCCATATCTGAAATACAAAAGTTCAACAAGATAATACAAAGTCGCTTTTTGAGTTATGTAAATACTATTAAACAAAAAGAAAGTATATGTTAAATATATAGGTATATAATATATAATACGCACACACACACACACGCACACACAAATACATAGTAGAGTGATAGATAGATAGAGAGGATACAGGAGGATAGATATTGTATTTATGTAAATATATTTGTATATATTTGGAACGAACGAGCCAGAACTGAAGAAGTAGAAGAACAACACTGAATGATATCAATATATATTATAGATAATCAATATATATGTATATATATATAGAGAGAGAGTAGAAAACACGTAGAAATTACAATTACAATATAGCAGGTTGTAGATAGCACATAGCACTTGTCCTCGATTTGTATATATAGAAGGAAGGAGGTATATATCCAGATTTGGTTTTGTTTGCTTGATTCCAACGTACCCACGTTTCACATTTGGCAGTTCCAGTTTCCGTTTTGTATTAACTTTTTATTTGATCAAATTTTGTATTTGAATTTTTCGTTATTTGTTTCAATAAAACGTTTCTTTGCTTTGGGCTTAGTTAAAAAATTTCAATCGTTTGTGGGGCGTTTTGGTTGGGGGTGGTGGAGGGCCGTTTATTCTTCTCCTTCTTCTTCTCGCTGTGGTTGCAGTTGTTGTTGTTGTGGTTGAGAGGTTGGAGGCTTTAGAGCAGCCTGCTCTTTTTGCCATCTCGCGGTTTGCCAATCATTGTTGTATATTCATCTATTTACATAAGATTTATAAGGGGGGAGTTGTTTGATGTTTTTTTGGTTTCTTTTTCTTTTTTCTTTGTACACAAAATTATTGAAAAATATAATTTAAACATATATCTCGCAATCAAATTAAATTGAAATTACATTTATATAGTGTATAAAATATATAGTATAATATAGTAAGAGTCTTGTATCTTGATATCATAAAAATATTGCATATAATTGTATATATAATTATATAGATAAGACCTCATGACGCTTGATGACTTGAATATACAATAAAATGCTCATTTGAAGAACTTTTAAAAGAGTCATCGCGGTAATATCATACAAAAATGAACAAAATTTGACCAGTTGATGAAACAACGGCGTTGATTGTGACACATTATAAGGCTAATCAAATGACGAGCAGAGTTCATTGTAAACTGTCAGAAAACCTTAAATTTGGTCCGAATACCTTTAATTTTAAAAATACATTGATTTCTTTTTAAAATACATGTCGAAGTTTTTAGTTCGTGTTTTATATAGATTTAAAATTTAAGGAATGCTGTAAACATTTCCTTCAAAAATATTCTACAAAAATTAAACGCACTTTGGTAGATTTTAGGGCAAAATAGATATGGAAATCATTTCCAAGCTTTTTGAATTGAGTTTTCTTGCTGATTTAGTTAAAAATATCTTCAAGAATTCTGTCTTAAATATCCCTTTTTTGAAAGATAAAAAACAATAATAAATCCGTTATTTAACATTAATCCAATTATTCGGGTTCTTAACAATACATTTTGATCATTCAAATTCTATCAAAAAGTTTTCAAAATTGAAAAAAAAATTGTCAAATTTATCAAATTTGACAGATTTTCATAAAATCCGATATAGAAAATCTATACTTAAATATGATCTCTGATATATTTCATGATTTTGAAATTTTATCGATCAAATTTAAATGTTTATAATTAGTCAAATATCGAACACAATTCTTTGAAAAGATGGATTTTGGAACAATAATAAATAATAATAATTGAAATAATTATTCAAAAATATCGATAACATTCAAGTGTCTATAAGTTATCGCCAACTAGTCGAATATCGAAAACAATTCTTTTGAAAAGTTGATTTTAAAACGATCACTGACTTATTTCGTGTTTGGAAAATGTTACAATTTCGTGAAATATATTCTGAAATTGTAGATGAGTACCAAGAATAATTCTATAACTTTAAGCCATCGTGCTTTTCGATAACTTTAAGAAGTAGTGTGACTTGCATGGAACTCCGCTTTCTCTAAATGGAAAACTTGTAAAAAATACAATCCGAAACTTGAAAAATTGAGAAGCAAATTGATAAATCTCTAATTACCTCTAAAAACCAAAGTTTATTTTCTTATCTCCACTCTGCTCGCTCATTGATCGCATTGGGAACATGATGAAAGTAGCGTCAAATGAAAGCTAAGCCTGACATATGATTTATGTATGAGATTTATGATAATTATGAAAGATATTAAAAGCCATTTGTTGTTGGGTAGGTAGGGTAATTACAAGTAAGTACATATATACACGTACATGGAATGACATATGTATTTATGTTTTGAATGCGCTTGGATAAAGTAAATGTAGCAACGCCAAAAAAAAGAAATTAAATATAGGAATGGAAAGAAGCTGAAAAACTTTCGTTATGACGCCTTACAAGAAAATAATGGCTAAAAGTGATAAATTTTTGGTTGTTTTTGGGGGTGTTAAAACCTTTTTTTTTTGTTTTCGAACTTGAAGTGCAGCTGTGCGAGCTGAGAGCGGTTAAGAACTTAGTTTTTGGCAGTGCCGTTTGTTCCTTTTTTGGTTTTTGGTTTTTGGTTTTTGTTTTTGTTGGTGAAATAGAAGCACGCATTGTTGTGGTCTCGAACAGGACTTTAGTTAGAGAAAAACTCACCTGATTTAGGACTGACCAGATCCTTGGTTTTGTTATTCATGCGACGTGGCCCACCAGTGCCACCGGAACCCATGGGTCCGGAATGTGGACCAGAACCGGGAGTTCCACAACCACTGACACCACCACCGGGAGCACCTGTGAGAGAATTGGATATTGATTAGATGATTTCTGATATTTATTTGGACCTCGAGAGACGTACGCTCACCTGGCAAACGCGGCGGTCGCGGCTGTTCGACGGGAAGCACTCGTCTCCGCTTCTTTGGCAGCTTCGCTCGAGCTTGCGTATGCGAATAATACATGGCAAAGTTACTAACAATAACGGGAACTGGCAGTGCAATGGTTAGCACACCGGCTAGAGCGCACAATGCTCCAACAAACATGCCAATATAGGTTTTTGGCGCCATATCACCATAGCCGACAGTGGTCATTGTGACTAGAGCCCACCATAGACCCAATGGTATGCTATTGAAATCGTTATGCGGATTCGGTTGTATGCGTTCCGCATAGTATACCAAACTGGCAAAAATCACAATACCCAGCACTAGGAAGAATACCAATAGGGTTAATTCCTTCGCCGATGCACGGAACGTCTGGATTAATATCTTTAGGCCGGACGAATGGCGAGTTAACTTGAATAGTCGCATAATACGTATTATCGAGAAGAACTCCAATATATCGGCGTTCTCCAAATGCGAACCGAATCGCTGAAGCACTAGATCGATATAAAAACTAAGCGTTGCTATATAATCGATGATGTTAACAGATGACTTGATGAATTCACATTTATTCGGTGATGAGATAAAGCGGACCTATGAGAAAAATATATATAAAAGATTAGTAACGTTCATAAAGAGATTAAAAGAATCGATTGGAGAGGAATTCATAAAAGAAAAACACATAGATAGATCGCAGATTAAAAAGACAATACAAATTTAATAGTTTAGAAAATTCGTTGTAAGAAAGAGATGAAAAAATACAGATGAACAGAGAAACTAAGTGAAATAAATGCGACAGAAAAAGAAACTATGTGAGGGAAATGTGAAAGAAAAAAGAACGAAGAGAATAGTAAGAGAATAATCAAACCTAAAGATAAAGGACAACCCCTAGAAATTAAAGAAGGGCTATGGGAATAGAAAGTGACAAGGAAAACAAGATGAAGCGAAGGAGAAAAAAGTGAATAAATAAATGAAATAAAGACTGGACGGAATAGAGAAAAGTAACGAGTAATATAAATATTGTATGTATAATGGAAAAATATGGAAAACCAAATAAACGAGCACAGACACGAAAAATAAGCTATTTATAGCGAAAGAAAGCGAGAGAACTTTCAAAAGGAACCAGGAACTTCAAAAAAAGTTGTTGTCTTCAAATAACATTTAAAACTTTAAAAAACCAACAATATTGCCCTTTTCTAAGTTACAGCTTATTTTGTGCAGAGAAATTAATCTCAAAAATTGTTCTCAAAATTTAATTTCATTTCAAATTTGCCTGTCTTTTTTTATGGTTTTTAGAGTTTCTCAATTATTATATGGAATTTTTAAAATAAATCTTTTAAGAAATAAGAAACATATAAAACAACAAATGAAAAGAGAGGCCAGAGGATAAGAAGAATAATCCTTAGATAGTAACTCAACGAAAAGAATAATTAAAACAATATCTGAGGAAACTTAATGGAGAAACAAGAGATTAAAAGAACGAAAGATAATATAATAATATGAACTAAAGAACTGTGAAGAACAAAACCGAAATACATACATATGTAATCTGATCTTAGGTCTGACCAACTCACCAATATCTCAAATGTAAACCATGCATTGCAAACGCATTCGATATAAAAGAATGCAATGTGTGCATTTGTTTCGGTTTTCTCCAAAAACCAGGCCGAACTACCATTGGCTGTTTTAACGGTAATGTTATGGACAATCGGTACACGCATATCGGGATGGGTTTTTAGGCAAAATGATAAAATTGAAATGCATATAAAGAATACCGAAACAACGCCAATGGTCTGTGAATAGAAAATTGATAATTACTATACAAAATTCGATGATCTAATATAATTTAATGATCTTACTTTGGCGGCATTGGAACTATATGGCTCATCGAATAGTGACCAAATGCGTGGCTTCATTTCCTGCCACCAGGATATGGTGCCTTTGTAATAGTCTTCTTCGAAACCAAATTTACGTGCCAATTCCTCTTCGGACGGTTTTTCCGTATCCAGATCTAAACGATCTAATACAGCTAAAGTTTCCTGGGTATCGCGATGCTATGAAACAGAATATAAAATTGGTATAATACTGAAATTAACCGTTTATCTAGTACAACTCACCTGTGTGTAGGTCATCCAACAACAGGGCTCCACCTGATTTGAGTCTAGACCCCAAAATTCCAATTCCTCTTCGAACAGCGGACCACAAACATCTGTGGGATAGTGCAGTTTGCCAGTTCTAAAACAGAAGGAGGAGAAAAGAAGTCAGAAGTCAAGGATCACGTTTTCTAGTGGTACTTACCTGTAATAGTTGAGCACTTGTGCAAATACACCCGGATGCCGATCAAAGAAATACTCGTTCAATATTGGATCATAATTGGCCAATGCTTCTGTGAGACGCGATAAACGCGTTGCCGGTATCTTTTTCAATGTGGCCTTATATGTCTCATGCCGTATTCCGCCGACATTGAGAACCACCCGATTCTCCGAGTCCATGTTGATCAGATTCATGGCTGCATGCGCATAATGTTGCATTTTCTTAGGTATATAAGTCATGATCAAAAAGTTCAAACAATATTAACTTTGTGGGCGTGAGTGTGTGTGTTTGGTTTATGTGAATTCACTACGGTTCTACGGTATTTCGTGTAAGTGAGTGTAGTTTAATTGTTTTCTTAGTCCAACCTGTATGATATTTTTCGCTTTCCTTTTCCACTCTAATTTTGATGGTTATTGTGTGCCCTTATTTGGTTTCCTTTTTTTCTTGTGGGTTTTGTTTTGTTTTTAAGGCACACGCAAACGTCGTTCACTCGCTCGCTCGCTTCCTGCACTACTCACTCGACGGTTCGTCACGTCGACTCACTCGTCACTCGGCAATCGGCACTTCGTCAATTTTCACGCATCAAGATTTCTGGTTTCTGTTTCACTATATGTTAGGATAACCAAGGCATTGTTCTATGCTGAAGGAGTGGTAAGCTAAGGGCTTCCTGCTGCAGGTGTTGAATATTACTCACTAGCTTGGGATTGGGGGATTAAACGACAACATGGCGCTGCGAAATGAGTGGGGAAAAACGTAATATTTATTTAATTTTTTTGCTTGCTTTGCTGGTTTGTACCCATGAATATTTCGCATGGTTTAAAATGCATATATGAATGTGTAAATATTCATGAATATTAATGCAATGTTTGTAGTTTTGACTATGAACAATTATCCCAATTATGCTTGCTCTATAAATTCGTTGATAACTTACGTATTCATAATTCAAGCTGAACTATCTCATAAAGAAATCATGAGCTTTTACAATATTCATGAATGTATGATGACTGTTTTTCAAGAGCTTTTACAGCAGCTCATACGCAGCAACTGACTTCGCTGATGAAAGGTTTGAAAGCAGAGTGTTCATTTGCAGGGACGAATAGAACGAAATAAGATAATTTGTACAACACTTAATTTGTATTCCTGTCTTTTCCCAAATTTGAAGAGTAAAACGTACAATTTAGAGGGCCAGTTGCTGCGTGCATAACTTTTTTCCAAAATCCCTTTTAAGGCATCCTTTGCTAACCAATTTTAAATTCCATTTGCTAGTAATAGAACTCACTTATCACTTTTACTCCAACTTTTTCTCGTCTTCCCTGTTTTTGATTCTTAGAACCAATTGTATTATACGCTAACAAAAAATGGCCTAGGCAATTGCACCCGTTTAAAAGAGCCCCGTTTCCCGCCCTAAATACGTTTTTCTGTCTTTTTTTTATTTCCCATTTTAAGTGTTTGAAAAGCATAAGTCCAATAATCCGGAAGGTAGTTTAAAACAGATCACATTTCATAAGATTTTGACGCCGTTTTCAAAGAGATTCTCGATTATGCAATCCAAAATAATAGGGTTTCATATTTGCTGAGAAAGTTTGACCAGTTTAGCATTAAAATAACTAATGATTGATATAATATATTTAAGTTTACACCTATTTGAGTATATACAAATAGTATGAATGTTCGATTATTCATAGATGAATGTCTGCATAATTTATATTAATGGGATTATACCACTCATTTTTTTTTATTGAATTTCTTCCAATTAAAATCGAAACGATTTGATTAATGAATCAAATCTTGAAATTTCCGAAAAAAAAATAAATGATTTTAAATTATTCTCATTCCTATGACCTTGGCAATGTTTTATGTGAATTGATTGTGTATACAAATCCATCATCCATCTAAATCAATATTTATGTATACAATTCATTAACATATTCCATATTTTTTATATCATTTCAGGTGAGCTCCTTTCGCACACTCTCAATTTATGACAAGAACAACAAATAATAACAATTCGAGAGGTAGGAAAAACACCAAATTGTTTATGAGATTTATTATGGGATATCGGATTTGAATTTTCCGTTGCAAAAGAAGTAAAAATGAGTCAGTGATTTTGAATTATCTATTTGCTTGTATGTTTGTTTGTGGCTTCTTTTCAATTGTTTTTCGAATGACTCGATGAAATGATTTTTAGAATTTTAGATCATCTTATTCATTCGAATTGACCCATTAGCAGCTCGTGAAACGCATCCCACAATAAATTTTCTATGCCACAGATATAACGTCATGGAAAACCAAAATAAAATGTATATTCTACCGAAATGTACTAGCTGTTCGGTCAAAGTATCGACTTTGAGATACCCTACACTATGAATTTTTCAAAATAATTTTACAAAATTAATTGGTAGAAAGGAAAATTCTCTTGTCTACTATAAGATATACTATTTTGTTGTAAATTGTAATGCCAAGTAAGCAACAACTGGCCTCGCCAATGCAATTACTTATTAGGAGCGTGGTCCTATCCGAAATGGGTCTAAGAAGAATTTTTTAATCTCTCTCACTTCCAATTCACCAATTTTGACACTGTGGGAGCTCTGAATATACACATTTTAGAAGAAAGCGAAGCCATTTGCTGCGTAATGGACTTTGATGTTGCTCAATTTGAAGAATAAAATAGAGTCAATATACGTAATGTGTCTTAAGAGATATAAGTACTCATTTTAAGAACTATAGAACATATAACAATGACGTTTTCATATATTTTGATAATTTTCTAAACTTTTGAAGTCATACAAAAAAGAATTACAACTTCATAATTAAGGAAATATCTTTTGGTAGATGATCAGTTGTAATCTTTATCCTTCTGCCTATCAATTATGGATGTTATAACAATTGGAGTATACCCATTAAGCCAATGGTTAATGGGTATTCAAAGAGAATACTAGAAATCGCCCTCATATTCCGTGATTTGCACCAAAAGCCAAATATTTGTTCTTAAACAATATTTAGTTTTGGCGCTGCATTTTGTTTACTCTCACTCACTCACACACGGATAGAGATACAACCGAACCGAAGCAAACCAACCGACTGACCGACCAGCCGACCCACCCATCCACCCATCCACCCATACAAACTGTTGTCCAACTGTCTGTCTGTCTGTTTCACTCTTCCTCCGCCTGGCTGTCCTCCTATCTGTCTGTCTGTCAGTCTGTCTGTCTATCTGTAGTATGTGTTTTTACGTTTCGTTTGGCTTTCGGGATTTTTCAATTTTGTTTATTCTGAAGGCAACCGGCGGCGGCGGCCAAATTCTCTCCTCTAAATATTTCTCCTCCAAAAATTGGAGGCAATAAAAATTGGAAAACATAAGGCTTTTTGGCTTTTGCTTTATAAACAAAACAAACAAACAATTTACAAAAGCGAAAACAGGAAAAAACGAAGAAGAGGGAAAAAAGAATAACCACACGCTGAGGGCAAAAAGCTCCCCTAATTCCCCTACAATTAATACCTAACCATTACACACACACTTTTTATTCCATTTCAATTTCATTTCATATTTTTAGGATAAATAAATTCTCAAGTACAAGTACGTTCAATATTTTTTAATTGTAGTCTTTCAAATTCCAAGTATTTTTAGATTCTAAATTATTCACCTTTAATGAGCAGAGAAAACTTCAAAAAAAAGCTAAAAATGGTTTAATAGCACATACACTTGGAGAAAAATCGAAATTTTATGTGGTTTAATGTTAAACTCAATGCTTCAAGATGACTCTTACTGAGTCGTAATTTTAATTTACGATTTTTATGAGATATTGGGGTTAAAAAACTACGCGACTTTTGAATGAAAACTGATTCTACGACAAAAATCAAATATTTCTTAATAAACTTCGTCCATACTTGCTTAAAATATTATCAATCGAGTGTCTTAAAATTACTAACATATTGTGGGATGATTTTATCGTTGAAACGTTTTTGAAAACAATATATGTTCACTATAATTAAAAGATTTATTTATATCAGATTTTCTAAACTCAAAATGTGAAATGATATTTAAAAAGTTTTGTTGTCATATTTCAAAATTACCCCTGCTAACCGGCATTTAGAGTGTTTCTTTCGGTGTATGTATATTTAAAATGAGTTTTTCTTTTTTTATATACCGAAATTTCCTCCGTTTTTTTTTTTTTTGGTTTCTTACCCACACCGCTTAACAACAACAAAAAAAGCATATCCTGAGCTTCTACACACGCAATTACTAGTAGGGAGAAGTTTCTTTTTTTTTGGATAAGAGTCGGGGGAGGGCATTAAGGGGCAATAGGGGGTTGACGCAGGGGTGGATGTAGGGTAGGAGGAGGTGTGTTCGGGCAGTAGGTCAGGAGTGTTTGTAAGTGCGGCCTGACTTGGTATAACGGCTCTGTTTCTCTCCTCTCTCTCTCTCTCTCTCTTTGTCACGCTCGTGTTGTGGGTATGAAGTTGGCTGGCCTCAGTTAACTTGGCGTGTACATGACACTCGCACACACACACACACACACACAAACAGGATACACACACACAAACTCGTAGTACTTTATACCGAGAGGTGAAGAAGGATATACACGTGTGGAGGAGGCGCACGCATCGATTTTTTGCCGTTTTTTAGTATAACATAAAACTTTCTTATTGTTTTTAGTTTTCGATTATTTTTTCGAAATTTTCCAAAAATTTTCTTTCTTTGTTATAGATACACACACACACACACGCAGACACTCACACACACACAGACACGTATATATCCACATGCATTGCATTGACTTTACGTTTTTGGTGCCGCCTTCTCACCTATTTGTCGCTTCGTTTTTGATTTCTGCGCTCTCGTCCTACCAAAAACATAGTTTTTTCTTTCTTTTTCAACACAATAAAAAGGAAAACTGAAAATTGTTGAAAACCGAACCGTAACCGTATATCTCTCTCGAGCCACTTAAAAATCGCTTTGCTATCAAGTTAACATAATGGGAGGGAAAAAATAACAAAAAAAAAAAATAATAAAAAACCGAAACGTTTTTCCTCTTTTCCCGCTCTCTCTCTCTTTCCTTCTTCGTAGTTTTGTTTCGTCGACGGTTCCTCTTTTTTTTATTTTTTTATTCTTTTCTTTTTTCTCTTTTTGCCGAAATATTTAGTTTTTTGTACTCTTTCCGAGTTGCTCCGATCCGTTCGATGCGATTTAACAAACTGAAGAATACCACGAAAAAAACACACAATTTTTCGCTCTGTTTTGAAGGAATGGCTGGCTGAGGTTGGTGGTTTATGTGGATTCGGAATGTGGTGCATGCGCCGTTCAAAGTTTTTCTCAATCTTTACCACTTCACTTTTCGTTGTGTGGCGCCAAGATGCAACCCTGCGTATACGTAATATTTAAAAAACTCTTATCAACTTGCAAATTTTCTAAGGTAGATAGCTACATTTTTTGCAGAATGGGCAAAAGCGTTAAAAGATTTCGATAAACTTTATCAAGGCAAATAACTCTGGAAAAAAATTTCAAACTGTTTCAAAAAATTAAAATATTTGGTTCCTAAAGTCCGGTTTAATAGTTGGCTAACGCATCTATAAATACAATAATATTAAAATTTCCCTTTTTCGCTTTAGTTTTTGCGCTGAACTAGTAATATGGCATTATGATTCTAGGATCGTTCGAATGAGCACTAACTTATTTGGGAAGAGCTGCCAGCAGGAAGCATTTTACAAAATGTTTGACAGAAGCATTTCCGATCCCAAAAATTATATCAGTACATATATATTCTTAAATCAACATAAACAGTTCAATCGATTGGAACATGTGGACCTTTATATCTTGGGAACTACATATAAGAGATAGAGTTATATGTTATCAATAGTTATCAGTCCACCAAAATTAAAAAAAAAACCTAACTAAAATACCCGAGTTATACGTAGAATCATTACTAAAACAGCGAAAGGGTTGAGATGGCCCATAGGGGCGCAAAATTACTGATAAGAGTCAACGAGATGGCATGAATTTGGTCTTATGAATTTGCTTTTTGATGCTGGGTATATCGAATTCGGTCCGACGACATGCAGTTTTATGACACATACATATGTACATAAGTATAGGGAGCCTAAAAGTATGCAAGTCATTTGCATTTCTCTTTACAAAAAATGGCGATACGTGGCTAGCTTGTTAGACTAATCTAGACTAAAATCAAATCTCATTACTGAATACAAATCCATTGACTTTACAATTATTATTTTTTTCTTAATTATTTAATGTTTTAAATCGGATTAAGGTAAGTTTTGTAGACAAAGGGTCGGACGCAGGTTCGCTAAAGTATTTATTTTCTCATTGTCTCCGTTTCTTCCGAATAATGCGTTAAAAAGGGCTTTGTAAGAAGTGTCTGCGACAAAACGATTATTAACCCAAGACATCCACGGATAAAAGATCTTGGCGAAAGTTAAAGAAATTTCCTTCGTAAAAAATTTTTGGCTTATTTTAAATAATAAAACTAATCATAAATCTTTTTTATTCAATTTCAATATTTCCATTTGTATATAGTATATAAAAACGTATTTCCATTTGTTGTATTTTTTCCATTTAAAGTATAGAAAATATTTGCAGTTGTAGAGAGTATATAAACAATATGCTTTTTGGGAACGTAAAAACTGAAGTACAGAGAAATAATAAGGAACAAAAAAAAAGTCTTCCAAAAAATATAAGAAAAATTAAGCACACATTTTTAGGTAGAGAGCAAAAGCCGCACTTTGCTCTGATTTCTGGTTTTGGTTCAGCAAGCCTTAGTTAATAAAATTGAAAAGAAATGCAAATTTGCTAGATGATTTACAGATGCGCCTAGATGTATGTTTGTATAAATATATATAGAGTAGATTGATTTGATAAGTTAATGCATATAAGTGGGAGGAAGAAGGAAAAAGTCCATCAGTTAGGCCTGTTGTTCCTCACTGCCATTGGCCGATGTATGCCAGACATGTCCCGTTTCCAGAGCCTGTAATTTGAGTAGCTCCTTCTGACTGTCCTTGGCTTGAAGATGAAAGACGCTTTGCTATAAGAGATAACGGGAATATACATATATAGAGAAAGAATTACGGGAACTTAACATTGAAATGGAATTCATTGTTGAAACTATCATTATAAATCTATATTTAATTATACTTTGCTTGTGATAGATCTTCTATATCTATGATTCCTAATATTTTCCTACTTACCTTCACCTCCTTGCTGGTCAATACATCCATTTTGTCGTAGATAATGGCATGCAGACCCAATTCCTTTAACAATTTGATCGTGTCTTTGGAATTGTTGTCATCGCCCCAACAGAATAGGACCAGGCCACGCTCTTTGGCCAGATTCACCTGGAAACGTGGGTTCACCCGATTTGAGGTTTAGGTGTGAGGTGTGTATGGGTTGGGGGAAGAAGGATTCGTTGGAATCATTTTACCTGGCTGGGATCACGCAGCAAATCCTCCGTATGCGCCACAATTCCCAGCAATTGCATGGCCACCGCATGCCAAACAGCCAGCTCCATGGAATTTCCACGCGGATCCATATATTGTTCATATTTCGTTGTCCTGCCAAGGGTGAGAAACATGACAGGATAACGATTTTGCTTAAATCTCAACATTGTACATATATCCGGATCGAAACATGACAGAACAATGCGTCGCGTCCCAGCTTTACGCATCACTACATCCAATATGCAATCGATATAAAGGTTTCGATCGATAACATGCTCAAATTCCTCTTCCATGCGTCCATCTTGCAGACGTTGTGACCATTTAATTTCGATATTGAAACCCACATGAATGTCCAAAGCATCGAGAACATCGGCCAGTTGTGGAAACGGTTGATGCTCCACCATATCATCGTTGTGAAAGGAACGCGTTTCGCGTGATAGACCCTCTGCCGTGTGATATACCTTCAGTTTCTTTAACTGCTCCAGCGATAATTCTCTCATTGGTAGAGCCAGGAAATCATGTTCCTGCATGCTACACTTGGATTTCAGCGAAACATAGATCATGAAATCATGATAGACCACCGGAACCAGATCTTTACTCAATTGTACATCAAATTCCACCATATCGGCGCCATGTTCAGCAGCATTTTTCAGCGATGTGATTGTATTCTCTCGAATAACTGCATCCTTGGCCTTGAAACTGGTGCCCGAACCGCGATGACCCACATCCAGTCCTGTCCATTTGTTGTTCCAATAGCGTGAATAGCTAACACTCATGTCCATAAGATTGGAAGCAGTCCCAGAGGGTTTAACTATCAGATAGCCCAAACGCATCATGCCCAATGGGCGGTGACCTTTCGCACAGGTGATGGGCAGCTCCAGATTACCCTCGGAGCGTTTCATCAAATTGGGCAAAACATAATGGTAGCCCACATGGAGAGGAGGACCATCCTCTTTGGCCACACGTGAGCTATATGTATATAGATCGATCAGGTAGGCGGTATTCTCCAGATCATTTACAGTTATATGAAATATAACCAAATCTTTGGGACCACAAAGTGAGCCAAATTGTTCTTGCGGACGTAAGGTACATTCATCGGGACTCAGGGTGACCACTTCGCTAAATGCACTTCCACTATCACCATTACCACCATTTAAAGTCTCCTTGGTATCATGGGTATCATTCGATAGGGAGTCCTCCAGTGTCGAGATGTCACCACCAGTATTACCATGGCTTGGTATTCGTAGATTCATGGGTGTCACCTTGACATGGACATGACGACGCTTCATTCGTTGCTTCCAAGTGAATGGGGCATAGAAAAATTTCAGTTGGACCAAAGTTTCCTTGGTTAACCAGCCACGATCAACTTTGTACTGACCATTGGATGAGCCAAAGATATCGATATTGTTACCCTTTTGGTGGGTTGGTTGGTCATCTAATTCCTGGATATGGCGAGGCTTTAGATGTGTCTCCCAGCGTCGTATAAGCATTTCACCCGTCGATGAGTCAACTGTACAGATCATGTAACGAAACTCTGTCGAGCAATGTCTGGGTATGTAAACCTCAGCTGTCCATAGATTGCTCTCTTCCTCGTCCTCATCATCATCATCTGCTTCTTTCGTTTTGGCCTTGTCCTCTTTTTGCATTATAGCTGCTCCAGCATACTGCCAATTGCCCAAGGATTCGCAATTACCCACAATGGCCAATTGTTCATTTGGAGCCATCTCATCGTGCATTAACACCTGAAATGTCCATAAACGATTTGTGGTTATGTCACCAAAGATACGTGGCCCCTTGGCACTTCGATTGGGACATCCTGATAGAGCTGGAGCCGCCATGGCCGCCTCTTCATCCTCGTAGTGACTCCAACTACTTTGCATTTTGGTATCCTATTTGAAATAAAAGAATTGCCGCTGAAGTTCAACTACATATTCATCAAGGGGGCTTACCTGACACAAGGTTTAACTCTATAAAATTGCTAATTTCTTGATGAGTTTTCTCCTTTTACTTGTTTGTTTGTTCGCTGTGTTGGCTATTTCTTTGCCCTTCTCCTCCTATCTTTTCTCTTTCGATTTTTTTGGGGCACAATAAACAGCTGTTCGGCCTTCCTCTCGGCTAGCGAGCAATGTCAAGCAGCCTCCACAAACATGATTAACTAGTGTTGGCTCGGGGCAGCGGGAGGAGTTTCCTTTGTGTTGCACAAACTTAGATAAGTAACAAAGTTTAAAGTTAATATATAAATCTCTTATGCTGTTTTTGCCGTTGTGAATTTTGTCAGGTGGCAACTCTGAGCTTTAGAGCTGAGCGACATTTGTATCGTGACACGGACAAAATATTAATCAATATGTCGCTTGGAAAATTGTTGGTTGCTTATGAATTTGGTTTTGAAATTTATGTTTGTTTATATTTAACGTTAACTAATTAATCAACAATTGACTATGCTTCAAGCAGACAAACTAGATATTGTTGTTTTTAAACAAGGCGACACAGAAATGCAAAAGCAAAGGAAAACTTATTCAAATAAACCTAGACATTTCAGGAAATTAGAAACCATTGGTTTTGTTGAATTCATGAGTTTTACAAACACTTTAAAAAATTTGTATAATAATATATATAAATAGTTGACATAAGCCATTAGAGTAGAATTATAATTAACGATTAAAGATGATAGCTGCAATTCTTAATATTTAAAGCATTGCGCAAATATCAAACATTTCTTATTCTTTTTAAATTTTGATGGTATAACGGTCGAAAATTTTTATCGTTACTGTAAAAAATTTTTGCCATACCAGTGATGAATGTATTACAAGTTCGCGATATCGATAGTGCTATCGATAGTTTATCTGCAGTGATGGTCACCCTTTGCATCAGCTGATTTAGTTTAAATTGGCGGGAAATACAATTGTGTGTTGTGGTTTTCCAATTGTTTATAATGGATCAATATCCCGATGAAAATGAAGAATTCGAACTGCAATATCAAGATGAGCTGGAGATGATGGATGATTTTGCGGATGATGATGGGCCAAGTACATCTCATCAAGCAGCAGCCAAGGCAAAGGCTACAGTCGGAGCCGGGGTCACTCCCTCTGTTGCTCGCCTAAGCAATTCCACTTTAAACTCACCACAATTGTCTCAAATTACCTTTGGATCGACTCAAAGTCAGGTGGAGAATGCAGATGGTGGAGGAGGACCTGTTAACCGTCGTCTCTTTGGTACACCAAAAGTACCGGGCATTGGACGCGGTTGCTCCACTCCTTTTCAGCGGATGCCAGCTATCGAGGAATCGGAATTGGCAGCGGAAAAACTTCAGGAAGAGGATCTGAGGCCAACAAACAAACGACGCCTTGAGCGGGATCTCTTTGGCGATATTGATGACCTATTCCATGAGTCCTACGAAGATCCGCTGGTGAAGAAGGCACGCACCGAGGAGCAGCGGGATCAACAAGCCATTGATAAGATTCTGGAGTTGCGTAGAAAAATGCGTGAAACTACCAAAACAGTTCGTCACGATGAGATAAGTCGACTAAAGTCGTTGCATGACTTCAAAATGAGAAATTTATCCTATCAAATACCAAATTGGCCATTCTTGCCCATACAACGCAGTGATTTGGAAAGAATCTATGTGAGATTTCATTCGGAAGACTATGAGCAGAGGCAACTGGATTTAATAGGAGCTCGCCAGAACACAACGAGCAGTCTGTTGGGAGACAGCAAAGAGCAAGTGTGGCGGGAGGCCAATGAAATGGTGAGTCACAAACGGACGATCCTCAAAAGATCTCAAAGATTGCCTCTATTTCTTTAGGTTCTGAAGCGTTTGGCTCCACCCACACAAGTTCCAGCTGTTGTAGTAGAAACTATTGATACATCCTCCTCCGCGAGTGGTCTGTGGGTTGACAAATATAAACCAAGGAAGTATATGGATCTTCTCTCCGATGAGATGACCAATCGAAGTCTTTTATTTTGGCTAAAAATGTGGGATAAAGTGGTCTTTGGCAAAGCTTTTCATTCCAAGCAGGAACAGGAACAACAGATGGCAGCAGGCACCGGCTCCGGAGCAGGAGCCCAACTGAATAGCTTCAATAAACGCACGGGAAAATTTGAATCCAATGGCGGTTGGCGTCAACGCAAGGCTCGTCAGGCTCTCAACACAAATGTCGATGATTTGGGTCGACCCATGCAAAAGGTGGCCCTGCTATGCGGTCCACCAGGTCTCGGAAAGACCACCCTGGCTCACACCATTGCTCGCCATGCTGGCTACAACGTGCGAGAGATAAATGCCTCCGATGATCGTAGTCCCGATGCTTTCAAATTGGCTTTGGAGAATGGTACCCAGATGTCTTCGGTTCTGAATGAGGATAAACGACCCAATTGCATTGTCTTAGGTGAGATTAAATACTCCAAAGTTTAATGTATTTTACACAAAATTTCTCTTTCTTTTAGATGAAATTGATGGAGCTCCCCGACAATCGATTGAATATTTGGTTAAATTTGTTAGCGATGGCATTTATAGCAAGGTCAAAGCGAAAGGTTCAAAGCCCGAGCATAATGTCCTTCGCCGTCCCATCATCTGCATTTGCAATGATGTCTATGATCCTGCCCTGCGACCATTACGACAAATCGCCTTCGTTGTACAATTTCCACCAATAGATTCAGCGCGATTGGCCGAAAGATTGGTTCAAGTAGCCAAAAAAGAGAAAATGAAAACGGATTTTGGCTCTCTTATCGCCCTGGCCGAGAAATCTGGCAATGATGTGAGAAGTTGTATATCATCCATGCAGTTCTTTAAGTAAGTGAATAGGGAAATGGATTCATTATAATTTATATTAATATAATTTAAATTTTGCAGCGCTCAAAAACATAGTCTAACACTGCAGGATGTTCTGAACAATAATCTAGGTCAAAAGGATCGTCATCAGGGTCTGTTTGATGTCTGGGGAGCTATTTTCCGCGTAAGTTTACACAAGTTAAACAATTGAAAATCCTTTTTTATATGGAAATGCTTTTTAACATTATAGATTCAACGTCCTAAGAAACAATTGGCTGCCTCAAACAATCCACAGAATGCCGATGAACCAGCCGAGGTGATATTGACGAATATGTCTGTTCCCACACGTGTGCAAAACGTCTTAACTGTGGTTCATTCCTGCGGAGATTTTGAACGGTAGGAAAATTATTATCTATATTAAAGTTTATTTTACTTAATTTTCCTCTTTTACAGGCTTACCCAAGGTGTCTATGAAAATTATTTGCAACAGAAAATGCCGGATCCAAATTTTCTCGGTGTCTGCGAGGCTCTTCAATGGTTTTGTTTTCAGGATCTATTACAAAATCAAATCAATCGTCAACAGAACTATTCAGTTTATCCATATCTACAACATGGTTTCGTTATGTGGCATTTGCTCTTTGCCACTTTGGCCTGGCCGAAAATTGCATTTCCCATGCGAGGATTCGAGGTAGGTCTTCAATGGGTCCCTATTCGTTTTGCTCGTTCCTTTTGAGTTGAGTTTGTGGCTCTCTCATGTATTATGCACATCATCATTAGCTGAAGCAAACATTACGTGTGTGTGTGTGCATGTGAATGATGTGGTAGGGTGGCAAAAAAACTGCGAGTGCATAATCAACACAATCAAGTTGAATGTAATTTCTTGTCCATTATGTGCCTCAAATGCAATCACAAGATTAATGAGACTTCTTCCATGGATGTCCAAGTACTTGTTAATGTTGTTTACCCAAAAGAGCGCACTCTCCGCCCCTTGCTCGCACCCCTCTCCCGCTATTCATACCTTTTATGACATTTTTCTCCCCTCTTTTTCGACTTGGCAGTTCCAACAGAAGACTCAGAACCAACGTAATATATATCAAGCCTTTCGCAAAGGTGTCAGCTCAACATCCTTGGGTGTGGGACAGGGTAATGTTCTATTGCTGGATACAGTGCCGATGCTTAAACGGATATTATCACCACAATTGCGTTCAGTGGCCGTGCAGTTGCTCTCATCAAAGTAAGTTTTAACTCTTGAGCTTAAAAATGGTCATAACTAACCATAACTAATAATGTATTGAGTTCCTTCTAGTTTAGATTGTTATAACTGAATGACACTTTTCCGTTTATGTTCCAGAGAACAATACGATTTACGTCATACTATAGAAGTAATGGTTGACTTGGGACTAACATTTATGCAAGTCAAATCGGCAGAAGGTCATTATGTATTTCAAACAGAACCAGATCTAGATGCATTGGCAAATTTTCCAGGTAATTATTTGATAGTGTTTTCATTTATTTATTAAAAATACAAATTTTCGTACCCATTGTAGGTTCACTTGGTTTGACTTTACCATATTTCAGTCGCCAATTGATAGCACGTGAAGTAGATTTGGAACGCATTCGCCGAGCAGCACCCAAAGGCGATGGCAAAGCGGTGGACAACACAAAGAAGAAGCCAGCATCAACCTCACCACGTCTACCAAATCATTTGCAAACATTGAGACCGAAACAAATTTCCAGCGTTTCCAGCAATAAACCAAATGCAGCCGCTAAGCAGCAGGTACATGATACATAGGTTCAAGGATCGCACAAAATTTGCATGTCTTGCATTTACTTAGCAGCAATTTGCTTGCAAATTTTTTGAATCATCCGCCCCCCAAAAAAAAAAGCACGATGCTATTTCCTTTTGCTGCTTCTCTCACCAATTTCTCGAAATCCTAGTCAAGCTAATAACCCATAAGGGGATTCTGTTGGCATTGCCATTGCTTCCATTTTGTGCTCCTTCCACTGGCGCCGGGTCATAATGTGGCATTAGGGCTAAAGCAACATTTATTGCCCATCTTAAATGAAAGCGACACAACTTTTAGCTTTTGTTTTATGCTTTGGTATTAGGTTTTCTGTTCACTCTCCTCTTCCATACGTATATACACATTTTTATACCATGCATCCATAGGATGAAATGGTATATTAAAGTCGCCAAAATGTATGTAACAGGGAGAAGGAAGCTTTTCCGACCCTATAAAGTATATATATTCTTGATCAGCATGAGAAGAGAAATTGATAGAGCCATGTCCGTCTGTCCGTCCGTCCGTCCGTCCGTCCGTAAGAGTGCAGAGATCTCAGCAACTATAAGTGATAGAGCTACCAAATTTAGAATATGGACTCGTGTAGTCTTGGCGCTGACCAAGTTTATGTTTTTTTCTTGCCACGCCCCCTTCCGCTTTATTTATCGTATCGGAATTTTATTTGGCACACTCATACATGTTATGGACATCTATCATTCCACCAAGTTTCATAAAAATCGGAATAAAAATGGCCGAGTTATACATAGACACGTTTTTCCCACAAAGCCATGCAAGGGCGGATATGGCCGGTGGAGCGCTAAAGTGCACACACATAAGAGTGAGCGAGATAGCATAAACAAATCGCGCATACGAAAGAAATTTAATGTATGAATTTAGTTTTATAAACTCGATGTAGTTTTTTTTCCCCCTGATGCATGGTATATCCAAGTCGGCCTGGCGACTTACTTACTTTATTCTTTATATATTTTTAGCTCACTAAAGACTTTTTTGGACGCATTACTCATAAGACATCGGCGATCTCAGCTATAGAAGAGCGTAAGTTATTAATATTTGATCGAGTTTTGTTAAAAAAAAATATGTTTAATTTGTCTTTTAGGCAAAACCGATGCAATTGTTAAAAGTCCCATTTGGTATCGCTATAAGGAAGGTTTCAACAATGCCGTACGCAAGGATGTCCATCTTAATGAGTTGCTCTGAGAGTGAGAATGGAACAAACTAAATCTTACTATAACTTTTAGGAATATCTCTTTTAAAGATTTTGTAATATATTGTATTTATTTTAAATTGAGTTCACTTTTAGATGGTTAGCAAAGTGGAAGAAATTTTACTTGTCACAGCCACTTGTCCTAGGTCAGAGTAATACCGATTTTGATCGGGACTATGGTTAAGAACTCATTTCATTAAATCGACAGGATTTGCAGCTACATATATCATCACCTGATTCAAATGTCATAAAGTTTTTAGAATTTAAAATTCAACATCTTTATGTTGCAAAAGATAGACACAGATTTTAATGGCAAATATGGCTTAAGAAAAAATTAAGAAAATGGTTTCAGACTGATTTGATGTTACTTAGACGTATGGATTTTTTGCCAAATAATCCCCAGTTTCGTATTTAATCAAATTCCCTCAAGAAATAAAACCCCTAAATATTTTCCTTTTAACAAGCGAAAACTTTTAAACAGAAGTTAAATGGATTAAATGTAAATTTTTTTTGATATTTTGATATTAGTTTTTAGTTCCTCCCCTGACGTCAGAATTCTCTCGAGGCACATTTCACCTGGCGTTCATTGAATGTTATTGATACAAATACCTTCAGAATTCTTTAAAGATGCGTACCAAAAGGTACGCTTTCTTAGAGTGAAGTGGATCCACATCGGCGATTCCGGCATGCGTACAGAAAACGTGCTTCGAAAACAAATGAAATAATTTGATAAAGCTCTCGTATGAACTCTCGCTGATCTCTTATCTCTGTGTTTCGCTTTGGGGGTCCTACAGACGACTCGTCTGGTCACCCTATGAACTATTTTGTGTTATATCTTCTTGGAAGAACATCTGGTCTTACGACTGAGAGTCTCTCTCGCTGTTATTTCGTGAGTCGCGCTTCATAGAATAAATGTGCGTTGAGGAGGAAAAAAGTCTCTCTTTTTTTAGGGCAGAATGCGTTGTGTTCTCCTCATTAAGCTCTCGCTTATCTTATCTCTGTACTTTTGCTGTAATGAGGAGTAGAAAAAGTGTTTGTGTGTTTTTTATAAGCGTTTCTGAGACTCGTTCTCAGTTGACTATCAGCTAGGAGTTTAGTACGAACACGAGTAGCGACTTAAATTCAGTTTCGAGATGGGTCAGCTGACGCCTTTCTTGTTGTTCTCGTTGTTGCTGTGCTGTAGCCTTAGTTTTAGTCCCGTTGAGGCGCGTTTTGTGTCCACCCTGCCGACCATACCAAGTGAGTAACCAATTCTTCCGAAATACTTTAATTACACTTGCCTTCTTCTCTCAGATATTTGCAAACAACCTCCACCACGTTCGGCTGGAATGTGCACTGTCGAAATAGAAGGTTTCTATTACGATTCGGCAACATTGGATTGTCAAATGTATTCCATTGGTGCATGTCATCTTATCCCAGGTCAAAGTTTTGGCAGTCTACAGGATTGTGTGGCCGTTTGTGTCCATGGTCTGAGGCGGAATCAGGATTTATATGTGAACGAATGAGTGAACGAATGTGAAATAAATAAATTAGTAAAGACTAAGCGTCTCATCTAAAAAAACAAAAATCAAAAACCTTGTTTAACTACGTCTAATAAACTAAGCTGCCTTTAATCTCTTAGTTTTGTTTTAATCGCTGCTAACCTGTGACGTAATTAAAGCATTTGAACTTTGATATGAGTGTGTGTGTGCGTGTAGTGTGGCATGTTCAGAAGCCGCCGCCAAGTTTGCGTCAACCTTTTTTATACTCTACTTATTTTGGGATAGGAAATGGGGAAACTCGGTATATTTAAAAATGTATAAACTCAAAGTTCCATACTTATTAGATAGAAAAACTCAACACTATATAAACTCTCCAAATTTTTAAAACTATAATTGTTTGCTCTCCGGAATAGGAGACTATTTTCCCATTTTATTCTAAAAACGAAAAACATGTTTAGCTTTTCTATATCATATTTACAGCAATCTTTTTTAGTTTCGCTAAAACCTGAAGAATGATCCATTCTGTCTAATATAACCCTAGAGAGTTAATTTTCATCTCTTTTGAAACTCTCCAAAATGTTTTATAGCCTAAAAAAATCAAAGTACGTTGTTCAGGTCGTTAAACTCTCCAATATACCCACACTAAAAGTCTACAAGTCTCCAATAACCAAAATAAAATAAATAAGAAGATAAAAGTTATCAAAAAGCTGTTTTTTAAAAATGTCCAATTTTGCTTACAAACCAAATGCAAAGTGCTCTTTCTCAAAATGTAGAAAGAGACATAAGTGTTTCATTTGAAATATGTTGAAATTATTAAAATGGAAATTGCGGTTGATAAAAAAATAATGACTTTTCGTTGATGTTTGAAAATAGAGCATTTTCATTTTTGTTAATTACGTTTATTTCGTATTACACCACCAAATCAGAGTGTCAGAATGAGCATCAGAAGGCTTTTGCAACAGGCCCACGCCAGTTTAAGCCGGACAATCAACTCCCAAGCAGCGCTGCTGCCGTCGATTTGCTGTTTTCAGTCCATGGCATCATCAGCAGCGGCAGCAAAACGCCCCATAATTTTTTTTTTTTTTTCGTTGTACGTACAAGCATATTAATCGCACATGCAAGCTAGCGGCACTACGAAAGACGGGTGGTCGGACGGTGGGGTTGGCTGTTGTGTTATCAGTAGAAACGCCGCTGTCAGCGGCTAGCTGCGCAGTCTGTGATTGCCTTTTGTTCGAGGTTTCAAGTTGAGTCGATCTGAAGCTTAAAAACCAGAGCATTAACTTAGCCAGTGACCAAAAGTGTTTGTGTGTGACACAGAAATTTAATTCACAAAAAATAATCAAATTAAATTTCGCTAGGGATAAATACAGAAAAAATTGTACCATGTATTGAAATCCTTAACGAAACATTTAAAAGAAACCTACAAAAACACACGGTGATCATCACAAAAAAAATATTTTAAAACAGGTGTTTGAACTTTTTTCGCGAACGCAGACGGTAGAAAAACCCATAAAATATAGATCGTTCATCTACATATAGTAGATACGGGCTGAACTCTATTGGATTGGATTTTTACGGTTCATATATACCATATATATTCATATGTATATGGCTGCTACGACGAACTGCTGCTGCGCATTTGTCTTCTTAAACAACGTCAGCGTCATTGGCATAATAGACCGTGTGTCTTCTTCTATGGCCATTCAAACGATAGCTGTTCAATCATCAACAGCCGCAGCAATACAGAGCTGAATCTAGTGAATCTAGACTTCAAACTAGAAATCCTGAAATATCCTTGAAAAGGAAACTGAAAACTGTGCGAAAATCTCGCCCTTCTAAGCTTGCTGTTTAGTTACATCCGCCTTTTACCTGCAAAAAGTATTCTATCGCCATGAGATCCGTGGTCAGCCGGAATCTAATTAGCCTAATGCTATGCCTGATAGTGGTAATCGGCAGTCTAAGGCCCCTAATGGTCGCAGCACGTGTGCGTAAGTATTATTTGGGAGCCAGTTCTTTCGAAATTTAATTGATATTCTCGTCTCCTTTTTCTTTGTAAATCAATATTAAATATAATTATTCATTGTGATGGATTGAAAAATGTTTTTTATATTCGCAATAAAAACATTTACTTCGAAATACAAAGTTCATCTACATACATATATATAAGAAAGTTCTGTTTCACATAATATACTTGAGATTATGCTTTCAAACTTTTTTCACTTAGTCAATTTTATATAAAACTGCAACGCAATATCATATCAGCTTGTCAGGATTTTAAATAAACATTCCAATTTTGATTTTAATTGGTATTTAGATAAAGTATTATGGTACTAAATAGAATTTAATTCTCAAAGTAAAGCTAATCCAAATAAAAAATTGGAGAGGATTCATTTATAAATGAATTATAGCAGAATTCCGGCTATCCGGATCGATGGAAACCGGACTCGATACAGAAAATTGGAACACCGGATAGTATATGTATTTATTTTTGGAAATAAATAATCAATAAATTTTTTAAATCAATTTACTTACTTCGAGATGAATTAAACTATTTAAAAATTAAAAACAACCCTAAAAAACAAATGTTTCTATTGTTCGAAGCTTAAATATATAATATAAATGATTCGATTGTCCGATTATTTTAAATACAAAGTTAATTTTTATAATAAAGTTCAGTTCTATATATAATAGGTTCATGTCAGATTATTTGGAATATTTCGAAACATTTTTGATATTTGTTTTGAAATGAAAATTTTTCCCAAGCATAAATTAGAGAAAATAAAATCTAAATTAAATTTTGATATTAATTTACTTTTTAAAACCGAAATGAGTTAAGAGTTATTTTAAGTCATTACCGAAACAGAACTTGGTTGAGCAGAACTTGAAAACTTTTTAACCATAACATATTGGGAATATCAATTAAAAACTTTTGATAAGATAAAATTTTATGCTTTTAACAGCTGTTCCATCCATATAATATTATATTATTGATTTTGTTTGTAGGCGATCTCTGCCAGGTGAAACCTAGCACGAGTGGTCTGTGTGTCCCCAGCACCTTGGGCATCTACTATGATGAGGAGACCCAGCATTGCCACTTCATGGGCTGCAGCAATAAGCGTCTGTTTAGCAGTTTAGATGATTGTGAAAAGATTTGCAATAATTCCAGACATGTTAAGCTACGAAATCGCGCTCAGCGGCACAGAGTGAATGAAACCACAAATTGAAAATACAAACACTTAGATAAACCAAAAAAAAAAAAAAAGAACGAAAAGAACTCTCTCATTTGTTTTTGTTGATGTTGTGTTGTTGTTATTCTCATTAGATATCACGACAATTGTATTCACATTCGACCTTGGTGGCAAAGCGATTATCATTTCCACCACATCCGCCGTAGATGAAGGGCTCACAGTGACGCTTGAGGGGATTGTAGGCGAAGCTCTCCACATAGCCAAAACAACGACCACTGATCAGGGGCTGCAGACACATTTTCACTAGAAAATACATACATATATAGATTACTATGCTATCTATATATATTATTTGTGTTAATTACCTCTCTTGGAGGCGCCATCGATTGGGCTTAGTAGACACAGGCCAAAGATAAGGCAGAAAGGCCAGAGGGAAGGCATCTTTCTTCTTTCTCAACAACTCACCCAAACCGTCTTTGGCTAACAGCTAACTGATCACTTCAATCACTTTGATCAGTTTATTGATTTTCTGTGAGATTTGTTTACCTCAAGTCGTTGCTTAGACTTCAACATTGACCAAGTTAATGACAAACAGAAAACGAAACATGAAGTAAAAAAAAAAATTATGCTAAAGGATTCGGCCATGGTGATACCTAAGTTACCTAAATTTATTCATGGAGTTCCACTAGCTCAAAATTGTTAATTTAGGAATTTTATCGATACTTTTTTTTGTAACTTTTGTTTCGACTGTACATATTAAAAAGTTTACCCCTACAATGTTTGTAATATGAGTTCTCTATATTGAAATCACATTCTGTCTTTTATGCGTTTGAAATTTCTATTTTAGATACTTTCAAACATTTGTTTTTAGGATTAAACTACTTGGAATATTTATACTAATTTATAGTGGCAACTGTACTCCTTTATTACAACTTTTTTTTAAACTAAACTTTGAAATGTTTTTAACTATTATACAATTCCAATAATTCCAGTTATGAGATCATTTCTAAATGATTTGATTTTGTAATATTTATGTCGAATATTAAAACTTTAGAAGATCATCTAAAACGTTTAAACATTTAAGAAAAGTATAGCTTTTAAATTTTTATTTATTTGACAAGATTTCCTCTAATATGAAGTTCTATTGTCAATATTAATTTGGCAGTTTTAGCTTTATAGAAAGTCGTCAGAACTGTCTAAGAGATACCCTACAAAAGGGGGAAAAAACCAAAACCACAAACAATCTCTTATAACAACAGAAATGACGTAAAAACTTTTGCAAACGCAAAAAATAGCAAATACAAAAAGAAGAAAGAAAGAAAAACATGTTCCGCATATCAATGACAACAACAGGTGGATTTAGTTGGATATTTTGTGTCGATTTTCAAACGAGATTTTAAATGCAAAATGTCAGAGACAATCTCTCAAGTCTCTCTTTCTGTCTCTCCTTATAAGTCTCTTGTTTTCTCATATTCTCTTTATCATACTCTTTCATAGCTTCAACGTTTTTCAGTTTTTTCTCTGACAAAGTCTCTCCGTTGATTTATTATACCATGTCGTACGGGTGTGAGTAGTTTAATTTGGAACACCAAGTTTTATTATTATTGAACCAACCATTCATTTGTTTATATCTTTGTCCATAAACTATTATTACATTACATTAGCTTTTAATTTCTTGTCTATCCGCTAAATTATCTTACAAAATTACATTGTGGATCCTTTTTGAATCGTTTGTACGTTGGAAAAATTAAATTTTTCAGCCGATCGTTTCTGTGTCCGATCTTTATAAAATTCGATACACTATTTATGATTCTTAAGAAACTTGATAAGTCACGTCAAATTAAAGACATTGTTTGTATAAGTCGCCAAAATGTATGTAAAGTAGGAAGTAGGCATTTCCGAAGCATACATATACATATGTATTCTTATTTGTTTAATGTTGTTTTGCCCCCTTCCGCTCCACTGATTTCGTTAAAATGATTTTCTCCCGCAAACACTGACAATATCTTAATCTAATGTAGCATTCTAATGGATACTATGCATATTTATTGGTCTACCAGACGTCGGAATAAAAACAGTCGAGTTATGCGTAGAAACATTTTGTTCTCAAAGGGACGCAGTGCTAAAGTTGGCCGCTGGGGGGCGCTGAATGGCTCATATTTTTGGCTACTCTGTGGTTACAAGGCAGCCATTTGTACTTAAATATATAAACGTTTATTGGAAGTCCGATCAAAGCGTCTTGACGCGTCTTGACAAGTTTTAGAAGAGAGAGAAAGTAGTGTTAACTAACTTAATAATAGGAATTTCCGTTCAGAATTGGGAAACGACAAACAGAGGGCGAACCAGTATTTTCGGTGTCGCCACAGTACTCCCCGTCCAATGAGGTAGTTATGAATTTGAAGGTGAAAAACGAACTCGATGATGTTTCTCATATGTCCTTGGTGCAGGGCGTTTCGTGTCTTGAGTCTCGGGTTGTTGGTCTTCCTTCGCTATGAACGCTGGCTTGAGTCTGTCCACAGAAACGGCGACCTCCTTTCCATTGACTTTTAGAATGAAGACTCGATCCGTTTGGCGCTTTATGACTTCGTAAGGGCCAGAATACGGAGGTTCAAGCGGTTGCTTGACTGCGTCAGTTCTGATGAACACATGTGAACATTGATCAATGCCTTTTAGGATAAACATTCTTTCCTTGATATGATGAGCCGTGGGCTTTGGGCGAAGTTTTTGCATATGTTCACGAAAAGGGCTTAAAAATGATGCAGGTGTTGATGGCTTGTCCAAATCTTCAAAAAATTCATTGGTTAGTCGTAATGCCGTTCCATACAACATTTCCGCAGCTGATGCGGTGATGTCCGGTTTAAAACAAGTGCGTAGTCCCAGCAGCGCAGTTGGCAAAAGTTTTGTCCAAGGTGTGCCATCGTTGCACATCAATGCGGCTTTTAGAGATCTATGCCATCGTTCGATTAAACCGTTGGATTGTGGGTGATAGGCAGTGGTATGTATCTGTTTGCTGCCGATGAGTCGTGCGAGTTCGTTGAAGACAGCGGATTCGAACTGCGAGCCTTGGTCTGTTGTTATGGTTTTGGGCGTTCCAAAACGTGATATCCACTGGGCGTAGAAGGTATTTGCTATTGTCTCTGCAGTGATGTCAGTGAGAGCGACAGCTTCGGGCCATCGTGAAAATCGGTCGATCATCGTTAGGCAGTAGCGGAAGTTCTGATAGTAAGGCATTACTATGATGTCCAAGTGCACGTGGTCGAATCTGCTATCCGGAACAGGTATCTTCTCTGGTAGTACGTGGTTGTGCTTGTTAATTTTCGCACGCTGACAAGGGGGGCAGTTTCGGCACCATTGGGTGATGTTTTTGTTCATTGATGGCCAAACGAACTTTTGGCGAATTTGTTTTAACGTAGCCCGACCACTTGGATGTGATAAATTGTGGAAGAAGGTGAAAATTTTGTAACGATGAGATTTAGGTACATACGGTCGGTTGTGTCCCGATGAAACATCGCAATATAATGACACATTGTTGTCGAATTTAATGCTTTTTAGAGTTAGCGATGAATTTCCTTTTAACAATTCCGATAATTCAATGTCTGTTGCTTGTGCCTCTTCGATTTCAGATAGGTTTACTGAAGTGGGCATCCGAATGGCACACAATCTTGAGAAGGCATCTGCGACAATGTTGTGTTCGCCTTTTACGTGCAGGATTGTCGTGGAGAACTGCGATATATAGCTTAATTGTCGGAGCTGACGAGGCGATGCTTTTTCAGGTTTTTGATTGAAGGCATAAACAAGCGGCTTATGATCAGTCCTGATGATAAAGGCTCGTGTCTCTACCAGGTGCTTAAAGTATTTAATTGCCTCGAAGACTGCTAAGAGTTCTCTATCGTACGTGCTGTAATTTCGTTCCGTGATGCTGAGTTTTTTAGAGAAAAACCCTAGTGGCTTCCAGATGTCATCTATCTGTTGTTCGAGGGTTGCGCCGATGGCCGAGTCAGAAGCGTCGCAGGTTAAGCTGAGTTTTGCGTCTGGTGACGGAAACGATAAAAGTGTTGCATTAGCCATGTTTTGTTTACAGTTTTCAAAGGTAGCAATGAGTGTCGGTGTCCATTCGATCCTTCGTTGGTCGTTCTTCTTTACATCTCTGAGCAATTCAGTCAATGGCGCTTGTATGCCTGACGCATGTTGAAGGCATTTTCGATAGTAGTTGATCACACCCAAAAATCGGCCAAGTTGGCATATTGTTTGAGGTCTTGGATAGTTAAGGATAGCATTTATCCGATCAGTTGGCGGCTTTATTCCACAGTCGTTGATTGTGTATCCAAGAAAGTTGACCTCTCGTTTTTCAAATTGGCATTTACTAAGGTTGATACTTAGACCATGATTTTGAAGAATTTGAAAAACCGAGCGAAGATGTTCTTTGTGCTCTTCCAAAGAGTTCGACATGACGAGAATGTCGTCGATATAGCAGAATACGAAGTTAATGCCACGAAAAATGTTGTCCATGAATCTTTGAAAAGTTTGGGTCGCATTTTTTAACCCAAAGGGCATGTACAAAAATTCGAAGAGTCCAAAAGGCGTGCAGACAGCTGTCTTTGGGACGTCGCTTGGCTCCATTGGGATTTGATAGTAAGCTTTTACCAAATCGAGCGTCGAAAATACTTTTTTCCCATATAGTTGATCGGTGAAATCGTTGATATGAGCGATAGGATAACGATCCGGAACCGTTATTGAGTTTAGTTTCCGATAATCGCCACAGGCACGCCAACCTCCATCTTTTTTAATTACCAAATGAAGTGGGCTTGACCATGGACTTTTCGACGGACGACAAATTCCTTGTTTGATTAGAAGATTGAATTCCTGTTTCGCTGAGGCTAGCTTATCACCAGATAGGCGACGAGGCCGATCCGCAACAGATCTACCATGTGTTTCGATGACATGAGAGACGTCGTTATGGACATTAGTTTTCATTGACGGTTTGGTTATGTCAATAAATTCGTGAAGGATTTCCGGATATTTGCGTGGGTCTTCTACTGTTGATATGGAATGTTGTCGCGTTGCAGCTAAGCATCCAGGCGTCGAAAGACCTGTAATCGAGTCAATGAGAAGTTTATTTGCCAATTCAATGAGTAATTCGTTTTTGGTTAGAAAGTCAGCTCCAATGATGGCTACTTGGACATCTGCGATGATGAAGGGCCAGGTGAAACTGCGGCGTAGGCCAAGATTGAGCTCTGCAACGTATTGGCCGTACGTGTTGATGATTGACTGATTGGCAGCATATAAAATGAGATCGCAAGGTTTGGTTTTTTGCTTGCAGAATGATCGTGGAACAACAGAAATCACAGACCCTGAGTCAATGAGAAACCGTATGTTGGAGACACGATCGGTGATGTGCAGGCGTGGTTCGATACTGGAGTTGAGTTGTGGTTTGGGATCGCCGGTGTTGTGTGTGCTGTCGCCTACCAGCCCTTTGGACGACAGCTTTATTAGTTTGACAACTGGAAATGTATACATGGAGAACGACATTTTTGGCATCATCCCCAAATTTAAGATGGTAGAAACAAAGTTTCGCTTGTTGTTCCTCCGTTTTTTTAGGCGATGAGTTGCCCCATTGCGATCGGCCACTTGATGCACTACGTGAGCGAGACTGAGCATCATGTTTAGGTGATCGAAACTGTTTTAGCTCCTTTTGAAGATTCTCGAACTTTATGTTAAGCAAACGTATGCTCTCTATAACATCTGAAGTTGAATCGCTAGGTGTCACAGAGCAAATGGCATTGTTCGGTTCCATCGAATAAAACGATTTGTTTTCCACTGCTTCGATCATTTTGTCTGCTATTTTGGCAAGCTTATCTAAGTTGGTTTCCTCCCACACTGTCAGCATTGGACGTATTGACTGAGGCATCTCTGCAAGATAGAGTGTGCGAATTAAGCTTTCACTTGCCGGATCCGGGACGAGGCGTCGCATGTTTGCCAGAATTTCGGATGGTTTTGATCCAGATGTTCCATCGCCGTGAAGTAGACGTAAAAATTTTGATTCAGCCGATTCGGCGAATTTCTCAAGCAGACGATTCTTGATGGCGAGATATTTGTCAGTCGCAGGTGGTCGTAAAACCAAATCTTCTATAGCAATGATTATCTCCTCGTCTATATGCACTGTGATCAGATCAAATTTGTCTGTGTCGTCGTCAATGTTGTGCAAGCGAAATAAGCGTTCGATTTGAGCGAACCACAAATGGGGGTTGTTTTTTGCAAATCGTGGCAAACGCATGGGCGCACGTTGGCCGGTTGCCGTATTATTTGTGGTGGCGTTGCTAGTTGCATGTAGAAGCTCTAATTGGCTTTTGAGATCGTCTAGTTCCCTTTTCATTTCGTCCATCGTGAAATTTTCAAAGGGCGTCTCTTGTTGAAATTCTAGACGTCTTTTTGGGAGCGCGCGCAAGTCGTAGCGTCTCTGTGTCATAAACCCGCCAAAAAAAATTGATGGCCAGTTTGACTTCGGATGACGAAATTTGCTAGTAGATCGGACCGATTCCAAGGAACGTTGTGTGATGCTGAAGATCACGTCGGGGTCACAACTTTGGCTACTCTGTGGTTACAAGGCAGCCATTTGTACTTAAATATATAAACGTTTATTGGAAGTCCGATCAAAGCGTCTTCACGCGTCTTGACAAGTTTTAGAAGAGAGAGAAAGTAGTGTTAACTAACTTAATAATAGGAATTTCCGTTCAGAATTGGGAAACGACAAACAGAGGGCGAACCAGTATTTTCGGTGTCGCCACATATTCTTATAAGAGTGCGCGAGATGTGTCAGGTGTGCCAAAGCAATTTGAACAAATAAATTCGACCCTTTAAAAAAAACAAAAATTATGTCAATACAAATTTAATAAAAATACACTAAATAAAATAAATATACCCTTGCAAAAAGGGTATATTTATTTTGGTCAGAAGTGTGCAACGCATATAAAGTATATATATTCTTGATCAGCATGACAAGGCGAGTTCAAAACCGTTTGCCCGTCTGTCTGTCCGTCCGTCCGTCTGTCTGTCTGGATCAACAGCTTCTCCTCCCAAACCGCTTAAGCTACAGAGCTGCAATTTGCACGAAGTCTTGCATATACAGGCAGGCATTGTATATCTCGGATTCATCCGGATCGGACAACTATATCATATAGCTCCCATGGGATCCATCGGTCGAAAAATGAGTTTTAGATCAATAACTTCTTTCTTTTTCACCCGATTATCATTTGACATTTGGCAGTTTATTATACATCCAAACATCCATGCCAAATTTGATCAAGATCGGATTACTATATCATATAGCTCCCATATGAACGATCGGACCAAAAATAGTTTTTCTTCTAGAAACTTTTTTGTTTCTTGAGCGATCATCGTCAAACTTGGTAAATAACATTTCCATAAAAAGTTATAATTCTGGTAAATTTATCAAAATCGGATAACTATATCATATACATAGCTGTCATACAAACATATGAAAAAATTGCATGCTGCATGTCTACATACATATAATATATATACATACGTAAAAACGGATTTTTACACCAGGGTCTTTACATTTGATAACTCTTTTTAGGGATCTAGTAACACAAGAGCTTGCAAGGGTATACAAACTTCGGCATGGCCGAAGTTAGCCCGGCCTTCTGGTTAATATTTTATTTTAGAATTTTTAAACTAACTAATAGGTTTATTTTGATGCGGTCTTGTCTGGAACTAAGTGAAACAGATCTCATTACTTTTGGGGTATAACACTTTGGTTCCAATTTGATTTGATTTCAGTAGAAATTTGTCTTTACCGCTGAAGTTATCTTGAAAATGAAGTTTATTGCTATACTTGTGATGCTGGCGGTCTACCTGGCAACTTCCAGGGCGAGACATCGTAAGTATGTGGTCATATTAAAATATACAATATATTGATGTTTGTAGTCTTTGCCGATTATTAACATAGCGGACTGCGCTGAACCTTTACCACATGGCAGGGGCGTTAAATGTGTTTCCTTTCAACATTATTGGTCCTACGTTGGACCCCTATGTGTGAGATACCTCTATGGTGGATGCACAGGCGATCGGAATCGCTTTGACACTCAAGCAGAATGCGTGTCCAAGTGTTTGCCCTAGAAATAGTATGAACAAATAAATATTTCATGCGATGTGGTATCAAAGGCAACGAGCTTAAAATCAATCGATAAAGGTTTCTAGTGAAGCAAGAGAGGACTCTAATATGATCAGTGGGCAAAAGAGGTGGTAATCACAATAAATCGCACGAAAAGGTTTCTGCACGGCACACCACAGTGTTTTGAACATATGTGAATATATTTTTTGTTAGGTCTATAAGGTACAGATAGATTTATCTGGTTCAATAATTTACCAATCAAAAGGACTATATATAGGGCGATGCTTTGAGTTAATCACAATGATTACTGATGCATAGATCTCCCTGATTGTAGACTGACAACAGAAAGATCCACAATACAGTCAAGAATCGCCATTTTTTGCGTCACTCCACAAACAAACTCACTTTCATAATTTGAGAATTAATAATACCGATAATTATCGGTTAAATTTGATAGCGTGTGAAACTGAGCGAAACTAAAGGGTAACCGATCCCATTACACTATATGTATGTATATAATTTCAATTTCTATTCGACTTTACATCAGTAGAAATTGTTATTTGGAATCTGTCTTGAAAATGAAGTTTTTTGCTATTTTTGTGATGCTAGCGGCCCATGTGGGATCTTTGTGGGCCGCGAAACATCGTAAGTGCCAATATACATATAATTCTATGTTTTTCATTCAACAAATATATATTTATATAGCGGACTGTGGTCTACCTAATGCACTTATCTACAATGGAAGCTCTGTGTGTCCAACAAATCAACGCGTCTGGTCCTACAATTGGGCAGAGAATATTTGCTTTTTCACACGCCATGTTTTGTTTTCATATGGAGGATGCGGTGGCAATTCGAATCTCTTTGCCTCGAAGGAAGCTTGTGAATATAAATGTGTCTCGTAGAATTATTGTAAATAAATTCATTCTAGTGTTTTGCCATCCGTATCTTGCTTATGATTCGATAATTATTACGTTTGATATCAAATAGCTTGAGAAATAAGCAAGTTTTAGCTAGTTCGAAAATGTTGAAAAATTCTAGTGGAACTGATTTAAAACTGAGTGAAACTAACAGATTCCATCACACTAAATGCATATAATTTCATTTTCTATTCGACTTAACTTCATTCGAAATTTGTCTCTTGAAAATGAAGTTCTTCGTTATTTTTGTGATGCTGGCGGTCTACGTGACGACTGCCTGGACTTTGAAACATCGTACGTGGCAATATGTATTTCTATGATTTTCATTCAGTAAATGTATTCACATAGCGGACTGCGGTCTACCTGATGTAATTGTCCCCGATGGAAGCTCTGTATGTGTGCAAAACAAACCCATCTGGACCTACAATTATACACTAAATACGTGCTATTCCACACACTTTGTTCCATTTGAATTTGACAAATGCGGTGGTAGTGTGAATATCTTTGACACTAGAAGAGCATGTGAAGACAGGTGTCTGTCGTAGAAATATTGTAAATAAATCCACACTAGTGTTGAAAGCTCAAAATGATAATTAGAGACTCCAGTTATAGCTTACAGGACTCATGGATGAGGGACTCACAAACAATTATATTCATCGAAACCCTTTCTACTTAAAGTTGCCAAAATGTATATAACAGGCAGAAGGAAGCATTTTCGACCCTATAAAGTATATATGTATGTAAATTCTTGACCAGTATTAATAGCCGTCCGTCTGTAGAATCATCGAGATCTCGGAGACTATAAGAGCTAGAGCTACCAAATTTGATATGTAGACTCGTGTGGTGTGTACGCCGATCAAGTTCATTTAAAATTTTTGCCACGCCCCTTTCCGCCTCTAAAATTCGATAAACTCGATTTTCTCGCACAATATTTATCGTAATGTTATACGTAAAATAACGTTTATACTCAAAGCGATACAAGGGCGGACTTGGCGGGTGGAAGGCGTTAAAGATAAGAGTGAGCGAAATAGCAAGTGTTGCAAATCGCGGCATGCGATATAAAGTTAATATACGAATCTTCACTTGACGCATAGTATATCCAAGTCTTACTTACTTTATTACTAACTCATCTTCGATGTATATATTAGAATATGAAGTTCATCAAATTTTCACTAACATCTTATTCGTCTCTTTCTCTCTCTCTCTCTTTGTGTGTTCCTCCAGTTTTTAGTTATTCATTTACGTAAAATAATCTCACAGGTTAATTGAATGAGAAGTCGTCAGAGAAAGAGCTCCACTAATTTAGTAATTAAACGTTCGAATGAATTGCTGGCGGCGGTGGCACAGGGAAGGCTGCTGATGATGGGAGGATGGAAACTGGGCAGCATTTCAATTATTTCAAGTAAATTAAACAGTTAACTGAATTGTCACGCACACAAATTTTGCGACCCTCGGCCCACTCAAGCTTTCTCTCTCTCTGTCTCTCTCTCAGACTGAGTGACTATAGCGCCATGTGTGTGAGCTAATGAATAAATAGCCACGGCCTATTTGATAGTCAGTCCTTCTACTCATCATCATCATCATCATCGTCATTAGCATCGGCATCAGCGTTAATTCAATTTGCCTGATGTATTAACACCTGCTAACGTTTTTGCCCAATTACAACAAGTGTTGCCTTCAATGAAAGACCAACTCCAATTCCTCTGTCCATTCCTTTCTTGTCCTTAGGGTTGTCTCACTAATTATCACTTAGCCATTACATGCAGTCTCCATGACGACAATTGCAAATGCAATTTTAATGAGCCAAACATCCTACTCCAAAACACATCTTGGCCTGGTCGGCATCCTCAAAGTGCAATGCTTGCTAATAACTTATACAACTTAAAGCATTTATTATGCAAATTGTTACAGTTTACGCAAAATGATGTAGACATCTTGTCAAGTCACACAAATATTTCAGTGTTGTCTATTAACTTGAATGAATTTTACCTGATTTAAGGGGTAAGGTAAGGTATCCATCCAATATATGAACACAACTCATAAGCTCAGCTCTCGCTCAGAAATTAAACGCTTCGTTTAGCGCGAGCGCAAACGATGTAGAACAAAGTAGAGCAAAGTAGAGCATTCACATTCAGTTCACATTGTCACTCATTAACGCGAACACGCACAGTGATTTTATCTGTTATATTCACCATGACGCGAAAAATCGAGCCAATGCCGACCCAATTTCTAATTTTCTCCAGTCTGATGTTGGTGACAATAATGATCCAATTCAGCCGAGTGCAGGCAGTGTCAAATAATGCAAAAACTGTACCGACACCACAGGCTCTAAAACCCCCCAAAGTCCAGGGTATGTTAGGATGCTGAGGAGAAAAGGACCTTCAAATTTCTAATCATAACTTTAAATAGATGCAAAGTGCTTGCAACCTTTGGATGCAGGTTCTTGTCGCATGAGTTTGGAGCGTTATTACTACAACAAGGATAGGAATGCCTGCGAGATCTTCAATTTTGGAGGCTGTCGTGGCAATGATAATCGTTTTGGCTTTAAACAAACCTGCGAAGAGACTTGTCTAGTGCAGAAATAAGTTATATCTATTGAAAGTGGAATCTATGTATTTACATTAAACAAAATTTAAAAGAACTAAAGAGTGTTTTTGTAGGAAAGTTTATTACGAAAGAAACGAATTTTGAATGAGATTTCACAATAGTGGCGTTTACTTAGTTAGTCGGCTAAAGAGAAAATAAAATACATTTAAATAGAAGTGCTCGGAAAAAACATTGCTTCTGAATGCTATACAAATTAAGCATGATCGATTTTTTTCCATTAAAATGTTATCGATAATTTTGCTAAACTTTGAATGAATCCCAAATCAGAGTAGTAGTAAATTATGTTCTTAACAAATATTTATTTTTTTCCAATCTTATATGAGTTAAACTTTTCTAATTGTTATTTGAAAACTAGGCAAAACTGATGTATACAAAATAATACGTGCCTTTAGTCGAGAGATATATCAGAAATAATCAATATTACATTTCAATACAATACATTCAACATTGGCAAAAGTGCATGAATTAATGTAAGAGGTTTTTTAGGTCATCGCGCTCTATACGAACTTAAAAAAAAAAAACTTTTTCAAAAATATTAACCCATTAATTACATTCAATAAACCCTAAAAAAAGCTCCTCCAACATCTGGACCTGGATTAAATCTTCACAATGCAATGTCTTATAAGACTGTCAAAATATTGTCAAGAAATGCAAATTGTTTACATTCATTTACTATCCTCTTTCATAAGTGTATATAAGTACTTGAGTTTCCCTGGTTTTCCACTGAGATAATTTGTGCCTCACTGTGCCTCAGGTTCCCCTGAGATGTGATTGGAATATTCAATCAGCTATTTAGCAATAAAATATATTTTTGTAAAACATTAGATCTGATATGTAATTTAGAAATTGTTCAATCATGGTGAGTAATAATTACAAATTCAGTATTAGTGCATTTCGAGTTGCACCCCATTTTGTTAGGGGTATCTTAAAGATAGCTCTTTAATTTGATTAAAATGTTGAAGTTATAGAAAATTTCTGTGCTAAGCAATTAAAAAATATTTTAATATCCTTTGTTCAGATATTGTTCCAAATTCTACGAATTTATTATGTAGAGGGAATTTGCTTAAAATTAGGGTCGATTATGTTTATTTCTTTAAACGTAAAGTTTGTGAAATGTGAAAAAACTCCATAAGTTCTTCCGAAGATAATAGTATAGTATAGTATTGTTGGAGTTTGTCCTCCGACATGTACTAGTGGTATTCTACATCCTAAAAGCAAATATCCAAAACTTATCATATGTGATAACATAATCTTAGAGTACAACTATAACTATGTATATAAGCAAATGTGCCAATCATTTTCTATAAAACGACTCACACTTTCACAAAACCCAGTAGAGGACCACACCTGTTCTTTTTTTTGGGAAGGGTATTTAAGCATCGCTTAAATAAATTGCTAATTTCACAAAGCAGATGCTAATTGACAAAGACGCCTCCCAGCACAAACAAATATATTTGTGTTTGTATAGTAAAAAATAAATACGAATTAAGCTCTTAAGCTCAGCTCGCTCATAAGTTAAACGCTTCGTTTAGCGACACACACACACACACTTTTACGGTGAAAAACAAAACTGATTAAATGCAATCGTCCGGAATATAGAACACATATTCCATTCACATTCAGTTCACATTGTCACTCATTAACGCGAACACGGATTCAACATAATGCGGACGATCCAGTTTCTGATTTTGTCTAGCCTGATGTTGGTGACGATGGTGTTCCAATTGTCCCAAGTGCAGGCAGTGGAGAGTAATGCCAAACCTGTGCCCCAAGTGCAGACTGGACAAAATAATGCTAAATCTGTGCCACAAGCGGCCCCACAGGCTCCAAAGCCGCCGAAAGTCCAGGGTATGTAAGGATGCTGAGAAGAAAATGTCCATCACATTTCTAATCTTATCGTTAAATAGCTGCAAAATGCCTTCAACCTCTGGAAGTGGGTCCATGTCGCATGAGATTGGAACGTTATTACTACAACAAGGATAAGAATGCCTGTGAGACCTTCAATTTCGGAGGCTGTCGGGGCAACGACAATCGTTTTGGCTTTAAACAAACCTGCGAAGAGGCTTGTCTAGTGAAAAAATAAAATATTGGAATTAAAAGTGGATTTAATATTGAATGTAACTGAAGAGTCTTATTTAATGCAAGCTTGACAAGGAAACATTCAAAATATTCTAAACGAAATTATGGGATTCAGCTCCTGTTAAAGATACTTTCAGTTAGTTGGCCAATGGAAAAATAATTGATGCTTATCCTATCTGAAGCTTAAAAAAAACTTTGTTTAAAGTAGCTAAATTAGCTAAAATACCATTCGATCAATAGATCTAAAATATTGAATTTAATAGTTTCACCAAGGTTTGTGATTTAAAACTCTTTTCTCAATCAGTTGTTCATGTGGAAGCTATTTCTATTGAAGGTCACAGTGGAACTGATCTGAAACTAATTCAAACTATCTGGAACAGATCTGATTTCACTCTAGGCACATATATAATTTGAACTTAAACTTGAATTGACTTAAGTCAATATTTGTCGTTTCATAGCTGAAGTTCTCTCTTTTAAAAAATGAAATTTCTTGTAATATTTGTGATGTTGGCAGCCTTCGTGGCAACTTCCTGGGCCTCGAAGCGTATGTGGCAATTTCATAATAATTTAACTATCTCCATTTAACATATGTATTCACATAGTGGGCTGTGAACCTGCACGCAAGATCCTACATCATGGATAAAACTCAAGCAAGCAAAATGTCCAGGTAAACTCAATCGCTTGTTGAGCCATAACGCCTGTAAGGCAATGTGTGTGACCTAGGAAAAGTCCATAGAAATCCACACTATTGTTTCAATAAATAAATACCTTTTTCTATCTGAAGCTTAAAAAAACTTTGTTTAAAATAGCTAAATTAGCTAAAATACCATTCGATCAATGGATCTAAAATATTGAATTTAATAGTTTCAAAATTCATATTGTAAATATCGTAAAATTATAGAGATTTAACAACAAAAATATAAATGTCCTTCATGTACGCCCAAGAGAGTTTTCAGAGTCATATCAACATCTTAAGTACCATACCATAGCTTAAAGGGAAACTCAAAAATATTTACGGAATTTTGTACCTATGTTCATATACCTAAATATATACTTATGTATATCGTAACTCTTATTGATAATCTAAATTTTCAAATTACATTAAGTATTATAAAATTACAATGTGAACATTTTAGGATTGAGAAACCTATTAATGCCATTATTATTTTAAGGGGAAAAAATACAACAAAGGTCATTAAAAGGCTGTGGCGGATCCTTGGGGAAGGAATACAGGGAGAGAATCCCCCCGGGGAAAAAATGTCCCCAAATTTTATTTGTGATTACCATTTCCAAATTTTTAAACGCATGAATTTTAGTGTCTAAAATTCACTATGATGTATATATCATATCATATATTCAAAATACATCATTTTTCTATTGATGCATTATTACAAAAACAGTATTATATTGTCCAGTTGCCCTCCAAAAAGTCCCTCTGGATCCGCCCCTGTTTAAAGCTCTCAATTCCTTTACGTCTTACTTGTTATGCTCTTTCCCCATAAAAAGTTATCAAAGTAAGATTGATATTTACTGGAAAATACAATCAGGTAAAAAAACATTTTCTACCCTAGGGGTGCAGGGTACTAGGAGCAAAATTAAGCACCATAGGGTGTGTAGGGTATGAAAAAATCGACCAACAGACATTGCCGCAATATTTTGATCTAAAAGTTGCAAAACAATTTTTGCATGGCGATCTCAATTCGTGGAATCGATTTGGGAAATCACTTGAAAACACTTTGTTAGTTTCGTACAATCGAGTGCAAATCGTTAATCAATCACTTAACATCTGGCGTAATGTTTTAGGCAAACAATTGAGTCTTTAGATTGTATAATTGTTCGAAGAATCAATTAAGACTTCTAGCAGGGCAGTAATTCCCCCTCGTAATTCTATTTCGTGATAGTTTTTTGTAATTATATATATGTACATAGTCGGAAATCAAAATATATGCATATGATTTATCTATATCTAGTTGTGGAGCGATAACCTATAGTAATAATGAAGGTTGACACAGCTGAACTGCGGCATTGGCATTCAAATGGAGGCGCGGATAAGTGTCATCAGCGGGTTGACTGTGATTTACATGCGACAGCGAATCAGTTGAGCAAATACGTGAGCTCCACCCTCGCTCTCTCTCTCTCTCTCTCTCCCTCTCTCTGATGACGCACTGGAATTGAATGGGTATTGATGGGGCCTATTTAAGCCTGTATACGCATACATTTTGTCAGTCAAACACTTAACCACATACGAAATGCTTACCAAAACGCAACAATTCTTGCTGATCTTTGGAGCATCTATGCTCTGCCTGAGCCAAGGAGCCGCAGTCGATTCGACCGATTTGGTGGTGGAGAAACAAGTGGAGGGTCAGGAGAAAACGGTGGAATTACCCAATGTACCCGAGGATTGTCATCAGCCAAAGGAAACCGGACGTTGTTTTGCATTATTCTATCGTTTTGCCTACAACCTGGATACCCAGAAGTGTGAGGAATTCATCTATGGCGGCTGTGCCGGCAATGCAAATAATTTCGAGACAAAAGATCAGTGTGAGGCAAAGTGTTTGGGTACATCAACGGAGGAAAGCACAACTGTTAGCAGTGGCAGTGACAGCACTACAAACACCAGCGTCTAAAGCTCAATGCTAACAAAACAAATCTAATTATTTACACCCACCTTTGGGACTAACTATTTAGGTATACATATATGCTAGTACATACAATGTACATGTATAGTATATAAGATTATTTATGGCCTATAATTGTTATATACATTGTCATCGCTTGCTGTCGGTCGCAATTATTTATATACAAATGAACATTTCACAAGCATTTGTTAATGAACTTTAAGTTCAAGCTAAACTGAATAAATGCTAACAGAAACAGAAAAACTGATAAGCTCTACAAAACCCGACTAGCAGAGAGAGAGAGAGAGGGAGAGAGCCCATTCTAGGTACTGGAAATTTTAGTATAAATCTGTCGAAACTTTTAGACAAATCATCAGTTGCTATCCTCAAGCCGCATAATAAAAATCAAAATGAAATTTTTCACCATCGTTTGCCTAGTGTTCGCCCTTTTCGGCCTGACCTACGCTGCCAAGGATGGTAAGTCTAATCACCATGGCTAGGATATATCGGAATACTAATCTGCCCTTTCATTAGCCGTTTGTGATCTGCCTGCTGCTGTCGATGGCAATGGTCTAATCAAGTGTGCCGCCTTTATGCCCAGCTTTAGCTATGACGCGTCATCCAATTCCTGCAAGAGTTTCGTCTATGGCGGCTGTGGCGGAAATGCGAATCGTTTCGCTACCCAGGAACAATGTGAGGCAAAGTGCAAGAACTAAAAATAATCCTTGACTAGTTTGAGAGCGATCTATGCATGTAATATCTAATTTGCTTCTTTATCAAATAAAATTAATTTAGTTTATGAAATCGAAATGAACCTCGTTTTTTTATGTGCTTAACCAGATTATAAGTTTTGATACTAAAACTTTTCGCTAGCTGCTGTCTCTGAGATACATAGATGGAAGCTTTAACTAATAGTCACTAAATGTCTGTTAAAGTTGGTGACGACTTACATAAATAAAAAATATATTTTTGTGGGGTACAAAATCGTGAATAATAAAATGTTTGATATTTCTTGTATGGAATTAGTTTCGGTTGACAGCAGACGTTTACGTGAATTCACATAGTCACGTCTTATATTACCAATTTGAATGGGTAAAATATCAAAGAAAATAACTTCCCTTACGAAGTTGATCATTGAGTAAAATTATGGTCCAATATCTAATTAAACAATCATTGTCCTTCCTTCTTACTCCAGGCTTGTTGTCTCTCTCTCTCCCTCTTTTGGTTAATGCTTTTTCTTGGTTCTTTTGAAAAACAAACTCATTAAGACTTAATACCTGAACGATCGTTCCAATAGTAGCTATAATATATAGCGGCCCAATCCAGCTAGTTGCGATGATTTACATAAAAGCATAGAAACAGACGGCCTACATCGACTCCGTTATTGGTGCTGATCAGGAATGTATACCAGGGACGGTAAATAATGAATATTTTGTTTTTTATACCATGCATCCATAGGATGAAATGGTATATTAAAGTCGCCAAAATGTATGTAACAGGGAGAAGGAAGCTTTTCCGACCCTATAAAGTATATATATTCTTGATCAGCATGGGAAGAGAAATTGATATAGCCATGTCCGTCTGTCCGTCTGTCCGTTGGTCATGGGTTGGGGTTGCTGTAAGTGTAATTGATCAAACTCTCAAAGTGGAGTATAATCCATGCATTAGTGGTTTCCATTTTAAATGGTTTTTAATGGTTTTTAAATTGGTTATGATAAATATTATCCGTGGATCCCCTGAAAATATCGAATTCATCACAACACAGCAGAGACATTCAAAGCAGTGGGTTTTTTCATGCTAATTGTCGTTTAAAATATAAAATATGATTTGTTAGACATCTAAGTCTGGGCTTCCTTGTTTTTGGGTTTGGTAATGGAATAAAAAGTATTACCCATCATTGAGTATCATTGAGTATTAATCCGATTCGATGACGATTTAAAGAACCCAAGAAAGACGGCATAGTCAATAGTGAGAACTATATAGGCAGAAAGAGATTAGACTACAATAATGAAACCTTCTCATAACCAAGAAAGGATAAAAGAATGAAGAAACGTAGAGCTTCAACTCAAAGGGTGAGAAAGCGGAGGGAAATTTTGGGGGGGAGGACCTGAATATAATGTTGCATTCGTAATAATGCGTCAATAGAAATAACTTTTATTTCTAATATTTATACATATTTATCATGATCAATTTTATACATTAAAATTCATACAATGGGTGCCCGTTTTAGAATATTTTTCTGCGTTTAAAAAAGGTAATCAAACGTAAAATTTCTTGCTTTTTCTATTCTGGAAACTTTTTGCTCCCCTCCCTGGGTGTTGAGAAACAGAATTTAATTGTGTGGAAAAACATGTGTTTCATTCAAAAAGTCTGACACTTTTTAGTAGTCAAATTGCATTGCGCCTCGTTTATTCATTTACGAGCGAACAAATGGTATATTATATCAGCTCATTAAAAATGTATTGCCAATTGTTTGCGGTTTCAATAAGTACATAGTACAATTTCTTAGTTGGAACTTCCCAATCCGTTTATTTGGGCAGCAAGTAAACAAATTGAATTCTCAGAACAGACGGCGATGTAAATAAACATCCATTAAAGCTAAGCATAACAAAAAAATATTTACACAAACACGACTCTGAGATTTCCCCATATATATATTTATTTATTTGTTTGTTTGAGTTAACGATGTGACCCAAAATAAAATCACTGATAAGCCGTACAAATGCTTGCGGAACTGATCATCATCTCATCATCAGACGCAGGTATATAATTTGGATTTCCATTTAACATGACTTTAGTCGAAAATTGTCTTCTTAAGTTCGAAGTTCTCTCTTTTGGAAAATGAAATTTCTTGCTATATTTGTGATGTTGGCAGCCTTCGTGGCGACTTCGTGGGCCTTGAAACATGGTGTGTAACCATAAAATTTACATTACACATTTCCTACATTTTAACCCTAACGACTTCAGCGGACTGTGGCCTACCTCATTCCCGTAATGGCGATGGGCGCATTTCCTGTGAGGCTTATATACCCAGCTGGTCCTTCGATGCGGCAGCAAATGAGTGCGTGAAATTCATCTATGGCGGATGCGGTGGGAATGCGAATCGCTTTGGCACTAAGGAGGCCTGTGAGGCCAAGTGTTTGTAATATACCAATCCACACAAGACTGAAAAGATCGTTTTTGAATAAATTTGTCGCACTTTTTGAGAAACTATATATGAAGTATTTTTGCTACATTACAATTAGTGAGAAATCGGGAGCATCTCTCATAGAGACATGTCAAAATTTGTGATATGTCATGTCCAAATTTGAAGCACCATTGCACCATTTCGTTAAAGAAACGATATCTTTAATCTTAACTCGATAGGTCCATCTTTTTTCCAGCTCTGCTTATTCATACAGTTAAACAATTTATTTAATTTAGAAATATACACTTTTACATAGGTAGAATTAGTTAGAATTAGTAAATGACTTACAGATATTGGCTTTAAATTACAAACTTTATACAATTTCTTGTAGGGCTCTTGACAGAAAAAGAGTTAACAAGTGTAATACATTTTCTCTACTCTTTCGTGAGATCCTTGTCAGTGGCGGATCCAGGGGATGGGAGAGTTCCCTCCCCCAAAAGGTTTCCAGGAAAAAATAAAGTAAGTAAGTCAGGTGAAAAGATATATATTAAATTTCTTGCAAATGCTATCTCGCTCACTCTTATGTGGACTTGAGCACTTTAGCGCCCCTCACTGCTATGTGTGTACACTTTAGCGCCCCACCGGCCATATCCGCCCTTGCACCGCTTTAAGGGAAAAACGTTTCTATGTATAACTCGACCATTTTTATTCCGATTCTTATGATATTTGGTGGGATGATAGATATACGTGACATGTATTAGTGTGCCAAATTAAATTACGATACGATAAATCGAATACGGCTGAATTTATCGAATTTCGGAGGCAGAAGGGGTGGCGCAAAAATGTTGAAACAAACTTGGTCTGCGTGCATCTAATGTCCAACTACGATAGCTCTAGCTTTTATAGTTCCCGAGATATGGGGGCTCAAAATATTGTTTCTCAAATAGCGTGGACGGAAGGGGGCGTGGCAAAACAAAAAACAAACTCGATCATCGTACACACCAAACGAGTCTACATTCCAAATTTGCTGGCTCTATAAAAAGTAATGAAATTTTGAGTGTGATTAAGAAATCCATATCCATATAATATTTACTAAATTTAGAGCTTTTCTTCTTAAATGAGCCAATAGAATTCGATTTAACCGCATTCGAACTTATCTTTAACCTGATCCTCTTATGCCGTGTGGATCACTCGAAAGAAACTTTCTCAAAAAGAGGTCTGGGGAAATTTTGAAAAATTATAAGTCTAATAATGAATAGCTAAAAACTCTTTCACAATTTGCAGAGTTTTCCTTATGAAGTTAATGTGCAAAATCATTTTGAATGTATAATATATATTACCAAAAAGATCATAATATTGATTTATTGTCTTTCTCTTGCTATATTTTGTGCTTGTAATTTAAATGACATTATAAATAATATTTTACATCAGCAAAGCTCTCGAATTTTCCAAATATATAATGTAAGTTTTTATTTGTTGAATGGGCTGTAGGAAAGCTAGTGGAACTAATCGAATTACATTGTAAGTGTATTATTTCAATTACCATTTGACTGTACTAGGACTCCAAATTTGTCTTTTCACCTCTGCAGTTCCCTCTTCAAAATGAAGGTTCTTTCCATATTTGTTATGTTGATAGCCTTTGTGGCAACTTCCTGGGCGTGGAAACATCGTATGTTGCAATAATATTTATATTTTAATTTAAAAACTTTTTGGACGATTTTCATATAACATATTGTTATAGGTGTCTGTGGTCTGCCTCATTCACGTAATGACAATGGTCCCGTAAAGTGTTCAGCCTATATACCCGGCTGGTCCTACAATTTGGCAACAAATCAGTGTGTGTCATTTATCTATGGCGGTTGCGGCGGCAATTCCAATCGCTTTGGCACTAAGGAAGCTTGTGAGGCCAAATGTGTGCTCTAAGAATAAAAGTTAGAAGGTCACACTAAACCTCTTTTACTGTTTCTTTGGTCAAGTTTGACAGAACTATTTCAAGAGATAATTATAATAAGTTTGATATAGTTTAAGAAACAAACTATAACTAAGTTATAGTAAACCAAAACTGATCTCATTACATTTGAGGCATATAATTTTTATACCCATTTAAATTGACTTTATTGAAGTTATTTCTTCCCCGCACTTCCCCATTTTAATGATTACTCTGGGTCTAAAAATAGTTTGGGGTCTGAACACAGATGATCCTACAATGCGGCCATTAACAAGTGTTATCTGTATATATTTGTTCGGTCAATAGATCGAAAAAGAAACCAGAGTTCCTTACTTATTGATCTAATATTTATTCTCAACCTATCGTTCATATGAAAGCTTGGAAGCTTACAGTGGAACTAATCTAAAAACTAATTAAAACTGAACTGGAACAGATCTCACTTTACTCTATGTACATACATATATAATTTGGATTGACTTTAGTCAATATTTGTCTTTCCATAGCTGAAGTTCTCTCTTTTGAAAATGAAATTTCTTGTTATTTTTGCGATGTTGGCGGCGTACGTGGCAACTTCCTGGGCATTGAAACATCGTATGTGGCAATATCATAATAATTTAACGATCTTCATTTAACATATGTATTCGCATAGCGGACTGCGGTGTACTTAATCCATTGAAGGGTGGCAAGTTGTGTCCTCAAAATCCACCCATCTGGTCCTACATTCCGGCACAAAATAAATGTGTGAAACTCAAGCAAGCCAAATGCACGGGCAAACACAATCGCTTTTTAAGTCAAAAAGCCTGTAAGGCAACGTGTGTGACCTAGGAAAAGTCGATAGAATTCCACACTATTCTTTTAAAAAATAAATACTTTTTTCAATTCAGTTTGTTTGTCTTTAATAGCTCAAGAAAAAAACGAGTATTCCCTAATGAGTGCGTTCTATTTAAGTATGGCGGATGCGGTGGCAATGCGAATCGCTTTTATACTCCGGAAGCCTGCAGGATCAAGTGCTTAGAAAAGTATCGTTCAAACGCAAACAAAATTTAAGATACTTATTCCCTTGCAGAGGTTATAATAAAATTTGTCAGATGTCTGTCAACCCTTGAACTATTTAAATGAACCTTGGTATTCAAGTTATTCTAAACACTACAAAAATAATAGATTTCTTCTTTTATTTTTTGGCACCTTTCAACTAAAAATTTTCTTCAGCTAGTTGACTTTATCAAATAGTGTGGAGAATATGAAACTAATTTGGCATTAAGATAAAATTCGAAGTAATATAATAAGTAATAATATAAGGTAATAGAATAGAATAGCAGAAATTAGCGATTTGCATTAATCTTGTGATGTTCTTGGATGCAAATAGAGTTCTGGATTCACCTCAAGTTAAAGCCAAGTTAAAACCAAGATTTCTGATTTAAAACTTTTTTAACTAGTTGTTCATGTGGAACCTATTTCGTTGGAAGGTCGCAGTGGAACTAAATCTGAAACTGGAACAGATCCATTTCACTCTAGGAACTTATTCAGGACTTATCTAGGACTTATATTTAAATAAACGTTAGTCAATATTTGTCTTTTCAAAGCTAAAGTTCTCTCTTTTGAAAATGAAATTTCTTGTAATATTTGTGATGTTGGCGGCGTACGTGGCAAATTCCTGGGTCTTGAAACGTGGTATGTGGCAAATTCACGATAATTTAACAATCTGCATTTAACATATGTATTCACATAGGGAACCAAGTAAATGGATAAAACTCAAGCACGCCAAATGCGCGGGCAAACTCAATCGCTTGTTGAGCCATAACGCCTGTAAGGCAATGTGTTTGACCTAGGAAAGGTCGATAGAATTCCACACTATTCTTTTAATAAATAAATACATTTTTCAATTCAGTTTGTTTGTCTTTAATAGCTCAAGAATGCAACAAGTTTTGCCTAGCTCCAAAAAACTTGTTGATCTAAGATTCTATTCTCATCCAATCGTTTAGAGTGGAACAGATCTGGAACTAAGTAAAATTGATCTGATTTCACTTTAGGTGGGTATATAATTGGGATTTACATTTGGATTGACTTTAGTCAATGTTTGTCGCTTCATAGTTATACCTCTCACCTTTGAAAATGAAATTTCTTGCTATATTTGTGATGTTGGCAGCCTTCGTGGCAACTTCTTGGGCCTTGAAACATGGTGTGTAACCATAATATTCACGTTACACTTTTTCTACATTTTAACGATAACGATTTCAGCGGACTGTGGTCTACCTCATGCACAACAGGGCGATGAACGCATTGTTTGGTACGTTCTTATCCGCAGGTGGACCTACAATGCGGCAGCGAATGAGTGCGTTCATTTCCTCTATAGCGGGCGCGGGGGCAATGAGAATCGCTTTAGGAGTAAGGAAGAATGTGACGCCAAGTGTTTGCCCTAGAAATCTTACTTGAAGCGCACATCAAGATCCCTATTTCTTAGAGGTTATAATAGAAATTGCCAGACGTGTGTCAGCTCAAGTTTTTCTATACAATAATATAATATAATATGCATAAATTATAGATTTGCTCTTTCAAAGAAAAATTTTGTTCAGATGAAATGACCATATCAAATAGTGTGGAGAATCTGGAACTAATTTGGTATTAAAGAAATTATTTTTCGTTACAAAATTAATAAATTTATTGTTACAATTTTCATTTAACATACTGCGATCAGGCTTATTCTTCTCCTAGATACAAAAGGAGTTCTGGACTCACCTCAAGTTAAAGCCAAGATAAACTCTTTTATCAATCATTTGTTCACGTGGAAGCTATTTCTTTTGAAGATCACAGTGGAAGTGATCTGAAACTAATTTAACTACAGTGGAACAGATCTCATTTCACTCTAGGCACGTATATCATTTGGATTTATATTTGAATTAACTTTAGTCAATATTTGTCGTTTCATAGCTGAAGTTCTCCCTTTTTGACAATGAAATTTCTTGCTATATTTGTGATGTTAGCAGCCTTCGTGGCAACTTCTTGGGCCTTGAAACATGGTGTGTAACCATTATATTTACATTATACCTTACTACATTTTAACGATAACTATTTCAGCGGACTGTGGTCTACCTGATTCACAAAATGGCAATGGACGCGTTGCTTGTTTTGCACTTTTCCAGCGGTGGTCCTACAATGTAGCATCGAATAAGTGCGTGCAATTCATCTATGGCGGATGCGGTGGCAACGCGAATCGCTTTAACAGTAAGGAGGCATGTGAGATCAAATGTTTGCCCTAGAAATGTTACTTGGAAGCGTACACAAAATTTGAGACCCTTATTCCTTAGAGGTTATAATCAAAATTGTCAGATGTCTTTTAACTCATGTTTTTCTATAACCTGCAAAAATAATAGATTTGTTCTTTAATTTTGTTTTGACACCTTTCAACTAAAAATTTTGTTAAAGTGAAGTATCTGAAACTTATTTTGTATTAAGATAATATTTGAAGTTATACGTAATTTCTTTGAGTTTCTGATCCGATCAGACAAACACAATTTCTGATGTCGTTATAAAAAACCACAAATTTTTGTTATGATTTTCATTTAACATACTGGGATCTGCCTTATTCTTGGGATGTTCCTGTATCCAAAAAGAGTTCTGGTCCCACATCAGAGCAAATGTGTGCTCTAGAAATATGACATCATCAAGTTAAAACCAAGTTTTGCGATTTAAAACTGTTTTCCCAACCAGTTGTTTATGTGGAAGCTTTTTCGTCAAAAGGCCACAGTGGAACTGATGTGAAACTAATTTAAACTAACTGGAACAGATCTCGTTTCACTCTAGGTATACATATATATAATTGGGACTTATATTTAAATACACTTTAGTTACTATTTGTCTTTTCTATCTTAAAAATGAAGTTTCTTGTAATATTTGCAATGTTGGCGGTGTACGTGGCAATTTCCTGGGCCTTGAAACATGGTATGTGGGACAAATATTAATATTTATATTAGACTTTTTCTATTTTTGAACGATAACTTTTTTAGAGGACTGTGGTCTACCTGATTCAAGTGGAGGCAATAGTGGCATATCATGTCGTGCTTTCATCGAAAGCTGGACCTACAATGCGGCAGAAAAAAAGTGCGTACAATTCATCTATGGCGGATGCGGTGGCAATGCGAATCGCTTTAAGAGTAAGGAAGAATGTGAGATCAAATGTTTGCCCTAGAAATGTTACTTGGAAGAGCACAGTATTGTTGAAAAACATGTTAATAAATGTATATCTTCTCTAATTCAGTGTATTCGTGGAAATCTGAATGACTAATGTTTTTGAGTTTATAAGCAACTCGAGTGAACATAGAGAATGTTGACTGACAAAACCCACAAGCAAGTGAGAGTAGCCGACTTCTTTCCTAGCTGGGAGTTATTTAGATATAAACTTTATATATACTTAATTCTCTAATTACATCGGTTTGGTGATTCATTATTCCTAATGAGATTCGTTGCAGTCATTTACGAATGCTATTGGAATTGATTTGGAACTGAGTGAATCTAAAGGGGAACTGATCTCTTTTCCCTGTAGAGGTTGAAAGCTTCCATTCGCATTGTACTTGTTTTCAGTCTAATTTGAAGCATATAATTTCGATTCCGATTTGAAAGGACTTGAAGCTTTTTAGTTGAAAATGAAATTACTTCCCATTTTTGTAATATTCGCCGCCTTCGTGGCAACTTCCTGGGCTGGGATCTGCGGTCCAACTAACGAGCCTGCAGACATAGTGTGCTGGGACTTGGTACCCGGATTTTTCTTCGATGTGGCAACGAATCGGTGTGTGGACGTTGTAGGTCGTGGATGCTTTCACCTTTCCGGTCGCTTTGATACAAAGAAAGCGTGCGAGGCCACATGCTTGCTTTAGAGACTGTTGAAGACTCAAAAGAAAACGATTTTATTAAATTCACATATTCTTTAACTCAATTTAGTTGTTTTGTATAACAGTTAATCTACTGGCGACAAATGCACAAGCAATTATAAGATCAACTTTATTCGTCACCCTATCCGTAGAGCCTCTCAGTTATACATATATTTTTATACCATGCATCCATATGATATTGTTCGAGAGCGGTTGGTAACTGAGTAGTGGATTGTAATAAGCAATATGTATGTGTGTGTGTAATATGCGTGTGTTCTTATGCTAGATATGTAGATAAACGATATGTGTATAATTATCTCTTTGTCAGAGATGGCATTATGCGCCGGTATACAATTTATTAAAGATTGCAAACCGTTCATAAACATATACATATATATGTATGTATATTCATTTATTGGAAGCAAACAAGCGCTATATCGAGTACCCTCAAGTGCCTCTCATTAGCAGACTTTGCTAACACACCGTTTAAAAGCTTAAACTAGTTGGGAATTACAACTAGACAAAGGGAAATAAGGACGCACAGCTTACAACTGCAAAATTTCTCCTTTTGTTTGCATACACGCTCGTACCAACAGTTTAGTGTAAGAACGATCTCCATTAATCGGTTTTTAATCGATTGTTTCTATAAATCTTTACGATTTTCATTCAGCATTGTGACTAAGCTACCCAGATGTGAAGTTTTTAGCTGGCAATTGGGAATTTATAGTTTCAAGGGCCCAATCAAAAAGACATATGTATGTAACTTATTTAGTAAAGGTTCAAAATGAAAAGTTTTCGAGTAATGGACCTTAATTTAAATTAAATTAAATCTATTATGTATGCCATTTAATAGTTATTTATTCTTTTCTTTTATTCAAGTAATTTCTTCGTAATCTTCCTACATATGACTATATACATATATATTTTTTTTATAGTTCTGGGGGACATCTGGGCTATCATTTAACTTTCTATATTGCGTCATGCTCTAATGCCACCTTCTAGCTTAGAGTCCATCTCTTGTCTGACCTCTGTTGAGATAAGACAGCGAAACTTCCGCGGATAGATTACTCTCTCTCTCTCTCTGTATGTATATATATTTGCCTTTATAAACTGATGATGTGGCTGTTATATTGTTTACATTACAAAAGTTGGAGTTACGACTAACATCATGAAGTATTTCTGGGTAGCCGCTGCCTTGGGATTGCTCATAAGTCTCTCCCACAGTCGCCTTCTAGTGCAGGCCGCCAAACCGGGTAAGCGACATTAGACTCCTGGATCATACTTGAGCTAATTTTATGTATTCCTGGCTAGAGATATGCAATCAGCCGCATTCTATGGCTGGCATGCCCCAGGATGGGGCGGCTTGTATGGCTTTTATGCCAGCCTGGAGCTATGATGCCACCAAAAATGCCTGCGTCGACTTCATATTTGGTGGCTGTGGTGGCAATTCGAATCAATTTAAAAGTCAAGGCGAATGCGAAAAGGCCTGCAAGGACTAACTGAATGACAAATACCGAAACAAAAAAAGAAAAACCCAAAAATTGAATGCAAATTGATAATCAATAACCGGCTTGCTTTTGCGTAAAACTCATACAAATACACCCAAAACAAAGTTTCACTATAGTTTCAAGGCTTGTTTTGTTTTATACACTTTCAACGAGATAAAGATGAACCGGGTGTATCTATATTTACTCGGGGTTTGCCATAATAGTCCATTAAGTCTCTATAAAAAGATAAATTTCATATAATATATTGCATATTTTAATGAATTTTTAAGAGCTTTTTTTCCTTATTACATGCGAAATTTCATTTCACTATTATTTCTTTTATTAATATTAACTTTACATATATACTAATACCAAGTCTGAGACGTGAATTTTTTTGATTTGAATGCAATTTTTCATTTATTTGAACACAAATCAATCAAATTGTTCAGGTAAATACTTATTTTCTCTAACAATTAAAAACAGTTTTATTGGTCTTATAAATGAAGATTTTAGATTGAAAAGGCCCGATAATTGAAAAATGAGTTAGGAAATATTTTTTTTCTTTTCAATACATTTATATCAATTATTTGCGATATATCGACTAGATATATCTTTATTTACATAGTTTCTAAAAAACAATTAAAGCTTGATTCAACAAAAAGACCTGAACACTTACAAGACTTTTGTTGTTTTTGAAGCCCAATGTACCTTTCCGTCGATAAACAGTGGTTACTAATCACACTTCTTAGGAATTTATCTAAAATCTATTAATTGGATAATTTAAATATTAACGCTACATTATTTATCCTGTGATTTTATCCGTTAAATCGTGCATCGTAAAAAATTAATCGATATTTTGTTGGATGTTCGAGTCTATCGAAAGTTTTTATTTGAATATCGTTACATATCGAGAAACCTTGCTAAATAACTAGTTATCAGTTAGTTAAAAGTATCGAAATTTGGACACATATTTTGTGTGGTATTCCAATTAGACTTTATCGTACTTCATCACAATATATTAAGCAAACTTCTTTCTGCACCCTGTACCCATTCGATAGCAAGTAACTACAATTTAGTTGTTTGATAGAGATGCCTGTCCTTCGTGTGAAAAATATCTTTAATACTCTTCAGATCGTGTCAAATAAAGACGATTATTTTAAAAGGGTATGAAAGTTGTTTATAAATGTAGGTGAAATCTCGCCACAGAGCATTGCGAAGTCAGCAATCCCAATTGTTCACCGGATTTTTGTTTTGTTTTTGTATTTTTGTTTTCTTCTTTTTGCTCGACTTCAAACATTGCTCACATAACACACTTGAGACGAGAGAAGAGGTCCGAGTCTGGGCCTGACCCTCAGATAAGCATGAGGCCTGAGACTGAGCGTGAGGCCGGTTTCGTGTGTGCCTATATAATGGCCGAATCATCTGCTTTCAGCTCAGTTCAGTTGCATTTGAGAAGCTCAACGAATATACAAAAAATAAAATGAAATATTTCGCTGGTTTTTTGCTGATCTGCTGCCTTGTGGCCAGTGCTTTGGCTGCCCTAAAGAATCGTAAGTCGTCTTAAAAAACAAACTAAAGGTACATGAAATCGGTATTAATAATTTCCATATTATTTTCAGCTGCCTGTGGTGAGGAGTTTGGCAAAATTGGCGATTGTCGCGCCTTGCAGAACAAGTGGACCTATCGTCGTGACACGAACGAATGCATTCAATTCAATTACAGCGGTTGCCATGGCAATAACAATCTATTCGAGAACAAGAGAGTATGTGAACAGACCTGCAAAGTTTAAATACAAATTATAGTTTATTTTCAAATTTTATTCTTGTTTTTTTATTATTATTGTTGGTTGGTTTTACAATTAACTTTAATTAACATGGGCTTTTTCTTCGATATTTGTTGTTGTTGTTGGTTGTTACTACAAGATGTGATAGGCTAGGCTGATTTGTTAGCTATAATCTATATTTATATATATATTGTTTATATGCTTGTTTAATTGATATTGTGTTATTAATTTTTATTTTATTTTTTGAAATCAGTAAAAGGCTGCGAAGAGTAAAATTCTCAATAACTGCCTCAAAAGATTGTAAAAATATCAGGAAATTGGTTTAAACATACGAGTATATATACATAAATATATTTTCTTAATTTATTTGTTGTCTAAGGTTAGGCAGAGAGGGAGAGAGAGAGAGAAAGAGAGTGATGGAGAGGGGTTATCAACAGAGAGAGAGAGTGAGATTTGAAGGTTATCAATAGTTTCAGAGAATTAAAATAAAAATGGGAAATGATTATGTTTCAATTAAGTTCAAATTGAATTGTCAAACTAAATTTTTACTTCAAATATTCTTTATATAGTGTTATTTATTTAGCAAATTTTTACTTTTTATTGCTGATATATTGAGAAACGGCCCCTCGCAGTTGGCCTGATTGGTAAGGCTCGTTTCGGCCCTTCAAATTAACTGGTTCGAATTTGGTAATTTCTCACTTTGAGTTCAATGTGATTATAATAATCCCGCAAATCGGTGGATTTTACATATATATAATTCAAGCATTAAAAATCAATACCATTGCAATTAAAATAATTGAAAAATTGTTTCTATTCAAACCAGAAAATTATAGATTTTTAATGAGTTGGATAAATGGACAGATCTTTCCGAAAAGTGACCTTGATAACGGGGAGTTCAAATCAAATCTCTTAATATTTACATATGTATGTATGTATGTATATCAACTATTCCAAAGCAATTCAAAGATTTAACCTTTTATTGTAAATTATGAGATAATAGAATAATCTAAAATTAAAATACAGATTGTTTAGAAAAATTGAAATGAACGCATATAATATTTTAGAAGCAAATATATTTTATAGAATTTAAAATATGTTATATTGATACAGTTTATGACATTTACTTTAATTAATCCATAACTAAAATTTCTATAACTTTAGAAAAAAAAGCGAAGAACATTTTCGAAAAGTTGGGTAAGTGAATGAAAGGTTTCCCGATATTTTTATAATCTTTGTTTTACTTTGACTTTGCCATTTTCTTCGATATCTTTCTAACTATTCTAAATATGTTGCTTATATAATTTATTTTCAAAGTGCATTTGGTTTTTTTTCTGCGGGGGATGAACTAAAATTTTTTTTTTTTTTCAATCTTATGTGGTAAATATTTTTTGTAGTTTTACTTGTTGTAATTATTCAAATGAATTGCACAGAAACTTCATTTCGTTGCTTATTATTCGCTTTTGGTTAGCAGCAGCAGCGGATTGCCATTTGTTGGTGTTGTTGTTGTTGCTGCTGCCGATGTTGCTGATGCTGTGGTTGTTGGCGAATCGCCCGCTGCAACAGCAGCTGGTGCCAGCGACTGAGTGGGCGTGGTGGGAGGCGACAAGGTGGCAGCATGTTGCTGTTGTTGTTGTTGTTGCTGCTGCTGTTGATATGCCGCCGCCGATTCGGCCAAATCCAAGAGAGAAGCCGATGTTGTTATGGGCAGAAGTCCCGACGAGTTTCCAGCGCCACTCAAACCGTTCATCGTGCTGGCTGTCATATCCTGAGCCTCATGCTTCATTCTCATATGATGATGGTGATGATGATGATGATTGTTGTTATTATTGTGACCCAAGGCCGGATGATGGGCAAAGGATAAAGGAGGCAAATGCAATCCGGGAAAAGCCAAACCAGCAGCAGCTGCTGCATGCAATGATTGCAACAAGGCCGCCGAATGTTCTTGGGCCTTGCGACGCAGTTCGGCCACGGAGTTGGTGCGTGGATCAGCAGAGGAACTGCTACCACCACCACCTGAACCACCACCATTACTGCCACCCCCACTCGTCGACTTGGGAGACTCTGGGGAACTGGCTGCCGAGCTGCTACTCACTGGCACACTCAACGATTGGGGGGCAACTGTGGCAGAAGGTGGCGGCGGCGGCTTCAGCGAGCAGCATGAACAGAGACTCTGAAAGGGCGACACACCTGAGAAAGAGAAGAAGAAGAAAAAATATAGCATGACAATAATTGATATTGATAAATTTGGTGATTCTATGATTTTCTGATTTTGATTTATTGGCTCAAATCACCTCAGCTCAGCTGATAATATTTTAAACTGATTTGATTTGATTCGATTCGTTTCGCGACATAAATTGAAATGCGACCTACCTTTCAGACCAGCAAACAGCGGCTGATGATGCCCAAATTGGGCGGCCAGATGTGGCGGCAGGAACAGTGGCGGATGCGGATGCGAATGCGGATGATTGTTGGCGGCATTCCGTTGAGCTGCCGCTGCCGCAGCTGCAGCAGCCACGGCACTCTGTTCACTTAATACTGGACGAAAACCACAATTGCTGTAAAATAAATATTCGAAAATTATTAAAGAAAATTACATACATAAAATTGATGTGGAAATTTACTTTAATTGAAGAAGGTTTTTTTATATTTATTTCCCAGCTGATTTGTCATATCAACTTAATAATTTAATAAGAAAAAACGATTAATGTGAATTTTCATTTTTACATTTACGATAAGAAATGCAGTTTTTAATTAGATTGAAACACTCAGAAGTGAAACTTTCCAAGTGCTTCACATCGCTTTGGCTCTAGTATATTCTTGATTCTTACAGTAAGTAAGCAAGTGTTCATTATTATTCTTAGTTTTAGTATATATGCTAAGCATTTGTCTAGCTTTTTATGGTAAATGATACTTGAGAAGTTTTAATTTCTAAGATTTAAAATATATCGTTTCTTAATGACTAACAAGATGTAATGAAGCAAACACTCTCGTGTCCGTTCAGAAATTCGCCAATTATTGACGAGACTAATTACAAAATATCACAAACAATTTGGTTAATTGTTTTTTATTGGATAGCTTAGCAAATTTGTAGGTACTAATTCACTTAATAAGTTAAAATGTCTGATAATGTAAGCATTTAGATTAAAAAATTAAATCTGTTGGATCAGATTAAAATTGAGTTATTTTAACCCAAATATAGCCAAATTATAATGTGCTTTGAACCAAACTTTATTTGGAAATGACTTGTAATGCTAATTAAAAGCCGAATATGTGTGAATAGAAACAGATTTTCCTGTGTTTCATTTATATAATTCTTTCAAAAAAGAAATTTGCTTACTAGATATATAAAATCTAGTATCAATTTTATGCTTATAAACATAACTTCAACATAATCATTACCATTTAATACATAAAACTAATACAAACGCCAGAACAGAGTGCAGACTTTAATAAAATTAAGAATTTTTAGACAGAAGTCCAAAACTGAGTGGAATCGTTTCCTAAATACTTAAAGGATGTACTCGAACCCAAAGACTGGAATTTAAACATTAATTAAGGTGTTTTCCTATTTTCTTACATACAAATTTACCTCTCTCCGTTTGTTTTTTTTTTCATTAAAAAATAGATTGTACTTAAAATGTTGTTGTTTTTTGTTATTGTTTAGATATATTAGACTATAAAGTGTAAATAATGTGAAAAGTCTAGATATTTGGCTCAGTTATTTCTGAATTAATAACGTATTTAGACTATCCGTATCCGATTATGTGATTGAGTCATGGTTTTTTTCACCAAAAAATTTCATGGTGAAAGCTTCTTAGGACTCCCATTCTGGTCGACGTTCACAATGTTTTTAATGACTTTTAGATTCCAAGAATATCTAAGCCCAACGGACAAGGTGGGAACACAAAAAAAGAAAAGATAAGCCCAAATGGAAAACTACAAGAGTATAACCATTTAAAATACCCTGTAAGTAAGCAAGCCAAATGGATGCATTAGACTAGTGAGAAAGACACTAGAAAGAAGCAAGTGGCAAACGCATCAATAAATTTCATTCGCCTACAAAAAGTCGTTCATCGAATTAACTTGGTCAACTCCAAAACCTTCTAAAATGCCAACTTAAAAAGCTCTACTAACAAATTCACCAAAAAGAAGAAAATGGCCTAAAACCAGGAAAAAACGAAACGAAACAAGAAAAAGCTGCCAAATCACTACACAGCTAAAAAAGAGAGATAGAAGATGAGAGAAAGTGAGAGAGAGATACACATTCAAAATTCTGTTTCAAGCGGCCAAAATGATTCACCGCGGAAAAGCGGCGAAAACCTCGTATAATCACGAGAATTTAGTTGAAAAAAAAACACACACACACACCAGAGAAAGTGGAAAGAGAGAGGGAGAGAGCGAGATGGAGTGTGGGGAAAAAGCAAAAGTGAAAAGAATTAAAAGCGACAGTGGCCGCGACATTTGTGGTCGCCACAGAACAGAGCAGAAGGACCAGCTCTCCTGTTGCTCCAGCTTTTCATCCACCCCAGCTCCCCAAAAGTTAAATCAACTCCCCCAAAGGTCTTTGGCCAAAATGGTCTTAGGCTTAATGTAAATTTGAATAAATGGAAATTGAATTTTTCACATTTTTTCCATTTTCCACTTTTTGTTTTTGTTTTGCCGTTGTCTCCTTAATTCACTGACAATGTCAAACAAATTTATAATCGCACAATTATGGCTGCTCTATTTGAAGAGCAAATAGTTGTAAATATATCAAATAATAATATTCCATAATTTTATTAATGGATTATTTGCCAGTCATATCTATTCAATTGCACGAGGGTCAGTCAATAAATAACAATTATTTTTTAATTAATTCACTTAAGAAACTTATTCAACATTTAAAATTCTCAGCTGACAGTTGAAAATGCAAAAAATAAAAATCTTATTAAAACATAGTTTTGAATATTTTTCATCAAACTTTTGGTTTGAAGTTCTTTACACAATTTACTCAGATTACTATCTGAAATGAATTCTTTAGAAAGTTCTTTCTATTTTATCACTTTTTTAGTACTCTAAAATTATATATTTTATAGTGGAATCCATTTTTATAATCTAAGTCATTCTGAATGTTCTTAATATTAACTGAATACATTGTTTTCCTCAAATTCAATTGTGGTTTAAGCTTCGTGTTTCAGTTTCACATTATTCTATTAGATTATAGGTTTTGAAACAGTTTCAATAATTATATTTGCTACCTACCGAATGTCCCTCGCGTATATCTGTATATAAATATCATACATCATCATCATTTCGCATAAAATGTTTTGGCTCACTTATCAATTAAAATTTTAAATTGCATTAAGTGTTTGATGAGGGGGCGAAGTGTGCTGAGGGTAGGAGTACTCAGTCTCTATTGCCTTGACACGATGTTGGTCTCCCCTCCCCCCACCTTCTCCCATCCACTCATTCTAAACGCTATACATATTTCATTCAATTAAAAAATTGAAACAACAACTGAGTGTAGGGAGTTCCACTTCTCCAGAATATTTAGGTTTATTAATAATAATGCAATTACGCATAAAAATGTTTTAATTTATTTCAATTAAGCGTTAATTAAAAGCATATTTTGCTGTTGCTGCTTTTGTTGTTGTTTTTGGTCTTGTTGGAATTGTTACCATTAATTGCTGATGATGGCAAAGCGTTTTGCAACTCTGGGTGAAAAATCAAGCATGATTTTTTTCGGTATTTGCATATACCGAGTGGGAGTACGATAGAAAATAAATTGTCTACATTCTTGAAGGATTTGAGTTTCACAATATTTCTGTCGGCATATCTTGCAGAAACTTTAGGATTTTGGGTTAGCCCTTTATGATTATCTTTTCATCTTTATTTCATTCAAATTGTCTATAGTCTAACCAACAAAATCTTATATAGATATATTAAAAAATATTAAAATCGATAAGAAAACATTTCTTGTAGAAATCTTCTCATTAACAAATTGTTTTGAAATTAATTTTTAATTTAAAAAAATAATATTTCACATATTTTTAAGGGCTTCTAGGAGAAAATTGTTGCCCCAGCAGAGCAAGGTAAAAGCAAAAGTCCAAATTCAAATAAAACGAACGACAAATGCAAACACTCAGACATAGACATAGAGTTGGCCCGCCCCCCCCCTTTCAGTCATGCCTCCCTCTGTCCTCGGCCCCCTCTCACACCAGGTAGCGAAAAAAGCAGCAAACTTAAATGTTTGCGTATAATTAAGCACTCATCCTTTGGTCGTAATTAAATTTTGCATGTGCACATTCATTCAAACAGAGTGAGCGAGAAGTGAGAGGGGGGGGCTGGTAAATTTTTGCAGCAACCTGAAACGCCTGAAGCTATGCTACAGCAAAGTCTAGGGAAGGAATGGAGGAGATGCTGCCGTCGCCGCCGCTTTAATTGCTATACTCAACAAGAAGAGGAATCTTTTAGAGACAACATCTCTCTGTCTCTGGTTCCATTCCATCTCCCATCTCTAATTAAGACATTCAGCAGGCTTTTTGAGTGTTGTCGTTGAGCTCGTTAGTTAGAACATAACTTTGGCTCTGGGCCAAGACAGAGACAGAGACAGAGAGAGAGAGAGCAAGCTAGAGAATAAGATTGTCAATGTCAGAAAGTTTTCTTAAAATTTTCGCACTTTTTCCTACAAGATTGCAGTGAGATGAAACTCTGAGTGTAATTTTTGGGGCAAACATTTTAATGCTTTACGCACATCCAACAAATTAAAACTCAAGGCAATCAACACCTGCGAACTTATATATTTGTTGGTATATATATACATATGTATATGTATAGCTGGGGTGGGAACTTTTCCTTTTTTCCCCCTAACCAAACCAAACTTAATTTCCGTAGAATTTTCCTTTTTTGTGTGTGTGTGTTTCTCCTTTTTTTTTGGTAGCCAGCTTATTATATTAGGAGGAAAAGTTTGTGGATTCCAGTGGGTGGGTGGACAGGTTGGTTAGAGTCAGCCAGTCAGCTTATTTTAATTGCATGATGAATATTAAAATATTTGCTTAATTTATTATTCAAGGCATTCGCATTTGTGCCTGACGGTAGGTACACCTACCTATCCCTCTCTCTCTCTCTCTCTCTGTGTATGCATGAAGCGCTCAATACACTGCACAAAAAAATATAGGCAACAAATATGAAATGATATTGAATCAAATTGATTGTAAAAAACCTTTTGAAACGCTTAAACTTTAGTTTAAAAACAGTTGGAACATTCCTATTTTATATTCTATTGTGAACAATTGAACTAGACAATTGAAATAGAAATATGGAATTGAAACTAGAAAATTGTATAAGTTATTCTTGATAAGGCTAATATTAATTATAATCCTATCGGAAACCATTGTTTAAATTTTCTAATATCGCAATTAACATAACAAGTACTTTAAATTATACCAAATGTACTAGAATTGTATTGTATATTTTTAGTTTAATTGTAGCAAAAAATTTTAGTCAAAGCAAAAGTACTTGAAATTAACATATTATATTCAAAAGTACTTGAATTAAACATTTTATATTCAAGTTCATTTGATAAGATCTAAGTATAAATATTCGATTTCAGGAATCATACCAAAAGTACTAGAATGTTTAATGCTAAAGAAGTACTGAAATATAGCATTCTTCATTCAAGTACTTTTGCTATAATTGAGAGTATAGCCGAAAGTTGACAGAATTTTTTAAGATATTTTGGCAGATCCTGAAACTTTGACATTATAGTTTATAATATTTTAAACTTAACTTTAATTTAAAAATAAAAGAAAGAAATTTAATTTATGTTGGGTTTTGAACATGAGTTTAAAAAAATCTGAATTCTGGCGAAATTCGTAAAAGAAAAGCTAAAGATATTTTGAATATTTTGAATAAATTAAGAATTGACTTTTGCTGAGTGTTTGCATTTTTGTATGCTTGATTTTGATTTGGGGGGATGTACATAAGTATACATACATGTTTAAGTAGCTTGAGGTTTATGGTTAGTACTTCTCGCCAGACTCCCTCCGCCCCCCCTTACGCACTTCTGCCTCTCCTGTTGGCGGCAAACCCTTTTCGCGCCCCCATTCGTAATACATATTTAGTTTATTTGTGCATAAAATATGACCATGTGAATTTTGGCAAGTTTTGGTTAGTTGATGATAATGCTCAACTGGTTTCGGCAGTTGCTGCCGGTCTTTAATTAGCTTCTCATTTCCGGTCGTCATAGTTAGTTAATGAGTTCGATAGGAGGAGTTAGGGATAGGGATAGGGATAGGGATAGCATGATGTCATAGGTAACTATTTTGATTGAAAATGTATAACGTGATTTATGCATTATTGTGAGCTCTTTTGTGTCAGGCAGAGAGAGAGAGAGAGAGAGAGAGAGAGAGACAGAGAGAGCTTGACTAATGCTTTGACAAATGTTTGCTATGAAACGCTTCACAGGACATGCTCTCCTTATTTGAATAATAAAAAACAAAAAACATATCATAAGGATATGTATGCATTGTGCTGAGTGCGAATCGAAAATACATTCGCAATTGATTTGGATTCGGTCAACCGTTACAACAACAAACAGCTGGAGTCGCCACAAGCAAAAGTCGTGATGTGACGCGTGCCTCTCTGCCCAGTGGGTTATCATCCTCTATGAGCATCCTGTGCGCTATTATATCCTAAGCCCGAATCCTGTTCTCCTCCCCCTTTCTCTCTTGATTGTGGTGTAATGTTGTTGTTATTATTATTCGGGCGCGTTGATATGTGAGCGAAACAAGAAGAAGTCTCTATTCACTCGCCCACCCGCCGCTGATGAGACCGCCCAAAGTGAGGTCGAGAAAAAAACAGCAGCCAGTCAGCCACCGTCGTTTGTTGTGTCTGCAATGTGGCATATGGTTACTTTGGTTGGCCATAGGGGGTTTTTTTCTCTTTCGGGCTATTATATTTATCACAAATAAAACACCCTCATTTACGCCCAATTACATTTTTAAGTAGCAACTTTATTTGCCCTTCAAATTGGTGGCCAATTCCAAATTGAAAAGTGCGCAAAAAATATGTTTAAAAAATTTGTATCTGATACTAAACTAAAATCTTAATTCAGACATTTACTAAGCATAATATAATAAATAGATTCGCACAATTTCAAAATATATATATGTACCTTAGTCCCTTCAATTTGCGTCGTGTTTTAATAAGCCTAAGAAAAATCTTATCCAAAAAAAAGCCCCAAAATATTCTTCTAATGATTAAAAGTCTTTTTTTTTTGTTTTATGGTTTATATAAATACCTAAGGTCAACCGTAATATTCTGACATTTTGTTTTCATTATGACCCTTTCCCAAACGACATCTGCAAGAATTCGACAGTTGTATAAAACTTTTCCATATTAAAAACATTTAATTCCAGTAAAATATTATTGACATTATATGAAAATTGGGCGAGCTGTTTTTGGTTAATTTAAGATATTATCTCTTTATTTTTGAGAAATAGAAATTGGTTGCATATTTTTAGGCCTTCTTTTTATTATATCCCAACACTATATTACCATCAAAGTGGGTTCAAAACTTCAAAAATTTATCTTACTAAATTGGATCTGCGTCACACTTCATTTTCCATTTTCACACTTTAATTTGTCGAAAGGTTTAAATACATATCCAAGCATCAGTCTGTATTCAGCGTCGTTTAAAAATCATCATGAAGTTCATTTGGATTATTTTTACTCTATCTCTTCCGGCTTTGACTTTTGCTGGCCCAACTAATCGTAAGAATCCGTGAACATAGAATTTCGATTGTGAAATTTGACACTTTCTGTTTTAGCAATCTGCTATGCTTTACCTACAGTTGTACGAATTGGATGTTTTGGGAGCGAGATTGATCTATGGAGTTATAGGCCGAACCTAGGCAAATGCGCTTCTTGGCGTGGCTGCCAACGTGCGGCAAGGGGCGACAACATATTTCCCTCTAAAGAGAAATGTTCAGATGCTTGCGAAAAATAAGTTTAGAGAAACTTTTTACTAAAATTAAGTTGATAAAAATGTCCATGTGTTTTCTTTTTAAATAAACTCCAACAGGTCATTTTGCACTTAAAGAGCAAGTTTAGATGGGGTGGAATGGTCTTTGACTGGTGATTTTACAAAGGGAAGAAAAATATGTATGTATATGGAAAACGGTAATAATTTCTAAGATGTAGCAATTTATTTTACTACATATAGAAATATCGAATGTTCTGTGATTGAGAGGGGTTTTTTTCCGTAATTTTCCGGGTCTTTAAGTAATTCTTCCACCGTGTTTTTGTTTCTACCAACATTTTCAGAAATTTTCCGGATTGACATCCCCATATCACGCAGTGCCACGATCCTCCCACGCTCTTCATCAGACAATCTTGCGAAACTGGCCATTTTATTTTTTTTTTCTTTATCAAAAACTGAATTATGAATTGGAAATAACTCCTTTTTTGTCACTTTTAATAGTTTACACAATATGTATTTTAAATAAAAGTTCTAATTGAACGTGCTTATCTCTCGAAAAATGAAAGCAAAGTAATCTGTCCCATTTACTTACATACATATTTCGTTCGCGGAACTGAACGTTGGCATCTAAAAATAAATCTAACGGGAAAACCTTGCGGTACTTTTCCAAATCTTTTTGCTCATCGCTCAACACTACAACCGAAATAAAACAGTAAGAGAGAAAACGAAAATCTGAATTTTCTGGGCTAATGAAGAACTTTATCTCTATTAAATTATATCCAAATGACACCTTGATTAATTTTTATTTGAGCAGATTTAACATACTTAGTATATCACGCTCATATTCTAGAAATATCCCAAGAAATTCTATACTTATTTAAATAGTTTTTTGTGATGCAAAACTAATCTTATTTAGGTTGATTCCTGAATTCTTTAATTCTGCAATGTCCACACTTTAATTTATAGAACGAATTTCGCTTGAAGAACGTAAAAAAACAGGCAAATAATCTTAAAGATATTCATAGGATTTAATAAATAAAAACTTTTGGAGGACAAATTGATGACAGGGATTCTAAGATGATTGGTTTTCTTCATTTATATTTGCAGTATGATGAGATTTATTACTAGGCATATCAGAAACAGGGAATCAAAGTGCGATCATAATGCTGACTTATCCTACAACTCATTGATTAATCATTAATCTTTTTAGACCTATTACTACTATCCCACCCTGGATATACTAAAGACAATGACTGCATCATTCAGGCGTTGTTCCGTTCGATGATTAGACATTGGTTTTGCACGTGCCGATGATATCAATGCAGTTGAATCATCATCATCAGGCATAAGGGGAGAGAGATGAAGTGATTTCTTTCAGATATATATATACATATATATATATGTGTGTATGTACGTAAGTGTTTTATTTTCTATCTGGTCTGTGTTCTTCTATCTTGCTATTCTTTCTCTTTCGCTTAATGTTTCCGCTGGCGCACACGACATCCGGTTGACCGGAAGTGCGCCAATGGAATTTAAACGTTTTCCATCCAAAACATTAAGTAGAAACGCCTTCCGTTAGGGCACGCCTGTTCAATAGTCCGTGCAGCCAGGCAAAAAGTCCAAGACCAAGGGACACCACAGGAGTTCTCAAATCGCAGGAATCAAGGAATCGAGCATCTTCCCAACCAACCATCTAATGTCATTACTGCTCTCATTGCGGTCGTTTCCCTGGTTCTCTTTCACTCTCCACTCGGAGAGAGAGACAGAGAATCAATTGCTAATTTAGTCCAGTTTTAAGGGTGACATTTTTTGGGATTATCACATTTTCTTTAGATTTTTTCCAGAGGGGTTGCAAAATTTCCAAAAACTCTTCTCTTCTCTTCTCTCCTCTCCTCTCCTCTCGTCTCCTCTTCTAGTTGCTTTTGTCAAATTGTTGACAAAATGCGACACTTGCCATAAATTTATTGTTTGTTTGTCTAATTCTTTTTGTAAGTGGAAGAGCTTAATGACACGCAAGCAATTAGCCGAATATGTACTTGTCGAGAGGGGAGGGCGGTTCGCATGGAGGGGTGACTGAGACAGAGGGTGACATAATGTTATGGATATGTCCTGGGAGGTAAAGCAATTGCAATTGCAATTGAAATGTCAAGTAGTGACACTGAAAAAAAAACAAGGGAGAAATCTCGGTAACAATAGTTATGTGAAATTTAACCATTTGGAAGCACTGCTGATTGGTCGCATGGACCCAAGAAGAAGAACTGATTTTAGGACTTACATTAATCACAGATTAAGAGACATTTTTGGATTTAATTTCAAACTCTGGCTAAAACCGCCTACAATATATTATGTGGTTTCAACATTTTCCTTGAACCATCAGCAAAACTTTGGCATTTCACTTAAATTATATCAATTTTGAACCAGTGTGCAGTGTCCGAACAAGTATTTTCTATGAGGAGAGTTTTTACTAAATAAGCATTGTTCATTTAAATCACAATTATTTACTTTTTAATCACAGGAATGGTTATTTCTCGCACAAAAACTAAAATTCTTCAAGATTCATTCTCTTAAAAGTCATTTAAATTATAAAAAAAATAATATTTTACCGTTTTGAAAGATGACTAATTGAGAATTTTAGAGAGGAAGATGCCCTAAAACGATATTGTTTACTAATTAGTGCCAAATGTCTTATTTCAAAGAGTATCATTGTAAAACCCACTGAAAAAAAACTTTCTAAGAGGGATAAATGGAAAAATATGGCTAATTAAGTGGACCAAAATCTTGGTGGTAGTGTTACTGCTAATTGGTATGTCTTGATCATTTGTGATCATATTTCCCTCTGAAGTAAAATATTCACATGCTTTCGAATATGACATTGGTAAAATAATTGACTTGAATTCAGTTGAAAAAGGTGACCTTGTTATACCATGCATCCATAGGATGAAATGGTATATTAAAGTCGCCAAAATGTATGTAACAGGCAGAAGGAAGCTTCTCCGACCCTATAAAGTATATATATTCTTGATCAGCATGAGAAGAGAAATTGATATAGCCATGTCCGTCTGTCCGTCTGTCCGTCCGTCCGTCTGTCCGTCTGTCCGTCTGTCCGTCCGTCCGTAAGAGTGCAGAGATCTCAGCAACTATAAATGATAGAGCTACCAAATTTAGAATGTAGACTCGTGTAGTATAGACGCAGACCAAGTTTATGTTTTTTTTTTGCCACGCCCCCTTCCGCCTCCGGAATTTAATAAAAAGTGATTTTCTCCCGTAATATTTATCGTATCGTAATTTAATTTGGCACACTCATAGATCTAATGAACATCTATCATTCCACCAAATTTTTTTTGCCACGCCCCCTTCCGCCTCCGGAATTCAATAAAAAGTGATTTTCTCCTGCATTGTTTGTCGTATCGGAATTTAATTTGGCACACTTATATATGTTATGGACATCTATTATTTCACCAAGTTTTATAAAAATCGGAATAAAAATGGCCGAGTTATGCATTGAAACGTTTCGCACTCAAAGCGGTGCAAGGGCGAAATTGGCCGGTGGGGCGCTAAAGTGCACACACATAAGAGTGAGCGAGATAGCATATGTTAGAAATAGCGCATACGAAAGAAATTTAATATATGAATTTAGTTTTATAAACTCGATGTAGTTTTTTTCCCTCTGATGCATGGTATATCCAAGTCGGCCCGGCGACTTACTTACTTTATTTTTTTTTATAAGTAAACTCCAAGAGGTAATTTTGCAAAAACAGAATGCGAATATATTGTAAAATCATCTCTATATCTCGCTGAAAAAATAAACTAAAACTGATCTCATTAAATTTGATCTGCGTCACACTTCGTTTTCCATTTTCACACTTTAATTTGTCGAACGGTTTAAATACACATCCAAGCATCAGTCTGTACTGAGTGTTGTTTAAAAATCATCATGAAGTTCATTTGGATTATTTTTACTCTATGTCTTCCGGCTTTGACTTTTGCTGGCCCAACTAATCGTAAGAATCCTTGAGAATAGAATTTCGATTGTGAAAATTGACACTTTCTGTTTTAGCAATCTGCCATGCTTTACCTATAGTTGTACAAATTGGATGTTTTGGGAGCCAGATTGATACATGGAGTTATATGCCGAACCTAGGCAAATGCGCTTCTTGGCGTGGCTGCCAAGGTGCGGCAAAGGGCGACAACCTATTTCCCTCTAAAGAGAAATGTTCAGATGCTTGCGAAAAAGAAGTGTAGAGAAACTTTTTACTAAAATTAGGTTGATAAAAATGTCCTTGTGTTTTCTTTCCAAATAAACTCCAAGAAGAGTTAAGTTTGCAAGAACAGAACGAGAATATATTATAACATAATCTTCATTTATTTTGGAGAATTGGCTGGAATATGGAAAGGACTTTTCGAGTGACTTTCAAGAGGATTTCCATAATGATGCATAAGCTTCTATATCTCGCTGAAGAAGGAAAGCAAAACTGATCTCATTAAATTGGACGTGTGTCACACTTCATTTTCTATTTTCACACTTTATTTTGTCGAAAGGTTTAAATACACATCCAAGCATCAGTCTGTGTTGAGGGTCGTCTAAAAATCACCATGAAGTTCATTTGGATTATTTTTACTCTATCTCTTCCCGTTTTGACTTTTGCTGACGCAAGGAATCGTAAGAATCCTTGAAATACGAATTTAGATTGGGAATTTTCACACTTTGGATTTTAGCGCTCTGCCATTTGTTATTTAATGTCAGACCAATTGGATGTCGGCATGACGAGGTTGACGTATGGAGTTACGATCGAAACTTACGTAGATGCGTCTATTGGCGTTCTTGCCGAAAAGGGGTGATTGAGGGGGACAATATATTTCTCTCTTGGGGCTTATGTACACTTACTTGCGTGAATGAAGTTTTCTAAAGAATTTGTTCTTTATAAATAAATTCAAACAGAACATTTTGCAACAACGGAAAAAACAAAATATTTTTCTACATATAGAGATAACGAATGTTCTGTGATTAAGGGAGTTTGCAATTAGTAAATCAATTTAATTCTGATCCCATATCCATGAAGAAATTTATCTCTATTAAATAACATCCAAATGACACCTTCATTTCCATTTTAAAATCAAACGATCGGGATTTGAGCAGATTTCATTGGGTGAGACACTCTGTAATTGGGTTAGTTTAATTGCGACTTGAGGACACTGTGCCTGAGAAAGAACTTTGGTAAATCTGTGTAAAAACTCACCTATCGCTGACGCTGGTGCCGGCACCAAAGCTACCAAAGATGTGGCTACCAAATGCTGCCGCCGCCGCGGCTGTATGTGATGGCAATTGTCCGGCTCCTGATCCTGCACCGCCCAGCGGTGTGGTTGGTGTTGGTGTCGACGAGGCCGAATTATTCGATGATGGCGCCATGCGAGAGCCCGTGGTCAATGACATGGGCCCACCCACTTCAATGGGTGAGTCGGTGTTGCGTGAATTCGATGGGCTACTTGGCGGCCCTTGACCACTGGCCAGGGGTGTGTGTTCGCGCATGCCCGGCGATGGGGAACCGGCGCTGATGGAGCCCAACGATTGGGAGGCAGAATGTGGAGTGGCGGTCAATTGATTCGAGGATAAAGGACGCTCATTGTCACTGGAATCGTGAAGATGATGTAGTCCGATGCCCACGCTGGGCGGACTACGGGAATGGGAATGTTGTTGCTCAATGGGTCCATTCGCCATGGGACTATGAGAGCGCTGACGTGGCGGTAAGTCATCCATGTCGTCATCAATTTCACCCGTAATGTCCGGTGAGGATTCGCGTGAGTCATGAAGCTGTAAGGAAATTCAAATTAATTTACATATTATTCTGCAAAAATGATATCTAATGGACTATCGTCCTTTAATCTTTGGTCAAAATGTTCTTCCAAATGTTTTCTTTCCAAATTCCCCCTTTGAAAAGTTTACAATTGTCAATTGTAGCCTAGCACAATTGTAGAGGCGCACTAGCAACTGAGTGACGCACAAGCAAGCCTAGGATCTTCATCTTACTCTTTCCTGAGCGACCTTCTTACCGCAAGCTCACTTGTGACGCTTTCTTGGACTCAATAACGCAGCATTCTTCTGCGTCCCTCTGTTGCTTGTGCGTCCATCAGTTGCTTGTGCGTCACTTTTTTATGTACCCATATCCTAGACAATAATAGCAACACTTAACGGCCTAAAACTCTTTTTATTTGAGTACTTTTCAAAACGAATATTTTGTCTCCCACACTAACGTCGAAAAATCTAGTTGGCCTGGCGAACTCTATAGTTGATATACCAGGAATTTTTAGTAGAGTATGCTCATAATATTTGTAGACTTTTCACAGTCAAGTGTAATCGGTTTTTAGTTACAAGTTTCTAAAGCAAATTTATTTTACCAAATATTTTTTAGAATGCCCAAACACGAAAGCATGAGTCTGCTTCACACAGATGTGGTCAAGGTAAGTGGGGAACAGAAGAGGACGCAAATTTGGTACTATGAATCCTTTTTACTAGCTCACTAACGAGTTCTTGGGCAACATTGCTGTAAGTCCAGCTATCGAGGTCCAGCCAAACCCTAACTATGAGGACGGGATGTCAAAGGTGAATGTTCAAGAAAGTATTTCGGAATTGCCGTCAACCTCGAAGAACTGTCCACGAATGTCGTCATTATCGTTTAATATTGATAATAATCACAATGATAATGGTGAAAGTGAAAACAAAGTGGCATCTGGGATAACCGTACAATCGTACAAGGAAGTCTCCCTCGGTTTTTCAAGTGGCACTGGTAGTTCTTTTGCAGTCGTCCAGAGTTCTTACAAAACGACATTCAATGATGCAAGTGTACCCGGGCGCGCCGATAGTCAATGGCGTCCGTTTCTCGGCCAGAACCCTATACCCCATGGATTGCTCGCCTCAGTTTGCGCAACTAGCGGTATAAAAAACGACAAGCCTGCTACGGCCAGGGTTGTGTATCGTAATCATAACTTCGGTTTACGTAGACCTGCCTGTTCGGCGGAGTCGAACTGTGATACCTGTGTGATAGGGCGCGGTCGTAAGCTCGCCTATAACTATGACGTCGTGTCGCAACGCAAGCGCAAACAGAGGATTATGGTGCAAAAGACTATGGCGTCTATAAGAAAGACCATTCAGAAGTACAGTCAGACAAAGGGCCAACGTGAAAGGTCAAAGCGACGTCGTTAAACTCTGCCTTCCCATCTGTAGTGTGTGTACGTAGCATTGTGACGGTGAGCGATGCAAGTCTTGAGGTCGATCCAAATCGAGGTGTGTAAATGTTCGTTTTTTGGAGCACGTTGCGAAATTTCAGTGACTTTTTTGACAAAGATCGTTTTGTATAATCAAGAGACCCGGAAAGATTAGACTTAACCCAGAAAAGACCGACGAAGGATCTTAATAAAAACCAGAGAGCTGAGTTACTGTCGTTTTCATAAACAGATCGTAGATTCGGGGATATTTCAGACTTAATTCAAGATCGCATACTTTTCACATGAATTTACACAACTGAAAAAAAAATAGTTTTTGGGTTTGTGGGTAGAAAAGACGCACAAGCAACTGTGGGACGCACAACAACAGGGTAAAGGGTTGCACCTACCATCGACAACTTGTTGCGTCATTCAACCTAAACTCGATCCTTACTCGAGATCGCGACCTTATCGACCTCTCGATTGATTCCCAGATTTTAATGGAAAAGTCTTCTTACCTTATCCAATGAGCTGCTGCTTTCGCCATTTTCCCGTTTGCGTTGCTCGTCCTTAAGCCTTTCCGCCTTACGCCACTTGGCGCGACGATTTTGAAACCAAACCTGCAAAAATGGGAAAGAAAGAAAGTTCAGAGAAATGTTTTGCCACATACTCCTCATATCTATTATGTTTATGCCAGAAGCCAAAAGTTTGCTTTCAAAATAGAATAGAAAATTGAAAAACTTTCTCTCCACACACACACACACACACACACCGAAGAGGCAGAAATTTTCCACCTCAAAAACTTTAACAATTTTCCACTTGTAGTCATCCAACCCGCGCCCCTTTTGTTTCTCTTGGATGCAAGTCAATCTAAGACACATAAACAAACAAAATCAGATTTTCTGAAATTTTTGCCAGGCAAAACAAATTTGGCCTGTAATCAGCGCCTAAATTGAGACACACACACACACATGGGTCTAATGAGCTTCGCTTTTCCTACTTTCTACCAATCAAGACAATGCCAAGGACTGGGTCCTGGTTCTGGTTGTGGGTCTGCGTCTGCTATATCCTTTGCTGCTGCTGCTGCTTGCTTATGCGCGCGTGTTTCCTTTTGTTGTTTTTAGTTCCGGTTGTAGCTGATTCGCCCTAATGGGATTTTGTTAGAGGCGCCATCTTGCCTCTGCCTTTCCCCCCTCTGCCTCTGTGTCTGTGTCTGTGTGTGTGTGTAAGTAAATTTCCTAATCAAAATTCAAATTAGACATTGTGCAAAAGTTCGCATTGTAATCACAAGGAGGCGGCACAGGAATAAAACAATTTCCACATATTTCGCCTCGAGTCATGGTGGCCATGTTGAGCGAGAGACGACACACACACACACACAGCGAATAAGAGATAGCAAGAAGGGTCTTGGGGGGGGAAGAAAGACTCTTGCTCTTGCTCCCCTCTCAAACAATAAATTGCGCACAATCCAACCCCAAAAGGCAAAAGCTAACACCCCCCACATGCCACACACATATATACATATATATATATATCCTACAGTCTCGTCTGAACTTCCCCAGAGAACTTCCTCTACTCGTTCTCTCTCTCACTCTCGTTAGTATTTTTTTTCTCTTCTTTTCTTTGTGTTGGTTGGTGGTGACGCCCACCAGTTACTTAATACAATATTTATGCCATAAGCACATTACCAATAAAATATGGCTGGGCAAAAGTTTCGGTTATGTTTTCCTTCTTTTTTTCTTTTTTTTTTTCGTTTTACCTACCTACCCCTAGGGCCTGAGCGAGAGCTAGAGCGAGACAACTGTTTATGGTAGTCAGCGAGTAAGGGAACTTTTCGTTATTATGACAAAAATTGAATAATGAAAAACAATTGTGTGGCTGAGTGTGTGTGTGTGTGTGTGTGTGTGTGTGTGTGTGTGTGTGTGTGTCTGTGTGTGTGTCTGCCTCCTCTTCCAGTTCGCCTCTCTTCCAATCATAATTTCATGCACAATTTTGCTTTGTTTTATTACCACAAGTAACGTGTTTCTTATTTATTCAATTCGCTTGGTTTAGTTTCTTGATTGCTTCCCGAAGGCTTATGGAAAATTGCAAAAAAAAAAGCAAAACGTAAAGAAAAAGGGGGGAAAGAAAAGGAACACAGACAAAAAGAAGCTTTGGTTTTCCTTTTGGATTTTGGGCAAATTAATTATGTTGCTTTTTCACTCTTAATTGATTTCAGTATATGAGGAAAAATCGGGGCAACATTTTCGATTTAAATATTTAATTTTGCCCATTTGCGGTGCATACTTTTAGGAGGCGAATGCAAATCGATTGAAGGTTTGCATGTAAAATTTAATTGAATTACATTTTTGTTGAATTGGTTGAGAAATCGAAAAATCAAATGATGCAATATGTACTCTAACCTAAACGATATTCAGGTTGATGAACTTAAGGTTTCCCATTTGGTTATTCTATTTGAAGATCTATGTGAGCTGCCTCAACTGATTTGGAGATTGTTTAAGCACATTTCACCTATGTATCCCAAAATATCCTTGAAAAAACTTATTATCGATTATATATTCCATCGTTATTAAAATTTAATTTGAAAATAACATAGTAACCATCACAATATCATAAAAATTGTACGCATATTCTCACTAAAATTTATTCAAATTAATAAATTGGACTTTTCAAACACTTAATAATTTCTCAAATTCACTCCATTAACTACTATATACTAGAATTATTTTATTAATATACTTATTAATATTAATTTTCGTAAAATTATAAACTCGAAAACTAATCCCTTATAATTTACTTATTAATTGCAACCTAGTGAATTAATTTTCTACCTTTTAAAAATGTACTTTAAATTTGAAACTAGGAAATATTTCTTTTATTAAACTCCCATTAGTTTTAAAAATATAACTCATTGTAAAATTAATTACAACAGCTTGTTGTTCCGTTGTTGTGGAAATCTCCAAACATCTTGAAGCTCACCCTGCCACCTCCACTTTTCATTCATCTCATCTCATGGTAGAGCAAGCACTTCATTTATAATTTATTTACTCAATGACACAAAAAAACAACAATACGGAATCCGCCCAAAGGCGTCATACTTGAATAAAAATGCTCATAATTTTGCTAACAATGAAACATACTTGGCAAAATAAACAGAAACAGAAGAGTTTCCATATTATAAAATTGTGTGTGTGGTTACAAGTTATCAAAACCGATTTACCATGAAAATGAAAGCAAACAACAAAAAAAAGGAAACAATGTCAGGGAACAAAAGGTAAATACCACCCATAAAAAAACGGGAAAGGGGCTCAGCAGGACGAGGACGGATCTCGGGTAATTATGGACAAGTGCGCACCATTAGCTTCCGCAAACAAGGCGCACAGTTTGCCGGGAAACACTCAATGCAAACACCCGACCACTACGACGATGAAGATGATGATGACGATGATGATGATGATGAGGTAGCAGCTCAAGTGGAATGAATGAACAGATGTGTTAATATCAAACGCATTTTGGCCTACGAATCGAACTCGAACCCCGAACCACGAACCCTTTGCCCATTCAACGGGTGGGCAGTGGGTAAAGGAAACAGCAGCCGCAGCAAACAATAATTGGGCTACCGCAACGGCACCACCCTTCACCCCACATCCCCCCTCATCGCACTGCTCTTCCAACGCCTTGAGGCAAAAGAGCTACCGAGCTGCTCGCCCTGTGAGTTTCTCCGAGCAGCCATCAACTTGGATCAGCATTAAAGGATTATTCAAGCAAATGCAATTATTTGACAGGCCGCTACCCCGAACTCCCTCTGCCCAGTAGCCACCACTAACACCACCCGTTTGTCGCCTGAGGCTCACCCCCCTCCCTCCACCCACAAGTCCTGCAACTTGGGTAAAGTCTTATGATGAAGGCAAGTTTCACTCTCTCTCTCTCTCTCTCTCTTGGCTTTTGGTCTTTGTGATTATAATAAATTATCAATTATTGGCATTATATGTGCGGGTATGTTTAACCCACCCCCCCCCCCCCCACTCTCCACCCACCATCCCCCCCTGAGTTTGTTTTTCTCTTGTAAGTACTTCATGTTGTGGGTGTGGCTGTTGCGGAATTATATTGGTTTGCGCCCATGAACATTAATCCTAATCGAATTAGTTATATATGTATGAGAAAATCTATTGAAATATGAGTAGTAGAAGGGATCAGAAATTTCCGATTTGTGCCAACGACAAATTCAATGAGAAGTTATTTTTCTGTTCTTCAACGTGTAAGTCCCATAAGGGAATTCGAAATTAATGCATCAAATTTAAGGGGCAAAATTAAAGGTAAAAGCAAAGACGAAGAATTTGGAAAATCAGTTAACTAGTAAATGATACTAGATTTAAAACTCTTTGCAAGCGACTTAGCATAATGAAACCTTTCTTCTGGGTTAGTATTCAAGAAACATCGTGGAATTTTCTAGAGTTATAAGTTAAAGAGCTGAGATGATTATATTTATGTTAACAACTAAGCAGATACTTTTCTTCTTGACTAAGTTTTCTTTAAAATTGTTTTAAACGTTTTAATCAATTTAAGAAAAGTGATTTTCTCAAAAAGTAGTTGTATGATTCCATTAAATTTTCTAAAAATCTGACGAAAAACAACCAAATTATACGTAAGACTATTTTGTATTCAAACGGTCGCAAGGGCAGAGTTGGCCGCGAGGGCGCCAAAGTGCTCGTAAGAGTGAGAGAGGTAGCATGTGTCGGAGTTAAATCTTTGAATTTGGTATTTTAAATTTAAAGTAATTGATTCATTCAAGGAATGGTATATCGTGATTTGATGACAATACTATGATATTTAAAATCCGAGTTACAACTGCGATTTGGGTACTGAAGGGATTGAGGCGAGAGTCATGCCCCTCTGCCACTTCATTTCGCACATTAACGAATATTTTTAAGCTCCTAAAAAAAACTTATAAAAGATGAATTGGTTGGCTTCGTTTTGATATTGTCTAACGCCTTTGAACTACTTAATTTTATTGTACAGTGTCTTATACTTATTACATTTTATACATATATAATTAGATATGTTGGGTCGCGGAAACTTCTTTGAAATTGTTGACGCAGAATGCTTAAAATCTTATTGAAATCAATTAATCTTCGTACTAATATAATTTGTAAGATTATTGACGTCACCCTCAAAACTTCTTTTGTTGCGGAAGAAATCAGAAATATCCACGAACTCAATGTGATCTATACATATAAATCAATTGGTCGTTGTCTCTTTTCCATAATACTTCTTTTTTCCCCCTATAATACTCTAAGGATGTCTATTGAATATTCTTTTGGACACATATATTCCATCTATGATTTCTTATTAAACGCTAATTCATCAAAAAAATTACTAATAACTTTTATAAATTGTAAATGATATTTAAGTTTTAAAATCACTTCCCTTCTTCTTCTTTTTTACTGTTCGCACTAATTTATCAATCAATATCACTTATTTGAAAGCTCTTTCCTATCGTCTTGGCTCAACTTCAAAGCACTTTGTCTTCGTCTCTCTCGAACAGGTAAGCTCCTGTGCTTCTGTGCGAAATCCCCAAACGGTGCAGATTTATCCAAAAACAGAAAAATCCACCATTAAGCTCAGCGATACAGGTTGGGGGGGATATATACATTAAGTAAATGATTTTTGCACTGGAAAATGCGTTGTGATGGGGAGCAAAAAGAAAGAAAAACAAAATGCCAAACATATCAGGTTACAGAAGGAAGGCAGAAACAGGAGCATTGGGAAACGAAGCGAACGAAATACATAACAAATTTTATTATAAAATTTATTTTCCACCGCTTTTCCGTGTTGTGTCAAAATGTGGTCGCACAATGCGCCACCACGGTTTACCCTCATCAAAATCTATATAAAAAAATGTTCGTCGCTCTTCTTTTACTTTTTTTTGGCATTCATTCCATTATCGAAATCCCAGACTAAGTCGATGGCCAGACCATTTTTTTTCCACTCGTTTTCTCTGCCCGCTGGCCACTTCTCTCGTTTTACACATTTTTCCGATCATTTAAAGACCTGTGAACCTGTGCGGTGTCTAGTCTAAATTTTTGACAGGCCATGGGGTTGGAGGGTTGATTTTGACTCTTGTTCTGGTAATTTTGTTAGTTTGACAGGAACACGTGTTTGTTGGCAAGTGCCACAAGTGTCCCATTGTTGGACATTTGACATATACCTAACTACCGCACTTGACTTGCCGTATTCTCAAAGATCAAATTACGCCTGGGAACCAAAGTAACTGAAAATTGCCAAAGAGAGCGAGAGAGAGGAGAGAATTGGGTGAGTCAAGTTGGATGCTGCTGCTGCTAATTGTGCCGGAAATAGCTGGATGGGATAGATGATGGAAGATGGAACTTACGCCTAACGCCACCAAAGTGTTTTATAATAGCCTCCAAACGTGTCTAGTTAGCGTCGCATCCTCATTACATGCGAATCATTTTCATTGTGCTGCGTGCTCGAGTGCCAGGCCACACCACCACCTACGACGAGAGAGAACGTCTTGAAAGTCGTTGAAATAGATCCGCTAATTGTCAGGTTTCCGTGCTCTAATCTGACAAATGTAGCTCAGCAGCATTCGGCTTGAGGAAAGGTCTAACCACTAATGAATGCAATTTGCATAGAGACAAAAAGCTAATCTCAAGCCAAGATTATGGCGTAGGTTGGCTAATTTTGGCTGCAATTGACGCAGAATGCAAGTGAAATATGAAATGTGAAATGTGACCAACTAAACAGCATATAATTATGATGAACAGTGGGCAAATTTGTCATGAAACATCCTGTGTGAGTGTAGTTAGACCACATAAAAGAGACTCTACTCAATCAATGTCTTCTCATAACACTTGTTTTTAGACTTTCAGAAAAGTATTTTTTTATATTTTAAATATTTCAGTTGTACCCATCAGGCTTGATATCTTGCATACATTTAATTCTCATATCAGCAGATTTTGTTGTCGAGTCCATTTCTAGCTTAAACCATTTGTGAATTAGAACTGCGTTAAGTGTTAAAAAACACAACGCAAATGCATTAAAAATGTGAAAATTAAATTTGGGTTGTTAACTCGTTTTCGTTTTACATCATGGCTCTATATAAAGCTATAATTTGTGGTAAAAATCTATTTACAATAAGCAATAAGCATTACTACTAGATCTAGCGGAACGTCTATAGCTACACCCAAGAAACTGATCTAGCATATCGACATTTTGACTACAGCTGTAGCTATCAGGTCAATCACATTTTTATCGTTTTAAAAATTGGACTTTTAAGTCTGCTATTATGCCCAAGTCGATATTAAAATGCAGTCATCAGAAAAGTCGATGTTGTTGAATTTTCATGACTTTCGCGGATTATTGTCTAAGAATGTGATAATTTCATACCACGCGGGAACTAGACTTTCTACATAATCCTGTACCAATGAGCAAGTTAAACTTTTTCTGCAAGGGCTCTCATCTATTTAAGTCAGAGACCTTCAAAGCATAACTCCTTAACATACTAAAGAAAGAATTAATCTTAGTCCACAAAAAACCTAAAACCATGGGAATTCACAGCAAATCATCATTAAACAAAAACATCACTAATAATTGACACGGATGGAAACCATAGAAAGACTTCAGTTTGACCTATTCGCCGATTGTTTAGAATATTATGAACCATTATATGAAATATTTGACTACATTGCTGGTCATTGTGGGATTTTTGCATCCGTTAATTAGTTCTCCGATTGGACCACACTTTATTCAAATAGGTCACAGACCTAGCTTCGTAAAACCCATATATCACTTCGAATAACATACTCTCAAAAGAAATTTCTGTTTCCTCTGTGCCTTTGCTTTGTGCTCTTCCTTTTTTTTATGCTCTTTAAAATGCTTCATCGTCAACAATTTTTGTTGGTGGCTCTTTATCTAACTGTACTTATATTGAAAAATAAATTTGATTTATTATGAATAACCAACAAGAAGAAGAGAGACTGAAGATGATGATGAAGACCAAGACGATGAGCAATTTCCTTTTTTGCCCTTTAGCCCAAGCGTCAAGTCTTTTTGCCTGGAGTTTTCTCTCTTGTTCCATTTTTGCATACTTTGACGTCATTGAAAATGTATATACAACATTTTCTTTTACGTTTTCCATTTTTTTTTATTTTTTGATTCCATTTTGAAGGCAGTTTTTTATTGCATTAGGTTTGAGCCTTAGGTTTTTCGCCATGCATATGCATTATTAATAGAGGGGAAAGTGGTGGGGTAATGGGGGGGAGAGAGACTTCTGGCTTTGATCACACTGCGTGACTGGACTAGGGTAGTCAGTCCTGCTTTTTAGACTGAAATTTGATACAAGTTTTTTTTTTTTTTTTTTTTTGGTGAACTTAAACTTTTGCCCTTTCCTGGCAACTTTTTTTTAACCTTTTCATATTTTGCATAATTTTTTGTTGGAATCACAGAAAAGATATATATATATATATATAGAAGTAGATATATATTGTTGTTGTTGTTGCTGCTCACCTGTACACGTGCCTCAGTTAGGTTGATTTTCATGGCCAGATCCTCACGAGTAAATACATCCGGATAATGGGTTTGGGCAAATGCCGTCTCCAGCTCCTCCAGCTGAGGAAATTAAAAATTAAATAGAGTGAGCAAAGGAAACTCTTGCAGATTTTTCTCCCATCTAGTTAGCTGCTTCTTACCTGTTGCAAGGTGAAAGTGGTGCGATTTCGTCGCTGCTTGCGACGGACAAAGGTCTCATCATGTATGGCAGGATGATACGAGTAGCTGGTATCTGCAAGTAGGGACGAGAAGCAAAAGGACGATGTAAGTGGAAGGAAGGAATTATAGAATTAGAAGCATTAGCCCACACAAAAGTGTCGGAATAATTCAAGTTGAAGTTTTATTTATTAGTTTGTTTTTTTTTGCAGTTGCTCTGAAGGTGTAAGAGTTGAACTAAGTCACATTAGGTTGAGATTGTCCAGATACACTGCTAAAAATTGATAGAGCAGCTTTTTGCCCTCTGTAAGCCCGTTGGTTTAAGGGATATTAAGTCAAAAATTTTAATTGTTATGTGAATGAATTGAACTGGTTAACATTTCTATAATTTGCAGCCCATATTTGGAGTAATTAGGGCAAAAATTCATTTCTCTTTTTAAGAAAAATCTCAAACTATTCCCATAAAAAATATTGGCATCTCTTATTGAAATTTCTCACGACCAGATCAATATATTTCGATGAAAAATTTCAGATTTAATTTATAGAATAAAATCAAGGCTACAAAACGGGACTGCTAATGCTTTCAAATGGTTCTTGCTTAAGTATTGATTAATTTCTTCAATGTTTTAATGAATTTATAGTCCTTTTGGTTAATTGGTTACAGGATAAATAATATGTATACCATATTTATATATAATAATACTCTATAATTACGACTTTTGATACTCCGATTTTGGTTTCAATACATTTGCGAGTATATTTTTTTGGAGATGGAAGATTTAAACATTTTTCAATGACATATTCCAAAAGAATGGGTTCTTAGATTAAGATAGAACAAATTGTAATAAAATGTATTCAAAGTTATTAAGAAACAGGCTTAGACATTTTATAAAAACCATCTTGAGTTCTGTTGCGGTTTATCATCCTCGAAGTTTTTTTATTCGAACCATTTACTTGAATAACATTTAAAAAACGAATCGTCTTTGATTGAATTTGCTTTATTTAGTCTCAGATTTGAAGCTGTCATTGAAAAATCAGAAATGCTTAAAATTTGCATAGGCTAATTGAATTTCGTATACGTGATATCTGAGCTATGACACTTTACAAAACGCCACTTCGGCCCCATTCTACCACCCAATCACCCACCCACCGACCCACTCACCAACACCCAGTTGAATCGTCTCAATTGCTAAACTAATTTAAAATATCAAAAAAAGAGAGCAGAGGAAAAAATTTATTCCAAACGCGTGTCGAGGAATTGAAATTGAAACCCAGAAACAAAAAAAAAATGAAAATAACGAAAGCGATGCCTGGGAAAATGGGAAAACTAAGAGAGAGAGAAAGGATAACTATAGAGTGAAAATTAAATGAAAATTTGTAACAAAATTGATTTCTTATTGTCAGAGAGACAAGGAACAGACAGACAGAGAGACAGACTCAGTCTGTCTACCTCAGTCTCCTCTGCAGTGTCCTTCAACTGTTACTCGTCCTTGTGGCTCTCTGTCTCTGTCTGATTGCGACCGACGACCGAAGACCGAAAATCCCTTAATGATGGTTTCGCTTGTTATAGCAAATGTTTAAAAATTGAATTATCTCCCATTACCGGGAACAGCAGCTAACGAGGCAGACTCACGACGACGAGAACGAGGACGAGGACGACTGGCTGACTGGATGAGTGGGAAAGAGAAAGATTTGCCCACTCTCTGTCACTCTTCTCCCCTCGTGTGTGTCTCTCTCTCTCTCTCTCTCTTTGGTCGGGCACCCTTGCGTACTTTTTGAATCAATTTGCCAACAAGGATTTGTTAATCCTGTCTTCCTGACAAGTGCGGTTAGTTGAGTTGTTGTTGTTGTTGTTGTTGTTGCTGTTGCTCCATCATCATGACGTTTGATGTTGTATGGAAGAGGGCGGAAAGTAGCATCAACAGCAGCTGAAGCTTTCAGCATGAAATTCTTATTCGAACCAAATACAGATAGATGATAGATAGACAGATAGATAGAGACAGGGATGGGCAGAGAAGGAGGGTAAATGAGTGAATGAGATGGAGAGAGTGCGCTTTGGGATTTGCACTCGAAACCTAATTGTGCTAATTGCCCGCTGCTGACGAGCTGAACTCATCTGAACTGAGCAGAACAGAACAGAACAGAACAGGTCAGGCCTAGACCTGTCCACATTGAGTGGGGTTATTAAGAGTTGAGTGGAGAGGAGAGGAGAGGAGAGGAGGGGATTTAACTCAGTAGTGTATTAGCAACATTTTTGGGAACGTTCTTGAGGCCATTTGCCATTTGCATTTTGCAGCAATTATTGGCTAGCAAAAATAGAATTCGATTAGCAAAAGAGACCAACACACACACGAACCGATAGAAAGAAGAAGAGTTAGGCTCAAAGTGGTTCAAGTACACTGAAAGAAATATCCAAAAATAAAAGAGAGAACCCAAATTAATTGATATCGTATATAATCAATATTTTTTGTTCATTTATTGTCTTTTTATCAGTTATTTGTATACGATCACTATACTAAACTATATAAACTAAATAAATTGGCTTTGTCTGAACTGATGTGAATAAATGTATGGAGATACTGATATATGTTTCTCAATTTTAAAGGTTTAATAGTAAATTCGTCCATTATAAAAAGATCGTAATATTCGATCTATACCAAATCATAAGTCTACACGATCTGCGAACAAATCCTACTTAATTGAAAATCAAGAAATTCCTAGACTTATTTTATATATTGTATATTTTATTTTATATATAGTAGAGGATTTTCCAAAAGAACATAACAAATGTAACCAATTTTAAATAGCAATAAATAAGAGGGTTTTTTTTTTACATATACAACCATTTTGAAAAAGAATAAAAAAGTGAATCGGAAGCCAATAAAGAAACATTTCATGGGATCAAAAGAGAAACTAATTAATAAATTAAATTATTAAACGTTAAAACTCAAAACCAATATAATTTTAAGACCAAATCGTCCCTAGAAGAAAAAGGAAATAGAAATATCTTAATTTAAACGATTTTAGTGAATCGAAATGAATCTAAAGAATACGAATTGAAAGGAAAGGCAACCTTAAACCGTGATCTCTAAACTTTAATCATTAAAGTTTAATGAATTGAAATCGAAAAGATGACTGAATACCGAATCAGGTTCCATCTCCAAAAAACAAGTAATTCATTGGTCGATTGGTTTTATTAACTGTAAACCCTAAATAATCTCCAGTGTTTTTCTTTCAGTGAACATTCGTTTTTTGTGCCACCTCTGTTCAGGTCTCTGATTGCCTCACTTTAGCTAAATTTTTGTAGAGCGAATTTCTCATATATTTTTACCTTTACGTTTACGTGCTTGCAAAACATTTTCTAATTATTTTCATAATTAAATATTAATAGATGTACCCCTCCATCCCCAGCTTCTCCACCGCGCAGCATCCTCATAGCGACACTTTATGTTAAGCTCTCTCGTTCGCGCTCTTTCTCTTTCACTCTCTCTCTCTCTATCTCTCGTGCTTTTTCTTTTGAGAAAAACAACATTAGTGCGCATTATATGGAATCTCCAGGGAGCAGCAGCAGGTTGAAGGATGGCCAAAGGGTAGGATGACTAAAGATATGGGGGGAAGGGGAGGGGCTAGAGTAGCGGGGGTTTGATCTGACCTTCAGCCCTGTTGGCGCAAATGAATGGCAGGTAACAACATTTCAGCTAATCGGATTAGAGCAGCGGCAGCAGCCGCTCAACAACAGCAACAACAATAAAGTTGACATAACCTATACGAAAAAACGAAAGAGATAGAATGATAGAGCGAGAGCGAGAGAAAGAGAGAAAGAGCGACTTTGAGCTGAAGCAGAGAAATTCAAATTAAATTTTGCAATTTGCTAGGCTAATTATTTATTTAAAATCAAATTGAAAATTAATTTTACAGCAAAGGAAGAAGCAGAAAGGAAAGAAAGGCAAGGAAGGAAAATGTGAAAGAACAAAAAGGAGCAAAAACAGCACAAAAAGGTTGGCAAAAACTTTCAACTTTGGTTGCCGTCTCTCTCTCACTCTCTCTCTTTCTGACTCTATCTATCTCTTTTCTGTTTGGGGTCAAGTTTGGCCTGTCAACGCCTTTGCCTTCTGCCTGTCTGCCCCTGCCACTGCCCCTGTCCCTGCCCATCACACCATCATCCTGGTTATAAAATATTTTATGGCATACAAAATGGCGTTCTGCCTGCTAGAAAATTCAATTAGCCAACAATTTTTGGGGCAACAGCTGCTGGCTTTCAGCAAAGGAATTTGTTATTGAGAGTGGAGTGAGAAAGGGGGACGAGAGTTTAAGTGGGCGGGTTGAGCGAATTGAAAGTCGAAGAGAGATTAAAACGGGTTAGACTTACTTCGGTCGACTTAAAAATGTATTCAAACTACTTTTTGGTATATGAAAACTTTTAGTTTTTAAAATTCTACATAGTTAAAATCAAGCTACGGAATCCTTATGGTAACCGATTCTCTTATCCGCTACTTTGTACAAGTTCTCCACTCATTTACTGTTGCAACTTTATATTTAATAATATAATTACGACTTGTTTTGGTTTTTGGAGCAAGTCCTAAATTTTTTTTCAGCAAACTATTATTAATTCTCGTGTACCAAAATACTTCTGTATTAAAATATCGTTTTCAAATCAATAATCTAAAACTAATACACCATAGCTGAGATATTGGTAGTACTTCCTGCCAATTAAAGACATTTTTTAATAAGAAAACCAATTGGAACACAATTTTAATTTGGTTTTCTTTGTTTGTAAATATGTTAAAATCAAAACCAGGAACATTTATGATTGTAAACTGAGTCTTTCATAATATCGGTTTATAGCAGTTACAACTATTTCGGTTGTGCGTTGGAATATGGGCTCTTATTTAGTCTGCAAATATTTAACATACTTGGTAACGGTTGTTCAAGAACCAAATACCAATTTGCCTTTTTTGTTTATAGGCAAAAAAGCTATGCTTAAAAAACATCAGCATTAAAATTCCTCGTTTCGGTTGTTTAAAGAAATACCATTATTTTGATTCTTCAAATTTAAAAAGTGAAGATCCTGTAATGGTACCTTATTAAGTATTATTATATCGTTGCTAAAATAAGAAAACCATGTTTCAGTTATTCAAGATTTATATTAATAAACCTAAAATATGAACAACCTTGGTGATTTAGAATTTTTAAAACAGTAATAAGTGTTTAATTTTATTTCGGTTATTCAAGATCACAAGATGAACAATCTTGTAATAGTGAATTTTACTTCTACTCACATTGATTATTGAATTTAGCTACTTAGCTTTCGATGAAACATTTTAACACATCCTTGATTTTGTTTTTAGTATAAGTAAGACCCCAATGAAATTTAATTTACTCTTTCTTCTCCTCTAGGAGAAGTCAGCTTTGCCTCGCCCCCAGTTCTTGGCCTTCTTCCTCTCCCTGTGATAGTAAACTTTTCCTTTGCCGCTGCCTCTGACTGACTCTCTGTACATATATAATTGAATCAGAAAGAATAAAAAAAGAAACGCAGTGCTTCAACTCAATCGATAATCGGGGATACGATGTTGGGGAAATGATGGGGAAGTGTTGGGCACAAGGAGTGGCCAAAAGGCAAAGTCAAGCAAACGTGAACGTGTCAGAAAAGTGAGTGAGAGATTCGAATTCGAATTGGAATTGAAATTGGTTGGAGTTGGCTGACTTTTTTTTCCAGATATCTTTCTTTATTTTTTTTTTTTTTGTTTTTGGATTTCATTTCATGCAATTATCGCGGGCAAAGCGTTAATGCTTTGGCATGCAAATTTTTTTCTGCAACGCTGCTGTGGAATGTGAAGTGTTTTGTGCCACAGCACTACCCTACTCTGTGTGTGTGCGTGTGGGTGTGTGTGTGTGAGTTTTCGTCAGATTTCGTCAGGGCCATTTATCAAAATCAAAGTGCCACCTGCCGACGAAATAGTTTATTGATTTTCATTTTGCCATTTTTTTTTCTTTTTTGTTAAGTTAAGAGTTAGAGAGACACTATAAAAGGCACCGCCACCGCCAAAAGTGTCGCATAAATTGCTCTGCGCATTTAAGTTGCCGGCTCAAAGCGGCATCTAATGGGATTAGCCACGATGAAGACGACGGCAAATTTGTAAGAGGGAGTGAGTGCCGCCGCCGCCGCCCCCTCACAGGCATCTATAATGCATGACCAATGTAAGCACTCGTAAGTAGAGCTATGCACGTCTTCACTCCCACTCTCCCTCTCTCTCTCTGGACTCTCTCTTTCATCCTTAATCCTAATCAAGGTGCAAATTCTATTTACTATTTGACTTATTCAATATGACAGAATTTTTTCGTTACACTGTAACTTAAGTCACTTGTCCAGATGCGAGATGGGAGGGAGGAAATATAAGCAGGTGTCTCTAATTTGATTTATACACACAAATTGACGGCGAATATTTTTGGGGCAAACTTCAATCAAATCGAGAGTCGAAAGAAGAATTAAAGATAGCAAACCGCATTCAAAAGGAAAAGGCATTTCATACAGGCATTCAGATTTAAAATCTCATATTTAAAACTAAAGATGAATTTTCCAAATATTAAATCAAGAAATGGAATCTCTCTATTATGTTCGAAAACTTTACTTTTATAAGAGTATACAGTACCACAATTAAACAAAATATATATGAATGAACGTTGTAGTGAATATATCACTGAACATATAAATGAATGTGTGAGTGAAAATACTGATTTGACCACAGTATAACTAGGAATGTGTTGAAAAACATAGAAATGAATGAATTAACATATGAATAAACATAGGAGTGAACATATGAATGAAAATATATAAAGGTTTTTTTTTACTCATTTAACCACAACCATTAAGCAACATAGATATGAATGAATTAACTTATGAATGAGTATATGAATAAATAGGAGTGAACATATGAATGTTTATACGAAAGAATATGTGAGTGAGTATACTCATTTGACAACAGTATGAAACTATATTTCAATACACAAATGAATAAACGTATGAATGAATATATGAATGAATAAATGAATGAATAAATGAATGAATATATGAATGAATATATTAATGAATATATGACCGAATATGAAGAAATATTTAAATGAACATTAAATGAATATAAGAATAAAAATCCAAATAAATATATGAATGAATAAATTACAGAAAATATAAATGAAACTATGAATTTATATCAATGAACGAAAAAATGAATTTATAAGTGAATGAACAAAATAAGGACAATGAATGAACATATGATAGAATATAAAAATGGATATATGTATGAATGAATATAAATGAATGTTCAAATGAAGTAGTAATATGTATATATGTATATATAATATGTAAGTATATGTTCAAAAATCTGAAAACTCTTTAGTTTTTGAAAAAAGATAGCGGAACAAATTAAAGTCATTCAAGTATTGGGAACCACAAAATTGAACGTAAATCAATATACACTTGCAAAACTCAAAGTTGAGTTTCAAATAAAGAAGAAGAAGTATTTAGAATTAAAGTTTTCCAAACACTTTTAGGTAGAGGCCTTAAACCTTGACCGTAAAGGTATTCTAGAAAACCCAGCAGATTCACAAGCAAGTGCAGAATACTTAGCCGCATCTGTGCACGAAATAAGCTAGAGGACCATTTGAAAGAAAGAGCACATGAAGGCCCATAAGATGTCAGCCAAAGTCTTGTGCTGTCAAAAACTCGTCATGAACTACAAAAATGTACTCTAATAATTTAAGCAAGTCAAGAGAACAACCAAGAAGCAAACCTACATATGTTATTTTAGTCTCGAAAACTTCTAACAAACCCACAGTCACTCAGTCACCACTTCTACCACGATTCCGCACTCCCTCCTTCCATCCTCCCTTCTTTCACTGGCATAAAACTTTTCGACAAACAAAAAAGGAAAAGTAATAATAATACAAAAACTCTCGACATGTGCGCCCATGAAATCTGATATGAGCAGCGTAGAGAGAGAAATAGATAGATAGATCCCTTCCCATCGCATCCCCCCCTCTCTGGTCTTTGTTAACCCTCGTGACGTTAATAGAATAATTCGTTAATGTAACTAGAAGATACAAAGCGATTATCATTGGCTTTTAATCTAAAATTTCGATTTCGAATTGCACTTTTAGCAGTTTTGTCCATAGAAAGAGAGAGAGAGAGCGATCTGATAGGAACCTACATACATCTGTTCCACTATGCATGGAGAGAAGATACTTACATGGATGCGTGGCAGCAAATGGATAGTCCAATGTTGGCAACCTTGGTGGATGCGGTCCACAGGGATGCAGGGCGGGCGGACATTGATAACAAAACATTCCTCTGCCCGCAGCTGCAGGACCGAGCTGGAAGAAAAATGCAAAACAAAAACAGAGAGTGAGATACATATGTAGAGATTCATTTTTAAATTGCATGTAATTTTTATTAATTTACTTGCCAATCACGTAAAAAAAAAAGCAACAACAAAACGAGAACTGAACTGAAACTTGTAATTTAAATTCACAATTCAATTGAAGAAGAAGCAACAAAAATGCGGGCTGTGGCTGGTCTCTGTGTCGCCAGAGAAGTGCACCTCAAAATGTCAGAGAGAGAGAGAGAGAGGGAGAGAGAGAGAGAGCGAGAGAAGAGAGAACTCAAAACTCAATTCGATTCAATTAAAGACAATTACCAGGGCCTTATGACAAATAATCATCATCATCATCGTCATCTACATAGAATCGATTTGTGTTCCGATTCGATTCGATTCGATTCTCTTTGCATCTTTGTCTCATTGCAGTCACTCAAACGAACGAACGAACGAACGAGCGAACATCGTCGTCTGCATACAATTAAATTGTCCTCAAACGAATCAATTGATTTAAATTAATTGCATTTGCCGCAAAGGAGAAGAATTGTAACTCAGAGTTGTTGCCCACCAGACAGTTGATGAACTGACATCTCGCCACAGTTGCGTTTTGGCGCTAGGCCATGTTCTTAGATATTAATTAGTCGAGGAATGCATAACCATCACATCGCATCTCATCACATCGCATCGTATCACAGGGTCACATCACAACTAGGGAGAAGAAATGGGAAGAAAGGGTGCTGCTGGGTGGTAGGGAAAGTTCTTCAAAGACAATGAAAGGCATCTCTCGAAGATAGAGATCGTCGGATAGAAGAGTTACAAGCAAATGTAAAAGATCTTTGTGGGAACGAAATTCAGTTCGATTAAACAATTTTCTTTAACAAGATGAGGGAATTATAATGGGAGTAAAGAGTAAATAAACCAAAGATTTGTATGTATGGAGCAAATTTCTCATCGACTTCATGGAAAAAAAGATTTTGTGAAATCATAGCTGAGAGATTATTAAAAATTTTCAAACCTTTTTATTCTCCTATACCCATTAGACAAATTTTCTGAACGTGAAGTTTTATATAGGAAGCCATATTTGAACCAAAATTTCCATATTACAGCAAAATTTCACAATTCCCAGATAGAAAAATGTCAGAGGTATCTTTATCGTAAAACTTTCTTTTTTTCATTTGTCAAAGCAAATATGTATTTTCCACATAATTTTATTTCTTACTTTTATCCGCGTTTTTGCTTTTAAACTATTTTTAATTTGACATAAGAAGTTGACATTAATATCTTTTTGTAAACACAAATTGTAATGTGCTTCTTGCTTTCGAGTGAGTTCTTAAAAGTGTGGACTCGAGTGTAAAATTTATAAAGTTACTACATTTCAAAAACTCTAAAATTGTAAAAAATATTTTTGGTTTATTTATTATTGACAAACTTGACTCAAAACGGCTAAAACAAGTAGATATATTTCTTAAAAGACTTGAATAAATTATACTCAAGTTATACTCAAGTTAAGACAGAAAATACATATAACTATATGATTTTTAATGATTTATTTGTTACTTTTTTGTTATTATTACAAACTGATGACAGTTTCTTAAGTAAGGTCCTCTTAAGTAAGCTCTAAACTAGAGATAGATATAAAATACCTTGAGAGTATAGATCGATTATTTTGGGGCTGACCTTATAGAAGAGGTGAGGAGTGACATACCCACCTATAGCTTATGGATTACAGATATCCGCAGATAGTTTTAACTAGTTCGTTTTTTTTAACGTTCTACTAAACTAATGAGGATTAAATCAAGATGTTGAGTAGGTGTTCAGTTTGCTTTTGGATGATATCGTATTCTGCAATCTAAACGAATTTTAATCGGATTTAATTCAGAGACCCCAGTAAATCGTGTGGGATTAATGTTTTTAGAATAGATTTCTTGATTTGAAAAATCTTTTATTTACTCTATTTTCAATTTCGAGTTTCCGATTCGTGGGCATTAAAATTTCAAAAATCAATTTCAGAAATAGCATTCTGATTTGATTTAAAAGTAACACCCAGGGGCCAGTCAGCGCACACACACACACACACACGCACACACCGCAAAGCTCTTCTGATACCCTTTCACCCCACTGCGGACTCTGCACCCCTCCTGGATGTGACCTCCATGGGTATGGGGATCCACCTGACTATCTGACTAGTGCCTATTTAATATGGCCCGAAAATAATTCAGCATAAATTATTCAATGGAAATTAATTCACTAACAACACCAGTAACCAGTTAGTCAGGCATTCATCCTAGCCCCTCACTCTCCTCTCCTCTCCTCTCCTCTCACTCTCTCTCTCTCGGTTGATGGCACTAAAACTTTGGCTCGTAGTTCGGTTGTACGGAACACTGGAGTTTGCGAGCCGCATGTGCAACATTAGACACGAAATGGCAATTTTCCATTTGGCAAATGAGTTTTGCGGCCGACGGACTCCAAATATAACAATTATGCAAAATTACAAATTCTCACAATTCTAATGGAATGCGGCCCGCCTGACCCGCCCATCCCATCCCCGAGCCCAGCCCAGCCCAGCCCGGCATTCCCCTGGCCAGGTGATGATGCGTTGCTACCTCCTGATGTCCTCCACTAAATGGAAATTTATTGGCGCCACTCGTCGAGGGACAAAAACCCGAGGCCCAGCTGGGTCCACCGCGTTGTCATCCTGGAGCCCCCTGTCCGCCCCCCTCTCAGTGTTAAATTATTTTGCGTGTGTAAATTTGGCGGAAATAGTCTGTAACATGATATGCTAACACTTGTGGTTCACACACAGGGTGGCTTGGGTTGCGATTGGACACACGACCAAACCGAGTCATAAATAAAATTTTCATCCAACATTTCGTTTCTCTTCTCTATTTTCGTTTCTTTTTTTAATAAATTTACTCAAATAAATTAAAATGTTGTGCAGGGGGCAACAACAACATTTTCTGAATTTTAATTGCAATTGAAATGTAACTCTGGCAATGTGATGATGATGATCTGCAGCACAGGAAATGGATATGGAATGAGAATCATTATTAATACATATATGAATATTGGTGGAAATGACAACCTGTGAAATGAAAATCAAATAGACGAAAACGAAGATTTTCAAACACAGTAAAATGGAAAAAGGACTTTTCCTTTTAATGGAAACCTTTTGTGATACAACTCATGAGATAGAAGTCTTCGGAAAATTTGCCAAACTATGTAAAAATTCAACCAAAAACTAGGAAAATCTAAGAAACAGGTGAAAAACTTAAAGTTTGTGCTTATGTACATGAATGATTTTGACCCAAAAGAAGTTAAATATATTGAAGTGAAAACCAAGTGACTTATATGCAGTTCATATTTGCTTTCACTTTCTCAAAAGACAAGTTAACCCCAAACAACTCCTAAGATGAGTTTCATAATCTTACTCTATAATTTCTTAAATACTTTTCAAAGATACTTTTTTCACTAATGATTTTAGCTTAACCTTCCAGTTGAAAGGTTAAAGGTTAAAGAAAATTAGATGACATAGCGATCATAGAATAGATGACTGTTGATGATGAAGCCTTACAATATTATGGCACATAGCGAGATAATTTCAAATGTCGTTACTAAAAAAATTAAAATTTTAAAATTAATTTTACAAAATAATGTCAAATCAATACTGGCGCCTCTTGATACATTTCTTATCTCTTTCCATATTCCGGTTGTGAAAGGCTTAAAAATTACCATTTAGACTATAACTCGGTCTTAAGGTATTTGCTTTTGTTTCTTTTTCTTTCACTATGACTCAGTTTTTCCTCGGGAAGATACCAAAAAATTCACGACCATAAATTTTACGAATAAGTATTTATTTATTTATTTATATTCTGTTCGGATGCAATGTAAAATGTGCTAACGAACAAATGTTAAACCTTTATCTACAAATCATAAAGCTTATTACCAAAAATAAAACTAAACTCTTATTTTGAGTCCCAAAAGAAAAATTAATTTGTCATATTTTTCTGGATTACACTTCTTCTAAGGACATTTAGTCTTGTCTCTCTATGTAGAATCAAGCTGAACTCATTACCCATACGTCTTGAAGTAACGAAATTTAATATGTAGCTGATAATTTTTGGCCACATGTATCGCAATAATCGATAATAAATAGCAATAATCATCTATGAAATGCGAGCATTTATTTTAATCTTCCTCTTATAGAGCAAATAGTGGGTAAAATGTCGTGTCTAGATGCTCTCATAGACTCCCCCTGCATTTCATTGGAGCTTCAAATACAATTTGTCTGACGCTTTTGTCTCTTTGGCTAATCCTCGAGCTCTGATTGAATTTTCACCGTTTTTCGGACAGAAACTAGCTGGAACTCACCGAGTGCTGCACAGAGAGAACAACAAAGGCTTACCACACAGATTTAGCATTCCCATCGTCTCTCCTGCTTCTAAGCATCCAGTTGCTCCCTTGATTACAGCGCGCTGTTCGAAATCGTTTCGCTGTTTAGTGCGCACTTAATTGAATTTCGCGTGTGCCGGCATTTTGCCATCAGTTTCGGTCGTCCAGTTTGGTGTGTTTTTGTGTGTGTGTGTGTGTGTGTGTGTGTGTGTGTGTGTGTGTGTGTGTGTGTGTGTGTGTGTGTGTGTGTGTGTGTGTGTATTGCATTGTCTAGGCCACACACAGATACAGATACAGAGACACCAACACACTCACATGGACACTTCTGCAAGTGCATTTCGTGCAATTGGATAATTGCATTTGGCTTGGCGTTGGCTGGCATCTCTCTCTCTCTCTCTCCTAACAGGGAAAGCGACAGATGCAACACCAAAATCGGAGGCAACAGCAACAACAACAACGACAACAGCAGGAGAAGCAAGAATATTGGAAACTTGTCAACGGAAACGCGCCGCATGAACATGGAAATTTAAGCTGGGCAAAAGGTGTGAGTAATTAGCCAAGTGCCGCCTAAAAGTAGGCAATTGCAATTTCATCCTTAAAGGTGTGGGGCAATCAAGTTAATTTTGGAGCATAGAGGTATAACAATTAGTGGCAGCAGACGAAGAAGTATTATTTGTATAAAGTTGTATAACAGTTTGGAAATGTTTTTGATTTAAAGTAGTTTTGTATAACAGTTTGTAAAACATTTTGTGAATCAGGTTGTAAAACAGTTTGTATAACAGTTCGTACAATTTGTACAACAGTTAAAAACAACAATTCTTCCATGGATATCTTTTTGCATTGAAGTAGTCTTGTAAAACATTTTGTATAACAGTTTGTACAATTCGTATAATAGTTAAAAACAACTGATCTTACATGATGACGTAAAAAGTTTTGTAAAACTGATTGCAAAACCTTGTGTATAACAGTTTGTAGAACAAGCTTGTATAAAAGTTTGTAGAACAAGCTTGTATACAAGTTTGTATAACAGTTTATATAGCAGTTTGTATAACAGTTTATATAGCAGTTTGTATAATAGTTTGTATAACACTTTGTGCAACAGCTCGTATATCAGTTAGAAGAAATAGTTTTTACATTAGACTTGAGCATAGAGATTTACATCATTTGGTGTCTCTCTTTTAAGCTCACTTTCTGCACTTCTATCCCCTATCTCCGCCATTCTCGCTATCTTTTTCTCCCATCACCATGCATTCGCCTGGGTGTTGCTCTTGCTGATTGACTTGTGTTTTCATTTTTAATTTGGTTAATTCAAATTAATCAAGCGACAGTTGATAATTTGTTTGCCTTTTTTTCTCCATTATTTTCATTTTTTGTTGTTGCTGTCTGCAAAATGCATTTTGTTTGGAAAAGTGCATTGGCATTGGCATCGTGGCAGCAGCAGCAGCAGCATCTCCTCATACATATTCATATATATACATATGTACAGATCCGGAGACAGACAGAGGGAGAGAGAGAGATAGAGAGAGAGAGAGCGAGAGTAGGAGAGATGCATTCGCATTTCCCACTTTGTTGTTTGTTCAATTAATGCAATTGCTCGCTTCGTTGTTGTTGTTTGACATTATTAATTTATATTTATATGAGTTTTTATGTAGCAGCAGCTGTTGCATAATGTGAAGTCGCCTGTTGCAAATTGCATTACATTTTGATGCGTTTTAATTAATTTTGAGTTAATTTTTTCACATTTTTTGCCAATTTGACATTCCACTCAGTGAGTTGAGAATATCGTTAAAGGAATGGGGAAATAAAATTAGTGCAAAGTATTAACTTGATTAACGCCTCAAAGAATTTTGTCAAATCCATTAAATTGAAACTAAGAAATCATTTATATGTTGTCCTCAATAGTTGTCTAAATTTCTATGTCTGCTTTTATGCATACGATCGAGATAAGATCAAATGTCTTCATTGAGTAATTACAGTAAAATAACGAATCCGATTACAAATGTCAGAGCTAAGATTACAAAATGTAAACTACATTGTTAAGACTAATTGGAAAAATTAAAAATCATGAATTAGTAAAAAGTCTGAGGTAGCAATGAAAAGTGGAACTACAATATATTAAGAAAGGTTTTCTCGAAAATGCTTTACATTTCATGAATTTTGAACTTATGCCACTTAGTTTTAGAGTGATCAGCACTAATTTCCGACTTAATACGAACTATAGACTTATAAAAAAATACTGCCGAGTCGTAAAATCCTTAATATGACAATATAACACCTCACAGCTGCTTTACTTGAACAAGATAAGTTATTCCTTCCCATTTGGAAAAAGTGCCAAATATGTTATTTCGTACGAAATATAAAACAAATTAAGATCAAAAGATATAGAGAAGTTTAAAAATATATACTTATTTCGTAGGAGGTTTTGTTTGTTTATTTTTAAAATTAATAAGTTTAATTAACTTGGATTTGTTTTTAAAAAGTGTTTGTTCCCATTTTTCTTTAATATAAATTAAAATACAGAAAGTAAGTTGCCACGCAGACTTCGGTACAACCAAGTGAAAATTGTACTTCCAATTCACAAAACCAAAATCAAGTATTAAATTACTTTCGCCTGCTCCCATAACTAGCATGAGCAGACGAGCACTTTAGCGCCACTACCGGCCAACTCTGACCTTGCGTCATTTTAGAAATTAGTATAAAGTACAGGTATTAGAATAATAGAAAAACTTAGGAGAATAAACCTAATTATAAAATAGCACAAAATATTAAATATAGTCATAAAGTCAAGTGGTAAATAGTCCCTATTCCTATTCCTATTGTTTTCCTAGATACAGAATCCAATAGCTAGCTTTTATATATGAGAGGCTAGTTGAAAATGAGATTTGTTTCCCGCAAAACGTTTTTTTTCAACCCGCCCACCTTTTCACATGGTCTCATTTGGGTTTATACCACCCACACTTAACCCACATTTTGCCATTGTTCTTCTCTCTATCTCGTTCTTCCATCCATCTTGTAATTGCCAAGGTCATACGGTATAACGTCATTAGAAGATCCCCTCAAACCTAATAGACTTATCGGTCTGGCAGAATCTCGCCAACTCGCCAAATCGCGACTAAACGAGACACTCAACGGGCATAATTCGCCAGTTTCGGTTTCAGACTAGACCTGCCAGACCGACCAGACACTGCCAGAGTCGTCCATTCAGTTCATTTCCCATATGTGAGTCCATGTCTATGCCTATGCCTCTGTATCTATCTATCTATCCACGTGCGCTCTCTGCCATTCAGATGCCGCAGTTCCCCCTTCTATGCCTCATCCCCTCATCCCGCTGGCATTAGAGCCACTTAAACGCATTTGCAAAATTGTCTGCCCGCCCACCCACACACACTCACACACACATAGAAAAAAAACATTTTGCTTTCTTTTTTTTGCTCTTTGTTTTTGTGGCAAAAACTAAACCCGCTATAATTTTCAACTGAGGTGATGTGATACTGCGAGTGGAGGTGGTGGTAAGGGGTGACGGGGGTATGGGCAGACGGGGGCATGGATACTCAGTTGATGAGGTTATCACTGTAGCAAAGTGCATCCGTTTTTAGAATAATCAAACTATGTAAACTGACGCAGGTCTGCCAAATGCAACTGCAACTGATTTCGAGACGAGTGGGTAGCTGGCTCATGAACAGTGAAAACTCTATACAATGACTAAATATGTAGAGCGAAATATAACGATAGTAGAGGATATAATAATATAATATAATCCTTGTTCAATTGAAAGAATCGAACAGTGGCTATAGCATAGAATAAATAGAAATACAGGAAATCATATCGAGAAATTCTGTTCATTGATCAACCATCCCAAAAATATTATAGAAGCGATGATTCTGCATCAAAATATTTTTACACACACGTTCAAAAGAGTCCACAATACAAGTATAATTTATCAAATACACATTCCAAGTAACAACTTTTTCTTAAGAACACAAAATCTGGGTTTCTAAATTTTGTCTTTGCAGTCCCGAAAAACGCATTTCATCAGAAACTATGTATATAGTTAGGATAGATGTCCATTAGCCCCAGTTTTAGTTTTTTTTCCAATTTTAGTTGGACATTGCGATTCTTTAAGGCTTTCATCTTCTTATCCCCGGTCTATCCTAATTTTTTTGAGCTGTTAAAATAAGGGACTATAAATATTTCATTACTGCATTTTTGAAAGAACCAATGTATTGAATTGGCAAAACTCTAAATACTAGATATATAAGATTCTCAAACTTGTCTTTATTTCTTTGTAATAAATAGATAATAAATATTGTATTAAGACTACCAATTTAGCTAGGACATTTAATCCTTGCGATTGTGTATAAGTATACAATTAGGAGAAACGAATGAATATCTAGCTTATTAAAATCTGAGATTCCTCCCCCAGTTAATATTCCTTAATTCCCGTGGTCTAAAAATGCAGCCAACTAAAAGTAAGTTACATAAACTTCTTGACTTTGTGTGGCACAAAGCTGGATTCTAGCCTGCAATCTATGCCAAAATTAAGGATTCATTGGAAAGTTTATATATAAAGTTTAAATATGATAGAATTTTAAAGCCAACTAAAAACAAGAAAACTTTTTTCCTCCTTAAAATGAATTTTATAATACATAGTTTTGTCTTTTTCTCCAATGTTTACTGTACATTCAAGGTATCACAGTGTTGATTGCAGTTTTGCGGTTTTTGGTTCGTTCCTGTTTTTTTTTTTTGTGTTTTGTCTCGCGGCGCATTAAGCGAATTTGCGAGGTTCGAATTTGATTGTGTCAATTGGCTCGCGCCTAGACTCAACTAAACTCAACTCAAAATGATGCCAGCCATCCTCACCGCCCATCCCTACTCCCCCCTTGTGTCTCCTTCTGTAGGAGGCAAACCAAAATCTACCTACATTGCAAAAAATCAGCTGTAAATTGAATTATGCACCCGCTGATTCGTTCTCTTTTTGCTTATTCAACTCGATCCGTGTCCAAGTGTCGCGCCAGAGTCAACCCTTCAGTTCTAAATATATATATACATATATGTGTGTCTTTGGGGGTGGGTGGGGGAGACCGCCCGCATTTTAAGGGGAGAGACGGAAGGGGGGATCTCTCCCTGCAGTGTTAGTTGAGCTGTTGCATGATTTTTTCGTTTTTTCGTTTTTATTATAATAAATATTTTGATTGAATTTTCTGTTTAATTAAAGCAAATTGTTTTATGCATTGATGAGGGAGAAAACGACAGAAGAAGAAGAAGAGTTTGTAATAGGGAGGAGGGGGTTGCCTTCATGGGGGGGGGCCGATTAAATAATTAAAAGTAGAAATGACAAAACTTAAGAGGGTGAAAAACTATTATGAACATCGAATTAATTGAATCGATTTTATGAATATTACGCCATGTAAATGTGGTGAATCTTTTGAGTGTTTCAAATCAAATTACTTAATGTAAATTTATTGACTTAATTGATTCGTGAGAAAATCAATAATCAACTTTTACTGACTCATTTGGTTAAAGTTAAGAAATATCAACTTTATACCAAACCAAATTTCGGTCCTATAAAACACGAAAAATCCATATGGTTATAGGTGTACGCCATATCTGTATCGAAAAAGCCAATATAGAAGATTCTGTAATACATGATTCTAATCTATTAAAAGTCAAAATATTTTTCAAAGTTGTTCAAACAAAGCGTTACCAATTTGTCGTATATATTTTTTCGATTTTCAACTTATATCTGTACATTAATGCATACAGTTGTATAACACAATTGAAATAAAATCATGTCCTTAATTTAGTCAAGTCTCTTTATAAAAGAGTTTAAGTCCTTCAAAGGATTCGTTAAAAATTGGATTTTATTTTGGAAATCATTCCAAGTTTATAAACTCTACATATAAATATATTGAATTGGCCATTTTTAAACAGTTTTTAGACATTTCAGCATTGAGAATATGAAATATCGCTCTATTGAATATCTCTCATCAAGAATATATAATTATAATGTAACGAATTATATAAAAAAGCAAATATCAAGGGAAACCTAAGGAAAAGAAGATGGAATTTATTTTTTTCCCAAGATATCAGATAATTTTGGATACCCTGCATATAGAAACTTGAGAAAGGTCATTCGCCCCAAAGAAAATTGTAGATCGATTTGGGGAGCAAATATCATTCATATCTGTATTCCATCGATTTCAATTCATTCATCCATCTAAGCAATTTCTCAATTTCCATCAATTAGGCCAACTTGATTCGCTTTTCGAAAATAAATTTCAATATTCAATGGTCAATTCAATCAAGCAATCAATAAACATGGCAACTAACCTAACCTATACCCCTCCCCCTCCCCCTTTTTACTACCTACCCCCTCTTAGCCGTATGTTGTATATGAAAAACGATAATTCTATTTGCTAAATTTAAATACGCCAAATTGTATTTCAGCTTTTAGCTCCTCCTCCACCTCCACCTCCCACCCTCTGCTTCTCCTCCGCTGTATGGCCCCCTAATTGAGTTGAATGGCGAAACTCCAATTCGAGTTCAATTGGAGATGGCTCCAATGGGAGAGAGTGGCGGTGGGGGGATTGGATAGGTGGATGGACTTACATCCAGTGAAGCGTCCAACGTTCAACGTTTGCATGGCTGCCAATTAATTTGCGGTTGATCAATTTAATTTGAAACTTCGTTGCTGTTTTTTTTTCTCCCTCCTCCCGCTCTCTCCATTTGCCTCCTCTTTTTCTGTTGGTTTTGGGTTTCGCTTTGGCAAATTATTGGCCATTGATTTTTGTCCTTGTCTGACTTGAACTGAGGGGGGAGCAATGGGGCATGGGGCAAGCGGCATGGGGATAACCGCATTCATTCAGCACTCTTTTTTAATTATCCATCAATTATTCAAACTGCATTTGCAGAATGATCAACTTTTGGTCTGTTCTCAATTAAGCAAGGACAACTCCTTGAATCCTTTCAGTGTTTTTTCTTTTCTCTTTTTGCTTTGCGTTTCCACTCCACTCCTACCCCCAACTCCCCTCTCTTTTCTCCACGACTAAAGTGTCTCTGGGTTAACGAAATTTTTGTGCGATTTCTCACAGGAAAGGCATCAGAACAAACACTTGAGAAACTTTTTTCGTACTCACTTCTTCAACACACACTTGAGGTTTGTATTTCGTGATTTTTATCACACATTATTCCCCCCGCCCCCTCACACACCCCTCCTACACACACACACACACACACAACTCCTTTTCGCCCCCCTCTTGAATTCATTAAGAAATTTTTAATTCAAATTAAAATGCTGCTAAATAAATTATAAGCGAAAAAAATCTTTTTCCTCTTTATTTATTTGGTGTGTGAGGTTTTTGCATTTGAGTTTTTTAGATATGTGAAAAAGATTTTTGCTGAGATTTGCATCAGATGAAGTAAAATAAAGGATTCAATATTAGATTCTAGAAAAAAAGGAAGTTTCAAGTTGCTATATCCTCTTCTAAACGTTGCGATAATAAAGAGTCCTTTGAAATTTTAGATTACTGAATCAAAAGAAGATAAGAAAATATTCTCTTTAGAAAGAAGATAAATACGTAATATCCTTATATCGTATCCTTATACTAAAATGTCAATAAATAAATGTCTTGAAGGAAGATCTTTCCCTTTTTCAATAGTAATAAATAAAAGTCTTTAATAGATCCTCATTCTTTTTAGATTCCGTTCTTTATCTGAATTCTTTTTGTTAGAAATTAAATATTCTCTTACATGACTTAAGTATATAGACTTCATTTTATCCTTTCCAATCCCACAAATCTTTGAAAAACATATGTTTAATATAATGTTGCTGCTTAAATAAGCTGATAAAGATTATCTAGGAAGCTTAAGGCAACAAAAAACTTTTTGAACGGCTAAGAACAATGTGCGAATCTCAATAAAAAGGATTGCGGCTTACGTTTCGGTTTTTTTATTTGCAACTACTAAATATCAGATCATCTACACTTCCTTCATTCTTCGTAAAAAGCCCTCAAAACTCTGCTATTAAGAAATACTAGAAAAATGTTCGATTAATACATAAATCATATATTAATCCACCATCCAAACATTTATAAACTTTTCTAGTATATCATTATAACATAACCTTACCTGATAAACTATCTAACAAAATGTCAAAATGTTTTACAAATCCTAAACTGTCAAAATAATTTCCGATAAGAGTATATGAATCCCTTCTTGATTCTATACTACTGAAACTAAGACATCAGCTATAATAAATATATAACATTCAGCGTTTTTAATACTTTAACTCTGTGCTATAAATATTCAGTCAAATATTTAGCAAATTCCTGTCTTAAATGAATTAAATATTCATTATCTATTAGGCCAAATATAAAATATCAATCTTATTCCTTAAGAGCCATCGATATTAGTTCACAGTTTCAAGGATATTAGAATGAATTTTGATTAATGCTGTGGTCCTTGTACAAAAGTAAATTCGCTGGAATTTCTTGTGTAATTTATTTTGTTTAAGTTAAAGAATTAGCTTTGTTAAACGTTGAAAAAATATAACAAAACAAACAATTGATTTGTTGATGGTTTTCCATATTTCTTTTTATTAAACAATTCTCACTTAGGTTTTCACAACGCAACGAAAAACTATTCTTGCCATTTGTATATAAATCAAATTTTTTCTCATATATTTTGTGCTCAATAAGAATTGGTCGTCTTAATGGATTTATCCGTTAAGCAAGTTTTCACTGTGTTTCAAAAATGTTGTTCAAATGTTTTTAATTGCACAAAATTTTTTCCTTTTTACCATGGTTTCCAATTGATTTCGTGAAGTTTTTCTTAGCTTTTCCTTTCCTCAAACTCACCTTGTTGCCGTCCGTGAAAATTTTGGCAGTATTTCTACGAACGTGTCAAAAGAAAACTATCCTTTTGTTTGTTTCTGGTTGGTTTGGTTTCGGTTTCTGTTACGGTTACGGTTGTTTTTTTTTCCAAAAAACTTTTACCGTTTTGCACACGCACACACACGTGGATACTGATATGAGTGTTGGGTACCTAACAAGGCGTTTCAATGGTAAACTTTACAAGTGTTTTGAAAAGTTTTAAGAAAGTTTCGAAAGTTACTCTTGTCGGTGTAAGACAGGTGCCTTTGGAACTTGAGGTCACAGTCAATCAAGGAATTAATTGAGCACTAAAAAACGGGAAACCGGAAGGATTCTAGCAAAAGTTTTGCACGCACTTTACCGACGCTTTAACGGCAGTCACTTTCAGATATTTCTTTCGTATTATCAACACCGAAATTTTTCAGATGCTAGATATGGGGTAATATACTGGGCTTGGATTTTTGTTGATTTTCTTCAGGGGGGCTTATGAACCGAACGCGTTTAACGTCAGATGGCGAATGATCTAACACTCGCTGGTCGCTGAAGCGACGTCAATGCGACTGCGAGGCAGAGCGCGGCTGAGTGCAAGCAAGATGGCCGCAACGGGGGATGGGCATGAGTGTGCGTGTCCGCTTATATGTGAGGGGTTGAGAGGGGTGTGGGAGGAATGAGTGTGAGTAGAGCCCCAAAGCGCCGCCTTTGTCAGATTTCCCTATATTTTTCTGCTTGTGCCAAGTGACGAGGAATTTAAGCGCCTGCGCAGAGTTGGCCAAACAAAAGTTGACTTCTATGACCATCTCACTTGCACACATCTCTCTCGCTCACACACTTGAATTGTTGCTGTTGCTCTTGTAAGACAATTTTCTCAATTTTCTTCGCGCATTTTCATTGTGAAAAATTGAATTTTCCTTGTCGGCAATGGCGGGATGAGGGGAAGAACTTTTGGCCTTCTAAATTTCTACCTCCACTTTATTTTATTACTAAGAGGGAGAGAGCGAACGCAATAGACAGAGAGCGCAAGCGAGCGAGTGAGTGAGCGCGATAGAGACGGAGAGAGAGTGAGAGAGGGTGAGAGCCTTAAATTGGATTTTCATCGTTAAGTGGTAGCAAGAGTGAGAGAGGAGTAGCAAGAAGGGAGTCAAGGGAGTAAATGGCCTGGCAGAGTGAGAGAAGGAGGAGGAGAGGTGGGGGTGGCTGAAGTTTGCCAAAGCTTTCTCCCATTGTTATTTCGTTCTCTCTCTCTCTCTCCCTCGCTCTAGCCCAGTTGGGTGGTCCTTTTGGTTAGCTGCGATTACTCACCGTTGGAATTTATTTCGCATATCATTTTTGACAACTCAATTTATTTTTATTAATTTTCAGCTCAGCTCTTGGATCAGATAGAGAGAGAGAGAGAGAAACAGAGCATGAGCAAGACATACAATGAGAGAGAAAGAGAGGGAACGAGAGTATGTGTGTGTGTGTGTGTGTGTGTGTGGGGGGGAGAGTTGGGCGAAACAAATTTTAAGTGAATTTCAGCTAATTTATTATCATTGTTATCCTCTCGTTTACTCCCTCTCTCTTTCTTTCGCTCTCTCTCTCCCTCTCTATCACTTGCTTCTTCTCACGTTTGGGTCGTTGGCCACAATTACGAAATGAATTTGCTCCTTGAGCTCCATTTCCGTTTCGTTTCGTTCGCTCGTTCGTTCTTTCGTCCGCTCGTTCGTTTCTTTTCCCCCCGTTCCACGCTCGCCAGGACTCTTGGGGGTACCCAGGAGCAGCAGTAGCAGTAGCAGTAGCAGTAGCAGTCCTGTCATTCTACCAAATTGGCGCCCTGATTTATGACTTTTGCGTCCATTGTAAGTTGGTTCGCCTCTTGGCCATTAGTTTGTGTTTTAGTTCTATTAGTATTTCATTTCATTTTCCCTTTATTCTCGTCTATCTATCTTACCCCCTCCCACTCGCTTCTTCTTCTCCTCCGTGCCTATTGTTTTATTTCATATTATTTGGTTTGACTTTGGTTTTCGTTTCCGAAAATTGTTTGTTCCTTTTGTTGATTTTAGTGGAATTACTTGCTTAATAATAAATGTGGTTGGAGGTTCAACATTTTCCTGTCCTGGGCGCCAAGGCAATTTTCCAAGCAGCAGGTGAAAAGTGCCAGCAACAACAAAAAAAAAACAGCAGGAACAAAAATTTCCGACAGATTTTTCTTACACAATGTTTTTGTTTTTTGTTTGTTTTTTGTGGTGTGTTAATTTTGTTTCGTACGTTTTTTTGGGGGCAAATCGAACCTGAATTGGATTATAAGAAGGTTTGGAAACCAATTGAACTGCCAAATAAGACCTTGATTCCTCTGCCTAAGTAGGTACTAAGACTTTGCCCATTCATTTAAAATATTTTTCTTCCGAAAAATAAATTTCTTTTAGCTGTATGACCAGTCGGTCTTAAATTTTAGCTGAGCCCAAATAACAATGAAAAGCTCCTAGATTCGGAGTCGGGTCAAATTAAATTCTGAGCGGCAAAAACATATTCTGCTATATCTTAATAAAACTTGAACAAAACTAAAATTTCGAGAAAACCATGCTTAAGCAACCTTATGCTTCAAATTTTTAAACACACAAAGTAATGCAAATAATATTCTAAAACAGGCATCCTTTAGGAATAGAATTATGCCGTTTAACATTCAGAATAATTTTAATTAAAATCTTTATTAACTAGCGCTTCCATTTTTAACACTGATTCAAACTAAATTTTGTAAGCTTTTGGCAAACTTTTAGCCAAACAAATGAAATTTATTTTTAAGGAATAAAAACGTCCTCGATCGATTGGGCAAACAGATGCTTTGCTTGGAGAGTTTTTAAAATTTGTACAAATTTGACTTTTGGCTCAATTTTTATAACCAAAGAGCACATTTAACATCCGCTCCGCTCTTACTTTTTGATCCACTTAGACAAAATGGCCTACACATTTTCTACCCTTTTTTTTTTGTTGGCCGTATCCTTTTACGCATTTTATTCTAATTCTGTTTAGCCATTTATTTTATTAGGCATTTTAGCCTTAAGTGAGCTGAAGCTCTCAACAAAATTATGCGTCAGCCATAAAAAAAACAGAGAAGAGAAAAAAGAGCGAAGGGTTTGGGGGCGCAAATGGACTGAAGGTAGGCGTGGCGACCTCTAACTCAAAACGAATAAATATAAAACAATTTCTGTGTGTGTTGGTTTTTGTGTTGCTTTTTTGATGGCATCAATAAATTTTGTATATATGCCTATTTGAGGCATGGAGCGGCGGGGGGTGGCAGGCAATTCCAGTTGAAATGTCGCATCATAAATAACTGAAACTGAGTGAAAGAGCGCTGAATGGGTCCTAGGCTCGGGACTGGGCCCAATAAAAGTGAACCGCAATGCAATTTGGTAGCAAACTTTTCTCCTCTAAAAAGAAGTTAATAAAATTTCAATGGCGGAACATGGCCCCCCGTCCCCCATTGCCTCCTTCAACCCCCTTTTAGCAGGCTATTCATTTTGAAGAGGCTATGCCATTTGTGAGGTGGAGTTTGGTTTCGGGGGGCGGGGGGAGGCTTGGAAAATTTATAACCGTAATTGCCGTAGCCTTTGCCGGGGCCCATCCTACGCCATTCTCGCTGACTGGCCGCACGTAAAATGCATTAACTGGGCCTGGATGCTGCTGCTCCTGCTCCTGCTCCTCCTTCTGTTGCTGCCCTCTAACAGCTTCTCTCTCGACCAAGTCCAAGTCGAAAAATAAGCAATTTGTAAATTGAAAATGGTCGTTGTTGTAGGGAGAGAGGGAGGAAGGGGTAGATGGAACGAACAGAGAAAGAGAGAGAGAGGCGTAACGACACGAAACGCGGAAGCTGGAAATTAATTATTTGCCATTAAGGCTAAGTAGATGATAAAAAAAGTGGCAAAGCAGGAGGAGAGGACCAATGGGATAAGGTGTGTGGGGGTAAAGGGGGGCACTGCCTCCGCAGGCAATTTAGACAGTCAAGTGCCCATATAAATTACATAAATTTCACCCAGGATCCTTAGCAAAGTGGTAGTGGAAATGTCTCATCTCCTCTTCTTTCTACCATTTCCTCTATGTGCACTCCCATCACACGCCGTCTCTGTTTATTTCTTCTTTATATCTATTTATCTCTCTTCCTCCATTCAAATTTAACGCTTAATAAATGGAGAAGACTGTTTGTTAGAGGGTGAATGCTTCTACCATTTCCTCTCCGTCTGTGTCTTTCTCTCAATCTCAATCTCTAATTCTTTTTCTTCTATTCTCTTATAAAATCCAATCATGCAAAATGCATGATTCCATTCAAAAAGGATCGCAAGACCAATGGACCAACGTAGATATACGCTTGTCTTTTAAAAAAAATGTCTCCTTATCTATTATTGTCTCTAATCAATATGTTAAGATCGTTAGATTTCAATGCTTTGTCTAATGCGTCCAGAGTTTCTTTGTCTATTACCAATTTACCATAGAAACCAATTAAAAATTCGATAATCAAGAAAATTTGTGATTAGTTAGCAATAGTTTTTATTTTGAAAACGTTTACATCGTATTTAAATTTTAGAAACCCATTTTAAACAATGTGATGGCGATTTTAGTTTCCATTTTCCCTAACTTTGTGTTCCTTAGGATGTAATATATATATTTTAATATATATAATATATGTATAATATCACATTAATTTACACATTAAAGCTAATGGCAATATATTACATATCATCCATCGGAAAGTAAAAAGTAATAAATTTCAACATTGTTTCAAATCTAATGTACTTACTTAATGCCTGAGCTGGAAAACGGAGAGAATATGAAAGAAACTGTAGCAAAAGAGGAATAAGTATAATCACCCACTTTCAAAAACACAAATCATAGCATACTTTTTTGGTGCCTTCCGGAGGACTGCCTTATAAGAGAATTTTCAGAAACTAAACGTTAATTTATGATTTTAATGATTTATTGATACATTTTTTTGTTTTGTCACTTTAGAATGGGCCCTTAATTATTTATTTTCTGGCAGTTCATATGTTTTTTTTTAACATATGCATTGAAAAACATAAGTTACGTATTAACTTAAAAGAGTTGACATTATTTCGTAATTTACAAATTCTAGTATCTATGAGTTTGCTACAACACCAAATTGTATATTAGAATTTTATAAAAAAAATCTATTGATGATCGGCTTAAATATCAGTTATAGCTTCCATTTAGAGAAACGAACTTAGTAATTATATCAATTAGCCAACAAATCTTTTGTCGTTATTAAATAATTATTTTGAATCGTCTTGAATTCATTTGCTATATATTCTCCATCCAAATTTGGGTATAGATTGAACTTTGATGATCGTGTCTCTGCAGTTATTATTTGGCTTCATTTAAACGCAATCTCTCTCTCTCTCTCTCTCTCTTCCTCTCTCTGTCTCTTGCGCTATTTGTTACTCTCGTCGTTCAGCTATCTCTTTCTCACCCACAACAAAATCAATTAAAAGCGCAATTAATTTGTTTGACAGTTGAGGAAAACAGACGCCAAGCTATGCCATAGATAGGCAACGGGTAAGAGAGAGGCAGTAAGGGGTAGAGATGGATAGGGATGGGAACTGAAAAAGCAAAAGCTTCAGCATCATTCTCTGGTAATAATAAAAGTAATTTAATTTTAATGAAATTGTTAATACGAAAACAATTTCATTTTGTAAAAAGTTTCAATTGGACCAGCACACAGAAAACACAAGAGCGAGATGGCAACATAGAGGACGAGTGTGGGAGTGGGAGTGTGTGTGTGTAGGCACGATGAGCGGGGGGAGACGAGGATGAGGTGAGAGCTCAAATTGCTCGTGACAATGAGTGAGTGCAAAGGAATACAGAAACAAAAAGCCAACTCACACACACACAAACAGACAAGCACAAACAGAGACACTAACGGCAAAAATGCCGTCGGTAGACAACACAAAAACACCAACAAAACGCACGAAAGCCTCAGCAGGCTGTCAGTGTAAGAGAAAGAGAGAGAGTGAGTGAGTGGGGGATAGCAGCAACAGAACAAGCAGCAGAGAGAAAATACGAAAAATGAAATGCTGATGCGAAGATTTAATAAATGAAATTGGTGTGTGATTAAAAACACAAAAACCAAACGAAATCCATCTAATCAACTTTTGCTGCCGCCTCACTTTTTGTTCTTTCCCTCAAACCACCCCACCCCCTACATTATCCGCCCACTGGCACAGCCAGCCAGGCTTCAGTCACCTTTCTTCTTTCTCCTTTTTTAGCTTTGACAACGTCAACGCCAGCAGCAGCAGAGCCAAAGAGTGTGGGTATTGGTTGGTTCTCCTTGGAACGCCTTTTCTTTTTTCTTTTGTGTGTGTGTGTTTTTCAGTGTCTTTGACAAAGAGAGAAATTTTGTGTCTTGTTTCAGTGATGAGTGAAAAATGTTGGGAAATATAGCTGAATATAAAAGATTTTTAAATATCATTATGTAGAAAGTATAAACCTTTATTTGGAGAATCCCTTGAAAATCATAGTTAAATGGAATATGGAATGGAAAGTGAAAGTCAGAATATACATATTTACATACATATGCATGTATGTATGTATGAATAATATAAAAAGATTCAAAAAGGATCCATGCCGCTTTTGTTTATTTAATTTACAGTTCGTATAATTTTAGTTTACGAAAATAATTATTCTAATTCTTTATTGTTATTTAAAACTACAGCCTTTATTTCAATTATCAGATTTCATATCAGTTCATATCAATCTCGGTTAGAAACATTTCCAAAATTTCCCTTGCCTTCCATTTTGTCGGTATTTTTTGTTTTGTTCCTTTTCTCGTTTTAGCCCGCCCCCATTTATGTTGCACAACAACAACAAAAAGCCTGTTGATGCTGCATCTCGCTCTCGCTGCAAGCAAACCAATATTCCAATATGTTGAAAAGAGAGGAATAGAAAAGTCCCAAATAAAGGGATATGCTTATATTGGGTATTTTTAAACCAGTATTTTGTTGATTCTAATTTACCCCTGTTCGAGTAAATGATTTTTGAGTATCACTTTTTAAAATTGGGCGCCAAGTTTTGAACCTAACAGTCGAGAATACCTAAGCGAGGGTTTTAGGCAATACATAATATACATTATCTGTAATATAATTTCCTGCCTGTTATGTATATAAGACTAAATATTTTGTTCCACTTGATTTCATTTGGTAATGTAAACTCCCACATACATTCCACCTTCCACTGCGCATGCAGCTCAGTCTGTTATAAGCAGACTCAGATTTGAGCAAACTTAACATAACCCAAATTTGAGACTGTAAATAGAAGTGCATGTTTAAATATTTTGATCGCGGGCATAATTTCAATTAAAAACGATAAACAATAAATATTAAATAAATGTGCAAAATAATTCGAGTTTAAATAATACAAATGTTTTAGTTAGTCATTTAGTTTATTTTATTTAGTTTATTTCTCGCTGTCGTTGCGTTCACATCGTTCGAGCGGTCGTTTCGTACGTTTGTGTTTGTGTTGGTGTATTAATACGTATGTCTCTGTGTGTGTGAGTTTGTGTGCTCTTCTACTAAGTTGCTGCTGCTGTGTTGTTATTGTTGTTATTTTAGTCGTACGATCTAGCCTCAATTTTTAATAGTGGCAACAACAACAAGCATTAGATTCCATATGTGCAGCGTTTTGTTAAATGTTTTTATGTAAATCAAAATCAAATCGAATCATTGAAACTGCAATTCGATCTATCACTTCTTCTTCATCCCCTCCCCGTTCCACTGTTCTCTATTACTTCCCCCCTCTCCAACTTTTGACATTTGAATCTTGGAAAGTTCAGCACGTGAAGTGGAGTGGAGTCGATAGATATTGGATATATTATAAATAGTTTAAGTATAGCAGTAGCATCTGTTGATTTCAACAATTTGTATAGCTTTCAGAAAGTGATTCCCAACCTTTTCAAAAATTTTAATGTGCCAATCCTGACTACAGGGTAACCAAAATGACATTGTTGCCTTGCATTGCTGCTAATACAATGTTAAATATAGCCATCAATTTATTCTATTCCCCCCACTCCACTGCGCATTGCATGATGCATATATTTTTGGCATAGTTTTTTTTGTTCTTATAATCCGCCAAACTCCGCATCAATCAAAGCTTCAATTGCAACCTCGCTCCGCTCCGTTTACTCGCTCTCTCACTTGCGCTAGCTCTTTCGCTCTCAATGCACTTTTGCGACGCATTTCCTTCATTTGCTGGTAGATATTGTTTTTGTTGATATAATATTTTAATATTCTCTCTCTCTCCCAGTTTCGCCTCCCACCTCCCTCACGCTCTCTCGCGTGGCCCTCTCTGTGGGTTTTTTTAAGTTTGCCACACACAATTTTTTCCAATTTGTGCGCGTTGCCGCCTTCGCTTCAATTTTTTTTTTGCTGGTGTCTTGCCGCCGCCGCCGCGCATCTATTTTTAGCAACAATATTATGTGGTTGTTGTTGTTGCCCGTTAAAGTTAACTACGCTACGCTGGCAGCAACAAAAACAAGCAGAAGAAGAAGAGCAGCAGAAACAACAGCAGAGCTCCAACTATGCAGAGAGAGAGATAGATAGAGCGCCACAAATAGAGAGCACAAGAGAGCGAGAAAAAACTAACAGTGAAACCAAGTTACATGAAATCGAAATCATTTGCTTCAGTTGATATACATTGATACTTCTTTATAGCTAGGTTTCACTGCATTACCTTCAGGTGATAACAACAATACACGTTGTGAGAGAGAAAGAGAGTAGGAGAGAGTTAATACACTTGTTTGATCATGCTCTCTCTCATTCTCTCGCCATGACAACTTGTTGCTCTCTTTGCCTTTTTCTGTCCCTCGCTCTGTCTCTCTCTCTGTCTGTCTGTGCCTGCGCCTACCTAAATAACATTTTAATTTTTAATGCCTCATAGAAAAATCAAGTGAAAACAACAACACGCGGATGAAAAAGAAACCAGAAAATAATAATTTAACAAAAGAACAAAAGGCACACACAACAACAACAAAAAATCAGACGAAGAAGTGACAAAGTGCAGGCCAATTCAGTGATGACGCAGCGGTCGCTGCTGCCGATGCCGCTGCCTTTGTCGACGTCGCCTGCATTTTTGCCTTAATTTTGTGTTTCCTGTTAAAAAAATAAAGAAAAACGAAAAAAGTGAGAAAGAGGAAAAGTAATCATAATAAAAAGCAACAAGTGACAAGAAGAAGCAGAATATCAATCAAATGCGAAACTTTCTTTAAAAGCCGGCAACAACAAAAGCGAATAAGAATCTCGTGTGCGAGAGCCTCCCGAATCGCAGGTCAAATCGGATCCAATTGGATTGAAAACTTTTCCTTGTTTGCATACATATACAGGATTGGGGCTACCCTTAAGAGAACTCATCAGATCTCATTCGATCGGACTGGAATGTATCTATAACATACCCAATTGGATATATATGTATATTCTTATAAAATTTGCACGCTTTAGTTTGGAATAAAAGGAGGAGTAATCGTATTGGACACACACTTTTCTACAGATATTTATAACGATCATCAAAATGTAAGTTTGTTTAATATGCAATTATTGTTTACAATCTTATGTGATTTCTTTAATTAATTTATTGACGCCCACGACTCGGTTTTTTTCTATATATTTTTTTTTGCTGATTGCACAATCAACAGCCACAGATTGGAAATCGAGGGACTCTCTTTCTCTCTCTTCTTCTCTTTATGCCTCTCTTTCTCTATTTCTTGCCCTTGTACTTGTACTTGCATTGAATAATCAATGAAGGCTCCTCCATAACTTCGACTTTAAAGCCCTTGTTGTTGATTTAGTTTATGATACCCTTGAAAACGAAGAGTATATTAATGCAAAATATCAATGTCTATATTTGTATAGATAAGGCCTTTTGAGCATTTTGTTAAGTACTATTTTTTTTCCACAGGTTAGCAAATTCGGTAAGAGAACGCGAAATTTGCATAATATTATTAACCATTTTCTAGTTCTAATCAGATTTACTTATATTTAATAAAATTTATGTAATTTTTTAAGCTGGAGAGCTACTTAGGTAGATTATTATATTCGTTATTATTTTCGTTATGTATTAGATGTGACTTGATTCTATATCTTGCTATTTGAGGATTGCAAAATTATAATGTTTTGTTTTCTATTCATAAAATTTACAAGTTCTTAGGTGATCGAATTTAATTAAAATCGGCTAAATATATTCAATAGCTAATTCTAATTTACATTTGCCTTACATTTGAAAAAAAAATTGATTAATTTTCTAAGTTGTAACACAGTCAGATGCCGAAATTATTATTATTATTTATCGATCCGTTTTTATAGTTTGTTAGGATTCATCAAGGTTTTCGATTTAACCGGACTGAAACAGTTTTACTATGTCACTTGAAATCGTTTAATTTCATATCTCAATAAAATAAAAACACCTACTCTTGAGATGTCCAAAATCCAATAAGTCCATTATAGTATAATGAATAGTCCAGAGTATAGAACAGAATGTCTCTTCAGATGAGACGTATGTATGTATGTACATTTCTACTGCATTATAAGTAGTGCATATTCATGGTTAATTTCAGCACCAGACCTCCCCTCTCTCCCTCGTTTTACCCATAATTCCCACCTTGTTTAGCCGATTGATACGTAGACAAAGACAGAGACAAAGCGATCGCTGTGTCTGGCTTATTTGTTGCCTCCCTCCCGCTCCCCTATCGCAACCCCTCCTGTGCCTTGAACTATTTATAGATTTTTGTCATAATGTTTAACAAACAAAAACACAGTGCGAAATAGCTGTGCCATACAAATTTATTGTTTTTTGTTGTTGGTATATTTTGTTTAAGTAATTTTTGTCGATTTTGTGTTTTGCTGAACAACAACTGCGCCGCAACTAACATGAAACTATTGCGGGGGTTGGCAAAAAAGATTATAAATAAGTAATAAAAAAAAAGTTTATATAAATGTACGAAAATAGAAAATAGTTATACAACTAAAATAAACTTAACTAAACTACACTAATAACTAAATACTTGCAACTAATTTAGGTTAATTGGTAGCTCTCGCTCACAGTACGTTTCGGTTTCGGGTCGCTTGGCTATGGAATTTTCCTATTAGTTGCTTATCTAAAAAAAATTTTACTCAGCTGCATTTCTCGGGGCATTGGAAAAGAAATTTTATATGCATTGAAATCGAATTGGAAATGGACATTAGTTTTGCAAAACGAAATTACTCGCCACACGAAATCCCAATTCGAATAAATAAACAAAATGTCGAATGAATAGTTTCTTCCTCAATTGGTATACTCTGTAAATGTTTGGAATGGAAGGGTGTATCTTTTGTAAAGAATTTTCTTAACATAACAACTTAATTTTCCAGGATTTGTCTGGCATTTTAAAATGAGACTTCACCTTACACAGGTTAAACGAGTTTTCAAAACTTGAATCTGCATTTTGGGAATTCTTATTGGAAATTTTGAACATAGGAAATCGTTCAATGCTTGACCCTTCCGTATCGAGCTGCTTAAGCAAAGTGATCAGTGATCGAATTTTTGTGTTTGGGATCTTTGCCCAACTCAAATATTAGTTTTTCCGACTATTTTTATCTCCAGCTGGCACACCCTGCGTATACGTTAATTGTTGTTTGCCTCTTGCCAAAAATAAAAAAAAAACATGTATGAAATCCAAAGGTTTTTCAATTTAATTTCAATTGCAATTTATTGAATTAATCCCGGAAATACCAATTTCTTAATTAGATTTCAATTAACATTTTTTTTAGTTTTTGCATCCGTTATCCGTTGATCAGTGGGTAAAACAGTCTCCAGGGTATCTGAAATTCGTAGCTTACACTTCACGTGATTTATTTCACATTTGAAGACTCCTATTTCAGTCGCGCCCCTTTTGAAATTGTTTGTCAAAAAATTACAAAAAAAAGCGTCCAAGCTTGTGTAAGCCGCATATCAAATTTTGTGTCAAATTGGCAAATTTTTCGCTTGTTTACGGTTTTTTTTCGTTTGGTTCGTTTTTCACTATTCAACAAGTTCTTTATCGCCCAATAAGAGAAAGAGAGCGAGACCGAGACCGAGAGGTTGGTGAAAGAGTTGGCCCACCTGTTCGATTGAACAAACCAAGAAAATAAAAACAATAAAAAAAAAAAAACCAAAAGCCAAACTACAACTCTGGAATTTAGCACCAAAAGATCAGGAGTAAAGAGAGCAGCTGTGCAAAAAAGAGAGAGCGAGCGAGAGAGAGTGGGGCATTGCTCTTTCTTCCAATCTTCGCTCTCTCTCTCTTTCTCTTCCAGAACAGCTGTTCTTACGTTAATGTTTGTGTTGTTTATAAACATGCTGGAAATATTCCACAAATATTGAATAAACTTCACTCGCATTTAATCGATACTTTCTATTAGTCACTATAATATTGTGCTAGTTATTACATGAAATTGCTATTTTCTATTATAATCAATTTAGTTTAATACATTTCTCACCGCCCCTGTCTTTCTCTATAACTTTGACTGTGTATCGCTGCACTATGGGCAAAATCCTCAAGTTTTGAGTAACATTTTAGCAAAAGGGGTAGAAGCGGTCATATTTATTGTTATTCCTTGAGGACCTTTACAACTTCCTACTTTTATTTTTGTTTGCCTTATCTGAATGAATGACAGATATAGTTTTGTTTATATTTTTCTTATCATTTAATTTGTTTACGTTTTCAAAAATACAACATGCTAGAGATTGGACTACACATTTATATATTTTTTTATTATATTACATATTTATGTTTTGTAGCAAACATAAACGATATAAGTATTGCAAAATTGCCAGAAAAAATAGACTTTTTGATATATTATTTTCGGTAACAACTTTGAATCAGCTCTAAACTTTGAGTTATGTATCGTAATAAGTGTTAATATAAAAATTGCCCAAAAAAATAAACTTTTTGGCCATAGTTGAAGTCTTATGTTAATTAACAGAAAACTGTTAATTCGTCGTTTCGTCCTTCCCAGTATTTATTTACCCCACCCGTTATTTGAGCAAGACTCCCAGTATTTGAGTTATTGCGTCTGTTAAACAGCATAACAGAAATCGGTTAACATAAACGGGTTGAACTTTGAAAGCACAGCGAATTCAAAAGAAATTAATGCAAAGCAAATATTCAAGTATGAGCGCGGCATTCAAAATGTTAAACGTTTATTATGCGTATATGTAAAAATATTGTACAGCACGTTAAAATGGTCAAACATTGAGACAAAGTTGTTAATATATAGTTAGATTAGAGTCCCTCATAAATCTAATGTGATCCTCAGCAAGCAACCACCATTCATTCTGAAGTTTGTAGAGAATCCTTTTGTTCACTTCATCCGGATGGTGTCCCCATCGTGATTTTAGATTGTGGCAATTATGTTATTTGGAACGCAGGTATTCAAATCATCACATTGATAAGATATGCTTCAGATTCCTTCTCTTTCATCATACATGCCCGTGTGCTTTCGTGCTGCGATATCTGATGGAAAACAAAAATTGTTTAAAAAAAAAAATCTTTTAAATTTGGTTTTTAATTGAGTTCTGTTTTTATTCATTTTAACAGCTTGTGTTTTCGGGTTAGAAAGTATTATTTAAGTGTGAGACCTGGTCATTGTTGTTATCAAGTTTTCACTATCAATTCCTACTTATTTAACTTGACAAATAGGCAATCGATTGCTTATAAAATAATATATACAAATGTTCAGATGTCTGTACAAATGTCGATAATGAAAATTAACATATAAATAAAATGTAATGCACATTATTTTTCTACATTTCCTACAATGGAGCAACTTTTACCCCAGACCAAATCAGGTTATAAAATTTAACTTATAGTAACAAGAGCAAAAACATAAATTGTTGTAGACAGTATTTTAAAAATCAATTTCAATCAGTTGGCCTGTTGCCGCCCAAATAACCTTTAACGATTACGTCAATTACAGATATACATATATATATATTTATTTATAACGATTATATATATACATATATATATATAATTATTAACCACGACAACGAATGCGACAACATAGCGGAGGGGCTTATCAATGCCTTCCAATGTCGTTGAATGCAAACAGACAACAAGTTGAATCACCCGCAATCCCTCACCCAACCCCTCTTCACCCCTCTATGCAATCGAAAAAGTCAACTTTTATGCCAAATCTAACCAATCAAAGCAGTTAGCCGAGCATTTCAATTTGCATGCAACGCAAATATTTCCATTTGACTATATGGAAAATCACGTCCAGCTATCTAAATGTACATATATTTCTCTCTTTGTCTCTCTCTTTCCGTTTCTGTGGATGAATTTGTTTACATGTTGCGGCTTTATGTTGTTTAAATTAAATAAATCTCTTTTTTTTTGGCTAACAACCGAAACGAAAGCATGAAAAATATGCCGAAAACTTGAGGATAGTGAAATATTTAATGATCTACTAAGAAAATATATATAAATAAATATATATTTTGGTTCTCTCAACTTGTCAACACTGCGTATGCTTAATAAGTGATTTTTTCTGCTATAGTTGTGTTAAGAAAACATGAGATTAAGTAAAGGAATGAACAACTGAGGAATAAAATAAAGGAAAGCCCAAGTGGTTTGTTTAAGAGTTTTTTTTATTAAGCTCCTTTGAAAAGATAATAGGTAATAAATATAGGAATATGAGTCAGTACGTTGAGTTATAAATAATAAATATATAGTAATGTATTTGAAAATAGAAAGATAGCCAGATAGATTGCTGTAAAATAGCAATAATGGATATAACACAAAGTATTTCATTCGCAATACTTTTCTGACAATATCACCAAATTTTAAAGTGGCTTTCCTTCTGTGTGGTCTTTTATTTGATCGATTATTGCTTAGGTAAGTCAATTCTACATAAGTGTTACCATAAAGTGTATATTTATTTCTGTGATCATCCAACTGAATTAAATGCTATCTGCGCTAAAACCACCTCAAAAAAGTTACTACGTCAAATTCCAAGTTTTATTTAGTATATATACTTAAATTAAGTAGGTGCCTAATGACTAAGCTTCCTTTCTGACAGCTACTAACATAACAAAAGGTAAACAAATTGCATTATTTTAATAACTCAATTAACTGAAATGCATACTGTAAACGGTTTCCCTACGCCTAAACGTGATATTTTTCCAAATATTTCTTAAATTCACTTTTATTCATAACCATAGGAAAGCTAAATTGTTCTTTTAAAAATTTTAAGTTCGAGCAAACTAGACATGTACGATTAGAATTTGGACTAACATTTCTATTGGCTAATTCATAAGTAAGATTTAAACGATTTTTAGCCAATTTATAACCCAATTAGCACTATCATGGCTTTATCATTTCAGAACATATTTGCCTTTTCTAAAATATTTGCTCTATAAATTCTAGCTCTAATTTAAATATTGGTTATTTCCTTTATCGATCGACACTACAATAAAAATGGTTTAAAAGTATTTGGCACCTTAGACTTAGCAATTTTCTACTATTGATATCAATTGATTTTATCACAATCGAAAGTATGTAAATTAAATTGAGCAAAAAAAGTAGTGTTTTTTTTTTGAATCAAATAAATTATCACGTTAAGGATTTTTTACGGAAAAAAGTTGGAAATAATAATTATTTTCTTTTGCTGCCATCTGATCCGTCTATTTAGCTTTATTTATAAACAATTGATTTATAGATCGATATTTTTCTCTCATAATATTTCTCTCTTAGCTAGACACGATATTAAGTCGATTCATATCTAATGCAGCTTTTCGTTCCTTTTTTTTTATTTAAATTAGGATTCAAACATTCAACAACTTTATACCCTGCGTATACGTAATCTCCAAAAGGCCCTCAAATTAAGTATACGCCTCATGTGACACATTTTTAGCCTATTTATATCATTTAAACTGATAAATAAGCCAACTTACTCATTTTATTCCCACTTAAGTTAGCGCACATAACTTACTCACATTTAGCCCATTCATTGTAGACATTTTGTCCAACCAGTAGTAGCTTCTTCTTTTCCCTCTTGTTTAAGGCAATTAAGATGTCTTTCCATACAAGCTTAGTTAACTATCCTCTTGAATTATGGTCAAAAAATAGTTTAGCTAGTGAAAACGATTAAAGAGCAATTCATGAATATGCAAAGGGGATGAAGGGGGAGGGAAGAGGAAATGCGTGAGATTTTCTTTTCAGGTAGCATGCCAGCAGGCAATTAGATCAATGCAATTTTCATCACATCGCATAGCATATGTATGCGAGTGTGTGAGTTGATCGAGAGGAGAAACGAGACGACGACGAATCACAGCAAAGGCAGGGCTATGTGTGTGCGTGCGTGCGTGTGTGTGTTCATTCAACTGGTTTCCAGCCAAATTCCGTAACGAACGACAATAACGACTCGACTGTCGCTTCTGGGTTTCCCTGCTGTCGCTGTCTCTGTTTCGATAACAAACGCCTCTGTCGCAGCGAACTATTATCGATAGGCGTGTGTGTGTTTGTGTGTGTGTGTTTGTCTCTTACGGTCGTTGCTTCTCCTTCTCCTTTACTGCGAGTTGAGTTAGGTTGAGTTTCAGTTCTCAATTGTCGCTCGAACGGTCAACAAGCCAAAACAGAATTGTGAATTGTGTGAATCGGATCTGGTGGATCGTAACGGAATTCTTAAACGATTTCACGCACAAAACTAATTAAAAAACTCGCGACGTACCCCAAAGTGGTTGTTAATTAAAAGTGCAAATTGTTGTCTGCAACCAAGCAAGCAAGCGAAAAAAAACAACCAAAAGCCTCTCAAAGGTAACCAAAAACCTCCTCAACTAAAGCGATTCCAATTCCTTTGCCTTTTATGTCGCGCAATCTCTCCCAAGCGGGCAATTTTCCTGCTCTGCAAGATCGCCAAAGCGAACCGAACCGAAGGAAAAAAAAAACGTTTTAATTAATGCTGAAGAGTTCCTTTGGCAGTCATGTGACAGCAGATCATAACAGAGTGACTAGAGGGGACGGGGGTTTGGGGGAATGTGCAGTGCAGAATGTGTGAGGAAGTCATCAAACTGTGGGGTGGTCCCCACAGAACAGAGAACAACCTCTGCCAACTGGTTCTAACGACGTTTCTTCATTTATAGTAATTTATCGCGTTGAATTCTGTTTTTGGTTTGGAGAGGAAAAAAAAAGTCGCAGATATGGATTCCAATTCTCGTTATGAATGGATCTCTTAACAACTCTATTTAAGTCGGAATACTCACTACATACACACACACTCACACACATACACTTTTATCTTGTTCTGGCTAATTCTTATCTGGTTAATATCTTTTTAAGGTGCTACTTGACATTTTCAATTGATTTATCAAAGATAAACGTGTGATGAATGCTTGTCATATATTATTTAGATGCTAACTAATTGGTGATCAGTTCTTAAATCACAGCGAAACAGCTTTTTTAAGACTGAAAGATATTCCAACTAAATTGGGGAATACAATATCACAACGAATGTAGTGTGTGATCCATAGTTTTATAGTAATTCACTATTTTGATATCGTGGTATATAAATTTGTTCCTAAATGGACATCTTTATCTTGATTTTGTCTGTACATTCGAGTGGCCGAAGGATAAATCCAGTTGCCAGCCCACCTAACGCTTAGTTCGACACACAAATACCATCAATAATCGTAGCAGTAAACTTCTATGAAAAAATACTTGTTTAATCACCTTTTTTTACTGGAGAAAGAAAGACAGGAATTTTGAACTGATTGATAGTAAAATTCCATTCTCATGTTGGGAATGGATTGCTAATCATTTTTGATCTCCCTTGAGATCACGACCCTTTCTTCTTGTGGGCTGCTCTTGTTCTCCTTAAAAGCGCTCATTATTCAAAATTTTGCCCTTATTCAAATACTTGTGTCATGCTAAAGTTATAATTTACATACATAAGATAGCTTGGGAGGAATCTCTTAAAAAAACATCCTAAAAAGATATTTATCAATGTCACTATTTGTTAAGGGTTATTAGAATGTTTGGAAATCTATTCATAGTCAATTTTTAAAATATATTTTACTCATTTCGTTGTCTCAACATAGATTTGGTTTTTCTCGAAATGTATACTCAAAATCTGCACTATATTAAAGGGGAAACACATAGGAATACTGATTTTTACTGTTTTTTATGATAGGAAGAATCAATTGGAATTAAACCAAATTTTAGAATCACATTATATTTTTGAAAAAAAATATTTCAATTGATTTGCCCAAAAAATATCGGAACTAAAGATTTCCGTTCAGATCTTACAGGTTCAAATTTTAAATTTATAATGCATTTACCTCAAATTATGCAACAATAATGAAAATTACAAATTTAATAGGTGTTTGGAAAAAATTAATTATTTACAATTTTTTTGTTGATTATGCAATAAAAAATACTCTTAACAATAAAAAATACCAGGTTTATAGTCTTCGTAACATAATAAAGAATCAACTGGCAATATTAGTAATTTTAAAAAACTTCGATTGAAAAGGAAATCTCCATAATCTAGAGAAGATTAATTATGAAAATTTTTTTTGCATTTACTTCGTTATACGTAGTAGGATTATGAAAAGATATTTCCCAATTTCCATATATCAGCTATGCCGATCGTTTATCCTTTTTTGGTCTTAACTGATCGATCAGCATCTTTCATCGATTAATAATCTTTTTTTCTCTAATAACTGTTTTCAATTCACGATATCTTCCGGATTTGCAAATTGGCTAATCAAAAAACTGACAGCGACTTTGAGATGACCACACACAACAAGAAGATCTAAATGCATAGCCAACTGTCAGTTGAGACATGACATGACAGATGACAGATCAAATGACAGAACGAGACAGAGAGAGAGATGACATTCAAAACATTCAAAAAATGCGGATCATTCGAATCATTTAAACATAATTAAGCAGTTAGTCAGCCTTTCGATACTCTCTCTCTCTCTCTCTCTGCCCGTTACTGTCTCTCTCCACCTCTCTCACTTGAATTGAGACATCAATTGAAAGTTATGTGGCAACCATATTTGGTTATGTATAGAGGAAATGTCTGTGTTATGTATATATAGAATGTTATAATTATAGGTTCGCGCCAATCATTTGAGCTGCTGCTTCCTCAAGCCAATTCAGAAAATATCGAAACAAGAATCAGCCGGATTTCAGCAGCTATACACACACACACACACACACTTCCAACACAAATATGTATTTATTTAGATTGATTGAAAGAGATGTGCAATTATTTAAGTTTATTTCTCATATTTTTGTTTTCGACATTTTCCCAATCAATATTAATAAAATTGAGAAACGTTTCAAATGTATACAACCAATATACATATATGTATATATATAAAATTTTTCCTTTTGGTTTTATCGTTGTGATTTACAAAATACTCTCATTAGTCCCGACTGACACGATATGATCGATCGCCGGAATGGTCTAGTCGAAGGCAATTGATCGGGTCTGATAACAAAAGTTGAATATCAGTTTTAGTTCATTTAATTTTAGTTTGCTAGTTTGTTCAGCCAGTTTATTTAGTTGGTTGGTTAAGCTGGTTGGCTGGTTACCTGGTTGGTATCTGGCATTAAATGTGCTCATTTTGAAGCTCTATCTATGGCTACCCATGGAGACACCGGACACCGCAAATTGGCAAAAAATGAAGGCTCAGCCAATTGGCATTAACTGCACGTTCGATCAATTAAAAAAACCTTCATATATACTACAGCAGGCAGGCGGAACGAAATAAAATGAAATGAATTGAAATCAAATCAAATAAAATGTACCAAGTGCAGCAGCGGCTAAGGAAAAAGGTGAAAATTCTATCAAGGTGCAAGGCCAGAAAAACAATAAAGATAAAATCGGAATTTTATAGCTGCTATTGTCTAAGTTATAACAACTGTAAAGAGAATATAAAAATTGCAGTTGTCGAATTAAATGTTTTTTTTTTAATCGATTACAAGTTAAATCTAAATGGATCCAAAAAAAACACTCAACGAATCAGCAAAAACGATCTGAAAAGGATAAAAACTTCTCGTTTGTTCATGACTTGGATGTCCTTACAAGGAAAAATCACGAAAAAGTCTTCGACTAGGTCAAAAAGTTTGACGAATATTAGTGAATATTATTAGTAACGAGTTCTTCTTTCAAACTAGGCTAGATTTAGGTTTTTTTTTACCAGACGGGTTTGCCACAGGATGATTCAAGCAAGAAAAATAGTTTGAGTAGAAAGATCTGAAAAAGGACATAATGTTAATAATGTTTTTGCGATATATCGATAAACCATTCGATAGCTCTTCTGATATACACGAAATCGATTTATAAATTGACGGTATTATTTGACTATTTTCTGAAAGAAAGATAATTTCCTAACCCCCTTCCCGAAGTTTTTTGTTCCTACATCGGTCAGTGACTTCTTTGTCTATGTCGAATTTGCTTGCCCATCCTTGGGAATCATTAACAGGATTCATCTAGCTGGTTCGGAACTTTCTTAGCTTTTCCATTGATATGTAATTTTTTGGAATATATTTTTCGCATACTGACATAATTTTATGGGATTTGAAGAAAAATCGAAATTGAAATAGCTCGTTTAATATGTAGGTCACTTGTTTTATTTGATATTGTATTTAAATAGCCTCGATTTAAATTGTTTATCTACCGTGATCATCATTATAATGACACACTAATTGCGCTTAATAGTCATCAACACACACACACTCGCACACACACGCAGAGTGGCAGAGAGATCGTGATCGGATTGTGAGCTGTCATCTGTCTAGATTCTAGAATTTAAGCTAGACATGCCTCAAGCATGCGGCTCCCTAAATGGCCAGGCGACAAATGCTGAAGTTTTTTGTGTAAACAATATTTAAACAAATATAGCCAATCCGACCCCCCCCCCCCCCCTCTCTCTCTTTCTCTTCGTCACACTATATTGCCTGCCCTGTTATCAGTTTTTGGCATGAATGAACTCCGGAGAATCGCACGATCGATTTGATGTTAATACCCTCGACTTGTTTGCCAAGCTGCGTCGCTTGATGGTGTTTGACATTAAGAATTACCGCAAATTAATTAAGCAAAACAACCGCACAAAAAAATGTTACGAACCTGTTTCGACAAAAAAATGTTGCCCAGAGTTGCCACCCCACTCGCGCTCGCTCTGTCTCTTTCGTTCTTTCACGCAATGCTAAAAGCCATCATTTAAATGACAATAAAAATATAAAATCATTTAAAATATTACGTAGAGATGAAAACAAATTGCACAAGTAAATTGTGCTTAAGTGGAACCAAAAACAAAAAAACAACCGATCACAATGAACGTATTTATTTTTATTGAAAAACCATGTGGGCTCAGTAGAGTAGAGTATAGTAGAGAGGGAAGGGCTAGATAATGCTGAAGGATAGATGGTGGGACGGGGAAGGGAGGACAATGGGGGCAATATATTTTTTTGAGTGGCCTGTCAATTGTTCTATAAATAACATTTCCAACGCCGCTCTCTTGTGTCAATTTGCTTGAATATTTTGCCATTGTTTCAGTTTTCAGTGCCTCTACACACACTATTCCACACTTTTCCGTCACTCAAAACTCAAAGTCAGTCGAGAAATTGCATTTAGCAAATTTGCGGGTAATTAAGTGCGGTAATTGGCCCAACAACATACATACAACAGACAACTGACTGAGAGAGATAGAGAATGGTGGTGCGGAGGGGAATACCCTTCCCCCCTCCCCTTCACTTACAATGCCAATTCCCTGCGAATTGTTTATGGAGTGTGATGTACTATAAATAGGCACACATTGGCATACAAATCGACCATTAATCGTGCCGGCTGGCTGTGCGATCATTAAAATGTTAATGTGTATCTAATGTGATCTTTAACTTAAGTTTTTTTTTTTCGTTTTTGAAGTCAAGTGTCTCTCGTCCCAAAATCAAGGTGGGATCCACTCAACTTGAGCAATATCAAATCATATTAATGTACAAACGAAACGGATCTCTTTAGTATCTTATCGTTAACTTTTTATATATAGCAAGGTAATGATTTTGCAATTAATTCCAAGTGATCTTTATACAGATCTCTCTCATCAATATGAACAGATCGATGTCATTACTTCATTTACATAAGTTACACCTTAAATTGTGATCGTTATGACATCTATTTTTTAAACAAAGTTATCTTTTATTAGTCATAAAAAAAATTATGAGAATTGAATTTTACCTTATTTAGCCATTACATTTGATTTAGTTAATATTTTTAGGACACATTTTCAATTTATATTTTTATGTCAAGCTAGAGATCTTAGCTAACTAAATTATTCTGAATGCATAATGTTTTTCTAGAGTAATAAATTTGTTCAACTACAAAAAATGGGGCCAACCTCCTTAAATATAGACAAGAAGGGAATTTATTTATACTTGAAACTTTTAGTGGTACAAAGAGCAGTGCCAAAAATTAAACTAAGCAAAAAGAAAAGTGGCAAATGTAAGACTCATGTTTTAAATGATTTAATTATTACCTATATAAAAGATGCTCTAGTTTTTCTTACTTTTTATAGGATTTTCATGACAAGCATGATCAGTTATTTTTGTTTAATGTTTAGACTATTTCTATCTTTATTTCTCTTTTTTACTCACTTCTAAAACACAAAATATGCCCACTCATTCAGGTTCTTCTTCAACTAAGAACCAAACCAAAAAAAAAAAAAACCTGACACACTCGTTTATAGTTTGTTTTTTTTTCTTTATAATAATTTTTGTTTATAACTTACCCAGTCCATGTTTAGGTTTTCAACTTGTTTTATTTTTAGCTTCTCTCATTCTATTTGAATTATTGTCTAAACGTGGCCAAGAGCAACAGCAACAGCAGCAGCAACAGTAACAACACAAAATATGTCAAGAAGTTGTCTGTGCCAGTTTTATTTACCATGTTGTGGTTTCTATTTGGCATATAAAGTTCTATTAGAGGCGTTATCAGGGCACAAGGGGTTGCTAGGCGCGGCTGTCATGTTAACTCAGATAGTCCGCCGAATGGAGACATTCAAGTCATGTAATGTGCCATTCGTCGTATATCCAAAAAGCCCAAAAAAAAAGAACCAAATGCCAAAAGAACCCAATGATAAGCAAGAAAAAAACACACATTTAGCTATGCGATTGTCTTGCCAAGAAGCGAGGGGCCAAATTGTCTTATCTTTGTAGTACTAAACCGGAAATTTACTCAAAATTAATAATTATTCAATGTTTGCATTATGTTTTGAGCTTTAAATATTTTTAAATATTTTAAGATGAGCTAATGTTGAACGAAACATGTCAAATTTTATTTGCGAAAACTTAAATATATAAACCAAATATATGAAGATGAGCAAACCCTAAACAAAAAATAAACAAAATAATTTATAACAATTTAAATTAGTTTGTTGACTTGAATTATAATAAAATGAAAGTAGTTTTAAAGCGACCTTTCTACCCTAAGCAGTTGACTCTGATTCTATGCTTGTGGCTCTTCTTTGCTTAAGTAGTTGTAATTCCCAACTAGTTTTAGCCTTTAGGAAGAATTTTGTGTTGGTCATGACCTTGAGCGGGTTAATTTTAATAATATACAAAATATAAACAGTTAAATACTTTGCCACTTTTAATCATGTTACGTTTTTAGATTCTAAGAGAGAAAGCTAAAATAGCCTATAAATATAAATTCTACAAAGATTATCAAAGTCCACTTCTCTCTCTCTCTCTTTCTCTCTATTTTAACACGCTCTTTCTCTCAAGAGTTCAGTTATTCATTCAGTCAGTCAGCTGTTGCTCTGAATTTCCCCTGCCAATTGTAATTCAGTTGAGACAGCAAGATTAACCACCGATTAGATTTCATATATATATTAAATATTATATGATGTTTCATAAATTTATGTTATTTCCCATGATATAATAATAATTTATTTGAATTGCTTTCTTGTGTTTTAGGGCTTCCTTCCATCTTGTGAACAAATTCCTTCTGGCGGCGGTTCATATCGAAGGCCGCCTGGATGCGTTTTTGCTTTGATCGGCTGTGCTTTGCCACAAAGCGGCCAGCCACAAATCGCCAAAGTCAAACCAATGAGGAACCACAGTGCACCAGCTTCATATCAGAAATAGATGCACCACACACGCCAGCACCATCCACAGCACCACCTGCATCAACAGATCCGTCAGTTAGTAATCATTTCTATGCGGACTATCAGAAACTGCAACCGGCGATAATCAATAACAGAAGCGAGGCCAAGCCACCGGACATAGCACCACCATCACTATCACTACCACAACCACAACCGCAGTTGCCCGCAACACCACCCATACCACCCGTAGAACCTCCAACACCACCGACATCTCAATTGCCGTTGCGTCTATATCGTCGACATAGCAGCGCCGAAGATCAACGAACGGCGGCAGCGACGCGGACGACGGCGACGACGACGACGACGACGACGACGAGAAAATCTCCGAGCGAAGCGACGCCGTTACGAAGAGCCATCAGTATGCAGCAACAGGAGCCGAATGCCAACTATCATCAGTTTCCCAGCGACTTGGGGCTGATCAACAACAACGCTGGTGCTGGACCCATCGTTATCAACACCTCCAACCCCAACAACAACATCAACAATAATCCGAATCAGCTCCTAGGCTCGGGCATTGTCACATTGCCCGCTACCAATTTGGGTCTGTTGGGTCTGGAGCATACCTCAGCGGGTTTACGTCTAGTGCCGGCGCCTCCGCCTCACTCCGATGTCCTAACCCACACACTAATCTATGGTACACCGCCGAGTGGAACCCTGCAACAGCTTCACACGGATCCCCGGAGTCTGCTGCATCAGCAGGAACTGCAGCTGCAGCAACGCTATCAACAGCTCCAGCAATTGCAGGCACAAACGCAGGGATTCTATACGGCGACAGGGAGTCCGGTTCTATACCATCATCAGCAGCATCACCAGCAGCAGCAACCACTGCCGCCGCCGACGACAATACCAACGCAAACTCAACCTCTGCCCATACCCGGATCACCGGTGTGTCATTCACCCACAGTACCACCACCAAATTCCTTAGCCTTGGCCCAGCAAATGCAGGGGCTGCGCATATCGTCAGGCTGCACGCCCGACACCCCCTCTCCGGTGGGCATGGCGGATCCATCGGCATCCCTTACCTACATAGCCGCCACTCCGCAAGAGGAGCGCTTCATTCAGATTATTCAGGCCAAGGATTTAAAGATTCAGGAAATGCAGCGAGCGCTGCAATTCAAGGATAATGAAATCGCCGAACTTAAATCGCACTTGGATAAATTTCAAAGTGTCTTCCCCTTTAGTCGGAGCAGTGCGGCGGGTTGTGCTGGCACTGGAGGATCTGGAGGTAGTGGTTCCGGTGGAACAGGTGGATCTAGTCCGGGACCAAGTACTGGCACAGGCGCCACACGGAAATCGGGTCAAACGTTTCAACGACAGCGAGCTCAGGGCATATCAGCGGAACCGCAAAGCGAATCATCGGTGCTATTGGAGCATGTCAGTTTTCCCAAATATGATAAGGATGAGCGGTGAGTGTGCTACAATGTTATTGTTGTTGTTGATGTGGTTGAGATTGTTATTAATGATAAGCATGCAAATGCGGGTGATTATGGGTCGAATCATGGTTTCGTTTACGATTTAGCTTCAATTTCGAACGGTGTAATTAGTGAAATGGCAAAAAAATCTAGTAACCGTTTCTATTTTAAATTTTTTAAATATTGCTTGAAATTTAGTAAATCTAGACGCGAATAACGTTTAGCCTAATTGGAACAAAGCAGAATAGAACTGTCTAATAAGAGAGTGGAACAAACAACGATACATGATAGGAATCATACAGAAATGGAACTAACTACATTTGAAAGAATTTCATTATAAAAATAAAATTGATGAGGAAAATTAGAGCCATAGGAATTTTTTATTTTCTAACGATCTAATTCAAACATTCATTAAATAACTTGTATGCCTTTGCATTCTGTATGCGGAACAAAATGGAATGAAACAGAGTACATACATTTGACAAAAATGACTCAGTTTTAGTGTTGCACAGGGTATGTGGAACAACTAGAATAGAACAACCACTTATTTCTGACAGTTTCTTTTCCCATTAATTAAATATCAGTTCTTAATTATTTGCAATCGTTTCGAAAATAATACCACTCACTTCACATTCTGAAATAAATATGCCATATTTGACTTTTGAAATCCTAGAAAATCTTATTAAAATTCGACATATTGCTTAATTTGGCATTAATTTTTCCATGTTGAATACTAAAGACCAAATATTCCAATGATTTGATGAGATTTCGCAAATAAGAACACAAATTGATTACACTAAATTTAATTTCTCATTCGCCTCTGCTCGCTTTCTGCTATTTTGAATCGTATAAAAAAATACATATATAAGCACATATATATTTTTATATGGTAGTCTGCCGATAATCATCAGCATTAGCGTCAAGCAGGGCGATCTATAATCAATATAGAAAGCAATGCCCTCTCTCAGGTCTACGTCTCTCTCTATGTCTGTGACATTTTGTCGCCTGTCCCCGAAATGCGTTTATTAAAATGCCCGTTGACAGTTGCCAGCGAATGAGCACAAAAAAATGGCCTTGATCGGTGTCATCCTATAGACACGATGCCAACTGGTAGCCCACTGTCCGCTTGGGAGCACGCTTCATTGCGTCATTTCGAATATATTTTTTTAATAATAATTTTTATAACTGAAAAAAGCCACAAAGAGAACAGAAGAAGATATATACGATAAATTCGTTCTGTGAAAATGCGTGGGTGCTGACCAATCTGTCGACTTTACACTTTTCACACTTACTGGAAGTCATCCCAGCGGTTTTTGTTTTTCTATTTTTTGTGCTTTTGTTGTGTTCATGCGAGAGGGGAAACATAAAAACCCAAATATTTATTTTACCATGTTTCCCCTCTCCTTGGCAAACAGTAAAAAAAAATTAGCGACACGTGGGGAAGAAAATAAAATTTCAATATCATTGCAACACACAAATTTTCTCAAAAACAAATGCTAGAAAATTGCAAAAAAATTGCGTTGACATAAGCAGAAAAATAAAACTAAAATATATAGAAATAAAATTGTGGGTCGGCCGCCGCCAACAATTTAGACTTTTTAATGGGGTTGCTTGGAGTCTCTGGCGGAGCACTCTGCTTGTATCTCTATGGCGAAAATCTACAGCCGCTTGGGGCACTGCGTGTGTGCAACAGGACATTTTTTGACACTTGCATGGCATAAATTAAAAGCGCCGTAGGCCTTCTACCTCTTTGCTCCACATAGTCCAAAATGGAGTTCGAGTTGAAGTTGTTCATGTCTTTTGTGGCCAATTTTACACCACGCAACTGTCGCGCACTGCTCCACTGGAGTGTGGAGCTTTCAACGTGGCCATCTAATAAATAATGCCAGAAAATTGCGCGAAATTGCCATTTGCAGGGGGTCGCATGGGTAGTCGGTACTTGCTATGTATAAAACTTTTTAAAAGGCGGCATAGACTAATGCAAATGCTGGCAAAATCAAATAAATAAACTTCTGCACTTTATCGATAACAAATACAGATAAAATAAAACAAAACCAGTTTACGATATGTAGATATAAATTTGTTGATTGTTGGAGGCGCTGACAGACCTTTGACAAAAATAGATAAGAATTCAACTAATTGAATTCAAACAGGCAATGAAATTTTGATTCATACACCGATTTAATTGTGTCGTTCAAAGTACGACTAATGAAACTAAAAAGTTGACTCATTAAAGCCAAATTTGAGATTTCAGAAACATTCCTAAAAACAGGAAGTTTGTTGTACACTAATTAATAGGACTCATTTATGCTGTAACTTAGTTTCTTTTAATTTTAATAGGTTTAAGCCGACACATTATATGGTAAAAATGAAGAAATATGTATAGATATGTATTATTCTACAGTTGCTTTTCACACGCAATTTTCAGATTATCTTTTTAGAAAAATCTTCGCAGCTGCTTTAGAATATTCATAACATATCACAGATTAATACTCACATTTTTTTGCAATTGTTTTTTATTCCGAAAATATCACTTTTACTTCCAACAATTTTATTTGAAACAAAAACCGAGCCTTACCTTACCGAGCCTTGTGTGATCACTAATCATATCCATTTAACTACAAAAATTTGAACTAAGCAATAGGACAATGGATCTTGAATTAAATTTATTTTGTATAGACGGCATCACCTCTTTTAAAATTGTAACTACACCAAAAAGTAAGCAAAAATATCAAACATTGCAATTAATGAGTCAAAATGAGAAATATTATAATACCGAAAAGTTAAGTATAACTTAGAAACTTGGAACTATTAGTCATAGTCATGGAAAAACTGAATGAACAGCTGATGAAAAGGAAAGTGATTAAACACTTCTTTGATAGAAACATAAAATATGAGTCAGATAAATAAAGTGGTTTAGTTTAAACAGTTAGTTACTTAGTTATAAAATATACAAAATCTTTATTAAAATTCTTGTGGTCTTTGTAGAGTTGTGTTTGCTTTATTCTAAATTTCTAATTTTAAGTCAGTTTAAAAATAAGACAAAGTATTTTGAAATTAACAATCTAAAGTTCACATTAGACAGAAATAATTATAATAAAATGAACCAGACTCGTATTTGGACATTAAATTATTTTAATTAACTGCAGTTTAATGCATTAAATGCAGTTATTAAAGAATTTACATTTTTCAAATTTTTCCAATCAAATTATCAAGCAATCAACACTCAATTTATAGGCTGACAGTTGAGCATTGATTGTCCTCCACACAAGTGACAGTGAATATACTCATAAATGTACTCATATCTGTAGCTTGAATATATCGCGCATATATCAGGCCTATCTCAATCTCATTCGCAATTCGCAGTCACAGATCAGGCCAGGCCAAGCCCCACCCAGCTGGCGTAAAGAGCAAATGCCTTACGCCACTTTGTTTTATTGTCAACTCTCCTCGTGTGTGTGTGCGTGTGTGTGTGTGTGCCGCCTTTAATAACTATTTGCACTTTCAATTTTTGTGTTTCCGCTGAAACCAACGCACCCGCATCTAAGTAAACTCTCGAGAGTGAGATCTATCTCTAGGGAGGTGGAAATTGAGGTGCAGTCTTGTCTGTCGATGCCTTGGCACACATATTCTCAAATCAAGTCAAATTTACGCACAAATATAGTCATATAAATGGTTATAGCTTCCGACTGCGACAACCTGGGATACGAGTATGAGTCGCAGTCGGAGACGGAGTCGGAGACGAAGTCTCTCGCCCCGTAGGTCTAATTGAGGCTATTAATTGTTTTGCCTGCTACGCCACCAAAACGCATTTACGCATAAATAACAACACAAAAATCGGTGCAAATCCAAAGCCCCGGGGGCACCAATGTATCTCTATATACTCGAGAACTCGTTTGAGGGGGAAATCTAATACTGGTCGCTTCCTAGTGCGCGAGAGAGTCGTGACTTGAATATCGTTTACTTGTTTTTATTAAATTTTAATTGTAAGTGTTGTGCGCTTTTTCTGTGTGTGTGGTGTAACCCAAAAATAACCCGCCATAACCAAAAAACAAACTCAACCACCTGCCAAACAGGCACCAGAGGTGGTGGTGGTGGTGGCGGTGCTGGTGCTGGTGCTCTGGTGTCTGTCTGCCTGTCTGACTCTACCCACTCCAATTTGAACTCATCATCTTTGCACCGACATATTTTGTCTGCCTTGTGGCTGGTCGGGGCAATCTGGTAGCCAACTTTTCTCACTTCATTTAAGTGCCTCTGAGCATGCGCAATGTCTTTTACAAATTGGGTGAACGCGCGAAAATCCATCCAAAAAACAAAATAAGAAAACAAAAATATTATCGACGACAGCCTAGCTACGCCTTAATGCCTCATTTGGATGCTGTTAATGCACTGGCAAAAAATGGAAAAATCAAAACAAATATCTTTAAATATGAAAACTATTCACAAATATGGATTATCCAATGTTTTTTATTAATTTGTACATATTTTTTTATAATATTATAAGTAGTCCTTATACAAATATAATTAGTCTAGCTATCATACCCTGCGTATACGTTATTATTGACAAACAAACATTTTGTAAAAAAAGATTTGAGCTAAATTTAAAAAGCATCTTGATGGATATTTAAACTAACAACAACTTAAGATTGTCAGCTTTTTGTCTGTCACACTTATATATACTTATATTGGTTTGGGGAATTATCATGAAAAAAGTAATTTGCTTTACCAACAAAAATAGTACAATTCTATATCGACAGGTTATAAATTTTTGTTTATAATTAGCTTTTCCATTTTCTATCTTGGCAAATTACAATTCAGGATTGATTTGTAGCTTCAATAGTTTCTATTCATTCTATTTTAGTCTCTCTCTCTCTTTAGTCTCGCTGCTTGTACGCTTGCAACGTTACAGATGGAGCTAACAGACGAAAGTTGAGAAAGAAATATTGGGGAAAGACAATATCAATTTAATAAATATATCTAAAGTTTAAAAAGTTAAAGTTTTTCTTCCATTACCAACACAATGTTTACATCATGGTCATACATGGTTGCATTTGTTATCATTTTCACTTTGATACTTTTATGTATGGAAAAACAATCATTTTATCCACTAAGGGCTTTATTTAGTAAGTATGATCGAGAAACATTTCCAATGAAAATAATTTCAGCAACGACTTGGATGTACCCTTGCAAAATATATCGTTAGAAATATCCCAGGTAGTTATGTATAAGTAGATCTATATATATCACGTCGGGTTCACCACAATTCATAATTTTAAAAGTAGAAGAAAAGAAAAGGGAGTCGCATATAATGATAAGACGATCTAATCGAAAAGAAGCAAAATATAGTTTAAAAGTAACTACAAAGTGAGCATAAGATTGATTACATAGCGTTGGATAGAATTTTGTTATTTATTTTCTATTAATTTTAAACATTTTAAGCAGGTTTAATCTGCATACTTCTAGTTCTTGTACTACTACGAATTCTTACTAACTTAATGTATTAAATTTAACAATTGTTTCGAATTATTATCTTAGAGTCAAAGTTATTTTTGGTTACAGTTGTCTTTTTGAAAAACTCTGTGTTTTTTCTCTCAGTGTAGCTTTAATTAATCAGTCTGAGCTAAGCTCTGCCTCTGCAGCCAGCCTGGGCCAAGTTGTCAAATACGCTGACAGATAAAGTCATTTGACATTTACAGGCATTGGCAACATAACTTCTCTACATCTCCTCCCCCCGCCTCCTCTATATAACCCTGCTTGCACCCACTGTGTCGTTAGGGAGGGGAGAAGGGGGTGGGTATACTGTGTCATGCCAAAGCATACAATTTTCAAATTTGTTTTAATTTCATATCGGTCGATTGGGCGCATGCCAACATCAATTGTGGCCTAACAATTTTTCTTGCAACGGCAACGGCGGCAACATCGGCAACTTGTTGAATTTTCGTGTAAGCCAAAACTGGTAGACTAGATAAAACGATTTATATATGTCAGCTTGAAAATTAATTGGCCTTTGCCAGAGCTAACTCATAATTCTTAAGAGTCAGAGAGTCAGAGGCTCATGCCTCATTTTGGTACTTCCAAACCAATTGACAGTTACAATAAAAAAAGGCTTAAAATTCCATTTAATTTATCGATTTGCCCATTTACTACTTGCAGCTCCCGTGAGCTTATCAAATCTGCCATATTGGATAACGATTTCATGAAGAATTTGGACCTTACGCAAATTCGCGAAATTGTCGATTGCATGTATCCAGTTAAATATCCAGCCAAGAATCTAATCATCAAAGAAGGAGATGTCGGCAGCATTGTATATGTCATGGAAGGTAAGTTTTTGAACCATTAAAAATTTATAATTAATATTTACTAAGATCAGCAGAAGTAAAGGTCGATCAATTTATCAATGCGAAACCTAATTAGTCAATTAGGTACACAAATATAAATAGTGACATGCAATAAGGTATGAAAGGATCTTCATCCACATAATCGTATGTTTCGGGGAAATGTAGAGGAAATTAGGTAAACGGCAACTTCTACATACTACAAAACAAAACTGTGTGATAAATTTATAAAATTGCTCGAACTTAGATCGAGACGTTAAACACATTTTGTAGGTGTTGTAAAACTAAGGAAAATTGTGAATCTGGGATTTATAGAATACCTCCGAAATATCTTTTCAGAAATTATCGCCTTTTTTTTAGAATTTATAGCCGTTTTACAACACTAATTCGTATTGAGGACCAATTTTATTATTTCAACATAACAAAGTTTAGTTGCTTTCTCGTCGAATTAGGTATATTATTTTAATATCGGATGTAAATGGGCCTAGCTTTATTTACTTATTAAAAATCGGATTAAAGATTTTAAAGTTAGTTGGCTAAGTATTTGTATATGTTTATTTGTATTTGTATATGTTTAGTATATGTTTAAAAGAATATTTTGGGGTGTCCTGAATATTTGTCGTACACAGTTTTTCATAGTTTGACTATTTCTACAAGATGTTTGATTTCTCGAACCAAGTTCGAACTATTTTGTGCGTCACACTGTAATTAATCATAAAGATGATTGAAAAATCATTGATGATAATGTGCCAATGTGCAACACTATTGGTATTAAATGTGTCGAATAATAATCTCGTTTGCTAAGTAATTCAGCACTGTCTGCTGAGATGCTAAAAATTTTTAAATACGATCTAAATAGATTTATCTAAAACGTGTGCCCTTTTAAGTATGCTGTACATATTTACGTCTCACTAGATTACACCTCCGCAAAGTATGCAATGGGTTTTGCTAAGAAAATTCCAAACTGCATTGCTTTTGGATGTCTTGAATTTCGATCGCCCACTCTTAAGATCGTGCAACTAGTTGTGGCAGATAAGACACTGAGTGCACGTGTGTGCCACACCCACACATCTGCCAGATGGGAGGGGGAGTCGGTAAAGGGGGGAGGTGTGGAGATAAGTTCAAATGCAGCAAAATGCCTTTTGCCATATAGCAAAATGTCAGTAGACAAATAGTTTACGAGTTTCTTTCTCAAGTTGGCACGTTTTAGTTTTATTTGCTAGATTTTTTTCTGGGTGTGCTTTAGGTTTGGTCGTTTTATAATTGTTGCTTTAAATATTTGCACGGCAAAAGGCGTTTGGGACTGGGATTGGGTTTCGGTTTAATTTTGGTTTCTTCGTGCCTGAGGTTCAACGGGTTTCTACAAGTTTATTGCGGCTTTTCGCTTTGCTTTGCTCTTTTCGTGTTAATTTAGTCTCCGTCTTAATTTACGTATTAATGTTAGCATTTTAATTGCGTCAGAGAGGGGAGTAAATTGCATTAGATGTGATGTGTGTACATATAACAAAACAAAAAAAAAAAAAAAAAGAAAATCATAAAAATTCACAACTAAATTATACACTATGAGAATGAGTCGCACAGCAGTAGCAGCAGCAGAAGGAAGGCTGACTGACTAGTGAATGCTGAATGCTGCTTCCTCAATCATGCAACACGTTGCTGCTTCCTTAATCCATCCACATTCACCGGTTGTGTGTGTTTGTTTGCAACAACACTCATAACCCGCTACTCGATTGGAGGAACAGATGTCACGGCAGCTGTCTCTAGGTCTCGGATTCCACACACTCCCCTCGCTCTCTCCCGTAATTCCCCTCCCATGGTCGATCTCTCTCACACATGTTTTGTGGGGGTTTGGGTCATTTAGTTTCGGTATATACCCTATATGCGCAGGAAATGGGGTGAAGCTTATTGATGATTATACAAATAGAAATACTATATTCTAAAAAAGAGAGCAGGAGATAAGGAATTGTGTGCCTGATTTGTATGGCCGATTGTCTGCCTTGGAGTCTAAACTTGAACAATGACGCAGTATCTAAGAAAAAATCAAATACTAAACTTTAAGTAAATTGTTGATTAGACAAAAAACTACATATGTATGTTTGTACATATGTACATATACAAATATATAAGTTCGCGTGTGCTTGGATTTATTAGGTTTATCAGAGCATTCGAATTGGAACGAATTGGAATGTACAGACTAAGAAAGTATCGTAATTAATGTTAATTGCCAAAATGAATATAAACTTTTACAATTCAAATCCATTTTTATGGTCAACATATGTTTGATAATTTTTCATACATTAAACTACATAGTAAATATGTGTGAGTATGTACAATATATAGTTCAAGATCTGTACTGAAGAGAAATGAAGTCAGAAAGTGCAAGAAAATCTATATGTATAGTAAGTAGGTATTAAAGCTGTAAAAGAAACTACAGCAGTAGTTGAAATGGAAACTAAACCTTAATCTAAATCGTGGCTACATAAAAAAGAAAACGTTATCAAACGCAAAAACTGCATTCATAACCTCAAGCCGTAATTCATTTTATCATCCGAATTATTTGCCTTTAAGGGTCTTAAACTAAATTTCTATAAAATATTAATGTTTATATTTTCCTACAAGATCGAGGTTAAGTACAAAGTGATGAAAAGGTATGGCCGGATAGTACTTTTCACGCTAGTCATTCACACTCTCTAATTTTACACAGTTTTATAAATAATTGAAGCTAAAACGCATTTAGGAATTTGGTATTTGTAAAGGTTATTTCTTGTTTTCAAATACATATGTAGAAAAACACTTAAATATCCGTAAACTAAATATAAAACTTTGATATTTGGACATCGTTTTGGGAGATGTCTTCCAATTTTAAATTTAAGCCAACAGACTCAACTTTATAGTAATGTATGCAAGCAATATGGATTAAAATATTTAAAAAGCGAAAAAAAAAAGTTTTAACTAGGCGCATAATATTACATATTTGCCATATTTAATCAACTATTTTTTAAACTAAAAATGGAAATTAGGGTACATTTTCTTAAAACATTGAGTGCAAACTTGTTGCAGTGTATTTTCATGTCGGCTTTAATCCACTTAATTAACACCTACATCAGCCTCACTTGTTTTTGTTTACCTCAATAATGAGTTTTTCGCAAATTCCGCTCTCTCTCTCTGCTTTTCTATCTCTTGGTCTCTCGCAGATGTTTGCTCTCACCCACAAGCAACAGCTGCCAGTACCTGAAATCTCTCCCACTATCACTCTCTCTCGCTCTCAGTGGCGTTCTCTCTCTCTCTCTACACTTGAAATCACAACCAGCATAAGCAGCACAGCATTATCTCAGGTCTCATTCGTTTTTCAGACCGCGCAACAGAGACACCGTGCGAGGCGCCTGCGCGCTTGGCTATACGAATTGCGAATAAAACGAAAAACCAACCACCCAAACAATATTTCCACCCCCGCCGCCACCGTCGCGTACTCGTTAAATGCGTCTCTTTGTGCAGTTGCAGTAGTTTGTTGTGTTTTTTTTGCATACTCTGTGTTTGTGTTTGTGTATGTGAATGTGCATTTGTATGCACGCTTCGTCGCGCGTTGGATATTACAACAACAGCCACAAAAACCAACAAAATAAAGTAGAAGAGAAATACTCAAGCCGAACAATTAAAATATTTTTAACACAATTACATCAGCAACAACAACGAAACTTCAACACCAACCAATTTGTTTATACAACGACTAAAAAAAAACTGTGCAAGAATTCTTAAAGAAAGAGAAGAAAAGAGTGGGGTAAAAAAAAGTGAAAGTGTTTTAAGCTGAAAAGAAAAAAAAACCAACTTAAGTTAATGCAAGTCTCGATTCCTTTCTATAGCACCAGCCGTAGGCGTAGCAAACATATCGACAGACAGACAGACGGACAGTGGGACAGACAGACACAAATACAACACACAAGAGACACACAAAGAGCAAAAGAGCAAAATGTTTCGATTGAACGAAAAGATCACTTGAAGAATTCCGGTTTTAATGTCAGTTTGGTCCGGCTGTCCGACTGTCTGGGCTGCTGCCGTTTGCCTCGTTCCGTTGATTTTGTTGTATTTTTGTCGGTCATTGGTCTGAAAAAACCCAAAAAAAAAAAATGAAAAACAGAGGGCCCAGTTGGTAACAATTGCACAGTAGTTTCAATACCCTAGCCCACATGTTCACATGTTCTATATAAGCTATAATTTTGAACAATCAGTTTTTTTGCTCGATCAGTTAGTTCCATAGTTAAACGATTTTTATTAAAACTCTATTCTTTTAGCATTCAAAAATGTTATAATTTGTGAATTACTAGTTTAGAAAAAAGTATTGATTAACACGTCGATCTTGAATTATCTTAGTTCAATTTTTACATCAATGTTAAAAAATAAACAGTCAATAATTTGAACGCCACAAAATCTAAAACTTTAATAAATCGCAATAAATTGTATGTCCCCTCAAAAAATCTTCAAGTTATCGATAAATTAAGATCCACAGAAAAATAGATTCTATTTTGACATTTCGAATATTCGGAAATCGATCGATTTTAAATCATGTCTTTGAATATAAGAAAACTGTTTATTTGACTAGATAATTTAATGACTATATACTATGCATATAGCTTGATAATATATTATTGACAGACTGAATAGCTAAGTTTATCAGCTATGGTCGATGTAAATGTATGGCAAGATGCAATACGACTGGTATCGAACACCTACATAGGTTTAAAGCTAGACCTTTTGGGACATCTCATAGCAAACTTTGAGATAAAGCCAATATACCCACTTCAAACAAAAACGACAAACGAATAACGTGAAATGGTTTCTGCTTCTTCTTCTTTTGCAAAAACATAAAGCCAAAGCTCCATAACCAAAACTCGTGAAAGAATGTTAAAGTGATTGCTAGAATTACTATATACATACATATATCAGATGGCAAAAAGAAATTCACTTAAAATGCGGAAGGCATGATAATGGCCAGAAACTTTGGAAAGAATCAGCTCAAGAAAAAATAGAAATCGTGTGAAATCTGGAAACGCTGCAAAGACACTAGCCTCACCCCAAAAACAACTGTGTTTAATCTGTGAATTCATTAGTATTTGATTTCTTCTACTACTAAAAGTCAACTCAAACTCATTTGTTTTAAATGCTTACTTAGTCTAGCTTGTTGTTGGAGCGTAGCCGCAGGCACTCTCACTTTTTAAATACAAGTTTTTTGTCTTTCATTTGAGTTTTGTTTTTGTTTTTTTTTCTTTTTTTCTCTGACATGCTAAATGAGTTGGGGCTTTATTTTTCAGTTGCATGTGATTGAGTAATCGTGTGTAGAAAACCGAGAGAGAGATAATTTCTTTGAATTGAAGAAAATTCCCTTGAAGACCAAAAAAACACAAATGATATGATAATAATGCTCAGATTTCCAGTTGAAGCATTTAATTCATATCAATCAACTCGAGATAGAGAGAGAGAGATCGGCTGTCAATTTCATTTGAAATGTGGTTTTACCCATCCGTATAGAATCCATAGCTTATCAGTGGAATGGGAATTTTTCTGTTGTCTTGAAATCAAGATCGTTGATATAACTGGCTAATTGTTGTATAAAGATTTGTGTGTTGAGATTTAAAAGTCAAGACCACATCGGTGAATAACAACAAGGTCAAGTGTCCAGTTGGATATATGCATTTAACACAATGTATATATTTATATATATATATATATATACATACAGTATACAATGTGTATAAGTTGAAGATGTTGTTGCCAAATCTCTTCTCAAGATTTTTTTTGTGCAGTTTTTATGCAAATATCATTTGTTTAATGAGCTAAAACCAAACCTCCAACTTGCTTGACTACTATCTAAATACCAGATATGCCAAACAAAAAAGGTTCATACACTGCGGAAAATTGCAGAAATTTTAAGAATAACAGTAAAGATATAGTGTATAGTGGTATAGGACTAAAAAGATTATTTAAGAATTAATTCTATTGGAATATATTCAAGTTTAGTTAAAGGGTTATAAAAATGTCATATATTCCGCATAAATATCAGGTCTTAAAATGAATAAAATAAATATTCAAGGCAATACTCGTCATTATGTTTACACTTTCGAGTGCAAACAAGTGTTTGGATGTTGTGGGACAGCATTTCTCCATATTTTAGATGTTTCACGTTCGCATTTAAATGAGAATTTATTTTCTATTTGCAAATCTTACTTTTTTTTGATAACACGAATTGTACGTGTCTCTCCAGACATTTGGTGTGTTTCGTAATTGTACATAATTGTATAAATTGTTTAAATCTTAAAACATTCCTAAAATGTTACTCTAATTTCATAGAATGCATTTCGTTTCATTGTTGGTTTCAACTCAAAAATTCCTTTCCTTTTGTAATCAAAAAACTTCGTAATGCGTCTCTAAATAGAACAAATTTTTCCTGAAAGTTTTCTTTAAGCTAAAATCATGACAATACTTTAAATTTCTATAGAAGAGGTTTTCTCACTCCAACTGACTTATTGGTCACATAATGTAGTTGCATAATTTATTTTGCAATTCATTTTTGTTTTTCTTTCGGTGTATCTCAGAGAGTTAGTTCCCAATCTTCTTATAACTTTCTTTATTCTTTTGACTTTCATTAGCATTAGACAAACAAAAAGTCACACAGTGTGAGCGCTATAAATATTTATTATTATAATTTACAAGCAAAAAAAATAACCAAAAAAATGAACAAACAAAAAAAAATCGTATTCAAAATGCGGTCAGATTTTGTATGACTAATTTAATGGAATTTTTGGACTTGAAAATGATGGTAGAAGAAGTGCGAAGGAGAGAAACGGTGGCGAGTCAGACAAAAGTAATTTTGTTTATATATGTATGTATGTATGTGTATCTGTATAATTACAAGCAGTTTGAACAAATGATGTAGCTCTTGCCCTTGGCTTATGTAGGCAAAGTCTGTGACTAACTTTGATTTTAATTGGAGACTCTTTTGGCCCGGCTCCAAGGCGTTGCCAGACACCGTTAAGTTTACATATATAAACAGATATATGTATATATTATGTATATAGTTTAACGACTTGGCGAATTCTTGTTTTCCACTCTCCTACCTTCTCACCTTCCTTCTATATCCCCCTCTGTGTCTCTCTTTCTCTGTCTGTGTTGGATTGTATTCAAATCAGCGTTGAGGCTTAACCGGCTGACCTTGTGCGTTTTGGGGTCCGGCTGGGGCTGCACGAAGTTATTGCAAAATATCTGGGCTCCATCATGCCATGACGGATTTCCGCATTTGATCTTTCGCAAAGAGTCTTTCAACTTGTTGCTGAATGAATCGAAAAAGAAACAAACGCAAACAAAATTTCCATTCAATTTCTGTAAAATGTTAGTTTTTTGTTGTTTTCTTTTTGTTTGTTATCTGTAGCCGAAAAGGTTGATAACACAACGGCCTCTGTCTGTCTATGTGTGTATATTTAGTTATGTCAGCAATTCGTTCTCATCACAAAAAACCAAAACAAAAACAAAATTATTTATAGTTCAATAACATCAAACAAATGCGTGTAGGTATATAAAGTTGTAGGCCTTTTATTTGAACAGCTCTTTGATTGATCGTCTTAATGGAGCGTACAAATTGCATGTTCTTTGAAAAGAAAAAGTTAATTAAAGTTGTAACTTGTTTAAGAAATTGGTTAAACAAAATGTGTGAGTAATGTGATATTGTATAAACCAAATTGCAAAAGGAAATCGATACATAATAAACCGAAATCGATACTTATTAAAACGATAATCAGCAAAAAACCAAACTTCTTTGCTTTCACTTCATTTCTTAATCGTTGAAATATTATATAATTAGTTTTATCAGAGTTTGCCAAGTATTCTAAGAATTTGATTCGGTATTTCTCGCATTTGTGATCAAAGTTTGTAGATACTTTGTAGTTATCAATAATCACAATAAACAAAAGAAATTTAATACTTTGAATGTGAATCTATTGCCATTTTTTCTTCAAATTTTATTATAAAATTGAAAGACTACATACGATTGCAATTATTAAAGTAACTTTGCTTATTAAAAATGGTTTTGATGGAAATGTATCAATTTAAAATTATTATTTTCAAACCAAAGTAAGCTCCTAGTTTCCTAATCCAGAAATAAAAAGTAGTGAAAGTAAATCTACTTGTTTCATAGTGTTTCTCCAGTTATATTCAATTACTTTAAATTCCAAGCAACTGAAATGCACAGAGAACTAGTCGAACAGGTTGTTACTCACTGGAACTTCCTTTAATTTAAATTGTTGCTCTATAAATAAACTGGCCTGATCTTTCATCTCTTTGATATAAACAGAATACGTTGTTTTTTCCTAATTTAAATGAAATTATAGCTCGAATTCATTCACATTTGTGCCAGATCTTCATCAGATGTGTTTGTAATCGTTCTGCACTTTTATATTACAAAACTTATTACAGCTCTGTTCCTGTTTCTCGAGTATGTGGCATATGGAGCTGTTTTTATTTCCAAATGCATAATTAGCGTTTTTTATTTTTTTCCCTTTTAAACTAAAGATTATATAAGTACAGTAAATAAATTGAAAACAATATTAAGCATTCCAAGATAATTTCGTTTCAGCTATTCATAGCATATATTGGTGTAAAATTTCCAAGAATTGGAAATTTGATTTAATTTTTGTGTGAATGGGCATTTCTACAGAATGCTAATAAAAGCAGCCAAACAATTCAAACTAAGTAAAAGTATTTTCTAAATAAATTTGTATAAGGAATCTATCAATTTTTACTTATAGTTATAAACAACTTTTCATAATGCATTTCGACATATTCAAATGCAAACGTAATTAAAATTAATATCAAAATAATCCGTTTAACATTTTAAAATAAATTTAAACCATTATTTCAACAGATAAATGCATAACATTTTAAAACTATTCGGATTCAAATATTCCTTTAGGTTTCTGTTAAATCAGTGTTTCAACTGTTCGCCTTGAGAGTGACTTTTGTTTTTGTCGCATTGCTTTTGGTTTGTTTTTTGTAATTATCTTGCAATCGAATATTTGCCTTAAATCAACCTTAGTATCAACTACGCACTACATGTAGTTGATACTAAAGTCAAGAGCTATAAGTTTCACTTTTTGTGAAAATTAGACAGTGGTTTGGCAAACGTTTTTTTTATCCCTTTCGATACGTAGGAATGACGCATTCGACCTTGGAAAAATTTCTATATGTAGGTACAAGAAAGTCGGTTCGGTATTTGGTTTTGGATTTTTCATTTGAATCAATATATATCAATGAATAATGATCTAGGGAGCTTGAAACAAAGGTTTCTTAGTCGTTGCTATAACTGTATACGATTGTTATTTTTCCTAGAAAAGTGTTCTCCCAATTTATTTCGTTACTTTCATCAAGATTTTTACTGCACTCAAATTCGAAAAGTGGTTGTGAATATTAACCCCATTTCCAGATGACACACTGATGACTCCTTCTCTGCTTTGAAAAGCAAATCTTCTAGAGTTAGTCATATTTTATCACATTCGATTATCTGATCTAGTGATCACTGCATTATACATAGTTTACCTGAACAATTAGCATACATTTGCAGTACTTGTAAAGAATTAGTCACGCTCTACTTTCTGTCTCTGTCTCCGATTCGGTCTTGGTTCGTCTAGGTCGTTTAACTACGTCACTTTTTTGGACAATTGTTGTTGCTGATTGTTGTGATTGTTGCTGATGTTAATGCTATGGCTTAGCTATCGCAATAACCCATCCCCAGACTTCCCCTTCCTCACTCCACTTCACCCACAATAATCTTAAGTAATTTTTTGTTGATAAAACGAAGAAAAAAATCGACTCATTCATTCCCATTCATTATTTCATTTTTTTCGCACTAAAGCCAAATTGTTATTAATTGTTATGACAAATTTATATAAAAATAGAGCAAAAGAGGGGGAATTCGAATATGGAAAGTTTCAACAATATCGAAAAAGAGACACACACACATGTTTATATATATATATAAATAAACGACAACTTGTCAACAATACCAAAAGCTAATTTCTTCATGGCGGGTTATGCAAAAAACCGCAGCAACAAAAAAGACTTTAAATAAATAAAAAAACAACGAAACAAATATATCCAAATCAAGAAAACAAAACACGTCTCATCGACGTCGTCGTCGTCGCCAGTGGACAGTGAAATTTTCGTGGCGAAATCCATTTGAGGGGAAAATCCCGCCCCCGCCCACATCTGCCCCACTCTCCCCACCGTCATAATGAAAATCAAACATTATCCAGGCAAAGCGGTGGATGCCAGTCTATCATTAGATAGCCATAATGGCATGGGAGCCCTATATGAGGCCAACTGGTTGAGGCAAGCGGCAGTCAATTCTTCATCCTCCTCGTCGACAGCTTCGTCGTCGGCCTCGTCAATTAAATTGAGTCGCCAGCCTAGCAATGCGGGCAGCGGCTTTCTCTTGGATGGCATCTCCGCATTGAGTAAATATCAAATGACCTTGGAGAATATCCGACAATTGGAGCAATCGAAGGATCGTGGCATAGTGAAAACCATCAAAGAATTGAATGGTTATCGTCCATCGGCGTTGCAGCATTTGCCGCAACAGCAATTGGACAATCGATGGGTGGCCGAGGAAGATGATGATTATGATGAGGATAATGATGCGGTGGTGGAGGATCACATAAAACCACCATCGGTGTCGGTATCACCTGTAACCAGTGTCAATCATTATGTCTTGGATCCCACGGAAAGACTAAGAGTGCCACGCCCACGTCAACAAGTCTCGGTGAAACCGCCGTCACTTGTGCGTCGCTCACAAACCATGCGAGTGTCGACGAAACCCAGTTCCTCCAAATACTCCAGCTTCTCCGCCGCCTCGGCTCAAGCGGAAGTCATTTGTAAGCAACCCCAACTCAGGCCCCCACCCAGAGATCCTCCGCCCAAGCCGCCTGTATCTCTGAGTAGATCGAATACTAGTGTGGTTCAACGTTATGCCACCATCAGACGCATGCCCTCCACTCTTTCCACATCCTTTTGTACAAGGAATGCTGAACGATCTGCCTTTGGCAGACGACGTCACAGCTTGGAACAGGCACTGCAGCAGCTCAAAGTAAAAGAGGAGGGCGAGGAGGAGGAAGTGCCGGCAGGATGCCCGGCAAAGGAAATTAAGCAAAGAATTTCACCCACTGCCAGCAGCAATGGCAGCTCAAAGGATCTCAATGGCGAGAGCTTCTCAATACCTCGTCCCAGACTCATTGTACCTGTTCACACATACGCCCGACGAAGGCGCACTGGAAATCTCATAGATCAAGCGACCTCAAAGAGTCGACAAAGTGATCAAACTTCAGAAACATCGCAAAATGTGAATAAAAGTGGTAAGAATATTGAATAGGAATTAAGGAGAAACTTTATTTGAGTAAAAAGTTGATAATTGGACAAATGGAAGTTAAAATCAAATTCAGTGTTTAGATAAATCATATAAAAATATATACTTTACAATAAAAAATGGTCTTATTCTATTTAAAGGCAATTTCTCGACCTAGTATAAAATTACGTGATCTAATATCTTTTACAGCTGGGCATGACTAATATTTTTGAGTACTGAATAGATCAGAGATTGCATAATTGAAAACTCGCGATTTGTGATCGCACTTCCGTGATTGAAAACTCGCATTTTGTTGACTAAAGGTCGCACAAGCAGGATTAGAGACCCAGAAAAATATTCAAGGCTTGCTTGTGCGTTGCTCTTCTCAAAAATTTGAAAATGATTGGTAAAATTGGTATCGATTTCTTTTGTAAACTAATCGATAACAGAAACTGTAACATAACTTTAAAATCGTATAATCCCTTCACATAAATCCCCTGAAAAATTATAAAAAACAATTTTTTTCTTTCCTTTAAGCTAATTTATAAACAATATGTGTGGGATAAACTTTATTCTAAATGGTATACCTATTATAGACCTACTCATTTTTTTAATTCAGTAGTCTCCAAGTTTATGCTCCTCAACTCGAAGTTATCCGCCTTGTTATTCGCGAAAATGAACTAAAAGCCTCTGTTTTCTATTAAACATAGTTTGGATCAGCTAATTTAAACTTATCTTCAATGCATAAATGCCTCTAAGGAATATTTCCCTTAAAAATAGTTACAAATTAAGGGTTTCAAACTTAAACTATATGAACACTGTGTAATTCAATATAGGGAGCATACACAAATATGTCCCTTTGTATTTATTAATAAATTTTTAAACACTTCAAAAACACATTTTACCATTTGATAATAAAGTTTTAGGTCTGATCTGAGTAAATTTAATATATTATTAAAAAAATATTTTATCTCTGCTGATGTTGATCTCCTCAATTTACTGCATTAACAAGAAATTAATTCGCTTCTCTTTCTTCATTTTCACTTCCTCTTCCAGATGGCCGCGTTGAGGTGTCACGCGAAGGCAAATATCTCTCGACCCTTTCGGGAGCTAAAGTTTTGGGTGAATTGGCCATTCTATATAATTGCCAGAGGACAGCAACAATCACGGCCATAACTGAGTGCAATCTTTGGGCCATTGAGCGACAATGTTTCCAAACAATTATGATGCGAACGGGCCTGATCAGGCAGGCCGAGTACACGGACTTCCTCAAGAGGTAAGTTGCCAAAAAAAAAAAACACCAAAAAACAAATTCAAGTATATGTATCTACCTGCCGTCAGGTGACTGCAATTAATGTTCATTTGCACTTAATTATATCAATATCGCCAAAAGCCAACAAAATGAAAATGAGAGAAACAACATTAACGAAAAAACGCTTAGCTTAAGGATCGTAGTATTAGTAACTTTCTCCAATGGGTATGGGCAATGGCATCTCGTCGCCATCGTCATCATTGACGGGCCTCGTCATGGTCATGGGCGTCCGTATGATGTGTGGGCAACGTCTCAAAAATGGACAGCCGACTGTCGACTTCGACTCCGACTCCCAACTCCCAACTTCAAGTCCAACTTGGCCGACAACGACGTCAACGAACGCATAGAAATTTCTTCTTTCTTCAAAGAGAGTTAGCAACCAGTTTGGCTTTTTTCCCTCAGCCTCAAATTCCGCACCTCCATCTCTTCTTCCTGCCACTTTTTATATATGACCAACAAATTAAAATCACTTTTAATTGGCCAAGGCACAAAAAAAGTGCATATAAAACTGTAATAGAGGTTTGGCATGCCTCGAAGCAGCCAATCTCTATATGGAGATATGGATTCGGACTATGACTATAATTATAGATGAAACTTAAGCATGAATTGGCGGAAAACTGAATACTAACTGAAATGCACTTGGCTCAAATGAAAATCGAAAGTGCACACATTTTGGTAGTTAAATATGATGATGATTGGCTTTACAAATGTTTCACTTTGGGGCTGGAATTATAATTAACTGATTTAGATTTGATGATAACGATAACGAACAGAAGTGAATGCACTGGGAGAATAGACTTTCTACTTTTCAGGATAATTGATATTAAAAGATATTGAAGGTTAAATGCAAGAGATAATAACATTTTTCATGTGGGAACTAAATGATAAGAGTCATGTAATTTCAACGAGATCTTCAAAAATACTTTCTAAGGTGGATACACAGATTTATGGAAATAGCAAATGCTTTTCAACATTAAATCTTAACAAACCTTCCTTAAATTGCTCCAGCATACATACACTAGATTAGTTTTTAAGAAGTATAAATTTAGTAAAAAAGTTAAGAAAGATTTAAAAATAGACATAAGAACTATGTTTTCAACAAGCTATTGCAATAAGTCTAAACACTTTAGCAGTAAACAGAAGGTAGACAGAATTTTTCAAAAAGAATATGCTCAAGCGAAACATTAGTTTAAATGAAAAAGTTTGTATAAGAAAACTAACATTTTGACTATTTTAACATATATAAATTCAAAAGCATTTCTACCTTTTTTTTTAAAGATTTATTTAATTAAAGATAAACATTGAAAGAACCATATTAGATTTACTTTTAAGCGCTGATCTCTTTAAACAAATATAATTTGTCCCTTTTACTAATTTTATGGTTGATGTATTTAGTTTTTGACAGATAAAAAAAAATGATTAAAGCAGCTTTTTACAACATTTTTTTTTTATAATAATTAGGGCACCTCATTGTCTATTTATATATTTAAATAACAAAACAAAAGTGTAATATTACTTACTTTTTTGAAGTCACAGCTTATTTCGAGCAAGAACTTTCAGTGATTTTAGTTCGCGAATCATTTTAGGCAAGTTGTTAGCTCATAATACCGGAAAATTTTTATTTTTACGGATCTAAAAAAACAATCTTAATTAGGTGGCCAGGTCGAATAAAACTTTAGTGGCTAGTTGCAAATTAGTCCTCATTTCAATAATGTGAAAACTCAATTAGCTTTTTGCTGAAGTTGTTAGTTTGAAACACAGAACTGTGCAATCCATCATTGAACGCAAATCAAGTAGCTTTTTACTTACTTTATTTTTTTAGAGAACACAAGTAGAGACTTGTTGTTCGAAATACATAAAAGACAACCCAAAGTTGTTATCGGCGTCAAAATTAAAATTAATTTAAAATGTTTTGGACCATTTGGTATAAAGCCACAGGGTAGAGTTCTTCGTTATTCCAGTTTGGGTGGATTTATCTAATGAAAATTAATTATTAGAAATTTCACTAGCGGACTACTACGTTTAAAATATATTTTTGTTGCTGACTAATATTCAAATCTTTCTCTCAGTGTGCCCATTTTCAAAGACTTACCCGATGATACACTGATCAAAATCTCCGATGTCTTGGAGGAGACTCACTATGAACGCGGTGATTACATTGTGCGACAAGGAGCACGCGGTGATACCTTCTTCATCATATCCAAGGGCAAAGTGCGTGTGACCATTAAGCAGCAGGATACACAAGAGGAGAAGTTCATACGGATGCTGGGCAAAGGAGATTTCTTTGGTGAAAAAGCCCTGCAAGGGTAAGTAGAGAACAAAGAAGTAAAACAAGAGAAGATTCTAATTAAACCTTCGTTTTCTTTAGAGATGATCTGCGTACAGCGAATATTATATGCGAATCACCTGAGGGAGTCAGCTGTTTGGTCATTGATCGTGAGACATTCAATCAGCTGATATCGAGTTTAGATGAAATCAAACATCGCTACGACGATGAAGGAGCCCTCGAGCGTAGAAAGTAAGTGAGAGTCCATTTTGAAAGAGAAACCCATGATTAATTCCATCTCTTTTGCAGAATCAATGAGGAATTCCGTGATCTAAATCTCACAGATTTACGTGTCATCGCCACATTGGGTGTGGGTGGATTTGGACGCGTTGAATTGGTTCAAACGCATGGCGATAATTCACGTTCCTTTGCCCTGAAGCAGATGAAAAAGTCGCAAATTGTCGAGACTCGACAACAGCAGCACATAATGTCCGAGAAGGAGATAATGGGCGAGGCGAATTGTCAGTTTATAGTGAAACTATTCAAGACCTTCAAGGATAAGAAATATCTATATATGCTCATGGAGAGCTGTCTGGGTGGAGAACTCTGGACCATATTGAGGGACAAGGGCAACTTTGATGATGGCACCACGCGTTTCTACACAGCCTGTGTGGTCGAGGCCTTTGACTATCTGCACTCGCGCAACATCATCTACAGGGATCTGAAGCCAGAGAATTTACTTCTTGACGAGCGGGGCTATGTCAAACTGGTGGACTTTGGATTTGCCAAGAAACTGCAAACGGGTCGCAAGACCTGGACATTCTGTGGCACGCCCGAATATGTTGCACCCGAAGTGATATTGAATCGCGGTCATGACATTAGTGCGGATTATTGGTCATTGGGTGTACTGATGTTCGAGCTGTTGACAGGTGAGTGGGAATCTAATTTAAATCTGATTGAGATTGATATTTAATAGGTTGCTTTTTTTCAATTCAAAGGAACCCCTCCATTCACCGGCTCCGATCCCATGCGTACCTACAATATTATACTTAAGGGCATTGATGCCATCGAATTCCCACGTAATATCACACGTAATGCCAGCAATTTGATCAAGAAATTGTGTCGCGATAATCCAGCTGAACGTTTGGGCTATCAACGTGGCGGGATTAGTGAAATACAAAAACATAAGTAAGTAGTGCCAATAAAAAACTTGGGCACATTAGAAGTAGTCTAGGACAGAGATTGGAATAATACAGGTCAAAATTAAACAAAACGGATTTAGATATAATACTTTGGATTAACTGTAACGGCAGAAATCAAAAGATAGAATTGGATAATTGTAGAAACGAACTTATAAGAAAACGAAAGAAATGAGTATTATTGAAGATGTTTCACTGAAACTTAAAAGATAAAAAAATAGAGCAATATATAGTGAGGTTGTGAAAAATCCATTCGAAAACGATAAAAAGTAGTTTTTTAAAATAATGGATCGAACATACTTACTCTATTTTATGAACCGAGACTAGAAGTTTCGCAAAGTATTTAAAATATTAGATTTGAGTGGTAGAAGATAGAAAGCAGCTTTATTTATTTAATTATAATAAATTGTTATAAGTAATAGTAGCTATTAAAAAATTCTGTGTATTTATCAAACAAAATAGTTTATATAAAATTAAATAAGCTGCTCCACGTAGACAGTTTCTATATCGCTTATAAGTACTTACAGTATAAAATGTTGATTTTGAGAAATATCTAGTTTAATATCGTCTAGCAAATATATGTAGAGCAGATAGATAGACACTAGAAATTATTATGGGATTTTTAGAAGAATCTATGGTTAGATAATGGATATCTACAATAGTAAGCAAGTTGTAAGAAATCTATACAAATGTACAAACTATAAAGGACTTAGCAAATATATGCTACGTATCCTTAAAAGGAGATCTTGATTAATGATTTGATTAGGTAGCAATATACAATATGTAGATTATATAAAAAGTGACCTTTTAGGACACAAGTTCTTTTTAAACTTACTTGAATATACACACACTCGATTCGTGATGCAAAAACAATTTGTATTTCTTTAAAGCACGATTCAAAGCAGCTTCAATTTTATATATAACCTGATAATTGCTAAGTTTGTCGAAAGACAGGTTTCCCATACCGAAATGGAAACCAGTCTTAAAGTCGCAACCAAATAATTAGTATTTTAAATTGCTTACTAATCTCTCATTTTGTTCAAACAGGTGGTTCGATGGCTTCTATTGGTGGGGTCTACAGAATTGCACACTGGAACCGCCCATAAAGCCCACTGTGAAGAGTGTGGTTGATACTGCAAACTTTGATGATTATCCACCCGATCCAGAGGGACCACCGCCCGATGATGTCACTGGATGGGATAAGGATTTCTAGTTAGACACAAGGAAAAACACACATCGGCAATACACACACACACACACACACACAATTTTGTTTCCTAGACGATGCTCTCTCTTAGCTAAAAAATTGATCTTAAATTGTGCGCCATATGTACGCCAAAGCAACAGTCAGCAGCTTGAAAGGAAAAGTCTCCATTGGCTCCAGGGCCAAAATCATAATGAATAAGCAAAACCATCCACAACAAACACACTCATCGCGACACAAACCAACACACACACACACATCGATCATTAATACATACATCCATCTATATAGGAATGTGCAACACAATGAATTTATTAACGAGTTTACAACTAATTTAGCCCAGCAAGATGGAAAATGTGAGTAATTGTCTAGTTCATTGGGAATACATATTGATATATATCTGCATATATATATAAATTTTAAGTAGCGGCCAAGTGCATTGTAAAAATTTATTTTCTATAATTATATTTAACATATTTTTATACATATACATATATATATCATTGTTACACAAATCGGGTTGCCTTATAGTCCTCTAAGCATTATTCATCTCTATTAATGACAAAGACCCTCATAACAAACATTTTGTTCAAATCGCATACTAAAACCGTTTCTATAACATTTCAAATTATTCATCTAGATCTAGTACAGATTTCTATATACTACATCTACAATACTATATATCAAATTGTCAAAAATAAAATCAGTTAGAATTTTAATAAACAAATTTTATGCAACGAAACTGTCTAAAAATGTTGAACTTTCCTCTCTGGATTTTAGATGCGCAAGAAATTGTCAAATTTAATTTAAATATTTAGTGTTAAATATAGATATACTTTTGCAAAAATCAAATTAGATCTGCTGTTGACTGATTAAATATTTCAAAAACTTTTTAATTTATATATTATGCGATTTTAAAACTTGGTTCTTCAGATCTTTCAGTCTGCCACGCAGTAAATCAACTTTCAATTCTCAGTAAACAAACAACTAATAAAGTAATAAGTTAGATGACAATCAGTAGTATAAAATTTTGATTCTAAGTGCAAGCAGTCGTGTTCTGATCTAAACTGAATTCAAGAAAGTATGTAAATTCAACTAAATTTCTGAAAAGTCAGCATACCGGAAGCATAATCAAGAGTTGAGATAAACAATATATTTAGATAATTACTATTACTCTCATATTATCTTTTATAATAAAATAATCAACAAATATGGTATATGATATTAGATGTACCATTTAAACAAATCGATATTGTACTTATAGAGTTGTCCGATTTCAATCAAACTAAATCTGTCCAATTTGATTGCCATTCAGAAAAAATTCAGTTTGTCTTATACATAGTATATCCGCAAACCAGAATATTTTATAAGTTAGCTAAACATGTCCGAAAATTTGTGGACTAAGTTAATTCTGAACTTTGATACATTCGAAGTTTCTCTGTAAATTTTAAGTCATCTTTTTGAATGAATACTTCAAGAATGGGACATACTGTCCCAGCTACATCGTCTTGAAAAATTATTCCTAGGTAGAGGTGTGATTCGTTTCAATTAATACCTCGCACTTCTTCAAAAACGATTAGCATAAACTCGGAAATGTTTTCATTTCCTTCATTCTATGATGAACTTCAAAGAACTTTTTCTCCGCAAATTTCTCTTGTCTGGTTGGTTTTATATATAGTAAAATATATATATTTTTAGTTACCTTTTTGTCTGTCTTTCTACTATTTCCTACATTTGAGTTTGACTTAGTGAACACGTTTCCACTCAAAGACGAAAAACGGAAAGAACTTGAAAATAAAAGGGGAAAAACAAAAACTAAACTACGTGAGTTCGACGAAAACTTTGTAAACAAGCTAAGAAAAATCTGTCTGAAAATTCTCACCAGAGTAGTTCAGAAAGTGAAATTGCCGCATACAGTTCGTTCGCTCTGTTGTTTATTATTTTGTGCTGAGCCAACGAAAAAGAACATCTTACTAGGCGTATTTGATGAACTGATGGGAAGAGTCGCAATTATGAGGTGGTTAAATGGACCTCAATTGTGGTTGCTTATAGTGCTTTTGTGGTCGACATTAATCCAAGGATTGCCAGGTCTAGACAATCAAACGCACGAACAACTTAAACAGGAATTGATAGGTAATAAATGTATTTCAAGTAATTCGATTCGAAATTAACCATCTTTTTTTTAATTTGATTGTAGCCTGTCGACAGCCAAAGGCTCCTGGTCTCTGTCGTGGCAGACAGCTGCGTTATGCCTACAATGCGAATACAGCAAATTGTGAGAGCTTCTATTACACGGGATGTGGCTCGACCAAGAATAATTTCTTAACCTATGAGGAGTGTCGACGAGATTGCATGCTGCGCTTGCGCTACTAATAGATTAGCCATTGTCGCTTTGTATATATATTTTTATTCGATCATTAACTTATTACTATGTATATAAAGAAAATGTCATAAGGCTCATAGTGGTTTATAATGTTTCTGTCATGTAACAATAGTGTCATAATACTCTAAGAGGCTTATGGTTTTTTTAATTTCCTTGATTTCTGTTTGCCTTTCGGCAATTCGGTTCTTCTCGATCCGCATAGTCTTAGCCAACAGAGTAGAAATATAATTAAGGTACTTAAAATCAGGACTATGCTATCTATAGAGTGATAGATAAACCAACGGAGTTCTATGCCAGGAGACTGCAACAATTGTGCACCTGTTAATCCATGTTCCACTATATGCTCCACTGACCAAATGGCCGCTTCTAAAGGAGAGTGATGACGCTCGCGAAAGATCTGTGAGATCTTACGAGCACGTAGCGAGTAACTGGAAAGTAAGAGGGGAAGAATTGTTAGAAAAGATTCATTTTTAGTGATATTTCAAGATCCTACCTTGCTTTACTCAACTCAGTGAATGACTCATTGAGACTTTGCCTGTTGATGTTCTGATAGTCTAATTTTAAACCCATTCCACGATTTTGTACGGCAAATGCATTGAGGAACTGATCACCATAGATGGGAGTAACCAGCATGGGTTTGCCACAATGGACACCCTCGGTGGTGCCCAAGAGACCGCCATGAGACCAGAAAAGTTCCACCTTGGGATGGCCTAATGTTTGAAGAAACGTTTGAGAATAAGTTGAAAGTCGTATCTAAGTTATACTCACATAACAGGGCCAACTGCGGCGCCCATTTGACCAAGAGAAACTTCTGGGGATCAACTTTAAAGGGTAAATCTTCAGCTTCCCATTTCCAAATGACACGCAAGGGTTGTTCTTCGAGAGCCTTCAATATGTCCAACAACTTGTCATCATCCATGCTGGAAGCCCTGACCATGGAACCCCAACTGATGAAAAGGATTTTCCTATCCGATGCGTTTAAGAATTCATCAATTCGGGATGGTAGTTCCTTCTCTGCCTCTGGGGTGATGTGTACTCCACCAACTTCGACAAATTGTTGGCTCAACGGACGACTACCCATTAGGGAATAGTGTTGATTGCCAAGTATGTAAGCAGTTTGGGAACGAGCCACTTCATCCACATCGACATCGACATGAAGATATCTCTTAACCAAGGCATTATCCGCTCTGTTGGAATGATATCTATAGAGCACTGACAATCCCTTGGCTTGGACGAAGTTGAGCAGACGTTCGGACCAGGTCAGAGGAGCAGCGAATCCTACATATTCCGATGTGATATAGGAGGGTGTATTGGGCAGATCAATACGATCGAAATAGTAGGGCATCAGGGCGCAAGTACTCAATCCAATGATGGGCAAATTCAAGATCTTAGCTATGGCCAATTGGCAATCTGCATTGAAGTACTCGGTGAGGAGTAGGTCATAGGGTTTCTGAGTTTGATGACGTTTTATAATCTCATCCACATGCCCGCTGGCAAAGAGTCTTTCGCAGGTCTTTTGCCCTTCGTGATGCAGACTCATGTATTCCTGGAAGAGAACCCACAACGAACGGGTTGGCGTGTGCTCTGTCAGAGGCACTACATTGATGGTGGTGCTCGCCTGATCCTCATCCCTGTCGGCGATGACCAACTCCTCATATTTGGCTTGGGGATTCCGCACATACGATATCACTGTCACACGATGGCCACGTGTAACCAGTTCATTTAATATCGGCAACACGACCTTGAAATGGCTGAAGCCAAAGTGGGGATACACGGCCAGAATGTTGCCCGTCAATCCGTGACCGAGATTCAACCACAAAGTAATCAATATTGCCAGCCATTTCCACGCGTTCATCTTCACTCCTCCACTTTCGTCGCAATACTAACATTTTGATTATCTAATTTGAATTGAAGGGCCTTCGAAAGGGGTTATCAGCAGGGGGTTGGGGCTAATCACACCCTCGGATTGTTGATTTATTAATCGAATGAGTGTTGCAGAGTGATTAGATTGCAAATTGCAATTACACTGGCATTTGCATGTAATAACTAATTGGAACCAGTTCGGAACGGAAGTTCCAACCAATAACGGTTTTCATGGAAAATAACGGTTTCTAACTAAATAGCTAACGGTGTTGCAGTTTTTTTTTTGGAATAAAGAAATGCTACAATAACAAACAAAAAAAAATCCAAATTAATCTGAATTTGCTTATGAAAAATTCGTGAAAAATCTGATTTTTGTGTTAATTCAATTGCAAATATTTTTTTTTAATTTTTTCGGTTTCAGTGTCTGATTTGAGTTTCGTTCGTTAAATTTAAAGATTAGTTGTCGTATGCGCAATACATCTAATGCATGCAACAAGTTCCCGGCTCATTCGAAATTTTTGACCAAAGGACTATTGAGACAATTCTTATATGCGGAGCTATTTAATATTATGCAAAATACAACCTACGATTGGAATTAATCTTAGTAATAAATCAAATGTCACCAAAGTATTGGTAGTTCTGCTCGAAATCCACAAGATGGATATTGTTTGATACTAAACTTTGGTATTTTTTCGATTGCCAGAAACTAAAATATAATGGAAACAACTAATATCGCAGATTTCTAAAGCAAGGCCAAATGTAATGTGAAACCGGCAACACTGATTTTACCAATAAACTAAAAAAATTAGGTGCATACTTTTAGGGTTTCTTTTTACTACACATACTTTTGGGTGGAAAATAGAAATTATCCCTGTAGTACTGGAGGTGGCGATTGACCATAGTTGAACTACCTTCCCCACTAGTCCTAACATGGGTACTTACTTCACTGACCCTATGGTAAGCGAACGCCGAACCACCGAGCAACAAAGTATATGCACGAAACGGCAGAAAACATAAACGAAAAAAAAACGGTACTATCATCACATATATTTTTGGTGTTTTGCGAATAGCGCATAGGTGAAGGAAAAAAACAATCTTCGCTTTCTGTCGCTGTTTCTTTCCTAATTTACAAAAACAATTGTTATGGAAGTACCGTTTTTTTTCGTTTATGCTTTCTGCTCTTCCTCGATGTTCGAAGGCTGCTGCGTTCGCCGGTTGAGCAAATACAATCAAGCATTGCAAGTGAAGTTCTGAAGCAGCAACAATCGTAAATATTCGAACAAAATTTAACCAAATTATAATTAAAACAATATGTATAGTGAAAGGCATTTAAGAAGGCTCAAACAGGAGCAGAAAGCAAAATATATAAACAAATTAAATTGTGCCGCGACATTAGAAAAGGGAGAAGAAAAAAAAAATAATGAAAGTGATGGTAAAATGGAAGAAGTTGAAGAAGTTTTAAATGTGATAAACATTGACAGTGGTATAAGAGGTATAAGTATGATTTAATGAGCTTTTAGTTAAATATGCATACCTATGTATATATATTCAATCTAAATTTAGCTGACCAAAAAGTGACACAAGAAAAAATCGAGGTCCTTGTAGAAGCTTCCTCCGAGCAGACTGCCACCATAAAAGGAATGACAAAGCAGCAAGGACAAGGGCAAAAAGTGGCCAAAAAATTCCCAATTCAGACCGTGGAAGGCCTTAATGAAATAAATATGGAAATAAACGACACAAACCGAGAGCTTTATGTTAGTATAAACACAGTTTCAATTGTTTCTTAAATCCTAATTCCTATTTTGTTTACAGATTGATGCGATTAGGACCCATATTATGGCTGGGGGAATTTTAAAAAACCTTAAAAATATTATGGCTAATCCTGTAGTATTAGCATACAATGTTGATGGCGTTCAAGGCAAAGCAGCCTTGAAAAACGAGAGCACTTTTTATGAAGTATTACTTGGTAGGTATTATTTAATTCATTGTCGATTTAATTACAAAATTTAATCTTCACATTTTTTCCCTAGATGCAATAAATTTGGTTGATGGCAGTGGATCACCCGAAGAACAACTGCGAAAGGCCATGCAGCTGCAGAAGAAACGTTTCTTTAAAAACAGTAGCGTGAACAAAAAAACAAATGAAAATAAAACGGATTTAAAGTGAAAAAATTTATTTTTAAATAAAAAAAAAAAAAAATTTCATTAAAACTATTTTAACTTTTTTTCATTTCTTTTCACCACCCCTGGATTGAGTACCCATTTCACCACCTCTGGCATGGGTACCCATGTGACTAACTCTTTCATGGTGACCCAATTCGCTAGTTCGCGGTAAACGATGTGGTGGCGATTGACCCTTTTTGCGGACATTTCATACAAGAAACGAAATGATAAAATGCATTGCCTAGGGTCAGCAAAGTAAGTAATGGTGGTACCCTAGTAAGTAGTGATTTCACCAGCTACGAACTAGTTACCAGTACTAGAGGGTAGTTAACAGCACTTGCATTTAGAAAGTTAGGGAATGCACATTGGGCCAGATTCCCTTTTTTTTTTGGCATAAAGTCCAAAAATTGAGTAATGCATATTTAAAATTTAACTCAATATTTTGAAAGGTAATACATTGGAGACATCGAATTGATAAAAGAAAAAATTTTAGTGGCAGCGCTGCATTTTTGACGCGCTTCCAAAGTTACATGTTTGATCAGCTGTTTGTTTCGACAAAATTGGCTGGAATTTTAACTCAACTTTGCGCTTGTCTTGTGGTAGCACCGTTTATCTAAATCTTTGCCGGAAAAATTGTAAATAAAGGTCAAGGCATGTCGAATATATTGTTATTACATGATTTCGAATTGTTCCTTCGGTGTTGCAGTTGTGGTTTGTCTTTGTGATGTTTTATTTTAGAAAAAATCTAACCGAAGTGTTTGTGTATTGTAGAGTGAAAAAGCAATTTCTGCCAAGTTGTGCCAAAAAGTAATTACGCAAATGATTACTCTAGATGGTGCTTTTAAACATGTTATTAACAGTTTTTGCCCAATTTTGCCCATTCTCTTCATATTTTGTAGTCTAAGGCAAGCTTAAAGTAAGGCATTCTGTAGTAATAGATGCCTAAATTAATAAGATTAGAAGTCAAGAGGACCTATTTGAATTGATAATTGATGGATTGCATTTAAATGCTGTATAAACTAACTTAAAAACTAAAATCAACAAGAAAATAAGGAATTTATACCTTAAAAGTGCAAGAAATCTACATAGATGTAATCCGCACAACTAAGATTTTTAAAACGATGCTATTTTTCATGTATGATTTTTGTCGCGGGGAGAAACAAGGATGAACATCTACAGGACGTCTTAAATAATCAAATTATTATCACCGCGACTATCTTGGCGATCAAAATAGTTCTCGAACTACTAGATACAAAGCCTAAAAGTATGCAAAATGGTCGAATTCTATAGTTTTGATCGAATTGTAGTAAAAACATGATCCAATAGCAAAAACTAAAAATACGAAATTCTATTTTAGTCCTTCTAAAGTTCCTGCAAAATTTCAGTTCTCTAGCATTAAAACTGTAGTTTATGCCAAAAAAAAGTGATTCTGGCCCATAGTGGAATGGCTAGATTTTAGATTTTTCTATACATTTTTCAGAATTCTCAATTTTATGGGCTGTATTTTGGGCAATTCATATGCAGTTCTAACCGTACTTTTAACTACTTGAAATTGCTATCAAAACTTTCAAGGAAAGCATAGCTGGGGTTTTTTAAAATCTTTTGAACAATTATTGAAACACTTTTTTTGAAAAAATTTTAGCTTTCCTTAGACTGAATTTTGAGTGTTTTTTAACTGATTTCAAAATTGTTTATGAACTTTTTATTACAATTTTGCATACGTTTACTTGACATCAAAACTTTTGAAACATGGAAAAAAAAGAATCGTTTCGATTTTTGAAAATTTTAACAGTGTACCGTAAATTAGTTTCTCAGATTTCAATGCCAATTTATAAACACATTAAGAGCAGCAAAAAAAGACATAAATTTTTGAAATCGTCCAAAAATTGGCATTTTTGCAATAAAGTTTTGATGGCATTTGAAAGTAGATAAAAATTTAATAAAAACTACATCAAAACTTTGAAAATCGGTAGAAAATTGTCCTAAATATAGCCTTGGGAAAATTCTAATTTCGACCAACAATTTTTCAATAACTGTTCCAAATTTATGCAAAAACCTCAACTAATTTTGACCCGATTTTTTAAAGAAATTACAGTGTTTACAATGTCAAAATTTTATTTTCCACAATTCCAAACTTTTGATAGCGTTTTAAAGTATGTAAACATGTAATAAGAATGGGAGAAAATTTTGAAATCGGTTGAAAATTTTCTAAAATATAGCTTGAGCAAAATTGGAATTTTTAACAAAATTGTACAACTTTTCAAAGTTACGACTTTCCTTATGCTGTATTTTAGACAATATTCAACCGATTAGAAATTTTTATACCATGCATCCATAGGATGAAATGGTATATTAAAGTCGCCAAAATGTATGTAACAGGGAGAAGGAAGCTTTTCCGACCCTATAAAGTATATATATTCTTGATCAGCATGAGAAGAGAAATTGATAGAGCCATGTCCGTCTGTCCGTCCGTCCGTCTGTCCGTCTGTCCGTCCGTAAGAGTGCAGAGATCTCAGCAACTATAAATGATAGAGCTACCAAATTTAGAATGTAGACTCGTGTAGTCTTGGCGCAGACCAAGTTTATGTTTTTTTTTTGCCACGCCCCCTTCCGCCTCCGGAATTTAATAAAAAGTGATTTTCTCCCGTAATATTTATCGTATCGTAATTTAATTTGGCACACTCATAGATCTTATGAGTATATATCATTCCACCAAATTTTTTTGCCACGCCCCCTTCCGCCTCCGGAATTTAATAAAAAGTGATTTTCTCCCGCAATAATTATCGTATCGGAATTTAATTCGGCACACATATATATGTTATGGACATCTATCATTCCACCAAATTTGATAAAAATCGGAATAAAAATGGCCGAGTTATGCATTGAAACGTTTTGCACTCAAAGCGGTGCAAGGGCGAATTTGGCCGGTGGGGCGCTAAAGTGCACACACATAAGAATGAGCGAGATAGCATATGTTAGAAATCGCGCATACGAAAGAAATTTAATATATGAAATAAGTTTTATAAACTCAAGGAAATTTGTTTTCCCCTGATGCATGGTATATCCAAGTCGGCCCGGCGACTTACTTACTTTATTTTATGTATTTTTATAGCCTTGCAGAGGGTATTATAAAATTGGTCAGATGTTTGTAATGCAGAGAAGGAATCGTTTCCGACCCCATAAAGTACATATATATAATATATTCTTGATCAGCATGAGAAGATGGGTTGATATAGCCATGTCCGTCTGTCCGCCTGTCTGTCTGATACTATGCAAACTAGTTCCACAGTTTTAGAGCTATGGCTTTCAAAGTTCTTATATAAGCTATACCCTAGAATGCACATCTGCGATTTTCAAAAAGATCGGACCACTATATCATATAGCTGTCATACAAATACAAACTTAAAATGCGAATAACTTCTCTATTTCTTAAAGAATCTTATCCAAACTGGTTACGTACATAAATATAAAAGCATTACATCATATGCCTGAATTTTAAGACAATCGGATAAATATAGCGCCTGATTTCGACGATATAAAATTTGCCTATATACACACACACGCATAAGTAGTGAAGCACATATGTATATGTGTCAAAATTGCGATTGTGTGTGTGTGTGAATATGTCAATCACTACATTGTCTTGGCAGGCTTAGTATTTGGCGATTGGCTGCCACGAGCAAAGGCGCTGCGGTGGCTTTGTGGATGGAGGTCTTGCGTATGGGATGAAAAGTGGGGGTTCAAATCTCGTTCGCGACACAGATTTATTTTGAGATTTTTTTTTTTTTTTTTTTCAAAAACGGGTCAAAATTAGTTTCTCAGATTTGAATGCCAATTTATAACTCACATTCAGAGAAGCAAAATAACATTAATTATTGAAATCGTCCAATAATTGGCATAGTTAGAGGTTTGCAAAGTTGAGGTTGTTACATAAATTTTGGAACAGTTATTGAAAAATATTTGGTAAGAATTGAAATTTTCATAAGGCTGTATTTAGGACAATTTTATACCGATTTTCAAAGTTTTGTATGTAGTTTTTATCGAATTTTTATCTACTTTAATGCCATCACAACTTTAAAAGAATGCAACGCCCTGGATTTTTGAAAATTTTATGAAAATTTTTATGATTTTAGTCAAAGTTACGACTTTCCTTAGGCTGTATTTTAGAATTTTCAAACGATTTCAAAATTTTTTATCATATTCTTATTACATTTTTAAATACTTTAAAATACCATCAAAACCTTGAAAGTTTGGAAAAAAAAAAATTTCGACTTGATTTTTGAACATTTTGACAGTGTGTAGTATTTTTTTTTTTTTTTCAAAATTGTTCAAAAGATTTTAAAAAACCCCAGCTTTAGTTTCTTTGACAGTACAGTTAGAACTGCATATAAATTCTCAAATCGATCAAAACCTCTCCAAAGACAATGGAGAATTTTGAAAAATGTCTAGAAAAATCTAAGCTCTAACTTTGTCAATTTTCAACCGATTTAAATATAAGAATATAATTTTTGGCCGATTTTCGAAAAAATTTCATTCTATGACAACTCTTTAAAATAAAATATTAAAATAGTTGAAAAATACTTATTGATAATTAAAAACAAAAAGAATTAAAAAAAACTCCTCCCCGACGGGGAATTGAACCCCGGTCTCCCGCGTGACAGGCGGGGATACTAACCACTATACTATCGAGGACATGCTCTTGCCGATTTCCAAATACCATTAGGCGTCGAGTCTTAGATCTTTGTTGTAATTATAAGTAGATCGTTGCCTTATAATTTAGGACCATTCGGATTGGTCTACTAATTGCATATATGTACATACATATCCACAGATAAAATTGATTTTTTCCCATATTCAACGGTAAACTAAAGAATATATTTGACTTGTACAAAAAAAATTTGGTGACAGTGATTGCTTGATTAAGCGAGATAACTAAAATTGCATTTGGGGGCGCTAATCTGATGACGCACAAAAAGGGCAAGCTTTTTCGTCGAGAATAATCTAAAAATATATAACGGTTCTTCTAAGAAGTTTTCTTCTCTTGTCATAATGATCTTAAATGAGTATTGTAACAACAACAACAAAAATGTACGAAAACCTGTGCAATGGGAAAGTAAAAATTAGAAAAAACATGTAGAGAGAGGGGGCGCTAACCTGATGACGCGCAGTGTACATACATATATTGAATTATAATTTTGGCGATTTTTTCTTTTTGGTTGAAGCTCACCCAAAACCGAAACGCAAACCCGGAGTCGTTAAAAGTAAAACACATTTAATTTATTTTCGCCAACTTAAATTGGCTCAAGCGAAAAACCAAACGAAAAGGGCCAAAGGACACACACTCATACTCAAACGGAAGGACAATGCGGGTGTAATGTAAAGCATCAAGAACAACAACAGCAACTGTCTGTTTTATTAAAAACAATCAAATCCGCTAAATATTATATATTTTTTCAGTTTAACACAGTTTGAATAAAGTCAAAAGAATCTGACGGAATATGCGAATTGTGAAAAGAGAAAATTTTAAAGTAATTTTTAAATTACTCAGAAAATTGCCATCACGTAAATTCATCACTTTATTTATCAGAATTATCATTAACCTTTATATAAGTTTGTTTGGTGTACTTTTTAAAAATGTAATTGGTCCAAAAAAAAAACTGTGTTATATAGAAATCCTTTTTTATCGCTTGAGCAATTCACACCAAATTTGGCAAAAAGGGGAAAAAAGACAGGACCATCCATATGTGAATCAACACAAATTAGTACTAGATAGTTTAAGGGCTTTTGTCCTGTGATCTATGGTCAATCGTTGAAAGTTCACATTTATACGGATCAAATTTGCTAAAGTTTTCCTTAGATACTAGACATCTTAACAACTTTAGAAACAAGTTCCTAATAATATACAATAGTATTAAAGATGCTTTCCGAAATATGATTAAATTATTAATTGGTTAAAGTGATTTCTAGTTAATTTTCATTTGATTGAGCACCCAAGAAGCAAATTGAAAAGCCTTAAGATATAGATAACGCGATTGAGAACAAGAACAAGGACGTCGACAATTGAATTGAAGAAAACGCCCTCAAAACACTAACACACGAGATAATGGACAGTAGTAAGTACGTAAGCGTTAATTGTACCTCAAGCGATGGAGTCGCATTCGTCGCATTGCAATGCGTTAATAATTTGTAATTGCCAGACAAGCGACATGCAACATCTACAGGGAGTTGCAGTTGCAGTTGCAGCTGCAGCAGCTGCACCTCCTCTTCTCCCCACCATCTTCTGTCTGTCAAGTGTGCACTTTGTGTTCGCATTGCGGTTTTGCCCGGGTCCGGAAAGATTAGTGAAGTGGCCAGAGACCAGACCATAGACCAGAGAGCAACAAATTGTACACATTGCACATCGAATGATGACGACGATGATGATGATGATGAAGGCTTGTTAGAAGTGCTGGAGTGGAAGTGAGAATGAGAATGGGTGTGGGCGTGCTATCGACCCACTTCCCACAATTGTATGTAGATGACGATTGGCTGTTTGCCTCGATAACGACGACGAGCGTTAAAGTTAAGTGTTTTTTTCGATAAAATACTCTCGCACCAACAAACACAGCAATTAAAATTGGAAAACGAAAGAGAGGAACGCAGAGGCTAAGTGTTTGCCGCTACGGCGATAAGTAGGTGCCCATGGGAATAATTATTTTTGGTTCATTGGTAGTTCGATGACGCTCTGACGCCCCCCAATATAAAAAAAAAACCAAACAAAAACAAAAACACACGCTCTGTGATTGCTGATTGTGAGCAGTTTTCAGAAATTGAAATTATAACATTCCAACAATATTGAGGGGTAGTAGAAGTGAAGTAAAGGGGGAGCACAACATGAGAATTATGATCCCTATAAGATTAATGCTACAATCGATTAATTATTTCGCATCGCCAGTGAACTTCTGAAGTTTCTTGATGCTAGACAGGACTGTCCAGCATATTTGTAATCAGTGTTAATAAAACGGTATAAAATAATTTTCCATTAACTTGTGGCGAAATCAAGTACAATTGGGCAGGCCTAATGAAACCAAAAAAACTGTACACCAAAATATTCTTTTATTCGTCAAAAACCTTTAAAACGATTTCTCTTCTTTGGCGGATAAAACGCAGATGAAAGAATTTTCCTTTTTTTTTTGTTTTTACGGTGTTTTCCAACACTCAACCTGTTCCCTTACCCAAATACAATAAATACTACTTATAACTATAGAATGAATAATAATTTATTTATCGAATGAACATTGTAGCGCCATAGGATTTTAGATTAAAATGCAAACGTTCTTATTATATCTGTCTGCTCATTTATCTGTCCGATTGTAGAAAATCTCGTCCTTCTTTTAGAGATTACACTTTTCTATGCAGAGAACTAACTAATATTTAATTTAAAATTTAGTGCAAGATAAATTTAGTTGGAAATAAAATTAGTTTAAAACCATTTTTGTTTATCTGATTTTTCCTACTTTGAAAACATAAATTTGATGGAAATTTACGAGGCAACCGTGAAGTAGACAACACAAAATTTGTGTTCTGAAAATTGGTAAAAATTTTTTTTTTTATATAATGCTTATTAACTCTCCGTAGGACTATTGTTTATTGTCATTCGAAAGTGTTTTGGAATCCATCTCGAATATTTTCCAGCCTTTAAGGCAAATCGATTATCCTGCTCCTGTTAACAAGATACAGGGATCAAAAAATCGTATTTTGATACTATAACTTGCATCTATGATAAAATGATTATTTCCTAGCATCTCCAAAGAAATAGCTAGAGAAACATTTTCTAAATACATATATCGTTGATCATATAAAAATATCGTGACAAACATAAGCTACAAATGTCCTTTCTTCGTCCAATGTGCCTGTGGAATCAATCCATGACGCAATTGAGGCAAACAGATTTTAATGGCTTACCGATTTGACGATGCTGACCCCAACAGTGCCCAGCAGTCCAGCCTTGAGGTCCTTTTTCTGAATTTTATGGGTGTGTATGTCCTTTGACTGCAGGATGACTTAATTAATGCCCTGTTTGCACAGATTTTCGCATTTCGTCCGAGTTATGATCCAATTTGGCTGCATTTTAAGGACATTTGTTTGCTCATTTGTCTGTCTATGTATGAGAAAACGTTGGAGACCATCAATGATTCGGATTAGTAGGCAATCAAATGCCAGAGATAGAGAGACCGACCAGCAGAGAGCAAAGGAGACATGTGTGCCCAGCGGGCAGACAAATAGACAGCTGTAAACCCAATTGGGGGCGGCGGCGGATGGAGGGACCAATTTTATGTGTCCAACACAAAAGGCAAATAAGACTCGTGCCAATGGAACAATGACGGGTAGCTCGGACCCTCGGAGCTGTCTCAATCTCTGACCAGTTGCCGAGTGGTGCATTTGGAGGGGGAGGAGGAGGTGGAGGAGAAGGTGGTGGTGGAGAGATAGCTAGAAAATTGTCAAGTGTTAGACAGTTGGTTGCAACTACAGTTGGAGCTGCAGTTTCCTGCCTACTTATTACACACGAGCTACTCGACTGCCACTTCAGTTGCAAAACTGTCTGATATAAGTTGCTTTCACCGATCGACGAAACAGATAGCAGCTTATCAATCAATGGTTTTTAGTATTCATGAATCGAGTGAATCAACCAAAAGTGGGCGTTCAAATAGAGCTTAACTACTTGGCACCTTGTCTAGAGATAACTTCAATACTGTCTAAGAACTGAAAAACATTGTTCAGGGATTTGTTGCCACTCAAACTGATAGTTAATAGATAGAGACAATTATGAAAAATTAAAACATGTTTTGTTCAAGTTCACAAATAGGTGACTACGTGAGAAATGGTTGGGTAGGAACTAGAAGTCTAGCACAAAATTATTAAATTGAAATCAATCAAGTACAAACCCAATAAAGAAGCAAAAAACAGCAAACAATATTGTTGTAAAATTTCGGGGATTCCTCTCTCTCTCTTGAAATACATTTCTTTATCTATATATTTATTCAGTTATAATAACTAATCTATTTATTGTTCAAAAACAAGGATAAGTATAGTAGAATAGAAGAGGCACTTTAAAAGGTTTAAAAGTTTTATAGAATTTGGTTGCTATTTATACCATGCATCGATAGGATAAAATGGTATATTATTACTTTATTTTTTTTTACCTTACTTAGGTCTACTGCATTATGAAAAATCAAACCTTATAAATAAAGGGATTCCTTCGGGAAGAACAACAAAAATTGAAAAATCAAACGGCAATCATTTTTAGATGAATATTTTTGAATATTTTTCTGTCATTTTTATAGTTTTAATTATGTTATCATTAAACCATTAGTCTAGAATCTAGACTCTAGATGTTTGGCACAAATTTTTCTGGATGTTAAGAAAACATTTTTTAGGACTGAAAAAAGGGCTAATTAATTTGCAAAAAATTACTAATATTGAATCTGCTTAGATATATGTATCTGCTCTTCGAATTACAAACTGCAACAATCTGAATATTCCTCTTAAGATTTTTAAAATGGTATTGATTACACCAATGTGTTTGTGGGATTTTTTGAAATTTTTTTAAAAAAGTAAAACTTTATGTTACCATTTTCAAGGAATAAAAAACTCACTCGATTTCGCCATATAACAAATTGTAAGAACGAATATGCTTATCCATATTTCGACTTGTAATTTCTGGCTAAAATCATTCTGTAATATTAATGAAATGGTAAAAAAAATGTATCATTGAGAAATGTTTCTAATTAATCTATTGATAAGGTCATATGGAAAGAGAGATTAACTGAAGAACAGAAAAAGTAAATGAAAATACTGATAATACTCGGTAGACTTTATTCCATTCAGTTTCCAATTTAAAGTGTTTCGTCACATTTGCTCATCAGCAGTAGGTATTTTCGAGTTATTTTTTTTTTTAGAACGAATGTATTTGCGTTGGACTCTAAGCGATAGGCAGTAACTGGCAAGTGCATCTAATCACTCAATTTAAAGGGCAACTAATTGTTATGCATTTCGCTGGTTAACCCAAAATTTAACGCTCGTCACCTTCGTCTGTCAGTTTTGTGCATTTTCGCTTTCTCTCCAGCTGGCAAATAGTTAAAATAATGATTATCTATTTTGGGCAAATACTCAAAATAACAGAAATCGAATAGTTGGCAACGAATTGCAATTATTTTCTATTGGCCTTGAACAGAGAGAGAGAGAGAGAGAGACGCTGGACGGGGGGCCCAAACCAGAGGTTAGCCCACAACTAGCCAAGACATTTAGGCGTGGCAAATCTGTTAAATCTCTTTCTAGACGTATCTCTCTATCCCATATACATATAGTTGTATCTCTCTGAAGTGCAGCAACGCAGGGAAACTAATGTTGTGATTAGCATCTGCGTTGACAAACACAGTGAGCGGTCCAGTTCGGTTCAGTATGGCACGAAATCCAAGGCGAAAACATTCCTTCAGTTTGAGCGGGGCCCCCCACCCAAGATGAATAATTATGGGCGATCTTTATGCTGCTAGCACCGGCTCCTTGCTGAGATATACACATATATTGTATACCTGCATTCCAACAAAATTTCTCTTTACCGTCCTCCTCTTGGTCCGCCGATCCCGCCGATTGCCTTCAATTGATGCGCTCAGTGAGTCGTCGACGAACAAAACGAATTCACGCGTATTCCGCCGAAACTCGCTAATGGTCACAGCGGAGCATCACATCGTTCCGTTCCGTTCCGTATCGCTTCGTTTCGTTTCGTTTGGTTTGGTTGGTTTGGTTGGTCGTCGTTCACCTTGGTCTCCGCCTGTGTTATTAATGATGGAAATTTGAAAATACAGAAGGTTCAATAATTGCAACATCATTGTAACGCTGAGCATGAGCAATGGAACGAACTCCGAACTCAACCTTCGCCCAGTGTCTCTTGCTGTAGCCACGCGTCCCTGAAGATTTTGTGTAGGAGAATGTTTTCGCTTAGATGGTTTTATTGCCGCATTTTACTTATGTATATGTACCTACGCCATCATTCTTCACACAGATCGTCAGCACTGCGTTTATATTGCAGCAATTTCGTATCAATTGAATGTTTTCCACGAATCACAAACGAACGAACGAATGGGCCATCCGCGCGCATTCTGAAGCTCATAAAACGCGTCGCGTGGAAGGACAACCATCTACCAATTTTTATGCTCATCGAACTTCACCTTCACTTTACTTTAGTTCACTTTGCCTGTTTTATTAGCCTTCGCATTCGCCTTTGCCTTCGGTTCGCCTTTTGGGCCAACCGGCCGGCGTCTTTTTGTCATCGTAATTCACGTGTAAAACATGTCCCAAAGTTCCCATTTCCATCGCCCTTCCCTTCCCTTCCCATCGACTTCCCATTTTTGCCCTTCCGTTCCGACTTTTGCTCTCTCTCTCTGTGTTAGCCGGTTTTTGGGTAGTGCGCGTGCGCAGCCTCCGTCCTCTCCATTTGTTTGCATTGAGCACACGCCCGCTCCTGCCTCTGCCCCTGCCCCTGCCCCTGTGCAACAAAATCAAGTAATGAACAAACAAATGGACAGAAAATGTTTGCTCTGATGTTGACCCATTGTCAATTCTTATGAAATTCGTCGCACGAATCAAGTTCTTAGCACCTACTAAATACAACAACAAAAAAAAGATTGACAAACGAAAATAAAGGAAGTGCTGCAAGTTCTGGAAATTAAACTGATAGGAAACGGAAATCTCCATGTAAAGAAAGAGAAATACATTAACCATCTAATTGATCTCTGTCTCCAATCCTAAATAAACTGTTTGAGCAAATCGCAAAGGGTTTGAGTTCTAATTTGAACTCAAATATTCCTTATTAAGTGGGCAGATCATGATGAATCTGTTAGTAAATAGTTCTTAAATCAGCTAATAAATTTAAATAAATTTTGCCATCCAATGCAGATCATATGTTACCCTATAAACCATCCTTTGAAGACCCTTGTACCAGTTGTTTAATTATTTTGGTTTAGTGACTTTAAATAAACTTTATTTACTATTACTACTATTACTATTTTATTACTATTACTATTACTATTTTACATACTATTACTATTACTATTTTACATAGTTAAAATTCTATAAATCTGTAAACAGTGCTTCTAAAAGAGGAGAGAGGAACTAATCTTTGCGGTTAGGTATTTCAGCTGAAAATGCTGATCTTCCCCAGGCTTTAACTAAGCAATTATCCTGCTGATTTCAATAGAGAAACTTTGTTCATCAGTTATTTTCATATTTAGGAAATATAAAACCATAAACATTTGGTTCAAAATTGGTGAGTGTGCGGATTCGCAAGCGATAAAACTTTAGGAAAAATCGTCCAAACAATTTATAATAATAATGAAATTTATAATAATTGCAAAAAATTCAACAAAGGATTTGATTTAAAATTACATTTCTTATTCTTAATATTCTTGAACAAACGTTTTTGGTGATAAAGATTTTTACATAATTATCGTATTAAATTTACAAGTTTGTCAACAAGCTTAATCTTTGGTTGTAGAATTTTGGTCATGTTGTGCCCTGTTCAGATAATTTGCACATTGTTCCCTGGTGATAGATCGCAAATAAATACCTAAGAAAAAATGTACAGCTTAAACTGCATATTTACAGATTTTATCTTTTAAATTACTAAATTATTGCAGTGTTAATAGTTTATTACTTGATAAATGATCTGACTTATATTTCTGTTAAATAAACAATCAGTAACTACAACTTTTTTAAAACAATTCACAATATTTTCCACTTCATATTGCAAATAAAACTGATGTCGATACATGGGATGCTTAAGGATTGTAAAACATTTGAAAATATCCCAACAATTTTGTTAATCTCTGCTCTATCCCATTTAAATATTATTTAAGTTCCTTAAAATTCCAATAAATCTCATAAACAGTATCTATTTACGAGGCTTTTGGTTGTGTTTTGGTTTTAGTCCGATATGTCAATAGTGAGTTAAGTAACTTCACAGTTTTAAGTGAGTTTATTGATTTCATCATGCTTCGGGGAACAACAAATTTAAATTACTTAAAATGAAAGTTAATTGGATTGCTTAGCTTAAACTTTCGCTCACATTTCACTCACAAACGGTGTATATTTAGTACCAGATGAAAAACTCAATTTCAACTGAAACTCAATTTTCTAAATTTTATAAAATATTGTAAACTTTAAAATAAAACTATAATACTATATAGAAGAATGGAAATTGAATTTAAACCTTAATTGAATCATCTCATAATAGATCGTTCGTGGTTTATTTAATCCAATTCCAATTGGTGACTCAAGGGATGCCAAGTGATCCCAAGTGATGCAAAGATAGCAAGTAGGAAAAGTCACATGCACCGTGGTTTAATATCTCCACCCAAAACCAGACTCCTCCCACTTGATATGGAGGTCTTTGTTGTAGTTCTTGTGGCATGTAGCTACCTTATACATACATTTGCATTTGCCTTTGGGAGGGAGGGAGGCGCATATATGGTATCGCGTTATATTCCGAGCTCTCTTATCGTCCGTGTGTGTGTGTATTATCGCCCGAGCGTCAGTCATCACACGGTGAATGCCGCATTTTCAGCTCACAGTGTGTTTACTGTGAGTGATCATAAAAATAAAAATCAACCCCGCACACTGATAACACACACACACACACACACACGCACTTATTCACTCATGCACACCAAAAATGTCGCAAAAATCTAATAATAAAAAAAAAAAAGAAAAAATAAAAACAGCAACAACAATATGGTTAAAGACACCTTTACGATGGGCAGACGGAGCACTGCAGAGGAGGCAAGTGCGGTGGAGGCGGCGGCAGCGGACGGAGCGAGTTGGCTTTGATTTTAGCCGCCACACGCTTGTCATAAACGTCGCTTTATATGCTGACTTTCATATTTTGCCGTCCGTGTGTGTTTTTTTTTCTCCTTTTTTGTAAACTTCTCTTTTATTTTTATGCTTTATTTGCGTTTGTGATTTAGCAATATGGCGGATACGTGTATGTAGGCACACACACAGTGAAACTCCTAGCCAAGTGTCGGCAGAATGTCCAAATGAGGCGAAGGCGGCCAATCAAATCGATGAGCGATCATCGAGCGAGCGTTTGCCTAGGCAAACGATGCTTTGATTAATTATTGATCACTTGGAGGCTAATTGAATTGACTTCAATGTAGGTAGGCCGCCTGCTGAATCTACATACATACATACATACATACATAGATAGATCTCCTCGTCGATATCAAATGCTTTTCCGATCACCATGTGATCGTTTTGTTGCCGTTGTCTTTTCAATTAGCTGAATATCACCCCTGGGGCTTAGGTCAGCGAGTGGGGTGGGAACTCTGTCTAATTAAGGTGAGTATTAATCGATTAAATGGATTGCCAGGGCGAAGGCATGCAGGCCCACCCATTGATCGAGGTGATCTTCATATCACTTACAATCACTTACACACAAAACAGACCAAGAAACCAGATGAAATCCAAGACAAGTGTGGATAATTAATAATGCTCAGTTGTTGTTTTCTCGATATTCTTTGCGCACTTTTTGTTCACGTTTTTTTTTTTGTTTTCCAGCGAAGACTTGTAAAGTATTCAAATTACTAGCCGATGAAAAGTGTGAAAATGCGTTTTGAAATCGACATGACATGTCGCACCCATAACATTTGATGATTTATGATAGCAAAACATGTGCGACCCACAAAAAAACCAGAGAGAGAGAGAGAGAGAGAGCGTGACGGGGGGAGTGGAGTATCCTTGATTCTAGATCCTAGATCCTTGAGCGCCACTTTGCCAAGTGTCAAGTGTTTCATTCTTTTGCTCCGATTACATGCTATGTTGCTTATTTGTTGCTGATTATTAGAGGCCAGTGTTTACAGTGCCTGCAAGCGTGAGTGTGCGGCGCTATACACATAAATTACATAACGCATCACACGGGTCGCGCCCCTTCCATTTAAACACTAACCCAACCTAACCCAAACTAAACCAGAGCAAGCCACTCATCATCTGAGTTTGTAATCCGATATGGAAATCCTTTGCTCTTTGAGTTTATGATGAAAACTCTCTCCCTCTCTTTCAGAATTTTATTTTGTTGTTGTTTACATTTTTACTGTGAGACTAATTGTCGACAGGAATATTCCTTTGGCATCCGAAATTATAGACTCTTAGGCATATCTTTTGCCAGCCATTGAAATCACATTGAAAATCACTTTACAATTTATCACTTTGTGTGGTCCTTGTGGATACTCGCATTTCCATTCCCACTCCCAATCCCAATTTCATTTACATTTGCATTTTTACGACTCGTTTTGGGAAAAGAACTTTTCGTAGAACTCTTTGAAAAAACGGTAGTAAATAGTTTTCAAAACACTCAAGTGGCATCCCTGTGGATTTCTAGGGACTATTCCAAATATTCAACCAGTAAGCTAAATTTGCTACTTGAAACCGCATGGCTCTTATCTCTCGTATCTCGTAGGATTTCGGTTTTGACAGTTTTTCTTTTTTTGGAAGGCAAAATAGAAACTCAAAACACTAATATGAAAATATGCGGTTTTCGTAGAACCAAAATATTGGAGGATAATTTGATCCATCCTATAAATATTGCAACTTCCAAATATTTTTCTTCTGTTCCCAAAGAATAAAGTTTTGAAATTTTAATATCCAATACTTGTAACCTTAAGAAGTTATAGGGAGAAAGAGAAAAGGGAGGTTATGTAAGTTTCTTATGATTTTATCATGAATAGGAAGGGGTTTTAAATTATTATTATAATACATATATCTTATTATTACCTCTGATTCGATCGTCTTTATAGAAAACTATGCCTAATTTTCCAATATAGCTTCCAGGCAACATTTATGTACTTTGTATTCATCTTTTGGTTGATCTTGAAACCACATATGAGTCAAAAGAATTGAAAATGTTTCCCACAGGAAAAAAATTACAGAGAAGTGGTGTCTCTAGAGAGATGAGGTTGAATCTTTCACCCCAATTTTTGAAGTGTTTTTTGAGATTATCTACACTATTGAGAATATTTTTTCTAGTCTCTCGAATAGCTGATCAGACTCAAATGATTACAACCTGACGTTCTGAAACTACAACAAGCAATTTGTATATTGATTAATTTTAAATGAAATTTTTCCGTTTTGGATTAATAGATCCTGAAAAGTTTGGAAGAAATATTCTTTTTTATTTTAAATGAACTACATAAGAAATTTTCTTCTAAAAATCTTAAGTACAAATTAAAAGACAAATTAAATATCTTTATTGTTATTGCTTGTTAGATTTTCTTTTAAATTATGGAGTTTGGGTTGTTTAGATAAAAATATAAATCTCATTGAGCGATTTAACACATTTTAGACTAAACACATTCCAAGTTTAATTACATTTTAAGGTGTTTAGATTAACAATACTTTTACACTATAATACAAATAGAATGGCAAAACCTTCAAATTATTTATTGTTACTACTTATTAAGAAGACAGTGAATTAAGAATGAAATTAATTTGAGATGAAATAAAATTTACTCCATCAATAATGTAGATATATTTGATTTGATTAGTATTCATCAACCAGAGAAAAAACATTTATTCTATTAGATTTTCTTAGCCATTTCGCAGATCTCCTGTGTGTGAGAGGTGTATTTTGGTGTTTTGTGGAAACCAAAGCGGATGATGATGATGATGGTGAAAGGCTTAATCTAATTATTTGTGCAAACCCTTTTCGGGAACCCTTTCACGAGCCGCGCCCCTCTCCTGCGCCTCACTCTGTGCTGTTTTGCCAGTGGGCGAGACTCATTTGCAGGACTAATATGACCAGAAAGTCAAGTTTGTCAAAGGATTAATCTAATTATTTTGGCAAATAAAGTGACTCGAAAACCCTTTGCTATAAATCTGTCTACAGATTCGCCACACTCAAACACAGCGAAACACATTGCCATGCCTAGCCAAGGTCACCTGGAAGACATCGAGTGAAAGCAAGACATATCCAAGTTATGTCCTAATCCTTCCAGGTACCGCCTGTCTATGTATCTGTGTGTGTGTGTGTGTGCCTTGTATTGAAAAGAATATGAAGGGAGTAAAAGTGCGTCGCGCCCACCGCAAGTTCAGCATAACATTTAGGTTTCGGGTTAGGGTTAGAGGAGGTTTAGGGTTTTCGGGTTTAGTAGTTCTCGGAGTTCTCTCTGGCCCTGCCTACCTGGGCTACTACTACCTTAACACCCCTTTTTAATTACTCTGCTAAAGGGTACACCCCTTTTTCTGCCCATCCATCCGAACTGCACTGAACCGATGGTTTGTTTTGCTTTGGTTTTTGCTTGTTTGTCCTTGATGTCCTTTTGAGAGTCACGGGCGCGGGCGTGACACGTTTTATGATATGTTTAGATACTTTTCGCAAGCAATACAAATCGCAACAATCGCCCACTCCTGCACCCGTCCGCCTCGTCTAACCTTGACTTCGCGTTGCCCTTTTTTCTGCTGCTGCTGTTGTTGTTGTTGTTGTTGTTTATATGGCCATCGAAAATGGTTTATTTTGGCATATTTACCTAATTATAAACGCAAATTGCCAAGGACTCACGACCGAGCCACGATGGCAATCCATGTGAAGCAATTTTTGCGCGACTTTTTCTTCAACTTTTGATGAGTTTTCATTGGAAGCATTTTCCACAGATTGCAAATTGTTATTGGCTACGAATGCATTTCGCTTCTTCTTTTTTTTCTCTTTGTTGCCCCTTCTCCTTTAGCCATGAAATTGGTAATTTGCCAGACGCGGAGTTGAAGGCCTTGAAAGAAGCATCTTTTGATGTGCCAAAAGGGGAGTTGTGTTGTTATTTTTTTCCCCCCATGAGAAACCAGAGTTTTGATGCAAAATGGAGAAATCGATATTCCAGTTGATTGGCTGCTGCTTCAACTTCTACGCTGAGAAATATAGCTTCTCATAGTAAGCCCACAAACAGGTAAATCCCTTTCAATATTTTTTGATGGTATTAATTTATCATTATACACTATGTCTGACTTTGATTTCAATCTCTTTGAATCTAAGCTCTAAGTCAATTTTACAAGTAAGATTTCAAATCGTTGGCAACACAAAAATCTTAGCTAGAGCTTACTAATACCAAGGTTTATATACTATGTTTAAATAATATTAAAGACATTTGGAACTACTATTGATTAAATGTTTACAGTATTATATAGATCTCAGCATATTTTTCATGATAGATAGTATTAACTGAGAAGAATAGTGTTTTAGATCAATAACTTTGCTCTTTATCGCCACACTATCATCAGAAATGGGAAACCCAATCAATTTTAATTTTAAACAAACGAAATAAAAGTCAAAATGTATGTAATACTTACTAATACTATGCTTGTGCGTTTTTATACAAATTTGATAATGTTATTCTAGCTCTAAGCCAGTTTTTTTTTTTAAATAAAGAATAAAGACATAAACAGATTTGTTTTTGATTTTCGGTTACTCTCAGGTAATTGTCTTTAAGGCAAAGTGTTACTTGGAGTTTCGTACTAAGCGGAAAGTTAATTGAAATAATTATAATCATTATTGTAGTTAAATTTCTTTACTCTTTCGCACTTTTTGTGAGGCTTTTTAATCCTTTACACAAGTTTAATTTATATGTTACTCTGTCATAATTTATCAACTTCTAAGGCTTAGGCAGTTAACACTAATATATACTTAGCTGTCATTTACATCTGGAAAAATTAGTTTAAACTTAATTTTCATCACTAAAATGAGCAAAATCGTATACTTAATTTTGCTTTTCTTTTTTTCTTGAGATGTTGACAAAATTCGAAATATAAGTAGATATAAGTATGTCGTATTCCCATAGATAGATTGCCCATAGATTTCTTAGTAGAGTTTGATTAGTAGGATCGCGTGAGATTGTATCTTCCAACACCTTAAAGTGAAATGCTCTAAGAAATGCTTCTAAAAGAAATGCAATTTGTTAAATACTTAACAATTAACTACTATAGTTGAACCTACTTATAGTTTTTCCTAATTAACTATTATATTATAAAATACTTTATATACAAAATAATAAGATATAAATAATTAAATGGTATATAGGTATATATAGGTATGAATTCTTGCCAAAACTATTTCAGACACTTTGGCATTCAAAGCAAAATGTTTCAAAATTAAGTCAAAGTTTCCAAAAGTTGACAAAAACTAAATATTCATTTTAAATACTTGTTTATTATTGTTTAGCTACATAAATTGAGAAGTCACCGTAATTGAGTTTATTTTTTATTCATTTTAAAGAATTTGTCTCCCTCTTTCTTACTATACATAGTATATGTATGTACGATATGTACATATCTGCCGAAGGCCACTGATATATAAAAAAAACTCACGCCCAACGATTTATTTTTATTTTTTTGCTCTGTGTTTTTGTTGTTGCCTTCAATTCAATTTGAATTATACCCCTGACAATTGCCCCCTAAAAGCAACAAAAATATTTGTAGATTTTTAGTGCGGAAAAAACCTCTGACTTTGGGCATATGGTAAATGGTTTCTTCATTTGTTTTATTTTATTTTTTTTGTGTTTTCTTTTCGAGCAAATTGACAAGACAAAAGTCACTTGGCCTAAAAAATCTAATTTTTTTCAAAGAAATCGACAAGCATATTTGAATATAATGGCCAAAAAATGGCTGAAAACCGGGTCAGCCCAAAGGTCTTCTTCGAAGTGCTTTGAGTATCGTTTATGGTTCAGCGCAAAAAAAAGAACAAAAAAAAGAGAGAAAAGAAATACAAGTTGACATTAGATTTTATGTTTTTTTGCTCTCGTTGTTATATTTTTTACGCTCTACATTTTTGTCATAATTTTTTTGTAGCGTTTTTTTTGTTTTTCCAGAAGGCCAAGGCTCTTCTCGAGATGGAGGACAGGAGGAACAATGGCAGGCTACTAATATCGAGCAGGGAAGTTGCTGAGTTTGTTCCTTTTTATGGTTTTATGGCCTAATGACTTCTTTATTGAAGCAGGTCCTTGGACGCGAACGTGGACATGGACTCGGTTTCCATTTACTGCGATTCCCGGCGTTCCTTCCGTTTCCTTAAGACATCGAATTTTCTTCCTCTCTCTTTCCCTCTCTCTCTCTCTGTCTCTTGGTACACTGGACCGAGTGGACATGTGTGTTTGGGTTCGGAAAAAGTTAATCCTTTACGCATGGACAGGAAGTCAATGGCTGAGAATGTTGGGAATTATTCGGTTCGCTTCTTTCATCTGGTGACTTCTCATGTGTTCTCATGTGTTGTCGTCCCATGTCGTCTCCCTTTCGGTTGTTGTTTGTGTGTTTTATCTATTTATTTATTTGTTTTTAGTACACTTATGACATGATGTTAATTACTGCGCGCGACTCGCTTTGAAATAGTCGGGAACCAGCCAAGTTTCGCCGCCCATATTTGCGCCGTGTCAATAGGCTCTCGATATTGATGTCGTCGGTGCCATGCGACAAGCGACAAGCGACAAATGCTAAAGCTATTCGCCGGATATAGCGCTGACTCGCGGTGATTTCTGTGACTCTTGTGTGCACACACGCACACACATATTTTGGGAAACTGGGAAAATTTGTCCAAATAACTAATAACCAAATCCTATTTGGTTATGTAAATATTTTTTAATTGGCTAAGCGTCGGCGTTGCGGCTTCTCCCACTGCAGTGGCAAGTCAATCCCAACAATCCAACAGTCCAAATCCTCTGCGGATTAATATCATCTGATCATGCATGTCGCAATGGTCGGCTTAAAGTCCTCTCTTTTTGAATGGTGGGTAAACCCATTGTGAATGGGAAAGTTTGTGTACTTATTCTTAGTTCTATTCCATCAACAAGTCATTTGTCATTTTTGCGGTTGACTTTCAAAAAAAAAAATAAAAACTAAGATAAAGTCAGAGCTGTAGTTCAATAATATTATTATTTTTCTAACAATTACCAACCGGTTTGATTCACTTAAAAGCTCCCATGCACATTTAGAAAATCACTTTAAAGAATTCTATATTTTCAAACTTAGAAAAAAGAAACCAAAAACGAGAAGGCCGGGCTAACTTCGGCCATGCCGAAGTTTGTATACCCTTGCAAGCTCTTGTGTTACTAGATCCCTAAAAAGATTTATCTAAATGTAAAGACCCTGGTGTCCGTTCTTACACGCCATAGCACGGCACGCATACATATGCATGGATGTAGACATGCAGCATGCAATTTTTTCATGTTTGTATGACAGCTATATGATATAGTCATCCGATTTTAATAATTTACCAGATATATAACTTTATATATGAGAATGTTATTTACCAAGTTTGACGATGATCGCTTAAGAAACAAAAAAGTTTCTAGAAGAAAAACTATTTTTGGTCCGATCGTTCATATGGGAGCTACATGATATAGTAATCCGATATTGATCAAATTTCGCACGGATGTTTGGATGTATAATAAACTGCCAAATGTTAAGTTTTATGATAATTGGGCGAAAAAGAAAGAAGTTATTGATCTAAAACTCATTTTTCGACCGATGGTTCCTATGGGAGCTATATGATATAGTCGTCCGATCGGGATGAATCCGAGATATACAATGCCTGCAGTATATACAAAACTTCGTGCAAAATTGCAGCTCTGTAGCTTTAGCGGTTTAGGAGGAGAAGCTGTTGATCCAGACAGACAGACAGACGGACAGACGGACGGACGGACAGACGGACGGACGGACAGACAGACGGACAAACGGATTTGAGCTCGCCTTGTCATGCTGATCAAGAATATATATACTTTATATGGTCGGAGATGCTTCCTTCTATGCGTTGCACACTTCTGACCAAAATTAATATACCCTTTTTGCAAGGGTATAAAAATATTACAAGAATTGGCTCACTCCAATCTAAGTGTTGAATATTTATAAAATCACTTTGAGTTGTTGTCTCTGCCGAAGTTTGTATACCCTTGCAAGCTCTTGTGTTACTAGATCCCTAAAAAGATTTATCTAAATGTAAAGACCCTGGTGTCCGTTCTTACACGCCATAGCACGGCACGCATACATATGCATGGATGTAGACATGCAGCATGCAATTTTTTCATGTTTGTATGACAGCTATATGATATAGTCATCCGATTTTAATAATTTACCAGATATATAACTTTATATATGAGAATGTTATTTACCAAGTTTGACGATGATCGCTTAAGAAACAAAAAAGTTTCTAGAAGAAAAACTATTTTTGGTCCGATCGTTCATATGGGAGCTACATGATATAGTAATCCGATATTGATCAAATTTCGCACGGATGTTTGGATGTATAATAAACTGCCAAATGTTAAGTTTTATGATAATTGGGCGAAAAAGAAAGAAGTTATTGATCTAAAACTCATTTTTCGACCGATGGTTCCTATGGGAGCTATATGATATAGTCGTCCGATCGGGATGAATCCGAGATATACAATGCCTGCAGTATATACAAAACTTCGTGCAAAATTGCAGCTCTGTAGCTTTAGCGGTTTAGGAGGAGAAGCTGTTGATCCAGACAGACAGACAGACGGACAGACGGACGGACGGACAGACGGACGGACGGACAGACAGACGGACAAACGGATTTGAGCTCGCCTTGTCATGCTGATCAAGAATATATATACTTTATATGGTCGGAGATGCTTCCTTCTATGCGTTGCACACTTCTGACCAAAATTAATATACCCTTTTTGCAAGGGTATAAAAATATTACAAGAATTGGCTCACTCCAATCTAAGTGTTGAATATTTATAAAATCACTTTGAGTTGTTGTCTCTGATCTTAGTTCTTAGCTTAAAGTTAATTAGATAAACAAATTTTAACTAACAGAAAACATTGCCACTAAAGCCATTACATTTTTCAATAATTAAAAATATATATCTACATATATATCATTTATACATTTATATATTTCCATTATTTTTTTTGATGATTTCGAAAATTAATATTTTTTCAACATCCTCAACGTATAATTTATTGATGTTCTTTAAATCTAAAACGAGAATTTTTAAATAAAATATTCGTAAGTTTGCATGGGAGATCTTTGCATCAAACGGCTCAACTGTAATGGAATTATTTGTCGAAAAGAAACTAAGATACATACATATATGCTCTTTTAATCGTGACATCTTTCCTAATACAATATACACGGCTTCTTCAAAAGTTTTTAAATATATTTTAACTAAGGAATAATTTGCTAGGAGTCTTTGATCAATGTCAGGACTGCTGGTCTTTTCAGGACTTGTTGAGGAATTCTGCTTTTGATACAATTCTCTATGACATTGGAATATTCTGCCACTTTCACATTTCTTGTGCAGATTTTGTTTCTGTTTTTTAATTTTATTTTTTATTTGTTAAATAAATTAGATAGATTGCTTAGAACTGGCTCAAATCGAAACAATTAATTGAATTTAATTTAAATTGAACAAATAAACTATTAGAGTCGAAATACATAAATTTATTATTTCAACAAACAGCTTCTTTAGACACTTTAATTTAAAAAAAAAATACATATATGTGTGATTTAATTTTTGTCCTTTCCAAACATTAAAAACTGAGTCAAATTATGACAAAGAAACAACCCTCTCTCTTCCTTCCTATCTTTAATCTCACCCTCGGAATGAATTCCTTATAATTTACTTACACCTTTTCGACATTTTTAATGACTCAAGAAATTGCACCTGCTTGTTCGAAATCAATTTAGAAAAAATCACCTTTAAATAGCGGATAAATAGCATGAAATATGTTTTTAGTTACATAAAAAAAAACTCATTAAAGTCAATTTGTGAAGCCTGAGGAAATGTTTGAACGAGTTCATTCGAAATCCACCTAAAAAATTAGTCAATGTATAGAAATATTTAACATTCAATGTGCTACAGATAAATCGAGAAAACTTTGCTCACTGGATGGCGTCATGCCATCAAAGTCAACTCCATCTCGATTCGAATGCCATCATTCACTCATCATTTGGGATGAGGCTAATTGAATTTCAGATTAAAGTAAAATGCGACAACAAAAAAAAAATGTTTTTAGCACACAAACAAAAAGGGACAATAGATTACAATATCCTGGGGCGAAGCAGCGGACGAGTAGAGTCTGGGTGGGATTGGATGTAAAATGCAGATGCGGGTTGCCCAGCCATCATCATCACCAACAGGAACGGCAACAGCAAGAGCACGGCAGCAGCAGCAGCAGCAGCAGCAGCAGTTGCAGCAGAAGCGACAGCAGCAACAAGGCGTCCGACCATCAGGCCAACAGTTTCCGCTTGCTTACTGCCCAGAAGAAGTAGAAGCAGCAGCAGCAGAAGAAGAAAAGAAGGAGGAGGAGGAGGAGGACAGACCCCAAACACAAACCCAAACCCGATTGTGAACCCAATTTTCAACCCGGACCACGTACCATCATCATGGACTACATATGGACACGCGCAACAAAAAGATACGGCAGCAGCCAATCGGAGAGCTTCACTAGGCAGGTAGGCGTGTACCCAGTATCTACCATTTCCAAATAAATTCAACCCCGTCGAGCAGCAGCAACACCAGCAACACCAGCAACACCGGCAACAACAACAACAATACCAAACAGCTGCCGCTGCTGCTGCTGCTGCTGCTGCCGTCGCTGCCGTTGGCTAGGGAGGAGGCTCTGGTCTCCGGTCTCTGAGCTCTGAGCTCTGTGTGGCTGCTGCTCTTCAAAACCGGTCGGCAAGTCGTCAGTTGCATTCAGTTATTAACGAGCGCTACTCACAGCTACAGCAACAGCAGCCCAGCCAGAAGTCACTTCACTCAACGCACACACACACACACACGCACGCAGTGAAAGAGAGATAGATAGAGAGAGAGAGAGAGATAGTGGGAGTGATATAGCAATCGTCTACCGATTTTCACCAGTTTGAGTCGGAGAGAGTCCCACATAAAGCGAATTCAGTTCATGTCGAGACGTTGAAGTAGAAAGAACGTCGTTTGAGTAACGCTGCTAAAACCGAGAGAACGTGAAAAAAGTGACGAAGCAAAAGACGTAAAACTAACCAAAAATATTAAGAGAAACAAAATATATAGTGAAAAAGTGCATTTCGACGAAGAAAATTTAACATACACAACAAAGGAATAATGTCTTCCACATCGGCCTCACCCATCAGCAACATAACGGTGGATGACGAGCTCAATTTAAGCAGAGAACAAGGTAAATTTCCACCGACGGTGAAATGTCGTTTAGACCATTTGGAAAAACCAAATATCAAACCGATCCAAATTTGAAAGGACTTTTAAACTAACTGTTTGTTAAATTCTTCACATAATTTTCTAGATTTTGCCGAAGACGATTTCATTGTGATTAAAGAAGAGCGCGAGGGTAGCTTGTCCCCGATGTTAACTCCGCCGCATACACCCACAGAAGAGCCACCTCAAAGGCGTCTGCCTGTTGAGGTGGAATCGAATGGTTACCCCATGCGTCACATGCACTACCAGCAGCAGCAGCAGCAACAGCAGCAACAACATCAGCAACAGCAGCAGCAACACCGCCTCTGGCTGCAAATGCATCCACAACACTCGGCCAGTTCTCAGCATTATCCAGTCTATGCGGCCAGTCAAGCCAATCAGGCGGATCATGTGGCCATGCAACAGCACATAATGAACCAATGGATACGCAATGCCGCCCTCTACCATCAGCAGCAGCAGCAGCAACAGCAGCAACATCATTTGCCCCATCACCTGCCCCATCACCATGCCCATCATCATCACCATTCGGGCCGTCCTTATCCCGGAGCAGGAGCTCCTGCTGGTCTCCACAGTCTGCATGCCGCCGCCATGGCTGCGGGTCGCCACTTTGCCGCCATGCCCAGGGGCGGAGCTGGTGGCGGTGCGGGCGGAGGAGCCACTGGATCCACAGGAAGCGGCAGCACTCGCCCAAAGAAGCAATTCATTTGCAAATATTGTAATCGCCAGTTCACCAAATCCTACAATCTCCTCATCCACGAGAGAACCCACACCGACGAGCGCCCCTATTCGTGCGACATTTGTGGCAAGGCCTTCAGGCGGCAAGATCATCTGCGCGATCACCGTTACATTCACTCCAAGGATAAGCCCTTCAAGTGCAGCGATTGCGGCAAAGGCTTCTGCCAGTCGCGCACCTTGGCCGTCCATAAGGTCACCCACTTGGAGGAGGGGCCACACAAGTGTCCCATTTGCCAGCGTAGTTTCAATCAGCGCGCAAATCTCAAGAGCCATCTGCAGAGCCACAGTGAGCAGGCCAGTTCCAAGGAGAATCAGGCGAATCATCAAACCGCATCGGCATCGGAAACTCAACCCTTGACCACGAATCAAGGGGAACAGTTACAGATGCCGCATCATCCCCATCATCACCCTCATCATCAGCCAGTTCTAGATCTCTCCTCCTCCTCTGCGGCAACATCCGTCTCTGCCTCATCTACACCGGCGACAGAGAAACCCAAGCGTCAGGGTTTCACCATAGATGAGATCATGAGCAGATAAAGCAGTTCAGAGGGAAACATAGACACACAAACTTCTTGGTTTATGTTTTTTGGTTCGAACGAAAGTTCTAGAACTTGGCTGGACACACCGCCGCCGCCAGGCATGGGTAATGCCTGGCCAGGAATCGCCGTTCTCCAGCTCTCGAGCAACCGCTCCCGCCCCGGTTCCGGACCCGGTCCAGCTCCCGCCCAGTACGCACCCAGTGATGAAGTCATTAGAAGCTAGTGCAAAAGGAGGTCGTCCAATTGTCGTGGTCGTCCTGAATCGGAAAATGCCAAAGCAAACAAAGTATTGCAACAAAAGAAACCAACCAACAACAATTGAACATGTATCAAATGTTAACTGTAACCATATATAGTTTAATTCTTATATAATTAGCTTATGTTGTACCTTATAGCCTTAAATAGTTCACTTTGTAATAATAATTTAAAAAAACAATACCGAAAACCTCAACCGAAACATATTAAACAACCCTCGCTCTTGGTTATTAGATCAAAGACTGTTTCCAATTTTTGATTTCACTGACTAACATAAAGAAGAATTATAGCAAAAAGAAAAAACAAACAAGCAATTTAAGTGTTGATTTTGATTTAGATCATTATTATATATACATATATATAGGCACAAAGACACAACGATCTCATTATCTAAGTTAAGTCATAATAAATAATATTATTTAAACAAAAATATATTTCCGTTGTTTTTTCTATGGGTTAAAGCAAATCGAAGAACTTTATTTGGAGTTGACTCCAACTCCAGCTATTCTTCTCTTTAAATCGTTTTTGAATAAAATTGATTCCGATCATTAAATTTCCGAAATTATCGAATTGACTTCTTACCCTCGGAGTCTTCTTATGATAAAGAATTGTAGATAATTTTATAATTGTTTACGCGGAGAAAGTTGATCCGAATTCTTGTCGATATGAACTTTCCATCTGTCTATCCTTCAAAAGCACTCTGCATTTAATAGATGAAATATTATCTGTGTTAATCTTTTTCCTATTAATAATTAATTTGGGTAAATATTAAAAAAATAAGAAATTAGTTTAGCAAATTAGTAATCAAAATAAAATGCCACTCCCATTTGGGTTTGGTTCTTCACATAAAAAATGAGTTTTCACTTGGGTAAATTCATTGCAAAAACAAACCCATTTACCTAAATTTTTCCCAATACTCGGAATTCTATACCAAAAGCAGCTGTGGACATTACTAATATTGGTTTAGTTTTATGAATTTACTATGTATCACAGTCTTAACAAGAAGCTCAGCTAATTTCTAGAAGTGGGACCTAATTCAGATTGGCTAATGTTTGGAAAAGAAAAAACTAATCATTCCGATTTAGTTAAATTCAAAAGCATAGAATTAAAAATAACACAATTCGATTCATTGAGAATACATGTAGATAACAAATTATTTTTTATCATTGAGAGTGACTAAAAAAGTTAGCATTTGAAATCCATCAGTTCAGCGAATTATCTAAGGTGAAAAGTAAATATTTAAAACGATATTATATTTTGTTGTTTTTAACTACATCAAGGAACGCCAATTTTTATCAAAGAAGGTTAAACTAATGAATCATAAATATAACCTATATATATATATGTATAGCTATTAAATGCTATTTTTATGTGTCTATAAAAAAGAGGTGCAGCCCAATATGTATTTCTGTATACAAGTAGTCAGCTAAAAGCACTGATAATTGCCAAGTTTTCTTACAAAAGGAAATAAAAAATGGTCATGCATAAAAAAAAGTGATCTATAAAATTATTTTTGTTTATCTAAAAAATAAAGGTGCAGTTTGAAATAATATTTTATATAGTCAACTGAAACTCTGCTAACTGTTTCTATTAACAATTTAAGATACTTAACTAAAACAACTTATTCATTCCATTGGAAACAGAAGAGTAAATCTATATACAAATATGTAATTCCCACTGTCAAGTTTTACATATTTCTCAAGAGTCGAGATCGATCGATCGAGTCGAGATTTCGATTTCAGTGGCAAATAATTTCATGATATTTTCTTGTATATCATATTAATATAAATTTAATTTAATTATAGTATAGCTTGTTGTTCGGTTGTCGTTTTTGTGTGTGTTGATTGTGCCACACTTAACACCCACAATATAAATAGCAATAACTATAACTTCCAATTGATTGCCCATCTGGGGCACTGACAGCTGTCAAAATTTATTAAGCAATCGCATAAATCAGTTTTCGGTATTGTTAATAAGTTAATATGTACATATATACATATGTTTAAAGCAGCTCTATTAATATGCCTAAGATGCCACAGATTTGGGGCCAAAAAAGGCAAAAACCGAACTATGAAAATGTCGCAAAATGTTAATTTATATGCCAAGATGAATTCAATTTGAAATCAATGAGAATTTAATTCAATTCAGGTTAGTTTTTGTCTTTTGTTGTTGTTGTTGTTACTGTTACTGTTGTTGGGGTGTGGTCCAAATAGTGGACAAAAGAATAGAGACAACACAAAAAAAAGGGAACGTGCCAAATGGCTAAGGAAAAGGTCTAAGGTTTTGTGTCTCTTTCATCTCAATCTATTCAAAATTCAAATGGCATTTCGATTTCAATTTTTGCGTTTGCTCGGTACTAAGAACTGTTGGATCTTTGTTTCAAGAATTTCGGTTTTAATTGAGACACGGCGTGTGCTTGCCCGCATGCCAACCAAGGAGCCAAGGATTCGGCTCGGGTCAGGACGACAGCTGCTGCGGCCTCATTTGCTGGTCAATTTTCAATTTTCTCCATTCGATTTTCGTATGTCACTTTATTCTGTTGGCCAATAATGGGCCATAGACAATTGATTTTGCATTCAAATAAATTGATGTCTACATTCAAAAAAAGAAAAAAAAAATATCCTTGACAAGTATCCAGGGCGAGCCCTCCCGCCTGCGAGTTGCCTTTCAATGTTTTGTTTTAGTTTTTCATTTCAGTTTGCAGTTTTTTTTTTTGGATTTTCGTATCTCCTGCAGCTCTCAGCAGTTTTGGCCAGTGGGTTGGCCAAATGCTCAGCCAGGAGTCTTAACCTTATCTGCTCTTGGTCAACCGTAGAACTTGTTGTCCCTGTTGTCCCACATTTAGGGTCTCGCCTTGCTTGTGTTTTGCAACACTTCGCCACAGGGCACATGGGCAAAGAGGAATCCGCACCAACCAAAATATTTTGTGAAAGTCACAGCAGGACATGACAATGGCAAGAGTGTGTGTTATCCTGTCAGATTGATGTGTGTCCTTTTTGTGTGTGTCTGTGTCTGTGTGTGAGTGTGAGTGTGTTTGGGCCACAATTAAACACATCGGTTCCGCAACTAGGGTGGCATCTCATCTCAGGATCCTCCCCTCACTCCACCTACATTCTACATTCTACATCTACATCTATCTAGGTTGTAAATTCTAGTGGCCAGGATATGCAGGACGTCTGCCAAAAGTGAGCCTACAGGAGCACCCCCTTGGCTCATGGTCTCCTGCAGCAGCTCCTGCTGGGCATACAATTTTAATGAGCTGCTACGAGCACGTTCGTCCCATCCCGTCCCGTCCCGTCCCCGTCTGTCCCGTGACCACCCAAGAAAACCCCGTCCAAAGGAAAAAGTGGCCAAGTAAATGAAGCAGAAAAAAATCAATCTTTCTTTTGGCCCAAATGAAGTTACTTCACCTGTCTCTTGTCCAATTAAAACGTTGCAAATCGATTTAAGGCCATTGAATCGTCTACAGAGAGAGAGACAACTTGCCCGATGCTGATGTGGATGATGATGATGATGACGATGACAACCCCAGCCACTTGTCTGACTTGTCTATCTATGTATCTGGCAGATTGTTGCCAGTTGTCAAGTGGCTCCGGCCAAGCCCAAAAAATGTATCTATAAAAATAAAACTTGTCTCCCATAATTGAACATTGTTTGGAGATTGTCAGCCATTTGAATTGTTGTAGTTTTACATTCTTTATTTGATTTTTGATATGCCGACGCCTTTTGCAATAGTAATAACAATGTTGATGGGGCACTTAACCCATGTGATTGGAAAAAATATGATCATCTTGGAAATCGAGGGTGAAAATACTCGAAATGGCGTAACAAGAATATTGCGAAATTATATACAATAAATTAAATTCACATAAAATGTCAATAAAATTATCAATTAGTAATATGATAATTAATTGCAATGTTAATTTATCTGTTACAATGTATAGAACAAGAGTAGTCTAGCTAATAAATAATTTGTAGTATTAGTATTCAAAATGCTACTTAGATTCTAAAGTACTGAAAATGGAAAACTGTTTGAAAAGTTTTATAAATCGATTAAGCGAAATAAAAATTTAAAATGTCCTTAATAAACCTGGGGAGAAATTAAGATATTGTTTTGTAAATATGAAATTAAATTAGGTAATGTATTCTAAGTATAAATATTACACTCCTCATCACTTGAAAAGGACACCTCCAACGTGTGTTTTTCATAACACACTGCTCCCCAACCAATAAAGCTAGCGATTCAATTTTTTTTTTAATTACAGATTATTTAATAGTTATGTTTTAAACAAATAAAAAACTTCATAATACTGCTTTAGTTTATAACATAAACTTTTTGTTCACAATACACGAAATTTTGGCATTCAAATTGTATGTCACTTGAATAGGACATCTCAACAAAAACACATTAAATACGTAAAAAATAGAGAAAATTAAATTAAAAAAATAAGATTTAGTAATGTGTCGTATATATAATATTATTATTAATCGTTAGCAATACCAGAATATTTCGAAATTAATGTTTAACATACATTTTTATCTATTTTAATGCATTGTTTTACCTTCCTTTCCTGACTGAAAAACTTACTTAAAAGATGAAACGTGATGAATTCAAAATAGATATTTAGACATATTACAAATTTTACACTTAATTACATTAAATTTCAGAATTTTCACAAGTAATTTTCCAACGTTTAATTACAATAAATTTGAAATCTAATTTAAATAATGTTCTTCTGTATTTCTTTTTTAAGGAATGCAAATCTCCTAGGTGGAGTTTAATTTTTCCAATATGCTTTAAGTAAGCGAAATTGATCGTTTCAAAAAAAAATTGAAAAGGTTTACGAAATGTTTGAATAATACTTCTACAAATATGTAGATTTACTAGCAATTATATTCCTCTATCTCTTGATTTGTTGAAATACACTTCGATAGAACCTATTTAAGTCCTGAAATCGAGGATTCGCAAGTGAAAAAATGTATCTTTTTTTATTGCATTGATTTACATTAAGCTGTTTTTTATCTAAATCTAATCAAATGACAAATAGATATACATACATATGTCAAGTGTATGTTTCGAAGAAAAAGTTCCAAAATTTGGAAGATTTGTGGACTGCAATAAAGGAAGCGTGGTATTCAATACCCAAGGTCCAATGTCAGAAGGTTAGTAGAGAGTATTAGCAGGCAGTCAAATAATAATGGATATACTAAGTACGAAATACTAAATTTAAGTGACGTTTCAGTGGAAAATTGTAGTTAGTTTTTGGTAAACAATTTATTAAAAAACGTACCAATTATGTGTCCAGGCAATTTTTAGGTTTTCACGTTTTCTTGAGTTTTTAAATTTAAATTTGAAGTTTCTATTTTTATACATTAGCTAAATAAAATGGGCTAGAAATATTAAATTAATATTATTATTTTCTAAATAATTTACTTCAAAAATATAAAATTTTGCGTGCCAATTATATGACCATTACAATCCTAGCATAGACAATTGCAATTGCTGATATGAAATTTATCATTAAAAGTAAGGAAACAAGAATTTAGAAATCAATTAACATAGAAAATCAAATAATTATACACCATTCAAAATAAAAAGTCTGAATGAACTTTCCATGTCTTGACATGGTTTAGGTTACAAATTGAACTGACTTTTAATTGGAAATCGCTGTTCTAAATATATCAATCTCTATCTATCTACATACTATAAACCTCAATGATTCACACAAGGTGTGAAAACTTAGCAACTGTTGGAAAAAACACAAACAAACACAAGTGTTTTGGGTGATAAAACAAAAAAAAGTTTTCCTAGTTTTAGTGACATTTCATTTGAAGTGCATAAATCATTTGCTGTCTTTTGAGTTCTTTATTTTGTGATGACGTTTCATGTGTTAGTGGAGTGGAGTGCAGAGGAGGCCAGTCAGTGGGAGGGGGTGACACACTACACACAGTAGTTCAGTAATGTGTCACACTGATTGCTGCTCTAATTGCACTTCATTTACACGCGTAGTTACTCAGAGACAGACAAACCCACTTCACCTGTACCTCCAACTTGAGGCACTTGTTTTAAACATGCAGGTTGCTCTCATACCCCTTTCCCCCCGCCCCCCATTCGCTCTCCATCACCATCCACCTGATAGACTGATCATTGTCAACGTGCTGGGTGTTCTTAACCATTTTTATGGCCCGACTATTTTGACACTTTTGTTTTGGGCTAAAAAGGTGTTTCTTCGATTATAACTTACTTACCAAAGAGATTGGAAAAAAGAAACCGAGAGAGAGATGAGAAGAGGTGAGGTAAGTTGGAGTCGGAGTTGGAGAGGCTTCTCGCCTCAAGTCCCAAGTTGTTGTTTAAGAACAATTTAATCGTTGACATGCTTATCGTTTGGCCAACAATCTTCGTCACCCTCTCTCTCTCTCTCTCTCTCTCTCTCTCTGCCTAGACAAAGCGAGTGGAAACCCTAGAAGGGACTGTCAATTAGTTGAAAGAATTTATCACCAGGCTCAAATCACTTGGTACGGTTCGGTTGTCCTCTTTTTCTCTTTCTCTTCTTCCATTCTTTATTTCATTTAAGGTGGTTAAAAGAGCGATCAATTTTATAGGCAGCGACTAGACAGTTTCTGTTTCAGTTTCTATTTCTCGTCTTTTGGGAGGTCTTAATTGAAACGCACCCAAAAAGAAGAAAAGAAACGGCATTTGTTGTGGTAAAAGATAACACTGGGAAATCTACCATGGTCCCAAATTGACAACTCTTTTGTTTGACCCCCACCTTCTTTGAATATATGGAAAATGGAGAAATCAGATGCCAGGGAAGGGGAGGGGAATTTCAGTTACTTAAAGCTTGGACCACCTAACAAGCTTTGAACTTATGGCCATATCCTTAACTTTTTCCCCCGCGCTCTGCGCTTGGGTTTTCAACAGAAATTCATTTAAAAGTGAAAACAAAAGGCAAATCTCCTGTGCTCTCGGACTGATGATCGATTGATTTCATCGATTATGGCTTAACAGTCAACGCTGAAGGTTTCTGTTTTTGTTGTTGTTGATGTTTTGTTTATTTGTTTGTGTCTCTGTCTCCGTCTCAGTCTCCGTCTCCGGATCTCCTCCTTCTCGATCTCCTACGCACGCAGACAAAACACATGATCAATTACAAGCTGAGCAGGCAGGTTCCCAAGCTTCAAACCCACGCTCCATCTCCGTCTCCATCTCCAGCTCCATCTCGCAGCTTCTTTCACTTATTATTAAAAGTAACAAATTATTTTCAATTGATTTACACGCTGGCAGTTCACCAGTTCAAAAGCCTACAACCGCCTCACATATACCCAAATACCCCCAGAGAGACAGAGAGAGAGAGAGGAGAACCCAGAGTCAGTCCCTTCCTTCCACAGCGCACTTCACGCGCCTCTTCCCCTCCCTTTCCCTCCCTTGCTTGGTTAGCTGACTGTGTTGATTAACCACTCACTGGGAACATTTAATGTGTAATAACGATTTGTATCTGAGCACAAAGTAGTTATGTTGAAATTCCGTAGCCAGGGCCATCATTAATCATATAGAATGTGAATCTTTAAAGAAATATTAAGAGAGCGATATAAAGTGAGCGAGCGAGAGAGGGGGACAAGGAGAAGGAGTACACCTACAACTGACAGAGGCAGCGGAAAGTTCCCCAAAAGAGGGATTTCAAAATGAATAAAAAGAAGTAATCAGAACGGAATATATTACAATAAGTAAATAACATCATGAGATATAAAAACAATTAACAATTTCTTCCTTTCATCATTATTTCGTTGTAATTCCCAACTAGTTTTAGAATAGCATCGCATGCTCAAGAATGCAATGCAATGAATATAGTTTAGGGATCTGATCGAGATTGAAGATTGAAGAACACTTCAACTTGCTTTAGATAACTACAAAATGTTTTTCGCTTTTCTATACACAATAATAATACATTTACATTAACTATTATTGTCCTTATATTCACTAGCTATAAATCTAATGAATGAGAATCAAGGTTTCGTTATCCTTGATCCCAAATCCCCTAGGCTTCCGACTGGACCATTTTGATCGACTTCATACTTTATTTTAAGACATAATAAAATGATAAATAACTAAAAGAAAATTGAAAAACAGATAGATATTTCTGATACTTGTATAATTGTTCCATAAATTTGTAAAAGAAATGGTTTAAGACTTTACAAACTTATTAACTTTGTTACATAGCTAATCATTTAATTTAGAGAACTTAAATAGAAAGCTAAAATGTAAAGCGCTGAAAGCCCTGCAGTGCTCTGTCTTATAATAGGGGACAAATTTAATTTATTTACATTTTAATAATAATAATAACAACATGTGAAATAATAAAATTTAATAAACAAGTTTTTAGTGATCATCCTATTAGGAATTGAGGTTTTTCTTTGCCTAAGCCCCTGGCCGAATAATGTGAAGATCTGGCAAGTTCCTGAACAATGATCAGAAAACCCCAGTGCAACTATATTTCATAGGCATAAACGGTTAGGGTCTCCCTCCCCCGAAACCCCCTCTCTTACTCTCTCTCTCTCTCGCTTACTCTCCATGGATGCACCGATTTAACGCCCCGACATTTACATATGTTTGTGCCCCCGCCTAGCCCCCTCCCACAAGCAACTGCTACTCCTACTCCTATCAGTGGAGTGTACTCGGGCTTATTGGCGTTGGCGTTTGCCTGAACGTGCCCACAAATTATGTTTATTCACGTTTACATGCCTCTGACATGCACATGGCCATGCCCATGCCCAGACGAATGATTCTGACTGGGATTCTGGCTGGGATGTGGTGGTCATTGCGCTTTTTGGTCACACCAGGGTGTCCCTTGGCATCAAAGTCGTCTGTGAACTCATCATCGGGTCCGGGTCCATTGCGTCGTCATGCCCATCGACATATCATCTTTTTTTCAGTTTTTTCAGTTTTTTTTTTGGGTGGGATGATGCGAATGATGATGATGTCCCCGCTGTGTGGAGAGGTCTTCTTTGTTCGATGTTCGTTGCGCTTTCTACGTTAATTTGTTAACAACAAATAATCAAAGGGTCTAGTTGGTTTTTGGCTCTCCGTTTGATTGGCATTGCAAATTTTTGGCAAACAATTAAAATTCAATTCAATTTCGCACAGAGAGAGAGAGAGAGAGAGAGACTGATCTTGGAAATGATGGACACATGAGGTTGCCAGAACTTTTTAGAACTTAGACAGATTTCTAAATTCTCACATGATTATGCCAGAAATCTTACCCAAGAGGCGAATTTTATGTTAAGCCCAAGGAATTCGGGCTATTAGCGCCAAAGGATTTTCTCATGGTTTAAAAATACTCAACGTGCGACAAATTTGGCCGCGGGCCATATGCAGCACGAAAGCTGCACGCGGAGACGCGAGTCGAAACGTGGGGAGGCAAGTGGAGTCCAGTCGAATCCAGTGGAGTCGAGTCGAGTCGAGTGGAGGCGGTTCGAGAAGAGGGCTGTCCAAGGCGAACGGACGGGAGACGGGGGCGTTGCGGTTAGTCAGTTGGTAGGACTTCGACTTGGTCGGCAACGGCAACGGCAGCGGCGGCGGCGTGCTTTACGGCGAACGAGCGAATCAGTCGAAGGGTCAGCAGAAAACGGCCAACCACAGTGGGGGATTCGAGTACTTAAAGTAGTCTAACAATGAGATCTAAAGACTTAAAAATCTCAATAGAGCTGATTAAAATAACTGAAATTAGGTTAATGTAGTGTCAAAACGTTTTCTAATTAAGCTAAGATACTTTTAAGCATTCTTTCACAGAATTTTATATCCAGCTATTGAATTAGAAGCTTCTTGAATTATTTCATTTAGTTTCTCAAGAAAAATCCTTAATCTTTAAAAGGCTTATGTAGATTTTTTAAAGAGAAACTAAGTTTCAAAGTTTATAATTCCCAATTAATAAAAATCTTAAGGCATTATAATTTTTAGCTAATTTAATTTTAACTTACCGGCTTTCACTTTGTAAATTTCTATTAACTAAATTACACCAATTTAATTAATTTTATTTGAACCAAAGTATTGAGTTTGCAGGAATAAGTTAAAGAAGTGGCTAGGAGTGTAAAATTGATAATGGGTGTATTTCTAGAATACTTTTCTTAGAATTTTCATTTTCATTTTGGGCCCTCCGTCTTGGCATTAGCGCTCCTGCCTTCATGGCATTGCCTTGGCCTGGGCATACAATTTAATATTAAAGTTGATAAACATTTTGACCACGGCAGTTAGTAAGCAAACGTACGATCCACCTACTCGCCTTCTTTAACGGCAGCAGCAGCAGCAGCAGCAGCAGTAGGAGCCCAAGCAGGAGCAGCCCCGCCGCCATCATCATCATCAGCTTTTGCTTTTGCGAACGTGGCTTGACCGGTCGCTCGAATGATCGCCTCGACTTGGCTGGGGACTGGTGAAATAAATTCGAGAAAAAAAAGCCACAGAAACTATGCCAGTCAACTTGGTCAACTGATTGCGCCACAGATTCGCACTTAGTCAGTGGCTGACTCTCTTGACTTCTACGGCCTGATCAGCAGAAGGCAGCAGCAGCAGCAGAAGGTGCAACTCCGCAAGGGGTGAGGGTGGGGAGGGGCGGGAGGCCCTGTTTTGGTGGGACATAAACGGGGGCGTGTTGGCCACAAAGCGTGGCGTGGCAATGAGCTTTGGTAGTCAAGAGTCAAGTGTGGCCAAAGGTTGCAAGCAACAACAGAAAAAATCAAGTAACCAAATGGACAATGGGGAATTTTGGAAACTATAGTGCAAATATATAATGCCAACAGATCAAGCTATAGACACTTCCTCAGATAAATATCACTCAAAAGCTGAAAAAGTGAGCGATTGCAAGGAATTTGAAATCAATTTTCTCACTCATTTTTAAACTTCACAGCCCACGCCCCAAAAGCTGACTCCATCTTTTATGGATACTGTGCAGCCCTGGCATTATAACACACACACACAGATACACCACAATCTCACACACACAAACACACCGACATCCGTGTTCATGTCCGCGTCTTTTTGCTGCGGCTTTTTGCCTGCTCCCCCGAACGCTTTTTGCGCTTTTTTTTGTTGTTGCTTTTTTTTTGCGAGAAATCAACGTCGCGTCCCGTCGCTGCGAACGAACACGATTGTTCCCATGCAAGTTTAGTTTCTACAAATATTTTTTTGTGAATTATTACCTTCGTATTTTTCCAGTTCGCGAGGAGTCAAATTGGTCGGCACACGCTCGAGGGCACACGCCATTTCCCACGGACGAGCATTTATGGTCGATGGACGACGACGACGACGACGACCAGAGCGACCAGCGCGAGTAGAGCGGCCGGCAGAGGGGGGAGGAGAGACCTGGCTGAGGCTCTTGATGTTGATCACTAAACCACTGATCACTGATCACTGCCAAGGAAAGGCAGGTGGTAGATAGGTAGGTAGGCCCCATTGGGTTGGTAGGTAGTTCAATTAAGGACTAGGACCCCAGAGTTCATGGCGAAATCCATACCCAAATCACTTCCAACTTCTGTCAACTGTCCACGTAATGTTGGCATAATTGCCAACTGCCAACTGCTGCCGCCGATCCCAATCCCCAATCCCCAATCCCCAAACCCAAACCCAATGCCGTTGCCAACTGTCGAACAAATCAAATATTGTGGTTTAGGGGACCATCTCACACTCCCCTTCTCACCTTCCCCTTCTTCCCAAGCCTTTTGCTAGCAGATCCAGCTGCGAATTTGATGCTGCACTCAAAAGCGTCCTACACCTTTTGCCATTTTCTGTGGCTAGCTGCTAATGGGAACGCTGGAAAAACCCAAGTAGAAGAAGTGGAAGAACTTCGAGCATCGATTGCCCACGCATTTCTGCATAAACTTGGCGTAAAACCTCACAGAACGAGAGAAGGTATAATGATATGATCACGATGTTTGACCTTACTAGATATGTGTATGTTGCATATATATTTGGTTCTGGTCTTTTTCGAAAGTCTGACTCATAAATCAAAGAGTAGCTAAACACTCATTCTCTTTAAATAATATTCCAATAAGTTTCTTGAATACATTTGGTAATCACTTGTTGTATGATAATGAGTTAGCTCTAATTTATTGGAAGAATCTAGTCTATCTAGTTCAGGAATGAACCAGTTCCTACATCTGGGACTTGCAGAATTTTATCGGAAGTTTAAATGAAGAAAGTTCCAAATGGTTTAGGGAAGAACTAGTTTTTGAAGACTTACTGGAAAAAATGTGTAAAAATTATCTATTTCCTAAAACATTCTAGGATGAATTTGTTGAATTTAATCAGAATTCTATCATCACAAAAGTGATCTACGAGTTGCATATACGAAGAACCAGTTTTAAAAAGACTTACTGAAGTAGAGAATATAGAAAACTGAACTAGTTCCTAAAACTTTCAAGGACTTCCTGAGTTTAATCATTAATCATTAAAATCATTAAGCAAATGGTTGCTAAAGACCCACTGGAATTAGCGAACTATCAGAACTAGTTCCCAAAGCTTTCTGTGATTTTCCCAAGCGTGTAATGAATATAGTAAAATTTAAGTTTCTGCAGTCGTTTAGTTTATAAACTTAAAAATATGTTAGCTAAGACCAATCAAATTAATATGGTTAAATAATGAACTAGTTAAAAAGCTAAACGAGCACCGTCCCTTAGACGGTGAAAATGTTGATCTATTAAGGAGAAAGGGTATGAAAACTTCATCTTAAAGTTTCCTACTCTGAATCATTCAGTCTTGTTTGTTTTTTTTTTTTATGTTTTTAATTGGCTTGTCGCCTGGGATAAGGTGAAGTGGAGTGGTTGAGGAGTAGTCCATATAACTGGCTGCAGACTGGTTGGGTGTCATCAGACGCATCTCTCTCTCTCACTCTCACTCCCTTGCCTTTCCTTTCCTTGCCAGTGCCGTTGCGTTGCGTCTCGTTTCGTTTCCTTTTGGCTAATAGAAGTGATGTCGATAGCACTTAAACACGATATCCGTTTCAATTTGTTTGGATTCTTCAATTTAAAAGGTGATAATTTTCTACTTTATGGCCCACGACATGTGGGCCACCCATAAAACTGATATCGGAGTAGTGCCCCTCAGTGCGAGTGTCTGTCCTCCAGTGGTTTGATTGGGTTCGCATTTGGGTATGGGTTCGAGTATGGATTTGTGTTTTGGGACAATCTTGTCTGTCTTGTCTCCTTATTTCTCTACCTCACACACTCACACACACACACACTCGCACACATTTATATTCAATACATTTCCACGTTTCGGTTGGATGGTATCACTCGCTTAATTTGTTATTCGCTGGTTTTCACACTTGATAATTGGAGGCAATGCTGTAGCTGGGTACCAGCATCATCAGCACCACCACCATCGTCATCATCATCATCATCATCATCATCATCGCCATCTCCATCCACATACACATCATCAGCATCATTGACCACACTTTGTGTGTGGTGTCTGTTGTCCATTTGGCTCTCTGTGTGGGCAGTTTCATTGCCAGTTTGTTGTTGTTGGGGCCCAGCAATGACTTCAGTTTATCAGCGAATGTCTAAATTTTTACTCTTCTCGATCTTTTTCTCACTCTCGTTTTATATATACTTATTTGATTTTTACATTTATTTTGATTACTGAATTTCAGCAAAGTCGGAGGCGTCTGCTTTTGTTGGTATTTTTTTTTAATGCTCAACTAAATTAAGAAACAATTAATTTAGAATTGGTTTGACTGGCCCCATACCAAACTCGAACTTTATTGAAAAACTGGTATACGATCCGATCCGATCAGATCGATCGATCTCTTATGTTCAATGGATGATGCAAATGCAAATTGACTTGTTGTTTTGTTGAGTCTTTTTGTTTTATCTTTTTGGGTGGTCTCAATCAATTTCATTGATTTGCATTTTTTTCCAAAACTGAGAACTTGCCTTTTGTCCGATAAGCTTTTTTTTATTTTCTGTTTTTGTTTTTGTTTTACGAGCATCGAGCATTGGGTTGAGGGGGAAATCGTTAATTCACTAGTTTCTTTCATTAGCTGACTGACTGGCTGGATGGTAGACAAAGAGTCTACTTCATGGCTATTATAAACAGTTAGGTGTTGCCTCTGAGTGCCAAAGATGACAATGGCAATGAAGTGACGATTAGTTAACACGTTTTTTTGTCATAGATTTCATTGATTAAATCCCGCATTGTATATCATTAACAATATTAACGTTCGCACTCGTTTGTTTTTGACCCGTTCGAACGTCAGTTTAATGCGGATATCAAGAGAGCTCTTATACAACTTTATGGTAATACTTCTGTGCATTGAATGAAACATAAAACTCAAATATCACAACTGCAATATTAAAGATTCAGCCAATTTAAATGAATATCATGTGCAGAACAAATTTCATTGCCTGCTTTTGGGGGCAACACAAGATATTTGATGAAGGAAGGGATCCTCCTCCCAGCAAACCGTACTTTAAGCTACAATATGTTTCCTTGAGATTAATCAAATGTGACTGGGTAAACATGCAATTAAATTTAAGCAATCCATGGAAACTTAAAATATACGTGAACTAAAAAAGGAAGGTCTCATTATTTCAACTAGCTAAAAGTCTAGACTTAGAATTTTTGCTTTTGATAAGATAAGTGTTCATTTGCAACAAGTTCTTTCCATCAAGGACTATTCAGATTGAATGTAGTGTAGTTAAATTATTTAAAAGTAAGTAAGAACTACGCTCATAATAATATATCTTTTTTTATTATTCACAGTCGAGCTGAATAAATATTTAGAGAGTTTTCATACTTTATATAATATTGATTTAATCATTTTCTATTCAATTCAAGTGCATTTTAAATAAAATGTTTTTGCCTGTTTATTCCGATCTCTTTAATGTATCATCACTTCAATATGAACAGGGTCGAGGTCATTTATTGCAAGCAAAATAAAATTTATTTAAAAAAAATTTTGTTTCTGGAGTTGAAAACTTATAAAAGCTTTCTTTAATTGTAATTCGCAACTAGTTTAAGCATTGAAGTAATGGTATGGTCTAATAATAAAATGTTTTATTGAGAATTTGGAATAAACACGTAATTTCAGTCTTATTAATTGTGGATTTTCATTCTTTAAATGTAAATATTTATATTTATATTAATTATATTTATATTATTTAATATATATTTATATTTCTCAAAATTTAAATTACTCATAAAAATTTCGAACTTATAATTTTATCCAAATTTCATAAAATTGGATATGAATTTGGACACAATGGAACGATTTCCGTCGCATTTTTCAATATTCTTAATTTTCTCTGCAGTAATCGATGTTTTTATTTACCCATAAGTATTATTGCAGACCAAACCTAATTTGATTTCTTAAGTTTTGCACATTTTTAAAATATACGAAATAAATTCTCTTTTGCCATGACTCATAGCTCTATTTTGATGTCTCTTTTTTGTAAAAAACTTTTTAAAAAGTGCCACAAATTTAACAGTGTAACTATTGAAAACAACATAAAATTGACCAGAATTAAAAGAATATTTGAGCTTTGTTCCTTTGGACGAGGTTGAAGGGATCTAACCTAATGACCAGCAATGTACTATATGCAATACTTTCCGTATTCCTACCAGATCATTTCGTTTACTTAACTTGCCATTCAAAATAAAAGCAACTTAAGCTTAAATAATATGAAACCCTGACAACGTTGGAGGCAATGTTGTTGGCCATATTGGCGGTGTGTTGGCTGTTGTTGTTGTTGTCGGCGGCGGCGGCGGCCTTCTCTGAAAACGCACAAAAACACAATGCGAAATCATATCACTAGACATGGCTTACAATAACAGAAGAAATAACAACAGCAACATAATATCGAAAGATCAGTCCGAATGTAAAGTCCAAGTTTGACTGAGAGTAGTTGGAGGAAACGTTTTTTTTTCTGCCTCAACAATGATATTAAAAAAATAACAATTGTCTTCAATGGTCTTTAACACCCGCACCGCTGATAGACAACAGCAACAACAACACCGGCAACACCAGCAACATGGACAACATCGGCAACATTGGGGCAGAAACACTTGAGTGGCATATAAAAGTCACATCGACAACTTTTCGATTGACTAAAGAAAATATTGTGTGTACGCCGAGAGCAGTGTGTGTTGTTGTATGTAGTTGTAGTTGTTGTTGTTGTTGTTGTTATTGTAAAATGAATACCTGAACAATCATAAAAATAATGACGTTGCACATTCCATTTGGCGGGCAGCAGCAGCATCAGCAGCATCGCCAGTTGCTGGAGGAGTTTGCTAGAGTTTGGAGTCGGAGTCGGAGTTGGAGTTGTAGTTGTAGTTGGAGGAGTTTGGCAGAGTTCCAAGCTGATGATGAGCTTTTCGACAGCCACACAGCTGGATGACGATGACGACGACGACGATGAGGATCGAGGATGATGATAATGTTACTCATGATCATGATAATGCCGCCGATGCCGTCGATGCTGCTGCCGCTGATGCTGATGCTGATGATCTTCATAAATTAGTGATATTGCATTTTGTATATATGTATATACATATGAGACGAATGCGCGGCGTATGAGCAATTTTTGTTTCGTTTTTTTCCAAAGAAATTTTGTCTGTTGTGATTAATGAAGGCTGGCAGTGTTTCTCTCTTCGGTCCTCCTCCAACTATTGACAGCTTATCAGTGTCTGCTGGCAGTTTTGTTGGCCAATTGTTAGGTTGCGTGTCCATCGCCCCGACTAAAGACTTCAATTCAGCTTCAATCATTTCATTTAACTGATGATCCCGACGACTCCACCACATCCCGACTCAGAATCCACTTCATTCCATTGCATTTCCAGCTGCTTCTTGATTTCCAGAGACACGCAACTTCCATTTGGAACGTTTTGGCTACCATAATATTATTTCTGCCTCCTTTCCCTCTTTCTCCGTCTCTCTCTCTCTCTCTCACTCTTTTCGAAAGGGGGCACTTAACTACTTTATAGCTCCTTCATATACATCACATATACTTGTGATGTTTATGGCCAGAATAAGAGATTTCAGATCCAACGCCACACACGGCAATCAGACAGTATCAGTATCAGTATCAGTATCAGTCAGAAATGTCGCACTTAATAACCCATTTTAATTGGCCATCAAACCAACCAACAACTCAACAACCAAAACCCAAGCAAACTACTAAAAAATACAACAAAAAAAGAAGGCTAACAAAAGCAAAACTAAAACTCACGTAGATGAGTTTTATACTTGTATATATTTTGGATATCATTTCCAATGGGTCCATGTTCAATGTCGGCTATGTGGTTTGGGCTATAAATTTTCTATCGTCGTCACTTTTTTCTGTTCTCGGTTCTTTTTCTGTTTTTTTTTGCCATTGTTGTGTGGCCCACGACGATAATATCAATCGAAGCCGGGCGATTGGAATTTATTTATCGTATCGCCTGGATGGATGGAGGTGGTGAGGGGGCAGAGTTTGGAAAGGGACTGAAGAGTAGTAATATTTCACAGCTGATGGATGAGATATACACCAGGATGATATATGAACTCGTGCGGTGGGTCGGGCATAAATCAGGTGATGGGCTCCATCAAATAAGGGCCGAAAAGAAATGAAGGTTTGAGCCCAAAACAAATTGGTGTTAACCAAAAAGGAAAACATATAAGGATCATGCAAGTCAAGTAGCTAGAAAACGAATGTCTTAACAGAATGGCTCTGATTGTTGAGATGTTAAAATAGTAAGAAAGATCAATGTCGTATTGGGCAATGTCAACAAAGATTTAGATAACAAAAAATTCTTCTTAATTTTAAACACTATTTTAAAATGGAAAAAAGCTTCTGAAATTACCAGAAATAGAATTTAAAAAGGTTTTAGTTTTATCAAACAAATGTAACAGTCTAGAATTTGCTCATCAGCTTTGATATATGTAATTCCTTCCATTTTGTTTTTTAAACGAAGCATAATTTCCTTCTTAGTTGGAAGATCAAGTTTTTTTTCATAAATTTGTGGTAAAAACGCCCATTTACTCTTTCTCAATTTCAAATAAATATATATTATTAAAATTTATTGTTGTTTTCCATATTTTTAAACATCATAAAAAACTCCAAAAACTTGTTTAAAAAAATATATATTATTACAAAAATCATAAAAATGTTCAAAATTTGACTTCAAAATCATTTTTCCCAAATAAAATCAAAGTCAAAATCATACATTTTTCAAAAACATATGGGTTTTTAACATCCTTTATGAAATTAGTAAGTTGATTTGAGTTTTTAGGTGAACATTTAGCCTTTTTTTTGCATTTCACAATCGCCCACTTCTGAGGAACCTCAATCCAATCTTGGTTTACAGAAATAACAAACTTAAACTTATTAAAACACTTTAAAGAAACAATGAAATATATTATATGGAGAAGTCATGCAAATCAAATATTTCTGAAGTGATAATCCAAATTTGATCATTTTCAAATATTCAAAGCGATTTTTTTGTGGATATTTAAGATATGTAGCATATCAAAACTGCTGAGGAACTTAATAGAAAGAACAAATTTTGTAGAAAGACTCAATTCTAAAAAAATTCTAAAATATTGCACAACTGTTTTTGAGCATAATTTTCAATCAACCTGTACACATTCGTCTCTCATTTTCTTTTACTTTTACTCTTATTGTACTACTTACAGTAGCTCTGGTAATTAGGTCGAAAACACATTTGGCAATTAATTTCTTGAGTAATTTCAACTTATTTATGATCTTCCATCTATATTTTTTGGGCTTGGATGCGCCTCACTGTCTGCCAAGTAACTGCAATTACAACAAAAGCGTGCAACGAATTTGATCTTTTTTCTTTTCGGGACTTGAGATTTTTTGGTCATCTTGGGATGACCAAACGTTTTCTTATTTTTGTGTGTGTTTTTTGTTCTTTTTGAAATGAAAATAAAACCCCGTAAACAATGGATTATCTAACCACCTCTTCACAATGTGCGTGAAAATGATGGGTAGGGGGAAAGGGCGAAAATAAAAGAAAAGAAGAGCAGACATACACTTGTAAAGATGAAAAGAAGAAAATGGTGGGTGAAGGGAAGGGAAGGGAAGGGAAGGGAAGAAAAGGAGAAAAGAAGGAGCACAATGGCAAACAATTAATGTGGCTTATTGTTAGAGCCAGGGCATTACGTGAAAGCATTTCTATTCGTAAAATCGATCGATTCGACAGAAGTCAATTCTAATCGAATTGTTTTCCAAACAAAAAGAGCGGGTTTTCGAACGCAAGGAACGGATTCTATGGAATCGAGAGCCAACAACAATAACATAACAAATTGTGGGAACAATCTTTCGGTTTACAAATATATATGTATTCATATATAAATATATATATGTGTATAAACCGAAGAGATTCCGCGCCACTAAAACGTTTAAAATGATTTTCGCCAAGACTAATGGGCCACCAAGCCAATTTGACTTTCATCCCACAGAAGAGAAAAGAGAGAAGGAAGGAATTCTTCTTCTTCTCCTCGCATGGCCATAAAATGTTTGGCAATTTTGGTAGTAGCCTCATGTGAAACGTTTACGTGCTGGCATCCATCGCATCGCAGTCCTCTCGAGAATGGCCCGAAATTACAATATTATTATGTGGCTTATGGCTCTCTCCTTCTACTTTTTCGAGAAAATTTTTGATTGAAGTTTAAAAGGTTTAAGCCCAAACTAAACCCTCAGCCAACTACCAGTTTGTGCGATTTCAGTTGCCATTCGTTTTATTGCCGGGCATTATCGGTCATCGTGTTTGGCAAATTTGCCAGGCTCTTTTTTTTCGCAGCAGCTTGTGAATTTGAATACTTAATTTTGCGCGTTTTATTGAGGCAGCTAAAGGAAAGACAGAAGGCAGCAGTCCAGACCAGTCAGCAAATACTACAAAACACAAAATACAAAAAGGTCGCAGTTCATAAGCGTGCAAAGTCATGGTCCCGCCATGGCAAAAAGAAAAAAAAAAGCTTCATTTCAAAGAAGTCCAATTTATCGTATCGAAACGAAATTTTTACTTCAAAAGCTTATGCCGTGTATTTTGAAAAACATTTCCACTAATCTTGAACTATATGGCCAAAAAGATTGCAAAATAACAAAGCGTTTGTTGATATAAGACTAATTTCATTTGCTAAACGGATGATGCTTATCTAGGCTCTTAGTCTCATCCTATATAACATTTATATTTTGACTGATTTTAGAATCGCTTATTTTCGGAAATATTCAATAATAAAAAAAAGTTATTCAATGCTTAATGCAATCTATTTCCAACGATTGGCAACAATCGAATTTTAAGTTGTTCTATTCAACAAAAATATTGAAATTATTCAAAAAGCTCAAAAAGCTTGTCTGTCCCATGGTAACAACCCTAAAGCGATTTTTTACTGCAGCAATTTTTTTTAAATTCATAATTAATTCGCATTTTATAAACATAAGTTTCGAGATTTTACCGAATTCAAAGAATTTCTTTTCGTTAGTTTTTGTTTTATTTCAAATATTTGAAATAATTTGGAAAAAAATTAGTTTGTTTTTAAATAGCTACATTTTATTGTAGTGTTTTTAAAATATATCCGGTGCATGAATATTCACATCAGCAAATTTTATGCAAATCGAAATAAAAATGCCCGAGTTAACGCATGGGCGAAGTTGGCCGGTGGCGGCGCCAAAGTGCTTTTGTGCCATTAGAGTAAGCGAGATTGCACGTGTTAGCTATCACGCTTGCGAAAGGAATTTTATTATATGAATTTGTTCTTATAAATTTAAAGTAGTTTTTCACTAGGAATTTACTTTATTTAATGTGCAAATATCATTTGGGTTTGGTACTTCATAAACACCGTTTTCAATGACACTCCTATTTTATTTTCAAAACTCTTCTTTGTTTAGAAGAATATACATTTCAAATTTGTCACTGATATTTCAATTATCTGTCTGCTGGTTGCATCAGTGCAAAATCGGCATAAATTTGGATAATTCTGATAAATTAATGCTTCCACTTTTGATTACAGTTTGCAGTTTTAAAGATTTTATCATATTTATGGAAGCATTCACTTCGAGAAGATGTTTCTCGAAGTGCTTCCTTTCTCAGTTTAATTCTCTGGTTCCCATACAGAAAATGTAATGGGAACTTTTATTTGCCGTATTTACATTTTTCTTTTCGTCCCTCCACCGATCAATCCACTTGATCTTTTATTTTATATAACATTTCATCTTAATCCATCATCCTCTCTATCGAAAACTCAATGAGTTTCGCGGGGCGTTTTAACAATAACAACTAAAGAAGCCAAAAAAAGAAATGAAATGGAATCAAATGATGTGTATAAAAATGGAAAATAATACAAAGATAAATAACAACAACAGAAACAGAGAGACGAAAATACAAAAACGGGTAACAAAAACCATATAATAAAAATCAAGAAAAATAACTACAACAGAAAAAGAAAAAAAAATCAAAAAAGGCAAAGTATCTCTCGCTCTCTGTGTTTCGGTGTGGATCGGAGTTGAATTGGCGAGGGTGAGGATGATGTTGAGAATGAGGATGAGGGCGAGGGCGATGATGTAGCTGGCGGCGCTGCAGACCAAGAGCCAAGACCAAGTCGGAGTTGAAGTCAGAGCTCGGAGTTGGAGTTGGAGTCGGAGTCGAAGTCGGAGACAGAGACTCTTAACCTTTGACGCCCGAACAATGAAGTGGTTAAAAGCAAGACATTAACACACAGACGTACAGGCGGCGGCATACAATAGCGTGAACGACAACAACGAACGCAGAATGCCATAAGGGACCAGTGGGACAGGGACAGGGGTCGGGGTCGGTCGATGTGGAGAAGGAGGAGGAGAAAGAGTTTCGGTTGAGTGGAATGACAGAAATTAGTGAAATTTATTATTGATATCCACTTGAATTTATAGAGCAGCGAACAAAAGGCGCACACACGTTGCCTTACAAAGTAAAATACATATAAAGGTAGTGGTCCGAAGTGTAGTGTGGTGCGGTGCGGTGCGGTGTGGTGTGTAGTGCTGTGGAGTGACGGCCACAGCGATTGGAGGTTACATGGGTTTTCAGCTGCAGCAGCTGAATGTTTCCAGTCTTAAGTCCGATCTAATGTGTGTGATAAACAGGTTCGATGTCGTCGTCGTTGTCTCTTCTCGGTTAGTTTTTTTTTTGGTAGGTGTCGCTTGGCCTATAAATTATGAGTCGTAGACAATAAAATGCACACCGGGAAGCAGCTCTAATAGCCCGATCGATATGATATTTTAGTTACCGCTGCGCTTTCTTCGTCTTCGTCTTAGCCAACTTGTTTTCTTCTCTTTTATATTTTTCTGATTTGACTTTATTGTTTTCATTTCAGAGAGGAGCCACCCAGAACCCGCAGATACAAAGACCAAAAAGAGTTTTCATTTCCGAGAAAACTTCACAATAGAGTTATATGTTATGTATATATTGATTTGAAATATCATGAGGCTTAAAATAACAGACGAGTTCATTTCAGTGTTCACTACACCAGACTACACTTGGAAAAATATTAACATGAAGAGTTTACAAAAGCTCTCCAATAAGATATCTAAAAGAAAAACTAAGGAAATTTACAAGTAAGCTTTAAAAAGTTAAATGGGGAGGAACTTCTATCCTAAAAGACTCACTTCTATGCAAATAAAGACTGAAACCAAAAGAAAAACCATAGAACGATCTTTTCAAGTTTTCCAAATGAAATGAAATCTACTTAAGCAACCTTTAAAACATTAATCAAAACTATCTTGAAATTTTTAAAAATATTTTCGATTTAATGCATTAACTTATTTATTTATTTTTAAATTCAACCACAATTAAAGCTATCTAAGTTACTCTAAGTATAAATGCAAATGTTCGTAATTCCAAATCATTTCAAAAATCTTGTTAAACATTGTCACAAGTAATGAAATTATACTAATAATCAGATTTCTTTTAAATGTTTTCCCGACCTTCTTGAAAAATATCAAACCTTTGATTTTCGACGTCTCGAGATCCAAGATAAAAATAGTTTGTTTTATATTTTGATTTTTCCTAGTATAAATTGAACTTTTTCTGAACTAATATGGAATTAGAAATTTTGTCATTATATATTTCCAACTAAAAAATTACTACGCGAAAATAAACATATAAAAATTATTCACAATATTCTTTAAGTAGGAATTTTATAAATATCTTTTTAGCTCCGATATCGACCATATTCATAGATCATAGATTACTTTGCGAAAAAATTGGCATAATTATATAGAGCTTAGACTGAACCACAATGTTTTTTGTCTAGTGTATTTTCATTGAGGGAAATAAAAAACTTGTCAGGTTCTTGATGCGGTGGTCAGACATCAGAGAAGAGAAAAAAAAAATCAGAAAAAACAGAGTCTCTTCTCTACCGAATGGACGCACTTCAGACCCGTGCATATAACATAAACTCGTATATTATTATCGTATGTGATATGTTCAAGTGTGTTGAATGGGCGAGTCTTGAGGCTCTCTTCTTATGAAGAGGCCTCTTCTGCTCGTGCCTGGTTTCAAATTCGGTTTTCGGTCAGTTTGGAACCTTTAATTAAACGGTGGCCTAAAATATGCAAACGAGCCCAAGAAAAGCCCAGAAGAGAAGCGCGGAGCGAGAAACGCGAGGAGTGGAGAGGAACCCGAGTCTGGAGTCGCTCCAAGTTCAAGTCATAACTCACTTTGCATACTGGAAGGAAAGAAGGCGCTGCTAAACGGATCACGCCCCACTTTCAACACAAATATACATACACGGACGTCCTTCAGGCGTTTCTTCTTGCAGTGAGATGGGTTTTTTTCTCACTCTTTTTTTCGGCGGTCAGCAAAAAAAAAGAAAGAGGCGGAGGATTTTACGTTAGGCTACTGGAAAAAGAAGCCATGCCAAGAAGGAAGAGGAAATCCAACTGGAACTTTATTTTGATAATGCCAAAAAGCAAGAAAAAGAGAATACCTACCAAAAAAAAAAAAAAATCTCATTTAAAATCGATTTATGTAGGAATTAAGATTCAGTTAAGCAGAGCAAGCTTGGATCCTATAATCTCTTGGTCCAACCGTCGGCCCGTACCGCTCGCTGGTCTGCCTGTCCATCAAGTTTAAGGAAATTAGTAAAACTCATTTTGCATTTTTAGCCTCTGGGCTTAAACTTAATTCGGAAGCACAGCAGGAGGTTCTAAGTAAATAAATATGCTGCCTGCCTTTAAGCCAGGCCTTGAACGATCACTGCCTCTGTCTCCCTCTATCTCCCTCTCTCTTACACACACTCTGTGTGTGTGAATGTGTGTGTGTGTGTGTTTCTCTATCCTGCTCTTTCTCTGGTGGTTTCTTCTGGGTTTAATTTGCATTTTATTGCAAGGCAGCTCGCCAGTGACTGCAAGCCAATTAAGCGTATATTTGCCACGCTTTACAGCTTTTTCTCTGGCGGTTTTCAGTTTCGTCTGCTCTACTTTGGCCCTAAAAATGATTAAAGGCCTCCTCCAACCGTTCAGCCGACCAGCCAACCAGCCAACCAACCGACCAACCAACAGCAAGCCAGACAGCATTTTATATTAATTTGTGTATTATCGTACATGGGAGAGAAATATAAAAGGTATTATAGTCAGTAAAGTCAGTGAGCATTGAGAAATTGAAAGTGAATGCAGGCAGCGGCAGCAGGAAATGAGTTGCCAATAGAATAATCATAAGACACCACAGGAGGGTGACGACGACTCCAAGACATATGCAGATGGAAATGGGAATGGGAATGAGAATGGAATATACCGTATCCCCCCATTGTGGGATCTTGTTCTTATGCTGGTCAAGCATTTGAAGATAGAATTTCAGTTTGCATTTTTTATTTATTTATGTCACATCCGGTGTCATAATTAGAGATCAAGTTTAGCTCAAACTATAAACTGTTTCACCAAGAGGTGATAATCCTAAGTTAATTAAAGACGCTAAGATAATTAGGTAAGATAGATAATGCATTTATTGTTCGCTTAACACAACATTTCGTAAAAATGAACGTCTAAAGTTGTTTAAACTTCTACAGAGATGAAAAAGGGAAGCAATTTTACATTTATCTAGAAGCTGGATACGGAAATATACTTATGATCTAGAATCTTATAATTACTTCACAAAAGGAGATCCTTAAGTGGTCGATTACTTTGCTCAACATCCATTTAAATCTGTTAAATTTACTTATTGCCATAGAATCAAAAGCATACTTTATAAGCTAAATCTTTAAATTAAATTTTACATTTTCTTACCATGAACATACTTATGAATCATATTATTTATTTAGCTTATCATTGAGTGATAAATATTTGGTAGTTTTTTTTAAGCTTTATGAGTACCAGAATTTAATTTTTTCCGATTTCCCTTACAGTTTATTAGGTTGTTTTTCTATTAGCGGACGAAACTGAATGACTTAACTAGGTGTAAATTATCTGATAGGTGTTTGTTAACAATTTAAGAGGGAGTCTCTGAAAGATTGAGGGGGTACTCTAGTCTAGAAATCCGAATTTTAGTCATTTTTTGGTGATGGATAAAAAAAAAACAGGGAATATTTTTATTATTCATTTATTTATCATATGTTTATTGAATTCTTGAGAATTTATAAAAAAATGTAAGAGTAGAGACGGCCAAAATAGGGATATTTCCTTGTAGCCACGATTTCCTCCATTCTGTCATCTTTACCAAAAAAAAAAAAAAATTAGATTCTTTATTAGTACACATGAGAAATTGGCATGAACTACGAAAATGGAAAAAAAAACAGTTTTCAATTTGGCTACAGTCTTGAGAAAACTAGTTTCGAGAAAAAGGCTTTTTAATTTTCTTGCTCTACTTTTCTTGCTATCACTTTTAAAATAAATGGATTTTTAAATAAATTATTTTAATGATTTTTTTTAACACCTATATAAACTTATTTATTATTTTTTCACTTTCCTAAGCTATAATACTCCCTTTTAAGCTATATTTCTAAAATTTATAAACCATTTCTTTAAACTTTAAATCTTTGGAAACTACTAGATATTTAACTAAACTATTTCTTAAAAATTAACTACAATTCCTGAATATACAACAGAACTTTTTGAACCAAAACTTTGGATATTTAAAATTTCTCTTTGGTGTAAATACTCAAAAGTTCAGCTATTATTTTAGAGGGTTAAACATTGATTTAGCAAGGTTATGGAATGGTTATTTCTGCCCTCAGTTCCCCTCTTTTTATTTCTTAAGTGTGGCGCCACACACACAGTGAAAAGAAAACTTTAATTCTCAATTTTGGGTAAATTTGGGAATTACAATTGGAATTCATGCCGTCCAAAGTGATTATGCATCACACTGAACTTCCACTGCCAATTGCGATTCGAATTCTTCATTCCTGTTCCCATTCCCATTCCCATTTCCATTCCCGAAGCAGTGTGAGATGTGAACTACTCCCCAGAAACAAACACACACACACACTCACACACACTACACACATTCCATGAATGATTTGCATGCCTTCAATATGTTCAAAAGCCAAGTCCAAACCCAAGTCCGAATCGGAGTCGGAGTAGGAGTAGGAGACGGTGTCTCTCTCCTACACAATCAAATTGAAACCATCTGGCCAAGGCGTTGCTTTTTGTTGTTAATGTTTTTGTTGCTTTTGCTGGGTTTGTGTCGTGGGAATCAGTTCAATATAATTTCCATTTCCAACGTTATTTCGTTTGTCAATTAATTGTAATGCAATAACAACAACAACTGCAACAACAGCAACAACAATAACAACAGCAACAAATGGCAAATTGTTGCAATTTTCTCGCGGCTGTCGGTCAGGTTCGCTGTTCGGTGTTCGGGTCGCTCTCGGTCAGAAGTAGAAGTAGAAGGAAGTTAAGACTCTGAAGTAGAAGACAGGCGACTGCCGAATTATTGAGTGAGTGACGGACCAACTAACTGACTGAATGAATGACTGAAGACAAAGTCAAAACCTTTTCGTTTTGCATGGCTGGCATGGGGCATCGGGTATGAGGCATGAGGCATGAGGCATGTCGCGGTCACTATCCCCTCTCCATCCATTATTGGCTTGCCAAATGTTTTTTTTTTTTTTTTTTTTGCTTTCTGTTGTTGTTGCTGCTCTAAATGGCCAAATTGATGCGCAATGCGATTTTAACGTTTTCTCTGATTGAGCTAATGACAGGCGACTACGTGAGAAAGAAATGAATTTCAATTTATTCCACATTCACATTGGGTCAAAAGAAATCGCCAGGAATTTATCATATTAAAGCGTATATAGTAAACGATTTTTTAACGAATGGAAAAATCAATTGATGAGTGCGTAGAGTTGTTTGTAGCACCTGTTTACAAAGAAATATACTGAAGTATACAAAAAGGGATAAAAAAAAACATAGTGTAATCACTTGCCAAGAAATCTTTATCCGTTGGCATACAAGGACACTTTTTCATTAAAGATCTTTATAGCATATTGAAAAAAAATCTTTATAAATAAATTATTATACACGTTTGGCTTGAAGTTAAAGTTTTTAAGTTGAGAGCAAACAAAAACAAGAAGTGATCTTTGGAGTTATAAGCTGTGTTTCCATTTTTTGCTTTATTTAGTTGTAATTCGCAACTAGTTTAAGCGTTGAAGCAGTGGCATGGCATTGCGATGCGATTTGCTATCGGAATGGCCCTATACAGACAACTAGCTCACTTTTGTTTGCTTTCAATAATTAACCTGGAGCCTGCTCATTCTAGAGTCATTATCTTTATATTATTACACGAAATAAACATTAGAAAAAATATCAGAAATAATATAGCTTTTGTATCTTTACTTGAACATAAAACTATAAAAGGGAAACTATTCTCCAAATCTATCTTTTACCTTAAAATGCTCTTAACTTTTTTCAAATATTTCCTGTGGCACTAGCGTTTGCTAGGCACTGCCTTACTTTATCTCGTATCAATTTTAGTGTCATGTATGTACTTAGAAATTATTTTGGCAACATCCTTCACAATAGTTTTTGGTACATCATTTAAATATTTTCCCTCTCCTGTTTCATCTTTGAATATGTTTTTTTATTCTTTGTCCATGCGCTAACTTATTTGTTGTTTGGCTTGGACTCACTTCAAGAACCAATGTCAATATCTGTATAAACAATGGCAAAGGCCGCTGGCAAGCACTCAAGTACCTACGGCAAAAGATCAAAGCGAATAAGAGTAGACAAAAAACAGAAATATTAATATTTTCTAATCCAGTGTAATTATGATTTCCATTGCCATTGTTTGTCACTAGGAAATGTAACCTTCAAAAGAGCAGATCGAGCGAGGTTCCCCTCTAGCTCAATAGATCGTATTACACCCAACGAAAGAAACGTAGATATGTCAATTCCTCAAAAAGATAAGAGATCTGCGTCTAATTGTTGCGGGTTGTGCGTGCCAACAATGTGGGGACTACCAGGAAAAGAAAAAACCAAAACGATAGATAGAGAGAGAGAGAGACACACTAATCTTGACGGTCGGCGTCAGGGATTAGTGTTTTTTCTTCTCTTCTCAGGTCCAATCAGCGGCAACGCCTGCGGCTAATGAACAACGGTGGAACAACGGCCGGTTGTTGTTCCCTGGAAAGAAACCCCCATCAGTAATTACTACTTGTGTACCAATAAAATCTAAGACGAAAAAATAAAGTCAGCTGATCTTCCATAGCGCTGATCTCTTATCTTTCTCTCTCTCTGCGTTGTGTGTGTGTGTGTGTGTGTTGTGTGTGCGTTTGTTATGACTTTTACTTTTCATTGTCACGATCTCTCATCTGGATCCCCGAATCGTAGTGTCGCTACAAATCAAAGCAAAAGCAGCAGATGAAAAAAAAGAGGGAGTTAGTAATGGATTTAGTGCTGTGGCAAGAGTACGGGTGAATTTTTGGGGTTGGGGTACCGAGTACCGATCACAATCAAAATCAAATTAAAAGACAGCAATCAATAATTTGACACGACTTTGTGTTGATCGTTTGTCGGTGTCCCGTTGTTCTTTTTTTTTCTCTTTTCTACCAATTTTTTTGCGACATTTTGTTGTTGTTGACTGTGATGCATATGGAACTCGGTCTCTCTCTCTCTCTCTCTCTTTATTTATCTAGCTGTCTCTCTCATTTATTCACTCACTCACTGGCTGGTTGGCTGACTGGCCCGGACTATGTACAACATCAAGTTTTATCGCTGATCGTGATCATGTAATTCCAGCCCACGCATGCGCACTCGCTTGGCGCTCACTCGCAAAATAAGGAATCAAGTTTAGCGCATTCTTATTGCCGATCCTCGCCGCGCCTGCGATTGTGAATCGGTTGACAGATGGTTGCCAGAGAGACCTACAATACACTGCAAGAAAAGTCCAACTGCTTCTCAACCTTCATTAAGAAGAGTTGCTATCGGAAGATTTGTAAACGGAGAAAAGCGACAGTGAGGAAGGAAGTTCTTCGACTTTCGAAAGGAAAGGAAAGCATGTCAAACATTTCTACGATCGGCTCCCAAAAAAAATTATTCTCCTTGAGTCCTACCTTAACTTCCTAGATAACTTGGGGTCAAATAACTTCTTCTTTTTACAAATTTCACAATGTTTCTAACAACTATCTCTAGCTTGTAAAGAGATTCTTTATGTAAACTTCCTTTATTCTTCTCAACAGTTCTTTCTCTCAGTGCATAAGACATTGAGAATCTGGGCCTTGACGAGGATCTGAGGGAAAATGGGTAGGTTGAGAAGGGAGGCCTGGTTTATTTTGTAGCTAGCCTTCTTTATGTAAACTGGTACTTGAAATTTGAAATCATGTACCATTTGCCTTGAGACAGATCAGACGGAGAGACGGACATACGGAACGGCGAAACGGTCGACAGACAGACAGACAGACAGATGAGCGGACCAACTAAGACAACGCTCTCTTGGGGGACTCCACTGACTGAACTGACTCTGCGGATCGTGTCCCTGACACGGCGACGGCGGCAGAGTCACAGGAAATGCACATTTAAGCAAAAAACGAAACGAAAAACCGCGCGACTATCGAAATATAAACGACATTAAGCCAAGTCCAGCATCTTTCCCTTCACTACTCCGTCTTCGTCATTTAAAGGAAGCTTGTGTCAATACGCTTAAGGAATGCGATCGTTTGATGGCGCCGCTTTCAGTCGATGAAGAACAGGACACAGTTTTGTCGGGGAGGAGTGTATGAAAGGAGGAACGTGGAGTGGTGGAACACTAAGCGACATAATTGCTACCGTGAGATTCGGGCAAATCTCGATCATTATCATCCCGCTCCTCCATCCATTGGAGTTCTCCTAATGCGTTCCAATCAAACACAGAGCAAAACGAGCGTATGACATGTTTGTGCATTATTAATCATGATAATATCTGTATAAATGGTCAAAGAAAACTGTGCAACAGTCGTTCGTTCTCTCGTACATATGTATGTACGTTCGTATGGTCGCTCGTATGCTCGAACAGTCTCTCAGTCTCAGTCAGTCGGACCAAATTGCAATTTAATGCAAAAATAAATTGCACTCAGTCTGGAGTCGGAGCCCCGAATGCTGACCAACTGGAAGCCATAGCTGAGGCAGCTCCCATGATTATTGGTCATTTACCTGCGCCGTTTAGCGCATTAAAAGTGCTCTCCCTCTCCTAGCCGCCGCCCGTGCCGCCCTTGACAACTCTCGAGATGTTTTATGTATAAGGAAATAATTGACAGTTGCAAAAGGAGAACTTGGGGACTTGGACTTGGATTGTTGAATTCGGCGATGGAGTTGAAGTTGGAGTTGCAATTGTTGCAGTTGCAGCTGCAGCTGGAGTGCAGCATCATAGCATGGGGCGTGCTAGGAGAATTGGTTTAAGGGGGTTGTGCCCAGGGCCTAAAAGAAATCAACGCTTTGACTAATGGCAAATTATAATTTGCATGCGAAGGCAAAGCAGGTTCATACACTGAACGAAAATCAGTCAAGCAGTGACATCTAAAAAGACTTGCAAAATCCAATAAGAAACACAAATGGAAAATCAGATCTTTAACATTTGAAGTAAACTTCGATTTCCGACAATAGGTCGCCACAATCCGCCCTTGAAAAGAAATTAAATAATATTTAATTCTACATAAAGTAAGCATGAAATTTCAAAAATCGAAGTTTAGCGGGAAAAGCTTGCGTTCTGTGAATATTTCATGGAATTGTTGTGAAATTTCACATAATAAGTTAAAAAAAAAAATATATTCGAAAAAAGGTTTTCCAAATTTGACGCAAAATATGTTTAATAAATTTGTAGTTTTTAGTATCCAAAACTATATATAAGTCGATTTTCATAGACCTAACTCAAGGTTAAAATTGTGAAGCCTTAAGATATGATGGCGAAACATATGAAATTCACAGGTAAAGATCATAAACAAAACAATTCTAGACAAATAAAGCGAAATAATCATATAAGAAATTGCAAATTGTGCGAAGTGGGGTGTAGAAGAGGAGAAGGAGGGGGTGGAAACCGAGGAGAAGCAACTCCCCAAAGCAATTTTCCTCGGTCTCCAACACCCACTCAAAATCCAGTAAAAATCAAACGCCAATAACCGGTTTCCATTTTGACGGGACGACTCTCGGCGATCCTGTGTGTGTTAGTGTGGGAGATCTTGTCTCACTCTCTTTCGCTCTCGCTCTCTCTCTCTCTCTGTCCCACACTCTCAATTTGAAATTTTTTACTCAAGAGATCTGTGATCATGTTGAAAACATGTTTGCACCTTTTGACACCTGGCACTCGACTCTCTACCTACCGCTCTCGAAATGATCGCTCTCTCTCTCTCTCTTTCTTTCGCTCTCTTGCAAAGGTTTTGTGGAATAAGTGGGAGAGCGAGAGAGGTAGTGCGAGAGAGCTGTGATGTTTGTTTAAGCAACAAGTGAGCGTAAAAGACGGTCCGCGCACCGTCAGCAGAGCAATGGACTTTTAGTTATTCCGTGATCTTTTACCAATATTGTGCAGCGCGACGGCTGATCAGCGCAAAAGAGACAAAGAGGTTCGAACAAAAAGAAGAAGAAGGCAAACAATTGTGAAGAAAAAACATGTGTATAGTTTACGGAAGTGTGCAGCGGAAACGGAAACAGAAATGCCAATTGGTTAAAAACATCCAGCTAGCAGAAACATAAAAGTTCAAATTCAGCAAAGAAAAAAAAAACGAAAAGAATAGTGAACGATCAGTAGAAAATTCGTCGTAACCGAGATCAGTGGAAAATCTGTGGAAGGCACACACTACGACAAGACACTGCGCTTAGCTTGGAGAATCACTCAACGAAATTGATCACTTTGCGTGTGCCCAGGCCAAAAAAAAACCAAAAAAACCGCAAAAGCGTGGCTCCTTCTGACCACTGACCACCGACCACCGAATACAGCAAGCTGCCAATTTGTTGTTGTTGTTGGTTTACTCTCTGTATGTGTGTGTGTGTTTTTTTTTTCGTACGTCAAATTCGATTTTTATGACTTTTGAAAGCGTGACTAAGACGTGATTTATGATGGCGTGTGGTTTTTAATATTCATGTGCAAGCGCAAAAAACCTTGCGTAGGTGCGCCAAACAATAAAACAACAACAAAAACGACGGAGAAACAAAAAAAAAATAACAGGAACAAGCAACACACAAGTTGCGCCTGGGTTGCATCTTTTGCTGCTGCTGCTGTTGCCGTGTGCCCCAGAGGGCACAAGCACACACACACACACACACTGAAGAACAATTTTGAACAACTTTGATATCCTGCTGTGATTGTGTGTGCCTGGTGGATACATTTCGGACTTTTTATGGAGGCAGTTAAGCATTTGAGTGCCGCTAAGGCAAATGAGAAGAGCAGCAACAGCAATATTAACAGCACTAGCAAAGAATCGTCATCAGCAACAGCAACAGCAACAACAACAGCAACAGCAGGAGGAGGAGGAGCAGCAGCACCAACAACAACAACAGAATTATCTGGACTAACAGCACCAACAACACCAGCAACAACATCTAACCCCAAGCTGTCCGAATCCTGTTGCAAATCCTCGAATTCACCTCCAGCATCTACAGCCACTTCGCCAATTTCAAGCAACAACAGCAAATCGAATAATGCTGCCATGGCTGCTGCGGCCACAGCAACAGCTGCTGCTGCCGTCGTTCTATCATTGCAAGGAACGATGGTTAGTAGTTTGCAACAGGCTGCCCTTTTGCCCGCTAATTCTGCTGCAGCAGCTGCCCTCAATCTGCAAGCATTGGAATCCTATTTGACCCTACAGCGTTTGACTGGCAAATCTGATGTGTTTCGTTTTAACAACACTAGCAACAGCAACAACAACAACACCACCAGCAACATCAGCAACACAAACAACTCCAGCTCGAATGACCATGATAATTGCAATTTACCTACATTAATTGATATTGCCAGCATAGAACTCAAGTCCAGTTGCTCATCCAGCTCTTCGTCGGCCACATCCACAGCCACGCCCACCACCCACTGCCAGTTAACCAACTCCCCAACGAATAACACTAGCAGCACAACAACAACAACAAGTGCAACAACAACAGCAGCAACAACAAATAGAACAAAATTACCCTCAATTGGTACAGTGAGTGCGGCAGCTGCTGCTGTCGCTGCCAATCAACAGGCAGCATTAGACTGCGCCGCCGAATTGGCTGCAGAATGCGGAGATCTTCCCCTGCTCGATGGTGACGATGCTCTATCCTTCGAAGCTGGAGATTTGGACGGCAGCTATGGTCAATTCATATTCAATCCATCGGCATTTAACCAAACCGAAACAGAGGCCGCCGCCACCGCATCCGCAGTCACCTCCTCGTCACTGCAGGCCACCATGTATCAGGATAAAATGTCGGTAATGGCAGCTGTGGCAGAGGACTCCAATGCAGCAACATCAGCAGCAGCAGCAGCAGCCGCCGCTCAACGCTCTAAGAAACAATTCATTTGCAAATTTTGCAATCGTCAATTTACCAAGTCCTACAACCTTCTGATCCATGAAAGAACCCATACGGATGAGCGTCCCTATTCGTGTGATATATGTGGCAAGGCTTTCAGGAGGCAAGATCATCTTAGGGATCATAGGTAGGTAAAGGAGCATTTTTTTTCACCTTGTTAATCTTTTTATTCGATGTGGTTGAGAGGTTCATTTTCTAAATAAAAATATTTCCATTTGTCTTCCTTTTTCTTTTATGTTCTCTCCTTCTCCTTTCCAGATACATTCACTCCAAGGAGAAGCCCTTCAAGTGCGCCGAATGTGGCAAAGGTTTCTGCCAGTCGCGCACTTTGGCAGTCCATAAAATTCTCCACATGGAGGAATCGCCGCACAAGTGTCCCGTCTGCAATCGTTCGTTCAATCAGCGCTCGAATCTCAAGACCCACCTACTCACCCACACGGACATCAAGCCCTATAATTGCGCATCCTGCGGCAAGGTCTTTCGACGCAATTGCGATCTCCGGCGTCACAGTCTGACCCACAATTTGTCGGCCACGGTTGGTGGCACAATCGGTGGCATCGCCGGTGATTTATTTGCAACTAATTCTAGTTCCAATTCCTCTGATCTGCTGCTTATCCCTGGAGCTAGCTCAACTACAACAACCAATCTAGCTCCATCTACAGCAACACAAACTGCGTCGTCGCGGGATTTGGTGGCCGTTAGCGATTGAACTGATCATATTCTTAGGTATAGCATCTCTCTCTCTCTACATATATAAAATCTCATTGGCAGATTCCCTCCACTAATCAACTGAAATGAAATGTCTCTCTGATCTGTGTTTTGATCTTATTTACGTTTGCCTTTAAGTTGCTCACAGCTTACATTCTAAAATCACTTAGAACTAGAACCGTAGTGTTTAGTTTCATAATCATTAAGATACATTTAGATGCAAAGTTTGACTTTATTGATTATATGGATTTAAGTTAAGTTACAAATTGTCGACTCTTATTTTTAAATCGAATTCATGATATAGTTTAGAAAATATATAAAATATATATATAGAATATAAACAACAAATATTTTTTACTCGGTTTGGGGGAAATGGGTGGCAAAGATGTGGAAAGTTCTCCTACACTTATTGATCCAGTCGTAAAACCCAATTCACTTACTATTAGATTATTTTATTATAAAAGCTATAAGAACTAATTCTTTGAATTTTATAATAAACTGAACTTACTATCTTGCTAGAGTGGTACAATTAAAGCATGGAATTCTATTTGTTATGAAGCTCAACATCCAAAAACATTATTTTTTAAATGTTCATTAATTTCTAAATCTTGATTATAGATTTTCAAAAATCCCTCAGTACTTTGAAATGAAAAATGATAATTTGAACGAAAGAAGATAGTACGATTTATTGAAACTTTGGCTATTTAATGTTATTCAATAAGTTTTTTAATGAAATAGTATTTTTCTGGGTATTGAACGCGGCTACCCAGTAGAAACTTGTTCTGTTTTAAAACCTTTTTAAATTCGTGTCATAAAAAAAATTCCTCTCGGAAACTTATGTTTGTGTTGAAAATAATGTCTTCTTGTATCATTTAATAGATTGGTATTATTAATGTATGCTAAATGCAACATCTAACTTATCAATTTTAAAAAAAATGTAATGTCCAAAATTTAATTAACATTGATAAATCTGGGAGACAACTAATACAAAATAATCGACAATTTTGATCCTATTTCAGCCTGAAATACGCAAAAACTATGGTTTAATTAATTCGGCTACTAGTATTAGATTAGAACGGAATACAAAGTAAAGTAATAGTTGAAAAGCTTCGTCAAAGTCAAAGGATTCAGAAAAACAACAAATTCTTTATGATTTTTTGTCACTCTCAGGAACTGTGGGATCATATAAAATTAAAACTTACCAAACTTTGAGTTCGGGCGAACTAAAATTCAATTTAGGCAAACATTGTGGAACGTGCCAAAAAATTATGCTTCATCTGCGTACATACTATACATATCATATTTTGAAGGCTTTAGCTCTAAGACTCTCTTATTTGTAGAAAGCAATAATAAATAAATTGTCAAAAAATTCATTAAACTGCAGTTCCTATCTCAGGACCAGCTACAAAGACAATGCCTTTAATTGAATTTCGCATCAAAAATTGCCAAAAATCAGGAAAATGAGCAAAGCAAATCCAAAAGTAAACGGTAAAAAAAGTTTCTGGAGCTTAAAATAGACTACGAACCAGAAAAACAAAAGAAATAAATGGTACCGTTATCGTAGAACACTATTTAACTGTTAAAAATAGGCTGCCTTTAATTGAATTCCGCAGAGTGTAGTCTAAGAAATCTAAATGTTCATATGGAACCTTTCAGTATTTTCTTGAGCTGTTTGGCCTCGTGAAGAGTTGTTCTGATTTTACAAGACCTACAACTTCTTATTGATTCTTAAAAGTGATGAATTACAGTCGTAGAGTGGTTTCATCCAATGAATATAGGTTAATTAATACGAATCAACATAGGCATAATTTTCTAATTAGTTTAATTACTAAACATATTACAAAGCGAACAAAACATACAGGTAACCGTTAAAGATAATTTGATCCTGATTTCTTTTGATTAGGACGGGACCAATTTTCTATCACCCACTACATTTAGCTTAAGCATAGAGAAAGTTAATAAACTCTAATAAATTCTACTTACGGGATAACACTTTAACAGATATACACAGATTTTTTGATTAAGAGGGAACCAATTATCTGACACCAACTGTATTTAGCTTCAGCACAGGGACCGTCAATATAGTCGAATAAATTATACTTTCAATTATCCGTTAAACCAAACTAATTTCTAATGTTCCGAAAAGTCCTACTTGCATTTTCCCACTAAGCATATCAATTTTGGAATTCTCTCACATGTAACTACGAATAGGTACTCAACTCACACCATTTACCATTTGTCTGCGTGTCTTGTAGTTTACACTATTTACACACTTGTAGCGAACTAAAATCAAATATTTGTACCGATGTTTATCACTCAAGTGCCAACAAGGGCAATTAATGTACCATTAAAGGTAGACACCGTTTTTCCACCCAACAGCTACAACAGCAACAACAAGGCAAGACAAAAGGCTTGGGTAACCCAAGTGAGTACTCTGGTTTTTTTTTCTGTTTTGTGTTCAGCGTTTTTTGTTCCCAGGTTTCGTCGTTTAGACTCTTATCTTCTAAGCCAAACAATGTAGAACAAGCTTGTCGAGCAGGCGCTTTGGCCCACCCACAATGTTCTTGCTGCCAGAAAAGGCTCTCACAACTCGAAAGCCTCAAATAAGAGGATGAAGAATTTCCAGAGATTTTTTTAATGTCCACAAAGACTCCGTACTCCATACGCCAAGACAGATTTCAGCTGGGTGGCAAAATTTTATTATCGACTCTAAGCCAAACAAAACTTACTAAAGGGCCCCAAGAATAACTTTAGTAAGTCGAATTTTAAATACACTTTACAATTTGGCAGATTATTAAGAAATTTTCGTTTTAGAGCAAACGACTAATTCATTGTCCGGTCTCGTATTACTTTACTCGATTTATATCGGAAAACTAGTTCAGTTTCATTTAGGAGATATCGATAATTCATAATAATTGCTAAGGAGTTATTTGTACTTTCTTTAATCATGTTATAAAAAATTCCAAAATATCGGAAAACAATATAGTTTTAATGGGCTTTATTTACCAGAAATTAGACTGATCTCTCATTAATTCAAATGCTATGAATCTCAGTTATCGAAAGTGATAGAACTAACCAAATATCTGCTCATTATCTTATGTTAATAGAAAAGCAATAGTAAAACACTCTTCCTTACAAACATCTGACCAAATTCGATGTACACTTTTTCACAGACTTACGAAGAGGGTATATATTCACATATATATATATGTTTGTATGTATATATTAAAAGAGAGTTCAAAAGCAAAAGCCGAAAGCAAAGCCAAGTCCGAAGATCTTTGTCAATCGTTAAACGGTTGAACCTTGTCTTGTCGCTGCATTTCCTGTTCCATGCCCAAACCCAAGCCCAAAACTCAAACTCAAACCAATTACAACGATCAAACAACAATTATGGTCCAAAGAGGTCTCGAACTGTGACGCTTGTTTGCTGCCTCTCTGCAAATATTTGCACGGATATTGTTCTATTCCAGTCGAGACAGAAAAAAATTGAAGAAAAGACAGGAGAAACAAGCACAAGACACATCTATAGCCATTAGGGTCCCATGGGTTCCTTTTCTTCTTTCCTTTCTGCTCTGCGAATTGCCTGCAATTTCACACTTTATGCGCGACGGCTTCATTTCCAGACTCACAGATCATCCTCCTTTCATCCTTGCATCCATCCTGAACCTCATCCTCGTTCGCTCGGGCCGGCGCGTGCGGGTGAAGCGGATGTTTGAACACTTTCAACAGCCAAAACCCAACTCTGACTCCAAACTCCAACTCCAACTCTCTTCCCCATCCACATGAACTTATATTGATGGGAAAATTATGAAATTCATTGTTTGTGTTTGACTAATAATTATGACAGCAAACGCATTGTCGTCATAAAGGGAAACGCAGCGCAGCGCACAGGCACACAGGCGGCCAAGCAGGCGGACCGTGGTTGGGGGAGTGGAGCAGCGCACTAAATTCGCTTTGAGGTTTCCGCACCGCCCCATTGACGAAGTCAGACAGCAACACCACAGAGAAAAAAAGCAACACAGAACTGACTAACTCTAATAAGCCCATCAACAACTTTCTACACTAAAAGAAAAATATCAAAATGGCAAAGACGTGTACGTAATATCACTCATACGACATGTTGTTCAGTCGTTTATTAAAAATTAAATTCTATGAAATGGAGAATGATAAACAACGATAAACAATACATCAAAATAAAATTATTCAGATGTTACAATTTAAATTTAATAACTAATTTCGTTCTAAAGACTAATAATTCAATTTAATTAATTAATTAAGTTACAAAATACAACTTTTTTTAAAGAGTTGAATGTAAGAGGTTAGATTTTTCGCTGATCTTGCAATTGCTAGAAATCTTGAACTACCAGTCCGATTTCTTTCAGTGCATCAAGTACCAACAATGTTGTTGTCTAGTGTTCGAGGCGTGGCACCTCAAGCTCTTCATATTTTGTTGTTTTTTTGGATTCTTTGAAGTTTGTGTACTAGCTATGGAGAGGAGAGAGATATTTTTCTTCAGTTCGTTGTGCTTGTGAAATTTTGTTGCGTTTCCCGGAACCAACGCAAAAAGCGGAACGTTCTCTTCTTCTCTGAGATGGTTGTTGTTGCTGTTGTTGTTTTTTGGGTGAATGTGAATGTAAATGTCATGGTTTGTCAGTTTGTCGATCTGTCGGTTGGTCGTTTGGTCATTTGGCTTTGACTGTGGCTGTGGCTGTGGCTTTGGCCAGTTAGTTGTCGGCACCATTTGCTTTATGATTTGATGTATGCCAACACACCAAACCCCCAAACAAGTCAGCTCCGGTACCTCAATAGGGAACGAATCCATGTTTGCTTTACGCTGATGGCTCGGACGAGTTACTAGCTCCAAAACGTTTGACGAAACGTAAATTATGCGGCGTTCTTGTGCCTAATTAGATGCCGTATCGTAAACGTTTTTATACACGAAGGAGACATGCCACGCAGAAAGATAGTGAGAATTGGTAAGAAGGTTGCCTAATGACAAGGTGTTAGCATCTTTCTAACCAACAATGAGAGCGTGGTAGGAGAACATGCCATTTTAACATGGTCTTCGAGGTAATACAAATCTGGAATTTCGCCACTTGTGTGACATGGCGGCTTCTTAAAATCCAAATTTGTGGAACTGCAGACAGATTTTACTTACTACTTACTTGCAGTGTCACATACTATGTATTTGTCTGTCTGGCATGCCAAATCTCAATTTTGTCGGAAGACAAGCTGCCGAAAATCGTGCGAGTGAATAGAGGTAAGTTGCTTATACAAAAACCTACGAGACAACGTTGACGACAAGTTTCCCAAGTGGTTATTAGATTTTATTGGACGGTACCCACTTGCCGACGACGGCAGGCCCCCAAAAGGGCATTCTAGACAATAATGAGTGAAAGCGAGAGGGGCAGAACAGATCAGTTCCCAAAGTCTCAGTCTCTCACGTTTATTTTTGTAACCCCCCAAACCCTCCCCTGATTCTATATATGTATATGTATATGGTATGTACATACATATATTCCAGCCATATCGGTTGTCGGTTTGGAGTTTTTATTGCACGCAAGGCGCAAATGCAAACAAAATGCGACAAATGTTATATTTAGAGTTGATCCAAGTTGAGTTGAGTTCTACCAAGCAAATGACGATGATCATGACTGACTGACTGCAATACTGAGGAAGGTCGCTGTTAGTCGGTGGTCTGCAGTTCTCTCTCTCTCTCGCTCTCTTCGTTGAGACGTGCTGTATTTGCCCACGGGTTGTTTGACAATGCCCGCGGCACGTAGCACGGAGCAGTCGCTGCGTCGTTTTGTGTACTACAACACAATCATCAAATATACAGCGAAAAAACGAGTGTATGTTAAACCCACCACACACACTTACAGTGAGACAAAAATATGGGGACTATCAAAAGGAATTTTATTTTAATTAGATTAAATAATTAATTAATTAATTAATTAATAATTAGTCATGATTGTAATCCTTTAAGCAACTGTTTAATTCGTAAAAAATACTAAACCATCCCTTTCGGCATAGATCCATTACTATTAACATTCGTTTAATTATCTTGAAATCGATGCAAGAATCATATGCAAGAATCAAGCAAAATAAACGATAAGTTATCGATTTTTTAACGATCTTCAAAATCGTTATTTAGTTCATTAGATTAAATTAGCGCCAGTAGATGGATAATTCGTTACTGTTCATCGATTGTGTCGATAAATCATCGAGAAGTTGTCGAGTTATTGACCATAAATTATCGAGATCTCGAAGAACTTTAATTGTAACTCTTTATTTTGACAATCGACTTCATATTATTAGATTAAACTAGCGCCAACTCATGTACAAATGGAAGCGTAATTTTCATAAAGACAAAGAGATTAATCGTTTATTAATCGATTGTGTCGATAAAGTTTTGTAAAAATCGGTACATGGCTTTCAGAATTGTTTCAGAATGTAAAAGAGATTCGACGATAAATAATGGAGAACTTTTCAATAAACTAGGTCGTCACTGTAAATTATCGATTGCCTAACGTTAAATCATCAAGTTTTGTGAAGTACTCGCTATATCATAATTCGATACGAAAAGCTAGCAATTTTTTCCCGGTGTATTCACACTTTGAATACAGACACCACAGCCCACCATAAGATAATAGAAACGACCTTATCTCACACTCATACTTGGATATATAAAGGGAATACACATACTCTCGCGATATACATACATCAGACGTATAAGTATTGGTTTATATGACTTTTCGGAAACTGATAAGCTCGTCCAGCTAATTGACTGAGTGAATGACTGCTGACTGCGGACTGATGCGGTTAAATTAAAACGAAATCATTTGCAAAGCAACTCAACTCACAGACCTCAACACCCGCTACAGTGCCGCTGCCGCGTCTGCTGCCAGCTCCTTCTGTAAGCAGACCCCGGTTAACCCAATCCCACCTCGTCGGCAGGCCGGGCATGATTAGAACCAAAAACAATCAAACAAACACACACATCAAAGACTTAAATGCCGGCAATTTGTCATTAACGTAATATACTGACAAGATTGCTTTGCACGGAGTCAAAGTGCTCGAAGTACCGCACTACGGTACCCCATCCCATCCCACCCCACCTCACTCCTCTCACGCTCTGCTTAATATTTGTCAACAAATATCGAGTTTAGCGTCTGTCAAGGTGTTGTAATAGCCCCGCGTTGCAGTTGTAAATTTCCGTTTAGTATGTGACATATTTTTCGTCGAGTACTTTTGGGTCCGAGAGTGGTTGAGTGGTTTTTAGGTAATTCTTTTTTTCGTTATGTACTTAAGGATTAGCAATGTGTGGGATTTTTTCTATTTTATTTTAAACTACTCGGGTTTTGTTTAGGGCGCTTGTTTAGGCAACTGATTAATAGGCCATTAGTGAAATCTTTTCCCTTCCCACTCTCTCTCTATGTATCTCTATCTCACTATTTGGCTATTTACATATGATGGAGCGGGTTGGGTCGGAATAGTTCTGAAGAAAGTCCAAAGGAAGTTGATCATAAATAAGGCAACAAAAATTTCTAATTCCTTAACAGAAAAACAAAAAGATGAAGAAGTAACCACCGATTGACAAGGCACTTTACCTCCTTACTTGAAAGCTGCTCTCTTTTCTGAAAACCATTGACATATCTTTAGTAATCGATTTCACCTCTCGAAAATCATTCCGGCTTTTACGGCTACTTCTTCTTCTTCGTCCCCAATGTGTGCCCCCCAAAAAACATCATATTTAATCTGACATTTGTGACATTATTGGCGCTCACTTTATGCCCAATTAGGTTGAGTCTATGTCAACGATTACGACACCTAATAACAGATTTTCACATCGAGAACCAGAACAGATAGACAGCTAGATAAATCAAGAGAAAGGCGTCGAGAAATAAGAGGATGGTTGAATGGATGAATGGATGGTTGTTGGAAAAGGCCTGCGGCAGGCCCATATCAAAACGAAATTTCAATTGATCAACAGAGAAAACCAGAAAAAAAAAGACGTAGCTAAGCCGATGCAGACGAGCGATAAGCCGAGACACTCCAAACCCATACCCATACCCAAATCCAACAGATGCACTCCGAAGGCTCGAAGGCTCCGACTCAATTATTTTGTTACGTAAGCCCCGTTCGAAAGATCAGCCAAGCATATAACCAACAATATCCCGACTTCATTCTCATCTCCTGCTGCCGTTGACAGTTAACGGGTCCTTTTAAAGTGCCATTACCCAACAGGACATGCAGATAGGACATAGATATTTCACGCTTATCAGCACTCGACAATGGAAGGACATGGGACAAATTGCTGGGAAGGTCGTCCTGCTTGTTATTTTTCTTGTTTATTAGCTAAATAATTTGTGCTCATTTTGGCACCCCATATTCAAGAGGGTTGCTCGATGGGTTGCTGCTGGTGATGGTGGTGGATGATGTTGATTAGGGGCGTGGCATGGTATAGATTACACAAACAGTTGCCATTAATGGCCTCTAGGTTTCTTTTTTTTGGGGGGTGAAGTGCGGCCACCATGCTGCGATAATTAAATAAGCATTGAGGCGGGTTGAAAGCGCGTTAATGTTTGAAGTTTCGTTTTGATTGCCGTTTATTGCACGTTATCTTTCCCCTGTTCATAGAGAGAGATAGAGAGAGAGAGAGACAGAGTCAGAGCCTTGGGCTACGGTAGTAACTTGATTTTAATCTTTGTTGTTATTGTTGATTTGCATATTTTTGCGCATATCTCAAATTGAAATCTGACTTCTCAGTCTTTGATGTGATATTCATATTTTTTTAGCATATTAAAGAAGATAAAAATTACAACATTTGGGGACTATCAAATCAAAGGCACACGAACCAATTTCGAAAGCTCAACCAAAGAATTAAAAATTTTTGAAAAAGGATTGAGAGAAAGTCCAACTTAACCGCCTCATTCTAGACAGTAACGATAGAGACTTCTTCTGACCGAAACTTTGAAACGCCGAAAAGCAATATCTCAGCTCTGTAGATGTTATTGCAGATGGTGACATATTCACTTGCCCTCGACTGTATCTCTAATTAGTTTGTTTGATGATACACGGCAACATTTACATGGAGTAACAAGAGTCCTCGCTTTCGTACTGTAGCCATTTTGGTATATAAATTATGTTCACTCACTGGTGAATACTATTCATTCAACACTTTGAATCAGGAACTCTTCGCATGCGAGCACATTCATTCATTGGTGCATTGGATTGGCTAGGCCAAGACCAAGTCCAGAGATCTCTGTTCGTTTAACCGGATGTGGGCGTTAGCAACCATGTAATCTGATCTCTGACAAATCGGTCTATTAGAATCGTCGAAGACTGTGTTGAAATATTTGTCGCAAGAATGGACGCTACATTTTCATTGTAGCTTACAAACGAAAAACCAAAAAAAAAAAAGTGAAACCTAAAACAAAAAGAAAACCAAATTCAGCGTAGGTGGCGCTGGTTTTAGGGCCAAAAAGTGCATTCAGCTTGAAGGTGCAGCAGCAGGAACGGAAAGAAAAAAAAAAAAGAAACAGAGTCTTCGACAGGCCAAGCGCAGGCGCGTGTGCCTAGCCCTTATTTCTGGTCGTTTATTTTGAGGTTTTTCTTCTTTTCTCTGCGATTTTATGAGGCGCAAGTGGCGACGTTTTGTGGTTGCAAGGCAGACACACAGAACCGTCGATGATGACGACGGCGACGACGAGGATGAGGCTAAAATGTTGCACATTGCTGTTGCCCCGTTGCCGTTGCTGGTGGCGGCGGCGGCGGCGCCGCCGCAGCAAATTATAAACGTGGGCGATTGATTCTTTCTTTCTCTCTCTCTCTCTCGCTCTCACTCACTCAGTCACTCTCTTTCTGTTGTACCTTATGGCCTCATCTTTGGGCTTTGCTTTGGCACTAAGGCACGGCAAATGGCCCGCGGCATTGCGATTGAACTTCAAGTTATGATCGGAGTCAGAGTCGTTGGAGTAACAGCAACAACAACAACAACATTGATGGACGTTCCAACTCACGAATGTGCCAGGCCAAAGCTTTCGGGTACGCGCCCGGCTATGGCAATAACAACCTATATTACGTATTCGAATAATGTGTACTCCTTAATTTCAGAAAACTAAACGTCGGGGTCACCAAAAAGCTCATATTCAACAAATCTCGTCGGGGTCACCAATATGTTATAGTTTCTTTTGGTACCACTACGACGTCGGGGTCACCAAAATATAACAGAAGTACAGAACTTCATACAAAGCGCACAGCGATACTTATGGGTTAGTTGGCCGATATTTTGGGTATACTTAGATGCAAACACCAAGACCAAATTCCTCCAAAGATATGTTAATTACAACTACAATCTACGGTAGAAACATCGTTTTTTAAAGGAAGTTCATCAGAAAATGTGGATTAGATTTTTGTTCTTTCCGTATATTTCTATGGCGGATATTTTGAGTTCTTTGTGCCCGCAATATACCCAAATTGTTATGTATACACTCTAGGTACAAAAACAACACACGCTGTTACCACTTATTGATGGCACATTGTGATGATGATGGTGATGCGTTTACTCCAGAGCAGCAGAGTTGAGCACAGCAAGCGGGCCCCAAAACTTCAACTTCAGCCCTCACTTCACTCATGAGCACGTCGAATAGAGGCGTTCTACTCAAATGTATGATACCCACCCACGAGCAGCAGCTCAGCAGCCAGCCACATTGGAAACGACAACAACAGGGCAACGGGGCAACAGCAGCCGCAACTATGATGATGACTGGGGCTGTGACTCCACTGTGGAGTGCTGTTGCTGTTGCTGAAGCTATTCTTTGCCACTCCCCCGTTTGCCCTTCGCCCCCGCTTAAAGATTTTTTTTTCGGTTAAGGTGCATCCAAAAGCAGGCAAAAATCTCCGCATGCATTCATTTTTCTGTGTTTCTTTTTTGGGGGAACCTCGAAAAGACAATGCAAAATTAAGCGTTTCCTTTATTATTGTTGCCGGCTGGTGGTTGGCTGGCTGGTTGGCTGGCTTTGGTTTTTGGCCTGGGCTTTTGTATTACTTTAAGGTGTGCTCCAGGTAATAATTTAGTTAAATCATATTTTCGGCAAAAGACCAAACACAACTCTGCAGACGAACGACCAGCGATGAGCGTCGAGCGACGACGTTGATGTTTGCAGTGCAGTAAAAATTATTTACCTTTAACACTCACTCACCTACTCAGCGCCGCCTATTTGCAACATACTTATGTAGTTCCCCGACTCTTGAGCTCAGTCAATGGCACAACATTGTTTCGCACAATTTCAACGCAACTAATATTCCCTTCTAAGCAGTTCAAACACATTAGAGAGCTAGCTTTACAATAAAAGATAAAACCCATATCATAAGTTGAGACGCCGTCGTTACCATTCTGCGACTCTAGATTTACAAGAAACCAATCCAAAATCTCCCGAAAACCAGCTTTCAAAAGGATTCATAAATCATAGCATGAGAATTCTTCATTAGTACGATAAACGTACGTAACTTACTTCTTTTTTTGCACTACTGGGAACGGTTTAAACGCTCCGATGTCGAGTTTTCCCTACACTGCCATGCAATTGAACAGGAACGATCAATTCCCAATTTTGCAACAAAAAGAAACAAACTAAAAACCAAAAATATTTTTATCTTTCTGTTCTTCATTAAGTAACACGATCCAAAAAAGAAACCATTATGTATTAAAGATATTTTGTGTATCTAGAGTGCCTTTTGTTTGAGTACTTGGAAACAGGACTTCTTTTTATGGGGATACGTAATAATTATGCTTTCTGAGTAAAAAGCCTTACATTATATAGAGATTAATCTGTCATACACGAAAAAGGTGGAAAAAATCAAGAGTGTTGCATGCAATATTCTCAAAACTCTATCCAACTATAAAAACAATAAAAAGAACGTGTCAAAAAACACATTCACAAACTGCCTGGAAACTAAAAGTTCAAAAAACTACGAATTCACACTGTTTTGCTTTCCAATGTTCGGTCAAATTTAAACACAATGTCGAATTTCACCCCGTACATAGAGTGACACAAAAAGCTATTTATATTAAAAATAATAATAAAACTATAGAGCAAAAACTTTTTGCAAACTTAATGACTTGAAGGGAACCGATAAAGAACGCTTCAATTTGGGTGAATCTGATGGTGTGAAGTTTTCTTTTTACAACGTTCGAAAGGAAAACACTTTCTGTCTGGACAATATAGCCACCATTTGCTTTCAGTCATATGATTTCAAACAAAAACTTAGACTCATGACTTTCTCTTTACCAATTGTAAGTAGAATGTTTCTTCACTTCCTTTTATTAGGATTTGTAGTTACAGTACTCCTAGTGAGCCTACCAGTGAAGCCCCAAGCCTAACATTTTCCATTATATTAAGCACACAAATAAAAGACTCTCAGATCATTTGTTGAATTTAGCAAATGGAATCATCCTTTCTCAAGTTTGGAGCAAGTTGATGTCATCGAGGCTTCCAAAATTTAATTAATTTGTTGGAAGCGTGAAAAATGTTGTATATATCGTAAGTTTTGTTGTCTAAAACCGATTTCAACCTGATTGATGATGCCAACGCTCGACTTCTTTGTACTAATAAATTCTCCAGCGAAATTCGGATACAAAATCCCAAAAGAAGAGACAAATTCTTTGGTCAGCAGCACAAGATAAGAGGCCACATACCATCACCATCACTACGACCAGAACGAAACGAAAGAAAAGAAAATGGAGATGAAGATGGAGGGAAGAGTCTGAAGAACTGAAAGAAGTGTGGAAAAGAATGATCACTAATGTGAAGATGGACACATTTTTATTCGTCTTCTCTTGGTTTAAGAGTTTTGTGTGAGTTCGGGGCCTTCTTCTTTTTTTTGTTTGTAGCTTCTTTCCGGTTGACAGTTGCAGCCATAAATAAGCTGACAATAATTTTGTGGCTTTTTGTTTTTTTTTTTTTGTTGGTTGCGTGTGTAAACAAATTAGAAATCAAAATACAAAAATTGATAACAATGTTGAAACAATAAACATTTTTCTCGCCCCAAAACACACAAATCCACTTAAAGAAAAACGCCACCCGAAAAGTGCGTCGGCGTCGCGTCGCGTCCAGCTCCATCGGCCTCATAGAGTGACCAGCGGTCAATGCGAATCAGAGGGCAATTTATTGATGAGTTTATTGCAACAATTTTGAAATGGAGCGGGGGGAATTGAAGACGACTGTGAACTTGTTGCTTCGATCAGGCTGAGATGATGTCTATGTTGTATGCCCTTATGAATCGATTCTTTGTATTGGAGACAATTTGTAAATTTCGTTTTATGTTCGTTGAACAAAAAAAAAACCGAAATCAACCTCTAATCCAGCAGCTCTATCCGATGCTCAAACAATAAAGTTTATTTATTATGGGCGTCGACTGGGATATATCCTGTATTCGCTTGTGAAACCTCCAACAGAGAGCTAAGATGTAAACCGCAATCTTCTTCAGAAGACCCAAATCATCACTAAGATATTTCATGATATTCAAACGTAAGACCATTTGATTGGGCTTTTCTAGTTTTTTTATATTCTGCAATAAAAACTTGTTTGCTTCTGGTTCTATACATATTCCTGAAGAGGAATCAAATTCAAAGCGAATAAATTCATACACTGATTATAATATTCCATTGTTTGTCGGATTTCTGGGTTTAGATTGTACCAAAATCTTGTGATGTGTTTTTTATATAATCCAAATTCAGATGTTTCAACTATAATTTGAAACTCCTTTCTTGGTGTTGTTCATTTCCAATTATATCAGTTGTTGTATATATTGTTCCATTCTCTAGTGTTCCTTCTACAGTATTATTCGAATTCAAATGATTTTCAGTAGAAAAATTGATCATTTCTAAAATATTTTCTTTAAACTATATGTTTTCAAGTACTCCAGATCTTTTTACGTTAATCTTTACATTTCCAAGCGTTCCTTTTTCGGATTCGCTTTGATTATTGCAAAATATTTTGTACTTGCAAGGATTGTTATACTTCCAAGAGTTCCTTGTAGAATAAACTTTATTACTTTTTGGTACCTCTAATATACCTCTTTTACGTTTCGTACACAGGGTAACAAAATGCTAATTTTGAAAATCATGGGTTTCGTTCGAATCTTTTTTTAGTGATTTTTTATTTTTTCTGGTCACACCTTAAAAATTTCAACAGCGACGACTACGAGTGGAGTCGATTTGATGTTGTTGTTGTTGCGTTATACAGAAGGTACAGCTCCTAACTGTTATTTATCGTTAGACAAGACAAGCGGCAAGCTGCCGCGAGGGTGAAGACCAACTACTATGTGATATTTATAACGTAAATTTATGACATGCCGAAAATTTGTTTGCCTTCTTTCCAAAAATCAACAATTTATTATGCATGACTTTGACTTCGAGTAGTTGTAGTAGTAGTAGGTGAGATGAGATGAATTTTGATTTCTTTGGTGTCTTTTGAATTATGAACTTGTTTCGCCGTTAGATTTGACTCCCAAATCTCTTTCTTTTAGCTGATTTAGTTATTTCATTATTGTGTTTGGAAACTTCCATTTAAATTTGTTTGGTATATAAATCACAGTTGAGAAACCAGGAAATGAAACCTATGTCTGTATATGCAAAATGTTAAGTGATTTGTTTGAAAATTGGCATAAGAAGTCGTACACTGGCAGAAAACAAAATCATCAATAGATCTCGTAATTACCAAGCACAGGAATAGGAACATACAGCCACTGAAAATGCAGGATAATCATTTCTTCACTACTCTTCATAATTTTAATATTTATAATTTTATTTCTACACATTTATCGCAAGAGATTTTTCAACTATCTCAAAAAATAAAAACGGTTTAAGTTTGCAAATGCTACCTTTTTGGTCAGATTAGCATTTAAGAAAAACTATTTCCTGAAGCTTCAAGTTTTTTCAGAAAAGAATAACAGTTTCATAGTTTAAGTAGATTAAAAGTTATGAGCTAAAACCGAGGGTATCGAAATAGAGACTGCCTTAAATAGAGAAATAAATATTATACTTCTGATAGCAACCACAGATCGCCCCTTAGGAATTAATATGAGCATGTTCTTATTCTTTTATCTGATAAAAGATTTTAGAGGACTCCATTTTTGGCTTTTGTTAGTCTCACTCTAATCAAAATTTGCGTATCTGATAGCTATATTATCTGTTGTTTCTTCTAGATGGCGCTTGTGTCTCTCTCATACATATGTACGTAGTTAGCTGCCTGTCAAAATGTCAAGGCTTAAACAGAAGAAGAGGGCGAATAACAACGAAATTTCTTCACACAATTCAGGCATAAAAAAGTAATACCCAATTAGCTGGCAGTCAGGCGTCGGCGCCTTTCGCAGCAGCGGCGGTAAAAAAATAATCATAATCGTAAAAAAAAACCGAAACAAAGAAAGATGAAAACCGAAATAAAAACAACAACCAAAAAAAAAAAAAACTCTGTGGGCAGAGTGCGACATGATGTTGATATGTTAACAAGACACCCCAAGAGTGCCGAGTGCCGAATACTGAACGCTTCCAAGTGGTGACGATGATCCTCAGCTTAGCTCTCAGGAGTTCTCGGTTCCTTCGCCTGTCACAGTTGGCATTCAGATAATCCAGTAGCCGATGTTTGAATGTTTGTTTTTTCTTCATTTTTTATTTTTGGCGTCAAGGATTCACGAGTGTTGGCTTATTTCGTTTTTCTCTCCCGATTTTAATTTCACATAATCAGAAAAAATTTTTTTGTTATGATCTTAAATTTGTTGTTGTTTTTTTTTTTGGTTTGTGGTTTCTAAAAAAGATTTATTTTTATTGATGAGCATATAAATGCTGGATCAGAGCTTTTGGGTCTGTTTTTTGTTTCTGTTTCAGTAGTTGCCTGGTGTAGTAGTAGTCATCACCCAACAGCAGGGGGGAATATTCCTCACCTCATGCTGTGTGAACGACATTTTCTTTTTTTGTCTTTTGGGTGGGGGACTACCTACCACCTCCTCGAATCTTCAACATTTTGGATAATTCATGGAACTTTGGCCGAACCGAAGCACACAATGTCCAATTCGAAGTCATCTCTACACAAAATACTATATATATTCTCATTAAAATTGTGCTTTTTGGTTTTGGTCTGGCACCGAAAGGTGTCTTCTACTCACTGCCGACGACGACGACGTCGCCACCGTCACCACGCCCACCCCCTGTGGTTTTGCTTCCGTTGGAGACGCCAGTCTGGCATCTGGGTTTGGGATTCGGATTGGGTATCTGGGATTGGGCTGGAGACCAACAAACAGGCAAATGCTTTTGCTGTTTACGTGCAAATGTCGAAACAAAGATATTTCTTTAAATTGATAAAGATTAACCATAAGAAACAAAAGGTAAGATTAGCTTCATAAAAAGCATAATCGCGATCATAAAGATGAAATATGTATGTATATGAAAAATACGAATTCCATATTCGAGTTTTAATTCTCTCAAGTATTCGCATTATTTTTGACTTAAATTCTATAATTTGATCAGGGCTCCGATTTGGCAATTTAGGTTTTAGTCTATTTGATTTAACTTTGTAATGTTTTTTACGCCACAAAATAAAAGTAAAGCTTTCTGTTAGGAATGGCAAAATAATATTGGTTGTCATGATGTCAACCTTAGATAATAGAATTGTATACGTCACAAATGTATATATTTTTCATGAACTCACAATAAGTTTAATGAAGAGAATCTGAATATCGACTCACCTCAGAAATTTTCGATTAAATTAGCTCGCTCTCTCTCATGTACCGCAACTGTAATTTTTATCTCTCTCAAGGCTTCTCTCATTTTTGAATTGCTTGCTTGACACACACGCACCCACACGACGCCGACGCTGACGGCAATGACGAAATTTACAATTCACAACACAAACAAATAATTAACCGATTTTTATGTTCTTTACATCAAATGAAACGTAATTTAATTAGCTTTATATTGATGCAAATTTTAATGATATTTTATACAAACATTGTACACTTTTAATTGATTGAAAATTTTGGCATGCCAATTGCACAAGCACCGAATGAAAACTGAAGAAGCCCCAGAGAAGGGAGTAAAACGGACTTTGGAGAGAGAGCGCCAGGCGAAGAGAGATAGATCGAAATTTAACAGTTATATCAGACATTTTGAGAGCGAAGACATATTTTTTAATTGATAAGAAATAGAAGAAGGAGAGATAATTGTCATGGCCGATTTTAAGGTCCATGCATGTACATATACTTATGCATACTATACATATGTATGTACATATGTATGTACGTGCTGCATACAGTAAAAAGTTATGGAAAGTTCCATTAAGCAAATTTCTCTCCCTGAACAATTTTACTGCAGCCTTTAAGATGGCTTCACTGTACTTAAATGTTACCTATGGAAAACATTACGCTCCCTATTCTAATTACTATTCTGTTACATATGTATGTAAGTCCCTACCTCTTAAAGACAACAAGAACTCACATCCGGTATTGTCAAGTACTGAAGGTTTAATAGTCAAACACAAGTCAAACTAAGCAGTAAAATGAAACCTAATCTCGTCTTGCAGTAATTTTCATAACCTAATTCTTATTCATTATTCGTCATATTCGCAAAAATTGCTTTCATTAAATCTAAGTTGATTTTTATTTTTCGAAGGCCTTATTTTTATGGCAAATCAAACAATAGCATTTTGATGTTGGCTTATACCTACATACATACATATGTACATAAATTGTTTTCAGATTTTAATATGAACTAAAATGTAATAGTTTCAAAATCAGATATTGACATAACTTTTCAAAATCAGCGAGTGAACTTGAAGTTATGGCAAATATTATTCGTTAATTTTATATAGTTATAATGATGTAATAAATTAATCTTAATCCAATTAGGTATAGAAATATACCAAACTTAGAATATTTAAATAGCGATAGTCGTTTAGAAATTTAGTCTCGAATTGTAAACTCTACAGATCGTTTCAATGGGCGATATATTGTTCAATATCGGACTTCAGGAGTATTGTGCAAAGCAACGAAAGAATTGATTCCCATAGATGAGTTTGGCCACCATTAAATTTTCCGAAGATTGTTGTTCCCAAGTGTGGTTAAAGTAGTTTCCTATGCTATGTCTGAGCGAAAACTTTCTCTGTCCCAGCTCCCACATAGTCAACATCATCATCGTCATCGGCATCATTATGATCATAGGAATCGATTTGCCGACGCCTTGTCTGTTGTCTCACCTCACTCACGTTCATCATAATGTCGCATAAATAATAATCAGAAAAAGGTAAAAAAAAAAAAAAAGCTATGACAAAAACGGAGAAAAAAATAGTTACCAATTTCTATAATGCCGCCGTAAGCCACCCACATGCCAGCCAAGCAGCCAGCCATCAACCCGCATGTTAGGCAATCGCATCTAAAAGACAGACAGAAAAATGTCCAACAAAGTAGCCGGCAAAAGTTGAAAATTTATTTATGTGCGCTAAAGTACCTCGAGTCGACTCGAGCCAGAGACTCAGATTTAGAGTCCAAGTCAGGGCCCAAAGTGTCAACCGAAAAGACCGCAAGACCGAGTAAGTCCAAGACCAAGCAGCAACCAGTTACCGATCTTAAGACTTGTGTCTCCCCTCTCTCTCACACTCTCTCTCCCTCCGACTCCCTCTCGCTCTCTGGGTGCAGATTAGTCACATGTCAGTTTCAATTATCGTCGAGTCAATTTGTTGAAAGGCAAAAAACGAGAAAAGAGATTCAAAGTTGCGTCGTCAATCGATACGCAATGAAACCCGGGCGATTTTCGCTTGAAATATTCCAACAGCGAGATCGGAGCTGCTCTGGGGAGTTGCCACCAAGTGAGTCTGATTATCGGGCCAGGACAACAGCGTATTGGGGAACACATTGGAGAACGCATGGGGAACGGCAGGGCGATGGCATGGCATAGGGCATACATATAACTCAGATGCTCTGCTATGATAATTTTCCTTTGGATCTTGGACTTGAGAAATTGATGATGTTGTGGATGTTTGGAGTCAGCTTGTTTACACAATTCAGCGCACATTGAGGTCGCTCTCTATCTCTCTCTATCTCTGTCGTCTCTCTATCTCTCGCTTTCGGGAAGTTAAGGAATTTGTTTTTCGATCAAAGAAGAGCCGATCTGAAATCAAGATCAAGATTGAAATCAGTTCCTCTCTCCTCCTGCTTCTTTATATACATATATATTTTTTTGTCCTCTTTGATGGTGGGCCACAAACAAATTGGTATAAGATCGAAAGAATATAAAGCATAGCTAGACAAATGTTTAGCGAGGGTTGTCCCGAAAGTTTTTATTAAGAAAATATCGGAAAAAACACACGGCAATACAAAGAGGAGAATGCACTTCATTCTTCTTTTTTAAGGAGAAACTTGTTGTAGAAATGCATTCGCTTGGTAGCACTTTATTAAGGAAGGTCCTTTTCTTAATCTCTGATTTGGGAAACCCTCCGAAATGTATGATTCTGAATGTTATTTAGACAGCATGAAGTTAATAACCTAAATTTTAGAGTCTTTTGTGTTGGCCCTCGTTTAAGAATTTTCCAATATTTTCAGGCCTCTTCTCATTCACATCACCCAATTCACGTACAAGCTGCTTGCTCACGTACATCACCTATTTGTCCAAGCTGACAATTTGTCAGGTCTTCGTCGGAGTCGGTGACTGTGGACTGTGGACTGTGAATCTGAGCCAAAAGCGTGTCAACACATTGTCTGAGTGGCCTCAAGTCACCGCCTCATTTGTCTCTTTTGGCTTTGGAGCTTTACCTTTTGCTTTTGCTTTTGTTTGTTATTCTTTAACCCATTTGTCTTAATGGCTCAATGCAAGAGTCAGAGTTTCCGACAGAGGAGAGTTGGTTTCCCATCGCTTTTCGTATTGCAACTGCAATATCTTTTGGGTCCCACGCACCTGGCCTGACTTTGACACCTTTCAGTGTCATTTACTGAAACGTTGTTGCTATTGTTGTTGGCGTTGTTGTAGCTGTTAAGGCTAATGCGAAATATCAATTTCTGAGCCGATGTGTGTGCGTAGCTTATTGAAATTGTAAGAACTCATAGTTCCGGTTAATGACATGACCGTGTGTGTCTTGTATAGAGGATTTTGTGGTTAAGGAAATTATAATTACTCATCCTTAAAATGGCTCTAAGCTAGCAATAAAGTGTGAGAATAAATAAAAGAAAGAGGTAATACAACAGAAAAATTGAATAAAGAGTAGGGAGGTAAAATTTATCAATCTATTTAATCAATTAACAACCAAAAGGAAACATATACTAGGTAGTTAATTTTCTTTTTTACTCGCGATAACAACATTACCCGAATAACTATTATTAGTGCTATCGATAACCACATAAAGCTTTTATTTCGATTATAGCTGATTTCTGCAACGAACCATTTAATGACACTTTTCATTCTGAAAACTTCCATTAATTTAGAAATAGTACTAGCAATAAAAGATAAAGTCTTCTAACTAATTTCGAATATTCTTAATGATTCTCTCATCCTCCATTTCACCATAGTTCGTAGCCTTTTATCATCTTTGTTATCTTCTTATGATATTTACATTTTCTTTTCCCAAAAAAAAATCCCTTGCATCATCACAAATTCACAAAAAAAGAAATAATTCAAGTGGCCCCCCAAAGACCATAAAGTAATTGCGATTACCTTCGTATACAAGCGAATTATGAGTTGGTGGAAACATAATTCCAGTAGTTTACCTTCTTCGTCTCAGCGATAAGAGTTAATTAGTTATTAACCAGAAACTAAGAAATATTTGATTTTTGATGTTGTCCGCCCACAAAATTATAACCACGATAAGGCCGTATCAACAGAATTATTGGAAGAGACTTTCTTTCATTCGAAATGATAAGACGTCACACTCCACACAGTTTGGCACACTTTTCGCTAGGCAAAACGTATCTCTGAACGATAATGTGAAGGTTCCACTTAATTAGCTACAGGAATGCAATAACTAAAAAAAGACCAAAAGATCGAATACAGAAGGAACGGGCAAATACAAGGGAATGGGAGGAGGTAAAATTTGCTTTTGTTGCTTTTTCTTTATTGATAACATCGAACCATAAATTCAAAACGCGATGGAGACAAATTTTTTTGCCAAATTTGTTGAGGTGCTCTTCAAGTTATTTTCTTATATTTCAAATACTCTTTAGATAGATTGAAATATTAGAGAAAATTTGGAAAATCCAAACAAAAATGTACAATATTTTAATTGAAAATGGAATAACAAAATCAGGAAAAAAACAAATAATTTCTGCAAATCAGTAATGTTTGGTCTTGATCTTTGGAAACGGGAATAAATATTTTCGAAAGACAAGCGATTTGATATCCACATTACCTAAAATTTGATAGTGCTTTTTGTAGTTTTCCTGTAGTTTTATGGAACAATTTCGAAAATATTTTAACGTATGTATGTTCTTGATCAACTAGATGGTGAGGTAACTTATAGTGATTTTCAAATTTGAAACTTTATTTGGATAGCGTATTCGACATTCTTTTACATTGTATATATATATTACGATTTTTTGTTAGTCTCCTTAGGGATTTTGTTCTCTTTTTGACCACCATAAAGATAAAACTCAAACTCTAACATGCTTTATACATCATTAAACATTCCTGAACAGTCCGAACGATTTTATTGGTAGGTTCTATCTCTCCTTCACACTCTCTTTTGAGAGAAAAGGAGAGAGAGAGAGAGGATTGAGGATTGTGTTTGAGCTTTTTTTTGGTGATTTATATATGACGGGGAGTTTCCCTTTTCCTTTTTTTTTGGGTTTTATCGTTAAAAGCGGCCTGGCAAAAGCTACACGAGACTTGCGATAAATGTCACTGATATTTAATTAGGTCTGGTCGGACGACAATAATATGGCCTATGTCTATATAGAGGGCTATATATTATATGGCAAAAACTTTTTATTAGGGCGCCTCCAAATTCCAATTCGACTGAGTCAGCCAACAATCAATAAACAGGCGAAATTTACTACAAAAGATCGAAGTGTCGTAAGAAAAGTATCTGAAAAATCTGCTCGCTACCGCTGCACGCGCCATAAATATGTGTTAAGTATGGTTGCCCTTTTTTTGTCCTGTCTCCCTCTCTCGAAAATATCGAAAACTTGTGTTCATAACAATTTAATTTTGCTTTTGTTTCGCCCCAAAACCAACCAACCAAACAAGCAACCTACAACCAAGTAAAGCCAAGTCAGGACAAGAAAAGAAGGTCCAGGAACACGAAAAAAGTTCATAAAAATCAATATGAATGTCAAGTCGAGGCGTCGACATGGAGATACCCTACATCTTAACCCTCTGACATCGTAATAATGGTTAACTAAATTTCTTACAAGCCAGAAGCATGAAGCTCAGAACGTGTTATTATATCTCGGGTAATACCTGTTCGTAATCATAAAGAAAAGCTACTTATTCTGGTCAGGGTATACCCATCTACTTCATGAATTAAGGTATTCGAGAAAGAACAAAAAAAAAACAGATTGTCGCGTGTCCAAGACAAGAGACGAGAGCAACCTCTTCGATATTGGAGCTTGGAATGGACAACAGCAACAACAACAAAAACAACATCGAAGGCGATCGACGACAACCACAACGATGGAGGAGCAGCAGCAGCAGCAAGACAAGAGCCCCGTGCTAATGGGAATAGTATGTAAACGGATGTTTTAATGTCCAAAAAGTAAACTGCGAAAATACACCAACAACAACAACAACAGCAACAACGAGAACTACAATTCTGGAGTTTCGCTGTCGATCGATCGTTTCATAAAGAGATTCCCAGTCCCAGCAGCAACAACCAACAACAACATCGCCAACAACTCGAAAGTGTTCACTTTAAACACCTACGAGAATTTTTTAACGCTGTTGCTGCCATTCGAAATACGTACAAATTGCCCAAGAAAGTGGTGACAAGTTTAAAAAAAAACACACACACACACACACACAACACAACGACCACAACAAAAAACACTGCAAAAGTAAACAAAAAATTCTTTTCTTAAGCATTAAATGAAACAAAGTAACGAAAAAATGATTCAATGAACGCCTGTTTACGAGTGGATTGATGTTTAGAGTAAAAGCCAATAAAGCTCAAATACTTATTGTATAATAATTTACCATTAATTTATATCAGTCCGAAATCCATTGTTTAAACAAATTTGTAAAAAGAATAACATTATGGAATACACTTGAAAAATGGGATAAGATTGAAAGGAAACTTGCAAGTTTCATTTAAATTAATCGAATTTAATGTTTTTACAAGGATTATAAGAATAAATATTCTAATAAAATTAACTAGTCCTACAATAGTAACAAATATTAAAATTTTTTGAGAATACCTAAATTTCCTAAATAAAATATCGATTGCAATCTATTAATTTAGTGCATTAGCCAAGCCCGTTTGATGAATCGATTTCTGTTTATGTAAGTATGTTTGGTTGCATTCCAAATCATTTCAACAACTTGACTTAATTAAGTTTCTTTATAATATTATTTTGATCTCAGCAAGTTATCGAATATATATACATATACCTTTCTTGTGTACAACATGTTCTCAGGCTCAAGTCAATCGCTCTTGCCTCTCTGTTGCTCTCTCTCTTAAGAGAGGCAGCCACGCAAAAAATGTCCTTCTACAAATTAACAAAAATTCCAGACTTTTTTTTAAAACTTTACCAGGAGGCTCCACCTTTTCCTCTTTCGGTCATGTACGAAGTTTTTTAATTTTTTTTTGATTCAATCATTTTGGGTATGCTATCAAAAAGACATTATATGGCTCTAAAGTAAGAGTGAGGGAGAGGTCAGCTAGAGTGATTGAATGAATTACCTACTTTAAGGAAAATATATGAAATTAGTAAGAAATTTATAGACCAAACACTATGATGGAGAAACCAAGACCCTTGACCTTGAATCGTTGACTCAATTTCTTTTATTCTTAGCGAATAATGAAATTTAATAATAAAGGAATAACCATTAACTATATTTTGACTACCTTAAGTTAAGTTAGCCGATGTATATGTCAATGCCAAAATTTTATTCTTAGCGAATAATGAAATTTAATAATAAAGGAATAACCATTAACTATATTTTGACTACCTTAAGTTAATTTAGCCGATATATATGTCAATGCCAAAATTTAATAATATTCGAATTACCACTAATTAAGCAATATTTTCTTTATTGAAAAGCAACTTAGAATTATTATGATATTGTAAGAAGTTAACCGATATGAATAAAATATAGCATTAGTCGAATAACCGTTAGTAACCTGTTGACCACCCTTCCCTCATTTCTGAGCGCATTATCGTTAGGTTAATAAGATAACCGATATGAAAAACAATACAGTTTTAATTGACCTTAAATCATTAGGACATATCATCGTCTGTTTTTGAAATTTACTAACTTTCGAAGAACCGTTTGACCATCTTTCGCTCATTTATGAGCGCAACAAACACAAATTGTTAAATTAATAAGTTAACCGATATGATAATCAAAGCAATTCAATTGACCTTGAGTCATTAAGACATACTTCCGCCTATTTTTGAAGTTTAATAATACTCGAATAACCGTTAATAACCTTTTGGTCACCTTTTCCTCACTTATAAGTTAACCGAATATGAATGCAATGTCATACCAATATACATCGATGCTTTACTTCAGTTGTTCTTTAGTAACTTAAATTCACTTTACAGCTCACAGCTATTAACCTATAGGCCGAACCCAAACGCAACCGATCCTTGGTGATAATATCTGGCAAAGCAAAGCGTCTGAGAAAGGAGAAGGATGAAGGGGAGGAGGAGAAGGCGGAGACCAGAAGATTGACCAAGACCAAACTGGCCCTGTCTTTCTGGATTTTGTCTGTTTGTGGCCTGTGTCTGCGCTGGTCAGCTCGGCCCGCGCCCATTCATGTCATCAAGCGTGTGGTAAAACATGCAATGTGCCATTAGCCTGCAATCGGTTGAGGGCGGGCAAGGAATACAGAGGGAAGTTGGACTGACTGGCTGGTTGGCTGGTTGGTTGGCTGGCAAAATCGAATTCCTTGTTAGATGCATTCCGACAAGTTGTTTCCTGACACCTCGCAGACCCATTCCAAGCTCTCTACTAGGTGTTGGGCTGGGCGATTTTACGACGACGACCACAACAACGACGTCGACGTCGACGACGACGACGACGACGATGACGACGGCGAGGACAAGAGTTTATGAAATGAGCCAGGGAGAGTTGACAAGCTGAAAGTGGGTTCCCGTTCCGGTTAGTGAATCACTTTAGTGGTTCAATATTTTAGTGTAGTTAATGCGGTTGCCCGTGTTGAATTAATTATGAAATTTAAGCTTAGCTGCTGCTTCTGCTGACGATTGCAATTTATTTTAATCGCACACTCACTTAATATACATACTAAACATATAGTAATCGATTAGCTTCTCTCTCTCTCTCCTTCTGTTTCTTCCTCTTTTTTGAAATGTATGTCAATTCGCTGCTTGACCATTTCTTAGTTTTTCTTTTATGCTAATTTTCTTTATAATTTTAGTCATTAGTCAGTCGCCTGCTGATCGCATTTTAATTGGCCTCATCAAAAAAAACCCTTTCGGTTTGTGGCTTCTGTCTTGTTGTGTGCTTAGGTACTTGGAGCCTTAATTAACCATTGATTTGTTAGTATCTTGATTTAAATATGATAATTTTGTATCTCGTCTTGTTTCTCTTGTTTTATAATTTCATAAAGCAGCATGACTAATAGGCCTAAATGGGTCAAATTAGCTGCTGGTTTTCTGTGAAGACAAAAATGATCCACTGAAAGAAAAGGAAAAATTAGAAATAAAGAGAACTCATTTCGGGAGTTTAAATAAGGAAAACAATTATTTGCCAACGATTTCGATGGTATAATTAGGTAATTAGAATACTTAATAAAGAGAAAACTTTAGCAATTTACAATATGACCACAAAATAAAACTATTTGGAATCCTTTGTAAAATGATACGTAGACATAATTTAATGCAGAAATCCTTTATATTTTTTCTTATTTGGGAATACTATTTATTGACCGACTGACATCAGAGTTCCCTTAACGACTAAGTCACGGTGATCTTCAAAAAAAAAGTGTGCAAAACCTTGACATTAGATCGCAATTGGCGTGTGTTTTTCCTGTTTTGATTCTTGTGGCCGGTTTCGTTTGGTTATTTGATCTTTGGTCTTGACGTCACGACAACTTTATCATGATTCGTTACCAGTTATAACATTTTTGAGCAAATCATTATTATCATTGATGTTATTTGATAGCTTCTGAATGATATGAAAAATAGTTAAAACAAGCCTGACCATTGGATATAGTTGAAACAAAAACCTAGTGCATTCAGATCGCGAAATTACAGATAGCCCACATAAGCTTTAAACTTATGCTATAAAATAAAAGTTATAGATTTAACTTACTTTAATTTCTTTCCTAAAAAATTACTTAAATTATTTAAGATAGTTTGAAACTTCTCCTACGGAACACACACACATACACTCTATAACTATCCTGATGGCAGCTGCACTTAATCATTTTGCTAATGACACCTTTTACAGCTTCCTTTTCGATGCTCCACACTCAGCTGAAATTATAGTCAAACCGCAAATCGATCGACATCGCCCACTACCATATAACTAAAATCCAAAACACACGAAACCCAAAAACCAAACTTAGACAAGGCCAAAAATAATTTGCCACAATTTTTGCCAAAGTCGCCAAAAACGGTAACACACACATACAGAGAGAGGGAGAAAGAGAGACAGAGAATGTGGTTTAATAATTTAATTTGCCACAATTTAGCAGCGTTTATCAAAATCAAATGCCATAGACGGAAATCAGTCAGTCAGATAGTCAGTCAGTTGTTATTTTCAGTCTCCAATCTCGAGTCTCTCAGAACGCCGACGCCGACGCTTGAAATGATGCAGCAAGAAAGAAGAAATAACTGTGGGATTATGGAACTCGGATTACACGGAGATAAAACGGCTACCTAAGTGAACATCAACATGGCATGGAACGTGATCAGCCCAATTTTAACGCCCATCGAAAATGCACGATGTGGAGGAGGAGGAGCGGAGTTCTACGAAATGTGGTGGGCGCTGAACTACACTATAAACAGGGGCGTAGAAGGTAGCACTACTTATTCCTCGACTTTCCCCAAAAAAAAACGCTTTTGACTTTACTGTATCCCTAACTAATAATTTAATTTCGTGAAAATCGAAAAAATCAATAGTCAAATAATAGTACATGGGCTGGTATTTATATTTCGGGAATTGGCAATACTAATGTCAATACGTAAAATCTGGCAACGCCATAAAATCCGAGAGAGTCAGGAGACTGCTCCTGGACGAAATTGACGGGTTCCTACGAACAATTTTAAAGAAAGCAACGATTTTACATAAAAAAAGAGTTGCATAAGCAGAAAGGCTTGCAAGCCTAGGAGCCCTAGAACAGATAAAGATAAACTAAGGCTAAAGATTGTCGATAAATCGAATTTTTAAACAAAATCCCTCCACACTCTAAATGGACTACACCTTTGTAGCTGTTGTCCGTCATTTAGTGGTCAGCTCTCCCTCTAACTTAGTCTTTTAGCTATCTCACTCTTGTTTTCTCTCCCTCTTTCTCTGTCCTACACACACGGTGGATTGTGAAGCAAAAACCTATTATTAAATTGTCAAAAGGTCGAAAAAATATTCGTCTTCGAACCCTTTTGACCAGGGTCATAGCATGGGCGCGCATATCAGAAGCAGATCGGGCTAATTGGGGCAACGCAATATGGCAGCGGGACAATGTATAGCAAGAAGGCGGTAACCAGGGCACGGAGCATTAAGACAATATGGGTCTCGTGATTCGGTCTTCGACCACGGATCTGGCTGGCTGGCTGACTGGATGGATCCTTTGTGGCATTTTTTGTGTTGTTTATTTTGCGCTTGGGCCCCGTGTGAATTTTCAAAGGCTTCGGGGGCCAAACCGAACCGAAAGAAACTGTCGAAATTCCAGAAAAGGTCTCTCCCTCGATTAGCGACGTCTGTTGTGGCTCTGACTGGCTGACTGGCTCCCGATGAGGGAGCAAATGGTGGGCGTATCGCGGCATTTATTACAGCCAATGTTACAATTTGTTGCTTTTATTTTTTAGGGCATCTCCCCCAAAAAAAAAACCCAAAACTAAAACAAAACAACCGAAAAAAACAGACAACTTATGACTGCTGGACGGCTGGGGCCAAGCTACCGTCAGTTGCGTCTGATTGATTTCTGGGAATTTCTGGACACACACACATGAATTCACAACAAAGTTAACTTATGATTAAGATTAAATGTGTCTGTGCATCTGACTGTATCTGTATCTTTCGGTTGTCTGATTGCTTTTGTATCTCTGAACCCAAATGATAAAAAAAAAACTATGCGCGGTGGCAAGTGTTGGATTTCGATTCATTTCGGTTCTGCTCTATTATTAATTAGCAGAAGGTTAAAGTGTCATTTGTTGGGTTCGAGGCAAATGATGGGAACTGTTTTTTTTTTCTCTTTCTGTTGTTATTGTTTGATTGAACCTTGAATGAGTTGAAAAAACTCATCATCTTGGGGGTGGCTTCTTAATTATGTTTGAAATGACTTCTTAATTACTTTTGTTTTCATGGCAACTAACTTGGCTAAGTACCTAGACATATGCATATGAGGAAAATGTATTAGTTCAAGTATTAATACATTTATTAGTAACTATCTTTTAGCACTTAATAAATGTTTATTGCCATTTTTATAGTAAGCATTATTACTTACAGCTTTTAGTGTTTAGATTTTAAAGGTTTATTACATACTAATTTTAGTGGGTAGCCAAGGAATTGGTATTAAGACGTCAGTTTCTCAGATACTTACATTTTAAACGTTTCTTAGAGACTTAAGTACACTTTAATTGATGGAACAATTTGCAATGAGCACTTAAGCTAAAAATTAATATCGAAAAGTTACAACGATTGGATATGAGTAATATATATTTTAGTATATCAAAGTAGTACGGACAACCTAAATCTTTTAAAGATTAATGTAATTAATATAATTGACTAATACTTAGAATAGATACTTGGATAAATAACTAATTACATAGATACTTACATTTTAAAGAACTGTTTTTGCTCTATAAGTATAAGTATTTTTATTTTATTTTTTAAAGTAGAATAAATTCTTAACATACTTTAAGGGGCAGAACACTTAGTTGCCAGGAATAGCGGCTTGTAAATTAATTTATAGAAGTTTTAAAAGTACAAGTTAGTATATATTTTAAACTTACTTTGAATTACTTGATTTGTATTGAAACACAAAGTTTATCGAACTCCCTGGGTATTTTCTTCAGGGGAATTTTCACAGGTTTGACGTTTTGAAGTTTCAAAACAAAACAAAAAATATCCATAGGGTCAAACAAAAATGTTTCATACCAATCAATGAGATCGCCAAAAAACAATCTTAGTGCTGAATCGTTAATTTTTTTATATTTAAGAGTTAATCATGGTTTTTGGACCAGTCTTGTAATGGACACTGAAACCGGTAATAGCAATTACCTTGATGATTAATAGTTTACTCACCATCTCATAATAATGCAACACTTTCAGGGGCATTGTCCAGTGACACATTATATCCATGGAGGCCTCCAGCCTTCACCATCATTTCACTCATAATCGTGCTAAACTACTTTACTTTCGCCGAATTACCTTAAACTTGAATTCACTTTCCCCTCCCGATTTCCGCGAACTCTTTCGGCATACATATATACTTTGCGTATACCTTTGAAATGCCATTGACTAATGATTCAGTTAACCATAAAATGCGAAAAAAAAAAAGAAACCAGTTCCTGCTGTGTGGAAAGAAAAAACTTTATGGCGCTGACAAATTTGCTGACAAATTCAAGGCAGAGCCATCAATCAAATCATTAAAAAGAATGCACCGCGAAAATGAGTCAAAGAGCAAAGAAAAGAAAGAGCCACCTACAAGAAACCCAAAAAACGCAAAGCAAAAAACTTTCAAGGGAGTCTGGCGAAATTATCGGGCAAATATGTTGATTGTTATTGATCAGCGGCAATGATTAAAACAGACAGAGAGACACACGGAGTCCACGAAGAGAAGGAGAGTGAGGGAACTGAACCTGAAGACCATCTGACATTGGATATGCCTTGAGCCCTCGTCCTCGGTCCTGAGTCTGGGTCTGGGTCTGGGTGGCCATCAAAGCGACACTATGTCGCCTGTCAAAATTCTTAATCAAATACGCGGGGGAATGTCATCATTATGCAAAAAGAGCAAACAGAGAACGGAGAAACCAAGAAGCAAGCGAGTTCCACAACGTTCTGCAACAACCCAAAGCACTACGCAGACAAAGTAGGGGGACATGCCGCTGCAATTTACAATTTACAGCAGTGGCAGAGACCATAAGAGAGGGAGAGAGAGGGAGGGGGGAGGGAGCTGGTTAGTTGGTTGGTTGGTAGAAAGGAGTCAGTTCTAGCTTGGAGTTCTGTTGACAGACGGCCAACAACATTTGTGCCACATTTGCTTCACACGCCGCCGTCTTTTGGCCAAAGTCTCTCTGACATTTTAATCGCATTTGCTAAAAACTCACTGAACAATTCGCCCCAAAGAGACAGCAAAAATAAACAGACAAGGGGATAGAGGAGAGCAGAGAAATCTACTTGCAAATAGCAGAATATTTATATACCCTCAAATTATCTCAAAAACTAACAAGTAAAAGGAATCTATGAAAACAAATTTACTCGTCCACCAGAGAGTCCACCTTATTCAGTAATATTTTCCACGAAAAATAAAACTTGGAAACCGTTGACTTAGGCCTTCATTACATGTTTTTAGATACATATATATATATAATTATATAAAATATTTGTAATCATTATGAGTTTTATTGAAAAAATTACAAAATAATTATTATATTTAGTTTTTATTAGACAATTTTAGTGACCTTATAATATTTTAATAATAATTCATTAAAGCGGGCTCCTGGTTTTTATTGATTTGTTTACATCATAATGATCGATTTTGAGTAACAAACCAAAATGCTATCAATGCTTTCAAATGCTTTTTTTTAAACATTTTTCCATAAAAAGTTTTTTAGGTCCATTGCCGAGTGTTTAAATATAAAAAAAAAGAAATATATTTTGAAATATTTATTAAAAATTAAACACTTCAAGTATTTTAGCAAAGTAGCTTAACAATTTTTAAATTATCTTTTGTTAATAATTTTTAACTTATTTGTTATTAGCAATTTGTAATTAAGTATTTTATGTATAATAGCAATTTTGAATTGATTAATTTATTTATTATTATCAATTTGAAATTTATTTATTTATTTTTTATTCGGGTAATACCTCAGGATAAAAGGAAGATTCAGGATTTTGAAGTATGTAATACATTTTTTTTTGTCACCATTTAGATTTGCTTTAACTATCTTGCATTTTAAAATAAAATTCCTTCCCCAAAGGAACTTACACAATTTTCGTTACAAATTTGTAAAGAACAAACTCTTTTTTAATCCCCAAGAAGTTGAAATAAATCCGAAATTTATATGGAAAACATTAGCTAGATACCACAAGATCTTAGACAAATTTTTTAGTAACTTAGCAAAAGTATATTTAGTTCACTTAAACTATATTATATTTATAAATAAATTGGAAAACTAATGAATTTTAGTTGCAATTATGTAAAAACTCTTACGAAGGTCCCAACTGTGGGTACTTGTGATGAATTGCCAAACTTGAGGCAATAGTTGAAATGCCTTCGCAAAGAGCCTAGAAACTGTCATTAAAGAATAAAGAAGGGGGAAAAAAAGTACATATACAAAGATTCAAGCACGCGGCTCGCACACGCATTTTACGACAAGTCACAGTAGAGAAGAGAGATCCCCCAGCGACCACCGACCAGCGACCAGAGAGACCAGCCTAAGTCCGAAGACACACGGTTGGGTCTTCTCCTGGCATTGGCATCGGCATCTGCATCTGTTGTTGGTGTTGGTGTGTTGCTCTTGCTGCACATCTGATGATAGCTTACTTAGCGACGTTGGCAACGGTGTGTAGTAATGTATGAAGCGGATTTCGTACCGCATCGCCTTATTTAGGAGATCGTGATAAAAGTTGGAAGTCGCTTGATTTATGTCAACGCACCAAAACCAAGAAACAAACTTCGCTAAAAACCTCAGCAAAAGATTCCGCTCGTGTGGGGAAATGCTCCCCATCCTCCCCTCCCGTTGAACTTAAGTGCCAAATTAGGAAATAATATTGAAAGCCAATTGCTCTCTTGGCCCTCCCCAAAACTGTCATTGGGCTTGAAGTGAGCTGTCACGTTTGCGGTCCGCTTATGTCAGATTCATCTGCAACCGACTCCAGCAGCGGATTCAAACTGCTCCAGCGATCGGCTCCTCCGACTCTGACTCCGATTCCGACTCCAACTCCTTTGACTTAAGCCCTTTAAAATGTGTTGTGTTGTTATGATCGGGCGGCAATGATAATGGAGTTGATGCTTAAGTTGGAGTTAAAGTTGGCAGCCTTGCCACAGGCTCTAAAGTTACGCACGGATTGAGTTCGCCTCCAACTCCTCCTCAATCCAGCCACCTCTGGGATGCAAATCATTTTACGTGTTGGCGACATTAAGCGCGAAATGACCCCGTTATCCCCACTTGTCATCATCACTTCATAAATTAATGCAAAAATAAACCTGAAGCGGTGAGGCAAACGGTGACAAAGGGAGAAAAGAGAGGGGATCTCTGACTGAGGACTGACTACCTAAGAAGGTAAACACAGACATCTGTTGTTGGCCTAGGCTCGAGACAAACTGATCGTATTATGTTCAAGATCAGGATAAACAAGTTTTCCAGTCCACAAATCCAGGAACAGAACAAAAGAATTGCAGGCATATCGCATAACTAGTTGGAATTTTCAAAATCAATTTCAATTCATTGTTTATTATAACTATTATTATCAAAAAGAAAAAACTTTTGTTAAGAACTCAAATTTAAAGTCTTATAATAACTTTTCTTTGAATTTTTCAAGACTTTTCCAAATTATTCTTTGCAAAAACATTCCGTTAACCTTTCTTGAAGCTTCTTTTCGTTAACTTCTTAAAAGATTCTTTAAGTCTTATCATAGCTGTTCTTAAATTAAGTCTATGAGTTTCGAAAACTCTTTCTTGGATTTTCTTTGCCTTCTAAAGTTCCAAAATAAAATTACATTTAAGGAGCATTCGAAAATTGATTCATTTTATTACCATTCTAGTTTTTATAAATATTTCTCTATAGTTCTTGCCTCACATTCCAGGGTTCTCTTTCATTGTTCCCCGATCGGAGAGATCATGTTGGAAAATTTGTGATGATAGCCGCTTGGAGGACAAATTGGTTCCTTTAACTGTGTTTGCATTGCATTGAGCACACACATGTCTCTCTCTCTCTCTCTCTTCTTATAGCTCCGTAGACGTGTGGATTCAGCTCCATTTCGCGGTGGAGGTTGGAGGAACTGCCGCTGCCGCTGCTGCTCCGCTTTGCGATTACGATCACATTTAGATCCAATATATCAGGGGCGCGTTGACGTTGTACATTGGGACGACAATTGATATAAGTTGTGTGGTGAAAAGTTTAGTGGCATTCAACGATTGCTTTGCTAGATTAAAAGCGACAGGCCTCTGGCAAGAGACCTGGCCAAAAGGCAGAGACCAGACTCAGACTCAAACCCAGAGATCGGACCAGACCAGACATTTTAGCGCTCTTTGCACTGCGACTGTCGTCTCAGTCAGTCTGTGTGTTGCCGTTGCTTTTCGGGCCTGGCCCACAAATCTCTTTGGCGCACAATGCCAAAAGACAGAAATAACAACAAACCTAAAAAAAAAACAAAAAAACACACAAACCAAGAAGAAATAAAATAAAAATAAAAATCAAGCAAAATCAGACAAATAGCCGCACGTTGTACGTGCCGCTTTGTTGCCTTTGGATTCCGGGCATCTGTTTGAATTCATTTCTATATAGATATAAATTTTCCTCATCCCATCCCCATCCCATCGCCAGGTTGGCTGGTAGTTGAGATTTTTGTTGGTTAATTGCACCAGCAGCAGCCGCCTAACAGGAGCGGCCGCCGCCTCTTAACAGTAAAAAGTAAAATTATGCGATCCTACGTGATGACAAGCAGCACCAGAAGAACCATCGGCAACCAGCTAAGACCACAAAACATTCCAATACGTCCCCAACCTGAACGTCTGATGATCATGATGATGATCATATCTTTGCCCCTGTACAGATATATTATGCATATATATAAATTAACTAAACAAGTGAGTGAGTGAGGGGAAACCCATGAAATTAAACCGAAATTAAGATGCTCTTCCAAATGAATTTCGAAGTAAACCTGATATCCTTTGCAAACCATGGAACCTAGAGTCAGTAAAGAAATTAACAAAATAATAAACAAATAAACTACTTCGAATTAGGAGACATTTTTTTCATTTTTTACATGATCCTTAGCTACATAACTTGATCTATTAACTTTGGTTGTTTTCCTTGTGAAAGTTTACAAATCAAATTATTTCTATTACTATGAAAGCAACTAAATAATTCATTAACTCTACTTGTAAGTTAGTCACATTCTAACCAAGAAATGATCTAGTTAATCACACCATTATAATCAGCTTATCTATATTGGTCTTTTGCATATTAATTTATTATACGATGCAATTACGATAATCCGATTAATTAAAAATAATTTAAACAAGTAGTATCTATAATTTGTTTCCAGTTCCAATACCAATTGTTTCCAGGACTTTGTTATTAAAATCACTTTAAAGATTAATATAGAAGTTCTCTTTTGGAAATTCGACAAACATCAATAAAAACCGCCAACAGATCGAGTTATTTTCGATATTTGCTTTATTTAACTATTAGAAATAATTTTTCTTCTTTTATTAAATTTTCCCTAATTTTTCCTCTATTTTGTTTCAACTTTAGATAGATTTTACAACAAAATTTAATCAAAATTCTCGGTCTAGTTTAACATATTTATAATTAAATGTAATTATGGAATGATAAAACAAATGAAATTTTCCGAATTTTCTGCCTCTACTAAGATTTGTTGTAGTGGTTTTTAAATACTAAACACTAATTAGTAGGTTCAAGAAATTTTTACCACGTGGAAGTTAAAAAATAACCTGCTTAATAGTCACCATACCCGATAATTTGATGAAGTTATTTGTTAGGGTACATTTTGGTCTAACTTCTCTTATCAGCAATGAGACATCTAATGAGCTAACATCGTCGCACCTTGAAGCTGAAGAAAACCTGTTGCCAAATATTATGTGTGTGAGATTTTGAATTAGAAATGTTTTAGTGAATGAGTCAAAATTAGGAAAAATGTCGCTCTAAGATGAGGAAACTCTTGCTCTGATGTGAGTCAGATTCAAGTGATGATGACTACGATGATGATGATGATGGGGAAACTCCATTTCTAAGAAATCTGATTTTTAATGAAACGGAAATGTTGATCAAGCTACCGTCCAAAGGAAAGGTGTTGACTCAGAGAAAGAGAGAGTGAGAGTGAGAAGGAGAAGGAAATAGAAGAGAAGAAGCACATTCCAGAGAGTGGGTGGGCAACGCCCCCTGGTCCGAGAGAGAGAGGGAGAGAGAGAGTCTGAGACTCTCTGAGAGATACAGATAGTGATTCCAATACCGATTGAGACTCCTCCATCGAGTTAAACCATAGGATGAGAGGCCAACACAAAGTCAGCGGGTGGCGTTTGGACTCTACACAGCGGGCTAGGGAAGTCAAACTGTGTCCTTTAAGTTGGCTTCGATTTGGGTTTGGTCTTGGTGCTTGGTGCTTGGTCTCGGGTTCGCATTTGGGTAGGTGGAAACAGTTTAGTTTAATGCCATAAGGCAGGCAGAAAAAGAGAACGCGACAAGGAAGGGAAACGTGGCAACGCGGTTAACTGGAAAACCACACGTGCCTCACACCGACCACATGCAGTCTTATCCCATATCCCATACGCCAATCCAACAAATCCATATCCACATCCACATCCTTGTTACCAGTAGCCAGTCTGGCATTCGTTTCGCATTTGGAAACGCTTTCATTATCGTCTTCCTCATGGTGCATCCTGCCGAGCGAACTGGCAAACATTTAAATTGCCTGGAAAACTACGAAGATACAAATATATATGCACATATATATGCATATACATATATCTTCATATCAAAACATAGTCAATATTTAATTAACACCAACACAGCAGGGCAAATCTGGTCATGATTTATGTTTTCCCCATGGAATTGGGTTTGATTTCCCCTTTTTTCTTAAGCCGACAATTGTTTTTTTGAACAGCTGCTTCAAATATGTAGTTGATTCGCTTAATTGATCGATTCATATCGTTAAAATGAGGGTAAATATTGAAATTGCAGTTTAATTTTAATCAACTTGCAGTCTGTGATTACATGACTTAAGCCCAACAAATTAATGATGATCAGTTTATTTTTAATAGAAAAATCTCTTCATCTAAATCGTCATCGAGGTAAGTTGGAAAAGGTTTAAGCCTGTTTTTTCTAAAAATTAATATTATACACTTTAAAATGGTTCCATTGACTTGGAGCGTTTGCATACATTTCCTTCCAAAAATTAAAAGATATAATTAAAATATTAATTTACCGAATGATGTTATCAGGGGCGGATTCAGAGTGACATTTTGGGGGGGAACTGCAAAATTGAATGTCGTATTTGTGATAATGCGACAATAGAAATAATTTTCTTCTACTTTCCCCCTGCTTTTGAACGCAAAACAATTTTTGGATCGATTGTTGCTATGCGAGCTATATAATACATTATCCGATCTTGATCAAATTTACCACAGATGTTGGGATATATAATAAAACTAAGTTTAATGATAGTTTCGTGATAAAGTTATTGATCAAAAACTCTATTTTCCACCGATGGTTTCTATGGAAGCTGTGTGATACAGTTGTTCGATCGGGATGAATCCGAGATATAAAAGCCAACATCTTGTCATCTTGTCGCTCTGATCAAGGATATATATATATATACTTTATATGTCCAAAGATGGTTTCTTCTATGCGTTGCACACTTCTGACCAAAATTAAAATACCTTTTTTGCTACGGCATAAATCAATCTGCATTGATCTTAAATTTCCTCTTTAAAACTTTTTTCTTTTACCGCTTAAAAATCCATATGTATCTCTTATATACATTATCCATGTATGAATAATAGACAGTTAATCGAATAGTTTTGAAAATCGAATAAAACAAATTTTTTAGTGCAATTAAAACTTAAAATTTTATTATAAAAACCATAACTGAAACTCCCAAATAAAAAGACTTTCAAATTTATAGTTTTTTTTATAAATTGTATAAATATATTTTATTTAATTACTTAATGATTCGCTTCGCTCTCTCTCACTCTTTCTTTCTTTCTTATTATCATTTATTAACACTCTAATTACAAAAATTTCTAAGTTTGTGGCCAAGAGAATGGAATTTTTCCTTTAAATTTTTGTCACAATTTTTATCAGAATTTTGATAAACTGGCTGGCAAGAGGGCGTGGCACTGCACATTGTCAAATTATAAAAAACAAAAAAAAAATGTACAATCTTATTGCGCTGAGGGATTGGGGGAGGAGAAGGGTAAAGTTGCTGGGGTAGGCACTGGACAAACAAGAGACAAGTTTTTTTCCGGCCAATTTACCAAAAAATATTTCAAGAGTTTTTTTTTAATTTTTCATATTTCTTTCTTTTTTGTTGTTTGTTTTTTTTTTTATTTTAATTTAAACTTAAACAAAACAATTGCCATATTTTTAAGTGTCTTTTGCGTGTTTTTTTTTGTTGTTGTTGTTGTTTATTATTATTATTATGATTAATTATTATTTTATTTATGATTAAAAATTTTTATGTAATACATTTTCAACGTGAATTTTAAAAAATACAAATACTTAATTCGATTTTTCCTTTATGATTAATACATAGATGGGGCAAAGGTCAAAGAGGGGTGGATGCGGGGCGGGGGATTGGAAGGAGGAAGAGAATTGCAGCTGTTGGAAATGTTGTTGTTGTAGTTGTTGCTATTGTTGTCATTGCTGTTTTTGTCTATTGAAGAAAGCGCAAGAAGCTTAAGCTTAGATTGAAGCTTTCCATTGACGCCAACAGCAACACATTGCATGTTGTTGCTAAACTTTGTTGCATGGTTATGGTTGAATGTTGATAGAATAATGTTGCTTGATGATCCTGTAAGCCTGCCAAACATTGTTGCCGGTGTAGTTGAAATTTGTTATTTATTGGGTTGGTTGTTGCTAAGCATTGTTGCTGATGTTGTGGGGCTAAAGTTGATAGTTGAAAGTTGATCAAATTTACTTCGAATAGACGCCACGCCCACAGGTGTTCAGATGTAAATTTCTGCAAATATTATTTGTTTCCTTTTTTGTTTATTGTTGTGCGTTGCTTTAGTGCTGCGCCTGCGCAACATAGTGTAAATGTTTGTGTTCATATGTCTGTGTTCATTTGTGTGTTTGCATGTGTATGTGTGTGTGTGTGTGTGGGGAGCAGGGGGCGTGGCAATGGATGTGCTTTAAATAACCAAATAACCAAATTCTATATAAACGAAATCATTTTTGCTTGATTTCGCTGTTGTGTTTTATTTTGTTATCATATACCAACCACCCGCGATAAGGCATATTCCGGCGTCTTTGTAGATTGCATCTAGTAGTAGTAAGCATTTTTTGTTTTGTTTTTGTTTAGGCTGTAGGCGTATGGGCGTGGTGTATTCTGGCTGTATTCTGGTGAAGTGGTGTTGGCTTTGTTGGTGGGGTATTTTTCCCAGTTCTTTTTGATTTTTCTTTTTTACTTTTGCATATATTTAATTATTGATTATAAGTTTTTACTTGTTGTTTTATTTTTGTTTAATATTTAAAAAAAGATATTGTATATAGTTGTGATATTGCGTGCTGTTGGTGCTGCGGTGCGTTTTGTTTTTGTTTTTTTATATATGTATATATATATATTGCTGTGTGTGTATATATTGATTGGTAATTTAGCTTATCGCCAAACACACTGACTACATCTACAAATAGAAGAGAAGAAAGAGAGAAATATATATATTGAAGGTGATGTAGCATGTAGGTTTTTTTTTTAACAAAAAACTATATTCCATATGGTTTCATTTTTTTATGATTTGGTTAGGCCAGGTGTGGCGCGTGTGTGTGTGTATATGTGTAGCGATATGTGCAGAAGCTTTTCGAGCTTTTATTTGTTTTATCAGAATTTTTATATTCATGCATATGTACATATATGCTACACAGATATCCATAGAATTAAATAACATTTAATTTAAAGGTAAATTTCCTATTTCCCATTCTAAATACAAGCTTTTAGAAAACTGTTACAAATGGAAGTGTTTCCAAAAATAGATTTTACAACTTAACTTTGGGGAAGTCTTAAAAAACATGGAAATCATGGTGATGAGTTTTAACCGCTGTGAACTGCATACGACTAGCTAAAGGCAACTAGGTATCGCTAATATCACTCTTACCGCATTAAAAATTACTATAATATTTAGTCTACTTGTGAAACCACTTTGGGCTTTTGAATCTTTTATGAAGCGTCGCTAAACTTTACTGTATAAGTCGGAATCATATGGTCCCACTTTTATGAAAGTTTTTACTATCTAAAAAATCAATTCTTAAGATTCTTCATTTGTTTTTGCGGATTGAAATCTAATTATTTATACGGAAAATGTATAATTTTCTACATATAACTGTTCTAAAGCAACACTTAGGATCATTTCTGAAGGATTACAAATGAAATGGCAACAGAACAAACAATTGTATGATCTAATTTTCTAGATTCATAGTTAATTTCTAGAGAATATACCTCTAAATGTTTTTAAATGATGTATTTAAGCACATTCTAAACGAAGTACTGGTATTAAATCACACTCATTCCAGTTATAAAATTGCTGAGTTAGCTAAACTAGTTAATATTTTATAATATATACATATTTTTTTGTTTATCAAAGTTGAGGAAAATAAAAATAGTTTATTCTATTGACTTTGACGCTTGAATTCCATCAGCGTGTGGTTTAACTAGAAATCTAAATGCAGCGGGGAACTTTTCTCTTAACTATTTACGAATAATTCTCCCTAAACTGGGATTTACACATTGTGACGAAAAGTACTCGGTTTCTGGATATATGTATGTAGAAGAAATGTACATATGTATTTGCCTTCGACCAACACCAAAAAGAAGATGAAAAAATAAAAGAAACCATGTTTTTGAAAACATTCTTCATGCACTTTAACCTATTTGATATGTACAAACAACTTGTTGTTTTTTTTCTCCCTATTTTTCAAAGTTTCTTGTTCTGGGTTTTTTTTTCCTTAGTTTGGTTTTTTTGGGTATAACTCACCTGTGCTGACGCAGATTATCACGTTGCTTGAAATATTTGCCACAGACCTCACAGGAATATGTTATCTCTGGCGATTTGTGTGTACGCTCGTGGATCATTAGATTGTATGGCTTGGTGAAACGCCGCTGGCAATACTTGCAAATGAATTCACACTTTGGACGCATCTTGCGACGGAAATCCGACCGGCAGTCATCGTTGTCGATTCGCATTACAGCAAACATTTTGACAGACGATATATGTATTACGTTCTGCTTCTTCTTACTAGTTAACAATACCGCGGTGGGAGATATCAGCGCGCAACACGGGCACAGGCACACACAGGTATATCAGGGCGCACACACACAGAGTGTACTCGGGTGCTCACAGAGAGTGTTGCTCTCACTCTCTCGCACTCACTCACAAGCTAGCTGCCTGAGTGGAAGTAGGTCTCTCTCTCGCTCGCAATCGTTCTCGCTCTCTATCTCTCTCTCTTTCTCGTTGTCACTCTCTCACTCGATATCTCTGTTTGAGTGTGTGTGAGCGTGTGTGGTGGGAGCTTTTTCGTTGCACTGAGAGCGCAAGTATTTAACTTTAACGGTACTCTCTCCCACTATCTTCAATCGTCAGCTAGATAGGTGAGTAGGTGAGTTGAGCAGTGAAATGTGGCAACGTTGCGAGATTTCTCCACTTCTACTTTATGTATTGAATGTAGGCGTTCTTTTGGGTGGGCCGCCTCTGGTTTCTACTTCTGCTGCTGCTGCAAAACACCTAAAAACAAACACAAAAATGTTAAATAAAGTTAGCAACGCCTGGGACGACTTTTATGTGCCAATAAATTTTATTAAAAATACCAACCAACAGACCAACCAACAGACCGAGCGACCATTCAACCAACAACAAGTTGTCAACTTAAATCACGCAACATGAAATTGAAAATGACTCATTAAAAACGGCCACAGATACTTAGTTGGTGGTGTCGGTGGTGTCAGTTATTATCCATGGATGGAAGTGTCTGTGGATTCTCTCTTGGTGTTGACATTTACAAATCACCCAACACTTTTCAGTCAGTTGGGTTAACCTTCGCCTTTAGTTCAGATTTACGTACGACTCGGCGGCATATTATTATTATCCAGTTTTTGAGTATTTTAGTGTCAAAGCAAAGCAACAAAGAAAACACACACAAATAGAGTCGTAGAGAAAGACAGGGGTTAACAAAAGATAGTTTTGTTACTAACTGTACTGGCGAAACCAATTTTGACTAATTTAAGCTTTTAGATAATAAAAGAAAGCAACTAGAAAACTATATTTCTTATTTTTAATTTCCTGGTGTTCGAAATACTTTCCTCGCATCCTTTCAAAAGATTTTAAGTTCTAATTTACTCATCAAATGTTCTTGTTTATAGAACCTAGAAGATATTTTTGATCATTAACCACACGAAAACAACAAATAATTTCGTCACTCATCTACCAAAAACGTAAGTTTTCAAGGAACCTAGAAGGTTTCTTTCATACAAAGCGTAGGATCACGAAGAAGTAAGTTTTTAAGAAAACTAAAAGGTTTCTTTCATGCAAGGCCTCGTCAATCATCTACCAAAATCGTAAGTTTTTATAAAACCTTGAAGATTTAAACGGAGATGCCTCTAGGAAATCACACGAGTGAATCATTTGAAAACACTTAAAAACTAAGCGTTTATTTTGACAAAGTGAAACAGTGTTTAAGAAATAACACTATTTTAATTGTCAAATCTTGCGGTTGCATTTTAAACAAACTTTCTTTGGAGGTCGCTGGCACTTTGCATGACCGCCATATTCAAAGTGTGTTGTATAATAATAATAATTTTGCGCTCTTCATTAAGTCTGACTGAAATTGACAGAAGTTGGTAACAAGTTGCTGTTTTTTTCTTTTTATTTTGGATTTTTAATTGGCGCCTTGCCAAGCTCTGCGAAATTCGAATGAGAATTTATGTGAGGCGTCGGAACGACCCTCTCTTGCAGTAGTTAACAACTGTTATTTTTTATGTAATTTTATTTTTGTCATTTCGGCGCCGCTGGATGGCATATATTTTAGTCATTTTTTGTTGTTTTTTTTTTTTTGGGATCCGAGTTGGGGATATCTGCACAAACAAAAGGCTGTGCTGACTGGTAGCGACAAGCTATACACTACTTCCCCCGCATCACTGCACCCCTACACTTCAACTCACTCACTCATTCTGTTGTGTGTCTTTGGGTATTCGGTATACTGATTTCAATATTTATTTATATGTGCTTTTTAGCTCGCAGCTGGAACACTTTTAGGATATATACATATATGTATGTATATATATATACATATGTGTAGGGAAACGTTGACAACAAAAGCCTCAAAAACGTCATCACAGCGGGTGATGCACTGGCCGGACTCGGACGCGAACTCGGACCAGACCAGGCCTTCCAACTCGACGTTACGTAGTTATTGTCATTATAACATTAATGCCCACTAAACATATTCAAATTATAACACTGAGAGATATTTGGGTTCTCTCTGTCTCCGGCACGGCCTCTCTCTCTGTCTAAGCGGTTTGGGATCTGGTCTCTGGTCTGGCTTGGCCTGCTCTGGGCTCTTCCAATGTTAATTTGTGTACACAATGTGGCGTCACATTGGCATTTTAACGCCGTTAATCATGCGACACAGGGCGCCTGCATAAGGCTATACATTTCGATATGGATTCTCAGTTTAGTTTCGGATTATTGTGTTTGGAGGTTTTTCGGGATTTGAATTTGTGTTTGAGTGGGCTTAAATGGAGCAGCAACAACGACAGCTTACAGTCTGATGGGGGTTAAGCACTCTATTTGATCTTTTAACAGTAGGCTGACGCGTGTAAAAAAGACTTAAAAGTGAGGATAGAGTGATAAAAGTGCAATGTAATGTTTTGAGGAAGTTTTTTCTTAACCTCTCCAACTTAAATGCTATTACATGGGACTGTTTAATTTATTTCTTACTTTAGAAACTCAGAAAAGGCTACTTGAAATACTTTTATTAAGTTTTATGGTTAAAAGAACGAGTCAAGTAAACTTTAAATAAAAAGAAACTGAACTGAAGTCAAGTAGGAAAAATAATATGCAATTTAATTACTAATTAAAAGTCCATGAAAAATACCTAAATGATGTACCCTTTCCTCTTGCTAGCGAAAAAACTTTTCCATCATTCGATTATCAAATAAAAATCATTGGCCAAAGAAAATACAGACAATATGCATTTCTTTTTTACATTTCCTAGAACTCTAGCTAGTCTCGTCTCAAATCTTTAAGATATGTATCTAAAAATTACACTAGGCGTTAACTTTTACGCTTTTTGCACAAGAAATTTCACAAATCCGCTTAACCTTCTGTCTGAGATTGTAACACCCAAAATACTGCCCAAATATTGTACAACATGGCCAGATAATCCCATTAATCCTGGCAGTGAAAATAATTAGTTGTTTTGTACACACACACACACACACACACACTCAGACAGCAAAGAGAGACAGGAAGGTAGACAGAAAGAGATCGAGAGATCTTCGTCTCAGCATGATCTCCTTTTTTTCATTTTTGACCTGAAGGGCCATGCGAAAGGCGTTAATGCTGCGTGAAATTAGATTTGCAGCAAGCCAAAAACCCAAGTGAGCGAATAAAAATCAAAAGAAGTGCAAAGTAAGTGCGACACAGCGCCTACGCCTGGACCTCTATCACTGACTCCCTCTACTCCCGCCCTCCCTCAGTTCTTCACACACTTCCCTGGAAAACCAGAAAGAGAGTTACAGTTTAACACCCTGTGAAAGAGATAATGTGTGTAGCGGTATGGCCGATAAGGCTAAAAAGTGACACACACGATGTGGATGATGTGTGTGTGGACACGGAACATGGTCAAAAGCGATTACCACACACTTCTCTTTGCCTCTCCCTCTTTTCTTTTCATTTTTTCTCTTTTTGGAGGCGGACAGTGAGTTGGCAAGGTGCCATTAAAAATTACAAGCCGAAAAGTGAAAAAACAACCTTAAATAAATGACAAAAAGGACAAAAGGCAAAAAAAAAAAAAAAAAGGAACCGAAACCGATTTTTTTTTTGATACGAATCTAATTGTGCTAATGGCACAAAATTCTTAAGAAAAATTTTTTATAAGTCGCAGCACTTCAAGTAGAACAAAAGGTATACCACAACAACAGAAGGTTCAGAAGGGACTCTCTTTCTCTCTTCTGACTTGATGTGGGAAAAATTGTGGTCAACAATCTATATAAATTGACAGTTGGTACGTTCTTCTCATCAAGGTGTTAGGCACTCTTCACCATCTTTTAATCGTTCAACTAATGCATGTCTAATTGATGGAATTGATGTGGATGATTATGTCTGCGGGTGGTCGTCGAAATTTGCAGCAAGTTCTTGGAATTTTCTTGTTACTATATAAGTTATATGACTCATTTGGCTAAGACTCTGAGAAAACCTGCTTAAATTGTTAAGTATTCTTTCATTTTTCTAGCTATTTTTTTCCTGCCTAGACCTTGGTTTTACCAAAGAATTTGTTTTGATAAAGAAAACGCTGATTCATGCATAAAAGTTGAAGCTCAAGCAAAAAAAAAAATAGTTTCAAAAGTTAAAGCTCAGATGTGGGGAAAACCAAAAGCCGACGGCAATTTTTAACCATGATTTTTAGGTTTTTTTAACAAGAAAATAGTACGCCGATTAATGTATGTACATATGTACTGATTTCTTGGAAATTGAATACAAGGGTTTTTAATATAATGTAACCAAAAAAATAGTTGTGAAGAATTAAAGAGAAACAACTAATGGAAATTTGTTACATTTTGACAATAAGTTAAAGAGGTTTATGCAGCAGGAAAATAGTTTTTCAAAAAGTTGTTAATCAATCATGACGTTTTGCTGGTTTTCGGAACCTACTATGAAATTTTAGGATACTTTAAGAGTATTAAAGTGAAATATGCTTTCTCATTTTTGGCTACTACAAATAAACATGGAATATAATAATGGTAAGATCAACATTAAATACCATACCAACTTATACTATTTTTTATGAATTTTTTTTTTAAGTTTTTGATTGAATTTTAAAAGCGTTTGGTTCTTAAATTCTTCCCTTAATCTGCAAAATTGTGTCAATTCTATATAAGGAAAGTTGTATCAAATTTTGTTTGGCTATAAAGTAGAGTCCAATGGGTCGTATGATTAGAAATGTCAAACGCCATTTTGCAAATGGCGACACAAATTCTTACACCGAAAAAAGCTTCCATTTCCCGCACACGCACACACACACATACAAACGAAGCACACAATCTCTCTCACATACACAAAAACAGAAAGGCACGCACGTAGTCTGTGAGTATGTGTGTTTGTGTGGGCCAATGAAAGAGCGTAAAACTGGTAGCCCAAGCACAAACAAGAAAGAACACGACGAGCGCCATTCTCAACTTACTTCGGCTACTGTGTGCCACGAAACGAAACGAAACGAAACTTACCTACCAATGGGGATCAAAACACTGGAATTACGCGATAGATGTATTGTGGACTTCAAGTTAATGATGGTCAATTGGTTGATAGATTATATGGGTAGACTATGAAGATCTCTTTTTCGTTTAGGTTTCTTTTTAGTCTTCTTTTCTTTTCGGTTTATTTTTTTTTTTTTGTCTTATTTTTTTGTTAAGGTACACGCGAAAGGAACTGAGGGAACTACGCACGCTTGCGCGGCACAAAGTTGAATGAATGAATGCTACTAATAACTGAAAGAAATAGGTAGTCAACTGCCTGGCCTGACTGCCGAAGTCAGCAGCGCTGCCACGAAGTTGAGGAAGCAACCAACGACACACACACACACACATAGAGTACATCTGAGCGCGTCTCTTCGCTGTGTTGTGTGTGTGTGTTGAGTACGGCTCAATACAGTGGCTCTGTTATAATGTGAGTCATCTCTCCCACTAGCCTTTCTTTCTTCTAACTGGTCAACCGAAATGCAAAAGCCGAAGCTCAAACACAACAGCCGAAGGAGCTGCGTTGCGTTGCGATCGGCAAGACCAGTAGCCGAAGCAAGTTCTTCTACTGCGTTGCGCATGCTTAAACACAAGTAGCCAAACTAGCTAGCCATCTCACTCTAACACTTAACACAGTAGCCACAAAATGGCGGAGAGCTTACCCTTTAGCACTAACATAGAAAAGCAATTAAATTGTCTGTTCAATATTTTCCTTCAATTTATATTTTTATTTGAATTTTTTTGTTGCTACGACGACAAAAACGACGACGACGACGACCTTTAATATTATTAATAAAATATATTTCACTTCCGAACGCTTCTGTGCGCGAGAGTCAACTGCAAAAGTTACGATCGTATTCAAAACGGCTTCTGATTTTGTTTTTCAAAACTCTCAAGAGAGGCACATTGAGTGGGAATAGAGGGCAGCTATTGGTTGACTTTACTTTGAGTCGAACTGCAGTCAAAGAGGACAAGAGATAGAAACAGAGAGACAAACAGAGGGAGAGAGAGAGACAGTGCGAGGGAGTCGAAATGAGTGAGATATTTATTGGGGCGTTACGTTTGATATTGACGTTTAAATTAAAGCTTACAAAGTAAACAAATTAATTACTAAGATTAAGCGAAACAATAATGGAGAAAGCCAAAACCACAATAGTACTCAAACACACAGTCATTTGTCTCTTTCTCACCATTGTTAAATCATTTAACTTTCTTTTACTCAATATTAGATGTACATATATGAACCGTTATAGGGTTAACCGTTTAACCGATATGCGGCTATGCCAATATGCAAAAAACGTTTCAACTTTCTTCCAAACTTCTAACGGCCCTAAGCGAATCCTTTTTTTAGAAATGCGTCAAGTGAAGTTATGGAACTTGGTTCAAATACATAAAACAAGGATATTTTCTGCGACGGAATCAAAACCGTAACTATAAATAAAGATGTACCCAATTTACGTTTCGTTTGCAGTCTTCGCAAAGGTTTTTCAAAAGTTTCGGTACTTTTGTTCAGAAACGAGACCAGGTGGGCGTGGTTTTTAATTTTGAGGCTGGCGCTTTGGGCGGCGCCCTTTTGCTTAACCCGTTTTCATCTCTCTCTGTGTGAGTGCAATAGTGTGTCTGTTGGGGTGTGTGTGTGTGTGGTTGAGAGAGCCAACAAAACCAGTGGCAGAGCCAGAGCAGAGCCACTAGTCTTACGCCAGTTCAGCTCCATTTTGTTGGACGTTGTGTGAGGCCCTTCTTTTTTTTTGGTTTTTTGTGGTTGCTTTTTTCCATGTAGTATTTCTTTCTTTTTTTTGTGAACCGAGGGAAAAATACATTCATAACCATTTTGATTGTCTGTTTATCTCATCCGTTGGCCGTTTCTCAATGAAACAGAAACGAAATGCTTCATTCACATATGTATCTTTTTTTTAATTTTGACTTTATTTGTTCGGTTTGTTGTTTGTTTTTGCGTTGCCCAAAAAAGGATTTTTTAATTAAGTTTTTGTCTTCGGTTTGTCGATTTTCGACATCAAGCATCAATAAAGTTTAAGTGCAAACTGCTGATGATGGCTTCATTTTTTTTTTTTTGTTATTTAACAAATATGCATATTTTAAATGAGCAATCAAAAAAGGAGATGAAGTGCTGAAGGAGAAACCTAATTAAGGAACGCACAAGGAAACCAAATAAAGATGATTTTCACTTCAAGAAATAATGATGTAAAATCAATGGAATAATATAATACTATAATACAATATAAGGCAAATGTTAATCGACTACTTAAAAGTAATTTTCACTCAATAATTGCAACAAGACTAAGGTCATACATACAAACATAGTTAGTTATAGCCAACTTAGTCAAAAGTACTCCAGAATGTGTAAAACATTTGGATTAATTTATTTTATATATTATTTATTTATTTAATATGTAGTATTATACATGTTACGTGATATCATAGTGTATCTTTATATGATTTTTACTGCTATGAACCCGGGACAAACTCGCGAAATTTTTAAAATCAGCTAAATAAGTTGTATATTTGTATTATAAGTAAAAAAGTTAACAGCATAAATGCTAACCTTTATACTAAACAGGGCACTAGCTGTCAGCTACTTCTAATAAATAATACAAGGAGTTTCAAGCATATTAACTTGTTGGATTTGGAGTAACAATTTAATTTAATAGTTAATATTCGTAGTTACTCTTTATTTTATATTACTTTTATGATCAATAATAATTAAAAGTATACCAAATATAGAAAATTTATGTTTGCCTTGTGGGAACATAATTTTTAATAGTATTAAAGTAAAGTAAAATTCCCAACTGGTTTAAGGAAAGTCAACTGATAATTTTAAAACAGTAATCTACTATTTAGAGTCTGTCATTATACTGAATTGGAAATTTTGTACACAAGCTTAACTAAGTTGTATGTCACGAATGAAAAGTTCGTTGAATGCGGAACTCAGAAAGCATTTTAAAATCGATATAAAGAAATCGTTTTACAACCAAATTCATTCAAACAAAAACCATAAGTATAATAGCTCAGTTGTAACTATAGTTGATCAATTTCCAAATTGATCATCTCCTACCTCGCACACACACACACACAGACACACATATGGATACTCATGGACACTTTGTCTACTGGTTTATGGCAAATTAATAACCAAAAAGCGCACAAAAAAGATTGCTGGAAGAAGAGACCAAAAGAGGCAAGAAAAAAACCAACCGAATTCCAAATAAACCATAAATTTTATTAATTTCAATAGCTGAACGATGACTAAGAGGTGTGTGTGTGTGTGTGTGTGTGTGTGTGTGTGTGTGTGTGTGGTGGAGACCTACAATAGGCGACGATTCAGTTTCAGATTCAGATACAGATACCAATAACGATTCGGTTTCAGATTCAGAAGTTTCATTCGGTTTTTGCACCGCACCCAATTATCATAAAATACAAAAATTTAAACGAATGGAAAAGCCCAATTCCTAAGCGCTCCTACAGAAGTGACAACAAATTTAAAATTTACGAAATAAAAATTATAATTAAATAAAGACAGATGTCCAATAGACAATAGAGATGAGGCTTGACAATATTGAAAAAAACTGAAACTGAAAACCAAAAAAGCAAACTGAAAATTAGCATATAAACTGAAATGCATATAAAATGAGAAGCGATCTTAAAATAGTAAAAAAATACCTATACGGGAATTCATTGATAGATTATTGAGTTTGGGTTTTTTTTTATATCTGTCTCCCTCGCTCTGTAACGGTGAAAAGATAGAAATATCAACTCCAAAACTATATACAGAGTGTACCAAACTAAACTCAAAAATTTACCTTGAATGAACACAAATGAAGATATGAAACGTTCGTCATGATCAAGAGATCGTCATCATCTTCATCTGGATACTTTTTGCAGCCGTTGACAACGCCTTGCTGTGACTTTGGCTGCTGCTTTTGCGGTGGCTGCGGTCCAGTTTCAATAATAAGAAGTCTGTACCTTAACCAAGCCGAACCTTAGATACTCTGTAGCAAAATACTGGCCATATTTTTCACGGAGATGGTGCTCCACTCCACTCTTATTTCGATATCGACACTTAGCGCTACTCATATGATAAATGTTTTTAAAGTTTTTTTAAATGTTTTTCAACTAATAGGTAATGATTCCATTACTCTTAACAGAATGTTACATACATTAAGAAAATCCTCACATACCCTCCAGTGTATAGGGTATAGAACAAACGACGCCCACATCTTTAACATTTGTATTATATTCTTTATTCTTTTATTCCTCTTCGTCGTCGCCAAAATTTATGTGAACGCATCTTCGACTGCCGTATGAATTTTTAATTTTGTTTCAACCAAAATGTTCGTCTTGGCAATTAATGAAATTTAATACTTTTTGCGCAGTAAATGATTTTTTTAAATTGTTTATACAGAGAACGGCTATTACTTATATTGAGAAAGTTTCACCCATACAATAATATCGCATAGTAGAGGAAATATATCGTTTACCAGCTACAAAGTTTATCTATATAATGCAATTTTTAACATATACAAACTTCTAATAGGTTTTGAGTACACTTCCTAACACTCGATTACATATTGTAACGGGTTCTGCGTTTTATTTACATAAATAAAAACCGCATTTCTATTGAAATCTTAAGTAGTTTGATTCTAACTGAAGTATAAAATAATAAATTTATTTAATCTTAATTTTCTTAACTCAAAGAGGGTTATCAGCCTACAATTACATTAAAATTTTATAGTATTTGTTTTTTTTTTTAAGAAATTTAGATTAATATAACTTAATATTCAGTGATTTTGATCATCATATAGTAGGCGATTACGATCTTGTTGCTTAAAAGACCATGTAATACGATTTAGTAGCTAAGGAGTTCGTATAAACTATATTTTTTGTATCCTTACCAAAATCCAACCCATTGTAACTCAGGTTATTTTAATCCTATAAATTTTTATTTGATACTAAAATCTTAATTTCCACACCTTAAACATATATGGAAATCTATCTATGAATATGTAGATAATTTAATTATTTTTCGATTTTTCTATATTTTTCTTGGCTTTTAAGCGCCACATGAACTTCCGCTGGAAAGGAAAGGAATCGCCCATGTCTCTCACCTTTCTTTCTTTCTCTGTGTTTGTGCGTAGGTGTCAACCTTTTTTGAAAAATACAACAACAACAATAAAAACAGAAACAAATTCAATTTAAAATTAATAGCAAAGAGAGAAGAGTATCACATCACAAAATAAAATAAAAAAAATGTTTTATTACATTGATTTGCATTTAAATCGATGTTGGCGGCGGCGTCACTCACATTCAAGGCACAGCGAGCGGTCAAACAAAACGAACCCAAAAAACCAATTCTTTTTTGTTTCTTTTCTTTTTCTGTTTTCCTTTACTTCTCTTCTTTTCTTTTCGTTTTGTTTTGTGTATGAATGAATTTTTTTTTTTTGTTTTTTTGTTGGAATGAATGGATAGAGCTTCTCTCTACGAAAAGTTTTCATCTGGTATTAGATCATAAATTATTATAGAAGGGGTACGTACGACTTTTGCATATGACAAAACAAATAAACTATATGATATTTTTTTGTCGCCCCGACCTCCTGTCTATTCAGTAGCCACCCCGCTGAGAACCACCTAGAAATATGTGTAGAAGGTTTTTTCTTTTTTTTTGGCGGAGAAGTTAGGTGGCGCCTCCAAGCTCCCACACAAAAAGAGAGAGAGGGCTAAAGAGAGAGAGAGAGAAATCCCCCTCACGATTTGATTTTTTAGCCTAGAGGCAAAACGTATATATCGTTATATATGTATATATATATAAATGTTTTTATATGTACATGTACATACGAGAGTAGTTTGAAAAGTTATTCCATAAAAGAGATGTGTAAAGTTTCGTTTTGTTGCATATATGTGCATATGAACAACAATATTAAACAAAAAGTGTTGCATATAAGCAATAAGTATCAATTATCATCGATGATAATAGCAATTTGTAGTTAAATTTGCGAGTATTTGCTGTACACACAGTATTGTATTTTAACTTAGTAGCCTTTATCCTTCGTCAAGTTCAGAAGTTTTAGGCTTCACATCGTTTTCCATATACGAAAAGGCTCACTTGAAATACTTTAAATAACTTCGGGCATCTTCAATCATCTATTATGCTTTAGGTTTGTCAAAGATTTGCGGTACACTGAAAGATAAACACATACTTTTTATGCATTTTATTAACGGACGTAATACTTAATCGGGAATATCTTCAAAATATCTGAGCTTCCCTCGCTTATATATGTATTTACGTATATATACAATCAGTATTTCTGTTCATTCAAAGCGGGCAACAGGTTTGCGCTTAAACAATGAGAAAATGAAACTCATCTGTGGTTTACTCGCTCCGTCTCCGTCTCTACAGAAAAAAAAAACAAAAACCCCAAGCTCGAAAACCACTCGCAAACCTCCAACTTCCACTTCGAATCGAACTTCGTCGTCGTCGTTTTGTATGTAGTTGTTGTTATTGTTGCTTTTACCCTGCTGCCAGTCACTCAGTCTCAGGTCTCAGCTCAGTCTCAGTCTCCGATTCCGATTCCGAGTCAGTCTCTCGGCCTCTCAGTGGAATGGCATCCGAATCCTACCGTGGGAAATGAACAGTAGTTCAGTTGCTGCCTCTTTGCTGCCTTTGTATATGCAACCCAACAACAGCAACAAGTTTACTCTTGCTTCACTTCACTTGGTTCCTTCTGGTTGTTGTTGTTGGCCTGGCTAAGCGTTTGCAGTGAAATTGCTGCATTTCGAACTTCGTCGTCGTCGTCGGCGCATATCAAATAAGCCTAATAATAATGCAATTTATGCCAAAAAAAAAATGGAGGGGAGTGGGTACACCATATTTATATATATGTCCTATTTTGTGGCAAAGATGTGTGTGAGAGAGAGAGAGCTAGAAAGAGGAGTTGTTTCGGAAAACCTTAAATTTCAGTATATTTTGAAAGTTAAAAATTTGATATTTTTTCATTCTAACCGCAACAAAATTTTATGAAAACTATAAAAATCAATTACAAAATATAAAGTTATTAAATATATATTTAACGGAATGTACAAAAATGTATTGGAAAATTAGTTTATATAATTTGGAATGAATTTTAATTGTATTCAATTCTCAAATATCTTTCTAATCGTACTCAGAAGTTCATATTGAAATCCTAAATCCTTTTTAAGGACCATCCCAGGAAGACCTCAGGAAAACCTCTGGGTCCTTTATTAAAGATCTTGTTTTCCTATTAACCGTAATTTATTTATGGTGATTAATGCACAAATTTTGAAATAGTATAAATCTATATATACTTTACAGGATCCAACTAAGATTTACTTATCTAACTATCTTTGCATTCTAATTGATCCCAACATTGCTCCGATTACAATTTTCTTACCTTGGGATTCAGAGTCTTTTATTTTTAATTTTAACTAATGATTTAGAATACTCTTTATAATTCTTCAATAATCAACATTTTTCCCTTTATTTGTATCCTTAACGAGTACAATTTATTCTTGCACGAGTAGCGACTTTAAATCTGTAGCTTTCTCCGCTATGTGTATAAATATGTCTGCAAAATATTAACATGGTCAATAGCTGAAATAGCTAACACTTCAACTTACCTAATCAACCAGAAGGCCGGGCTAACTTCGGCCATGCCGAAGTTTGTATACCCTTGCAAGCTCTTGTGTTACTAGATCCCTAAAAAGAGTTATTGAAATGTAAAGACCCTGGTGTAAAAATCCGTTTTTACACGCCATAGCACGGCACGCATACATATGCATGTATGTAGACATGCAGCATGCAAGTTTTTCATATGTTTGTATGACAGCTATATGATATAGTCATCCGATTTTGATCAAATTTACCAGAATTATAACTTTCTATGTGAAAATGTTATTTACCAAGTTTGACGATGATCGCTCAAGAAACAAAAAAGTTTCTAGAAGAAAAACTATTTTTGGTCCGATCGTTCATATGGGAGCTATATGATATAGTAATCCGATCTTGGTCAAATTTGGCATGGACGCTTGAATGTATAATAAACTGTCAAATATTAAGTTTTTTGATAATCGGGTGAAAAAGAAAGAAGTTATTGATCTAAAACTCATTTTTCGACCGATGGTTCCTATGGGAGCTATATGATATAGTTGTCCGATCCGGATGAATCCGAGATATACAATGCCTGCAGTATATACAAGACTTCGTGCAAAATTGCAGCTCTGTAGCTTTAGCGGTTTCGGAGGAGAAGCTGTTGATCCAGACAGAGGGACAGACGGACAGACAGACAGACAGACGGACAAACGGATTTGAACTCGCCTTGTCATGCTGATCAAGAATATATATACTTTATATGGTCGGAGATGCCTCCTTCTATGCGTTGCACACTTCTGACCAAAATTAATATACCCTTTTTGCAAGGGTATAATAATAAATACCGTTTCCATTGAAAAATGTAATATTAAAATTGTTGACGGTCCAAAATTTCCTTTTATTATACCCTTTCCAGGACACTTGATAAGATGAAAGAAAGATAATACGCAAGAAAGGAAAGGAAAGATGTGACCAATCTTCGTGTATTAAACTACATATCGGAATGTAACTTCGACTATATAGATTCCAAAATTTGATACATATAAACCTTCTTGAACTCGCAGAAATTTCTCCTGAGATGGCAATTGAAACGATCCCTAAACACATACATACATACATAGATATCTATTTAGTGATCCTTACAAATATTGTGCGGTTCCTCCTCTTCAAAAAATAAAAACAAAAAGAGAAAAAGGAAATCCAGTTGCACCACGCGCGCAATATAGTTTTTCCAAAATTGTTTTCTTTCGGTTTTGCTGGGGAAAAACCTTTTAGCACGTTTGGCAGGCCGCAAGAAGGAAAAAATCACAACAAGTTGCGGGTCGGGCAACAGGCTTATCAGTCCGCAGAGTCCTCAGAGTGGGCAAACAAAGGGATGATGTTGATCATGATGATGATGATGATGATGATGATGGTGATAATGATGATTTGATGTGCGCGTGCGTGGCAGGCAACACCTTTAGGCAAACCTTTGGGTTTGGGTTAGGTTTGGTTAGGTCATATGAGTATTTGGTAGTAGTCGGCGGCTCTTGTCATGTTATACGTGAGCTATTCGTGTCTTTTCTTATCTGATTCAGGATAGCAGCAGCTGATAACAATGAGGTGATAATTGACCGCCCTATTGGCTTAGCAACCAATTACGAATCTTATCAAATCAAACAAGTTCAGTTCAACAACGTTGGTGGTCGCTCGGAAAGGAGAGAAAATATCGTTAAGGAAACGAGATCACCCATTCGGAGGTGCGAAAAATGTAAAGGATGTGCTAAACACAAATCATGGACACACTCGTATATATTTTATGATCATTTTTATCATTTATTTACATGACCCGATCGAGTATCCCTGATTGAGTTTGACGCACTATATCCTGATCGTGGGCATGCACCAGAAGAGCCACCTCCAGATTTAAATGAGCTATATCCTCTTTAAGTTTGACTATAGACTTTTTGATCTGTTGTACAGAGCCTGAAAAAAAAGAGTAACGGAGTAAATATACATATGTATGAACTAATTTGCTTTGATTAAAAAAACAATTTTTATGTTGCATAAATATTATGAAACGGTGCTCCACCCATACCCTTGCATGTGCATAATAATAAGAATTAAAATTGTCCTGTGTGCAAAAAAAGGGTGTTGATAATGATATGATATTTTCAACTCACTGCCATCGGACATCACTTGTCCACGTCGCTCCATTTCCTCTTTCTTCAGCTCCTGTTCCATCATAATCTCATTGAGCTGTGCCATTTGCTTCTCCATATCAGCCTGCACTTGATTTTGAGCATACTGTATGCTACTAAGTTCGATTGATAGTTCTTTGTATTGCTGAATCAGCGGTTGAAGTTCATTATTTAAATGCTTTTCACGACTCTCGATTTTCTCCAGACTAAATGTGAATTCGCTATGCAACTTCTTAAGCTGATTCTGTGTAGGTTCGGATATTTCGGCTATATTTGATTTTAGAGTGTCCATTTGACTAATATGCGAACGCCAATCTCGGGCATCGGCTTTGACAAAGACCTTAAGATGTTGCAGCACTCGCTCGAGCTCCAAACGCCATTGCTGATGATCGCTCAAACGGGTCGAGATCTCTTGCGAGGGCTCCAGTTCGCCAATGGATCGCTTCTGTGGACGATTTATCCAATTGAGTTGCTTAAAATTGTGAGCCTCAAGTTCAAGATCACTGTCATCACTTTGAGTGGCAGCGTTTTGCTCATCCTCCAGCTTCTCCAATATAATTTCAGCATTATCCTCCAGATAGTCACCGAGAAACTCCTCCTCTTGGGCTATATGTAGACGCTGATAGGATAATTTGGTAACCTTAATGGCCTGAGTGGCCAAGCTATCTAAGACCATCAGACAAACCGAGCCTCCGCCACGTATTAGTTTATTTGGGGGAAAGTCTACATTCACGTCCTGCAAATTAAAAAAAAAATTAAACAATTTCCATTATATTAAATGTAAGTATAACTTACGATTTCTTCCAGAATTTGCATAATTTTCGCTATCACTGTATTGGGATCATCTGATTCCTGTGGCCTCTCCATATCCTTTCCCAATTTCTTGCATAGCCACCAACATATCAAAGTAAACATATAAAACTGTTCACCCGGATTGGTAGCCTTAACAAAATAGAATCTCGACAGCGGCTTTAACTTGAATTCTTTCAATAAATGTTTCTCATAATTGAGTAATTTTAGTTTTTCCAATAGGTCATCCGATTGGAAATTTTGCAATTGCTGTCCAACATCTTCTTGTTGCATTTTGGTTTCCAAACAAAAACTAACGTATCGGATATTTTAATAATTTTGTTTTGACTCCATAGGAAAATCTCCAAGGCAACCGGTGAAATATGAAAAGCTACAGCGCAGGCTTAAACAAGTATTCAAAATGCAACGGCCAATTTTCAAAACGACAGGGGACGCCACAGTGCACATAGAATCTTTTACCAACACTGATAGTTTTCCAGTGTTATCGAAAAGAGAAACGGTTGAGTTGAATCATTTTCCAACACTCCCCTGCAGACGCCAGCCTCCAAAATATTTTTAGTAAAAAAAGTCAACAAATCAATATATCTTCGCTATTGAGATGGAAGCCAAATCAGATGAGCCAATATCACCGGCTCCCACATCGAATTCAAATGCCACTTCGAATGTAGGAACTGCTGCAGCAGCGGCGGGAGGAGATTCCAATGCCGCCACAGTTGCCACTGGCAATGGAACCGCAGCTGCAGGAGGAGCTGTTGCTAAGAAAACCACCGGAGAGACTAGCTCATTGCCCACACGTCAGTATCTTGATCAGACAGTGGCACCAGTGCTCCTGCACGGATTGCAGGCTTTGGCTCGAGAGAGACCGGCTGATCCCATCAAATTTCTGGCTTCCTATTTACTAAAACATAATGGCTGCGAGGATTCGGGATCGGCGGCATCAGCATCATCCACGTCAGCAGCAGTTACCTCCGCCTCAACGACAACAACAGCTGCAACAACAACCACACCAGCAGCAGCAGCCACCACCGATACTAGCTCTTAGTTCCCTAGATTTATCGCCGTTAAGTTCCAAAAGACTCTTAAAATAAAGTTTACAAAATTACCATTTAGATAGATTCATAGACATATTTCTTTTAACTTAATTCAAAGCCATAAATGAATAACCCATAGAATCCTATTAGTTATGGAGCAGCTTCTGCATCCTGCAATAGGCCAATCGCACAACTACCTCCAGCAGGAGCAAAACGATGTAGACTTTTTTGTGCCGCCAAAACTCATTTAATCAACTTTTAATGGATGGGAATTGCTTTTAATCTTCCCTCATGCGAACGACTCAAGTAGTGGCTAGTGTCTGCATTAGTATTAAGGAATATTCTTAAAACCTCATTTATGAAAGCTAGAGTGCCAGAAATAATAATCAGAGCCGGGCTAACTTCAGTTGTGGCAAAGTTTGTATACCCTTGCAAGTTGTTTCCCTGCAATTCAGGTGGCAAAGTGCTCTCTTTTAAACAGATGTATACTCTTTAATATATACTCTTTTTGGAAGGGTATAATAACAGACATTTAGTCTCTGTTAACATGTCTAATATGGTATCGGTAGTTGTCCAATATTTTGCCACCACTAGTGCACATCGCTATGGGGAAGTAAATTCGCATATTTCAAATTTTGTAGATTTAATGTTATATGTAGCTGTTTAATTGATGTAACGAACATTATAAATTAGAACTCCCAGTAAAGATGGCACCCAATGGGATTGGAATGATTGGAAGAATTAAAACTGTGTATTGCAAAGATTTTGTGTACGTGAAAATTGGCGGGACTTGGTAGACTGTGATGCTTGATTGTAGCGTAAATTATTTCATTACAGATCTTACAATGAAATAGCTTATTGCCCTAAAAAGTACTTAAACGTTCTCACTGGTCCCAATGGAACAGGCAAATCCACAATTGTTTCCGCCATCATACTGGGCTTTGGAGGCGAGCCCCAATTGCTGAACCGATCTTCCAGCATTGCTGACTACATACAAAGCAACAAAACGCAAGCAACAATTATAATTGAAATCTATGGACAAGGCCAAAACGAATTGGAAACCTTTCGGCGCACCATTAATCACAATGGCAGTTCGAAATTCGCAGTCAACGACAAGGATGTCTCCAAGAAAACATTCCTGGCTGCCGTTTCAAATTATAACATACAAGTTAGCAACTTATGTCAATTTTTACCACAGGATCGTGTACAAGTAAGTGACAAATCTAATCACTTTAAATTTAATACAAATAATGTAATTAATGCCATTTCATGTAGGATTTTTCAAAAATGAATCCCCAGGAGTTGCTGGTCAACACCATGTCCTCCGTGTGCGACAATGACCTAACCACAAGTTTTCAACAATTGAAAGATATGAGAGCTCAACAGCTTAGTGCCCATGCTAACTGCAACAAGGAGAAGGACAGTCTGCAAAAAAAGGAAAAACGTTTGGAGCAGTAAGAAAAACAAATTTATTCTAAAGATTAATTGGCATTCCAATCATAAATGTGGAATGTTAGCTATTTTTTCAAAAAACCTAAAAAAAAAAATTGTTCTAAAATTAAAAGGGATTTTTCTTAAACTCGAAGATTATACTATCATTATACAATCTTACGAAACAGTTCTCTTTTTGCTATTAGTTGTAATGAAGTAAGTAAGTCGTAGCGCCGACTTGAATATACCCTGCACCAAGTGAAAAACTATTCTACATATTTTTGATATTCTTTCTCACCTTACATATCCCAAAAATATAACATATTCTTAATATTCGCAGGTTACAAATGTCCGTCGCTCAACATCGTGATAGGGAGGAGTTACTACAAAAATTTAATATTTATAATGCAAAAAAACTCTGGATAATGACTAAAATCGGGGAAGACAAATTTAAAAAGTACAAAATTGAAATGAAAACGATCAAAGCGCATTATGATCAATCAGAAAAGAGCTATAAATTGCTAGTGCGAGCGTGCGATGATATAATGAAAAAATCAACAAAATTCAGAGAAAAGTGTTTGGAGACGGTAAGTAAAAGATATAGCCCTATATAAGACATAGGTACATACCTATATAATGTTTTCGCAGACAAAACAGTGGACCCAGTCGACGACGAATAAAATTGAATTGGAGACACAGCTGGGAAATCTTAAGCAGGGTATTAACGAAAAGATGATGGATATGGAAAAAAATATACGACTAGTGGCTAAAAACGCAGAAGATGTTAAGAAAATAACGAATTTAATAACCACAAAGGAATTCGAGTTAGAGCAGTTCAATGAAAGTAAATCCGATTTGTTGGACGAGTTAGAAAATCGAAAAACGCAAATAATAAACACACGCCAGATGGCCATTGGGCATTATAATAAGCGCAAAGAGTTGGAAACAACGTTGAATGAGGAAAAAATTCCGGAAATATCAGCTTTGCGACATAAAATCGAACGTTTAGAGAATGTGAAAAGCCAAAAACAAGAAGAGATTAGTCGAAAAAATCCAAATTTGATAAAAGCTATGAATTGGGTAGCCCAAAATAAGCAGCGATATAATTGTAATATCTATGATCCAATGATATTTGAACTAACCGTGAAGATGGATGATGGAGCGAAATATTTAGAGAATGTGGTTAAACATCGCGATCTACATGCCTTTAGCTGCGAGGACAAAAGAGTTATGTCCGAGTTGATTAATGAATTGTGCGTGAAGCAGAAATTATCGGTCAATATAATTTATTGCGAACCAGCCGAAAAATGCGCATACAAGCCCACTGTTCCCTTGGATCAACTTCGTCAGATGGGCTTCCATGCATACCTTGTGGATATTGTTTCTGGTCCCCCAGCTATTATAAACAAGCTTTGTTCATCGTATCAGATACATAATATACCCATTGGTGGTGAACAAGTTGGTAATTTTACTTCAATGATACCCAATTCAATACGAGTATTTTTCGGAGGCGATAAAAGATTTAGCGTTACATCATCGAGATATTCCTCTAAGACCATACTCACCGAAATAATGATCTATGGCAGAAACTTTCTTATTTCTGTCGATTCCAAACAGTTGGCCGCACTCCAGAAAAGATGCAAAGATGTTATCTTCGAGCAGGATTCGCTTAAAAATAAACTGGGCAGTGCTGATCGTGAGTTCGAACGTTTGCAATTGATTTTACGAGAGGAGGGCGAAGGAAAAAAGAAAATTGAACAGAAAATTTTACATTTCAAAAACCTTGCAAGTGAAGTAGAAGGATTAAAAAAGAAAGTCCATGACATGGAACAAACATTTACCAGTAAGTACATATAAGTGGAGATTGATGCATTAATTCAATTAATTATATATATAATTATATTTACAGCAAAGGAAATGTTGAGAAGCAAATTTCAAAAGTCTTTAGTAACTGACACCAAAAAGATGCTAGACATTGAGTCCAAATTGATAAACAAATTCAAAATGATGAAGAGTCTGCAGATTGAAAAGAAAGTGGCCCAAGCCATAGAAACTGTTCACAAATTGCAGCATGAAAATCAAGGAGAGGCCTTAAAGGAAAGCGAAGATTGTCTACGAAAAGCTAGAAGTGCTGTCGATAAGCTTATGAACTCCATAGAATCTCAGAAGCGTGAAATTGAGAAAAAACTACACGAAATTCGTGAATTGTGTAATGGTAAAATTCCAACTAACGATGATTTCCCCTTTCAAATGGAATTTGCCGAAATGGAGAACTTCGATTTAGATAAAATTAATGAATCCATACACGATTTTGAAGCAAGATTGGAATGTATGAAAAATATTAGCCCTGAGGTAAGACAAAAATATTTAACTTTGATAAACTTAATAATAATTCGTTTTAATTCCCATAGACAATAACCCAGTGTACACAGCTACAAGCCGAAGTGGACCAACTAAAGCAAGAAATACATGCATCTGCAAGTCAGGGAAAAACTATTGAAGGCCAAATAAATATCATATATGATCAGTGGGAATCTAAACTATTGACCCTAATTGATGGCATAAGCTCCAAGTTTAGTGATTTTATGGAATCCATCGACTATGTTGGAGAAGTTGTCCTAACTAAGGCAGATAAAGTAAGCAAAAAATCAGGGATCTACATAAAAAGCGGAAAATAGAGAGATGAACAGCGTAGAGAAACTGTGAAGCAAAATCAAAGGAAATTAAATATTTAATTTTGTTTTCAATTACTAAATGTTTCAAATACTTATGACCAACTCTCTAGCTTTTAGATTCGTGTATCTTTCTGCCTGATACATAAATATAATCTTATCTATTAATTGAATTTCCTTTCATTTAGTTTGATTTTGCTTCATATGGCATTCAAATTATGGTCCAGTATAGAAAAGGTGCACAATTACAAATGCTGGATAAATACGTTCAATCCGGTGGTGAACGTGCAGTGGCTATTGCAATTTACTCATTGTCTTTGCAACATATCACTCAAGTTCCCTTCAGGTAATACAATCAACCATTCTACGGTTAAAGAAAACTGTCAAGCTCTAAAATATCTTAAACTCTATTTAAGATGCGTCGATGAGATAAACCAAGGCATGGACTCTACAAATGAACGGCGTATTTTTGACCTACTCCTAAAAGAAGCTACTAAAGAAGGCTCATCTCAATATATATTTGTTACACCAAAGGTAAGAAACCTTATTTATACCTACTAATCGTTTTCAAGGACAATATTTGTTATTTGGCAACTATTTGTTAATCTTTTAGAATTGTTGAAAGCATTTTGTTCTGTTCACATTAATTAAATTTTATGTACTTTCTCATTCCAGTTACTACGCGACTTAAACTATAATGAACGTTTGTGTATATCTGTTGTCCACAATTCCAAAACTATCCAAAATGGTGCGTCGTTTCCGCTAATTTGAAACTATACATGTATTTGCTTTACACATACGTATTAATGCTATTTTTCTAAAACTTGTTTTGATTTAAATAAAAAGAAATTTATCCAAAGTCCATAAGAGGCTCCAACTGATATATTATCTAGGGAAGGGTTTAGACTTTAAAATAATGGAGATACATATGTAGACAAACTAGGAATTCTTCAACTATTTTTACCAATTTCATCGACTTCGTGCATATGCAAGAAAGCTTAAAGTAATGCGGCTTCTTCTTCCTATCGAGCTATTAAGTTTGGTTGATGGCGTGCCTTATAGATCGGATAACTCTATAAAGATGGAGACCTGCTAGGCATCTCGGCACCTACCAACACCAGCTCTTAGTTCTCCCTAGATTTAATTCAATTAAGATCGAAAACTCTTTTAAAAATATACTTTAAAAAATTATAATATAGATTTTCAACCATTGTTCTTCGATTAACCTAATTCTAAGCAGTAAAGGGATAGCCCCAAGGATCCAATTTCTCATTGAGCAACTCCTGTGAGGCTGTGGCAATGCGGGAGAGTAATTCGGCCATTCGATGTTTGGTATAGACCTTATACAATTGCCTTTGTTCGCTGGCTATTTCATCGGCTAGACGCACACAGCCGGCAAAGTCGTTGGATTTGCTCATTACATCCAGCAGGAGCAGTGCGATTTCGGGCAAACAAACCGAACGGAGTTTCTCCATTTGGATCTGTCGATGCTGCCAATTCAATACGGCTACATCCTCCGGCTCTTTGGGTATGAATGGATCGACCAGCCAACCCTTTTCAGGGAATAACAGAACATTATACAAAGATTCCAGGGTCTCTAAGGGAAAGGAAGGAGAAGTCAATTAAATTGGACTTGTGGAGGATCTCTAAGAACTCACGTTTGCTTTGCTCTTGCAGCTTCACTTTCCATCTAGCCAACTCATTGCGATAGGTTTGCTCCTTGTGCTCGCTGACCATGCGTTCGGTGAAATTATCTTGACCAAGAATTCCTGCGGCACCCGGCTTTTGTGGGGGATTCTGATGCAGTCGCGTCCACTCATTGAAACTATCGATGCCCGTTAAATAGACCTTAAAGCATAGATACTCCTTAAGGCTGCATTCCTCGCGGGCGGGTAAATTGTCCATGGAACCAAAAGTGTTGACCAAATGTTTGACCACATCGGAGGGAATCAATCGAAAGATTTCCCTAACACATTCCGTTTTCGATGAGGCTAAAAATTGACGCATCATGGCATTCGCTTGCCATAGCAATTCGGCACGTTGTTCCTGCAGATGGGCCAACCATTCCAGGGCATAAATGCAACGTCTATCGCCGGCAGAGATCTCTCCAGATGGTGGTTGCTCCATCACATCGCCATCCAAGGATGATAAATGCTGCTGCTGCTGTTGGAATATATTCTCCACAGTGAACTTGGTGATTTCCATGACATCCAGACCAGCCCCCAGAGCAGCTTCCAGACAGGATGTCCTCAACCGTTTATTCTCCACATTTTCCAGGAATTTGGAATAGAGTTGAATCTGTCGTGATGGACTCACAGCTGAAACATAATAGGCGATAATCTGTGGCTCACGTCGTGGAATAAGAGCCTGTTCTATATAATTTGATATTATTTGTTCGGCTAGAGTTTGATCTTGCTTCTGATCGAGACGATTGATTTGACGTAGGAAGATGACCAAGTGGGCCACAAAACGCAATTGATGTGGTGATGGGGTCAACCAACGACCCACAAATTGAATTAGCTCGTGACAAGTATCGAGAATTAAATGTTTTTGTATTTGACCCAGTTGACTTTGGGCATAATCCCGTACAGTCAGATCCTTGGCTACTTCGAGTTCTTGGAATATTTGCTCCAAAGTAATTTTATTCGACCAATATTCCTCCGGCATGGCGGAATAACGCTTGAAGCAACAGCCCCTGATCTCGGATTCAACGCGAATATCGATCTGAACTTTCAGATATGCCCAGAGAAGATCATGCCAATCATTTTGAAGTAGGGATTTCAAAGAGCCCAAGTGACCACAGAATACTCCCACAGTGGCTCTGGTATAATCATCATGACCCTTGGCGGAGGAGTCGGCCAAGAGCCAGGCACATTTCTTCCAAATGTCTCGTCGTGGGTTACCTTCGATGGCAATTTTATCGTGTATTAAATTGTTGGATTTGTTACCACTTATCAAACCCGTTGAATCCTCCTCATAGTTGGGATCTTCGTGGAGACGCCAGCCCTCAAGTATGGCTGCCCGCCAGATTTGACCATAATGCTTGCTAAGCTTTAGGCCCTCATCAATGCGTCCACTTCGTATGGCATTGAAAATGGCCTTTGATAATCTTTGATTATCCTCCTCATCGAGTTGATGCAGATGCCTCTTCTCTCTGATCGGTGCATCCGGGTCCAGACTCTTAACCATCTCCTGACCCCCGAGACCAAATGCAGCACCTTGCAAATTCTCCAATTGATAGAGCGAATTTTCCCAACCCATCATCCTATCGTGACGATGCAAAGTGTTCTCCGCCTCTCGGGACTCATAGCAAGCCTCCAGCCAGTCGACCACCAGTTGATATTCCCTCAAAGTGGAATTTCCTGCATATAACTGACTAATGACCTCCTTCTCACTGCCCCCCAAAGTGGGACCATCGTGCATTAGCTCATCCTCAACATGTTGATCCGTCTGCAGTAGCACTCGATCATAGAACAGAGCATGAAGTAGACGCCAAGTGTTAATCTCTTGCTTCAGTGCCTTAATACTCATCTCTCGCTGTTTGGCGCCCTCGTCTCCGCCCATTCCATGCTCAATTTCCAATTCTAATTGCTCCACCACTCCGCGACAGGCTTGGGTCAGACCCTGGATAATGTCAAAAGATTCCGTATCATTGCCATGCATTTGCAGGACTTCGAAGAACTGGGAAAAGAGTGCATCTGTGCGTCCTTTGCCCCGATCTATGTCATCGTCATCCGGATTTGAGGTCAGATTTAGACTGTGATTGCTGGCCTCCAGCAGAGGTAGATTGTGGCTCTGGTTTCCGCCAGATAACTGTGAGTTGTTCAAGGTGGATCTAATTAACAAGCTTCGTCTATCCGTCATCTTGACTCAGCCGGATCAGGACAGGAGAGGACAACAACAATAACAATTAATAAATGCAATTTTAACTTTAACCACGCGTTGATTGCAAAAATGCCGGGAGTAATTGTATCTTTTGCAGCACTGCATATTAGAGAGAACATATCGGTTGGCCTTAGTGATGCAACATTTTGGCTTCAAAATAAATCCCAGTACATAAATAGTATATTGTGCGCAAGATTAAACAACCATTTGAGATTTAGGAAACAAACAGCTATCGGATCCTTTTTTTTATTTATAAAATAAGTTATTCAACACAATTTGAAATTAGACAAGTATGCTTGTCAGCACTATGGCCATCACCTACTCATCTCTAGCTACACGGTCACACTGTCCACGACGAAAATAAATATTTTGGTTAAAAATTTGTCAAAAATAAACAATTGACAGATTCAATAGAATGTGAAAATGTTGAAATACATAAAACGGCAGACGAGTAAGTTTAATAAGCAATGGTCAATGTGGTTTTTCTTTTCTATAGTTGTTATTGCGTGTCCCCCTTTTATTAGGCCGACGTCTCAGCAGCAGCAGCAACAACTCTCACGATGCGGACGCTGACGTTGTTGATACAGCTGGTGGGGGAGGAGGAGATGTGGGTCAGCAGCAGAAACGTCATTCGTTGCGCTCCACAACAAGTTTCTGCGATGAGATCTTGATGGAAGAAGAGCAACTGCAGCAACAACAGCTGCTGGATGGTGAGGGAGATGGACTAAGTTTATTAACTGTGGAGGGAACGGATGAAGGTAATATTACAAAATTCAGCGAGGGTTAGTCGACAAAATTATGAAAACTTTCACACAATTTTCAGATACATTTAAATACAATTCACGTTTATCCATGACTTTAGCGGCCATAGTGAGTGAGCCGAATTGTTTGAGTTATTTCATACAATATTTGGATACGCATCAGGCATTGCCTTTAATTAAATTCTATCTGGATATAGAAAATTTCAAGCGGGCAGCTTTAATGCAATTGGATAAGCGGGATGAGAAAGAAGTCGATGAAGTGGATGTGGAGGAGAAACTACCGGAAATGGTGAAGGAGGAGCATAATGATGTTGATGTGAATGTGGATGTTGACGATGATAATGTACCTGAATTGAAGACCCTGTGTGATCTATCCATGCGCAAACCTCTTACAGATGATGAGAAGAGTCTCATATATGCTGAGACCAATAAGCAACTGAACAAAAAGCAAAAGCTTTCCCTGGCCAGCATCAACGATGCCTTGGCTATATATCAAAAGTATTTGATAAATCATTTGGTCGAATTACCCATTGTAATATTGGCGCATATATCCTTGTTATTGTGCGGCAAGGATAAATCGTCGTCCTGTTCGTCTCAGTCTTCGGTTAAGCCCATATTGGCCACATGTTTCGATGAGGCTCGGGACTATGTGTTGCGACAACTGGAAAGAGATCATCTGAGGGGTTTCCTACAGAGTAGCTATTACAGCAAGTATTGCCTTGAATTGTTGGATGATGAGAGGAGAAAGAGTGTATCGATAAATATCTATGATGTGCTATATAGTGAATTGGCATTATTCTATTTTACGGAATTTTTGGAACAACATCAGGAACGAGAAGGCTTAGAGTTTTGGATAATGGCCATAAACTTTCGCAAGAGCTACAATGAAAACGACGAGGAGAATAATACAAATGAAGCTAAATCGGATGCCATGATAATATATGAGAAATATTTCTCCTTGCAATCGCCAAGTCGCTTATGGTGCTCGAAAAGATTACGCTCCCATGTTGAGGAAGCCATCTGTTCGGAGCTTCATCTGTCCCAGGCCTTTGATTTACCTCTACGGGTTATAGCCAAGTATTTGGAACAGAAGTATTTTCAAGATTTTCTCAAATCCAATATATTCGACAACTATCTAAACGAATTGAGGGCCAAAAGTTTGGTGAAACTAAGTAATCCCGACACTTCTTCCGCCTCTATGTCTTCTACGAACCTCCAGCATAAATTGAGTCTGCGTCGTAATCCCAAAGTAAATGCCCAGCAACGCCATCGAAAGACTCTCTCCATGTCGGACTGCACCCATATATCGCAGCATAATACTTTATTAGCTTCCATGGATAATACAAAAAATCATGTTTCCCATATGAATATTGATTCGCGACAATTGACTAACCCTCAATTGTTGTGGCAACGTCCCCGCGGGGCCTTGAAATTCGGTCATGTTAACTCTCTGGGACGCTATGAGCGAGACTTTGAAGCTGTCGAGTCCTCCTTGTCCAATCTAAAATCACCGCAACCTTGGTCACAATTAAAGAGTGCTGTACGGAAATTGGTCAATCTGCCGGAGGAAAAAGTTCAAGAGGAAATTGCCTGGCAGGTAGCCGAAATGATTGTTAATGATGTCACAAGTGTTACTCTAAAGGGATCCAAGGCCATGGTTTAGCTCTGACCTATCGAAAGAATTTGTTCTACGCTTTGCTTTATCTATTTTATATTTATTTCATTTAGCGTGTCGCTCAAACTTAGTATGACCAAAAGAATCTCGTAGAAAAGTGCACAAAAAAAGCTCCCTGCAAAATCCAGAAACAGATAAAAAGCAATCTAATCTATTTTTGAACAAAACTATTGTTTAATTTTATATGTTATAGTTATAATTTATGCTGAAGTTAGGGCTTTGAAAGCCAACACAAAATGTTAACACAAATGCTCTCTGTTGCTCTCTATCGGAGTTTTATTATCGATTTCAATATGTCTGCAAATATCTAAGATTTGATGGAGTTGCGAATTGAAATTTTGAAATTCAACTCCAATATCTCTCATTTGTTATGTAAAGCCATGGCACCCGCTTTTTTATACCACAGAAGCTATATACAAAAATATCTTTTTACCTTATTTATATATACAAAATTATCTTTTTACCTTATTTATATATACAAATATCTCTATACATATTTATGTGTTAACCCTTATTTATATATTTCTACTTTTTGGATATGATTGATAAAGGTTTGAACCACTTTGATCATATTTATAGTTGCAATATTTAATCATTCCGTAATCAACTCGAATACATGTATCTATTGTTTTTCAATATTATTTCTAATATATTTTCAAGATTGTACAATATACAAATATAAATCTATATATTGAATATTTTTGCATACTACCACAAAAAGAAATGAAAATCAACATTGTTAATAATAAATCTTTTTCTATAAGTGGACATTTTAACAAACTTAGCATTGAAGAAAAAAATGAAGAGATTTCTTTTGTTTGGCTCATTCTAGATAAAAGACTACACCTAGATCTTGCGTCTTCCACGCGCATGTTTTCTGTGTGGGTCATAAGTAGGTCCACGACTCGGTATCTAGAATTGAGTCTCAAGTAAAATGGAGGACTGAGAAACATAACCCGGTCGTTAAAATTTCCTTACAAATTTAAAATTCTATTTCATAAAGAATACCTGGAATATTCTTGCAAAAGCGAATAGAGGAAAAATAAGAAAAAGTTCTACTTCTCGTATTTATTAATATTAAATTATTTATGCTACTCCTCATCCTCGGGCAGGGCCTTTATTTCACTTTCACTGAACCAACGAAGAATTCGCAACATGGTTTTGGCCGAATATAAGCAGAACGGATACTCGTTATAGCAACTTTCGGTGGAGCCACGCAGAGCCAAGCCCCGACTGAAGGCGCGACCAATTTTCACTGGAGCCATTTCCACTGAAGATTCAAGAAAATCCATTAATAACTCCGCTTCGGGTGAACTTTGTTCAGCTCCCGACATCAATTGACAGATTAGCGATTGCAGGCACTCGAAAGGATCGCGTGATAATATGCGCTTCCAATCAACAGTGGGATGAGGGCGTCCTCCACGGAGAAGCTGATGGAGTTCCTGTCTGGTACTACGCTTTCCACGATTGAAGGCACTGGCACTGGCTCGTCCCGCCAAACTGGCGATGTTCTGTAAACCAGAACCAGCCTGAGTTATAATACCCTGATATGGAGCAAAAGCCTGTCCAGCTAGATTCGTTAATCCTTGAATTGGACGTATTTTATTCCAATCCTGGGCCAGTAAGTGCATCATATACATGGCACCTAAGCCCATAACAGCCACAAGGATTAATCTGCAAGGATTATCGCAAGGATGAGCCACTTTTTGTCTTTGGGAGCAATGAAAGTCTTACCTGAAACCCATTTGGGGATAAAAAAATTTTTCTCTTTAAGAAGCTAAGAGCCTGTCACGTCCGTTGAGCTTCGTGGACAACGTTGAAATGATTAAGCCACCAAAGACCAGGCCAGACCAAGTCTCAGGCTCTGTCTCAGCGCCAGTCTCAGCTCCAGTTTAGTTGGACTAACAAGCTACCCCAAAATAAACCGGAACCACTAAAGATATCAACGAATTTTTTGCCACTTTCCGCGATAGTCGATGACATAATAGCCGCCAATCCACTGGAATCCACTAAAAACCCGCAATTTTGGCATCCATTTCACCTAGAAAACGTGTTTTCCTCTCTCGTTTTCCTTGGCCAAGCACACACAGTCAGACCAAAGACAAAGCCAACATGTTTTCCATGACTTTGGTGGCTTAATAGCCAAGTTTTTCATTTTTCGCTTTTTTTCCTGTTTTCGTAGGAGTAGGATGGATGATGGCCAATGTTGCGGTCGCTTAGATTAGCCTAACCAAATATAAAAATGATGCAATTGGAATTGAACTTTGGACGCGGCAGTGGGTCAGGTTTTTCTTTCTATAACAAAATACGAGTTGGAGCACCTTTCAAAATCCATTTTATTTTCTCTTTTCCAATGTCTAAACCTTTTCATTTGATGGTTTCATGGCTGTTACATGTTTTTTTGAACACTCACCAGGAAAATGGAAACAAATGTTCGAAACAAATTGTGGAAAACAATTTCAAAACCTCTTTGAAAACTTTTGCCATAATATAAATGTGCAGATGAGAAGTATTTCAAGATTATAATACCCCCAAAAGCGAATTTTTTCTGCAATTCTTTATGTTTAATCAGTTGTAATTATAAAAAAATATTGAATATTTTTAAAATTGATCAAAGCTTCTGGTCATACAAATTTATTGGCAGCACAAAGAGGTTAACAGGCTTTCGGTATAACGTCTTGAGTCTTAAGTTTCATCAGCAGACTTTATGAAAAAATCTCTAGAACTGTTATGGCCTTTCGAGCCCTAAAACTACTATAGTTGAGAATTACAGCAAAACAAAATTATCGATACCACAGTTTCTTTATAGGGTGAAATGGTATTTTGAAGTCGCCCTATAAAGTATATGCAAAATATTTACTTAATTTATTTTTTTAAATTGTCAAATTTTAATTTTTTTTTTTAATAATACTAATACTAATACTACTAATACTAATACCTAGAAAATATTCAATTCACTCAACCTATCTTAAATTGTAATTGAATATTTGATCATACTTCGGGTAAAAATTTGTATACATAAATTATGATAATAATTAAAGATAATATTCTATAAATATAAATAGAATAGTCTTCATATATCGACTGGATATAATTTAATGCAACTTATATGATAAAATTGTCATAAACTTTGGGTAGAAAACATTTACTTTAGTCACCAAAAGTATTTAAGATAATAATTATACTTTGCACTCATAGTGTAAAGTTGTACTTATATTATAATCGCGAAAATGCATATTCCTGACCAGTATGAATAGCCAAGTCAAATTTTAAGTAGATTCTTAATTTGCTGCAGAGTTTATCCTATACTTAATTAATTAATTAAAGGTTTAGTAAATGAAATAGTCATTCATCATAAGTATAATGCTATATGAAAACATATTTTCATGCATGTTACATAATTTCAAACCTTTAGTTAGAATAGTTAAATTAGAATTTTGCAAAAATATAGATAATTTTTCAAATATTGGACACATAATTCGTATTAATTAATAGTAGGATCATTAAAACAATTAATTCAACATTTAAATTATAAAACACTCATTTCAAATAATAGTTAAATTCTATTTTTTGACGCTTTTAACATATAGACTACATTTTCAATCTTTCTGTTTCTATTTCCAAAGAAATTACAATATAAATTGAGTTAGTTTTTAGTTGTTTTAAAAAAAAGTTCTATTAAAATAAAGGAAAACGAATTTATTGTCATGTCTTTATTACTTGTCAAGATCAATTACACGAGATGTTATATGAATCGCTCTCAATTTGGAGTTATCTAATCTGTTGTTGCCATTTCCACGAAAGAAAAACTTTTTTGGGAAAAGCTTTTGGCCAACTTTGAAGCAATATCTATAAAAGCGACTCCAACTTAAACCAAGACTTCAGTCTCTACCAAACTTAAGTACGGGAAAAGTCTTTCACTCTCACTCACTGTTTCAGTCTCAGTCTCTTTTGGGGGGAAAAAGGAAAAACAAATTGAATTTTCGCAAGTGGCCTAACCACTTTTCGGTGTGGATGTGGAGTAGTAGTGGAGTGGAGTAGTATCGGAGGATTACATAAGTGAGGAAGACAAAGTGAAAGTCCGGAAATGTTTTATGCGGTTATCTTCTTTAGCAGTTTGCTGCTAATCTTTATCCTCGGGAGCAGTCGATTGGGTCGTAAGCCGCCGAAATTTCCACCTGGACCCCGGTGGTATCCCATAGTGGGTAGTGCCTTGCAGATTCAGTTGTGGCGTCAACGTCTGGGCATGTTTTGCAAGGTCATAGATCTGTTGGCCAAAAAATATGTGAACCCATATGGATACTATGGCCTGAAGATCGGCAAGGATAAGGTGGTGATAGCGTATACAAACGATGCGATCAATGAAATGATGACCAATGAGGATATCGATGGACGACCGGATGGCATATTCTATCGCCTAAGGACATTCAATTCCCGCCTGGGTGTCCTTTTAACCGATGGCGAGATGTGGATTGAGCAGCGTCGATTCATCTTGAGGCATTTGAAAAATTTCGGCTTTGCCCGCAGTGGAATGATGGGAATTGTTCAGAATGAGGCCAACTGCCTGTTGGACGACCTAAAGAGGAAAGTACGGGATGAGGGTGGCGGCCTGAAGGCCAGATTGGAAATGCACGATCTGACCAGTGTCTATGTTTTGAATACTTTGTGGTGTATGCTCAGTGGACGCCGCTACGAGCCCGGCTCACCTGAGATCACTGAGCTGCTGGAGACATTTTTCGAGCTATTCAAAAATATCGATATGGTTGGAGCCCTCTTTAGCCATTTTCCCTTGCTACGCTTCATTGCACCGGATTTTTCCGGTTATACGGGCTTTGTGGATAGTCATCGGGCGTTGTATAACTTCATGTCCAAGGAGATTGAATTGCATCGTCAAAGTTTCAGGAATTACGATGAGCCCAGAGATCTGATGGACAGCTATTTGAGGGCACAGGATGAGGGTAACGATGCCAAGGGAATGTTTAGCGATGAAAGTCTCTTGGCCATTTGCCTGGACATGTTTCTGGCCGGCTCGGAGACAACGAACAAAAGTCTGGGCTTCTGTTTCATGCATTTGGTGCGACAACCAGAGATCCAAGAGAAGGCTTTCGAGGAAATCAGAGAGCAGGTGGGTCTGGATCGCATTCCCGAGTGGTCGGATCGTTTGAAATTGCCATATTGTGAGGCCATCACCATGGAGGCGGTGCGTTTCTTTATGCTCCACACATTTGGCATACCCCATCGTGCCGTCTGCCAAACACGTCTCTCGGGCTATGAGATACCAAAGGACACCATGGTTATAGCCTGCTTCCGTGGGATGCTCATCAATCCTATTGATTTTCCCGAGCCTTTGACCTTTGATCCCACGCGCTATCTAATCGATGGGCAATTGAAATTGCCCGAAGCCTTCAATCCCTTCGGTTTCGGACGGCATCGTTGTATGGGCGATCTTCTGGGCAGGCAGAATCTATTCATGTTCACCACAACTGTGTTGCAGAATTTCAAATTGATCGCCCTGCCAGATCAGATGCCGGAGGAAGTGCCATTGGAAGGGGCCACGGCGGCAGTGAAGCCATATGACGTCATGCTGGTGACTAGAGAAGGGGTCAAAATTTAAATTGAGATTCTAGAATCCTTTAATGCAAATGGAAAGAAAAATGTGTATTCTATGTTGCCTATTAATGAGTTAAAAAAATGCTTAAAGATGGCTTTTGGATTATTCAGAGAGTTCTATATATAAATAAAAGTTTCAAAGGTCTGTGAATGTTAAAATCTATTTTGGACATACTATATTTGAAATTTTAGTAATAACGAAATCTCAAGGTCCAAGCTCGGAAATTGTGACTCTTTAAACTTCGAATCTTTTAGTATTTTGAACCTGATCTGAAGCAGGAGAAAAAACAGTCCAATTTTTTATCATTTGTTTGTTGATTTTTACAATTAATGGAAAAAACTTACAAACTTTAAATAAGTTATGCGCTGTTGAAGGCATTTATTGTACTTGTAGCCACGATTCCCAAAAAAAAAATGTATATAATTGATTGGTATAAACGGCAGACTGGCAAGAAATCAGAAACTATTGATTATAAAATTCAAGCAAAATGACATATTAAAAAATTCTACTTAAAAAATTTATTAAAAGTAGTAAAAATTAATATTTTATTTCATCTTCATGTTAAAGTATGATATATTTAAAAATCTCAATCAACCGATTAGAACTTGAGATTTTATGTCTGCAGTCTTGAAAAAACTAGTTTCGAGAAAAACGCTTACAAAGTTTTTTGTTTCAAGACACAAAACTAAAAAGTGTACAACTTTTAAAGAATTCGATTTTTGAACTACATAATTATTATTGAGTACATAAATGTATTAACTATCGGGAAAAAAATTATTAGTTTTTTCCATTCATCTCGTGGCGCTGCGTATTGACATCTGTAATTTAAATATTATAAAGCCAAAAAAACTCAAAAGAGCATTACAAATGAATAAAAATTAAAAATTGTGGTTATACTGTTTTCTAAACAATAAAGGATATGAAATGGTTTAATGTAATTCTAATATCTCTCGATGTTTGAAATCTCTTGAAATTGGTCCCCAAGTAAAATATACATAAAAAGTCGGCAATTCTTTCAGATGAAAATTGGGCAGGTTTGAGGATCTAGAAAGATTAAAGGTTTTAATTTTTTTACGACTCCATTCGATATTCGAAATCAGGCTACAATTAATCCAAGTACTTAAAACTTCAAACATTGTGCCTTGTGGATTCCAATTGAGATGGGGAATTTTATCCATGAAATAAACAGAATATTTTTGAATATGGATTAAGGTTAACATGCTCTGCGTATCTTCATATCGGTAAGTTAAGAATATTGATTTAGTTTTAATTCCCGTTTAAAAGAAATATAAAATGTTCCGCAATAAATTGTAAATTGGATTAGATTCCGTTGTTGATTCAATTAAAAATATATTACACAAATTTGTTAATGATTACAATTATACATTTCTCCACATTTTGCATTTCTAATATGAAATAATTCAATTATTATTTAGTTGTTATTTATATTATATTAATTTATAATTATTATTGTTCTGGTTGGTTGGTTTTGTTGTTGTTGTCGGTTGATTTCCTTTTTTAGTCTACAAAGTTGTCATTTAGTTAATGTTTTTTTTTCATTCTTCAGTTCAGCAAACAACAAAAAGCATTCCTCTACACAATAAAATACACATTCTGTACCCAAAAATTACAATGACAAATGAAGCTTAAAAATATTAATTATAATAACTAACACAATTGTTATTGAATGAATGCGCGCATTGATATTTTTTTCTTTTTATTTTTAAAGCTATTCTGTTGTTTATATGCATAAGTAATTCTTTTGTTGTCTTGATATATATCTGATCTTTTCTTGTTAAAAAATGTGCAATTTTTTTCCATTTGTTTCATTTGTGTTTTATGTTATTCTCACTCTTGAGCCCTAAATGTAAATGTATGTGTATGCATGTATGTGTATATGTAAAAAACACTAACAATTGTTAAACAAATAAGCAAAGCCAGTTCTTGACACACAGTTTTCATATCCATTTTCATCTTAAGCATTTCTATAAAGTAAATTTTGTTTGCATTTGTTTGATTGACCAAAACTTAAGTAACTTGTTTAAACTTTAGATAACATTAACTTTAGCTATGTATTGTATATGTGTATATATATATATATATGTATGTGTATATGTATGAGTTATATGTATACCTAAGCCATTATATGATATATTATATCATTATTGTTGCACACGATCTTGGTCCATTATTCCAAAGCGCGAGAGGAAGAGTTTGCAGATTCTTTGAATTGTTGATATATAAAAATCGTTAATTAGAATCAATTTTCAAGTCACGAATTTCTAATTAGAACAATTTTGCCTTTTAAATATAAAGAAATTTTACTTTAAGCCTCATAAAGATAACTTGAATTGAAATCAACAAATCGAAAGCAAATTGATATTTAACACAAAACCTATGAAATTACGTACAATTTTTGAACATAAAACCAAAGAGTATTTAGAAACACTTTGAAGCATATGGAATTTGTTACAAATTCCCAATTGGTATTACTATATCTATATATCAACAATCCAATATACTTATTACATCAATTGGTTTAAAGTTTAAGGGTGAAATAAATAATGTGAGTAGTATGTAGAATTATGTTAAACTGAGAATTGTTTAGGATATGTTCAGCATTCAGTTCAGTTAAGAGTTTTCGTTTTTGAGACTAGGCGAGGGAGAAGCATACAACACACACACAAAACTGACAACATTTCGCACACACAATTTATCCGACTAATAACTAATTTACATACAAAATGTATACATCGATATATATATATATGAAATTCCCTAAAAATGTTGCAAACTTTTCTAGATATACATGGGTCGATTTTTCCAAAAAATGTTTTCTCATCGATTTTTTAATGCTTGCGCCACACAAATGTGGGCAACTGCTGCGCACAGCAGCAGGCCACAATATAGAGGATGCCAAAGAAGAAATTCAACTTGGCCGTCTGTCGCGGCACCAAATGCATTGTATAATCGTTGCGAAAACGTTTCTCGATTTGAAATGCCTGCGGCAAGGTTATCAATGGCAACAGGAACCATATGGAGTACTTTAAACCGAATATGAAGAATAATGAGTAAGGTGTGAACAGCAGCATGGCATAGAGCACATGTGAGGCAGTGCGTCCGATTAGTATGGCCAATGTCACTATGCCAGCTCTCTGATCATTTTCTGCATCCCTCGTATTGTTGCTATGCAATATTGCCTCCGTATTGAGAGCCAATGGTATGGCATAACCCATTGTTGTCCAATCAACATGTCCCGTCTGTGACATAAACGCAAATAGCACCGAGATGGGACCAAATAGAATTAAGATCACCAAATCGCCCAGGGCAATGTATTTGAAACCAATTCCACCGGTATATAGAAAACTCGACGACAGTCCACCAAAGTAAATTAAAGCCAAATGTTCCATTTTAGCTGGGCTAAGTACAGCCAGCAGCACGAATCCGCCACAACCAGCCAAGTATAGGATGGCGCCTAGGGAAACGACCTAAAAAACAAAAAAGTTTATCAAGTTATAAATTTTATCTCAAAACAGTTTATAAATATTACTTCTCCTTCGAATAAAAATTAGTAAATAGCATTATAATTGGCTTCACTTTCACTTTCACACTTTATGAGTTGCATAGCAATGTATTCCAATAGTTATCTAAGCCTAGCATAAAGGTAAGTATAGTATCCAGTATATCAAATTACAGATTTATTTAACGAACTCGATTGTTTCTTTGGAATGTACAGTTCGGATTTTAGTGTATGGTTGAGTTCGGTATCAAAATACTTCGTTCATCCTTTTCGCTCTATTTGATTCCGGTTATGCTTTAATTATTTATATCAGGTTAATTACCAATATAATATTTTAGAAATACCTTACGTTTTTTCCATTTTATACCATGCAGCCATAGGGTGAAATGGTATATTAAAGTCGCCAAAATGTATGTAACAGTAGCACTCCAGACCCTATAAGGTATGGGTATTCTTGATCAGCATAAGAAGCCGGTATAGTAACGAACTACCAATAATTTTTCTTGAACATAACCCAAAAGCTTTTCCAAATCAATTTTTAAAGTTTTTTCAGAGTTTTTATACCCTTCATTTCGGTAAGAAGTTCGAATTCTACCATTTCGGAATTTTGTAGAAACCTTGTCAACCCTACATTCGATAAGCGACTTCGAAAAAGCATATAGTTGGAGAGGCTTGAGTATCGATGATTATCGACATTTCCATCGATGTTTCTCCAGATCTGCAAACATGGATTTGAATTTTCGGAAAGTAAAATATATTACATTTCAAAGGGAGTTTTGAAAACCATTCGGAAATAGGATCGTACATTGGCATATATATTTACATACATTCATGATCAGCACAACGGATCAATGCGACACACACAAAAGCTTCGATGTATATATGTACATGAATGTCAGATCCGCCCGAATAGCACGACTATATAGTCCGACAGATTAGTCCCAAAAATAGTTTTAGTTGTACACAAATATTTCTAGAGCAATTGTCATGAAACTTGGTAACTATTCGTTCTATTAAAAATTTGATATAAAAGCTATATAAGCATCTAATTAAATTCCACAAAATTAAAATCATCTAGCATCCAATTTCTATTATCAATCGTATTAAAGTTATTTGAAACTGGTCATTTTTTTGAATCAGTAACATTCTAAGAATGTTATATATAAATTTGTTTATAAGGCTCCGTCATTACCACGTGGTACCTTTTAGTTTTTAAAAGAATCAACGTTTTTATATTTTAGATAATCTCGTATCCAGCTAGTGTTTAAACCAGGAACCCAAATTCCTCTCGCTGCCACACACACAAATAATTAAAAATTATAATTTTACCAAAGATAACTCAAATGTTATATAATAATGTGTATCTAAAATAAATTTATATCTACAGAATTGTCTTTAAAAATTTTGGGTCGAAAGTTAACTCAGAGAGTAACGATGGCGAACTGATAGTATAACCTATGTACCTAAACCTAATATCGGATGAGGGAAAATAATGTGAACAGTCATGCTACCTAAGCGAATTCACCAAAACGAAATAGCTCTGTCTGTCTGTCTTTCTTACCTCATCCTTGGTGAGTATGTGATCCACGAGTGTGCGATCATCAGCCTTTTGTTTATCAATGCCTTTGATGAAGTCGAAATATGTATTAACCACATTGCCGGCGCAATGAACAGTGACCACAGTGAAGGCGGTGAGGAAGAAGGTGACTAGTGAGAATTCCGATGACCATTGCGAACGATAGGCCAAAGCGGAACCGAGCAAAGTCGGCACTAAACTGGCTGACAGTGACCAGGGTCTTAGAGCGAGTAAATAGGTTTTCAGTTTCATAAAAGTCGCCGGTGGTAGAGTCCCTGTCCCTGTTCGTGTCCCCGTTTTGCCATTTGTCACGACTTTTCCATTTGCCTTGATAAGATGCTCCTCCTCCTCCTCCCGTTCGTGCTCCTCATGATGTGGATTCTCGCTTGTTGGGGACCGACTTGTTGCCATTGCAAGCACCAAAGTCAAACTAGTAATAGCCGCACGGTGTGTTAAATAAATTTGTTATTTAGAATTTTTGCGCTTTATAAAAACTTTGACCTTGTTTCGGCGTGAATAGTTTCCACCGTTTTTGTTATTATTGTTGTGCTTTAAAATTTGTTTTTCTTCTTTTTTTGTTTACAAAAGCATAAATTTTCCGTTTTTGCCGGTTGTGTGCCTTCAATAATTGCTAATATACAGCATCTTGAGTGCGGGCTTTTGGTGGGCGCTTGTATGGAAAGGTGGTGGAGGCAGGGGGCGGGGGGTGGACGACAGACAAAAATTTCACCCAGCAGCAGGCTCCAAATTTCTCGCCTACTTGCCGCTCTCACTCTCTCTCTCTCTCTGACACTCTCTCTGTGTGACAATCTGTCCTTTATCCTTGCCTAGCTCTGGTTTAGCTGAAGTTTTATCTAAACTTATCCTTAAAGATTCCTAGTTAGACATCTTAAATGTTAAATTGATTGAATTTCACTTGTTTCGTGTCTCTTTCGTCTTCGATATATTCGTGCTGGCATTACTGTATTTCCCACCAGTGATGCCAGAAAATTATATGTTGTTAGGGGTAGGCAATCAATCAAAAAATGTAACTATCGGCGAAATTGTTCCCATTGTGAAGGTATTTACAAATTTCAATATATTCATATACAAATAATAGTTTTCCTCAATTGTGGACTTTTATTATAAAAAGTTTTTTATGGAAATGAGAAATTTATTCAAATTTATCTTTTGGATATAAATTTGTCTTCAACTCGCATGAATAACCCTTTGGCATTCCGTCTCGTGACACTGACCAACACCATTTCTATTCAGTGTTAGGTATTGCCAAAAAAATAGCTGGGATAGCAAATAAGAAAGAAATAATATTCAAAAATGGATTATAACATACATAAAATCTGTCGCGTTTGCCTGGAAGAGGCTGCCCCAGGACCCCTGACCTCAATATACAGCACAGATTTTGCTATGATGCCTTCGGTAATGTTAATGCAATGTGCCAAGATTCGGGTAAGGGAATCTTTAATTTCTGGAGAGGATCTGCTTGAAAACAAATCTTTTTTTTCTCTACGCAGATATACAAAACCGATGGCTTACCTTCTGTGATATGCAACAATTGCATTTACCGTCTAGGCGTGGCATTTCATTTCAAACAAGAATGCGAAAATAATGATATAAGATTACGTCAATATTTGGGTCTCCATGAGAGTTGGCGTCAAGATGCTGCCACCAATACTGAATTTATGGAAAAATCTTTACCAATACTACTTAATAGCGATGACGATGATGACGACGAGGATGGAGTGGGAGCAAGGGAAACGAAACCATTGAGTAAACGGTCACGTTATCAACGAAAACCCCGGGATCAGCACAAGAAACGAGGACCCAAACCAGTGCCCAAATTGCCCCATACCTGCTACGAATGCCACAAGCACTTCAAATGCTTGGCTCAGCTCACCCAGCACATAAGAACTCATACCGGTGAGAAGCCATTTGAGTGTCAGTACTGCAGGCAAAGATTCGCCCAACGCTATAATCTCAAAGTCCATATAAGAACTCATACGGGCGATAAGCCATTTCAATGTGAGATCTGTTCAAAGCAATTCTCAGCCCTGGGCAATTTTCAGGCACATCAGAAAATCCATTTAGGTGTACGAGATCAAATCTGTTCGCTTTGTCAAAAAGCATTCTATACAGCGGGTGATCTCTCCAAGCACATGATCACCCACACGGGTATAAAGAATCATCATTGTGATGTCTGTGGCAAGGCTTTTAGTCGGCGTCGGGATATGCGAACGCATAAACTGAAGCTGCATCCGCTGGAATCATCTACAAATCACCAAATCAATGACGACGACGACGATGACGAGGCTATTGACACAGATCCAGTTGGTCTGGATCATACAGATCAACAGGTTGTGACAGCGGCAGTGCTGCCTACAGTTGCCCATTTCAAGTGTCCGGATTGTGATAAGGCTTATGTATCCGCTGATAGTTTAAGTTTGCATTTCCGTTCGCATTCCATGAACAATAATTTACTCAACTTACCATTAGTTCATCCGCATGCAGCTCCGCCACCTCCCCCACCCGCGCCTCCAATGTCACATCATCATTATTCACAGATGGGCATGATGCATATGCTCCCACCACCACCGCCGCCGCCTGCATCAACTGAAGGCAGATATCCCATGCTCCACCATCCAACACCAGCTCAAAGATTGCATTATTAGTAACCAGTATATGATCGAAATAAACAAACTGAAACTGAAAGTCATATATACATATGAGCAATGTTTACCAAAAGTCAAGATGGGCAGATCTAAATATAGAAAACTGTGATTACATATGGACTATCATAGCCGATCTCTAATATTTATGAAAGCCTTTCAGCTCGATTCTTCCTGCAGCTCTTGGATACTGCACTGCATTTTTGGACATCTCTGCGGGAAAGGAAAAAATCATGTTCTTGGATGTCACCGATGGTTATTCCTTATCCTTTTTAAAACATTTCAAGGCTCGAGGAATGCTCTCGCAGAGTAGAGATGGATCATAATTGAAGCGAATTTTTCAACATTGCTCCACTGCTCTCTAATTTATACAAAACGAAATCTATGTGATTTCTCGAGGACATACTTACATAGGATATAACCTGACTGATAAAAGGGAGTATAATTTCATATGATGCAGTTGCTCCAACGATTCTAATTCCATTATAATCGATACAAGTACTTAGAAATTTTGTAGATAATATTGAACACTTCGTTTCATTTATTAATTGTTTGTTGTTAAATGCTATACATTTATTGTATTGTTTGTGTATAAAATGGAATATTTGTGTTTTTGTCATGTCATCGGTTGGTTCACATCTTTACATTTAAAATACGTATAGTGTCGTTGAATCTATAGTTATATGTATATTCTTTATAAAATTTGGCAAGTCCAGCTTTTTTGCTATTAATTATTTAAATGCAAGACAGATTTATAAAAAAAAATCAAACTTACAACAACACAGAAGGCGAAAAAAACTAAAGAATTGAGCTTATAGATATATACAGTTTATCGGCATTTTGTCATGATTTTGGTATTACATATGGTAAGTATACATATATATTATATATGTATATGCTATTGGTATGTATCGTTGGTATCCAGGAATATAATATTAGTTTCTAAAATATTGCTTCAAAAATTGTCATTTCGTTTGCTGTGATTCAGTTTTACTTTAGCTTAGATCGAAGCCAATCCTCGGTCAGTTCATCCAACTCACGGATTTCATAGACTCGAGTGAGATCGACCTCGCGCTGAAGAGCACTCTTGGTACAGGCATACATCATCTGGAGTTCGATCTGGATAAATGAAAGCCGAGATTAATTTATTTAAAATTGGTAAATATAATATTGGGTTCACCTGACTATCCCTCGGGGTATAAAATATAAAGCACATGGGATACGATATCCTCTGGTCATCGTGGATCATTTTGTAGGTATAAACTATATATCTGGGCTGATGTCCTGGCAGAGTGTCCTGCAGTTCCTCCACGGAAATATCATCAATGAACTCATCTAAAACGACGCACTGCTTCTCCCGGTCCACTTTCACTACATATGTATGTATATAAAGAAAAATACTTATAGTAACTATAGCAACATGATGTGTATATATAGAGTTATATTCTTACGGATCAGTGCGGAATTCGTTACACTTTTGCGAAAACGAAATTTCTTCAGTTCCTCCAAAACTTCATTGCTAATATCGCAAATTCTGTTATCGCCCTGCATGACAGAAAGGTGGGTCAAAAATAACAACAAAAAATGTAATTAGTTAGTAATCGACAAGCTCCCATTCTCCTGCCACACTCTACTCCCTCTAACAACGCTATTAGTCATGTTTTTATTATCTCGTTTATTTATTTACATACCATTTGAATGATTTCCGAAAACTTCGAAAACTAACGTCCGCTCTAAACTAAAGGGAGAGCAGTTGAGTGCTTTTATAGAATTTAAATACTATTAATTAATATTATTAATATTACAATTAATTGTTTGTATTTTGTTTTTGTTTTCAGGCAGTTTCACTCTCGCTCTTCCTCTTTAAAGAACGAAAAACGGTCACACCTCAACATCAGTGATGTCATTTCGGCTTTTTTCCCGTTAGATACGCATTCAAAGTTGTTCCGGCGAATTCAAAATTGTTCCGAAATTCAAAATTGTTTCGCCGCAGTGCTGTCAACTTTTACTGAGGAAAAATAAACTGTTTTTGGTGGACAATTTTAGGCAAAAGAAGAAGCTAGAAAAATCTGATGTTTATAGTCTTATTTTTTAACTTTATTTAGATAAACTTAATTATTCAAATCTGTTTATCACGTCATCTATATCGCCTTCTGGCCTATGCCATACGCCTGCATTGCTTAAAACACACACTTAAACGATTCCTTAATTTAATTTTCATAATATATACATACATATAAACTTGACCACCTTAGAATTAGTGTTTCCCGCATTACTGTATTCTGCCATTTAATGATTGGCTTTGTACTGCTGTTATAAATTGAAAAATAAAAAATTCAGTGTGTCCGCTCAGCAACCGCTGTTCAAAAAAAAATTTAAAAACCTTTAAACAGCGAGTCTTAAAGATACTAAACCTACGTGGAGCTTCAATGAAGATGGCGACATTGACTGGCGGGAACAGGAACAGGCCCATATTTTATCGATAGTAGATTTATTACTAATAGATCTACTAAATTTCTAAGAATTTCAAAAAAAAACCACTGCAAAAACATCCAAAAGAATATACATAATTTGTTTAAATAGTTCGGGAATCTCAAAGTTGACATCCATTTTCATCTCACGGGCCAATTTAACAATTTGTGCCAAGTGCACAGTCAAATCGGCAGCCTTATCCAAATCATCACGAGCCAAAATCTTGAGACCAGAAGATCTAATCAACTCACGAGAAGGAAGCAGATATAATACCCTCGGCGATCACATCGCAACGCATAATGCCACCAAATATGTTAACCAATATGCATAGAACCTTCTTGTCGGATGTAATGATTTTGAAGGCGGCCTTGAAATTGGCTGGCTCACCGCCATACAGTTTGAAAATATCCATGGTGGCCTACTATTACTATTACTATTTGGCGATTGGCTGGCCCCAGCCAATGTATTTTAAATATTTCTTTATTGGATTAAGAAACAAAAAATTGTTTAGGAAATAAAATGTAATGGTCAAGGCTGCAAGGGTATACAAAGCCGAAGTTCGGCTATGCCGAAGTTAGCTTCTTTGATATTTTTTTTTTAAATAGCGTTAGGATAGAGCCTGCAGCCTTCGACTCCTCAGTGGGGCTTAAATTTCGATTCGTTGGATTTTATACATTTGGCAGACTTGCCATCCGCAGACTTCTTAAAATTATCTCTCACCCCAGATATTCCATATTTTGTCCTCTTTCGTGTGTGGACTACGTTAGTAGTTTAATTATATTGTTAAAATAAATCTGCAACTTACCTTACAGCTTTATCCCGCAAAGGCGCCATTATTTAAAAGGCCATCATATGGCGAACTCAATATTGGCAGAAGAAGGCCTTTATGTAGCGTCTAGGCCATTTGGAGGACCCAGAGGGGCTTCTTAAGAAGTATCCCATATGCCTGTACAAGTAAGTACCTAAAATCATCAAAATTATAAGCAGTTTGGAATATTAATTCACATTTCACATATTTCACAGAATGTTTCAGTGTGTGAAGTGGCGTGGTGGCTTCCGTCACATCAGGAACTGGAACTCCGTGGCTTGGGCATGTGAGGTCTCCTATCCGTTAGAAATAATATGCCACATATATGAGACCTTTCTCCGGGATTTGGAGCCAGTGGAGGACAGGCGTTTGCGGGAAATGAAAGCTCTGCGACTTCCTTATTGGTGGGATGATGGAGATTTTCTGGCATTTGGAAACTCCAAAGCCTTCTATACAGAGCAAGTGCCAAGCAAGGCCATTGTGGAGGAAATACTGAAGAAAATATACCAAAATTATTACATATATAACTCCGGGCCGTCCTTCCAAGTAAAGGACTCGTGGATCGCCGTTACTCACATCTCGGCAAAAATATTTTATTTGCCATGGAGAACATAAAATAATGCCCACTGGGTTACGTGACCAGTGAACAGCATACGAAATGTTGTCTGGCTACCTTCAGAGTTGATTTTCATAAAAATTTTTTTTCAAATGTAAATAAATCTTCTCGTGAGCGGACGTGTTTTTCTGTTGTTGTTTCTGTGCGGATGAACGCGGTTTTTTGCTCTTCGTACAGTTTATATACATATATAATATGCGCATATACATATAGGCGATTTGAGAGTGTGTGTGTGTGTTTGTGTGTGTGAAAGTGCATAAGGCTAAACAGCTGCAATATCGTTACATTATCGAAACGGAATATATTAAAGGGAGATAAATTTGGCGAAAATAAGCAACATAATAAAACGGAGGTGAACTATATATACGGTATAGTTTTTTTACCTGAGATTCGCTGCTGATTAGTGTGTGTTGTGGGTGAATGTGGGAGTGAGACAGCGTGTGTTTTTGCCGCTATAGACGAAACCAGCTGACAAGCAAAAGGCCAAAGCAAAACAAGTGGAAAAGAAACAAGAAGCAGTGACAGAAGCAAACTGCACAATATTTTAAAATATATTATCACGCTAATTTAACATAAACAAATACAAAATTAAACAAAATGTCTGCTGTACCGTTGGCTATCAAAACGGAGGAAGTAATATTGGAAAATGCCGAATACAACAGCGCCGAGGAATTGGATGAAGAGTTACAGTAAGTAAAAAATAAATAATACTTTCCGAAAATTTAACAAAAATTAAAATGAAAACAAACAACTGCATTTTTATCACGCAAATTATTGATTTTTTTTACTACTACTAGTCACTCTCTCGCTCTCTATCTCCCTCTGCCTTTTCACACACACACACACACACACATGCTTTCCAATATTTCTCTCTCTCCTTCTGTGTGCCTCTCTTTCTCCTGGAATAAAATGTGACGCTACTTTTTTCCCGTTCCCTCTTCTGACGTCCATATTGTAAAAACGGCTGTTGTTCGCCTCCAACACTGCTGTCTAAAATATTGTGAATGCAAAAGGAATTTCTATAAGAAAAGATCGTTTCCCCTTCTCCGCTTCCCGTCCTTGCCTTAGCTCTCCTTATTTTTTCTATTTTATCTAATCAATAGTCGAAATGAAATCAGCTGTACCGGTATTTTTTTTTTATTTAATTTAATCATATGGTTGGCAAATAGACAACTCTCTGAGCGAGTGATTGAGCGAGAGAGAGGTTGGGGGAAAGAGCAAACAGTAAAATAACCGCGCGAGCAGCTGTAAATGAAAATGTACAGTTTGAAATTTTTGTTTCTTTCTTATTTGTTTCTTGATATGTTTTTATTTCTTAGCGAAAGTTTTTTTTTCTTCTTTATTTCCATTAATTTTGTTAATTTTTTTGTTCGTATTTTGCCGGCTTATCAGTATCATATGGTTGCCGCTGCCGCCGCGCCTTATCTATGAAGTGCTCTCAGCTGACTTTTTTCAGCGCTTTTGCCATATGGTTTACCCTGTTACACACATACATATGCACATATTTCAAAAATATAACAGCTGACAGCTTTTTAGCAATTAATCTCGATTGATCTGATCGACATCTGTACAAATTAAAAATTTTAAATTGTATATAAATTATTTAATTGTGGATTTTCTTATTCAATAATTTAGCTTGAGTTTACTTTGTTTTTTAAAGTTTTTTTTTGCAACAAAAATTAAATTATTTATTTGGAATTCATGTCCGTTATAACGACGTCACTCGCTGCCCGGTTCTGCGGTTGCTGCTTAGAGGCTGCACTAATATTTTTACCGCTAGTGTATGACGTTTCGTTTTGTTGCTGCGCCTTGGCTAAAAGTCTCCACATCAAAACGTTGCATCCACACAAATTGCAAATACTACAACATCTTCTCGACCATGTGGCGTCATTTCCGATTTTACCCCACCACACTCACACACATGCTTTCACATACACACACACAAAAGACTCTCATTGGAAGCAAAAATTCACTCAAAAGCTTGTTGCGCTTACAGAGAATGGCAGAGAGTGAGAGATAAATAGGGAGAATGTGTTTGCAAAAATAAAAAATAAATAAAAGAGGGAAAAAAGTACAGATGCCGCTACTACTACACACGTTTCATTGAAAGAAAAACAATTTTTGCAAAGATAAAAAGCTGCTGCGCAAATTTTTGGGCGATGGCGTGTGTGGTTGTGTGTGTGCCGTTTCATTTCCATTTCGTTTCATTTTTGACTATTTTTTTTTTTGCAAGCGGCATTTTATTGGCAACCTGCGAGTGAGGGAGGGAGAGAGCGACGCGGCGTCTGTTTATGAAAAACACATGATTTTTGTGTACAACATTTTTTGAATCTGCACGAGAAAAAAACGTTGCTGGTTTTCTACAGAATTTTTCTCATTTTTCTTTCTTTTTATTTATGTAGTTAGCGATTCTCTCCTCCAACCCCCTCTCTTTTTAGACTGAATAGGAACTTTTATGGCCCTAATAGTTTGTCTCTCTATTTGTGTGTGTGTGGCGCCAATTCTAAACATTATTGCATTTACTTTGTTGCACAAAAAAAATGTGAAAAAAAGAAACAAATTACGCAAGTGGCAAAAGTTTATTGCGTTGCAATTCATTTTTCGCTCCTCTCTTTCTGTTTCTGTCTGTGTTCCCATTTTTACTACCTTTTTTAAGCTGTTTTTACTACGCTTTAGTTTTTGTATAGATGAACGGAAAGTATTTTCTACCTTTTACTACTATTATTTACTACTATTACAGTTAGCTCTGGCTAAGAAGAATAGAAATGGTATCTAAAGTGAAAGAGTATTTTCTTCCTTGTTGATTCCTAAATACTAAACGAAGTAATATTAGTATTAGCACATTATGAGCACTAAATTATTTTAGAGAAATTAGAAAAAAATGTGTACATACATACATATGTATGTACATACATACATACATACATCGAAAAAAATTTTTGTTTTATTGCAAACGAAAGCAAAAGTCACATACATTGTAGTCCCTGGTATTAATAATTATGAAGGAGAGATATCTAAAGAATTCATATACAATCCTACATATCTTAACTTTACATACATACATAGATACATACATATGTATGTATGTACATATGCTCACATCATTGCACTCCTGAATATTTTAGAGACTACAAATATTGTATATACATACATACATATGTATGTACCTAGTCTCATTATCAATTCGATAACTTGTATATTACTTAATTTGCTGAGTTTACTGCCTTTATTTTTGGTTCTGAATCTGGCTCCGATCTGATAATGGTAAACTACTTAAGAGACTACATTGGGAATTCACCCTGATGATTAAGGAAATACTTATAATAGTTATTAATATTTATAAGGTAAAATATAATATTTCAATCTAATTTCTTACTATGTACTAGGGCAATAGTCTTCACGATCTAACCAATATTATAATACACTCTTTGGTAAGGGTAAACAAAAGTAGGTCGAAATAGTTTTTCTTTTCATTTCTTATGTGGGTGGAAAAACTTCTGGATTATTCTTGATTGAAGTCGTGTGTGTGTGTGTGTGTGAAAAACTTTCTTGCCAAGATTTTTATTCCATTTGCCTGGACTGACACCATATGGGCTGGTTATCCATATGTGTTTTGCATATTTTCTCAATTGCAATTAAGATGCGCCACGCATTTTTCTCTGCATTTTCACCAGCAGCAACAACAACAAAAACACCAACATATGACATACGACAGTGACAGCTGCTTGGCTGCGGCGGCTGCTGCTGCTTTGCTCAGAGTTCAATGTAGTTCATTGGCCACTTTTTGCCAACAATACACACACACTTGCACATACATAGGTACATACATATACGCAAATATGTGAGGAAGGGCGGCACGGGGGCAGCAGCAAAGAGACAAAGACCGAAGTCACGAGCAAACGTCGAGACCGACCTCTCTTGGCCTCTCTCTCTCGCCTTTTCGCTGCACTGCACATACAAAAATGTTGTACGTACGTTTTATTGGGTCACTGCTTACGTCATCATTTTCACTGGAATCCATTCGACTTGTTGTTGTTGCTGTTGCAGTTGGGAAAGCAGCGTGTCGCTCCGTCGGCTATACTCAATTCATAAAGATAAACATAAATTATATAACACTAACAAGGGTAAACACACAGGGACAAGCAGGCAGGCAGGCATGCCGCCTCCACCCTCATCTCATTCTCTTCTCCATGTTGCCCTTATCAGTTGTGCCACACACTCTCACAAAAGAAGAAAAGAAAATGAAAATTTCAAAAAATTCATTTCAGCAGGTGTAAGACGAAAACGCAGTTAGAAATAGGGGAATAGCCAATGATACTATCATATCCGCTTAAGAGACTCTCATTACCAAATCCCACCAAAGATCTTTATTACTAAACAGTCGAGCCCCAATAACTTCTCGAAAAATGGTGAAGCCATTTAATTCATTAAAAAATCGTATAATGCCGTATATCGTATATAAATCTGAGAGCTTATTGCAAGCAACTAACGCGGAGTGTCCATATATAAGGGGTATGATATATGAGTAGTAGAGTTACTCAAACTCCAATTCCAAGGAAAAAAAGAGGTGGATCGAAGGATAATTCCAACAGTGTTCTCTCTATAGGTTAATATGTAGGGTCCCTCCCTTGTAATTAGATGAAAGAGAGTGGGTGATTGTACTATCAGCAGCATCACATGGAGTAAACTGCCTTTTTCCTGTTTTTGCACACATTCCTCGCATAGTTTTTATTCAAGTTTAAAAACAAATAAAAATGCCACAAGATCCGAGGAGGTAGCAGTAGAAGAGAAGAAGTATGAGGCAGCAGCCAGCATTCCTTGCCATATCCGCCTCAACAATGGCCAAAATCCAACATGCAGCAGCAAATATGTTGCCAAAGAAGAGAAACGACCTTTGGATTATGTTGCTGCGCGTTGCTAAAAATAACTCCCAACTTTGCCAGCCAGTCGAGTCGTCGGTCTAATATTTTCTAGCAGCGTCTTAAAAATGTTCTTTATTGTTGTTGATGTTGCTGCTGCTGTTGGCCTGGAATGCCGTGTTGCAACTTTTTACATAGCTCCTTCAGCTCTGTGTGTACGTACACTCTCTCACATAACTCTGTGAAAAACCTCTGAAAAACCTTTTTCAAAAACGAAAAAGAAAAAACGTGTTTGTAAACCGGTTTGAAATTCTTAAGACGCTCTCTGTTGCTGCTGCTGCTGGCTTCAAGCCGGGCCAACTATACTACGGCAACATAAAATAGACTTCCCGACGACGACGACCAACAACAACAATAATAATAATCTCGGCATAACAAAAACAAATTGACAGCTGTGCTGTGAGCTCTCACTGTCTGCTCTCGTCTCCCTCGTTCTCACAAAGTGGCTCTTTCTCTTTCGCACTCTTGTTGCTGCTGACATGTTGCTGCAGCATTGTTGTAAATAGTTTTGTGATACCCCGCTTAAAAGTAATGATCGAGGGCTTGATAAATTTTACACAGTTGTCCTACCAATTATTAATGCAATTACCTACCCGGAATCCTCTAAGAACTCTAAGGATTTATTATAATTTCTTGTTTATTTCTATTAATTGCTTGTGGATCACTCCAATCACAAACTCTCTTGCATGACCCTTTCATGTACTCAAGTTCCCTATCCTTCCTGCATGTGCATGTTATCTCAATGTTATTTTGAATTTGTTAATTTGAATTAATATTTAATGTCAAAATTTGTGTCTATAGGAGGGTATCAAAAATGTCGTATACACATTGTGGAAGAATTCTCTTCATTGATGCTGGTGTTGTTTTGGGGGGCCAGTGGGCAGCGCAGTTGACTGCAAAGCCAACGGCGGCAACAACAACAACAGCACAAGAAGCGACGACGACGACAACTCTTCGTGTCTTGTGCAAGTATTTGCTGGTTGTATAGGTCTATGTGTGAGTGTGTGTGTTTGGCTTATTGTTGTGTGGCGGCGGCTAAACTAAAAATTGAATTGAATGGAATTGTAAATTTATGAATGAATGAATTTTTCAGCGGCTCTCCTCCATCAGTGTGTGTGTGGTGTGTTTGAGTGTAGCAGCGAGTTGTATAAATGTAAAAGTTAATTGGTTTTATGTATGGGGGCGGCGGCCGCAATAAATATTCAATACATGACTCAACTAACCAACTGAAAACTACAAATTACTCACTGACTCTCTCATTTGTTTGCTTGCAGATTACAATTAGAAGACTCAGGAGGCGAAAATACGTATCATATTGAGTACACCACCGATCCGGCGCACCATCATCAGGTTACAACCAATTCACAACGTCGACAATCGAATATGAGTGGCGGTGGTACATCAAATACCACAAAAGGCGGAGGAGCTGGCGGTGGAGGTGGCGGGGGCAGCGGCAGTGGTGCAGTTAGTGATGGCGATGGCAAACCCCTGGCCGACAGCGAGAAACGTATGCGACGTGAGATAGCTAACAGTAACGAAAGACGACGCATGCAGAGCATTAATGCTGGTTTCCAAAGTTTACGTTCCCTTCTGCCCCGTCACGAAGGCGAAAAATTGAGCAAGGTAAGTTATCGAAGCACTACACGACGCGTACCCTTAAAAAAAGGAAAAACACAAAATCTTAACCTAACACGCAAATGCCATTTGGTTTAGCCAATTGACGAAACGATGCGAATCGTTTTTATCCCGCTCCGAAGTTAATATACCCTTTAAAATGCTTTGCCCTAAAATACTAAATAGCGGTAAATAATATATTGAACCTAACATTTTTTGGGGAATCTCAATAGCAATCCGATCTTATTAAACATTTTATTCCTCTGTACAATGTAGACGAATTTTGATCAGAAAAATATGTAACTGTTTTTAACGGGAAGGACAGTGGAAAAAACAGCTAAAAAGATCATATAACACTGTGGAAAAAAGTGGAAAAAACAGCTAAAAAGATCATATAACACTAAAGGATCTGATATTCGCCATCGTAGATCGGTTGACGCGGCTCGTCACTGGTGATCCTTGGTAATGATCTAAATCCGATAACTGTTTAAATTCAAGTATGATTTTTCTTCAGCTAACGTTAAACCAGGGGTCAAAACAAGAAAAAATTTGCACTGCCACGCCAATGTTAGAAAAGGAATAAAATAAATTATTTTAATCAAAACATCTTGGCCTGTTCGTTCAAAAATATCCTTAATTTGTCCCTAATCTATGCACGTCTGTTAGTCTCAACGTTATATTTACAATACAAGCAAAATAAGGTTATTCTTCTACGGTTAATTCAGGCTACGAAATTTACTTAGATACTATATTATTTTTGCACGATTCCTTAGTTGCACTGTTTTTGCGCTTCGCCTTTAATGGCAAACGCAATGAGCTAAGGAGGTCCCCAGTATTTCGTTACATGTCGTTAAAGGCCTTAATGCAAACACGTATGACATATTCTCATGAGCACATGTAAACATACATACATATTTATGGTTTTTTCTACCTTGAGACAACAGCATCGATTTGTTGTGACGACGACGGCGCAGCCACCAGAAGCTGGCCTTGTCAAAAGGTGGCTGGTCGAGAGTTACGGGTGATGAGAGAGGAATACCGACCCACCCAGACAGTGTAAATCAACGAGATGTCATATTAACTGAAGATTCATTGTGCTATGTTTTTCGGTTTTTTGTTTTTGCTCTACTGATTTATGTGTCTGCTTGCTTCTCAGAGTAGGAATCATAATTTTTAATAATTTTACAACACTGTGCAAAGGAAGAAAAAGCACCTAATAAGTTATGACAAGACCGACAACAGAAAAAATCGTCATCATCTGATGAATGACATAATGGGCGTGTGTGTTGGGGATAGTTTATGGATTTTTTTCTACGTTCTAAAACGCGTTGACTGCCTGGTGCCCCCCCACACATATAGTAAACATTGTAGTAAGAAGCGTCAGAGAAAGAGGGAGAGAAAGAGACAGAGTGTGAGTGTATGGAATCAGGTCGCTCAGTACCTACAAAATATATGTATGCACATGCGACGAATCTATGTAACGTGCCAGCCACGCCATTCACAGTTACGCACACATAACCGTTGCATGCTAACGCCCACGCCCAGCCTCCCCACTAGCCCCACTACCTCCTCCTGCGTTGTGCTGTACACTGTTGTGATTTACTCGTCATTGAGGCAGTGCGCAGGGGTCATTGAACTTGCGCTAGATGGCGCTAAAGTGCGCGCTGCAAAAAATGTGCAATTTGTGTACAGTTGGACAGTTTTTTTTTTAGGCGGCGGGCGCGCCTTTTGTCGTCGTCATTTGAACTAACCTACATTAAAGTATAGCAGTGACGAGAAAGAAAGCCAAGGCAAAGAAAAAGAGAAAATTGGAATGGTGGAATTGTGGATGGAAACTGGAAAAATTTCTATACACAAATAATATCGATTCGATGATGATGATGAGAGGATGTAGCAGAGCAGCAGCAGCAGCTAACGAGCGACTTCCAGCGCGCCAAAAGAGAGACAATAGTATGGGGCAGGAATGAAGAAGGAAGAGGAGGACAACAACTAACAATGGCGCCAAACCAAAATACCCGACCGACGACCGACCACCAACCAAGGCACCACCCACTCGCTCCTTGGCACAGCTGTGTTTTTGGAGTGGGTTTCGCGCGTGTGTGTGTGTTTCATTGCCATTTTGTAGTGAGCTTGGGCGTCTGTCTGGCGCCTGGTAGTAGTAGGCGCAGCTGTTTCACTATTGGAAACGAGACAACGACGACGACGACCACCGACCCGCCGTCGACCCCCCCACTAAAACTCAAACCCAAGAAATTGGGCATTCAGCTTGGCAGCTGCGCACTGCGGCAAAGGACCGTCTTGGTCGACACTGATACAGAAGTGTTAGCCCGGCGAAATACAGTTTTTTTTTTCGTTCTGTTTTAGCTCGATTACGCGCAATGTTGATGGGGCGTGGCACGCGGGGGCCGCCAGTGCACTAGGCCATTGGCATTTGAACGACAATGGCTATGGGATTGCAGCCGTATATAGAGAGAGTAGCAGCTGGTCCGGGATGCAGATGTTGCGCGTGCTGCCTGCCAACACCCAAGTTTCGGGGAAAGTACATAGAGATTATATAATACAGGAGGACATTATTGTACATACATACAAAGGGAGACTGTACTTTCAATTGCACTTGCGTGCGCTAAGAACGCGAAAAAAAGACTGGGCAGATAGTCTTATGGGGTTGCAATTCGTTAAAGTAAATATTAAAATCAATCAGAAAAATATACAGAAGTAAACAAACCATTAAATACCTTCATAGTATTATGAAAACCATGTCAAATGATGTAATTTCGATAGTCATTCGATAGATTTGATTAATTTTTCCGTCCAAATTGATCAGTAACGAGCCGGCCAACGTTGCAAAACAAGAATGTAGCGACTGTTTGCCTAAAGAGAAAGCCAAAGTTAAGCAAAATGTGCAAGGCCAGACGACGACAAGAGCCACTGCCAAACCATAAGTGCAATGGATCAATTAGACAGAGATAGCCCATTTTTCTTCATGTCTCTCTCTCTCTCTCTCTCACTTACTCTCTCTCAGTCTCTATTTGCAAAAATGTCGGTCGGTCGGTCGTTGGCACTGTCTGGCGGCGTGGCGGCGGCGGAACAGAGCTTCAAGCCGAGCTTGTTGATTACATGGAATGCCGTCTCGCCGGATTTAATGACTCTCTGTTGTTGTTTGTGTTGTATTATAACGGTAAAAAAAAAGCAAGCAAAAAGCAAAGTAACTACTAACAAACATGATCTATGACAAGAAATCTCATGTGTGTTAGTATACAGATATAGTATGTGTTAGTTCCGTTTCAAGACCATAAATCATGCAAAAAGTATGGAGAAATGCTTTGCTTTGTCATCTTCAATGAAGATTTCTCATTTTTTCGATTTGGTATTGTCATTTTTAATAACCTATAAACAGTAATTACTGATATTGACGTCGACCAGTTAGAAAAACGTCAGAGCAATTCGATAAAAGAATGTAAATTGGTTCTGTTGTAGGCGCATAATACATGGAGTCTATTAAATGAAAGTAAGTTTAAAGTTTCAGTCTATCTTTTATCTCCCTAGAGGCTATTTCAAAGTCTGATTTTTGGACAAAGATATGGCTGCTGCGCAATTACACAGATTCTTGTACTCTCTCTCAGCTGATGAAGCCGAAAACAAGGTTAAACCCGGCATACGAAGCTTTCTTCATTTGCGTTGTTGTAAGCTAAGCTTAAAGTTTGACAGTCATTGTAACTAGTGTGTGTGTAAAAGGCTCTTGACGCTGCTGCTGCTAATGCTTATACATAGTTGTTGTTGCCATCTGGGTTAATTAAAACAGCTGTGTGTGTTGTTTACTCGAGACAAATTGATATGTATAAAAATAAATACACGATACCGTTGCGTCGTCGTTGCCTTGTGTTTGCCTCGTTTATTTTTATAGACTGAAATTCGATCAGCTGATCTCACATGTTGACTGAGGTCTAGCGCTGTCTCGTTCATTCGTTCTCCGTCACTCCTTCCTCTCCACACACTCAAGCGCTCTCACTCTCTCCTATCTCCATTGTTGTTGTCGTTGTTGTTGTATGCGTGAGCTTTGAGGGTCAGCTTCTATTCAAATTCAAATAGGTCTTTGCGTGCTGCGGCAGCGGCGGTGCTGCAGCTAACGAAGACTTCTCTTTGTATGTATGTATACATACCATATGTATGTATGTATGTATGTATGTTAATTAAATGCTTTCATTGACCATGAAGCTCGTTTTTTTTTCATTTTTGCTTTCTTTCTACGTAGCCGGCATATGGCGTGGCTTTGAGCCATTCAAAAAAGGTTTTATTGACCTTTTACACGGTGGACTTTTTTTTATGGAATGAAAATGCAAGTGCTGCTGCAAACACCATTCTAGTTGTTTGTTAATTTTAATCAAATTCTTTTAGCGAGGCGCACACGTGTTTCGAGTTTAATTAGGTTAAGCATTTACGCAAATACATACATACATACATACACACATATGTACATATGTATCACAGAAATATACAAAAATATAGCTGCCGTCTGACTGTTGTATCCATAGTATGAAGCAAAAGTTTTACAGCTGTTTTTTCTCTTCATCGCATGATGACGGCATTTTTTTTACAATGATTAAAAATAGCAAAGAAATTGTACGTTGTGTGTGTTTGTGTGTATTATAGTGCATTAGATTTGCTAAATTTATAAATGTAGTTTGAGAAATACATACATACATACATATGTATGTAAACGCTATGATGTTGTCACCCAGGTCGCGTCTACAGAGAGAGAGATAGAGCAAGATAATCTATGAGTTCTCCTACCCAGGCAAGTAAGCTCTCTTTTTCCTCTTGTGTTGTTGGGGAAAAACACATGTTTGGCGCCCGCAGAAGCCAGCTGAGTGCAAAAGAGCGAGTTCGAATGAACTAAACATATGTACATATGTACATACATACACACACATTACGTATGACAGAGATAAGAGAAAAAGGGAACTACGGGTGGGGAGGGAGAGAGCATGATATTGGCATGTGGAATGTGGGTGTGGGTGTGAGCCAATGCCGGCAGCTGTTTTTTTTTTGTGTTGTACTCTACTCCCTCCTCTTTCTACTGCTACTTTGATGCTGCTGCTGTTGCAATAATTTTCGCTTCTCGAATTCCGTTATGAGCAAGCTGCGAATTCTTTTTTAATTTTTTTTTATTTAGCTAATTTTAAATGTGCCTCGTGCCGGCGCCTTTATTGAGAATTGCTAATGAGTAACTTGGCGTTAAAAATTAATGTCAGCTGAGTTTTCGGTTTCTTTATTTTGCGCTATCTTCTCGTTTCTCAAGAAGAGCAAACTTCCCACCTGTCGTTGTCCTCATCTACCTGTGCGAATAGAGATAAGCAACGAATTTGCCTTTATTGTTTGCCGACAGTTCAGCAAAAATCCCAAAAAAAAAAAAAACAAAACAAAAACCTAGAATGTGCGTCGCAATAAACACGTAAAAAACGTACATAAAAAGATGATGACTTTTTTGGATTTCAATCTTTTACAGTTAGTTGTGGTAAAATGAACCGTTAATTCTCATGGTCTCCTTAAACTTGAAAAGGACCTAAACTCAAGTTATGAAATATCCCGTATACAGTCTCCAAAGCATTTCTGAACCTTAATATACAAGATTTTTGGAATATTATTACATGAACTATTTTAGGGGGGGTCCCCGTTTTCGTATATGAACCAACCACCCTATCAACCAACATTTACTTTTCATTTATGTAAATAGGCCAGAGAGTTTCAAAGAGGCGGCAGCAACATCGACTGAATGGGAGAGAGCATTGCTCAAAATAGATTAAAACGGAAGGAAGTTTCTCGTCTTCTTCTACCACCACCTCCTATCAGCGAAATGTTGTAATAACTAAAAACAACAAAGTTGTAAAAATAAATTGATTTTTTTTTTCGTTTTCATTTTTACTACGCATGGAGGAGAGAGACATGCGTGTACGCACGTAGACCCTACAGGGCAGAGGCAGTGGCAGCGGCAGCCAGTTTTATGCATCTTTGGTGGTTGCGCTGTTGTCGTGTTTGTAAATTTGGGTGGCCCACCCCACATAACGACCCCCAGGCCCAAACATAGACGCGCCCACTTACACTAGACAGAAACAAAAACCGAAAAACGAACGAACGAGCTGCCAGCTCAGCTGATGACGAATCACCGTAACAGCATCATGGCAGCGCAGCCCTCATTGCTCTCATTGCTACACAGTATTGCTATTTTTATGCATTTTTATTCAATCAAAACGAAAAAAAGGAAGAAAACGAAAAAAGAAAAACGTTTTAGTGTAGTTGGAGGCGTAGGTGTGATGAAGGCTTCACTGTCGTCGCCGCCGTCGTCTGACGCGCCATTTATAGAAGTCAGCTGCGAGCGGAAGAGAGAAAGCAAAATTCCAACTGGAAAGCTTAGGAGAACACATGTTGGCCAGAGTGAGAGAGAAAAAGCTGAGCTAAAAAGCTTGCTATGCCCACATGTTTTTCGCTTGCCGCCGCCGCTACTGGCCGTTTCCGTTCCGTTTCGTATCACAACGAGGCGCAACGGAATGACATGGGAAACGAAACGAAGTCAAGACCTGCACATGTGTGTGTCGGAGAATGAAAGAGAGATAGAGAGCCGCTGCTGCCGATGCCGCTGCCGCTCTCTCTAGCAACATTTGTGACGCTGCGGCTGAGACTCGCCGGCGAATATTGAAAAACTTTTCGTATTGGAACTGTTGCTGGCTCTGAGGTCTCTGCTTGTAGTTGGTTGGTTTGGTGGTGTTTTGAGCAGCAACAGCAACGGCAGCGGTGGTGTTGGAAAAAAGTACAGTCACCACAAAACGACAAGGCGCGGGGCAGTTGCTGCTGCTGCCTGCCTTTGCCTTTTGCTTTGCTTTGCTTTGCTTTTGCCTGCCTCGTACGCGTTGGCTGGCTATGTTTTTGTGGTGGGATTCGGAATCGGTTTCTTGTTGGAACGAACCAAATGTGTTTCGTTTGATCGCCTTGTTTATGCTTTTGATTTTGCCTTTGTTTACACTCACACCAATGCAACATTCCACTTTTTTTTTTCTTATTTGGTCTAATGGCCCAGCGGTGTTTTTTCTGTGTTTGCCGGCATTTTTTCCCCCAACTTCTGGCTCTGCTGTGTGCCTCTGCGCTTCGTCGTCAGACAGTCGACATTTTCTTATTAGATAAACCCAGCCCAAGGCCTCCTCCTCCTCCCCCTCTCCCGTTCACAAGACTATACTTACTTGCCGGTTAAATGGGATGGGGGTGGGTAGCATATGATTTTAGTTCGCGTTCTATACTTAGAATTCCATATGATTTTTGTTGGAACAATGTTTTGTGAGTGTAAGTCAATTTTTGACGTTAATTTTAAGTGCTGCTACTTGAAACCGAAAACAACGTGGTAAAACAGAGTTTTCCCACTAAAATTCTGGTTTTTAAAATTGCTCCTCGATAATCGATTGAACCAATTGAAATGTTAATAAATTGATAATCAAATTTTTGGCGCTTGGGCGTTTTCCAATGCACACACACACACATTTCCAATGTCGAGACACCGCCCCAAACAGAACTACACTACAAAAAGTCAATGAACGACCTTTAATAGATGCAGCAAAAACAAAACACTTTAAGTGTTATTATTTTTGTTTTGTATCAAATCAAATGCAATAAAATAAGAACACGATAAAGTGTTGTTGTTGTCTCTTTGCCTTTTGATTTGTATCACTAAGAACCTGAGAAAACTGTACACAAACCGATTTAGTTAACCCCGCTCCCCGCCCCATTCCAACCCACCCCATCGCACTGAGTAATAACAACAGCAGCAGCCCCCAGACAGCTGTGTCCATTGAGAGAGAGAGAGCCAGCAGCTGTGCTTTTTGCCGGCGTCTGACGTTTTGAGTACGACGTAGTTGTGACCTCCGACAACAAGCAAAAGCCAAAAGTGTGAAAGAGATGGAGCCAAAAACAAGTTTTATGACTGCAGAAATAAGATTTATTGTTTTTTAATAATCAAAGGCATTAAAGAATTTATGTATTTTCGCCATAACAACAACATTCCTTCCAATGTAACCTTTCACCGTTATATTCGACCACCCACGCGCTAGTTTCTCATGTCTATGTATGTACATATACTACATACATCCATACATACATATGTATGTATCTGTGTGTATTTGAAAGCAGCAGCAAGTAAAATTCACTAAGATTCAATCGCACTAAGCAGAGCAACGAAGCAGCGCGCGCGCATTTTGAAGGACACAAGTTCCTTCACCTTTTTACTACTACACTATTTACTATACACAACAACAACAACGCAAATGCAAAATTCAAAGCAAACATGAGGGCAAAGTTAGTCGTCTCGTCTTATGCTCGCTTGTAATTATGCTCTGCAAGACAGACAGACCGACAAGGACAGAATGGAATGGTAGGGAAGGCGGAGTGGAAACTATGGTCCATATACATACATAGTAGTATTATGGGGAGTGGACTGGATTGACATGCTCTTTGGTCTTCTTGTGAATGGATTGCCATTGTTTTTTGTTCTTGGTCTTGGCTTTTTTTTTTCTTTCTTTTTAGTATTCTTACGATTAAGATATTTACTTGGAATGGCCAGTTAATGCGGGGATAAACCTAATTATTAATTTTAATTGCTAAAATCCTTGATAAGAAATGTGCGTTCTTTTATTAATCGCGTCTAGAGTATATCCCTATATACTAGAGCTGTGTATGAGTAACGTTTTTGAGTACATGAACGTCTTGTGTCATTGCATAAAAGATCGATTGAGATTACTTATGATCAAAAACATACCAGTTTGTAGGCTGAAAAAGGCGCACACGCAACGATCAGGTATTTGTGCGTCTCTCCACCCACAAGCTAACATATTCTCAGTTGCGATCCGCTTGTGCGTCACTTTTCCTCTTAAAAACGTGAATTATTAAAAAGATATGCACCCATTCCAATAAATATGAAAACATATTTTAATTGATTGCATCTATTCTCTTGTACTTTTATTACAGGCTGCCATCCTGCAACAGACTTTTCAATACATTGTCGAATTGGAGAATCAAAAGACGCAACTACTCACACAGAATAGTGAGTTGAAGCGTCAGGTGGGAGAACATGAAGCTGGAGGTGGCAATGGCGGAAACTCCTCTGATCCTAACTACAACAATGAGGCAGCGGCAAATGGAGGCAACAGCTCAGTGGTGGCCATTAAGAAGCGCAAACTCACCGATAATGTGATCAACATACAAACGATCAGCGATAGTTCCGATGAGGGTTTGGGCTCAATGTCCCCCGAACCAATGACACTTTTGAGTGGTCAGACAGCAGCAGCTGCAGCGGCGGCCACCAAATTGAATAACGCCAGCATAATAGCTGCCAAAGAATTGCTAGAGATGAAGAAACAGCTGGAGAAAGAGCGTAGTTTACGTCGCCTGCTCGAAGATGAATTGCAAATGATCAAAAGGCAACTGTATAGTGTGGCCACAGCACCACCCGGCACCGCCGGCACAGTTGCCGTCGCCGGTGGCTCGACCAGTCATCATCACATTCCCCGTGAAGTTATCGAACATACTGATAATTTTGTACGCAGCGACGAACTGGAGGAATTGGCTGGACCCGGCACCGTGTCCTATGTGGAAATCGACGAAATGACTGGACAACAGCAGGTGGTTGTCTGTTCCAGCATTGAGGAATTGGAGGCGGAAGATGCAACAACCGAAATCATTACCGAAGAGCATCATCATCCGCATCTTTCACATCATCATCATCACCAAGTGCACGAGGAGGTTATATTATCATCGAATAGTTCAACAGAATCGGAGAACGAGGTTAATGTGAATGCCATTGCCAAAGCCTATGCCGAGGGTAGCACACCCAATGTGGCCATGTTGCAACCGATTTTACAGGCAGCCATCAAGGCTACACCCAAAGTGGAGGTGGAACGCATCAATGAGAAATTGGTTAAAGTCAAGGCAGAGAAATTGGATCATCAGCCGGCAGTAGTCGGTTTCACACGCTCCCGACAGAATCTGGAGACCATAGTTGAGGCCATCCGCCATCTAGAGGGTGATCATCTCTTTTCCGATGGTGGCGGCGGCGGCGGCGGTGAGAAGCAGTATCAAGGACAGCAACAACAAGTGCACCTCCAGCCACAGCAGCAACAACAACAGCATCATCTCCAGCAGCAACATCATGTGGTGACCACCAGTCATCATCTGGCAACACGCCATCGCCTGGCCCAAGATGCTCCCCTAGCTTTAACCACCAGCAGCAGCACCACCACAACAACATCAAGTGGTGCCATTATTGGAAGTGTGGGTGTCAATGTCAATGTCGGTGGAACAGTTGTTAAGCAACAACATCATGCCGCCTTGGCTGAACTGCGTCCTTTCCTACAGCTTAAGGGCAATAAGCAGGTTATTATAACAGCAAAATCTGCCAAATCAGATGGTATTGCAGTTGGTGGACCAGTCACACCCACTGCCATATTTAAAGTTCAAACGGCATCAGCGGCGGCAGCAGCGTCCTCGTCGAGCATCAACAGCAGCAACAATCAGCAGCAACAACATCAACAATTGACCATCACAACAGCCCTGAAACAATGTCGCCCGGGTGTCATAGTGGCCAAGCAATTGAATTCATCCTGATTGCCATTGCCCCACCAACACCATCAGCAGCAGCACCAGCACCATATACAGAAAAAGTCGAGTATTAAAGGCTCATCGGCATCAACAGCAACTGCAACAACTATGGATAAAACTAATTTAACTAAGCAACAATTTGCCCGACAGCAGCAGCAACCGTTTAACAGTGTGCAACGTCTTAATAGCAGAAATGTTAGACCTCTACTGTTAACTAGGCAAAAAACTGTAAATTAGTCAAAGAAAAAAAAAACAAAAAACAAAAAAGGAGAAAGCAACTGCTAAACAAAGAAAGAAGAAGAGCTCTCGAGATGGAGTAAAATTTAAATCAAATGGACATTTTTTATATATGTTTTATGCTTTTGTTATAAAAAAAAAACATACAGTACAAAAAAAAAAAAAAAAAAAAAACAAACAAAAAACAAAACAAAGTAAATGAAAACAAACATTAAAATAGACAAAAAACCGAAAACAACAAAAAACAAAAAAAAAAAACCGTATATCCTTCTTCTTCTCCTTCTTTTCTCCATTAGATTTTTGTTCTATTTTTTTCTGCAAGTTATTTTGGTATTTTTTTTTGATTCCTTGAACTCTATAAAAACCATCGCATTAATTTTTATTCATTTTTTTTTAAATATAAATTATTTATACATACATACATATAAATAATATTAAATATATATATAAACATAAATATATATATAATAAACATACATATATAAACCTTACTTTTTTCAAATAAAAAAAAATTTTTTGAGTTTAGTTGTTGATATATTTGTGTAAAAAAAACCAGAAAAAAAAAAAAAAAAAAAGAAATAAGAAAACTGAAAATCGTTTATTATATAAACTATAATATAAATATATATATAAATTATATATAAAATTATGCAAAAAAAAACTTTAAATATATATATATATATAAATATATACGACATTAAGCAACGCAACATTACATAAAATTATTACTTACTACTAAAAAGAAACAAAACAAAATAAACAAGAAAACCAACAAATAACATACAAAAATTTATAAAAAAAATTATATATATAAATATTATATATAAACTACTTATATAATAAATATTTGGCATACCCCATACCCCCAAGCACACCTCCAACACACACACACATACATACATATGTAATATGCTTTAGTTTTTAAGTTTACACACACCCACAGACCCACCCACACACATCCATACGTACATGTAGTGGAATAATATTAACCAGAAGCCTAACCTCTCACCACAGGACTAGTCAGCTGATAATGCTGAAAAAGTAGAAGAACTTATCTTTCTCGATTTCGATGCTCTTTCTGTTCTTGGGCCCTAAAGCCGCTTGCAGGCTGCGCCTTGCCCACGGTTTGCAAATAAATTCGAGGTCCACCAAAAAAAAAAAAAACACCAAGTGTTTTGTGTGCGACCAAGAATCTTCTCTGCATCCACGGCATTTGGCGCATCCTTTGATCGGGCTTTGGGCCTGATCTGATTACTGCTATATTCCCCCATCCATTCAGGAGAGAGACTATGAGAATGATGATAAACAAAAACACAAAATGAGCGAAATCGAGAGAGCCAAGTCCTTAATTTGTCTAAATGAGTGTGAGTGTGTGTGTGTGCGTGTGTCTCTGTGTTTGTGCGAGTGTGTGTATTGGTATGTATTTTGTTTGTTTAAAAGTAACAAAATATTAAATAAATAAAACAAGAAAATATTTCTACATTTAAGTAATATAATAATAATGCAGGCCGTTTATAGTTAAAAAAAAAACAAATCACATATATAAGCCAGATTCATCCAATATACATACATACAAGAACAACAAATTACTACTACATACATTCATGCTCTATTACAAAAAAGAAAAAAAAAAAAAAAAAAAAAAAAAAATTTAAAAAACAAAAAATTACGAAAACAAAATTATGTCAAATAAATGGTTTTTCCTTTTTCCCTCAACGAACATTTGATGATCTCATCTATTTCTCTTTTGGTTTCTGTGGGTTTTTTTTTAGATTCACGAGTTTTTTTATTGGATTGTTAAATTTGTTTGAATTCTATTATCTAGAACTGAATTTGATGGTAAATGATTAATTTACAAGAATTGCTCGAATAATTGAACAGTGATCTTTGGGCAGTTTCTCTACGGGAACAAAATTCAATCCGAAATTGATAAGCTCGTATAACTTTACATGATCATTGTGCTCCAGAAAGACATAAAATATGTGGATTAGATGCTTGCAAATTAGAGCTTGTTTGTTTTAATGGAATTCAATTTTAGCTTCTAAAATATTCCAACTTCTGGACTGTTTTTCTGATGTAAATACAATCTTTTTTTGAATTCGATTTAATAAAAGCTACAAAGCAAAACAAATTTTATCTTATATATATAAAAATGAAAGCCGTTTTCCTTGGTCACGGCATCACGCGGGAATGTCTGGACTGATTTCACTAATTCTTTTTTTTTAATATTCGTCGAAGCTCAAGGATGGTTTTTACGTCGAAAAAATACCAAATAATTGCCTGAAAAACCTTAAAAACAGTCCTTTTCCATACAAACGTCATAAATTTTGTGTTTCATACTTTTAGGTTTCAATCAATTTTCTCGAGGCCATAACTCCGTAGGACATTGACCGATTTCGCCAGGACATGCTTTTCTGGGTTCTCCAGAAGCAGGACTATCGATCTGCATTCAAGGATTTTCATTATCCTTCCAAAAATTATACTGAAATTTTTGTAAGGGGGTAGGTGGACAATATGGCCAAAAAATCACAAAAAAAGCACAAATGTCCTTATAACTCAGTCATTTCAAGGCCTATCCGGATGTCCTTTGGCCAGATTGAAGTTCTTGGTGAGCTGCGTAGACTGACACTATAATATCCTTGAAAGTCCTTCAGGAAGCCGAAAAGCCGAAAGAAAAAAGGACTTTTTTGCTAAATCAATATCTCGCGAGTCTTTTAAAGGATAGTGACGAAAATAGTGTCAATCGATTCGTTTCATTAAGGACTATCATCTGTGTGAAGGACATTCCGATAGTCTTGCCAGGGGCTAGGGATTAGGGATTTTTCGATTTTTTTCATTTTTTTGGCCGCCCGGTACATTCTGGGTCTTAGATCAAGAATATATATACTTTATAGGGTCGGAAAAGATTCCTTCTGCCTGTTACATACATTTTGGCGACTTTAATATACCATTTCATCCTATGGATGCATGGTAAAAAAATAAGAAAAATATTGGCACCTTTGTCAATACACATGGGAGGCCACAGCGAAACGTGACAGGGTACAGCTAACATATAATCAACTTTTTCATAATCGCTCTTTGCTATTTGCTATTTGCTTTCAATACGCTTCAACATTACTTATACTTATTTTTTGTCCTTAAACAGACGAAATCTCTATTATATTACTGTTCCGTGGTCACATGAGAATTTAACAGAGGCCACAGCGAAACGTGGCAGGGTACAGGTAGTTATTTATAAATATTTTTACTGCGTTTTATTGACATTTATACTATACTAGATAAACTAACATTTAAAGTCAACTTAACTCTAATTATATATATTTGAAAACCGATTTATAATTGCTCATCCTCAATTTGAATATCTGTGGTATAGACATATAGATCACGACGACGGGCAAACAAAAGTTCTTGACGCTTGGGATGGGTGGCCAGAGAGTGGACGACGCCACCATTGTCACCTAAAAAGCAGAGTAGGATAACAATAATTATAAAATTTGAGCTAAAATTCGCAAAATGTTTACTTATGCGTAGGCGCTGCAGTATGTTGGCCTCAAGCAGGTCCCAAATGAATACCAATCCCTCACTTGATCCGGCAACAATGTGCGCATCATTGGCCAAAATACCGCATTCAATATGATAGTCATCCGCCTTGTGTCCTTTATACTCTGAAAGAAGTCCACCAGTCTCACAGTCCAATAGTCGAACGACACTATCCTGGCAACCAGCTACCAAGCATTGCTCATCTTTAGTCTGGGCAAGATAAGTGATGGGTTCGCCCAGTTTATCGCAGGTTAATTCGCCCATGCGTATGTCATATGACCTAACACAGCCGTCCAAGGAAGCAGTATAGATCTTGTCCTGATTGGTTAGGACCGTAGTAATGCAATCTTTAGCTTCTTTCATGACTTGAACAGGATCTAGACGACGGGTGCGGATGTCCCAGCACATTACTGCATTATCACGACCACCGGAAATGGCTATGGAAGAGTCCTCATTGAAGCAAACACAACGTACACCACCGGCATGGCTGCGCAAACGACGAACAGGAGAGCCTACAGTGCGACATGATGGAGCAGATTCAATAAGATTGATTTAGAAGTACAATTAAACTATAATCTACTCACCTGTGGATACATCCCAGTATATGATACTCTTGTCCAGACTGGCTGAGATTATATAGCTGCTATCGCAGCTGCCTGCCGCATCCGTCACTTCATCGGCATGTCCTCCGTAGGTTTTCAACAATAAGCCAGACTGAGGATTCCATAACTTAATCTTCTTGTCAGAGCCGCAGCTCAGGACATAGGATCCATCGATATTATAGCGAACTGCTCGCACAGCACCCTGTTTGCAGTCTATGGTAGTCTGACATTGAAATTCAGCAAATGTCGGCATTTAAAAAATATAGGAAATTAATTTCCATTTGTTTATCTAATTAGAGATGAGACACATGTGGAACATCTGTGAAGATGTGACCGTAGGCCAACTAGTTCTTGCAACTAGTTTCATTCCAACCTATTTTGAAAAGTTTGAAATTTACGACCATAAGAAACAAATATATATTATCATCCTTTAAGATTATTTAAAAAATCGATAATCACTATTATACTGTGAGTAATATTGTTTCACTCAAAAATAATTATTTTCAAAAACAATCAAAAATGTGACTAGATAAAAATACAAAATAAAACAAATTGTATTATTTAAAAATATTTGTTCTGCGTTTTATTGACATTTGTTATGGTCTTTTTTCTACTTTTCTAAAGAGAATGTCAAGCGTGTAACACAGATATATTGGAAATTTCCCTTTTGAGTTTTACTTTGTTCTAACAATAAACCACTAATAAAGGAATTTAAGAAAAAGGGTGTAATCTTTTACAAATTATAATTATAGTGTCTACAAGATTCAAAGGTAAAAACCTTTTTTATTTTATTAAACTTTATTCTTATCTGAAAAAAGACATATTTGGAAAAATAAAAACAGAGGTTTTTTATGAGAATTATTACAAGTATATATTTTTGGTCCCTGGAGAATAGAATAACATTTTCAGATGTTTTGGTTTGAAGAAATGTGTTGAGAGACCTGAATCATGAGCTCACAGAAGATTTACTTGAAATGTTTAAACAATTTTTGCGCTTAATTTAAAATTTCATCAAACTGGAAAATTTCCCGCCCAATAGGAACCAGTTCTCTTATTTTCATCTGCCGATATACTAGCTATCGAAACTTTTCCCCAAAAAAAAAATGTAAACACGACGCAATTTTCTCTGAATTTGCGCTTCAAAAAATTTTCCCCAAAAAGAGCTGACGAAAGTTGAAATGAAACATAATTGTGTTGAATGGTGAAATAATTTAAGTTGACAGCAAAGTGGTGTTTAAAGAAAAACACATTAAAATTCAACAGTTGAACAAATTGTAATAGCTAAGAGAGGGTGGCGGGTGGAAGGGAAAATACAGCAAAAATTGAGAAGTTCACCTGCGCTAATGGGCAGGCAGCTGATGACGTTGGCAGGTCGAAAACGAAGGACAGCTAAAGGATAACCAGCACCAAGAACAACAACCACAACGACAACTGCACGAAAAAAATTAACGAAGTGCAATTGAACGACAACTTAAAACGCATACACACACACACAATAAAGTTTTACAAAGCAGAAAAATCCTTCTCCAAAAAAAAAAAAAAATAACGAAAAAAGAAGAAGATAAAGTGCACACAAGGTGGAAAAAAAAGTGGTTTGTCAACTTGTTGGAATGGCAAGAACATTGCAGCAGTCGCAGCAGCAGCAGCAGCAAGCACATCCCGACGATTCCCTCGCAAAGTCACAAAAAAAGTCAGTCTAAATGCAGCAACGCCCGCGGCTAGAGGAGTATAAGCTGCTGCAACACAGCAAAAGGAATTAAGGAATCTCTACGCCAGCCAGAAGCACCTCCACCCACATCTGCGTCGCGAAAAAAGTGCTAGCCACATCGGCTGGTCAGCATCATGTCATCCACCGTCACGCGCAGTGACACTCGCGCCAGTCCCATGGCTTTGAATTGTGGCCTAATAGATGCCAGTTTATTTCCATTGAAATCCACATCGGATGTTGTCAATCTGTTCCGACGCTCTTTAACCGAAACCTCAAATTCGGGCATTGAGCCCGATTTGACATTATTATCCATTATTGTTGGTTACATCGAGTTATCCTTGACAACGGGAGAGGCTGCTGCCCAGGCATCCGCAGCAGCAGCAGCAGCGGCATCGGCAGCAGCTGACCCCTGTCTGGCGAATTCAACTGGAGCGACAGGTGCGTAGTTACCGTTTAAGCACCGTTATGTTTTGATCACTTTTGGGTCATTTTCGGTTATTTTTAAGGGTTGAGCGCGAGCCTTCTATACATATGACCATTACAGTTAAAACCCGATAATTAAAATAATAAACGTTCTTTCGAATTGGAATTAATATTTGTCAATAGAAAAAATATTTTGCCAAAATTTAGACATCAACTTTTTACATCAAACTTCATTCGATGTATGCTTATTTTATTAAAAATTTTATTCTGAAAACCTTTTGGTTGGTAACTCTCCCCCGGTTCGCCCCTCTGGATCCGCCACTGGGTACGGGTCGGGACAGATAGAGATTGCCATTATCCTAAATTGGAAAAATGGAGGAGAAATATTGCGAGATATTATCTCACAATGTTTATGATGCATGTTATGATTAATATATTTAAGTTGAAGTTATCTTCTTGTAAGTTCAAGAATTAAAAAGGAATTAGGGAGTAGATAAGACTAAATTTAATATACATATAACTATTTAAACCTTTTCTTAATTTATAACTTATCTCTTCCTTTTTGTGTTGACAGCCTCCTCCAACCATGATGTCATAATGGGAAATAGTGTGCCATTTCCTGTGGTCACCCACGAACTGATCGCTGGTCTCTATAAGAAATTTCAGACCATACTCTCAGTGGTGGACAAACCCAAGCCGCATCGGCAGGCCTCGCGAGAAATTATTAAGAAAGTCTCGGATGTCATATGGAACTCTTTAATACGCAGCAGCTATAAGGATCGTGCTCATTTGCAGAACCTCTATAGTTATCTGTCTGGGAACAAATTAGATTGTTTCGGTGTCGCCCTAGCCGTGGTGGCTGGTTGTCAGCTTTTGGGCTATAAGGACGTACGATTGGCCATATCGGAGGATCATGCTTGGGTGGTATTTGGTCAGAAGCAACGTTTGGAGACCATCGAAGTGACTTGGCATGGCAAGGGCAGCGAGGACAAGCGCGGCCAGGATATAAATGCGGGCATTGACTCGGGCTCCTGGTTATATCTTGGTGGTTTGGCCGTGGTATGCGAAAGGGGCATGGAGGTGGCTGCGATTTGTGCTGCCCTCAACATATCCCTGACGGCTAATAGCGACTGTGTTGAGGTCGCAGAATTGCAACAACAATTACTCTGGATGCTCTACGATCTTGGACATTTGAAACGTTATCCTATGGCTCTGGGTACTCTGGGCGAATTGGAGGAAATCAATCCAACCCATCGCACGATCAGCTGTGAGCAATTGTATCGTGAGGCCATCGAATCATCGCGTCTTTATTATCGCAATCATCATGTCTATCCGTATACGTATCAGGGCAATTACTACAATCGTTTGCTCAAATATCGCGATGCATTCGCCGCCTGGGCCAATGCTGCGGATGTCATACGTCTCTACACTTACCAGTGTCGCGATGATGAAGAGATCTACAAGGAGCTTCTCGATATTGCCAATGAACTAATACCATTTGTAATGAAGTCAGAGAGTTCCGGGCATTCGGCACGCAGTATTCTTCGAGACGCTGAAGTGTTTGCCAACCTATTACGTTTCTATGATGGCATCTGTCAATGGGAGGAGGACAGTTTAACTCCAATTCTGCATATAGGCTGGGCTAAGCCATTGGTCAATAATATTACCAAATTTGATTATGATGTTAGATCGCAGGTGATGATTAAACTTCCTGAGGATTTGGAGGCGGAGCAGCAACAAGCAGCTGCAGCAGCAGCGGCGGCGGCAGCTAAACAAGAGGAGGCGGCCAAGGAGGAGGCCAAAAAGGAGGCTGCTCTTCTACAATTGGAGGGCAATAATAATATTAACATTAATTCAATGGTCAAAAAGGATGAGGTAAGTTTTTAACCATTTCAATTTAAACTTGAACTGTTTCTACAAATTAAAAGTGAAAAATTCGAAAACTTTTAAAAACAATTGCCGTCAAATGGTCGGCGTTTAATGAAGTTATCAAACAAAATAAGTTTTGGAACATGAATGTATATTTGAATTCCTTTCTCCCTACCTAAGTGTATTATGTGTACAATTTGCGCTGCGTCTCAACCAAAGTTGCTTAAGCAAAAGTTACTATACCTGCATAAATAAAAAGATTAGAAATTATTTTATTTTGCATAATGAAAGAGACAATCGTTACTTGGATTAATCACTTTACTAATTTACCCCTTTTTATCCATATAGAAATCGAAACCTTCTGAGCAATTGCCCACAACATTAGCTGATCTAACTGCTGCTTGTGGTGAGAAGATTTTGAATCCGGATTTTCTACTCCAAGGCGGAAATCAACCATTTGCCGAGCAGAAGCAACAAAGTAGCAGCGCTAACAATGAGCCAACCGAAGCTAATAACAACAATAGCAATCACAATAATAGCGAAAAGGAGGCTAAGACCAGCAGCACAACAGCAACAACAACAATAATAACAACAACTACAAGTACAACAAGCAATGGAGGCAGCAGCAGCTGCAGCAATCCAAATGCAACAATTGAGACTCCACAGGAACCTAAAGAAGCTAAGCTGGAGGAGAAGCAGTTAGATGTTAAAGCAACTCCAACTCCAACCGATGACTATGAGGAATATGTACAAATTATGCTCAAACGTCCAGTAATCACATTATATAGTCAGAAGATGAAGGGACTTAAGGATTTGCTGCTGGCCGAGAAGCTCAATACCCATGCCATATCCTTGCAGGTGACCGCCCAATCGGTTGCCTCACGTAAAGTGCGAGGAGTGGCCGAGAAACAGACAGCAACTATTTCAGCCACAATAACGGCTATAACTAGCGGCACAGAAAGTGGTGGTGGAGGCTCGGGTGGAGGCTTACAGTCTGGAGTGGGTGGAGCAGCTAGTTCTATGTCAGCAGCTGGGGCAGGAGGTACTGCAGCAGGTGCCGATTCAATAGCCGCCTCGCGTCCCAAACGAACGCGTCGCGAGTAAGACCTAAATAGTGACGAGTATACAAGATCGAGTAACGGGAGGAATACAACATATATATGTATACATATATTCAATCCTTTTTATTATATATATATATATATATATGTATTGTATGCATTCATATTTTTGTCAATGTTTAATGTGTATTTATGTAGTTTGTAAGACAAAAGCGCGAAATTTAATCCGTTAGAGAACGCTTAGCGTTTTAAAAAAAATACAAAATGAATATGAACGAACAAGCACACACACACAACAAAAACACAATACGAAAACAAACACACGGCATGTGGAGGATCGATCCATCAGCTATATACTGAGTATTTATAAAATTTTATATTTAGCTGTTACAACTTGTTTAATTTTTGTTCTCCCACAACTACGTTTAAATATTTATTGTATTTTTTTCTTTTTGCTATTAATGAGAATGAAGCCTTAAACGGAAACGAAATGGGACTGTACTTTTCATTACTTTTGTAATTGTGCCTAAAAACCTTCAACTTGTTGTAATAACTGCAGTTGCGATAATTTCTGTTAAATGTAATTTATGTAATTATATGGAAAGCATTCAATTACTTAAATAATTACAAGTACACGGTAATTGTGCCTAAAATCTTCAATTTGTTAAATTAAGTGCAGTCCATAAGTTCAAGTACTTGCTAAAGTTAAATGATTATGTAAGTAGTGTATGCAAAATATTCAATTACTCTAGTAATCACGAATACACTGTAGAGTACTGCAGTCCACTAATTATTCTTCAGCACTAAAATCTTTATTACTTAAGTATTTATTCAAGAAACTATTAACTTTTGCACGCCATATACATGTGTAAATACATGAGTCTTTGTAATGTATTATTTCTTTGAGTAATTGAATTAATTCACTTCACAATCGATAATTAATACTTTGCAATACTGTTTCTATAAATCTCAAAATCGCTCACTTGGCACAAAAAGTTCTTTTCTGTTATAGGGCTTCATTATTTCTCCTATTTTATATATATTATCTATTATACATACCTACCTATATATGTTTCTTTTCATTTGCTTAAGGTTAACTTTATTGGTGCTCTACTTTGAAATCGAGAAACAAAAAGCAAATGTTTTAAACAAAAAAATTAATTATATTGCATTTTATTGAGGCTAAGCTATATATATTATGTAAATCTTTTATATATATTTAAGCAAAACTCTTATTTTAACCTTACTTGTATATACATATATATATATATCTATATACACTTTTTTTGAATCCAATTTTTATTGTTTGAAAAAACAAAACCTGCACAAAGAGCAAAAACATATATAAAAAAAAAAAAAAAAACACTTCCTCTATATTGTGATACAAACAACAAAAAAAAAACTCTTTTTCTAGAAAAAGCTTTCAACCATATTTAACTATTTAATACAACTAATTAACTGGCATATACCTATATACACAGATATGTTATAGAAACCTGGCCAACTCGGTATACAGAAGAAACATATACATACATAAATCAGTATCAGAATATATATCGAGATTAACTTGGGCAAACAATAATCAGATGACAAAAAAAGAGAAATCAATTTGTTTCTTTTCCAAATGAATAATACATAATTTTTTTTTTTTGTTTTTTTTATTTATGCCTGGTGCATCTGTGATGAATAATGTAGAAATCAGAGAGAGATATAAACGATATATATAATATAGAGATGAGCCCAAACCCAACAAACAGAGACACAAGCCAACACACAAACAACAAGAAGCCCCAAAGACAATGAAATTTGGAAACGAGTTTGACATCATCCAAAATTATTTTTTAATTTCTCTTAATATTTTCTTTTATTTCAATTTAAGCTCAAGACAAATTGACTGATGCAAACTTATTTTATTCTGTCGTAGTCTTTGGGGAGGAACAAGAAAAAAAAACACACACGCAAACAAAGTTTAAAACTAATCGAAATGTATGGTGTTTTATTCCTCATAAATAAATACATATATATTAAATATAAAAAATACTTACATATATAGAAAACTAAAAATCAAAAAAATTATGTGGTAGCTGCAACTAAATGTTAAATGTTGAACTACAGTTATTGAAATGTAAAACAAAACAGAGCAGAAATAATAGTATATCTATATACAGACATATATACATATATATATATATATATATATATATATATATATTTTGGCATACAAAATTTTTACAAAAATGGTAATGAAAAAAGTTCGAAAAAGAGGAAGTGATGATGAACAATGTTTTTTTGGGTTTACATTTTGGCAAAGCAATATGCAAAATCAAACACACAAACCATACAATATGAATAAATATTTATGAATGTTAAAAGTACAATTTTTATGCTCTAATTGTTTTTTCTAATAATTTTGTTTGTTTTTGTTTTTAAAAATAGCCAGAAAATTAACATCGTAGTTGAGTAATCCTTTCTGAGAATTGCTCGCCCACACCCGCCCCCCAAAAAACAAATGCTCAATAAACTCAAAGATCGATTTAGCTTGAATGTCACATAGCTATTTAATGTCAAACTGTTATTAAATTGATTCAACAAATGAAATAAAGAATGAAAGTCCAACAAAAAATTCTTTTCATGGGAAAGGAAAAGAAATATAGTATGTACATGATTTATTGAAGTTTTCTGGAAAAAAAATTCAGCTTTACGGAAAAGTGAATGTACTGCCCAGTATAAATTTACCCATGATTCCCTGGATATTTTCTATCTTTCTGATAAAACGATAGAAGTGCTTTAAGTGTTGCACCACAAAGGCAACAAACATACTGGGGCAAGGTTTAAAGTTCTTCAGGAATTTCGTCCGTGAATTCTTGTCAAACTGTTATTAAGTTGATTTAACAAATAAAAAAATTTAAAAATGAACTTAAATTGGATTGTAGAAAAAAAAACAAATGAAAATTTACACAATCAATTGAAATACAATAAAGTGTTTCAAATTGATCCAAATTGGCGCAAATGTTAGCAGAACTCGCAAATGATGCTGTTAATATATTTAAAATTTAGCGTGTAATGTAGTGGGAAATCAAGCTACACGATCTGGCAACTCTGTCTATCGCGCATCTCCAACTCCAAATGACTCGGCATCATTTTTCGGCAGGCATCGAAACAAAATAAAAATTTTTAATACGATAAAATAAAAACAAATAAAAAGAATCATGTCAGCAAACGACAAAGAAAAGGAGAAAGAGAAGGAGGAAACCAACAACAAGAGCGAAGACCTGGGTTTGCTTGAGGAAGATGATGAATTTGAAGAGTTTCCCGCTGAAGGTAAGTAACCATCCGCTTCTTTTATCTGAAATTTGTTGTTTTATTTATAATATCTCGCGATAGATTTTCGAGTGGCCGATGATGAGGAGGAGCTGAACGTGTGGGAGGATAACTGGGATGATGATAATGTCGAAGATGACTTCAGTCAACAGCTAAAAGCCCATTTAGAAAGCAAGAAGATGGAAACATAACCTCCCTAATACCAACAAAATATGTTGTTTCAACAAAAAGTTAGTTTTAATAAAAATTTAAAATACTTCTATTTGTTTTCGAGGATATTCTTGGACTCCCAATATTGACCAAGAACTTGTTTCACCTTCTCCTGCATGAGATCGCCAGTGGCCACTTCCTCTTCAATTTTTACTTGTAAGTTGGCCAGCTTCTCCTCCATATGTTGCACCGAACGCTTTTGATCCTCAATTTCGGAAATCGTTGCGTCAACTTGTTGCAGCCTCTGCATCTCCTGTTTCTCAAGAAGATACTTGCGTCTCTTGTATTCCTCCAAGGTTTGCTGCATTTGCTGTTGAGTTGTGGATAAATTGCCAAGTGACTTTTTATTCTGGTTATCCAGCACATACAACTCCTTTTCCAGACGTTCCTTATGCTTCACATGCTCCTTATGCTCGTCGAGAAGAGCAGGCGGAAGAATCTCCATTAACTCATCCAGCTCTTTACCTACTTGGTCATTATGGGCGATTTCCTCGCGCTGCGTTTGATATACTTGCTTCTGAATTGCAAGTTCCTTTTGGTAGGACTCGATGCTTCTCTCGGTTGCCTCAATTTCTCTGCAAAACAAGCGGCTGATTATGACCATTTTTATATATATAGATGACTCTTCTTACTTTTGAATCTCGTGAACCTGCGATTCCTTGACCACCTTTTGCTCCCAGTGTTTCACTTGCGCCAGCAGATCTTCGTGTCGCTTCTCCTGACGATGCTGGTGCTCTTTCTGGTCTTTGCAAAGTTTCTTCTGGCGTTGCAACTCTTCTTCAGATTTGGGCAATTCAATACGCAGTTTTTCTATATCCCGTTGAGCCTGCTCAATATCGGTTTCCATACTGGCTGCCTTCTCTATGCGTTGCTTCAATATCAAACGTTTTTGTTCGATTTCAGCCATCAGGGATTCCCGCTGCTTAATCTTTTCTTCTACCGGAGCTAAAATATCTTTCTTATAGACCTTGTAGTAGGCCCAGTAATTGAATAGATTGTCTAAGGTACTTCTAGTCTTTTTAGCGGCTGCAGTTAAAGAGAAGAAGACATTAAGATATTTAGCTTTTCCATCCATTTATGATGATTCTTACTTGGTTCAATAATATCCGCATAGGTGTAGGTCTTACTGGGAAAGGTGAACCGGAGTATCTTCTCCACTTGGCGGCACAATTTGGACAGAAATACACGCTTCTCTCTGGATGGGTCGGAGCTCGCACTTTCCACATTGAAGGGCGGTTCGATACGGAAACCAAATCCTTTCAAGTAATGCACAAATACTTTTGTCAGAAACGTCTCCGTGGGATGCTGGAGGTCACTCAGCTGTATATTCAGATCGGGAAATTGTGACACCGCCGAATGAAGGACTTTATCCGTTTCTGAATTTGCTTTGGCCATTATATTTGTTTGCTAAATAAAATAACATATATATTTTTTTAAAAGTGACGCCGACGAAATGAGGTAATACTGCCAGATGTTGAATGGCTAACTTTCTGGTAACGCTAACAAGAATAATCTGTGATTTTTAAATCACAGTTAATAAATTGCTTTCTGATAATATATTAAAAAGCTAAAATCTAATAGTTTTGCTAACGAAAACAATTATACAATATTTAAAAATGTAAGTATTTATGCTTATTCGATATAAAATGCAGTTAAAATATTGTAACAACTTTGTGACTGTAAATAGTTAATAAATGTCATCCCTAGTGCGGTGTTGGCAAACGTCTTGGAAATTCAAAAAGATTCTGTTGCCATGGCGGTGTTTATTATGAGAAAGTTAAGTGAATATTGGAAAAATGGCATCCTCTAGTGCGGTAGAAGATGAACGTCTAACTGATCTCAGTTCAGACCTCAGTGATGAGGGTAAGCCGGCCCAGCATGTAATAAAATAAAAAACCCATTCAAAAATCTGTTTTTGTTTAGAACGAGCTGTTGAGCAGCCGGAAGAACTTCGCGCGGCAACACCGCGTCCTGTATACAGTGACGAGCAACTGCATCAACTGGTGGAGTATATACAACGCATGACTTCACTCTATGCCTTAAATCAAAGAGATTGGCATGAGAAAGCCTTGGATATCATTCGCCGTTGGCTCTTGGAGGTTAATGAGCCCTTGCTGACAATTTCCTATGGACAGGATAAACTTTTGACTGCTACTCTTGGACTTCCATCCAACCATGTAATGGATTTATCTTATTTTCGTCGCGATGAGCCTAATATGATATTCAAGGTTGAGGGATTTCATGATGAGATCAATTTCGGTACCATCCATAGTGATGTAGATGGTTGCCTCTCAAATGTTTTGGAAATTATCTATATGCCCTTTTTCCGCAACTTTTTCGAATGGAATTCCAGCGTGCGTTCGCGTTTCTGTTCGAGTTTAGATCGATTTTTGACCTTTCTCACTGGAGTCCATTATAAAATTGGTGGAATGACTGTTCTTTATGTGCCCTATGTGATGAAGCAATTAATTGGTGAGGGACAGGAGCTTGTAAGGCCAGACAGGCAGTTGGTGAAGAGCCTGGAAGCCATTGCCGTCTATTGGACCACGCAGATTCGCACTTTACTGGGCGATCGTTCGCTTACAGTGCCCCATGACTTGACAACGGTTCAGGATGAATTCGAATTTTGGCAATACCGATGTGAGTAAGAAACACTGTTCAATATATATTGATCTAGAGCTGTGTGGTTTTTCTTTCAAGATGAGGTCCTTCAGGGCATCAATTCGCAACTATCCCATCCCGATGTGAAAAGTATATTCAAGGTTCTACGACAATCGCACTCTGTACACATGCCACAAATCGAGGCACTCGTTGAAACAGCGAATCGGGAGCTATTGCAATCTCTGTCCAATATTAAATATCTGCACTTACTCATCGACGCCTGCGGGAAAATTGATTTGGCTCCCAGTCCCAATGAGTTGCCCAAATTATTGCCTCGTATTATACACTTAATACGCTTCATTTGGCTTAATTCCGAGTATTATAATTCAGATGTACTGATTACTGGGCTCTTTCGCAATCTAAGCAATCAAATTATCAGTTATTGCACGGATAAAACCAAGATTGAGGACATCCTTATGGGTCAGCCGAGATTTGGTTTGAAAATCTGCGATGTTAGCATCGATTGCTGTTTGATCTATAAGAGAATACTTGAAGAAATGTCCAAAGACGTTCAATGGCAATTAGATATGGGTATTATATTCAATCACATCGATGCCTTTGTGGAGCGGTTGAATGATGTCTGTGATATTTGTGAATCAATGATAGTTTTCGGTCGTCTAGATGAGTTCGATGCAATTCCCAAGCCACAATTCGGTGGTAGTCGCGGCGAGGAATTGGCCCAAACAGCCGAAGCAGTGGAACAGAAATTTCTCCTTATACTCAAACAGTTTCAGCACTCAGAAGGCTCCAGTAGCTCTCCATCGATTATATTGAATGTTCATTGTGAAGATTGGTATGATCGAGTGGCAGACTATAGAAGAAGTATCCAACATTTGGAGGAGACCATACAGCGCTTGATTTACAATGTTTTCCAGCGGGTTTGCAATGTGGAAGAAGCATTGGAGGCACTGCAAACGATGATCTATTACTCGTATCGTCATCGGGGTACCTTGAGGAAAACCTATTTACGTCAAGTCAGTTTTGTGTGGCAAATGTTTTCCGATGAAATGGACTCCACGGTGCGTCATCTGGTGGAGCAGAGTCATCACGAGGAGTCCTGGCTCCTATCGAAATATGTGTCGAGAGCACTTAACTATCGGGTCAATCTCGAGCGGCTCAGTTGGTTAAAAGATCGCCTTAGAAACGCCGAATGGTTGCCCGTGGTCAAAGAAGCCATTCCCGTAATATCTAAATTTGATTCACTGAAAAAGGAATTTAATCGTGCTGTACGTCAATCGTACGAAGATTGGCAAAATAGTTCCTCTGCCTATATATCCGATCTGTCACAGAGATTAGAGCGTTATCTATTAGCCAAACCGGCAAAAGGAAAAGGCAAATGCTTGCTTCAATGCAATATCGATCCAGTTCTGTTGGAACTGTGTGATCAGGTGCAGCATTTCGAAAGATTTGGTTTCGCCATTCCAGCGCAAATGAAAAAACTATATGAACGAGCCGACTACCTGAGATGGTTATATAATAGTCTAGTTACCTTGTGTCTGAATTATAATCATATTATTCTACTTCTCACCGAAAGAGAACGTAAATTATTTCGTCCTTTGATTCAAGAGTGCGATCGTCAATTGGCTCCCTGCCAATTTAAACTCACATACAATTCGGAATTGTCTGACGATTTCTTTCACGATAGTTTGGAGTATATAGAAAATCTACGTGATATATGCTATATCTATAAGCGAGCCAATCGAGAGATTCAAAAACTTTGCGAGCAAATTTGCGATCTATCGATGTTGCAAATCAATTTTACGGGAGCTGTGGATATTTTAGTATTTGAGGAACAATTAGTTAGTGGACTGAATCTATCCAGTGAGTCCCTAAGTGATTATTACAATCACATTGTGGAATTGTTATTTGCTGTCAGTAGGCAATTTCAGTGCATGAAAGATGAGGTGAGTGATAGTCCCTTGGAAAGGAAATATCTAACTGATTCTTCTCGTTCTAGCAGATGTCCCTGGAATGGTTTAAGTATATAAATGACCTAGATGATATGCTTGCCACAGCCTTTATGACTAGCTCACGTAGTTCCCTCTCGAAGATCTTCGATCTTCTTCATTGTGATCCAAATATGGCACCTGCATCGGTTTTGGTCATGGAATCGGATATCAAAGCTGGTGACATAGTATTCAATCCTACCATGGCTGACATAGGAAATCTCTTCAATGGCATTATAGATCGTATACAAAATATAATCGATCAATTTCCACGCTTGGGCTGTAAGTTGAAGTTGCCCAATGAACATCAGCGTCAGGGTTTTGCCAAAGTCTTTCGTGAGGATCAGGAATGTAAGAATTTAGTGCACGGCATTGAGGGTGCGATTAGACAACAATCAGACGAAATCAATAAGTATATAACAAAATGGAATCAACATTGCGAGCTATGGAAGACATCGGAAGTGAAGTTTATTGAGGGTCTGAAGGCGAGTGCCAAAACTGCCGATATATTTGAGGGTAAAATTGAGCATTATAGTTCTTGGGCCGATGATATATCCTTTGTGGATGCCATCACAAATGTCAATTTTATTCTGATCAATCAGAATGCATTGAAAAGTTCTATATTGGACTGGATTGAAAAATGGCAGGCATTGAATATACAAATATTATTGGAACAGGGCTCCAATTGGATGAGAGGTAAGTCAACTAAATTTTATAAATTAAATATATATATATACATATACGTTTTTCCAGCTGTCTATCGATATATGCGACGCAATGAGAGGCAAGTGATGCTAGTTCCGCGTACTCAACGTGAATCCATTCAGGCCAAGGCATTCTACGAGCGTCTAGTCAGGGATGTGCCCATGAAACAGGCCTCTTTCAGTCCCCTGCTCGATCTTTTCGTCCTTCTGCATAAATATCAGGTGGAGCTATCAGATAAGACACATAAACAGGTCTCCGGGTTGGAATCCAATTGGCTGCACTATCTTCAAACTTTGATAGAGGCCGATGGCATGCTCGATATGGAAAGCAACGAATTCAAATTGGAATTGGCCAAACAAATGGATAAATTTAAACTGATTCTCAAAGAATTTCTAGAAGATTATTATGCGAAAATGCCAAACAAATAGGATAACTGAAATCCTGGCATTAATATGTGGTTAATCCGAATTAATTTCAATCCGCCAAAGTTGTTAATTGTCCTTGTGGTCATCAGCTCTGTGGGATTCCTGTCTGAGAATTATAAACAAACAAAAATTATTCAACAGGCGACAGAAAAATTAAATAGTTTATTTTAAAAAAATGATTAACCACATATTATAATTATTTTCAAGTAGAGAAAATAACACTATAGTTTGTGGAGAACAAAGACGCATTTCGCTATAGTTTATCCAGAAATAACTCGGAAAATAATTGACTGATTTCAAACGGGTTCAATCTTTAACGACAGGAAAGGAATTTACGTCTAAACTTAAGAATTTAAATTAAATTTAACTAAATTTTAGAAAACATGAATATAATTGCATTAATAAATCATTCCCTTTAGCTTAAAAAAATTTGAGTTTTTTCCGTTAAATTCCGGTCAATATCACAGACTCCGTTCAATTTTTATTAAAAAAGTTAAAGTTTATTTTAGAGATGGACTCGACTCGAATTCTGAGAAGCAAACTGTGTTGTACACCATTTTGGATTTAAATTATATATTTCATTTAAAATATATATGACACTAAGCTTCATGTTCATAAAAATTATATTTGTACATATCATATTCGTGATCTAGCGTTAAATAGCCTAATACATTCTTAAGCTTGTGATCTCTCAGAAAAAAAAGAAAAAAAGTTTATGTGAGACAAAAAGGCACCAAAAAATCAAGCAAGATTGAGATTGAGAGTTTGTGAAATATAATTCTAACTAAAAGATTTTTTTCGATGTTTGGTATGAGTCCGGAGTGCAAGTGAGAAGAAAGCAACTTAAGCAATTACAGCAAATTAAAAGGAAGGTTAATAAAGTTGAATCTATCCTGCATTAAAAGAGTATCTGTAAAAACGTTACAAAATCGTTAATTTTATCAAAGAAATTAGGATGAAAGTGAAAGTAAGCATAGTAATTGATTGGAGTTATTACTTTGCGGATCATTTAGTTATGGGTAATATCATCATGATCATATATGTATGTATGTATTATATTATAAAAATGGTATAACAGTCCCTTGTCTCTTTTTTCAATTTCATTTTAACTTGAACCGATTTCAAATGTATATCTTTCTTTATTTGCTTTGCTGACGTCATTAATTATTATTTTGTTAAATATTTTTTTTAGATTTCTTGTTGATATCTTGTTGGGTAACCAAATTGCCGTGAAATCAATTTGTTTCTTATCATATTGATGGATTATGGTCTATTCTGTTGCTAATGAGTTGTTTTGATTATTGGGAGATTGGAGGGTAGTCTTCCCCATGTCAGTCATGAATTTGTCGCTGAACTTTTCACTTCAGTTGCTAGTCTGCTGGATTGGGAGCAGTGTCGTCCAATCCCATCATATACTGGGACTCTTTGTAAATGTTCATCGCTCCCAGCTATTGGTTCATTTGGCTGTGGCACGGGTTCTACTTCAACGTGGTCATCAGTTGACTCTCGTTACCACTTTGCCCTTGGATGATTTGGATGGCGCCTTCAAGGAGAATGTGACACACATTTTGGTGGACTGGCAACCAACAATAGAAGAAGATCAATCTTCCAACGATTTCTTCTATCGCTTGGAGCGTATGTTCAGACGTTTGGAGCAATCTGGTGATCTACTGAAGCATTCGACATGGAAAAGTTTCATGGCAAAGTCGCCCAGACCACATTTCGACTTGCTACTATTGGGTTATCATTTCAATGATCATTTGCTGGGCGTGGCAGCCCACTTCAATTGTCCTGTGGCCATCATCACGACGCAGCAACCCATTGGCCATGTCCATAGTCTCATGGGTAATCCCGAAGAGCGTTGGTATGTCCCTCAACCGTACGACAGCCGACAGAGAAGTGGTCTGAGGGCATGGATTTTTGGTTGGTGGGAGAAGGCCATTGAGTTATTATCTCGCCTTGTTTTATCAAGGTTATACAGGTGAGCCGGCAAGTCCATCAATAGGTAAAATGAATTTTTAATAAATATTCTTTTTAGTGAGAACTTTCCCTCATCGCATTATCCCGATTTCGATGTGATGCGTCGCTCAGTAGTTTTATCTTTGAATAATCATCACATGATCAGCGAGGGACCTATAGCACCTGTGCTACCCACCATGCTGGATATTGGAGGCATTTTAATAGAACAAACTCCGAGATTTAAGTCTATATTAGAAATTTCTACAAAACGTCCGCGGATAATCTTCAGTTTGGGCACACGTTTCACCTGGCGTACAGCATCGCGTCATTTGATTGAGAAATTTGTCTTGGCTTTTGATCATTTCACTGATTTTGATATCTATTGGACATATGATGGCTCCGACTCACTTAACTTGACCCAAGCCCGTCCACATTTGAAACTAGCAAAATGGTGGCCCCAACCAAAATTGTTAGCCAGCAATCAGACTCAAGTTTTTATCACTCACGGGGGGAAGGGGAGCGTCACGGAATCTCTGTATTATGGCAAACCCATATTGGGTTTACCCCTAATAGGTGATCAGCACGTGAATATAGAAAAAGTAGTTAAGAGGAATTGGGGACTAAGACTAAATATACACAACTGTACTTCCTACGACATTACCGAGCGGATATTTGAGCTACTTGATAGACCAATTTATACAAGGAGTATTGGAAAAGCCTCTCAATTATATAGAGATCGTCCCCTGAATGCTACCCAAGTAGTTGCCTATTGGCTAGAGTACATACTTAGGCATAATGGGGCCAAACACCTCTACAGTCCCTCAAGGGAGTTATATTTCTGGCAATATTACTTACTCGATATTTACTTAATGATCTATGGCTGTTTACTTTTACTAATCGTGGTCTTAATTCGTTTAGATCAAGTAATTAATTAAGGCAAATTTGTTGACTAGTTGTATTTCTTTTTAATCATAAATCTGGAACTTAAGTACAAATTGAATGTTAGTAGTAAAATACTTCGGAACTTGAAATTCGAAAAATTAATTCGAAATTGTGTGTGTGTATGTGTATGTGTGTGTATGTAATTCGAAATGCCACAAGTGAGTTTATATGTATTTATAGTATGTATTCTATTTATATGTATATAGTATCGGTAACTGATCTGCAATGACAAAAGTTCTCATGGTGTTGAGTTTAGAACTATCGTAGACCAGATTGCTTAGTTTATAATAATTTTACAATAGTTTATGTTTAATAGGCAATATGAGGGGTAACAGCAAAAGGCAATCGGCATGGCTTAAAAGGACCTCTAATCAATAACGAGTTACATATGGCGATAATGTTGTGATCTGTATAAAATAATACTTTTCAGAAGACATTTCAAGAACTGTGATGGAGAATTGCTGCTCAGTTACTTGTTTGAATCTCTCATATAAGAAATTCCTATGAAATAACAGAGAATTATTAAACAAAACTCTCCAATCTAACGTAATTTCCCATCCGAATTGTTTTTTTAAGTATGAAAAGGTTTCATGTTTCTCTAATTCTTTAATGATTAGCAAATTGTAGAAGATTTTCCGTAGGACGAGTAAATGTGGTAAACTGTGAGAGCGCTAAGGATATACTGTAAAATTTATATTTCTAATTATTTATGTCCTTAAACAATACAAGAATGATGTATATAATATTATATGGTTTTTTTACGTAGAGATTCAATTTTTGGGTTTATCAACTTGGACGAACCACATTTTCGAAATACAACAAAAGTTCTACAAACATTTCTTGAGAAAAAACTATTCAGATTTTTGTCCAACTTGTTTTTTATCAGTTACTTTGTGCTTTGGATGGAATTATTTTAGATGAAAACTATTTGTGTTGCTTTGGCTAAGCCGATTATTCTTGGAGCACCCCTCGCAGTTAAATGTATTCACAGTTCTGGATTGCTATATGGTTATATGGCAGCACACAGTTTAGTCGGGCAGCAAGTGATGCCCAAACTGCGGCAGGAAAGGATCTTAACCATGACCTCGGTGACCGCGTTGCTGATGCTGTCTGGCATTCTGCCGCATTGAATCGGGGCTGGGACAGCGTCCTTTGTGTATATTATAGGCTCCATAGTTGCAAATCGGTTGACTGCAACTATTGCTTAAAATGCATCTGTAAAAACAATTGCAAAACAATGAAATTAATTTCTAATTAAAATCAAATTAAATTTCAATGTTTACTCACTTGCGCTCTGACATGGGGAAACCTTCCTCGCCATTCTTCAAACGCTGACATATCGAATTGTTTAAATGACAATCGCAGCGACATGATGATGAGGATGCTGATACATTATTCTTAATACGATATTCTTGATGATCCCGATGCGTTCCGAAATTATTGAAATATTCTGGACATTGACATGGCGAACTATTGCGCTTGCGTCGCTCTATGGGCAAATTCACACAGTGGCATTCCGTGTGATTAACGAATTCGAGCATCAAAGCCCTCATCGAGTTGGGGCTACTCTCCCAGAAGGGTAATTCGACTTTTTCCCATGTCTTCTCCTGACATACCTTGCGTGGATCACTGCAACATCCCGTGAAGTCGTCGCAGCGGTGCAGCATGGCCGCACGTGGTTCATAATTTTTTGTTATATCTTGGGGATAGACCAGTCGCATTTTTGGTTGCTTGCAGCTTGCTGTCTCATAGACTTTTAATTGATAATTTCTCGCCAACTCTCGTAACACTGCAAAAAATATAAATAAATTGTAAATTAACTTTATTTTAATAATAATGGAAATTAAAAGTAGAAACCAAGTTGACCAGAAAATTTAGCTTTTCTAGTAAAGCTTTTAGAAATTTATTGGATTACACTTGTATATTTTTTTAGCCACCAGTCGGTATGTTAGTTAATTTTAACCTTTTCAGTCGTCATCTACAAAACTCTCCTCGTTATCTTTACAATACAAAAAAAAGGAAATTATCTTTCATTGGTAACACCACGAAAAGTTTTTTTTTTTTTGTGAATTGAAATAACTGTAATTTTGGTGACCCCAACACCATATATGAATCGCAATGCATACCTCTTCAGCAAATTGGAAGACTCTCACAATTTATTTGTAAAAACTATACTTTCGAAATAAACTATATTATATAACTGTGGTGACCCCGACGATAAGTAAGAAACTGTACTTTTGGTGGCGTTGATTAAAATTGTTTAGTGCAATGGTCAGTTTTAGTTACTACCTCATATCAAGATGGGAGAAGGTTGGCATTCTCTGGTGAAAATACTCTTTAAAGATGAGTATAAAATTTAAATTCATAGAATATAAACTCAGCTTAGTGCCTTTTTGTTGACGTTGCTACATTGCGCTTTTGTTCCTGTTTTTATTGTTATGGTTGTTGTTGTTGTTGTTGTGTTTCGCTGACCAAGTTCAGGTTCAGTAAATTTAATTATCGTTATGGCACTTTCAATGCCTCTTCGCACATGGGTTGGTGTGTGTGTGTGTGTGTGTACCTGTACGTGGTCATACTCATTCCCCTCACCTTCAGTAATTTTTTTTTCTCCAGATGCGTTTTGTTGGCGTTTTGCTTGCGTTTTTTGTCGCCCACTGACGATGTTATCGCGTCGTCTTAAAATCATTTGCGTATACCCCCTGTTTTTCCCCCTTTTTTTTCTTACTGATTGACGGCAGATTGCAACTCTATGGCCTTTGCCTTGTTTGCATTTACCGTTGCAATCGGCGAGCGATAAAAAACGCGTCTTTGGATGCGATTTTGTTTGCCATTGGCTCTCATTCGGTTTTAGATAAACCTACTCAGTCGGCCGCCTTTATATAGAGTCATAAACGAAGCAGGCCACCCAGTTTGCAGCAAATGTGTAAAGGCATTTTTCATATGCAATTTTCATAAAACGCTTAATGATTGAATCATCAACTTAACCCATTTGGGTGAACGAGGGCAGAAGGGTGGTGTGGGAGGAATAGGACTTTGCGTTTCTCTACAGCTGCAGCAGCAGCAGCCACATGAATAATTCAATGGTAATGGGGGGAGGCCAACTCCCGGACTACAAGAAGCTGTTCAGACATTGTGGCTGGCTGCCTTTGAACTTCTATGGCAAGAGGGAGCGGAAGAGGGAAGTCGGTCTCGCAAATTGCAGCATTTAACCATGGCCATGAATTTTGGGTGGTGGCTACTTCAATTTGAACGCCCAACTAGCCAATAAAGTCATTAGATACAGCCTGTGTCCAAAAATGTTCAAGGTAATTTAATGCCACATTGAATATCAAAAAGAGAGAGAGAAGCTGTAGCAAAATGGAGCTAAGAGAAGATTCGGAAAAATGGCCAAAACGATTTTGCTAAGGTCCAAAACCTTTGCGTTTTAATCACCGTTTGCCAAAGAGTTTTCTCTCTAGTTTTTCTTTGATTGCAATTTGCAAAATTATCAAATTATCCGGACACTTTTATACTAACGATAGGCAAAATAGTTTCTGACTTAACCACAAGAGAAATTTAATGTATTTACAAAACTATTGGTGAAAATTGTTTGCAATGTGTTCGAATTCATATTAAGAGGCTGAAAATCATTTTTCCTTTAAAATTGGTAAAAAATGGCACATTTCTATGCCAAAAAAGTTTACGTATAATTTGTTTCTTGCGGCTATTTCTACTTTTTTGGAGATATTTGGTTACTTCTTAATTCCAAAATGTGCATTAAAAGACATTAAAAATTACAACAACAAAAAAATAATAAACCAAAATGGGTCAAAATCTTCAAATTTCTCTTCTTCCATTCGTCTTACCTTTTGAGGTTTTGACCAAAGCAATTATGATTGAATGATTGAATTCTTGGAGATTCAGAACTTTATCCTGCATATCAGGCCTCTTTGCGTTATCAAGTTCTCGAATTCGGTTTCACACCTTTTGCCCTTTCGGCGGTGTAATAAAAAGTAATTAGCAATTTTCGTTAAGAATACACATGCGTGTCATTTCTTAAATGTTTTTTCATTAATCTAAAACACGTTGGAAATATTAATCAGCATTCTTTGGATACATTTTTGTGTAGTCATTAATTACGAAAATTTTTCTTAGAAGACAACAAAAATAATGGAGTTTTGAAACACATATGGCAGCACTTGGAATTAAACAAAAAAGGGGACGCACAAGCAAAGGTAGGATGTCGAAAAAAAGTGGCGATTTTAATCATGCTTGTGCGTCCCCCTACAAACTCAAAGCCGATTTGAATAGCAAATTTTTTCGTCTCATAAAAGTGAATAGTCTGGGAAAATTAATATAAGTCATATAGGATTAACCTATGGTTTCCGTTCGGGTCCATATTAAATAAATTAGCATGGAAAATGTGACGAAATTGAATAAAGCAATTTAGTGTAACTTTAAGTAGTGTAACTGGTATGATAATCATACTTCTTTTTATGAAACGACACCGTTTTAATGGTTTTTTATTTCGACTACTACTATAAAAGGGAATCTGATTTCTTGGGTATTTATAGCTTTGTCCTGTTTCTTTGTATGAAATTAAAGTGAAATGGAAGCAAATCTAATTCGATCAGTTTTGCTTATGCGAGAGTACAAATATGATTTGAAAAATCCGCTTTCTTCTTTATACCCTTCATTAAGGGAGTACTCGTTCTGGATACAAGTTTACCATGCAAGTAGCTCTATTTTCTTCTTGAGCACGACGATCTAAGTTCTTCTCGTTTGTCTTGATCAAGATCGAAGGACTTTATAACATAGCTTCGAAAAAAGGACAGGTTAATTTTTTTTTTTAATATTTCTAAAATTTGTGACTATATATGATTTATGAATAAATTAAATTTAAATTCAGGTAAAACTTTCCAATTGCTATAGTTAAAATTTTAAAAAATTGATTGCAAACTTTTGAAGCATTGGATGTCATTAAAATTAAGATGCAACTTTTTGCAAGAGTTTTCAAAGTTCGGTTTTTATCAAAAACTAATATAAAAATCAAAATAACAAGTGTGCAAGTTAGATAAACTCGAGATAAGTTTCATACCCAATTTTGGGTAGAATAATATATTTGAAAACCAAACGTAGTTAAATACAAATTAATCCTTGCACGCTCTGTCGCAACAGCTTAGATACTCGAACTTATTGCCGTCGAGATTGCAGCCTCTGTACTCCCAAGATCGGCATGTATCCTCGTCCTTAAAATAGCTCCATACTTGCATAGAATCTGTACATGCACAGGAGTGAGAACCACTCTCTTCATCCGTAGGTAGTAAATCGCAAACCACTAATATGGGTGATTTAAATAAATTGAGTTTGCTAATGTCCAACCTAAGGGTCCATGTCACTTACCATCCTTGGCCTTTGCCCAACCCAAAACCGAAACGGTAAAGATAAGTAGAATCCAGATGAATTTCATATTGATTTCTAGTTCGGCTACCAAAAAGCAACTGGTATAAAAGTCATTAAATACTTTGAATATGTACAGTGAAAATCTACGATTTAATTAAGTTAAGTAAGTCAAATCAATTAGTTTTACTTATGTAAGAAACGAATGTTTTGTTAACCCTAGACGAATCAGACTAACAGACGATCGTTTCTACATATATTAACTCTAACCTAAAGATCTCGTTTAAATTTGAAATGTTCAAAATATTTTGCTTTTAATTTTTGCTTTTTGTTTCTTCTTTAAAAGCGAATTTCGGTTTTTATTGCTCAACTAATTTGATATACAAAAAAAAGATAAATAAACTTTTGTTTTATTGAATTGCGAGATTCTAGGCCAAACAACATTGAACTAAATCATAAGAACAATTCGATGTGTTTATGAATTGGTATTTTTCAAATGGGAAATTTCTGCAAATAAATTTATATAATGTTGATTGACCATATCAGTGGCCAACTTTAATAATATCGTCGTAATGGTCATTAGTAAGCTATTCACCCGTATGAGCGACTCTAATTATATATAATTGATAACTTAAAATCATTTTTTTTATTTAATATTTTGAAAAATTAATTTTGAAAGTTTTTTGCTTTAAATAAATTTTTAGTATGGATTTTGATATTTAATTTCGCAAAATATTTTGAAAGTATATTACTAAAATTTATTTTTACAATTTTACAAAAATTTAAATAAAGTTGTAAAGTTGCATTTTGTATTATTATATGCCAGATTGTGCAACAGTTAAATGCTTTTAACTGCAATTGGTTCATCGTAGTGTTTTTCAATGGTTTTCATTTTCAAAGAGTGTCCCGCAGATAAGTCGCTTTTTATGCATGTGAATAACTTGAAACAGAAGTCATTATTTTATATTGCTTCGCAGTCGATTTTATTAAATGAATGCGGCTTATTGTCTTGAATGAAAATTACAAAGTTCGAAGTTGGTGAAGCTTTTTTTTTTTTTTTGCCACTCTTAGGCATCCTTATGCTTAATCTCACATATTTATTTATGGCTTTAACTTCTGACCAGGTTACACGGCATGCTGGCAGCAAATAAGAATTGCATGTGCATTGCCAATGACTCAAACAACGCAAACATTCGATAGCGGTTTACAAACAAACAGCAACAAAGCAACAAAAAGTCAGTTGCCCAGGCCCAAGAACTGGCCAGGGAGAGAGAGAGAGAAAAATGTGTGATAAGAAAATTGTTGCATCATTAGGCAGTGAAAACAACAATAACAACAACAACAAATGGAATTCAATAGACTATCAATTGACAATTTCCCATGCCATTTGGTGACACACTTTCATTGTCCACACGCTCTTAACGGTTGTTTCGGTTGTTAAAGAAACAATTTTCCAGTCAAATGCTACGCAAAAAAGAGAAAAGTATGAGAGGAGTAGCTGGAGGTAGTTGGAGGTAGTTGGATAGCTACCACAAGCTCACATTTCATTGTCAATGCCTAGGGAAATGTTTCTTGTCAGCGCTAGCTTGTAATGAAGTAATTGGCCAAGATCTTGGCGAGACTTGAATACTGTAAACGCCATTTGGGTGAGTAGATGAGGCAATTTGCAGCTGCTTTGATGCAAAGACAACTGCAGATGCTCTTCAAAGTGGTTATATGAACCGAATACTAACGGATATTGTGATTTAAACAATAACTGATCGAAGATTTATTTGAAATAGTAATCAAAGTTGTGAAGCCAAATTTAAATTTTTCAATTTGCCTAGTAGTATCTTTCAATATGTGTTCTTTTTTAGCGGTTTAGCTTCGAGTTAGGAGCAACTGAGGGACATGCAAAGGGAAGACAAGGAGTCTTCCGTATACTCAAAAACTTTACTCGTGTATAGTTATGTTATTTACAAACATTTTGGCATTAAACGATTGTATTTAAATAGAGAATATCATCTAGACTGATTCTTCGTTAAGGATTTGCCTAAAAATAAATGTGCCTAATTTTAAAATTAAGTCCACGTCGACAACATTTTGATTTCTGTAATATTAAATATTTTAAAATATATATTTCTCTAGCTTTTCTTTCACAGGAAAGTGTCGAGTGAATGTGTTTAAAGGAACAACCATAAATATTAAATATTACATTTTCCATATGAATATTTTACGAAAATGTTAAGTCGTTTAAAAAATAAATATACCTTTGCTTCGTACTTAAGAAATGACACTTTAAAAACCTGACGATTTCTAATTTAACTTTTTTAATTGCCACGAAAATGCACGAAAGTTGGTTGGTTTAACCAACTTCGGTGTTTTAGAGCCGCTTTTCTTCTTCTAAATTTTTCTTTTACGTTTGGTGGAGTTTTCTCTTAAAAGCTGTGAAATTTAGCTGATATTTGCCCTTTTTCTTTAGTTTAGCTGATGTTTTCATCATCATCAAGTCACAGCCATTCAGTCAGTCAGTGAGAGAGTCAGAGAGTCAGTCACGTGCCAAAGGATAAAGCAGTCATTTTCATTTCCATGGCCATAAATAACAACACACACAAACACACAAAACACCCACAGAGAGAAAGAGAGACATTTTCTCCCTTTTTGTTCGCAAAGTTTTTCGCCCACATTTGTTTGTGTGTGTGTGTGTGTGTGTGTGCGTGAAAGTCGCCCCCGACCATTTTTTATGGGCCAGACGTGATGATCGTTAGGCGCCTTGTCTGGTCTATTTGCAGCACAATTACCAGAAAACAGAAGTAGAAATACAGAAACAACAGAAACGGTCTCAGAATCACAATTGCAAATTTTACCCCGTTTAATGGATTCCGAACCGATTCCGATTCCGATGAACTCTTCTCTTCTTACAAATCAGTACTTACATTTCTTTTTTTCCTCTTGCTCTCTAAAGGACTCAAAGGCACTTTGCACACTATCTGGATTGCCGAAATGTTGGTCCTTGAAACTGGTCAATGCGCCTGTGGGCTGATCCGATTGATAGTCCTCCTGCAAAACCGAACAAATTAGATAGATGACAAGTTTTATATATACACAATATTGATATACGAAAAAAATGTGAAATGTTTTCCATATGGTCCACTCAATGATTTTTTCTACCTGCTCCGCCCTTTTTATTATGATTTTTTTGCACAATTCGCTATTTAGTTTAACATTCTCTGCATATGTAAAATATTCATAATTTTGCGGTCAGTTTTTGTTGTATATTTATAAAAAAAGGACAAATAAAATTCCAGTTTTATATTACATAAGGTGTAAAATGAATCTGCATGGTACAAAAAATGTATATAAAAATTGTGGAAATTTATTTGCAAGTGTAACTAAGGATAAAGTGTTATTTTTTATGGTTTTTTTATTTTGAACAAAATCAAACGTTGAAGCTTAGGTATTATTATTACCTTTATATATTAAGAGTCAATTTTTTTAAGTCTACAAAATAGACATATTTTATTTCCTCTAAATTCAAATAAATTGAAAATTAAAAAGATTTTTCCTAGCTTCACAAAGGGGAATATATCAAAATGCAAAGTCCCCTCTGAATAATTTAAATATTTAATTACAATTTAAGATGAGTTTTATTAATGGCTTTTAAAATCAACACTCTTCAGGAAAGTAAATAATGAATTTTTATAGAGAATTTTTTAATGGTCAGAGTTTACGCTGACTTTAGAGTTTGGACCCCTTTATAGAAAGGAATCGAATATATATATTTTCTTTGCTGCTGCCGCTGAGGGGTCGCATGTTTGTTTATATTGCAACTGCAGATTCTCGGAAGACCATCTTGAGGTCTTGGGAGAATACTTGTGGGTATAAGTATGGGCTGAGAAGCAGTATCTAGGTCACGTAAACAAACATTTAAGCTGGGTAAATATAGATACGCTACTTGTATAGAATGTGATTAATTTGACTGATTCATCGTAACCCTTGACGCCCTGACGGAGCTTTAGAACTAAGTAGTTTGATTTTAATCATAGATAATCAGGAGCGAAAATACTTTAGATGGAGAAGAATATTTATTTAGATCTATTAAGTTACGAGGGTAGTTCAATTAAATGAAGATTTTTGACTAAATAAAAATTTTAATAAATGATTTATTGACCTGCCTTCGTAATATCACTCTCATCCGATTTAGATCTCACAGTGTCGTAAATGTCTCAACCATAAACTAAGTGCTTGCCTTTGTTCTTCAATTGCTGTTGTTGCTCTCAAGGATTATGCTAAAACAATTCTAGAAATAAGCTGCTTACATAAATATTAAAACAATTTCTGTAGCATCATCACCCGCCAAAAACTCACACACACACACACACACACACACACAACAACACCAAACACTTTCCGCTCTATGCGCCTTGCAGTATGCAATAAGATTTTTAACGCTTTTTACCCACATAGAGATTTTCCGTACTTCCGTTTGCCCTCATCTCTTTTATGTTTTCTCTCTTTTCGCTCGTGTGTGTGTGAAAAATTGAATTAAATTTATGCATTCTGATTTATGCTGACTGCACCGAGAAAAATTTCAACAAATTCTCAACGTTAAACTAATAATTCAAAGCCATGAAAGACAACGACATTTCGCCGAGTGTATGGTGGCCTTGTTTCAAATATTTATTTGGCATTGTTTTACGCAACAAATTTGTGATTTATTTAACAGATTTTTAACACACGCAAATACAAAAAAAAAAACACACCATAGGAAATTGAACGACCAGCCACAGCATCAGCAGCTGCCGCCACACCTGAGAGCACCTGAAAAAGCTATCACTTACAGCTCAAAGAGCAGCGGCAAAAAAAAGAAACTTTTACAATTTGCATGCCACATATCGATTTTCAACAAAGGATATTCTCCAGGCTGCTCCTGCCGCTGCCGCTGCCGCATCTCAGTGCGTGCACTACTGGACTCTCGAATGTCATGAAAACTAACGACATGCATATAAGTGATACATAATGCGACAACTGGGGAGGGTGTGTGGGTGGGCTATGGGAAGATTGCTGCCTTCTCAGAGGGTAATAAATGAAGTGTGCATGTAAGAGAAATGGCATCAGACGCCATTTGCTGGGGTAAGCGCAAAAAGAAGGCACAAGCACACAAGGAAATGGCCATGACTGTGGAAGGAATGAAACCGTTAAGTGAAATGGCCAGTGAAATTCAACAAAAAAGAGAGGGAAGAATTGTCAAGGCTTTCGTGTGGGGGGTCAGGGTTTTGTTAGCACGGGGAATCTCACCTGGCAATATTTGTGATTAAGTGAATCCACAAAAGCGGAGGATTGGAAGCGCAGCGCAATTCACTTCTATCTGAGAGTAGGAATCGAATGGAAAATTTGGAATATAAGATCAATTCAATCAAGCCATGAGTATGCTGATTACGCATTATAAATATATTCTATGCTAATATGGATTCGAAATACGCTCTTAGATATATATAATATATATGCATAGAATGGCCAGTCGAAGTTCAAAGATAAATATGATAGGCTTCGAAAAAAACCGATTAAGTTTCTGAAGAAATGAAAATAACAAGGAAAACAAACAGATTGCTGATAAAAAGTGCGAAATTGCATTCACAGCTAAATTTAGTGTCGAAACGGATTGGAGTAAAATTGTGATTGAACAATTTAGAAAAGCAGATAACTGAAACAAAATAAACCGCTTTTATAATCGTCATTTGTTTGCAAATCTAAAAATGCTTAAATCTTAACCAATATTTAATTTTCTTATTATAAATATTTCCGGAAAAGCAGGAACACTATGTGGAAATGAAATTCTTCAGAAACTAAATATGCTCTTTGAAAGTAGTCCATCCTAGAGATGGAACCAATATTTGTAATAAATATTAATGAACAAATTCTATAACTATTTGCAATTAGATGGCATTAAAAAAAAGATTCCTGTCAAAACTTTTCTAATAGTTCAAAATGGTTGACTAGAAAAATAATAAGATAATAAATAATTTTAAGCCATATTTTAAATTTATTTTTTGGAGTAGTAATTTTGCCTTATTCACAGCGAATTCTGACAAAATCGGTAATACGAGTAAGCTCTAAGTTATCGATTGCAGAAATTTACAAATGTTTGCCCTAAAAATGTCCCCCAAAGCGTGGCTAAAATATATGTCACAGATAAAAATTTATGAGTTTCATAAATGACCTCAAGCAAACAAACAAAAATAAATTATATAATGTTGCAGTTTTTAAATGAAAATAGTAAACTACGAATCATGTGTTTTTTCCTCAATATTCTTCCTATGTGAAAATTATGTTATTATTATACCATGCATTCATAGAATGAAATGGTATATTAAAGTCGCCAAAATGTATGTAACAGGGAGAAGGAAGCTTTTCCGACCCTATAAAGTATATATATTCTTGATCAGTATCAATAGCCGAGTCGATTGAGACATGTCCGTCTGTCTGTCCGTCCGTCCGTCCGTCCGTCCGATAGAGTGCCTAGATCTCAGCAACTATACAAGCTAGAGCTACCAAATTTGGCATGTAGACTCAATTGGTGTGTACGCTGATCAAGTTTATTTTTTTTTTTGCCACGCCCCCTTCCGCCCACGCTATTCGAAAAACAATATTTTGAGCCCCCATATCTCGGGAACTATAAAAGATAGAGCTTTCGGATTTGGACATCAGATGCGTGCAGTGTGCACGCAGACCAAGTTTGTTTCAAATTTTTGCCACGCCCCCTTCCGCCCCCGAAATTCGAAAAATTCGATTTTCACCCGAAATATTTATCGTATCGAAATTAAATTTGGCACACTAATACATGTCACGTATATCTATCATTCCACCAAATATCACAAGAATCGGAATAAAAATGGCCGAGTTATACATAGATACGTTTTTCACTCATTGCGGTGCAAGGCAGATGCACGCGAAAAAGAGCGAGATAGCATATGCTGCAAATCACCGATTTGGTCGGGGGGTGCTATAGAGTTCGTTTCCACATAAGAGTGAGCGAGATAGCATTTGAAAGAAATTTAATATATATCTCTTCACCTGATGCATGGTATATCCAAGTCGGCCCGGCGACTTACTTACTTTATTTTTCTATGTATTAATATCACAACCGACTGATTATATATATCTAATTTAAATAAATTTAAATTTAAAAAATAAAGTAAGTAAGTCGCCGCACCGACTTGGATATACCATGCATTAGGTGAAGAGATATATATTAAATTTCTTTCAAATGCTATTTCTCTTTTGTGGAAACGAGCACTTTAGCGCCCCCCGACCAAATCGGTGATTTGCAGCATATGCTATCTCGCTCTTTTTCGCGTGCATCTGCCTTGCACCGCAATGAGTGAAAAACGTATCTATGTATAACTCGGCCATTTTTATTCCGATTCTTGTGATATTTGGTGGAATGATAGATATACGTGACATGTATTAGTGTGCCAAATTTAATTTCGATACGATAAATATTTCGGGTGAAAATCGAATTTTTCGAATTTCGGGGGCGGAAGGGGGCGTGGCAAAAATTTGAAACAAACTTGGTCTGCATGCATACTGCACGCATCTAATGTCCAAGTCCGAAAGCTCTATCTTTTATAGTTCCCGAGATATGGGGGCTCAAAATATTGTTTTTCGAATAGCGTGGGCGGAAGGGGGCGGGGCGGAAAAAAAAAATAAACTCGATCAGCGTACACTCCAAACGAGTCTACATGCCAAATTTGGTAGCTCTAGCTTGTATAGTTGCTGAGATCTAGGCACTCTATCGGACGGACGGACGGACGGACGGACGGACGGACGGACGGACGGACGGACGGACAGACAGACGGACATGTCTCAATCGACTCGGCTATTGATACTGATCAAGAATATATATACTTTATAGGGTCGGAAAAGCTTCCTTCTCCCTGTTACATACATTTTGGCGACTTTAATATACCATTTCATTCTATGAATGCATGGTATAAAAATTTAATAATTTTTGAAGATGATAAAACAAAGCGAATTTAAGACATGTTTTGACAGAGAATAGAAAATATATTCTTAGAGATATATGGAATCATAAACTTAGATGAATATCCCCAACATTAATGGATCTCCTCTAAGACGCCCCCCCACACACACACGCCCATAGAAACTGCCTTTTGCCTATCTATTTAAGCCTGTTCCTAGAAATTCTATTACAATCTTGCTCAATGTTCTTTAAAGTGTATACACTTTAGTTTGGGTTTTTATGGTAATCCTCTCTTAAAGAGGATTGCTCCTTTTTGTTGGTGTTGTTGTTATTATTTGTTTGGCAGTTCAATGCGAAATGCTTACACCTTTACACGACAGCCGCTTCAGGCCAAGTCATCAAATGCAACACCTTTTCAGGTTGCTTTTAAAGTGAGTCGGTCTGAGTTTGGTATGGTTTTATTTTCTTTTACCTTTTTCTGTTGTTTTTTTGTGTTTTTTTGTGTTTTTTTGTGTTATAACCAGTTCTACTTAAGCTTCATTACGCATGCTCAGCCATGACGGAGGAGTCCCCTACGTCCCGCTTTTGTCGTCGTCGTCGTCTGCATCCTGCTCCACCTTTTTAGGAGCAGCAGGCAGAAGCAGATGAAAAAACCCATTAAGTGTCTGTTGTGCCTTGGTGGTGGTGATGGTGGTTGACAGTATTCAAAAACAGTTCGTCGCAATACCCACTCCTCGCCCTTGACCTCCCCTACTACAACCCCACCCCCGCTCCCGCCCCTCTCCCTATTCTAGCAAACAATAAAAACAAACCTTCATTTGCATATGCCTGTTGTTTGAGTCTTTGGGGCAGCTCCTGAGGGGCATTTGAAGGATGTGCCCCTGGACTTTAGTTCTTGTTGTGTGTCTCTCTCTGTGTGTGTGTGTGTGTGCGTGGGTGGGTGTGACTTGTGTGTTTTGGCATTTTACGAGCCGAAAGGTAACAACAACAACAACAAGAGACCCTTCTCTTTGCCAGCCTTTGCTCAGGTTTATTTGCAATCAAAAGAGTTATGAGCCAAAATGCAAATACATACAACAGAAAAAGCAAAAGCAAAGAGACCTGTGTTTTATGATCGCAAAAAATAAAACATTTCCATGCTGCCGCTGCTGGTCAATTGTAAAATTGCCTGAATGCGAGTGAGTGAGTGAAATAATAAAAATTCAAGTAGAAGAAAAATTGCATCAATAGTAGCGGCCACCGAAACGGTGGCAAATTCACCGCCAACTGTGTATATAAACACACTAAATGCAAACAACAAAAGAGAGACCGGAACACGGCGATCCATGGGAGTGGTTAAGGGGTATCCCACAGCACATTCATTAATATTACCAATACTACGCCCATGGCCATATTTGTTAAAGCCAAATAAAGAGGGGCAACATTCCATTGGCATTTAGACCGTATTATTCCCCCTCCCTTCGGTGTAAGTGAAACCATCTCAGATTGTGCTTTTTTGTGTTTATTAATTGGCATAATGAAAATAAAGTGAAGAGATAATTAAGTTGTAGATCTTCCTCAATGGAATTTTACTACAAGCCTTTCATTGAAGTACTCGCAGATCATGCTAGAACTACTGGGTTAAAATAATACGAGTCTCTCACATAGGGCAATGGCCCTGCAATAGATATTTATTGTAGAAATCGCGAAACACGGAGTGATCTTTGAAAAGGAGAAAAAACATTTTCACTACCAATTAGAATACCTTAGAGACGATAGATAATAAACTTGTTTTTACCTTATTATTTACGTTATGTACAACCATCATTAGGTAGGTAAATTTTATTCAAGAAAAAAATATTTTGCTAAAGTTTATAAAATGCTTACATGCTTAAAATGCTTTTTTTGTGTTTTATTGTTAAACAAATTATATTATTAAAAATCATCACTTCATCACCTTTAGGAGATGTGTACCGATTCCAGTGAATCGTTAAAAATTATGTTGATCGTCATGCATACCGTTTTGACGAATGTTTTGAGTACCAACTCGTTAACAAAATTTTTGTAGTGGCGTTCCACCTTTATATTACTTTTTTTATTTACACAAAAAACCGAAGAGTTTGTACGAAAGTTTTACTATGTTTTTTTTCTGTGCCGTGAACTACAACCTTTTGGTGATGCGGTGTAATGGAATATGTTTTCCGGAATTTACATATGTATGTCATGAAAAGACTTTCTCTAACAGAAAACGAACTCAAAATACTGATAACTTTGAGGTTTTTCGAATTATTAACTCAAGCTTTATTAAAATATGTGAATGAAATTTGTTTCTCGCTTGTTATTATAAGTTCTTTGCTTGAATCCCTTTACGAAAACTGTATTGAAAGGTATAAACCCAAAATCGTAGCATTAGTTTGTCTCGGTTGTAATTTTTTATAGGTTACTAAAACTCAATTTGTTTTTTCGCATGTTTGCAACTGAAACTAAGCCGAAATGGCAACTAATACACAATAAAAAAAAAGTAAGTAAGTCGCTGGGCCGAATTGGATATACTATATAAAAACACTATTAAAATAAATTTGTATTGAACGACTTTGTAAAGAATAATTTTAATAGTTTATTAACCTTTCCAAAAACCATTATTTCCAAAGATTTTTGACTAAAGTTAAATGAATCTTTACTTACATATATCATTTAAAATTCCTTATTGAGTTTTCAGTTGTAAAAATGTTTCTTTCAACAATCAATTATAGTTAAGTAATACTGAAAAAGCAATTATGTACAACATTTTACAGCATTTTTTTTCGGACAATAAACCTTAGGAGAATTATAATAAAAGTTTCTTTAATTACTTTTAAGCAAAAATATACATAAATGTCTGCCTAATTGATGGCATTGAATAAACTTTCGCTTTTCGTTGTTCGTTTATGGTGATTTTTGGTTTTGTTTTCATTTTTCTTGGTGTTTGTTTTTCCTAATTTGTGTTGAATGCCTTGCCACGAAATGGAAATGCAAATGTTGCAGCTTGGCAATTCGCAATTTAGCTAAAAGCTAAAAGAGCATAGAAAAGAGCAGTGTTTTGGGAACATTTCTTTTTTTTTTCGCCTCAATATTTTCATTTAGAAATTGTAAACATGGCCCAGACAAACACACTCACACACACAGAGAAAAACGCGCACACACTGTAATCTCTCACACGCAGAACAGCATGCGAGTGGCGGTTGAAAACTAAACGATCTAGGCGAAGAACATTTGATTGATAGAAATTGTATGCATTTTTAGAAAATCGCTAAGAATGTTAAGAAGTTCTCCAAGAAATTTTTAATATACTTCTTAAGGAATTTTTCATATATTCTTGCCCATGTCAATAACTTTTTAGTCTCCCCTCGTATGTTAGTACGTACAAGAGGCTGACTGGACCATATGGCGTATGCTTAATGTGTGGATGAGTTTTAGTTTCTTTTCACATTTCAGTTTTTTTCTTTTTGACATAAAAGTGCCAATTAGGCGAGGCTCTTTCTTTCTCTTGATGCCCACATCCACCCATACCTCCCCTCGTCGCGACCCCACCATTACCCCTCTTTCTCTATCTCTCTCTCTCTTGTTGGCCATAAACTTAAGTAATTAAAAAAATAGGCAACACTTTTGCATTTATGTGGATATATGTTTTTTTTTTTACATTTTTGTTTTGCGAACGTTTTGGTAGTGCGGTTTTTTTTCCCCGTCTTTTTTATAAGTTAATTGAAACTACAATTTTTATACATTTGTTTGTTTTAAGTGTTGGCGAAGCAACTTTTTAAAAATTTTCAAGTTAATTTTAACGAGCGAAGGGGGAAAATACTGGAAAATGTGTGTGGAATATGCGTGGAGTATGCGCCTTTTGCTCTGTTTATTATGACAAAGTTTTATTTGTTTATTTTGCTTTTCCTTCAGCAAGAAGAAAGCTGAAAGCAGCGTCAAATACGTCGCCTCCTATAGGCCATAAAAGGCAACTTCTCTAGCTCCATTTCATTCAGCAACCAATGTCAATGACAGGGCGTCTCAATTGAAAAGTTGCTGCAACATTTTCGGCTTAGCAACATTTGAACATGCCGGAAATGTACTGCTAGTTGCAACTTAAGGCGATCAAATTGACTGATTGCCAGCGTTTGCGTCCCGCCGACCCCGCAACAAATTGAAGTTCTTGGCTTCTTTTGGTTTTTCAATTTTTTCTCTCTTCTTTTTCAGAACTTGATGTGTGCGTTGCCTTCTTTTCAGTCTTCTTAGTTGCTCAGTTTTTCTTCTAATTGCAACGCCCACACGCACTGAGAGATTGAGAAAAAAGATTGCATAAGAGGAGAGTACAGAGATTGTGAGGCGAGCGGTCTACATAGATTGACTTTTTCCAATTTGTTTAAAAAATTGAGATTAAAAAGTGTATTTCGAGTAGAGAATTGTGACTATGGCATGAAAGATTACACCGATAATTTTGTATGGTAAATAAGAGAAAATGAAAAGTTTTATTCAACTTTGCAAAAATTACTACGTAATCATAAAAATTATATTATTAACACAATAACATTGTTCTGGTTCTAAAAAGTTAATTATTAAAATCAAGCAAGTATCGTAGGAATTATAGTGTTTTTGAACGACTTCAACCATTTGAATTCAAATGCCTCTCTTTAAAGTGAGAATCATTTCAGAAAATTATTTTATTTCACAGAGCATTTCATATTCGGTTTAATTTTATATTTCCTCTTTTAATTTTGAATTGCGTGACTTTTGGGAGCTGGCGCGGTCTGTTTAATTTAATTGCCAAGTCCGCCCGGCCAGTGATCAATCAAAAAACCAAAAAAAGAAAATGAAAAACATTTTGAAAAAACGAAAAAAAATTATCGTTGAAAAATATTTCGGAAATGCCTTGCCATACATTTTAAAGGCTCTTGCACTTGATTTATGAGCCGTTTGGAAAAGTAAATATGTGAAAAAAATTATATTGATAAAAAAAATTTCGCGGCGTTTTTATATTTTTTTCAAGGCATTCATTAAGACAAAGATCAAAAAAGAGAAATAAAATTTTATAGATTTGTCATATACATAAATATAAGGCTTCCGCGTAAATCTGTAGATATTACTTTAATTGCGTATAAATCATCTCTCTAGTATTATGTCATAAGCCGATTCGCTAGTCATTAGCGGCGGAAAATCGAAAATATGCTATAATATTTGCCAATAAATCAAATATCTCTAAAATGATTTACACTATCCCCAAAAAAAAAAAAACAAAACATAATGAAAACATATACAGATAGTGTAAACGATGGGAAGGAATTCTTGTTTGCGGCGCAGCAGCTTAAGAGCTTATCATTAGAGAGCGTGTGGGCAGATGCAAATGCAGATGGGGGTCTTCTCAACGCATTGCTCAATACCAGACTATGAAATTTCACAACTATTCGAAAACTATTTTTCTCGATGGGAGTTGCCCGAGTGATGTGACAATGCAATGCGATTGTTACAACTTCTTTAATGCAAATTGAACGTTATTATCAGCAAAAGCTTTCAATTTCTACACAGACATACATATATATATATATAGTAAATGCACAATCATGTGAAACAGAGACGAGATTATTAGCTATATAGCTGCCACATTCTCTACAGGTTGATTAATGTTCGTACTCTTCTCTGTGCATCCAATAAGTTCCACTTTGCTGGCTTATCACTTGAGTTGCACACGCACACATAGAGAGTGAGAGAGAGAGAGAGAGAGAGAGAGAGAATCCGACACTGGCAGAGCAACAAGGCTGAAATCAGCTTTAATAAGCTTTATAATGGCAACAGAAGGGCGTGGTGGATTGGTGCAGGAGGAAGAACTGCTGAAAGGTATGCGAGAGGATGCACTCAGGCGGCATAAAAAGCTTATGGTTTTGGTCAGGGACTCCTTCCTACCTGAGGACCTCGCTGCTCCCCTCCACTTCATTCCTTTTGACTGCCTGACCTTTTGAGGCAGGAATTTAATATCGGGGAGCGTCCCCGCTACCAACACCCCGCCTCGGGGCAACTGGCTTTCAATCACTGCACTTCTGACATCCTCTTCTCCTCCTCTCCTCCTTACATCCTTCCATGTTTATTATTTCTTGTTTATTTTGCACATTTTTTACATTTCGTGTGCATAAGCAGAATGAAAATCGTATTAACATATTTCATATTTTGCTTTTTCGGTTAAAGAAAAGAATACAAAAAATGTGTCTCTTGATATTCAACTCAGTTTGTTTACCCTCCAATGCCAATGTCATGCTTCGCGTTATTAATATACTTTCAATTCTATGAATTTCCCATTAGCATTCTAATCAACCATTGTGTTACTTGGCCAATGGGTCAATAAAATGTTCAATTTAACTGAATGCACAGAACTACAGAAATTTGTGGACGAAGGTGCGAAAAGTTAAGAAAATAAAAATTTTGAATTTGTAGGATTTGCATAAGTATGCTTCAATCATAAGTCATTTCCCTCACCTGTGAATCTTATCACAATTAGTTCAAGGTAAAACCATGTGAAATTCTGATTCAAGTGCTTTGAATGATAGAAGTAGTTCATAAACTTTTTTGTTTACTTTGAGAATGAGCAATAAAAGTTGCCAATTTGTTTACCAGTGTAGAATTGTGAATATATTTTTATTTAGATTAACGCCACAAACAATTTGTTAGTTATACATGAATAAAATGCAAAGATTTATTCATTATGCGTTCAATTAAACGCCATTAATTTGCATATTCTCTATTTCATTTGCACTTGTAATAAAACATATATATAAATATGTACTTACATATATATATTTATATCTGAACACGTCATTCGCAAATGAAAGAAAGCAATTTGTATCTGTTGGCTTCAATTTTCGCTATTTTGAGTGTTTTATATACAGAATGAGAGAATAGATTTACATGTATGTATCTATTGAACCATTATTTTAGTTCTTCCTTCAATTATTGACTAATTGATGTATTGAAAGTAATCAATTAAAATGGGATTTATCTTTTTGCCCTCTTCTCTCTCTTTCGAGTTTTACAAGTTGTCAAGTCAATTAGGCCAATTAAATGTTGAACCATAACGGAAAGTTTACTTTTCCCTCCCCCCCCATTCAAAACCCGCCTCCTTTACGCTGTCTCATTTATAGGGTGGCTACTGTTCGATCGTGGTGGCCGTTGATAATGATGATGATCGTTGACTTTGATCGTTGTTTTCTGTTGTGACAGGCTGCCGCACAGCTGTTGTCCGACCACACAAAAGACAGGTTCACGTTCTCTTTCTCTCGTCACTCTCTGCTCCTCTGCCTTTTCTTCGGCTTCTGCTTCGATCCATTTGCATTTTAGCCGGCGGTGGCCCAATTACAGGCCGAAAGTGAAACTGATCTGACTCTTTCGGCTAGGCCTTTCAATTGAAGTCTGCCGATCAGCTCAAATTGTTGGCTTGTTAACCAAATTGGCCTGCTGCTGTTTCGTAATAAGTGACTTCTGACTCCCCACCCCCCGCTATGCCACGCCCCGCCCCCTTTTATATTATCTCCAATCAGACCTGATAGCTGCTGATCAGTTAAAGCCGTCTCAGGGTTAGTCATTCGAAATCGATTCGTTCACATCTCTTGGAATGGCATAAAGGTTCAAGGTGAGGCATTTCTCGCAATCAGATTCAGATTCTAATGCGCAACTTATATATACATAAATACATATGTATGTATATAGAACGAGACGAGATAAACACGACGAGAGTTGACTGAGAAGTTGGAAAATATTTTAAGAAAAACTGGTACTACAGTATTATAAATTAAATATATTATCAATTCGAGGGTTGTATTTTAAGTTAACTTGAATTACAATAATAAATCTCTCAATTTAAAAACCGCACAAGCAAGTCTAGGATCGCAACGCTCTTTCGGCATTCTATCTTTGCTTGTGCAACCCTCAACCTGGAACCCTTGACAACCTTTCTCAGATTCGAGCCAACCTTTAGTCAAAAGTTTTGCTTTTATTCAAAGTTTTACCTCGTGCACGGCTGGAATATATATTTATAAAGCAACCCTCGCGTAGATATTAATAGAAAGGGAAAAAGGTAATCAACGATTAACTTGTGTGGGGTTAAATTAAACTCACCTCATCGTCGCTGTGATCAATTCTATTCCTATACAAGAATCCATTCACACGATCGAAGTTATTCGGATAATATGATCTGACGTGTCTCTGGTGAGTGGTTTCTGGTGTTAATGCTATATATCGAGAATCATCTTTTTCTTTCTCTTCATTATTCTGATCGTCATCGTCATCATCATCGTCTCCATAGTCGTCGTATTCGCTATCATCATCATCATCTTTGATGATATTTTCCAGGGTATGATCCGCAGATCGACTATTTATTGACATATCTGTGCCATTGATAAGTTTTATGGCTTGTATAATTTGTTGATCTTCGGTCAAGTTCATTGACCATCTGTCTGGTAGCCAATTGAAACTGCTATTTTTTGCTTCCTCTTTCTCCGATGTCCTTTGTCCTTTTGCCAAACACTCCGCGTTTTTTTTTGTGATAGTTAAATATATTATGATATTAAATATTATGAAGTAATTCATTTTGCTGCTTTAAGAATATAACAGCAGTTTCACTAAATTTGTTGTTGATTTTTCTCTTTTGGTTTTACACTATTTATTTTTATGGCATTTATTCAAAGGTTGTACATATTTATGGCACTTGTTGGTTGAATTTATTCTGTAGAATTAAATATGGTAGAAAAAATTAGATATGTTGGAATTCGAAATTTATTTTCGTATTTGTTCAAATTTTCATATTTCCACAGTTTTGTCGATTTTTACAAATCGCTTTGTTTCTCGTCTCTGGCACACGCTTCATTTCTCAATCCACAAGTCAAACAGAAATTTGTCAGATTTGGCAAAAAAAAAGAACTAAAAATCAGAGATGCCAGCCGTTCTAAAATTGATCAAGCCGAATGGCTTATGCTCTAAAATTTTCGATATAAAAGTAACAAAACACAAAAGTTTGTGTTAAAACAATTTTTAAACAGAAAAAATAATTTTAGTTTGGTTTAGTTTTTATATATTTGTATCCATAAGTACGAAGATCTGACTGAAAATTGTTATGCCCTGAAATATACAAAACGTGTTCAATTCGGCAGCACTGAAGCATTAAATTTTGTTTGCGGTCTTTGGGGGGCTCTTCTCAAAAAAAATTAAATTAAATATAAAATAAAAGCCACACAGCTGCCAACATTTGAAATATGTATGTAGATATATTGTATATATATATATACATATGTATATATATATGTATGTACATGCTTACTTTATCTAAATGGGTGCGGATTTTGGGCCTACCCAAACAATTCGGAGAATGCTAAAAATATATTTTTTATACTTAAATACATATATGTATATACATATATATATGTATATATGAGCCACATTTTTCAGTTTCTTCTTTCTCCTTTTTGTCGACCAATAATCAAGTTCAGGAATGTATATGTAAAGCAGTCTTGACACTCTGTTTTTTTTTCCAAGCGATCGATCGCTTGCAAATTAGAGCACGAAGGGATTTGCCATAGTAACAATCGATTTCAAATCGTTTGCTTGCCATTTTTAGTTTTGGGAAATAAGCAAAAAGAAAAATTACAATCGGAGGGCTATATGGAAGCCAGTTCATTGATTTTTAATGGGTTTAAGAGCTTCAAATCCATAAAAAAGATATAAAATATATATAAATATGTATGCTCTTAGATTGCTTGTACGTATTTATATCTGAGATCGTTTGTGTAATTTTTATGGCCATTTTGTAATTTGCTTTTAATTTTTAACATTAATTTTATCCTTTATTTTTTTTTTTAAATCAAGAAACAAAATTAAGATGTTGTAAAAAAGAAAGTCCAGTTAAGTGAAACGTAAAGAAACATAATTGTGAATTGCTTACTTAAAATTACATAAATATTTCTTTTTGGTCTGCATGTGAAATGTTTGAAATTTTCGATAATATATTGTGAAACTCTCTCTGAAAGAATTCGACTAAGTCCCTGAATGGATGGAACTAGCACAATGACGCCGTGAAAGAGTTTAAGTTGATAGCACTGAAATTGTTTATCGAATTTTTAATTTTTATGAGTCACTGTTCCGCACTAACCTACCCAAAACGATTCTCTAACCATTAAATGAGTCAATGCAGCGTGTGCCCAGTGTCACTAGAATCACGCTTTGCGTTCGGTTTTTATTAAGATGGCAAATCACTGTCACACAAGATAATTTATAGAGCAAATTATGAAAATCGGAAAGTTTTTCATTATTGTTGAACTTAAACAAAAGGATGCTAAGGAGAACGTCAAAAAATTTGATATTGTATAAAGTCTTTTTATTAAATGCTCTGATTTTTTATATCGAACTATAGTTTTTCCATTTCAAAAAGACATAGGTTTATATATCCTTAAGGCTTATAGGAAAGATCAACAGTTTCTATATTCTAGATTTTTATTTTATTTGTGTAACGAAAGAAGAATTATCAAAAGTTCCTTCATTCTTGATCATTATTTAATTTGTAATTTGTTTTTTTTTACACATTTTATTTTATACATACAATTGAATTTCAATTTTATATTCAATTAGCAATTCGCTTATCAATAATTTTTGTGTTTCTTTTGAACAAACATTACTAAGTATATAGATTATTTCACAATTTTATATAGATTATTTTCTTTATATGTATTTATTAGCACATGTTTCATTTTTATTGTTGATTAATTTTTAATTAATTGTACATCCCCTTGTGGTGTTTTGTCTTTAGAATATTATGCTTTAAATACGAAATATTTAACCTTTTTTCAATTCTTTTAAATTTGTTGGAAGTTCACAAAGTTGTTAAATTCTAAATTGGAATCTTTGGGTTCTTTTTAAATATTTGTTTCTCTTTTTTTGGGTTGGATATTTGTAGTTGTTGGGGCACACGCGCTGCGATGCTTACGCCTTGCTTGTTGTCGAGACTCTGAAAATGGAAGACTCGCTGCGGCGACTGCAACGACAGCAGAGCCGGCGCCGGCTAAAACAGCTGAGCAAAAAAGAAACCAGAAGGCCGGGATAACTTCGGCCATGCCGAAGTTTGTATACCCTTGCAAGCTCTTGTGTTACTAGATCCCTAAAAACAGATATCTAAATGTAAAGACCCTGGTGTAAAAATCCGTTTTTACACACCATAGCACGGCACGCAAACATATGCATGTTTGTAGACATGCAACATGCAATTTTTCCATATGTTTGTATGACAGCTATATGATATAGTCATCCGATTGTGATCAAATTTGCCATAATTATAACTTTCTATGTGAAAATGTTATTTCCCAAGTTTGACGATGATCGCTCAAGAAACAAAAAAGTTTCTAGAAGAAAAACTGTTTTTGGTCCGATCGTTCATATGGGAGCTATATGATATAGTAATCCGATCTTAATCAAATTTGACATGGATGCTTGAATGTATAATAAACTGTCAAATGTTAAGTTTTATGATAATCGGGTGAAAAAGAAAGAAGTTATTGATCTAAAACTCATTTTTCGACCGATGGTTCCTATGGGAGCTATATGATATAGTCTTCCGATCCGGATAAATCCGAGATATACAATGCCTGCAGTATATACAAGACTTCGTGCAAAATTGCAGCTCTGTAGCTTTAGTGGTTTCGGAGGAGCAGCTGTTGATCCAGACAGACGGACGGACGGACAGACGGACAGACAGACGGACAAACGGATTTGAACTCGCCTTGTCAAGCTGATCAAGAATATATATACTTTATATGGTCGGAGATGCCTCCTTCTATGCGTTGCACACTTCTGACCAAAATTAATATACCCTTTTTGCAAGGGTATAAAAAGCTCTCCGAGAGCAAACGAAAACGATCGCGAGCCGTGAGATACTGTGTGGGGCTTTCGGTGGCTGTGTCGAGGGAGGATTGTCTGTCTCTCTCGCCCTCTCTCGTTCTCCTTTTTAGTGCGTGAATCATGTGAATTGAAACAGTAGCGAAATTTTGAGGGACAGGAATCTTTGGGTATGAAGTTGTCTCATGACTCATAAGGCCAATTCTTAATATTTGTCAGCTGATAACACATCAGCAGCAGCCTCATCATCAACAAGAGGCAACAGGCTTCCTATGACTTGATTTCACCTAGTAAAACTTTACGCACTTTGTGTGAGGCCCGTTTTCTGGTTTTCTTCTCTCTCTCTCTCGCTTGCATTTCTTGTATCTCTAAAGGCGACAATTAAAGTGATTTATTAAAGTCTACGGGGCAGCAATGCAAAGCGATTTGCTATGCAAATATGTGCAACGCGATAGAAAAGTCTTGGCGACAGTCACTCCTCAGATTCAGACTCTGGTGGCAGTATTTGTGCAACAATCTGATTAGCATGGGTATAAAAGAAAAGAAAAAAAACAGAGGAACACAAACGACTCTGACTCTGTGAGTCTTGGCATTAAAAAATAATGTTTGACAACTGTTTAATGGAAATGACTGCATGCTAAAGAAGATGCAGCAAATACCAGCAAATGATTTTATTTTAGGTATCATTAATATTTCTAACCAGTTGCAGGCATATATATAGGTAATATCATGTAATGAACAACAACTTTTAGTATATAATATATTTACATTTATTTTTATTGAATAATCAGACGAAGAGAATGATTAGAGGTTGTCGCTCTTTCTCCTGTTATCAAGAAATTGCCCATGACAATGACATCATCTTGACATTGACATCTTGATCTCTCTTTGAATAAGTATCTAGATTCCAGAATCTAGGTTTGAGTATAATTCTTTATCTATCTAGATTACAGGTTTGTGTATAATATAAGCGATTTTTCAGAAGCTAGTAAGAAATAATCGACTTGATTGCATTTGTAAGATTGACCGACTTTCCGTTTCCCCTTTGACTGCTTATCTTATGTCCGTTATACATGAAATCAAATAATGAATTTCTCTTTAATACTTCTCAATTAAAATTAAAACAGGCTACCTGATTAGTGGGCAGAAAATCACTCTCCCTTAAGTGTTTGGTAATTTGTCTTGATCAAATAAACTCTTATTCTAACTATAAACTTATCTTATCTTCAATTGTTTCCGTTCATGTGATAAATAAATATTATGGGATCTTCAACACATCTCTTGTACGCTGAATATATCATCAGACAATAGTTTTTACCAGGAATCTTGAGAGTTGTTGTTTAAGGAAGAAGCTAACTACGGGGTTTCTCAAGCTTATATACCCTTGTAGTTCTTTATTTATTTTTATTTTTTCGTACCTGTTCTTATTTAATTGCAATTGAAAGAGATCAAGAATTTAAAATGAAAATGGTTATTTGATTTTATATATGCTTTAGAAAGCTAAATACGCTATAGTCCGATCGCTTCGACTCAAAAACTTAACCTACCTATGTTAAATAGAAGTTGAAATAGAAAATATCAGGTCAATCGCTATAAAACTGAAAGTGTGAGAGTGATGGAAACAGACGGACGGGCAGACTGATTATATACACTTTATGTTAACGTTACCTTTTCAACGTAACAAACATCTGATCAATTTTACAATACACAGCTATGAGCTATTAGTCTAACTATATTCCTCAAAAATAATATTTATTTCTGGGAAATATGTATTTTGAAGTCCAAAACAAAAATTTAAAATGAGGCATTCTATAATAATTATAATACTGGTGATTTTTTTCAAGGAAACGTTAAGAAATAAAAATATTTCCTACTTTTCATTTTATTTTCCTACTCATTCACATTCGTTGCACAGTCGGAAAATCGTTTTGGAGCTTTGCATTCTTTATACGATGATTAACGGGAATATTTGACATAATTTCTGAAAATTTGCATATTCATTTGTAACATTTTTCGTATTGTGTTTTCCTCTTTGAGTCATTCATTGAACGGAACAAGCGATGGAATGCATCAAATTTCCATATAACCAACTATAAATAGGAATCGAGCTAATTTAAGTTAAAATGTGCATTAATGAGTGACGCATGAGATGGTAGGATTTGGTGTAATTCCCCAATCTGCATTCAACTAATTACACGTAAGCTTATCGACTTTAGCAACTGCCCCTCTTCTCGTTGTCTCTATCTAATACATCTCTCGACAACTCCAGATGTGTCAGGGCAAGTGACTAGCGGGCGCGCGTTTCTGTCAACGGGTTTTTCTTCGGATGAGTTGGAGTTCGAGTTGAAGTAGTAGAAGTCGCAGTTCTTGACGTTCTTGTCTTATTTATGGCCGCTGGCTGGTTTTGCTAATAGCGCATAAATCTTATTAATGATCTCTGTCAAGTGGCCGTGAGCTAAAAACGAGTCACAGTCAGCCATCCACCCAGCCAGCCAGCCAGTCAGCCATCCAGACAGAGGGAGGAGAGGGAGAGATCTACATATGCATTGCATTTCATTTCTAGAGGCTTTTTCTTCGCGGTTCTTGGAGTGTTGATGGGCACTGGCTCTCAACGCTACCGTCAATCAGTCAGTCAACACACATTCACAAACCCAACTCCTAAGTCTTCCTAACCCTTTGCCAATTGAGCAAATGTCTCTTAAAGTCTGACGAATTATGAGATCATATTTTTTTGTTCAATACCCTCTCCCTCTCTCTTTTACTCTCTGTCTTAGCAAGAAACCATTGATGTATGGGAATACTAACTGTATTTGAGATGCGAAACTAAATCTTAACCCATTTACTGAAATATTTTCTCAATGCAAGCGAAAGAGCATTTCGAATTCTATTCGATGTGGCTGGCCAACCCTTGACACTTTGTTGCGCAACATTGAAATTGTTTGTTTGGGGGGAATATTTTGAACCTAGAAGAAGAAGAAGTGAAAAACTAGGCGTAAGCGTGGGCGTTGTTGCCTTCGCACCAGGCCAATAATCTTTAATAGGTCTACGGAGGTTCCAGGTTCCAAGCACAAACATAATGGTATGCCGAGAGTACCGCAAGTACCGCCCCACCTTGCCTGCCGTATCTACCCAGATCCACGCCCACTCCCACTCCCACTCCCACTCTACGCAAAATTTGCATGTGTTGCCTGATTTGCATTGTTGATCTGATCTGGCCCTTCCCCCTGCTGACTACGCCTCCCCCAAACGCACTATTTGTCGTCTGCGTTGACAATTTTTGACATATTTTCTGTGTCTCTTTCAATAAGAGTTTTGAGAGCAAAGGCTTGGGGAAGCGGAGGAAGATTGGGTACTGAGTCAAGCATTCTTATTGATCAGGCCTTTTTTTGGCAGCATTTTGGGGTTTTTCCAATTATTAATTCGCACTCGCATGAATGCAATTCTCATGTTCCATTTCGCTGGAAATTATAATTTTGCATATTAGTCAGCAAACAGCGTTTGGTAAATGCTATTTATAGTAATGAAACCATGGTAAGAGGAAAATAAATCTATTCTAATTAATTCGAATAGCCATTTGATGTATGGAATAATAAAGTAAGTAAGTCGCCGGGCCGACTTGGATATACGATGCATTAGGTGAAGAGATACACATATATTAAATTTCTTTTAAATGCTATCTCGCTCACTCTTATGTGGACACGAGCACTTTAGCGCCCCCCGACCAAATCGGTGATTTCCAGCATATGCTATCTCGCTCTTTTTCGCGTGCATCTGCCTTGCACCGCTATGAGTGAAAAACGTTTCTATGTATAACTCGGCCATTTTTATTCCGATTCTTATGATATTTGGGTGGGATGATAGATATTGGTAACATGTAACAGTGTGCCAAATCGAATCGAATTTATCGAAATTCGAAGGCGGAAGGGGGCGTGGCCAAAATTTGCACGCATCTGCTGTCCAAATACGACAGCTCTAGCTTCTATAGTTCCCGAGATATGGAGGCTCATAATATTGTTTTACAAATAGCGGAAACGCGAGGGTGCGGGGCAAAAAAAACAAATAAACTCGATCTATCTGCAGAGCAAACGAGTCTACGTGCCAAGTTTGGTAGCTCTAGCTCTTATAGTCTCCGAGATCTCGATGATCCTACAGACGGACATGTCTCAATCGACACGGCTATTGATACTGATATATACTTTATAGGGTCGGAAAAGCTTCCTTCTCTCTGTTACATACATTTTGGCGACTTTTATAAACCATTTCATCTTATGGATGCATGGTATAAAAATGGTGTAGACTTAAACTAGATTTGTATCTGCATATATGACTATGTATTTATTGTATCTGCCCTTTATTATTAGCCATTGCATTAGTCTACATTTACACTTTTATTTTAAAAACTTACGAAGTGGCTTTCCCACTTTGATATTACAATATTCTATGTTAAAAAATATATAAATAAAATAAACTCTTTTTCTTTGTCCCAATACCATAGTGTCTTCATCTTCATGATTCCAAACTTTCTCTATCTCTTTCACAAAAAATGAATTGACTGAATTTAGAAAGGAGGCAACAAGGGACACGAATTGTATGTATATTTCAAATATGTATAATATATATTCTTAGGTATATGAAATATATAAAATATGGCTTAATTTCATCAACAATTAAAAAAGTTTCTCATTATTACTATTCCTATGAGTTCCACGTCCTTTGGGAATACTTAAGTTTTCAAAGCTTTCAAGAGCAAGTAAAAAGGCTAATGAAAGGAAAAAACCAAAATTCAGTGAAAGCTCGCTTAAAGAACAACTCTATTGGAACAATTGTGTCACGACTATCATATATTTTAAAGATCTGGTCAATACATCCAATAATTTAATATGAAATTTAAAAAGTCTCAGACTTATTGACATGATATGGGAAAAGTTGCTATATAAATTCCATAAATGCCTCAATTATGCTGTGGCCTCTGGAATTCGCCCATATAAATCTTCAATTCTCTATAATTAACAATATACAAAATCTCAAAAGGTTCGAAATTATAGTTTGTTTTTCTTTTTAAATTAAGTAATGAATCATTAATTTATGTTTTCTCATAGTATATTCGGCATTTGATCTTATTTAGTTTCGTCTTAAGTTTTTTTGGCAACTGTTTTTCATCATTAAGTTCGCAACCCACTAAAATTTGGCATAAAACTATGCCAACTATTGGCTTAATGACCTCAAAAATAAAACCAAGAGACAAAGAGCAACACCCACAACAATGAGAGCAATGTTTGTGGAACCATAAAGCAAATTAACACTTGCGCTTATTGCCAAAAATAGAAGCACATTTGTTTAAATGAAAAGCCCAAAAGGAAACCGCAAAAAAGAAACCAGACAGAAAATGACTAATTCAACGGACCTCCCCCCCCTCCTTCGACATTATCATATGCCTCAATGCACAACTTGGCAACTTGTTACGCATGGCCCCTATAACCCTCTCTTGGCCTCTTGGCGTGCATATGCAACTCGTATATATATATATATATATATGTTTCTGTATATGATCATTAGGTTTTTTGTGTATTTTGTGGCTTGCCGCTTGCCGTCGCCATTCTGTCTCGATTTTCGCATTGTGTTTGCTGTTATTTTGGCAAAACACTATTTATATGCCAACATATTTGAATTGGCACAGTTTCAGTTTATATATATATAGAAACTGTAGAGTATCAGCTGGTGCTCTTCCACCTTTGTATCGCTGCAACTAAACTGCAAATCATTGTGAGATTAAGTCATATTCACACGTCCCAAGATCTTTGTTGCTAGATTTCTCAACTAATTTGGCTTAGGTAAACAGATACATATAGTTAGATGAAACAAACAACCAAATGCAGGCCACCAGACACTTTTCCACTTTCACTAATTGTCAATTCTGTAGCTGAATCGGAAAAACAACACAGAAAACGAAAAAAACCGCAGACAACAACCGACACTAGACGCAGAGACAGACAGACAGACAGAGAGAGAGACACCACCAAGTGAACGTGCCACCATGAGACGTGTGGAGTGGAGTTGAAATCGTTCGAATTGGTGGGATTTTTATTGGTCTGACAATATTCCTAATGGGTAAAGCAACAGATTGTAACAGATTGTCCACAAATTGAATTTTGTACTCAATGATCAATCCATGGATATGAGTTGGGCGAGATCGGCGAGCGATCAATGATCTGCTCTTGTCACTTGCTTGTTTTCCCCATCTATCAAGTCATTAACGAAACGGTCTGAAATTAAGTTCTCAAATTACTTAAAGAATCAATCAATGGAATTGGCTGGAAATCGAAGAAAATACTTTCTGCCATCTGATCTGTGTAGTGCTTTCATTTATCGACAATTTGGGGGGAAATTGTGTCAAACAAATATAATTCTGGGTGTTGTTCTTTTAAGAATTATAAAATATATGCATCTACATATATTATAATTGATTCATTAATAGATCATCAAGTGATCATAGTTATTTATCTGGTTTTTTGGTAGATTCATAAGGTTAACTTGGGAATGGAGAAGAGCGAAAAGACGTTTTAGGTAAAATAATGCAATTTCGCGATCTTTAAGCGGAGCTTCGGACCTTTGAGCTTCGAATTTATCAATAACCCGATTTACTAGGGCTTTTATCACACCTCGAAGTATCTCCTCAAGGTTAGTATATTAATGTGATTGATAGAAATTTTGATAGATATAATTATTTGATCTATTTTGTTTTAAAATTTATTAAAGCAGGCTCGAGATCATTTTTTGAAAACAAACAAAAAGTAAGAAGGTTGTTTCTATAGCTCTATTTTAGGAACGACCAAGTTTTCTCATCAGCAGAATTGCAAGGCTACTTCACTACTTCATCGCTAAAACTAGTTGGGAATCACAACTAGATAAAGCGAAAAAGAGAGTCATCATGGCTTACAATTCCAGAGTTCACTTTTTCTTTGCTTACCCAAATAAAAATAATTATGATAGCCGCTTTTGTTCTGAATTTGGAATTAATATGTTTTCAATATTATATTAATGCGTCATTAAATTTCAAGCACACTTTCTGATTACTCAGACTTATGATTAATTGCAAATAGGTCAGCAACCTTTATAAGTTTTTGTTAACGAATTATAATACTATTGCATAACTTTCTTTATCACAGATTGACCGACAGACGCATAATTGAGTTCAAAATTACAAAATTCTTGATTTTGAAGAATTAAACAATCATGCGAAGAATTTTAATTTTTTTTAAGTTAGAGATTTGTTTGACACGTTTAATATATTATAATTTTTTAACCAAAATTATAGCTGATATCGAAATAATTGGTTTGTAAAATAGTTTTCGTGAGAATAACTTTAATATAAACTTTTGTGGATTGATTTTTTCTTCAGCAATAAAATAAATTGAATATGAATGTCCCAATCAAAGGTTTCGCACCAATCTAGTTTTTCCAATCGAAACCTTTTATCCTATCTATGTATCTTTTCGTTTGGTCGTGATTTTGTTTATTTGCGTATGTAAATATTCGTTTCTTGCCAAAAATAATCAAATGCATAAACCAGATTTTCAACCAAATTGCCAAACAAATTCATTCAAACGTTGGTGTGCGTGTGTGCTTGACATATGCATAAGACATAAAAGAAAAAAAAATGAGAAAAACCAAAACTATGCTAATGTTTTATTTTGCGTGAAGCATTTTGTTTGATTTTTTTTTGTTGTTTTTTTTTTTTTTGCATTTTTATGGCAGTTTTCCTAGTGGGGCAGACCAATTTGGCGACAATCTTGAAGGCAACAAGTGTTTGATGATTTATATCACAAATTTTCCTAAGCAATAAAAAAAACGTGAAAGGAAAATATGTTAACCAAAGATATATACATCTATCTCTGTCGCACTGAGTGTCTCTCTTTCACTCTGTCTCTCGTGGTGTAATATTGTATGATAAGTTCAAAGTTCTTTGACGACCCGGATACCAAAGTCAGAGGCAGCTTCATCGTCATCGTCATCGTCACCATTGGAGACAAATAGACAAAACTCCAAGCAGAACAACAGCAAAATGCGGACAAAAGGGCCGCTAGCCGATCCCATCAAAAGGCGCGCCCGTCGCCCTCTCCATCTCCCTCTATCACTCTGACTCGTCTCTGTCTGTCTCTTTAGGCGATCTTTTTGTAGTTTTGTAGTTCGTACTCTTGTATCTTGCATCTTATATCTTGACTTTTGCATCTACCAACTGCATTTTGTGTCTCTTCTTCTCTTACACTCCGATTCTTGGCACAATGATAGCCGGTTGTTGTTGTTGTTGTTGGTGTTGTTTGTGTGTTTTGCACTTTTGTTATTGTTTGTTAAACATGGCCAGGGGCTAAACAGCATAGGCAAAGGCACAGACATTGGAATGGGATACGATGGGTAGGCGGCAAGAGAGGTTCCTCACATTTCTCATACGCCTCAGGATATGCTTTGCTTTTTAGCGGCAAAAGATATAAAATCTCTCCGCCAGAGTTCAAGTTCACCAAGCAACGCGCGGTAATTGCGTGAGGTATTTTTAGAGAGTTTTCAAAAGGAATACCCTTAACTTATTTCGGGGTCCCTCGGCTATGAAAACTTACGTTGTTGCCGAAACTATGCGAGTTCAATATATGTTTACTCAGTTGCAGTTTGGATATATGTGTAAGTACACTCTGTAGCTTATTTTTCTGTGGGGTCATAGGTGAACTGTTGATAAATTTCTGTTGCCATTGACTGGACTTAATGTTAAAGAATCGTTCTGTGTTTTTACGTCAGGAGATGCTCGAAAGGGTGGTTGCTACCATTTTGCTATCTGTACGGGTTCTTAACATCACGTCGGGGTCACCACTACAGTTACAGATGATCGTTTATTTCCTAAGAAATCTACCTTTCTAAAGTCTTAACTAAATGTTAAAGACATGGACTGCTTAGGAGCGTATTACTTCATGAGATCCTCTGTAGGATAATACCAAGTGTTCGCAAACAGCAAACGTCGGGGTCACCACTTTAGTGATTTAAGGGTATATATGTACATATGTATGTATACACCTAGAAGCCTAGGGTCTATTTTTGAAGAAAACCTATATCGGATTTATTATTGAGGTTTTATTTAATTATAAATATACTTCTATATATAACGTGCCGATCTTGTAAAATCCCTGGAACTTCTTAAAAAACAGCCTTAGCGTTTCCCCAAAAATTGGCGGAAATTTAAAATCCAAAAAGATAACCAGATACTTACTTAAAACTAGTCTTTCTTGTAGCATTTGATTTGCGACAAACAAAATTTGTTATTATTTTGCCTATAAAACAAAAACTAAGTAACGAAAAAAATCCTATTCAATTTACTAGATAATGTTGTAAACAATAATTACAACAAGTTTCAAGGCAATCGGATCATAAGTTTTCGATAATTCGTTGATTATTGATTACTTTATTTATTGATTGTTTTATTTATTGATTATTTTATTTGACAGCTATCGACAATCTATTAGATTCCATTGTGTGTTTGTAAGAGTATCTCATTGTTGGTGTGACGACATACTTATCGCATTAGTTTTTCTATGTCACTCTTTTGAAGAGTCAGCTTTGACTTAAATTTTCCGGTATTTGTATGGAAATTTGTTGTTGTATTGTAGTTGAACATTGTTTAGTTTATAATTAAAAATCCGTAACGCTCTTGCACGTGTGTTAAACAATGAGCCCAGCTCGCTGACCCAACCAACGAAAATTTGTAATGGGATATGTTTGTGAATGTCAGTCAGTTATTTGATGTTTCAGGTAGTAGCTGCTGCTGCTGGTCCTCCTCTTTTGCTCGGTTATTTGGAGAGAAGATGTGGGTACACACATCAGCATCATCATTATCCCCATCACCATCTCCATCCAGTTGAGAAGCACGTGGGCAGTTTTGGTGTTGCAGTTGCGCAGGTAGCTATGTATATAGTTGCGGCCAACGTGATGCTTAGCACGTTGAAAAAGACATGTGAAAACCGCACGGACAGAGAGAGAGAGAGAGGGAGAGAAATCCCAGATTGATAGGAGACCAACAGACCGTCACACCGAGACGAAGCCGCTGTTTGATTGATTAAACAGACATGGCAGTTCACCGAAATTGTGTACCAATTAGTGTGGCTTGTTTTGGGTTACCTGAATTCCAAAATAAATCAAGGTGGAAAAGATTTTTCCATTGCTACATGTAAAGTATTTGTCTATTGAAAATTGTCGCTTAATTGCCAAAGGCCATTGAGGGTTTATTACCGATTGACCTCAACGGGTTACCTCAGCATTTCGATTATGAAATCGCAGTTTTTTTTTCGTTGTTGTTTTGCATTTTTTGCATATAAATTGTTTCGACTTGTGTGGTGTGTGTGTGTGTTTGTTGTCGCCCAAAGAAACCACTAGACGAGCCACCAAATATGAGTTTTATGCAAATTGCCTTTGTAAATTTGCAATATTTGTGTCTGCCAGCGGTTTTTCCCCCCCACATTCGGTGCTTTGCCAATTTTTACTTCTTCTTTTTGTTGAAAATTGTTTGTCTGTTTGGTTATTGTAAACCAATTTGTGTCTGTGATTTGTCTTTTGTCTGTGGTTGTTTGGGTGGCTCGTTTCGGTTTATTAGCCCCCCTGGCCTGTCAGGAAATGTGTGAAGTCTGAGTCCCTGACATTTGACTACATAACTTGTCTGTCTGCATAAGTTCAGATAGTTTGTGTGTCTGTGTTTTCAAAGGGGCTTTCGGCATAGACTAATGGAGCCAAGAAACAAATTTCAAATGATTATTTGTCATTCGTTGTCTCATTTCTTTATGGCGATTTTCGAGATGTTCTTTATCAAGGTTAAGTGACGCTGATGTCGGAGTGGCGCGCGAAAAGCCATGCGAGAAGCGAAAAATGAAGACAGTTGAGATAAAGCGATTCTGAACCGAGTTCTTAACGTTAACTTTAGTAGATTGACGCACAAGCAACTAATTGACGCACTAGCAAGGGAGCAACGCACAAGGATAGCAAATAAAGATGGCGAGCATTGGCTTGCTTGTGCGTTTCTTTACTCACTAAGCTAGTGGTTGATCTTTTTGCGTTATTTTTCAGGCAGAGGTCATAAGTTTGTAAGTATATTTGCGTTCTAGTAAGTGAGCAACGCTCAAGGACACCGATTCCTGGCTTGCTTGTGCGTCGGGCTGTTGACCTTTTTCGGCATAGTTTCGTAGTGCGGAAACAAACTTGAATTTTCTACCGGACATACACTCATGGCCTGAATAATAGGTGTGCATTTTTTTTCTTTTTAAAGATTATTATGTCTATGTTTTCTCAAGTAACTTTTATTTAAAAATAGGCGTACATATCTTAGAATTAAAACAGTAAAAAAAAGTTTAAATATCAAAGAAGCTGACTTCGGCTATGCCAAAGTTTGTATACCCTTGCAGCCCTTGACCATTACATTTTATTTCCTAAACAATTTTTTGTTTCTTAATCCAATAAAGAAATATTTTAAATACATTGGCCGGGGGCAGCCAATCGCCAAATAGTAGACAATGTAGCGATTGATATTCATATTCACACACACACAATCGCAATTTTGACACATATATGTGCTTCACTGCTTATGCGTGCACTGCTTATGGCAGCAGTACTGTTGCATACTGCTGCTGCCATAAGCAGTGCACGCTATATAGGCAAATTTTATATCGTCGAAATCAGGCGTTATGTTTATCCGATTGTTTTGAAATTCACGTATATGACGTAATCCCTTTTTATTTATGTACATAATCAGTTTGGATAAGATTGTTCAAAAAATAGAGAAGTTATTCGCATTTAACGATTGTATTTGTATGGCAGCTATATGATATAGTTGTCCGATCTTATTCAAAATCGCAGATGTGTATGTGGCTGTATAGAAAGCTTATATAGGAACTTTGAATGCGATAGCTCTAAAACTGTGGGACTAGATCGCGAAGCACCAGACAGACAGACGGACAGACGGACAGAAGGACAGACGGACAGACGGACATGGCTATATCAACTCGTCTTCTCTTGCTGATCAAGAATATATATACTTTATGGGGTCGGAAACGATCCCTTCTCTGCGTTACAAACATCTGACCAATTTTATAATACCCTCTGCAAGGGTATAAAAAATGAAAATATTTAACATCATTTTATCATAGTTCACAAAATACTCCTAATTTTGTTGGCCAGAATAAAAAATTAAAAACTTTTGAAATATTTTCGAATATTTCAGTATATTTTGCTGAATTTGTTTAATACCCGTATGATAGCGACCTTATCTTTACTTTGTTTTACCATTAACCTACATATGTACATATTTTTTGGAGTCGTCATTCTTCTCTCCTGGTATCAGCCGTGCAACATTATGTCATTCCACAGTGGTTCCACAGTGGATCTAACGGGAAGTGAGAAGTTTTAAGGTTTATTCAGGGTTTTTTACTCGCTGCTTAATTCTGTGGTTTCAATTTACAAATTTTACGATTTTCGTTGTGGTTTTTCTGTATGTATTTGTGGTTTTTTTTGTCAAGGAAATATAATACCTTCTTCTCATAAAAATTACTCAATGTAATTGCCTCTTAAACGGTATGTGACATTTTCAATTTCCTTCATCCACTGACAATCTGCAGAATGGGAAAACGGGGCGTGTCTCATAAATACAATATTGGCTCCACACGTTTCCTTGAAGTGGGCCAAAAGGTTTTGACCCTTTTGGTAAAATAATGCCAGCGTTGAATGAGATTCAATTAAAACTGGCAATTTTTCATTTTAAATAACTTTTGCGATAGGTTACATCGATTATGGTCAGGAACTTGCCAGTCAGTTATAATAATAATTGATTGATCAGTTGATATATATACATGGAATTCGTTGTCTTCTTAGCTAGCAAGGTCATGGAAAAAATGCGGAAAAGTGATATTAATAAGTTGGAAGTTTTATTACATTACCAATAAAAATGACACAATTATCTGCTAAATAATAATCGAAAAGAGTATGTAAACTTCGTTGAGAGTTCTGCTAATTTTGTTCCTATGGTTCCTTTTTTTTGGTTGTCTCAACGTGTTTATTTACAAGCTTTCAATTTCAAATACGATAAACTGGCCAATTGGCTGTCAACTCCATACAGATGATATTGCATCAGAGGGAGAGAGTGGGAGGGGGGGAAGAGTTATAACCATACATATTCAAGACCAAATCGAAGTTGACTTATCGCAAAAGAGACTCTTGGCCTTTGGGGCGTTGTCTCTCGCTCTGTCTCTCAGATATTGGCAATTAAATTGCAAAATAATAATTTTTTATTGCCTGTTTGGCCTCAAATGAAATGGAAATCAATGGAAAACCGACGATTTACTCTATCGTGGGCGTTGGATGTTTAGCTTAGCTGTGGTTAAATCTTAATAATTGGCGTACTGAGTGACTGAAGTTGATGTATAAAACTGTCTATAGATCAAATTGAACCAAGATCGTTTCGTTCAATGACCCAGTCAGTCAGCCAGTCAATCGTCTGTCTTTTAGTCATCCGCAAGGAGTGGGTGTTGTAGTCAAGAAACAAAAATGAAAATGGGGCGAAAGGTTGTTAAATGCTTAAGAGGCGGCAACTCTCCTAGGAGAGAGAGAGAGAGAGACTTGGAACGATTTTGCCTGCCTGCCTCATGTTGCGGTAGGTGCATTAGAAAGTTCGTGGGAAGTCTTTTCAAGTTGATGCCGTCGCCGACATTGAGACGAGGAGGAGGAGGAGGAGGAGGAGGCAAAAATAAACTGTGAAAATATATTTCATAAAGGAAGCGCGAGGAAAAACTTAAGAGGTGGTAATGAAAAGCGCTAATACACATACAAACACACTCACACACACACACACACACTCACACTCGCATGCATACATATATTTTATGTTAATTGAAGCAATGCTTCAATGGCATACGCCTCCATATTCTCCTCCTTCTTCTAACCCGCCTTCTACTCCAATTTCGTAGCGCTCTCGTGGACTTTTCTTTTGGGTTATGTCAACTGTAAAATTCGCCTTGAAATGAATGAAAAGAAAACCAAGTTGCACCAACTTGAAGTATTTTCTTATGGGAGAGCCAATGAGTGTGTGTGTTGCTTGTGGGTTGGTTCTGACATTTGGCTTTATGGAGCTAAAATAATGTGTTAAGAAAAACTTAAAACTATATAAGTAAATTCGTTTTGTGTTTTAAGTGAGTGAGAAATGTGTAATTTTAATTAAATCTCGGGTAAAATGATTTAAATTCTATTATTGTAAAACATATTTTGACTTTTGATAAATTGCATTTATGGATTATTCATATTTTTCGCTAGTAATTTTGAATTTATTTAATCTAATAAACAAGCCTGAAAAGCCGAAAAATCATTTGAAAAATAATCTACCATTTGAATGGTTGGCCGGGCGCGCGGCGGGAAGCTTAAATCTAATTGACCCACAAAACACGGGCCACAAACATGGCCTAAAGCCCGGCCATCAATAAAATCAATTATTATTAAGCCAAAAGCTAAACACTACAATTTGCCATCTCTCTTTCTCTCTAATAGGGCAACCGCTTATACTTTCCATTCCCAAATGGCATATTAGTCAGTCGTTAAATATATGAGTCCAGGCAACATTGTACGATTTCCGGGAGCCCAAGTATAAATATCAATAAGCCAGAAATTTATAGACCAAAAACACACAAACAGAAGAAGAAGAAAATAAAATAGGAAATTTAAGAGGATGGCTTTTGCTTCTTCTATTAGCCTTCTTTAACAATCATTAAGTGTTTGCAATACCCTTTCAATGGGGTCGACAACTGCATAGTCCAATTCCCCTTAGGATCCCCATACTCGCGATGAGGAGAGCTTGCTTACACGATATACTCAATAGAATATCCTTAATTCTCCTTTCAATATCTTAATCCAAGCATAGAAGGTAAGGGTCTAATATTTATCCACATAAAATATCGATATATAAATAGTGATTATCTGTATCGGCCTGAATTGTAGCCTATTTACAGTTGTTCATGATCCTTGCCATATTTGTTACAGAGTATGCAAATACAATTAGTCCTTCCAAAACTAAATCAATGTCAATTTCACATACATTTCAAATTCTAGTTGAAGTTTTACACTTGAGAATTAACTTAGCATCGATATTGAGCTTGTACTTTAAGAGAGGGAAAACCTTGGGTTTTAGTTATCAAGAGCACAAGGAAAAAAAAAGGAGCAAGCCTAGGATGGACAACATTTTTCGGAATCGATAATTCCATGAAATGAAAACGATAACAAGACTTAATTTATCGAAACCTTCGATATGTTTCTTTATTTTGATTAAATAAACGGGAACTATCGACATTGAATATGATTGTGAAAAATATACACAGGGGCGGATCCGGAGGGACACTCTCCTCTTGTTCCGCCCCTGGATCTGTCCTTTCCATAGAAATTGCTGATCAAAAACGATTAAATCTACTAAATTTATAAGTATTATAATTGAATCGCTTCGTTATTTGAATAGATATTTCGATATTTAAAGTATTGAAAATTATTAAATTTTTTGCCCATAAGGAAGCGCCCTTAAACAACGCGATGCGTTAAGGGAGGATCTCATAATTCTCTCAAAATGTCACATTAAAATCGACAGAACATCGAGAAGTTTAAAAAAAGTTGAAAATTATGTGATCCAGAATATTTGCGTGGAGTAATTTATGAACGGCCCCTATACATACATAAGTACTATAGATTTCCTTATCGCAGAATGAAAACAATATATAACCAAGCTGACATTTGACATAACTTTCTATTTCTAAACGATTTTCCTAGAAATCAAACTGATTACGTATTTACAGTAGTTTCTTGGAAACGGTTATTTAGAATTATGCCAAGTTTGCGGGAACACCAAAATACAAAGAACTGTAGATTCACAGCACTGCAAGAGTACTTTACTCTTCGGTGTGCATTCTTTTTGTACATCGAAAATCCCTTTGATTAATTCTAATTTCTGCTTCGATGTGCAGCAGCAGCAGCAACGAAAGAACATCATTTGCTTACGTTTAATACTCAATTTAGAAATGGTGTTGGTCTTTACACTTGGCAGGAAGGGGATCGACCCTCTCTTCGTCCTCTTCGCAACGCAACGTCTCTTGCTGTGTGACTAATATGCAAACAACATGGCCAATAAGTTAACTTGGCTCACACACTCTCAAAGATATCCACACACACACACACACGCACATGTCATGAGGCCACAATTCCAAGTCCGTTGAGACCATAAAAATAAGATTAGCACACGCTTCTTTTGCCCCTCCGACTCCCCAACTCCCCACAACGTCCCAATGTCGGACCCAGCTGCTCGTTGTTGCTCTTGCTGCTGCGGTTCAGAAGTGTTTCTCCTTGGCATTTGTCTTGGTTCGTTTGCGTTTTTGCGTTTTGGCACTTTGTGGGTGTGTGCGGCACTTTATGTATCCAACAGCCAAAATGTTAGTACTACTACACACACACACACACAAACCCTTGGGCCATAGGATGTGAGGATATCGATATCGAAAACTGATGGGTTATCCATGTTACCAACAGAAATGATTTACTCTAAAGGAGTATGTTCGATTGAAGTTAATGGCAATTTGTGAACGCCGCGGCGCTGCATGCCTTCACTACTTATGGTAGTAAAATGTAGGTTTATTTATATGTTCGCTTGTTCATTCACTTAATGCTCGTATACATAACTCCTTTGAGGAACGGAGGAATCTTGTTTATCGTCAATACTCGGCTAGGAAGAAAGTTTGGATTATTGTAAAAATGTTTTTCAAATGGCCCATAAATTTATTATGTTTATTAGAGGGATCGTTAGAGATGCTGTTAGAGTGCAGCTTGTAAAAATCTAGGTTTATTATTTATTTTTATTAAATGATTATAATCATTACAATAAAAGCAGGAAGATTTTTTTACTCCGCCATAAAGTTAATTCTGCAAATTGGTTAACAAGACGTGGACGATGGTGCAAGTCGTTTTAATGCTACAGTGTGGAACCTTTCTTAAGTTTTTCTTCTATTTATTTCTATTTTATTATTTTAATTGTGGAACAATGCATGGAGGTACTCAGAGACAAGACTAGCAAAAGACGCCTGTTCTCATGTTCAGTCTTCTCTGAATGCTTTTTGTAATTGCTTGAACTGGGAACATCACGTCGGAGTGAACATTATTATCCAGTTCAATATCACGTCGGGGTTACCAATATGTTATTCTCCATTTTAATATCACGTCGGGGTTACCAACCTGTTAGTATGTAATTGAACATTGCGTCGGCGTCACCAATATATTATTCTCCAACTTAACATCACGTCGGGGTCTTCAAAATTGTATTCTCTATCACCAAACGTTATTTACCATCACTTCGGTATCACCAAAATGTTATTCTTTAATTTAATATAACGTCGGGGTCACCAATATGTTATTCTTCAGCTTAACATCACGTCTGGGTCACCAATTTGTTCTTCTCCATCACGTCGGGGTCACCATATTGGGAACTTCGTTTCGTTGAAAACTTTACATCGGATAACCGAAATGTTATTGTTCAAATTGATGCTTGATGAACATTTTTGTTTTGGCTGTATCATCTGTATCTGTATCTATCTGTCGATATGTAATGAAATGCTTTCAATGTTCCATTTTGTGCCAACTGACTTTCTTTTAATACTTTTTTCTTTCTGTTGTGCCTTTATCGTCGTCTCGCTTGTTTCGACTCCCACACCCACCCCTTCACCCATTGGCATTGCCATTGCCATTGCTTCTCCTGCCACAGTTGGGCTATCCTTTCATGTCTGTCCTTCAAGCCAGTTCGTCAATTGTTGTTGTTATCGTTGTTGTGTGCACCACATGCGAATCGTTTCATATCAAGATACATTTGTATCTCCACCTCACACAGAAAAATACAGATACCCACTCATTCAGTTCTTGTGCTGCATGTGTAAATATTTTTTATGAGCTTTCTCCTCTCCACCCCCCTATCCCCCAAACGAAAGTTTTCCTTTTTGGTCCTCGTTTGGTTACCATTTCGAGGCCATGCAAAAGTTCACAGGATAATCGCAAGGCTTTTTATGTGTGAGAACATGCCGAGTGGAGTGTTTTAAACCGTGTGGCATCTTCTTGTTCCATTCTGTTTGGTGCGTGCCTGGGCATTTGGGGTCGATGTTATTTATGAGCTCAAAGGTCAATGTTGAACTAAAAAACCCGGCACGATCCCACAAAGTAAGTACAAATCTAGACATTTTCGTTACTTGACATGCCTTTGAAAGCATGTGGGGAGGCCCCAGCCCATTGTAAAATGCATAACATAAAATGTGGAATACAAATTGCTTTAAATTTTTCAACAATTAAAATGCAATCTTTTACATGTAATTTGCCATTCCCCCAAAATATTCTAATATAGTTTTATATATGGAGATGTATCACATTTCTCAGACAGCCGTCTCATTATGCATTTTTCATATTTAATTGTTGCTCATTTACAGGCCAGCAGAGAATTTCAGCAAATGGGCAAAAGTTATTTGCATTTTTGTTTGCATAGATTTTTCCATGCAATTAAAATTGTTGATACACAAATTGCAAATTGTGTTAATGCTTTATACTTTATAAATGTTTTAGCAAAATGCAAACAGAAATAACTATGTAACAACCAACTACAATAACACCGACACCAACAACGACACAAAAAAAACCTATACTACATATATGTGAACCATTAATACTGAATACAAACAGACAGACTACATACTATGTATATATGTACATATAAATTGTGCACACATTCATTTGCCTTGTATATGAAATTGGCTTATAAAATTGCTGCCACATAGCAGAATGTCCAGGCTATATGGCTAAAAGAGGATAGCAAACACAATAACGATTTTAGAATACTCTCACCAATGATGTGCAGTGAATAGTTTATGGATTACACTTAACTAGAATTGTTTAGTGTTTTAAATGGAGATCATAATCGAGCCAGGTAGAGTTCCCTCAATTTACCTTATTTCCCTAGTTATCCAAGAAGTAATTCTTGATCCTTTCTTTAGATGATATAAATTCGGATAAACTATTAATTATGACCTTTTAAATAGATATTTGTGCTATTGAATAAAAAATTAAGATGTTTGAATCGACAATATTCAATTTTTGTACTCGACAAACCTAAAGTCTGGGTATACTTTAATAAAAAGTTAAGGAAATATGAACTTTCATCCGTTAATTTGTTAAATTTGTGACTTTTGTTTTCATTCGATAAATCATGTATAAAAAAAAAATATGTTTACTTATTTTCGTGCGTTATCCATGGTTATTTTCTATTATTATTTTTCATATCGTTAAATTTGTAACTTTTCTTTTTATCTCATACGTCAATCTTTAGTGATTTCGTTTAATCTATTCAAGTGTATCTAGAATATTCAAAAGAAATTCTAATAAATAAATAAATTAAATAGAATGTTGACAAATCTAGAATATTGCATTTAGACTAACCTTAGATCTGGAATATTGTACCAAAAACAGATTGTTTTGATGCGAAAAACTCTTTAAATGATTCTCCAATAGTCTCATATATCATATATTGTAACTACCCCTGACCCAGGGTGATTGGGATGTATTCCCAATTTCAAAGGATTTTCATCGTTTTCATCTATGATATTCAAAAATTTTCTTATTAAAAAATCCGAGTAACAAGTATGTATATATTTATATGAATGGAGTTCGAAGGCAACTGTGTTGAGGATCGAATATAAATTTACACAAATGTTGTTTGCTTTTAATAAAAAACCAGAGGCTGATTATAGCCTATAAATATTAATTAATAAAAAACCAGAAACTGATTATAGCCTATATAGAAATGGGCTTAGATTAATGGTTCACGACATGTTTGGAACAAATCCTTTAAAATCCTTTTTTTAGGAAGCATTTTAAAAACATTCGGAGCAATGAATATAAATAAAGAACTCGTTTTTGTGAGAGTAACGGAGTGAAAAATAAAAAGAGTCACCAACGGGAAATTAAGCACATTTAGTTTCGAATCAGATATATATATATATATATATATATATGTATGGTTTGGCTCTTTATGTAAATTTTCCTCCTCTGCTCTCTGCACGTGTGTGTGTGTGTGTGTGAGGATGAGTTTCAATTTAAGCGCTGCGGCATTTGCCGTTTGTCGGCATTTCCTGCGGGTGGCCAACCAAGAGAAAGAGACAAAATGTCACCCACCTGAAACGATGCTCCAGCTGTAGCTCCCCCTCCACCCACCACCCACCACCCTCCATCCTTTATCTGAATGGGTGTGCGTGGGAATTAATTATGCAGGCGTATCATGGCAACATCATCGTGGCCCAGCCCCAGTTTTATCCTTTCGCTATCCGACGGCCTTCGTCTCCTCTTCTCCATTATTCTTCTCCGCCTCCTCCGAATGGTGCTTGTCGTATGCGGTTTTAATTTGCAAGTTGGAATCTCCAGTCCGTAACCCGGGCATAACAGCAACAACAGCAACAACAACAACCATTCACTACTCTGATCCTTTTCGCTGTTTGCTGTTGCAGTTTGTCCAAAACGAATGCCACGCCCCCAACGTTTCACGACCTACCTACCTCTGTGGTCCCAACATTTTGCTTTGTTTGCATTTCCATTTCCGTGTGATTTCACTTGGCTGGAAATCGATGAATGTAATTTTAAAGCTAAAGTCAACGGGTTGCCTTTTGCCTTTTTGTTTAATTGAATTAATTTACGAGCACACCCACACGCCCACTGTGAGAGTCTCATCTCTCTGTGTCTTTTGATAGGTTTGCTCCGTTGGCCACTAGGTGGCGCCTTGGCGTCATCATCGTTAACCCTTTTGGGTGCATTTCTGTTTATATATTCTATAAATTTTAGATCATAATGGCTCTCGTTCGCACTCACAATGTGTGAATGTGTGTCATATGTGTGTAACTGAGTGTGTGTTGGTGCTTCTGTTTGTGTGTGTGTGTGTGAAAATTACATTGTGCGGTTTGCCTCTGACTGCATAGTTATTCATCTCTCTCTCGCTCTCTCAGAAGACTCTCAGACCAGTTTTCCTATGCATTTTCATTAAATGTTTTTGGGAAATTGTCATTAGCCACCTACAGGCATCTCGGGAAGGAGTTTGCGAGTCCTGCTTAATTACAGGAGAGACCGAACATAGACGAAACTGGTTTCATTTCGAAATCATGACATTTTTGTTGTGTCTCTCTTTTGACTTGTTGTGGCTAATAAAAGTTTGGAATAGGCAAATTACTGCCAGTCATAATAGTTTTTTTGCCACAGTAGTTTATGAGGGATTTAATAAAGTCTGCTAACTATCAAATTAAGTAACTTTAGCTTCTGTTTTGATTGTTTGTCTTAAATTCTAACTAGACTCGTGCTAAGATTTGTATGGTAAATGATTGCAAAGAAAGGCAGAGTGATAGTGTGGTATCTCAACATTTACTTGGTGTAAAATAGTTGTTTGCGCATAAAAGTATGCAACGAAAATTATGAATTAGATTTAGTTCGTAGTCAGGGATGATCTGTTTGATCTAAGAACTTGGAAAATTGAGCAGGTTATGGATTGGTATGGTAGTGGTATCGTTAGGCAACTTCTGCAGAATTTATTAGAGGTCAATACTAACCTGCAAACGTTAATTCCTTTTGGCCAAGAACTTGCTTTTGTCTTTTTTGGACGGTCTAAGGATCAGTTGGTCTTAAAGTATGACCAGACTTGTCGCTGATTGCCATTTTTGGTCAGCAAAATAACGGTGAGACTACTGGCTTTGGATTAAGTTTTAAATTGGGTGTTTTATCTTGGTCCCTTTGAACTTATATACAAACAATTTTTAGTTTCATAGATTAATGAATAACAGTTTTTAACAGCTCTTCGGTCATTTTTTGGCTGGTCGAGCAACAGCATTGAAAAGCTGTCAAAAAAAGAACTAAAGTTCCTAAAGTTATTTTCTCTCTTTTCATCTTCTATACCTTTTGCTTTTTAAGCTACCCATTAGCAGGTGTTTAAATTTTTAACACTTTTCCATTCACTTTCTATCCCATTCATTCTCCCACATTTACCCCTCCTCATGCGTCCTCAATTTATCACCAGATTGAGTGTTAATGAACTTTCCCACATATGATGAATGAACAATAATTTTTTCCCCATTGCAATGTGTTTTTTTTTTATTTTATTTATTTATTTGGATTTTCGCATAGTAATAATATTTTTATATTAAATTTTTTGATGTCGTTTTTTTGTTTCATATTTTATTTGCTTAACGTGTTTTTCATCTTTTATTGTACATTAAAATTTATGCTAAAAATTGTAAATAAAATCATTTTGAAATGTTTTTTCTGTTTCCTTTTGTTCGTATATAGTTCAATTGTGTTTTCTGTTTTTGTGTGTTATATAAACAATTTAAGTAAACTTTGTTAAATATTTATCTGAATTAGAGTGTAATTTCTTGCCGGCTTTTCGCCAAAAATTCAAATTAACAATTATAATCATAGAATATACATAATATATAATATATATAAAGGTATACAAATTTGAGCATATTAATGGCTCATAAATAATGGCAAAATGACAAACGCGAGAGATACAAAATAGAAAAACGAAAAACGAATGGAAACTAAATGAAAATTAAACGAGCTGCTTATTGTATTCATTTAGCACACTCAACTGGAAAACAATAAATAAAAATGGAAATTGTGATTTGCAAATCATTAACAATATTCGCCAATTGTGAAACTGTTTTATTTTCCCCTTTTTATCAGATTTAATTTTTTGCGGTTCGTCGATCATAATTGCCCACAGGCCGTAATTTGAAAAGTCATTCAAATTTTTAAGCAATTATGATAATATACATATACCCTAACAGAAGGTATACATAACATTTATATACTCGCCGTGGTGTGTTTTTATTATATTAATTTACCACTTTTATGGGAATCAGACTGATTGATTGAAATGAAAATTTCGTATATATCTTAATCAAAGTTCCACTAAGGGATTATTGCTGGTATTTAGTGTTCTCAATATTTCCAGTGAAATATAAATAATTCCAAAGTGTATGTATTCTTCGGTTAGCCGAATTTGTTAATATTAATAATTGTTTTCGCAAATTTTTTGTTTTCCAGCTGTTGCCAACGAAAAAGTTTTCCTTCCAAATTTATCACTTGAAATGCAAATATAATAAAATAATATATATATTTATATATACAGTGCTGAACCTTATTGAAACCTAAAAATCTAAAAAGTTCTTGTGTTTATTTTTTATTATAATTCGAAAGTTTTCCCTCAAATTTAGCATTAATATAAAATGGAAATTAAAAATAAATTGTTTGTGTTTAATTGAGTTTGTTTTAATTCCATAGATAGTAAAATGTATGAAGGGGAGCGGAGAATGGGGTCTTGTGTAGGGTGTGGTTACACATTTATTTATATATATGCATATGTATTTTTATATGGTTTATACATTTATGTTTTCTATGTTACTATAAAATATTTTGTAGAAGTTGTGTGTGAGAAAAATAAACTAAAATAGAAAAACTTTTCAGAAATGGCGCTTACAAACTTATTAAATAAAGCTAAATAAAAATTATTATATGGTTTTGAATATTCTCCTCATGCTTCCGTTGAGAATTTTTGTCTAGAAACCAATGCTGCAAGCGATTATTTGTTTCGGTTTATATCTTTGCTTCTTAAATAGTTAAAATATATTAAAATTTAGCTGATTTAAAGGTATCTATTGGGAAACATTTTTAAACAACTTGCAACTGGCTTAAAGACGTATAATATGAGTACGAATACGAATCGGAATTTCAAGCATTTCCAATATACTTACATACATATATTAAATGAAAGTAAAATTTGACTAGAAATTAATTAAAATTATATATGCTGCAAATTCAATATAGCAAAATGCATTTTGTTTCGTTTCGTAATTAACTTAGCTTAATTAACATGATAAATTTATGATGATTTTCGTTTTTATTTAAAATTGTTTTTTTTCGTTTGTTTTTGTATTATAATTAAATAACGTAACATATTAGTTAATTAAAAACTAAAACGCAGTCAATTTATATATATATTTATTTTTGGAATTTCTTTTGTTTGTGTTTGTGATATTTTAGGATTGGAAATGCATCATTTATCGATAAATATTTAGACAATATGCATCGATCGGGCTAGTGCTAATTTTATAGAGCGAAGCTTAAACGGTTATCAAATATTGTCGACAGTAATCAGAATCGTTTTCTTTCGATATGTGTGCAAATTATCGAAATATTTTGTATCGGCTTAGATATTACGAATTATAATATCGATTTATTTTGACAGCTATCAAAGATTGTCGATATTATCCCGTTATACCGATAGAATGATGCATCAATCATCCATTATGTGTATCATGTGTCGAGCTTTTGTTTTGTTAAACATTTATGAACAATGCTACCATAATTTTTGTTTGTTTTTTTTTTTTTTTTGTTTGTGATTAAAACATGCACGAAAAAGTCTTATAATTGTTGTTGTTTTTATGTGGTTTTTACAGCTATTTCTTTTTCTTTTGTTTTTTCTGTTTTTTTTTTTTTAGGACAAAAATCTGTGTGTGTTGTGTTTGCTAATTAGTTTTGATCAGCATATACATACATACATATATAGTCATATATATTTGAATTTTTTTTTTTGTATTTTTGTTTAGGAGATATGCAACTAAATTCACTTTTTATCATCTTTTTGCTTTTATTCGCACGAATTGCTTGTCTTCCTTGGTTGGCTGGATAATCAGGAGACTAATACTATATCCGGTTTCTATTTTGTGTCGTCCCACCTTACGACATGACATTATAACTGGGCTGCTTGGGACACTGACCATGCTTCAGTAGGTAGTTGCCAAATGCACAAGTTGGCGGCTTACATAATCCATAAACTATGCACCTGCAACGAGAGATGTGTACGAGGGGGATGGTGGTGTCAAGGGATTTGGAATTTGGACTTCGGTCTTAACTACTCACTTGCGATCCTTCATGGCGAAGTGTTCAATGCCCTCTTTAAAGGAATTGCAAACAGCATTCCCCGAACTGCAATCACAGCGACATTGTCCGTCATCTTGCAGGATCTTCTCGAAATGTCCAGGGCAATTGCAATTCAAAATGGTGGCATGTTCCTTGGTTAGCATCTGTTCGTTCTCCTCGTATCGGGCACGTTCAATGCAATGGCATTCGGTGTGATTGGCAAATGTTCGCTTCTCGACAACGGCTTTCGGTTGCTTATTGCTGCTGACCTGCAAAGGAAGTATTCGAAATGGAAAATGAGTCAGATGTCTTTATATCATTAGTTTCTCCTCCTCCTCCTCCTCCTGCTCCACTTTGAGTCTTGGTTAAAGTGGCTTGCTTTCGATTAGTTTGACTGTCTCTTAATTATACTCGATGGATTTGCATGCCACTGACAATGCTCCTTCCTCCCGCACATTCTAGCTGTCTACCTACATGTACGTCTTTCAATTAATTGAGTTCATGAGTTGAGTTACCCACTGCCTGATGACAGTTTCTTATGCTATGGACTTGGAGCTGCTCATCAAACTTGTCACCATTGTTGTTGTCCGTCTCTCTCTCTGTCCCTATCTTATTGCTTTAGCTGTGTTGTAATTCAAAATGAGTTGTCAGTTGTCAAGCTGGGAAAACAGAGTCTTATGCTAAAATTGAAATGGGGTTCCAAACAGATTGAATTGAACAGAACGGTTTGTTCAGAGCTTTTCAACACTAGAAACTGCAAATGAAACTGCAGATGTTTCCGTTGCATGTTACTTTTGTTCACAACTCTTACAAAAAACAATAAAAATAGCATTATAAATTAGGATTTCACTTTTTTTTTAACTCTTGACATAAATAACACTGAACTTTGGTTGTACATCGCCAATGCAATTACATTTACGTATTGCGAATTGTAAATTTATGCAAATTTAAGGCAGCAACATCTGAATTTACAATAAATTAATTGCTTTTAGTGCTGACCATCTTAATGCTTTTATGGGTCAAACTTGTTCGTGGTAGTGCTGGGTAGCTTCGAGCGAGTGAGCGAACAAGTTCATTTTGTTCAGAGTTAAGTAAAGAACTGATAAGCTGAGTGAGCTAGTTCTAAAAAGTAGTCAATTGATCGTGTTGAGCTAGTTCACTCATTAATAAGTGAGCAACTGATCTTGATCAGCTAACTTAGCCTTGCTTATTAAACACAGAATCTTTATATAATTCTTGCTTAACCAACACTGGTTTAAAACAGTAGATAAAATTAGGAAAATTGCGTATATTCTGTACTAATATTCTATGAATTTTCCTTTGCTTCTTTATTTTTCTTAGACTCCGCCTCTGTTTTTTGGACTAACCATTAACGCAGACCACAAACTTCTCCAAGCTTACAAGCTACTCGAAGTGTTTCCAGCTTGTTCCCTTGCCTCTGTCATCGCCTTCTCTCCCTCTTCTCCCCCCACCCTAGCTGGTTTTGAATTTGTGTTGCATGACAAGTGCAAAATGATGAAATTGCGTATGAATTGCATAAATTAAGTTGAGAGAATTCGTTTAATTAAAATAACAAGCTGGTTATTAATCAAAGTGTGCACTTCTCCCACACAGACACACATACGTACACACACATACGTACACACAAACAAAACAAAGAAAATTATGCCAAAATGTCAAAATTTTTGCCCTCTTCGACCTCAGACCTCCTCCTGCATCTGGAACTTCTCCTTTCACTTGCTGGACAATAAATAGAAACAAATCCTTTGGAGCATTGAATTTTGATTGGAAGCATCAAAGCATACAACATTTTTTTTTGGCACTCAATAGGTAGTAACAACAGCAACAACAAGGAGACGCAAAATATATGTATATAATATGTATTAAAAATAGTAGAGAAAACCCTTTTTTCTCACAAACTTTTGACTAGAAAAATGTGTAAATTGAGTTTTAGAAAGAGAGTGGGAGTAAAGAGGGAAAGAGTGGAGTGAAAATGCTTATGCAAATTCTGAGATGCAACGAATTGAAAAAGTTTTTCATGCTCGACAACACTGAGTTTTGTATTTGTATTGGAGTATGTAACTGGGTTTCCCTATTTCCCCCACACTTGTTGTTGAGGGTATTACGATATTGATTAGATGTTTGTAACGGGTAAAAAATAAGGTAAAGACGATCTGTCTATATGAAACTGACTGCCAACATTTGCTGGTCTACCTCAGCACCCATTTCTGCATAAATTCATAGTTCTTACAGTGTAATTATCGGAATACAACTTTTTGACGGATTGTTAATTGGATAAAGGAAACTTTTGGATAATTAGGTTAGCCCCACTCCATGACGTAAATAGTTTTGTGTTAAATTCAAGACAAACTAGCCCAGCAAAATGTTTAAGATTTTTTGTATTAATTAATATTAATTCATAGCTGTAGTAGACTACCAAAGAGATATTAAAATTGTCAGGAATAAGCTAAACGCATTTTTCAATGGCGTTTCATTTGTCGTATAAAAAAAAAAAAGATTTTTTTTAGTCAATAAAGTATTAAATTGAATGCAAAAAGAAAAAACTTTTATTATAAGTTCTGTTAGTTTAAATGAAATTGAATCAAAAACTGTTACGGCAAGGGGGTGAGCTAACCTGATGACCAGAAGTGTAATATTTAGGTCTTCACTTTTTAAAGAATTATTTTTATAGATGCTTTTATTGCAAAATATATTCTCTGAAAACTCAAAACAAGATGTTTCACATATGTCAACGAGAAAGGGTATACAAAGTTTAATGTGTCGCAGTTGGTTTTGTGGGAATCTTTGCCTCTTGCTCTGGCTTTTGTTGTTGTTGTTGTTGTTGTCCTGGGCTTTGTGTGTTTCGTCAAAAAACACATATAATATTCAAGAAAATTGCTAAGCAGGCAAAACTAGGCACCCCCATGTGGGCCTTTAGAGAGTGAAAAAGTGAAACCTTGGGGAACTTAAAAACTATGTTCGTACAATAATTGCCGGAAACGGAAGTGCAAAGTGCTGCTGTTACTCTTTCCTCGTTGCTGTTGTTGTTGTTGTTTTCGGTTGCCATTGTACAAAAATTGCATAAAAGTGGTTTGTGAACACCCGCACCACGCCCCCATTTACCTCCCACATCCGGTTGACGCAAAAATCTGCCTATAGCATGATATATGACTATATATACAGCTCCTGCCATATTTGGGCATGTGGTTTAAGTTCTTCACAGAGAAGAGGCTCTAATTGAGGTTAGGTTTTTAGGTATGCAAATACGTTTTCCCTCAGTGTGTATGTTGAGTGTGTGCGTGTGTGCGTGTGAGTACACTTTGGACTCAAGCAATTAGTCAGTTATTGCTAGGAAGAAAGAGAGGAGTGAAATGGCATAAGAGTGTGCAAAGTACCAGTGCGATTATATCATCCCAGTTGGAACATAAGTACCAGAAAAAACACACACAAGAAGAATGGATGAATAAACTGAAGTACTACAAAAAAAAAACACTGCAGAGAAGAATGAATTGTTGGAAAAACAAAGCCTTTTGGTTACACATCAGTTTAGTCAATAAATAAAAGTAGCAAAAGAAGTGGCAAATAGGGGAAAATATGAATTATTAAACTATCATACAAAACGACCAACTTCTGATTAAATTCTAAATATATTAAGTTGCAAGCAATTGTTAAACTTTTACTGAAGAATGAAAGGATATGGAAAACTTATTAAATATGAATCTAACTTGGTGAAAGAGATGAGTATAAAAGTACAGGAAAAATCTTCGTATAACTTAAAAACGGGATGAATTTGGGTGAACTATCGCTTCTCCACCTTAAGGATGAGTATTCCAATAGGCCATTTGTGAGGCAAACTTGAGAAACTTATAAAGTGAAACAAGTATTAGATATTTCTATCATTTTACCCTACTTTGCTTAGTCACTTCGCTTCTTTCGTCAAGAGTTGCGGTTCTAGTTTTAATTCATTCTAGGATAAACATTTAAGACCTTTTCAAACAAGAGTTGTAAAGTTTTAATGCTGAAATTAATGAATTAATTAATTACTTTATTGTATTTATTATTGATCAATATCTTGGTATTTATTGAAAGATTTATTATCAGGTTTTCTATTTCTGAGTTTCTTAAAAAAATGGGTTCAAAGTAAAACCACTATATCGTATAACTTCTATAGAAACAATCAATCCAAAAATAACGAAAATAGAAAACTATATTTCCATGAAGGCTAAACTTTGCGTACATTTACGATATTGAAAAACTATGTCTCTATTCGATTCTGAGAAATGGTAACTAAATCCAATTTCTCAAATTTTCATAATGTAAATAAATACTAAATATTTGAAAAAGAGATATTTTTATCCACTATTCAAAGGCTTAGAAACACTTCGTAGTTACTTTAGTTGGACATGACTAAAAATTGATGATTCTACTGACGTGGTGTCTAATGGATTATCATTTCAACATCGAATATTAGAGTAGAACTAAATTATACATCTATTTTATTTAAATTCATTAGATTTTCATTCTATTTTTAATAGGTGTTTATCAACTTTACTTTAAATTTTGCATTTTGCGGTGTCTAACACGCGGTGGACTAACTCGTCCATCTCACACATTTGGTGCCTTTCAGATATTTGGAGCTAGTTAGTTTGGATGATTCCAATTATGTTTGTTTCAACTTGTGCATAGAATTAAACAAGCAAGTCAATTTGTGACCTAACCTTTCGCCACAAATATTTCAATATTGCATTGGCACATTGCGGTTGTTGGGTCTGATGACTACAAGTGAAATGTCTAATGAATTTGGTTATGGAAAGTTGCAACTTTTCACTTGGAACTCACTAACTAACACTTTATCATTGTCTCCTTCATCCTTGCATGGTTTACATAGCAAATTAGTTGAGAATTTTGCATGGATCTTTGCACAAGAGTCCCCCAAAAAATATATATACTACATATATGCAACTGTCATCAGAAATGGTTGAAAAGTTGAAGTTGAAAGTTTTCTCCCTCTCTCTCTCTCTCTCGCACTCTCTCATCACGTCAGCAGTTGAGCATTAGGAGGAGATTTTCCAGCATTTATGTTGCTGAATTTTCTCTCCCTTCCACCTGTTTACGTGTTCAGCATTTGCATTTGCTTCTACACACTCGCACACCCACATAACTACACACACATGTTGTCATCAGCCTGGGGATTTATGCTTGGGAAATTGCATTACGCAGCAGCAGCAGCAGTAGCAGAAGCAGCAGTTGCAACGGATGCGTCACGAGTTTCGCGCTCAACTCATATTCCTTCCTTCCTTCCTTGCTTGCTTGCTTGCCTCCTTCGTCTTGGTTCATGCCTCCTTTCCTGGGAGCTGGCCAAATCCGCTCTTGGACCATCGCCTTGTACTTGTACTTCTCTCCTACTCATTCAACTGATTATGCATAAGCCTTAAGCCTAAAACCACATTTTGTGGTAAATTAATTAAATGCTCGAGCTTCCTTTCTCTGGTGGTCTACTCTGGAGGACGATTGGACATGGACGAGTTAGTTTGTGCCTGTCAGCCAATTGACTTTTACTTTTTATCAGAGAGGGAGAGGCAGAGGGGGAGGGAGCGGCCGAGTTGAAGGCGTTTCCAGACTTTGAAGTGGAGGCGTTGGCTTTCACGTTTACATGGCTTTAGTTTAGAGGTTTTTCTTTCTAGCCGCAATTTCATCTTCTTCTCCTTGTTGTTGGTTGTTGGTGGACCTCGGTGAAAGTAGCAGCAAAAGAAGTGCATTGAACCCAGAACCGAACCGAGAGAGAGAGAGAGAGGAGAGAGAGAGAGAGAGCGACCGTCCACCAACTCAAACTCAACTCATAAATTTCACAGCAAAAAAATGCTTACAACATGTGTCGAGAGTTTGCCGGTTAGGGACAAGGCGGGGGCAGATAGGGGGGGCAAGTGCATTGCCCTTGCCTTTCTGGTTAACAATGCGGAGGAGGATGCAGGAGACACCGAGGCAGAGCTACGGGGCAGAAGCTCCTCTAAAAATTTGCGCAACATAAATTATGTTTTGTAAGAATATTTTTTTATGCCCAACTTCGGGTCGGGTCGTCGTCGGTCTTCTGCTGGGTCTCTTCCACCAAGCTGTGCCACTTGACACCTCTTCCAGTGACAGTCGCTGAGTTGCCTTCTGGCTGCCTTTCGACCTGCCCTGCTCTGTTCCTCTCCTGTGGTGTCCCAGCTGGTGGCTTCTGCCTTTCATGCTCCTTCAGATGGGATGTTTACAGACATTTGGTCAAAATATGCACTTATTTTGGATTTCCTGAAACATATTTCATGCTTAAATATTGAGAATGACTTAAAGTCAATTTGCTGTTTCTTAGAAGAACTTTCCTGGAACCAATCTATGCTTTAGTTTACAAGCCAATTCCAACCCAAGTTTGCTAATTGGAAATTGGAATTCACTCGAACTGCAGTTGGGTTGATACTTTCATAGACCTTAATATTTCCCAAATGCTACAAATAACCAAAATAAGTTATAAAAGAATGTTAAGTCAAATATATAAGATGGAAAGTACAAGGGACCGAAAATGATTACTGTTTTTAATTAATCATCGATTAAATAATTCTTATAAACGAACTTAGTTTAAAATGTTTCTTTCCACCTATAAAATAAAAAATAAATCAACAATGATTTTTATTATTCCTTATTTTTTATAAAAATCAAAAGTTTCTATATAAACGACAGTCATGCAGTCAAAATTAATAAAGTAAGTAAGTCGCCGGGCCGACTTGGATATACCATGCATTAGGTGAAGAGATATATATTAAATTTCTTTCAAATGCTATCTCTCTTTTGTGGAAACGAGCACTTTAGCGCCCCCCGACCAAATCGGTGATTTGCAGCATATGCTATCTCGCTCTTTTTCGCGTGCATCTGCCTTGCACCGCTATGAGTGAAAAACGTTTCTATGTATAACTCGGCCATTTTTATTCCGGTTCTTGTGATATTTGGTGGAATGATAGATATACGTGACATGTATTAGTGTGCCAAATTAAATTACGATACGATAAATATTTCGGCTGAAAATCGAATTTTTCAAATTTCGGGGGCGGAAGGGGGCGTGGCCAAAATTTGAAACAAACTTGGTCTGCGTGCACACTGCACGCATCTAATGTCCAAATCCGAGCTCTATCTTTTATAGTTCCCGAGATATGGAGGCTCAAAATATTGTTTTTCAAATAGCGGGGGCGGGGCGAAAAAAAAAAAATAAACTCGATCTGCCTGCAGAGCAAACGGGTCTACATGCCAAGTTTGGTAGCTCTAGCTCTTATAGTCTCCGAGATCTCGATGATTCTTCAGACGGACAGACGGACAGACAGACGGACATGTCTCAATCGACTCGGCTATTGATACTGATCAAGAATATATATACTTTATAGGGTCGGAGAAGCTTCCTTCTCCCTGTTACATACATTTTGGCGACTTTAATATACCATTTCATTCTATGAATGCATGGTATAAAAATAAAAATTCAGAAGAAATATTTTCAAAATCAAAAAACCGAATTAATTTTGAGTAAAATAATACAAGTCACAACTTAACTGTTATTATTAATTTTTTTCAATATATGTATATAGCTTATAGCTGTAAGGGTCTCTGGGAAAATAGACAGAAAGTTTGAAGCAATATGCAATATGCTTTCATATCAAATGCTTAAAAAATTCAACAATTTTAACCTAAATTGATAATCTAGCAATAATTCCATAAATCTATTAGTCCTAACCAACATTGAGTAGTACAACGGTAAAAAAGTACAGCCACACTTTTATTAATTTGTAAATATAAAAATAAATTATAAAGACTTTCCTTGATATGTTATTACTTGCGCCGATTTTCTTAGCTGAAGTTGTTACTTGTAAAATTGTTTCAAAAATTTGGTTTATTAACTATAATTTTTGGTGTGTATTAATCTAAAGAATGATTAAGTTAATTAAGCCAAAAAGTAGTCCAACTTATTTTCAGTAATTTCGCTTTCCGTCCTGTATCAGCTTTTTTTCAAGTGGTTTTGTTTGGTTTTCTGCTGTAAGCACATCTTTACCTTAACTTTGCCTGCACACCTCCCCCCTCCTTACCACTCCCGTCTCCTTCTACACCCCGCCATTTTATGTGTGTGCATAAATCTTGCAAGTTGAACATTTTTTTTGTGTTATGCTTTGGCTTGCGGCAAGCGCAGCATAAATATTTGAAAATTAAAAGCCACCCACTTAGCAAGCAAAAGAAGAAAAATTTATGCAAAAATGAAAAAAAAAAAATAGAAAAATTGAAAAAAGAAAATGTGGAAAAAGTGGAAGAGTCTGTTCACAAAAGAGAGAACTATGCAAAGAAATGCAAGCACACAGAAGCAAAAACAAATAAGCCAAAAGGGAAACAAATTGTGGAATTTGGTTACCAAAAAATTAAAGCCAAAGTTGGTGATATATAATTTGATTTGGGCTATAAAGCTTTACTTACTAATTACATTCTCAATTTCAACATATTGTGCATATGTGTGTGGGCTGTGTATTGAAAACTCGTTACAACAACAACAGCAAACAAAAAAATGACAGAAAAAAGTGAAATATCATAAAGCATAAATCACCAAACAAATTGAATTATCATTGCGTCATTAAAAAGTCATTTTCAGTGAGCGCGCAACACACGGACAGTCGACCAAATGGGTAAAAGATGTAATGAAAAAGAGGGGGGAGAAGGCGCGGGCGGGGGATAAAACGTGGAAACAACGCCAAATAAAAATAAAGGTGAAACAATATAATTATGTTGCAATATGGCGCCCTCAAGCATGACCTACGCCCACAATCAGAGACACAACACAACAAGAGCAATTACCAGGCAACATGCAACACAAATAAAAGACAATTAGAAGTCGCCGCGCAGCTCAAATTGTGGGTACCTCCATCAAATTTCGGGGGCAACCTTTAAAGAGTCACTCAATTATGTCTCCAACCATCCATATATCTCACTCTCTGTCTCTGTCTCTATCTCTCCTGCCAAAAAGGGCGCGGCATTGGAATCGCTCTGTGTGTTAACCGAAGCAAATCTTTTCGTACATCATATTGAAAAGCAATCCCCAATGTGTGGCAAGTATTTCATCATCATAGTCCAGCAAAGTTTCAACAGCTTCATTTCATAGTATATCAAATGGACTGATATATGCCATTTGGTAATGCGAAATAGTTATACTAATTTACTGCGAAAGATCGGAACTAGGACTAATCATTTCATGTTACTTTGCACTCAGTAGAGAGAGTGCACTTTAGCGCACCTGTCGGCCAAGTCTGCTCTTTTGATCGGTCGTAAGAATTCGAAGATGTAACAAAATAATAAAACTAAAACAAACTATTTAATTGCGTTACTCCGCGAATTTGGTTAGCATCTTTGTAAACAACTTTTCTGAATTGTTTAAACAACAATTTGTTTAAAAAGAATTTCTGTTTTTCTTATATTAGCCTAAATCTGCGTCAAAATTTCATTAGTTTCCCGGAAATAAACTATTAGTTAAGTCCATAAATTATATTATTAAATAGATGTAAATTACATAAGTATATAATATGACCGCAGAATAGCCAAAACACGTCTTGAAGTTGGTGTACCCTTGTAATTTCTTATCTTTAGCGAGGTAGAACAAAACATACAACAGCACCTAATTTTATTGGATGTTTCTGTAGTCTATACAGGTAAAAGCTTTTCAAAATAAAACTCTATTTAATTGTGTAAGCTGTGAGATAAAGACGTCCGATCTTGATCTTCATTTGGTTCAGTCAATTACAAGAATAACAAACTTATGAAAATACCTTCTGCAAGGGTATAATAATTGATTTCTTACAGCTTACATGCACAATACCAAGACTGATCTCATTACATTTCATTCTGGTCACACTAATTTTTCAAAAATCTCTCACTTTAATTTGATAATTGGTTAAGGTAAAGGTATAAATACCTATGAAATGGCAACGACCGTCATCAGTTGGAATTGAAAATGAAATTTACTTGGATGATATTTGGCATAATCCTTTCGCAGATTATATGTTTGGTTTTTGCATTAAATCCCGCTCGTAAGTTCTTGTTGGGTTTCATTTTCACCATCCTAATTGATGTGCGCTTTTGTTGGCAGCTCGCTGCGATGACAGAATTAGATTTGAACGAACTGAATCTTCCTGTTACTCAAAAACTGAAGCAATATGGAGCTATGACCAGCAATATGACAGATGCGACAAATGGTTTTACTCAGGATGCAGGAAGATTATTGCTAATAATTACACAAGTCGGAAGTCCTGCCACAATGCATGTGTTAGGTCTGGACGAGCTTATGTTGCTGCCAAAGATTGTAAGTGAGCAACTGAGGAAAGCATCGAAAAATGTTGGCAATCGTGCGTCCCTCAGTTGCTAGTTCATACATCAGTTGCTTGTGCGTCCATCAGGTGTTTGCTGGGTCCATCAGGAGCTTGCATTTCCCTCTGTTACTTGTGCGCCCAACAGTTGCTTGTGCGTCCCTTAGTTGGTAGTTTAGTCGTCAGGTACTTGTGCGTCCATCAGGTGTTTGCTGGGTCCATCTGAAGCTTGTATCTCAAACAGTTACTTGTGCGTTTCTCAGTAGTCACTTGAGCTTCCCATAATTGCTTCTGCGTCCAACAGTTGCTTGTGCGTCCCTCAGTTTCTAAAGCTTTCCTCAGTTAAAAATCCGCCGTGCTATTTACCACCTGAAAGACCGAAACCTACAGATGTAAAGGGTGGCTGTTCCCTGAGAAGGGTGTGGAGTTACAACCACGACACGAATGAATGCAATAGTTGGTTGTATGGCGGATGCACTATTGATGGCAATATATACGATTCATACGGAGATTGTCAGAACAGTTGCGTTGTTGATCGCACCACAGTTCACTGGTTTAAGGAAAAAGGTAATTTATACCCAATATTTTGATTACGCGATCACCGTAATTAGTTCTTCTCGCATGACATTTTAAATTAGAGGACTGTCTTCGCGTAGTAGACCGAATAGCCAAGCCTGACTGCGAAACTTTTGAACCTTACGTCTTTGATCAATTGGCGAGAATATGCAGACCCCGCTATTTGGGTTCATGTAAATTCAAAAAGAATCAGTTTCAAACGCAAGGCGAAGTGGTGCGTGCGACGTGCTTTGATAAATGTTACATCCAAGAGGACTGGTTAAAGCCCCATCATTTTGAGACTCCATGCCAGGTGCCAATGAAGCCTAGACCGAAAAGAGCTAAATGTTCAAAAGGAACTTTTGTATATAGCTATGACCGCGAGATTGATGATTGTATACGTTGGAAATACTTGGGTTGCGAAATCATAGGAAATTATTATCCAACTTACCAATCATGCATAAAGGATTGCTCTCGAAAAAAAAAGGGAATCCCACAACTGATCTTATAGCGAAATATGAATCGAATTATCAAATAATCTTATTCCTAAATAGAATCGCAATAAAAAATAAAGAATTGAAGAATATCTCCATCGTTATAAGAATCAATCTCTTAAGATTTCAATCAATTTACCCCCAGTCTGTTCGTTCTAATGTACTTTTGAAAACATAAATATAGAAAATTATACCTCGAAAACTTGGTATTCAGACTTTTTTTACTTTTCCAATTCAGACCATTAGCTGAAAAACTGTCCGAAAAGATTTTCTCCCCTGCTCTATAAATATTTGATAATTGATTTTTTACAGATTACGTGCACAAGAGCAAAACTGATCGCATTAACTTGAATTCTGGTCACACTAATTTTTGAACACTATCTCACTTTAATTTGTTAATTTGTCATGGTAAAGGTAAACGTATAAATACCCATGAAATCGACCGTCATCAGTTGGAATTGAAAATGAAATTTACTTGGATCATATTTGCTATAAACCTCTCGCAGATTTTCTTTTTGGTTTTGGCATCAAAAGGGAATAGTAAGTTATTTTAAATTTAATTATAATTCTATTCCACTACTTATCCCTATACATATAACTATTTGCTTTTGTCTGCAGGCGAGTGCAATGCCCGAGTGGAATTTGGAGAAATTGACCCCAAATGTACTGGAGCAAAACGAGAGATTTGGAGCTATGACAAAGACTATGACACATGTGTCAAATGGTCCTACTCAGAATGCAGGAAAATTATTGCTAATAGCTTCAAAAGTCAGAAGGCCTGCCACGATAAATGCATTAGGCCAAAGTCTGGACGTTTTTTTCTTGCTGTTGAAGGTCGTAAGTAGCTTTGATTTCGATCTCGGCCAGAGTTCATCTCAGTTTGTTGTTCGTCTTGAAGTCCCTACAAGTACTCAAAAACTTTACTCATGCTCTTTCAGACCATTGCGGTTTACCAAAAGTAAGAAAAGATAAATTAAAGGTGCGTGGCGATTGTAATTTGAAACAGGTATGGAGCTACGATCCGAAAACAAATGAATGCAATAACTGGTTCTATTCCGGATGCGAACGAAAGGGAAATATATACGACTCATATGCAGATTGCAAATACCGTTGCATTAATGGTCCAACTACAGTTCACTGGTTCAAGTTAAAAGGTAATTGATAATTTTTTAATTATGTAAATTATATTATAGCTTTTCCATCTAACATTTCAAATCAGAGGAATGTTTGCATCCACTAAAGGAAGTTGCACCTACTTCTGGTTGTTTTAAAAGTGGTTGGACATATGACTATTTGGTCAATTTATGCAGTCACGAGCAATTTCCAAAATGCCTTCCAGAGTATGCATATCGCACTGAAAAACATTGCGTTGATAAGTGTGTGGCCCAGGAAGATTGGTTAGTGCCCTTACGTTTTGAAGCTCAATGCGAATTACCTATGATACCTAGACCGAAAAAAACCACGTGTTCAAATGGAACCACGGTTTATACCTATCATGGAAATATTAATGACTGTGAAAAGTGGGAGTATTACGGATGCGAACTAGTTGGAAATTATTTTCCAACACGCGATAAATGCCTAAAAACTTGCTTCAGAAAAGTTATCTAAGCGTTGGATTTGTCGCACATAATTTATTTCGAAAAAAGTAAAAAGTGCATTTAAAAAATTTAACCAACTATATGAAAAACCTATCAAGGGAATGATAGGTCCCATTAACATTTAAAGCATTGTTGAAATCTGTTAATAAAAAAGATTAAGCTGGCATCTTTTTACAATTTCTCCTTTCGAGAATATCCATAATTTTTGATTTCATTTTGGTATTTTGTTAAAAATAATTGTCATCGATTTGTACTTACATAAAAGTATAATTCCACATTTCGAGTAGATTTCGGGGCACAGATCTGCGATGGTGAATGACAACAGCCGCTATCCTCGCTGCATCTGTGTAGTATGGCGCAGTGTGGGGAATAGTTTTTCGATGAATCATGGTCAAGTCGCTTACAGCGACGTTGGGGTATCCGGCAAGTGGCCTCCTTCATCACTTGATCGAAATGCTGGCTGGCCAAAGCTGTCAAAACACAATGTATTGAAGTGAAGTGAGGTGAAGTGAGAGAAACCATGTGGTAGTGCCTCGTCGTAGCTCGTTACTTACCGTTTTCCATTTTCTGTTTTCTGGCGTGTTGACGTTGTGCCCTAATCACGGCCTCCGGTGTGCCCAACTGTTCGTTTTTCTTTTTGGTTAATGTACCCGGATTGTCGTTGCGTGTGTAAATGTTTTCAGCATCCTGCAAAAAAACACACAAAGCAAATGTCGCCAAAAACTTTTCATTAATTTTCTATTTACATAAATGTTAATTTCCATTCACCATTCGCCTTAAATTCCCCATTCACATCAGCAACACATAAAAGTCAGATCCACATACTAGCGAATGGCATAAAATCGACATTTGTGTGCCATGGTGTCATAACAATTTGTCACAAATTTTTATTGTACAGGTGAGGTTCATTTCAGACAGCCGGCGAGGAGGATGGGGGTGGAGGTAAAGAAACAAACAAACGACAGATTCATAGCTAACGTGCCAGATGAACATTATAGTTATCGAGAGCCAGCAGCAGCAGCAGCAACAACTGCCAAATGTTGCCAGCAATTGAAGTTCATAAACTAAGAATTCTCATGTGTACGAGAAAATACACGTAACGCAAAAGGAACTCAAGATTTTGCAAACCGAAGATGAGATACTCTTTAAAAGGTTTCAAATTTTCAAGGTAACCTTTTTTTTTTGTAATTTTTTTAAGTGCCTGTATAAAAAGTTCAAGTTTTTCGCACGTGGAAACGGAGACCAATCAAACATTTTGAGTTAATTCGTTGTCGTCTTGAAGTTCTGTTCTATACCTTTAAAAATGAATTTTTAAAGTTCTTTGTTTTATTAGATTTGGCCAATTTCTGCTAGTACTGCAAAAAAATCGATGTTTTCCAGTATTTTGTATGAAAAAAATCGAAAATATCGATACTTCTGCGATATTTTTGCAGCACTAATTTCTGCATCTTCAGTTTTTGTATCTCCCTAAAGTATGCAATGATTAACTAACTAACACTAAAGTGTTTTCTACTGTTAAGTTAACAATCGTAGGGGGGGTTTCTTGTTTTTAAAAAACTTGTAACTATTCGATTTAATCACGATAATACAAAAAGAAATTTTGTATCTTCTGTCTACATTTTCTGAGAGTAGCATTTTGGGGAATTTCCAACGATAACTTGGGTACTCTAAATACAAACATCACTTCTTTTATAACAAATACAGTATATGAATTAGAAATACATATTCTCAATACTTTATTCCTTAAACTCGAGCAACCTAACACAAAGGTTTCGATAAAAGTATCGAAAATTTCATCATTCACAATCGAAAACGCTTGGGGAGAAACCTACTAAACTACACTTACATTCACTTTTGAGTTGGATCGATTCACACTTATTTGGAGATTTTCTAAGTTTTATATTTTCTAGAACTTCAATTATCGATATCAACTTTGGGTAACTTCCTTATTCTTTGCTCTGTTTCATTGAGTTATCCAACATCCCTAAATGATACCCTAACATTTTTGCTACTTATAGTACCACAGCATCATAACAATGACCAGCACACAAAACAAATTGAACATTCGAGGCAATAAATACGAGCCGAGAAAATACAATACAATAGAGCAGAAATGTCTGGACATTTGGACATCGACCATGGACATGGACATGAACGTTGGGACATGGAACCTGGACTGGACTGGACCGGACTAGAGCACACACAGTCTGTGGCCACAAAAAAAAAATGTTGACCAATGCGCACAATTGGCAATTTGTGAAGTTAAGCGAAATTAATGAGGCTCTAAGGCTGAAGCAGCATGGGCCAGTGTTGGTAAGTGCGGCAAAAAAAAAAGAAGAATAATAATAATACTGTAATTCGATGTGTCAGAAGGGAAAAGGGAGGTGAGGGCATCTTGAGAGATGCCTATGGTGGTCAATGGCTAAATAAAAGTCGGCAGGCTGTTCATTAGTCACACACACACACACCCACACACCCTCTCACACTCACTCGTATATAGAACATTAAGGTGCTCCAAGCTTCAATTGGCATAAATCTTCGTCTTTTGGCATTTTATTGTGTAGTTCATTTTCATTTTGGTTTTCATTTCATTTGGCTTAAACACAATTTCGTCTTTGGTGGCTAAACAATGGCCAAGACAGACGCGGAGAGTCGGACAATTGGACATTCGTTTGATGTTTAGTCAATGATTTTTAGCGGTTTAACCTTGGCCAGGCCTGAATGGCATACAAATGGAGGCATTGTTTGTACCCCCACCCCCCCTCTATCCAGCGGAATGTTGGCGTTAATGCTTGACTTTTATATATCTCTTTTTTTTATTCTTACAAATATCCATTGTGTTTATTTATCTCTGCGTATTTAGATAGGTAGATTCTTTTGTGGCCATTTATCGGGCATTAAATGACCATTCAATTTGATTGAAGTGCTTGGAAGAGCAGGTCGAAATGGTATTCATATTTAATAGATATGGCTAAGAATGCTTGCTTAGATTGTATGTGGGGAATAAAAGTTGGTTTAAAATCAGTCAAAGCTAGGAAAGTACGCAGAAAGTTGACTTTTCGATAGTAGAAGGGCTAAATATAGTATTGATATTATGAAGAATGGACAACAACAAAACCAAACTTATTAATTCGTAAGGCGACTTCAAAAAGTGTCTAGTTGATTCTAAAAATATTTGGTATTTATTGATTGGCATAAAAAGCGGGAAAACTCATTTTCTAGTACAAAAGAAAAAGATTTTCTTATGTTATAAATTATTTACAATTCCCTTTGTGTATTTAGTAGGCTCTTCATTTTCCTTTCATTTCATTATCATTTTCTGCTTTTCAATATGCACTAAACATTTTGCAAAACTACATTTTTAAATACATACAAGGAATAAAACAAATACATAAGGAATAAAACACAAGAAATACATAAAGAATAAAACACAAGAAACGTTGGCAATTTTTGGAAATCTGAATGCGTATTCCAGCAATCCTTCGAAAGTCACTATGAAATCTACCAAGGGAATGAAAATCAATCAGGGACAAAAGCTTAACCAGATTCAAGTGAAGAATGTGTGTGCGGCCAAAAAAGATATGTTATCGGTGCGAGGTTTAATCGCTTGGATATCGAATTTATTGGATACCGAGATCAGATCGTTTGAAGATTTGCGCACTGGCGCCATCTACTGTCAACTATTGCATAGACTATTTCCAAAGGCCATAATGCTAAAGAGAGTTCGCATGTTTTCCATGTATGAATTTGAATTCGAGATAAATTTTCGGCTGCTGTCATCCGCGTTCACCAAACTGCAGATTAGCCATGATGTTCCCATACAGCAACTGATTCAGGGTCGTGGAAATTATAATTTCTGCAATTGGTTCCGTCATTTCTATGTGGCCAACGATGACGGTAAACCATACAATGCCAAAGAGATGAGACGAAATTCACGCATTGGACTGAATCGCAATGATGTGAGACGAAGTCAATCGGATTTAAAACGAAGTCAATCGATTATTGTGCAGAACTCAAAGCCTCCCCTAGAGGAGGACGAGGAGGAGGAGGAGGAGGTGAAGTCGACTACTAGTACTCGTACTCGAGCGACTCCACGTTGGAAAAGAAGCCATCCTGAATTGTATTATTGCGAAGAAAGTAGGCACATTCAATTGCCTCCAGAATCCGATTCCGATGACATAGAGAGTGCCAAATATTTTCCCATTGGGAAAGTAAAACCAAGAACCATGCAACTGGCCAATGAAAAATATGAAGTTTATCGAAAACAAGAGTTTAAAATTCTTCGCTTACGCAAAGAGCAGCGGCAAGCTGCTGACACACTGGATTCCATCAAGCACATATTGCTGAATGATGCCGAAGATGCCAACTCCTTAGGTCACATAAGGACAATACTCTTCAATAACAATGAATCCGATCAAGGGGAAAAAGCTATTTAAAACCATTTCATATAATTCATATATTTCTAAATTTATTTTTGTAATAGCGCTTTGAAAACTGTTTAAGTAGCAGAACATGTCTAGAATAATTCTAATTTACAGTTTGCCAAATGCAAAAATTGCTCAAATCTAATAAAAAAAAAAACGTTTTAACACTTAATTTTTAGCACCTAGAACAGGTGCAATTTGTCCAACAAAGATCGTCCACTTTATCATCTATTGTTACTATTTGTACATTTTGTTGATTGAAAGTTTTTCGTATGCCCTGTAAATGACCGTCCAATGGGACGGGCTCCCGGGTCTGACTCTCTCTTTTCTCCACAATTATCCGCACTAGACCAAACTACATACAAAAGGGCACATTAAATTGGGCTGGTCATTGTTAGGTGAGGTCATCATATCACACCCGCAACATCCGCAACGCCCGCACAGAAACCATCACACACACATACACACACAATGAAGGTGCGGCAAACTTAATTTAAACAAGAGGTGATGGAAGAGGTACAGGTGAAGAGGAAGAGGAGGAGGAGGCGATAAATTGGTAGAGGGACTCAGGTGAATGCAACGTAATGCAGGCCAACGTTTCACCATGGCCCAGGCAGGAGAACTGCAGATGACAGGGCAGCTAGCACAGAGGCAACTCCTCCTATCTGTTCCCCGATGATGTTTCCTCTCTTCTCTTCCTTTTTCGGTCAGAAATAAGGCGCTTTGTAAACCGTTTAAATACGCACACACATTTTCCGATTAACCGAAAAGGATGTTTCACGAATTTCACAGAGTCAGTGAGTCAGTCAGTCAGTCAGTCGGCCACTCGCCCAGTTTCAGTCATTCAGTGGGCGAGTGAAATGAGTTTCAACATTTATTATTCATTTGATGGCATTAAAGCGGCTTTTTCCTCATTTGCTGTTATGGTAAATGAAAAATAAGACACCTGGGAAATTTCGTGTAAATGTTGCAGAGATAAACTCATAAATAACCCAAGGCCAAGGTAAAAGAAATACGAAAAAAAAACAATGTGAAATGACGAAGAAATATGTATGTTTGGGTTTAATAATTTAATTACAAGTCTAGAGCAAAATATAAGTATACGGAAAAATAAATATTTTGCATATATGTATAGCGAATTTTATGGTCTTTAAAGAGAAAGCAACGTCCCTTACTCTCCCTTCCTCTCCTAACTAACTTTTCTAACGAATTCGACAATCAAACAAATGCCACAACAAATATTTTGCCTCTAAAAAACTAAACTAAGCTGCCAAAACCACATAAACCACACACACACACACACACAGGCACACACACACACCCGCATACACATTGAAGCACTCCACTGAACCACAAACTAAAAAGAATAAAAAAGCTAAAATGCTTGCTGCAGTCGCTAAATAATACAAAATTTATGCGCCCAGGCCTTAAAGGAAAGCAAAACACATAAAAAACCCAAAAATATTAGACATATAGTTGACATTCATACCCTAGAGTTGAGAAATTTGCATGAAAGTTTTGAACTTGAAGTGAAACTAAGCAATCAACCGACATATAAAGTATTACTTTTAGTTACAAAAACATAGCAAATATTATTATTAAGGGGATTTAATATATCTATATATCTCTACATATATATTTTATCGGCAAATATCAATCATTATGGTTATCTATATTTGTAATTTGGTGCGAACTATTAAAATCCTTTTATTATAAGTAGTTTATTAATATAAATAATGTGATTATTGTGTGTCGATAAATCAAATATCGGCAAATTGAATAAAATGATGTATGGGACACATTTTTAATCATTTATAAATATCAGAAAATCGATTTTTATGCAAAAGTCATTTGGTCATTTCAAGTTACTATACCAAAATTTCTTATATTAATATTATATTATATTAATAAAACATTAATAATTAATAACAACATTTTTTTCGTTTTTGGTCTTCGTTCAATTCAGATTTTTTTTTCGATTATTAAACAATTTTATCAAACAACTTTTTTCCATAGGCCATTTTCGATGCCATAGTTCTCAACTATATCATATACTAAATAAATCAATATATTGAGTAAATTTTGTCAACCTTTTTTTTAGGTAAATATTAGGTACATTTCTCCAGAATTCTGAGAAGAAGTTATAGATCTAGTAAAGTTAAAAGAAATTGCTTATCATAAACTTTAAATTTGTCCACAAAATAACATTTTGGACCCAATTGAAGTTGTGATTTTTGCAGCTAGATTTGAGTATTACCGCCTGGTTCCGTTTTACGGCACTAATTGGTGCTAAATTATTATTTTCCCTAAATAAGAAAATAAGGAATATAAAATTACCCGGGCATTGAGGTGTTTTAGAATGCAATCGTAAAAAATTAGATATAATAAATCAATATTTTTAAAACAATCTAGCAAATCTGTGCCTAATAATCGGCCGTCACTGTATATTTTAGAACACATTTTAATATACCCTTTGAATCCTATCATTATAGGGTATGAAAACTTTTAGAGAAAAGCGCATACAAAAATGATGGAAGAGAAACAAAGAAAAAGTAAAAAGAACGAAGCTAAGAATATCAACTTCTTTACCATTTAAAAAGTTCAACAAATAAAATTTATATTCAACAACAACAACAACTGGTAAAATGCATCACAGACAAACCAGGTAAATAGGATGAAGACGCCGCGAAAAGGAAGGGGAAGGGGTGGGGAATGGGAGGGGTGATGGCGGTATTCAGTCTGTGTGTAAACAACAATTACCAGAGAACATTTGCTCTTTGCCAATTGTTGTGGCCAAGGTTTTTTTCCCCTATTCTGTTTTCCATTTTTATACCAAACTTTTCTCCTAGAAAAGTTTTCCCGTGGGTAACAGAAAAAATAGGAGAAATATATGGAGAGAGTTTTGAACTTTTATCAAAATTTTACTCATATATCAAATAACTAACAAACAGGAATAAAAAAACGAGGAGAAAAATAAGGGAGGGCGAGGTAATTCTAGAAAGCAAATCATACATGGCGTATGCTTAATTTAGCGTTTAAGCGGCGCCTCAAAGTATGCAACGAAAATCAAATATTTCACTTTGCCTCCGCGAATGGCAGAATGAATGGTTGAGTGAATGAGTGACAGACTGGCTGACGCTATTTGACACTTTGGCGGCAAAAATATGACAAACGGCAAAGCAGAGCTTCACAGGGAGTCGCAGAAAAGTGCACAGAGACCTACGTCTGCGGCAATATTTCCAGCACTCAACTCGACAGCCAAGTGCCTGGCTTCAGCATGCCAGTTGCGAAGAGAGGTATGTGGGGGGCGAAGCGTTTTTGCTCTTCTTTTTTAATAAGCAAATGCCAGGAACTTTGATGAAAGCAAAAAGGCAGAACAGAAAACACCATCAACCAGTCAGCAGTAGCTAGCAAGCTTCTCCTTTTGCACTTTTGCTCAAAATTGAATAAAGTTGACAAACGAGGCGTGGCACCTAGCCTCCACACTAAAGGTGATAAATTCTCGAACGTCGCACAGGCACCAGGACTAAAGTGTCATCAAGATGGATAGACGGAACAGAAGTGAACTGAAATTTAATTGTGAGTCATCTTTGGAGTGAGGAGCGACGACGTCCGGAAGTATCTAAGAATCCAAATGATTTTCATTCAATGCAATTTACCAAATGAGATGCAGAAGCTGAGTGCGACTGAAACTTGTTAAGGTTGGAGGTCATAGGTCTTAGGAGAGGGAAACAGATAATGGGGGAAATGCAAGAGAATTTGCATTTAATGTTAAGAAAACTAAAACGAAGCACTAACATTTGAATTCAGTTCAACCTTTTCAACTATTTCAAATTATATTCTAATAAGCTTAACTGAAACTTTCCTTTCTTATGCAGAATGCAGAAACTAACTTGATTCAAAATTATGACCATAAAATGTAACCTACTTATGTCCAAAGCACTAAAACTCCTATTAATTAGTTCTAACTAAGCCGAATGAAACTTTTCTGTCTGGTGGTAAGCCAAGATCCTGCTGATTCTCCAGCCACAACAAGAGACGCCACCTCTGGCTCTGCATCTGCCTCTGCCTCTGTGTCTGTGCGTCTCATGCCTCAAATTCAAGTCAAATCATTCTTCAGTTTCAGTTGCTGGCCAAAAAGTTTAGCTTACTTTGCATAGAATAGATAAAACCACAGAAATACTTGGCTAACTTCCACTAGCTGGCCATAGAAACAGAGCAAAGCATAACCAACAACAACAACAACAAAAAAAACGTTGCCAAAAAGTGTCAAATTTATGAACGCCTCAGAAATTTAAAACTGCAACCAAAGAGGAGCGGAATGGATGGGAATGGAATGGAAGGGTGGAGGGGGAGCCATAGCATTACGGTTACGGGTTATGCAAAGTTTAAAGCCTGCTTTTAGGCGAAAAACACTAACCGCAAAAAGTTTGTTCGGCAAAAAAATAAAATCAAAATGTGAATAAAAAAAAATGTACAGCCAAAAAACCAAAATGAATTTTCAGTGTTCCAGCCAACTTTTTGTGGGCTTGTTGCTGCAGGCAAGAATAGAAAGTACAGAAAAAGGAGAGTGGAGGGTGGAGGGTGGAGGGTGGAGGGAAGGAAGGAAGGAAGGATGGAGGGAGGGATGGGAGTGTCTGGTGTGCGGGGAAATGTACGCATATTATTTAGGACGACTGGACCAAAACCGCCATAAACTAGTTGCCAGCTAAACGCTTGCCATAAATTCATTTATAGCGAAAAAGGGCAACACGGACCATAAATTTCGTTGCTATCGATTGCCGCCGAAGCGGATAAAAGAAGAAAGCATGGGGAACTAACCAGAACCCAGAATAACTTCCACCAACAACAATGCCAAAATGCCAAAGGCGATAAAATAGTTTTTTTCCCCACATCCTTTTACAGGATGGGTTAAGGTAACTACAAATGAAACCTATCCCAAAGGGGTAACGAGAAACTACCAATAATCCGCTCGCCGAATGAGAGAGTCAAGCTAAAATCATAAAGTTTTTCTGAGCTTTGAGCTATTCTCAATGAAAATTTAAACACCAATTTTCGATACGATTCCAAAGATATACAGATTCAAACTTGATTTGATTTTTGATCGAGCTAAATTACATAACGAAACTATTGAATGGAGATGGCGCGATCAAAGCTTATATGTAGTTCCATTATTAAATAGAGACGGCGACTGATAGTATTTGATTTAATACTTGATTTCTTAAGATTCTAATCGAAATGTTAAGCAAGTTCCATTGGTATCGATATATAAATGCTAGAGCTGTTTAACTATCGATGGCAATCTCGATAAGAGCGATAGTAGAAATGTAGAAGCAAACTCTTCTTCACAGTCAATCGATTTTTTCAAAGCTTGAGTTAACCAAAATCTCAAAGAAAAATTCTCATCTTGCTTCGAACTAATATGCTTTGAATGTAATGGAAATTTCAAGAGTAATTTAAACGACTTTAAAAGACGACTTTCCTTTTGGGAAATGCTTAAGCGAAAAACTCAATTATTATCATCTCACAATGAAAGACTTCTTGACTTTCCACTTGATTCTCGATTATATCCACAAAAGAGCATTTGAGTAGTTTCCTATGTCATCCTTCAGCTCTTCCCAAAGGATGTTGTTGTTGCTGTGCGGTTGGCTGGCTGCAACTTTTGGTTTTTACTGTAATTTCGTACAATAAATCACATTTATGTTTGGGATGGGCGGCATCCATTTTGGGCGTGGCCAGAAATGGATTGAGCAAAATGAAAAAAATAAAAATAAAACGGAAACGGAAATCAAAGAGCAAAAGCAATCTCAACGATGGATTTTGTTGCAATTAAAGCGACAGCAGCAACAACAACAACAACAACAACAAAATAATTCCTTTTCCAAGGTGCCAGACTCATTCATTATGGCCTTTTTTCTGGTTTTGGGCTCGAGAGCTGCTGTTGCCTTTTTGCTGCTTGATGTATAACTTAATATTAATGACTTGCCGGGAAAATTAATTTCTTCACTTGACTTTCACTTGGTCCGGTCTACGTGGCGCATCAACAATGCATGCAGAGACCGGGACCGAGACGGAGACCGAGACCGAGACCGAGACCAAGACCCGAGACTGCGTTGGAGTTGGAGTTCAAGTGGAAGAAGGGCAGGGCAGGGCAGTGGCTTACTGTCCTTGCCCACTGCCAAGTGTGTCAACATTGATTTCCGTCAGTTTTGAGACGAAACCATTGCCTCGCAAGTTGGTCGAATCGCCACAGCTCATAAATATTCCAAGAGGCACGCGCTCCGCTTGGCAAAAGTGGCGAAACGAGCGCGACAAACATGGAAAGCGGGACCATGGCGGTGGAACGGGGGTGGCGGGTATTAAGCGGTGCAGGGGGAGAGGTGCTGCTGCTGCTGCTGCTGCTGGTGGTGGTTATCGAGCAGAGCGAGAGAAATGACAGCGGAAGCTATAGCATTGATTGAAAATAAATAAATTCGTTTGGTAACTTTTTTTTGGTGGGGCTTACATCAAGGGTAGTCACGACAATGACATTGAATTTATACAATCATTAAGTCATTTTAGTAATTGAAAATAATGAAGCTACTTTTGCTTAGTTAACAAAATATCATTTTTACTTTTTGCAAAGTTTTAACGAACAATTTAAAAGGTTCTAAAAGAAATTAAATTAAATTTGTGACATGGATTTTAGCATTATTCAAGCTCTCAATTTTAAATACACATTAACAAATTTGTTGAATGGAATTGTATGGAATTGATTCTGTTCAGTTTTTGCCTACGAAAACAATTTTGTTCTTTAAAAAATGAAGTTTTTATTAACTTGAAGGTGCATTAAAGTTCGTTGTTTGATTCGTAAAAAATTTTCACTCCAAATACGATATTTTAATTTTCATTTATAATTTTCAATATTTTTTTTAAGATTAACTAACGAGAATTATATCTTTTATTATACATATGTCTGATTATTTGAGTTTTCCCTTTATATACGATTATTTAACTTTCATTTGTAATTTTTCATAGTTTTATAGGATTAATAAATTAGAATTACATCTCTAACTATTTGTATGCAAGTATCTATAAATCTTTATACCCACGCAAAAACTGTTAATTAGTTTTGCCAGAATCTGCCACATAAAGTACTGATTTAAAAACGATACCTATTCTTAGAGATATGCCTGTCAGTCCTTGTGAAAAAAGGATTATGATATTCCCGTCAAAAACCAAAAAAAGTTATTAATCTAAACCTTTGTTATCGAGCGATATTATCACTTGTATCACTTTGTAAACTTCGAAAACAGATTTATATAATAGTTATAATTCTGCTGAAATTTGATCAGTTTCAAATCGGATCACCATATCATAAAGCTGGTTAAATTTATTGGCCGTTTTATCAGCTTTTTGCAAAAGGACTCTTTTCTCTGTGCTATCTCTAGGCTTGCAAGGATATAAAAACTTCCCTCTGGCTTTTTAATTAATTTATTTTCCCGAAAGTGAAATATTACAAAAAATATATAAAGAATATTTCTCACAATAAATCAATTTCATCCTATTAAGTTTTTCTCTTCTCTTTTTTCTTTTTGCTTTAAAGTCATTTCGATCAATTTGAATACATCATTCGAACACATAATTCATTTGATAAAATAGTAGGTACTTCCTCTCTCTACACACAAACCATATGTCTCTTGGATACCGCTTCTCTTACCCATTATCCATTACTGCACATTTTCAACTTTATTTCAGCAATATAATTTATGCAATTCGTTATCTCCTTCTCCCTCTCTATCCCACTCGTTGGTGTGTATGTGTGCGTGTTATTTTATCTCTCTTGCACATCATTTCTTATGCTTTTGCTTTAAAAATGATGTATATATATGTATATATATATAAGTTCGCCCAGAACCACTGTCAGAGGCAGAGTCACATGCATATTTAATGCGAGTTTATGGAAGTTCTTATTCGAGTTGCCGTTTCTTTTGGGATGATATTGCAATTTATTGATTTGGTGTTTTATTTAATTTTTCATAATTTCTTTTTAGGCTCCACGTCCAGTCCCCATCCCCAGGGAGCTTAAGATTTATTTATGGATGGATGAGTTTTTGAATGAGTGATGATGATGATTGTTGATGATGTTTGATTTCAAAAGGCTTAAAAGTCTTTTTGGATTTAAAATGATTTTGACTTGAAGTTCAATGGCTTATGGACCTCTTCAGTGTAATTAGCTTAAAATTATCAACTTTTTTCCCATGGCTAATTGGTGTCGCCTCAATGCCTAGCTTCCTCTCCCCCCCATCCACCGCTCTACGTATCGAGTGCCAGCAGCTTCTTTTTTACTTAGTTTTCCTTCTTATCATTTGGCATTTCAAGTGCATTTTCTTTTATCGTACATTAAACTTGGCATTCGAGAAGGAAAAGTAGGAACAAGTGCAGTCTTTGTTAGTGCACGGTAATATTTGAGGTTCCCCCCACTCTCCTTCCTCCCTCCTCTGTCATACCCTTTTTTTCGTTTTCTTTTTCTTTACTCTTGTTTTTCAGGGTGTTAGCTCTGCGGCAAACACAAGTAATTGAATGTTGCAGGGTCTTACAATTATCTCAGCTTGGCACTCGAGGAATTCGGTTTGAGAAAATGCTGCACAAGATGGGGGCTTTTCCTTTGCTCTACTCTGTCTCCATCTCCATCTCCATCCCCAACTCCCACTCCTACTCCTATTCATTTTCACAGATTCCCTTTGGCCGACTGTTGTTTGCCGCCGCCTCCCTAATGGAGGCTAATGAACTGTGAGAACAGAAGCAGGTAGATTTACCCCCGCACTCTCGTTTCCACTCCTCTCCCTTTCTCTGTATCTATTTAATTAGGTTTTATGACTACATATCAATTGCTTAACGTACTTGAAATTTAAGAAAATGTTGAAATGGAAATCCATTCGGAATTCAATTGCTGAAGTAATTTTCTTTAAAATTAACTTTTCTCAAGGAAATTGTTAAAGTCACTTTGGTGGGGCGTTGGGATGGTTTTCAGGTGCGCAATTTTACACCTCGCTATTTGCATTAAGGATTCATGCTAAGAAAATGGTTATAAAATCCAAATGCCATGATTAAAATTTTTTTCTTTCTGATTCTTAAAAAACAAACTCACAAGGTGTAGTTACCTTACTTTAATTTTTACTCTGACGTTTGAAGGATTCATTAGAATTCGACTATGTTCATCGTAGCTAATGAAAAGGGACTCTCATTTTTAATGTCCTTCAAATGCCTAAGTAACAAGTGACTTTTGGAGAATTTCATTTCTTTCACCTTAATGATTTTTAGAATGTTTGTAGAAATCTCAATCATTTCGAAGGATTCACCCAGTTTTTTTTTAACAGCTTAATCGAAATTAGATCTTATAAATTTTTGAAAGACTAATCGAAAGAGCTTCAAACAAATCCAAGTATAATTTCCTAAGTATATAGTTTACACATAATCCTGAAGAAAAATCTCTTCTACTTATCCATGCAACACACGGTAATAATATTATTTCACAACACAAGATACACAGAATTTCCAATGTTTAAAGAATTAAAAATTTAATGTTGTTTTGTCAATTATTTAATATGATTTATGCCTGAATGAAAATAAAGATGAACTGCTCACTTAGCCGATAATGATGCTTTGCCCCCGAGGACAATACTACTTATATGCACATACATTCAGTTGGAATAAACACACAAAAAAGTAATTAAAAATTCTGCAGATTTCTCTTTTTATCACTTTCTCTGTCGCTCTTTCTCTGTCTTTTGCACTTTAATAATTAATGTTATTGAACAAATGTTTGGATTAAATTAAAATGGCAAATGTCAACAAAAATATAAAGCTTTAGTCATCATTTAACGAAAATGCTTCAACATTTTGACCAAATATGCGCTCTGTTAATTTGATGTGATGTGGCATGTGGCAAGAGTATGGACACGACCCGAACACGCCCTCGTCCCGCCTCCTACGGCAATCATAACAATTCATAGCCAAGTTACATGAGGTTTTTGCGGGAAAAATAAATTGAATTTGCCATTTGTTCGTTTGTTTCTTGCAATGTTAAACATTTTATGTATTCTATACGATTTATGCACAAATTTTTGTACCCCCCACCCCTCCCAAAGCACTGCCCACTAACCTCTGACCTTTCCCTTCATTCTACCATTGCTTTCAAATTTTATGGAATTTTCAACCATCCTGATCTGCAGTTGACAGTTACCGGTTGTTGCCTCGAAAATAAATTGGCAAACAAAATGGCGATTTTAAATACTATATACATACCATATTCGTATATATGTACAGGAAGGAGGAGGCCCAGTAGACAGTCTGCAACTTTGTTAATGGAATCACTCTTAGACATACTTTTAAGCGAATTCCGTAATATTTTGCTGTTTTGCAACACTATTGATAAGACTTTCCCCCACTATCACCTCTAAGGCGTCAAATAACCGTAACATTTTTTGTTATATCGTTCATCTAAGCCTCTTAGCTCATCTTTGGATGATTTGCTATTGGTGCTCCAGGGTAGCTCGAAAGCGTGCCTTAATATACGGAAACCTTTTTGCCACTATAAACATGCCACAGCATCCCCAACAACACAAACATTGACCCAGATTTTGCTATTGTTTTCACAAATGAAACTCATAAATTTTCGTCCACTGTTTTTTTGGCCCTTAGGAAATAGGTCAAAAGTCAAGTCAAGGAAAGCAGCTAAGTTATGTAGATAATGTTCTCCATTTCCAGTCAAATCAGCGTCAAGTTCTCCAAGCCCCAACAATTCAATTAAACTATCCCAACAACAGCAGCAACAACAATAACAACAACATCAAATGAATTTGCCAGACTGTCAACAGACAGAAATGCCACACAAAGTCACGTTTTTTGTTTGCCTCTTTGCTTTTCAGCTGTCTGGCAAAGTTGGCTGTATGTACAGTGGTGGCCATTTATTTGGCACATATTTTTTTTCGTTGTTCAATTCAGATTTTCTCGAGTGTTAAACAATTTTTGGAAACAATTTTTTTTGCAATGTGTTTGTCAATATATTGAGATGATGCACCGTAAATTTTGTTAAGTTAGGTTCAGCCGTTTTTTTTCCAGGTACATTTGATTGGAAAAACCCCCCATTTTTCGTGGACAAATATTTGGCACACTTTTCCAGAATCGTTAATATTAAAGATACACCTTTGGACCCTAAGAAGAAGTTAAAGAACTAGTAAAACTAAGAAAAACTGCATACCAGAAATTTTCAATTTGTCCCCAAATTGAGTTTTGGAGCCAGTTGAAGTGGTGGCCATTTATTTGGCACATATTTTTTTTCGTTGTTCAATTTAGATTTTCTCGAGTGTTAAACAATTTTTTGAAACAATTTTTTTTGCAATGTGTTTGTCAATATATTGAGATGATGCACCGTAAATTTTGTTAAGTTGGCTTTAGCCGTTTTTTCCCCATGTGCATTTGATTGGAAAAACCCCCCATTTTTTGTGGACAAATATTTGGCACACTTTTCCAGAATCGTTAATATTAAAGATACACCTTTGGACCCTAAGAAGAAGTTAAAGAACTAGTAAAACTAAGAAAAACTGCATACCAGAAATTTTGAATTTATCCCCAAATTGAGTTTTGGAGCGAGTTGAAGTTGCGATTTTTGCTCCTAAATTTGGGTCTTTTCACTTGGCGCCGTTTTACGGCACTAATTAATGCTAAAATACTATTTCCTTCAAAGAGCGGATTAGAGGAGATAAAATTTCCCGTCTAATGAGGTATTTTGCATTAAAATCGGATGACGAATTAATAAATGACTCGCCTCGCAATAAGTGTATTTTTTATGCGAAATGCCTTATTCCTTATAACCCAATCTTCCATCTCTTTCTTTTTCGTGCATGCAAGGACGCTACTTAGGCAATAAGAGACAATGCCCGCAGGTACCTGGGTGTCATAGCCAAATAATGCGCCCACAAGCCGTCAAAACATTTTTTCACGATAAAGGAAAGATGCGTCGCTTTGGTATCCGACTAAATATTAAATACTTATAATATAATAAATTAATGCAACGTTTTTTTCCAAACCAAGCAACCTAAATATATTATGGGATGAAATCCAATGAGCAGATGCTTGGTTGCATTAAAAAATAGAGGATATCCGACTAAATATTAAATACTTTTTTAATGATATTAATCAATTAATGATATTAATCAATTAATGCAACGTTTTCTAAACAGTTATTTTATTTAAACTATTTAATATTTAGTCGGATACCAAAGCGACGCATCTTTCCTTCATCGTGAAAAATGTTTTGACGGCTTGTGGGCGCATTATTTGGCTATGACACCCAGGTACCTGCGGGCATTGTCTCTTATTGCCTAAGTAGCGTCCTTGCATGCACGAAAAGAAAGAGATGGAAGATTGGGTTATAAGGAATAAGGCATTTCGCATAAAAAATACACTTATTGCGAGGCGAGTCATTTATTAATTCGTCATCCGATTTTAATGCAAAATACCTCATTAGACGGGAAATTTTATCTCCTCTAATCCGCTCTTTGAAGGAAATAGTATTTTAGCATTAATTAGTGCCGTAAAACGGCGCCAAGTGAAAAGACCCAAATTTAGGAGCAAAAATCGCAACTTCAACTCGCTCCAAAACTCAATTTGGGGATAAATTCAAAATTTCTGGTATGCAGTTTTTCTTAGTTTTACTAGTTCTTTAACTTCTTCTTAGGGTCCAAAGGTGTATCTTTAATATTAACGATTCTGGAAAAGTGTGCCAAATATTTGTCCACAAAAAATGGGGGGTTTTTCCAATCAAATGCACATGGGGAAAAAACGGCTAAAGCCAACTTAACAAAATTTACGGTGCATCATCTCAATATATTGACAAACACATTGCAAAAAAAATTGTTTCAAAAAATTGTTTAACACTCGAGAAAATCTAAATTATGTAGGAGGAGGAGGAGGAGGAGCAGAGGGAGACATGGCACCATGCGCCACCAATCCAAAGAGCCAAGAGTCAAGAACTGTTTATATGGCATCCAATCGAATTTGATTGAGTAGGCACTCGAATACCCTTTACGGCAAGTGTCGTTCGCTTGATCAATCAATCGTAACCAAATAAAGAAGGATCATAAACATATCAACTCAAAGATATGCCATGATCCTTTAAAGGCTGAGGTAAGTTATAATGATTTGAGATACTCATTATATTGGAGTATTTTGAAAGGTGGCTAAATTAATTAAAGTTGTAAAATGTTTGGAAATAATTGGCTATCTTCAGTTTAAGCTAAATGTATAATGTTCCAGATTGAAAATGTATGAAAACCTTATTGATATTCTATATATAATCTGGGTTTACGTGGATTTTCTTTTATGAAAATCAGTTTAAGTTTTAAATGATGTATTCTAAACGACCTTTAAGAAGCTATAAATGATTGTTTGAAACCTTTTTTTGAATCGAAATTTATATTTTAAATTCTATTTTCCCTTTTTAATTTTGTACAAAGTGTTTAATTTGTCAAAGGATTCAAAAGCGTAAACGATTTTTTTGTAGAACTTTTAATGTGAACATTATGATCTGAAACTTTTAAATTCTCATTTAAAATTGTGATTCTTGAACTCTTTAAAATTGAAAACACAATTTAGCATGGAAATTTTACAGCATGAGTTTTTGATGTTTAGCATTTCAAAGTATGGAACAGTAAGGTAATTATATACTATTATATTATGGTTTAATCTTTAAAATTTCTACTTTTAAATTGGTCATGTAAAAGTAATTTTCTTTGATCGAAGAATGGAGTTTGAATTGATAATCTAACTTCTCCTAGTTGCAGTTGCATTTCTTCAAATCAAACCATGAACCAATTTCAAAGTTTCATAACAAAAACAAAATGGTTTGTTTATCCACTAGTTTTGAATCTATATCTATTAATCTATATCTATTAATAGTCGCCAGCCTACATGTCTAGGGTATTTAATCTTTACTACACATTTCTACACATCTATCTCCTCCCCCCTGGCTCTCCTCGATTTTTGCATTTGCCATCGATGGCTGGCATTTAATTGAATATTCCAGGCACATATTCCGTATATATCAGACACAGACGCCACAATGAGTCGCGCATTGATTGACAGGCATTGTGCGAGCACCGGACTAGACTTTGGAGGAGAACGACGGGGTGAATGAATGGCAGCCGGAGACTGCAATTGCCGGTGCCGATGCAGATGCCGATGCCGATGCAGATGTCGATGCAGAGATGAATAGAGATGGGGGGAAGAACAAACAGCCGATAAAATAGAAACCGAGACGGATCGCTCTCTATTCATAATGTAAATATTTGCAATCGGTTTTTGCCCCTTCCCCCATCTCCCTCCCTCTGTGTCGATGATGATTGTTGACTTGACCAGACGCAAATTGGTCACGATCGTTAAGCAAACGCCTGTGAATAGTTTTGGGTCATTTACCTCTCTATAGTGGAACCAAGGAAAACCATTTATGATGGGGGCGTTTTATAAATGTGTGTGTGTGTGTGTGTGTGTGTAGAAAACCAGCAAGTTCAATGTTTTATTTCGCCATTTGCCAACGGAAGTGCCGACAATTGTCAGGTTTTTTTTTATTTTTGTAATTTCGGGGAGTGCCAACATGTGGGTGGTGTAGTGCCTTGGCTTAGTCTATACTAGTTGGATGGTTGCTTAGTTGCGTATTTTTTATGCTACTCGTAGTACTCACCACCAAGTGGTAAGCACTTCCACTCACATGACGACCATTAGAGTTGTCTTCTTCTAATGTCTTTGGACCGGCGGCGGCTCTTACCTGCAACAAAAAACAACACAGAAAGAAGGAAATATAAAAATTATTGCAATTGTTTTTACTGTGCTTCCAGGGACGGCTTTAGCGAGTAACTTTAAGGCAAAAGCAGTAAATATTTAGGACAGAAATTCTAAGCAAACATCGCAGAGTAATAAAAATATTTGAAATGGAATATAATTTTAATGGTTGTTTGCCAAAAGTCTTAAAATTATGCAATAAAATTGTATTATATTAAACTATATATTTTTTCATTAATAGTTGACTTAAATATGTTAAAAGTAAAAAAAGATGTCAAATAAGAAAGTGGAACTGCAATTATTTTATAAAGTAAAAACGAAAAATTGAGGTTTACTCTAAATTAAATCGGTGGCTTTCTTCTGATGAAAACTGCGAAGGGAAAAAATAATTGTAAACCCCTTTCAAAAAAGGAAAAAATTACTTTTCTCCAACTTATTGAGACATATATTTTCTATGAACTGATTTCAAAAAGAATAAAAAAGGACAAAATACTTTTGATGTGAGAGAAACTATTAAATAAACTTTGCATAGGGGCTCCCCGTTACAGCCTAAACCGCTCCCGATGCGCCTGATTTGGTAGTGGCAGCAAAAGTTTTCACGTGGGTTGCAGTTCTTGTGTGCTTAACCACACACAATGTTGCAATTGTCTCGCGGAGCTCGTTCTCCTCAGAGATCCAGTTGAAGTTGAAGTTCTGCATTAATGTGTTCACGTTTATGGCCCAGCAATGTTTAAGATTTTCTTCTTCTCTGTTTAGATATGAAAATATGTTGCGAAGTTTGAATTGTTCCACATGAAAATCTCATTACTCCCTGAAGTCAACGATAACGATGCCAATCTAATCAAATATAGAAAGCTCTCAGGTAATAATCATAATCAGCTCAGGTGCAAAAAGGTGCCCACATTGTTGCACTCTCCGTATGTGAGTGTGTGTGTGTGTGGGTGCGCCTTAGTTTCAATTTGTTATTGCAACCTGCCACTTGTTGAGTCATTCGGAAATTTAGTATTCAATGGGCATAACACACAAACCAGCCAGCTTAAAACTTTGTTTTTTTTTCTCTTTCGTTTCTGCTCGTTTCGTTTCGACCAGGCCATCAATCATCAATACTAAATAGACCTCCAGTCACAATCGAAACTGTTTTGCCAGCATCTTGTTGTTGGCAACATGTTGCCAACGGAGTGAGATGAATGTTGCCCGCGTGTTGACAAGTGAAATTGAGCCCCCAATCTTTTTCTCCTCCTCCTTCTGCTGTCAGCGTTAATGTAATGTATAATATTACACTCGAATTGCATAAATTTCGATAACTTTCACAGCAACAATTCACTTTGGCCGTTGTTTAACAAATTGTTGCATTTAATTTTGGCTAAACAAACAAAAAGTAAGAGAGAGAAGAAAATGCAGCAACATTTTTGACCCGAGTATTTTTTTTTTGCCTCTTTGGGTGGTCTAGCCTTAACTTAATTGTGGCGAAAAAATAAATGAAAAATCAACTAAGCGGTCACACTCGAAATAGTTTTTAATCAAGCAATATCCAAGTCAATTAATAGCCAATAAAATGTGTGGGAGTTGAAATTATTTCTTAATTACTTATCGCGAAATTAAAAATAACCAAACACATTAAAACTGTATTTCAGTTAGCCGAAAAGCAATCAAAAATTTCAAATATTTGAAATACATCTATAGTTGATTACAAAGTTTAATTGTTAGTCGAAAAGCCTTAAATAATTTTCCAAAAACATTAAACATTGCATTAACTAACTAAAATCTTTAAAATTGTTTAGACAATTCGCAATTATGAAGAGTTTATTTACTACTTTCGCTTAAGGATTTTTTTCCTGTTTGGTTGGTGTTTCCAAACCAATAATACCTAAAAATAATGATTGCCTTATTGTAAAAATAATATTAATGATTGCCTTATTGTTAAAATACTATTAAAAGAAAGACTTTTTTAATAACGAATCTCCATAAACATCTAAGATGCTGTTAATTTATGTAAATGGAATCACATTTGAAATTTAGAAATCGCTAGCTCTTCCTTTAGGCGCTGTTAAACGGTTTCTCTCACATGCAAAAATTCAATTTGGAAAATTACTGAAAAAAAACGCCTCCAAATTTGTGCAAGTCTTTAACTTTAGCCAAGCCCCTTGAGTCAAATAAACTGTCAACAAAATATGTAAAATGCCATGCAGTATGTCCCCCAGCCTCTTCCCTCTCCCGCTCTGTAGTGCCACTCCATCAGGACTCCATTGCAGCATCCAAAGAGAGAGAGAGAACGAAACGCCCCAACCGAAAAACCAAAAGTGTCATTCAAAAAGTGGGCACGCGACAATTAGCACATCATCGACGCATGGGCGACAATCTGAAGAGGAAGGAGGGAAGGGAAGGGAGGGAAGTGCATGAGGGAAATGGGAAACGACCAAGTGTGGGGAGAAATTCTCTGTGCCAAGAAATGGAGCATTTTATGCTCCAATAAAAATAATTAAGTGGCGTAATTGATAATGACTTTTTTTCTTTCGTTTTGTCTGTCGCTTTTGTGCTTTTTGTGTATGTGTTTTATGTCATAATTTTGTGTATTTATGTGTTTTTCGAAGGCGTCACAGTCAAAGTGTCATTTGTGGCAGAGAAGCGTGACAATTTTTACAAGTGATGAGCGATAAGCCAGCCATTCCCCGGGCAGCTCGCAACCAGCGAGCATTGAGCTCAGTTTTCAATGAATGAGCCCGGACCAAACCTCATTGTCAGCCCCGAGCTCCATGCAAATGACATAGGCAATTAGATGTGAATTGATATGCAAGTAGGCGTGTTAGATCAATAGTTATATACAATCAATTGTCAGATGGATTAGAGATAATGATCAGATTCACTGATTTGTTTAAGCGTTGAAAGTTTATATCATAAATTCAATGGAATTTGTTGTGGAAACAAACAAATGTTGAATCAGCATTGAAACAGCATTTATTGTCTGTTTGGTTGGGCTAATAATATTAGATAACAATAAATATGCCACAGAAAGGATTTAAATTATATCAAGTTGTCAAATGTGAATGGAACATAATCCTACTTAAACCAAAATATAAATTTCAAAAGACTCATAATACAACAGAATTTCTCACTTAATTATTAATATTTCAAAAGGTGGACACACAATACTAAGTTTTAAATTAACCCAATTGTCACATCTGTCAAAGGCCCAAATTTAGACGTTGTTTTTTTAAATCTTCAAAAGTTTTGACTATTTTTATCACTTTAAAAACTTTTGAAGCTGAGAAAATAAGGATGTTCTCGTATTTATTTAAAATCGGAATCGGAATCTGTTTTCGCTTTGGATTCCAAACTACTCGGATTCAAATCATTTGCCTTTTAGTCAGCGAAATTGCCAATATTTTCATGTAAATGTATATGAAAGTTAAACATTTGATATATTTTTCTATTCATTTTTAATTTGTTGATTAATCTTTAATACTAGCAGTCGAAATTACATCGATCTGTTCTCGATTCCATGGAAAATTCTCATAGAATGTTTTAGGGTTGCCAGAAAGCGACAAATAAGTTCGCTGATGTAAATTTTTGTTTAAAATAAATCTTAAATGAATTTGATTCGTTAAGATTAGAATCAAATTACTTTAAAAATCCATTCAATAATTTGACCAAATTTATTTTAAGAACTGCATAGAAAATACAAATCGATTGCTAATTAGTTCTGAGCCTTGCCAACTCTATAAGTTGATACAATGGGCAAATACATAAGTTCGCTTGAATGTAAAAACGAAAACGTTTCGAACTTAACTTGATATTTCACTAGGAATATTAAATTCGATAAGTTTATTCACTTGAAAAACAACCAAATAAATTTTTATTTTCGACCGATCGTTGCTATGGAAGCTTTCACCGCCTAACTTTCTATAATAAAAACGAAAAACTAACAAATATTTATTTTGTTTCGCTAATTGTAGAAAAGATAATGCGAATGAAATGATTGAGGCTTAAAACAACGATGATTTCGGTTGCTCTGTGAAAGGAAACGGTTAGCATTGGTTAAATCAAAAAGGTATCTACTTCACTAAGGTTATTTCGAACCCTATAAGTTGCCATGTACCTTTTTGTATCATTGTTAACATAATTCAGTTGTCTGGCAATCATTGCTAGTGGCGCCCTATTGTGGTCTCCCGCTCCCCCAACTCACTCACTCCATCAAATATTCTTTACAATGATGCTTGTACAGTTGTGTTAGCCATCAAGTAAGTCAAGTTTCACCTGCCGAAGAAAAATACCGCACGAGAGAGAGAGAGAGGGAGGAAGAAAAAACTTGTTCAACCTCCGCGTTTGTCATTGACAACAAAGTGCGGCAACTGCAACATGGGCTGCCAATGTGCTGCAATGACAACGACAACGACAACAAAACAAGAACTGAGAATGCTTCAAGTGCTCTGGCACTCTGCGGAAACCATTGAACTTTTGAACCGCCAACCCAACCACACCCCACCCCACCAAACCAAAACCCCCCAATAACCCCTAACTCTTGCTGAGGCGGCGGCTGCCATTGATGGCCCTGGGCCAGACCGAAACTGCCATTAAAATGATCTATGAGCTCAGGCTATAAAATATGGCAAACAAAGCAAAATAACTATAGATATATAGAGATATTTATATGCTATAGTATACAAATCGTAAGTATGTATAGTTATATTTATCAACGAGGTGTATTAAAAGCATATTCAACGAGCGGAAAATCATTTAAAAAAGGGAAAAAGAGAAAAATTCAGATCAATTTAACACAATTTAAATATCGATTAACAGACAATGGCAATTGGAGAGAGAAAACGAAAGGAAAAAAACCCACATAAAAGATACTAATAAATCTCGTCTCCAGGTCAGAGTGGACAAATACTTACTAATTAGCTACGCCCACTTTTCCGTTTCGCTTTTCATAAGTTATTGAATCGATTTCGATTCGATTTCCCTCTCCACTCTTAGAGTGGTGTGTGTGTGTGTGTCTGTGTGTGGCACTTACAATAAACCCTTTGCGGACAAGGCTCAGTGTCCGATGCGGATCATTGGGCGGCTCATTGGCTGCGCTTGCGCAACGAAAACGTACTTGACAAGTCATAAATAAATAGTAAACTGAAGTGTTATGCAAATTGAAATCGCTGCAAAGAAATATCTGGAGAAGCAATCAAAACTTACAACTGTCGAAACCTTGAATTTATACCTTTTCGTGACCAAAGACAAAAACGTTTTCTTTTACAACTTGAAATCAAAATCAAAATCAAATGATTGCCCTTTGGCCACTGATTTACAGTGATCGAAGAGTGTGAAAGCTATAAAAGAAAACTTTCTTGTCATGTGATCTATCTCTTCTTTAAACTAAGATACAATTCAAGTTGAACAAATATTTACATTGATTTAACTGTTCTGATTTAATATTTAGTTTTTGAAGAAATTATGGAAATGTGTTTTGAAACTTATTTCGACTTAATTTGAATGTTAATTCCCCAAATTTTGAATTGACCCTATTTCTCTCCCTCACCATAAAGATAAGATAAACTAATTTATGATTTCCTAATAATAGGCTAAGCCCCGTTTAAGCTTCACATCGAATGTCGCATTTGCTCAAATTACCAAATTACCCATTTCCAGTTTGGAAAACGTTGGGATTTCCCCCCCAATAGCTGTTATCTGATTTTGAAATTGGAACTTATCAAAAGACCATAAAGTCTTCACTTTTTCACTTTAATGACAACAGTTCAACGCGGACAGAAGTCAACGGAGTTTGGCCACAGTTTGACCCAAAGTGAAAGAAAATTGTTTTTATTATTGATAGTAAAAAACTAATAATAATAATACTTTTTCCACCCAACTCTTTTTACTACTTCTTTTCTCTGCTGTCAGAAATATGTCATCAAACTGCGCCACACACACCCCAATTCGATATACACTGCGCGCCACTTGTGTAAAAACACTCTATCCGAAATAAATTTTGTAAGTTAATGATAAAAAATATTTCTAAAATTTATTCTATTTTAATGTTTAACCAATTCGCAATAAAATTATATAGAAACTAATTCGCAATAAAATTATATAATTAGAAAAGTAAAGCGTTTTTTTGATCCCAATACAGAAAAAATAGTTCCTAATTTTTGAATAACATTTTGCTTAGTCACAACATCTCAGTTAAAGAGCAATTCTAGCTGTGGCACTTCTTCTATGGACTAAAATATTTGATCTTAAAAATAATAATATGGAGATGTGCTATTCAAGTGTCGCGCGGTGTACAACTTTTGGTTTTTCGTTTATGCCTAGCCAAGATTAGAGGTTTTTTTTTTTTTCTTTTGAATGCCAATGCCGACCAAAGATGATGATGATGATAATGACGATGTGCGTGTCCGTCCACAAACCACACACAAATTGCTTAATTGGGTAGGAAAAACCAACAGGAGGAGGAGGAGGAGGTTGGAAGTAGGAGCGGGATAGCCAACTGACAGTTTGAAGTGTGTCACACGGAGCATTTGGACATTTCTTCACAAATTATATACGAGACTTCGACAGCGATTCTTCCCCGTCTCCCACTGCCTCGTCTGGTGTCTCTTGATTCGTTTCGTGCCACGCTTTTGCGTGTTTTTAATGGGTTATGCTTGAAGCTGAGGAGAGGGGGACGTGAAGTCGGTTAGGAATCTAGTTGGACACTTTGATGGAATCTTCTTCTTCTTGTTACATTTTCACATGTGCATGATGGTGTTGCCACAAAGGTCAGAGTTCAGTAATTTGGGTTTACAAGAAGTTTACGACATTCGTTTAGTTTTTTTTTTTGATTGGTATATAAATTATAATTAGATTAGTTATTAGACAATAAAAGAGTTCATCAAATGGAAAACTTCTCGCACATTTAGAGGCCTTTTGTCTTTTTACCACATTCCATTTAGATTACTCTTATGAAAGCTTTCGCCGCAACACATTCACATCTCTGTTTTTTTTTTCGTTTCCAATTTTCAATTAATACTTTTCAACTTCTCTTTCAATAGGACCGAGAATTGGGTTTTTCTTTCAGCTTTTCCCTCTCCGTCCAAAGTCAATTTTAATTTATGGCTAACTTTACTTAGCAGAAAGAGAAAAAGGAGGAAAAAAACAAAAACGAAACTGAATCTTCAACTAGAAGCTGTCATAAATTTTGGTCAAAATATGACCCAGAAAAAGCAAAAAAGAAGTGGAAAAAATGTAGCAGAATTGTGTGTGTTTTTCTGAGTGACTTTAACCATAATTCATTAGACGCAAAGTGCAGAAATTGTTGTTCGTTTTTTTTTCTTGCTGACTTGGGCAATGATTTAATTAAGCTGAAAATTAAAAACATGAACGAAAAAAAAACCATCCAGGAAAAAGGCCAAAGGCAACTAGAGAAGAAGAAAAAAGAAGATGTGGCATGAACTTGTTGTAGTTGTAGCAAAGTTCATGCAACTTCATCAACAACATGTCAGAGAGCCATCATCAAGAGGAAAAAAAAGACTGACATAAATTCAGTTAGCTGTGATGCATACAAAAAGTATCTAATAGATATCATCTTGATATGACCACTCAGACATACGTTCGTGGTTTGAGCTTTTGCTGTGGCAACATTGTATAATTGACTGCATGCCTGGCTGACTGTCTGACTGAATGAACGAGCGACTGAATGACTCACTCACTGAATGGTTGAATGGATGGATGGATGACTGAACGGCTCAATGCGTGCACTTGGCAATTGGCTACTGGTCTATGAGCTCTGTCTATGTTACGTACATAGACGATGATGATTTTTCTGTGATGTGTTTCTATCTATCTATATACTGCAATCGGTATCGACTGCTTCTCCTCCATCCGTCCCTGCTCCCTATTCCCTGCTCTATGTCACCCCCATTGGCAGCCCGCATATTCAATCAGTTTATAATGCTTAAACGATTTTTCCCTCTGCTCTTTTTTTCTCAGATTTTTCGAGAGTCAATTAAATTTCTGAGAATTTTAATAACTTTCCAACAGTTGCTCAAAGTGAGGGGGCAGGGATTGGCAGGGGGTGGAGTAAATTTAAATTCAAAATGTATTTTAAGTAGTTGAAAAGTGAAAATGTAGGGGAACTAGTTTAGTTGGATAATAAATTGTGGTTGAAAATGGAATATTGCCTCTAGAAATGAAGTGAGTCGAACATTTGCAGCTTGTCTATAGGTGATTGACAGTAAATTAATCGGTAATTACAATTACAATATTAATTTTCATAAGCGAAAGCAAAAAAAAAATCATATACAAAAAACATAATTGGTTTTGATAGTCAAATAAGACTTTAAATTCTGATTAAAGCACTTAAGTATTTATCATGGGAGAGTTCCATTTTCCAAACAAGTCTGATTTTGGGATAAGTAATTGAATTACTAAAGTAATTGCAAATAAAGAAAATGCAACTGGATTCAAAATATGTAATTATTGATAATGAAAAAGTAGTTCTTGAAAAAGTAGTATTATTTGTGATTGTGGCTAAAAAAAAAATTACTTATGTAATTGTAGACAGAGAAAATAAATTTTTAATTAATATGATTTCAAAAATAAAATTGAAATTCTTTAAATAACAGAAATTAAAAATTGAAGTGCTGGATATTTGAAACAATTGGATTATCTTTGAAAAATGAGTTATTCTGTGAGTTACTTTTGAGAGGTAAGTATGATTCTAAAAGTAATTAGTTTAGTAAGTGAAAAAAAAGTAAGTAAAACAAATTTCCTTAGAAAAATGTTACTCTAAGAAATGTGTTAACTTTCCCGAGAGTTTATTAAGTTCATTAGATGAGATATCGATGGCAAATGATGAAAATGGATTTGAAAATGCGCTAATATAAACATTTCTCTAATTTGGGGAAGTTGGCTTTGTTTTTTTTTTGTTTGGTTTATAATTATTGACTTCAAATGGCACCTTGAAAAATAGAACATAGAACTTTCAATTGCATAGTTTACCTTCTTTCTATATGGGAAGAAAGTTCACTGCCCTTTCGAATCAATGCCATTCCCTTCGTTCCCTCCCTCTGATTTCATCCGATGGAAGGCAGCTGTTGTTGTTCTACTGTGTGCAGTGCAAGTGGCACTTTTTACTTGTAATAAACACACTGGGAAACGACCAACAACAACAAGAAGAAGAAGAACAATAAAAAAACAAGGAAAAAAGCTGAGAGTGAGGAAAAATGTAAACAAAAGGCTGGAAAAGGCAGGAAAAACGGCGACGGCAAGTGTAGGTAATCGCCATCGAAACGTTAAGAGCAAAGTCAAAAGAATTGCCCGATTTGTGCGATTTGCCTGAATTGTTCACAACATTTTTAGTTAAAGGTCAACAAAAACTTTTCCGGCAACCATTAAATATGCCCAACAAAAAAAGGAGGGAAAAGTGAGCTGCTAAAAGTTGGCCAAAGTAACGAAGAAGTTAATGAAGCTCAACGTTGTGAACATGTTCGACTGACCAATGATGCCAATCCATAATTTCGAAATTTATCACATTTGATTGGTTTGCTCTTCCTCAATATATTCAATTGTTTAAACAATATCCAAGAAATCGAATGTTAAGCAATCAATGAAAAATTTTGAAATTTCATCAATGCTTGCTTTTAACCTGGCCAAAAGCAAACACAAAAGAGGCAAGACCACACAACACAGCAGACACAAGAACATGGAGGAAGAAAAACAAGCACTTGAACAGGTGATTAATGGTTAAGGAATATCAAGAAAGAGCCAAAGAGTGAGAAAGAGTCGGAGTCGGAAAATTGAAAAGCCAAAAAACGCATTTTGTACTTTATTTTTTTGTTGTTTTGATATAGCCGGCAAAATAAGAGGAGAACAAAATACTCAATTTTGGGCCGAAAACAAATGATGTGTTCGTGCCAGGCCGAAATTCGACAGGGCAATCAAAATGAAGTTACGTCCATTGTGGGCCATTAATCAAAGTTCCACTTGTAATTGGAGTAGAGAGAGGGAGAGTGGGGCGAGAGTAGAGAAAGAAACGATTTAAAACAAATTAATAGTTACAACAGAATGGAGAGCAGGTGGTGGGAGATGTGGGGAGGGGGTAGAACACAGTTCCAATGTTTAATTAGTTTGCAGAACAAAAGCCAAAAAAAGAATCAAGTGAGAGGAGAGAGGTTTGCCTCATCCTTTTGTTGTGTCTGGGCTTCTTTTCGGTTTAATTAAAGCCACAAAGCAGCTGACGAACAGTAGAAGTAGAAGTTCCCTTACCCTCTCCATCTTCTTTGCTGCTCTCAACTTTGAACTTTAGCCCAGCTTCAGACAAACAGGGCAAACAAGTTGGCCTTCATTTTAACTTTGCCTTTTCATCCCAGCCTCAAGCCCACAGCACGCAGAGAGCCCGGTAGCCATAAACAATGAGAGTTCTGGCCAGATCTCTCTCTGGCTCTGTTCTTTTCAGTCCACTTCAGAATGAGCAAATGATTAAAAAACAGAAAATAAAAACAAATATTTTAAAACAAGCCACCAAAAATTCAGCGCAAAGGCATAAACACAAATTAAATGCACAAAACCTAAAATCGGAAATCTTTTAATGAGGACAAGGAAAAACTCACATATTTTAAATACTCTGCAAGTTTCTTGAATTTGCACATGAATTTTGCAATTAATTTCAATAACAAAACCAATAAAATACTTTTAAAAATATTTTGAAAATGTTTTTGAATTACCGTTATCTAGAAACTAAAACAGAAACTCTCGATCATGTATACAAAATTATTATAAAAACTTATTTAAACAAAGAAACTATATTTTGTTAGTTTCTTGTTAATAGAAATCTCATTTATGTAACGAAATAAGAGACTTCAAACCTCATTTCCCTTTTTGAAAAGCAATCAATTTATATCCAATTCTAAAACCAATTTAAAATTTGCTATATTAAAAATATACATCCATCAAACTTCAGATTTCAAAATTGCAAATTTTTTTAATGGAATAATAAACGCAAGTTTTTCGAACACTTTTATATAGTTATACTCTTACCCATACGATATTTATTATGTTATCAGTTAAATTATATTTTTTAAAACACAATAACCCTATAGAAATGATTTAAATTAAATAATTTGAATTAAAAGGTTTTTATCCTTTGTGACTCTTCGTATGGAGAAAAGCCTTGCTGATATATTCTATTTAAATGTGACTTTTCAGTTAAGTTTTCAAAAAACTCAATGATTAAATATCATAGAATATGACGTAAATTATCACAATTATCTAACAGAGAATTCACAAATATTTCCTTATTTATGTTAAGTTTAATTTCAAGTTTTGTTTTATTAGAAAGGAGTTTTTAAAAAGAGAATTTAATTTAAAATTCCATCTCATATTTCCATTGTCAAGAAATTATTTTCTCTACCCGAGCTGTGGGTGTGGCTTGTTTTTCTGTCTATGTCCAACAGTTTTCAGTTAATTAAAACTAAAAGTGAAAATGCGCAAATTTGTGGATAATAAAAAAACGCTTAAGGGACACTGGGTGGAACAGGAGACGACCATGACGCGATGATGATGATGATGATGACGGCGCGATGATGATGATGTTAATGATGACAGAATATTTTGAAATAAAAAACAATATGATGATGATTCGAAATTTAGCGAAATAAATAGCAGCTGTGAAATGCAATTTAAAATGCCAACATACAAAACGAAAGGAAGGAAAGTAAACAAGAGAAATGCAAAAGGAAAAGCAAAGGACAGAGAGAGATAAAAAGCGAAATGGAAAAACAAGAAAATATAAAACAGAAATTATACCAAAGGAATGTGGCAGTCGAAAGAAAGACCTTGACGAATGTTTTTATACACTTCTTTTTAGACTTTAATATATTCCGTTTTTATAGGAGTTACATCCAAAATTTGATAACCAAATCCCTCCAACTGCTTTATTAATCGGTTAATACTTAAAAATCTGAGCTCGATTCGTTCTATATGAAAATGAATATAACCTGTTGATGGAAGGGTATTAAAAAACGCAAGCTAGCTGGCTAGTTGTTGGCAGAAATGAAAAACTGTGGAAAATATAACGCATAGAAAATAATGTTGGCATGGAAAATAAAAGAACACGAAGCTTTTTGTATTTTTTGCTTGAGCACTCATTCCTAAACTGGACAGAGGACCGACAAGTGGGCGGTGGGCGGTGGGTGGTGAGTGGGTGTGCTGGGACAAAAAATATAAGGAAAACAACAACCAGTGAACAAAGAACAACTGCAGCAGTAAAGCAACTGTTGGACAGGGTGAGGGAGGGGCAGACAAAGCTTTGTGCTTTAAGGTGACAAAGAATTAGCAGCAAGTGTCTGAAAATACACACACAGGGGGATACGGGGTAGAGAAGTTGGCGTAGGTCCAGAAAAGAGAGATAAGTTTAATCCTTTAAAGAGTTCCATTTATACTTTGACTTTTAAATTTAGTTTAGTTCGGAACGAAATGTGTGCAAATTCAAAAATAATTTAACAAACTAAAAGCTTCTTCATAAAATTACTTGCAAGTCGTATTATAATCTTTAATAATTAGATATAGATTATGTATAATGTCCACAAAGGGCACAAGTGGAATGGAACTAGGCAGAGTCTCGCATATTAGTGACAATTTTTAAAGCAATATAATTTGATTGCACTCGATTTAAAATATATTTATGGTACAATCAATTAAAGTATTCTGTGCTAACGATATTTTTTTCCGTTTATTTTGGCATCAACTCTAAATTTAAATTGGAGTGAAATTTTGTTTGTATACATTTTTTATGTTTCCAAAATATCCTACCAAGTTTCATGTGATTTGCAGCACTATTTCATGTCTCATTGCAATGATTTATAAATCAGTTCTCCCCCTATCATACATTGATCGATTGATAATATGCATTATTGTGAAACTTTCTTTAAAATAATATATTTTTATTATACCATGCATTCATAGAATGAAATGGTATATTAAAGTCGCCAAAATGTATGTAACAGGGAGAAGGAAGCTTTTCCGACCCTATATATATTCTTGATCAGTATCAATAGCCGAGTCGATTGAGACATGTCCGTCTGTCTGTCCGTCTGTCCGACTGTCCGTCTGTAGGATCATCGAGATCTCAGAGACTATAAGAGCTAGAGCTACCAAACTTGGCATGTAGACCCGTTTGCTCTGCAGGCAGATCGAGTTTATTTTTTTTTTCGCCCCGCCCCCTTCCGCCCCCGCTATTTGAAAAACAATATTTTGAGCCTCCATATCTCGGGAACTATAAAAGATAGAGCTATCGGATTTGGACATTAGATGCGTGCTGTATGCACGCAGACCAAGTTTGTTTCAAATTTTTGCCACGCCCCCTTCCGCCCCCGAAATTCGATTTTCACCCGAAATATTTATCGTATCAAAATTAAATTTGGCACACTAATACATCTCACGTATATCTATCATCCCACCAAATATCACAAGAATCGGAATAAAAATGGCCGAGTTATACATAGAAACGTTTTCCACTCATATGTAGCGGTGCATGGCAGATGCACGCGAAAAAGAGCGAGATAGCATATGCTGCAAATCACCGATTTGGTCGGGGGGGCGCTAAAGTGCTCGTTTCCACATAAGAGTGAGCGAGATAGCATTTAAAAGAAATTTAATATATATCTCTTCACCTAATGCATGGTATATCCAAGTCGGCCCGGCGACTTACTTACTTTATTAAATACTTAAAATACAATTTTCCGATTTCAGCTATGCAAATTGCATTCAATTTTCAGTTAAAAAAATAAAATGCAGATTAAGTCAACGACGTGGCCAGAAGGAGGAACGAGAGATGCAAAGGTTCTGGCAGTTAGTTGAAGGACCGAATTCGCAATACCCTCTAATTACCTTTCCTAACTTGTCTTGGTCTTAACTAAGCCCGAATAGACTCATCAGATCCATTAGTTAATTTCTTTTCACCGCATAGACACAGGGTATTACTTAAAGAAGAATGGGAAAAGTGTAACCAGCTGTGTGGAAAGCTCCCCCAACAACATCTGGCTAGGTCTCTTTTTATTTCACTGTTTTTTTTACACACTTCTGTCTTGCCTCGTTTGCCTCGCGCTTCTGCCCCGTTTTCCTGGCCCGTGTGCATGACAATTAGGTGCAAATGAGTTAAAACGCATGGAGGCGGCCCTTGAAAAACGAAAAAAAAGAAAATGAGAAAGAGAAGAACCACAGAAGAATCCTCTGGCTCATGGGGGATTCGGCTTGCACCGAGTAAGTAGTTTGTGTTCTGCCTTCAAAGCATTTGCCCCGAAATTAAAAGAAAAAAATAGAAAAATAAATTCATTTTCCCCAAGTTTTGCCTTCCATGTTTATTTCAATTGCATTTGTCGGCTCGGCCAGAGAGAGAGAGAGAGTGTCTGGCTGTGGGTGTGGGTGTGGGAGGTGGTGCAGTGTGTTGGGGGAAACATCATAAATTGCGTAAAAATATAGAAATGAAAATTATGAAAAACGCCAAGAAGGAACGAAAAAAGAATCATCAACATCATCATCATCAACAACATTAAAAATTAGCTGCACTAATTTGTATTTGTAGTTTGTGTGCAATGGAAGAAAATTGGGTCACAAGTGGTTTCTGGTGGGTGGGAGGAAGCGATGGAGTTGTGAATTGGGCGTGGTGTGTCGAGAGGCGTTTACCAAGTCAATGAAGCCGCAGTTGTTTAATTGTTTTAATGCTTTGAATTAATTGAATGTGCAAGAGGCAGAGGCAAAACTTTTACAATAGAGCGTAGCACACGGTCTCGGTCCTGCTTTGACTGCCCCTCCCCCCTCCACCAAAAAGCGCCAACACCTCTTATTCGACCCACTGAGTGAGATACCCTGTAATGGGTTAAATCGTTGCACATTTTTGCATTACTTAGTTTCTCAGTTTCCGATCGAACAGTCGTAATTGGTAATAAATAAACAAGATTTTTCTTTTTAAGCATTTATTTTGCTTAATTTCTTTTTTCAAACTTGTATTACCTATTTTAACCTATTTTCCGGATAGATCTGTCGTGCTTTCGTATTCATTCAAAAAATGTTATTTGTCTGTTTTTTGCTTCGCGAAAGTCGATAAGTCTGAAACACAGGTTTCAGTTTGAAAATCTAAATCTCAAGTTTGAAAATGGTCTCGAAAAATGCACCTACACTATATAGTCCTTTCTAGGTCTCAAGATTGGAACCCATGATACTTCTGTAGAAAAACCTGGACTCTCCTCTACTATAAATTTTTGTATAATCTGATTTCTATATTATAAAATTTTTGAACAAGTACAGAACGGCCAGGTTGTTGTGCATAATATTTTATAGTATTTTCTTAATATTGTCTAAATCGGAATACATTTTCATATATGCTATGAAACTTGGGATTAAAAAATAAGTTTTGGAATCGAAAAGCTATGCAAAAGGTATTCGATAAGATCAGTGTATAGAATTTCAACCCTTTCATCTCGATTCTTTTTAGTCTTAGAGGGTATCTAGCAGTCGAGTAGTCGCAAAGGAAAGATGTAATTTGTCTATGTGTAAGCTGCTGCAGCTGTGATGTTTACTTGCGCCAAATTTGTGAAGGCGGGAGGAATATGTTTGAAGTGCCAAAGGAGAAGTGCAGCAAGAGGAGAAGGAGGAGGAGGAGGTGCTGGAGGAGATGGAGATGAAGGCAAAGATGAAACCAGTGAAGCAGAACGAATGCCAGCTAATAGACTGATTGCAAAAGTTTAACACACAGAGAGAGAGAGAGAAAGACAAAGACAGAGCGAGAGAGATAGACAAAGGAACGAATTTGAGTTTTTGGTTAAGTGAAAGTGTTTGGGATCAATGATTATGAAAAGCAAATAATAATAAAAATTGACTGGCGGTTTGCCTCTGGGCGCCGTTTCGTTAAATGTAGTGTTAATAATCATTGAAGAAAAGTCGGAGGAAAACGAAAAGATAAAAGAATATTTTCATCTTTCTAATTAGCAGAATATGGAAATAACCAATTTTCCCAAAGAAAAAAAATAAAGGGTAAAATGCATTTTAATGAAACCATTTTCATTAAGATGGAAATTTTCTATACATTTATTCTTCACATTATTCACATTCCGCCACCCTGTCGACTAATTAGTCTTCAATGTAGATTACTCTCTGGAATGATCTAATGTAAGAAATGGGTGTAAACAAAACAAGTGCTCGAAATTAACTAATTATAGCAATTAAGGAAATTTATGCATTTCTTTAAACCATTTAAATTGGAGTTAATGGACCTTAGAATTGATCATACTAATTGTTGAGGTGGCTCTCCCATTGAGTTTCCATTGGGAAAGGTGAGAAATTGCCATTCGATTTTTCAATTTAAACATATTTATGATCAAAATTTCATATGAAAAGGCAATAGTTCTTGTAAGTGTAGAGCAAACGATATTTATTTATACAATTTGTTCATAAATCTTTCTCTAGGAAACTTTAAGATTTGGAAATTGTCGAGTTTTTCTTTAATATTTAAATCAATTAGAAATATTTAAATATTCTATAAAGACTTGATAATAAATATTTTGTATTTTATTATACATACTTCCTAAAAACAGATCAGTTCAATAGATACTAATTATGAAAACATAAATGTTATGGTTTAAAATGAAACCGAAAAATAAATTAAGAGAAAATCGTTTAGCTCGAAATTTATTTAGATTCTAATATCAAATCGAATTTCAACCGAAATGCGGTTTCAAATGGTCAGCAGAATTTGCAATTTCCGTCAAAATTTTAAATGCTTTGCTAAGCCAATGAAATTTTTCCCACATTTGCTTTCGGTTTTTTTTTGTCGCTATCCCACATTAATTAGTTTCATAATGCATCGATAATTATATCAAATCAATATGTATATTTAGTCCCCCCATTATGATAATCATAATGAATGAGCATTAGAATGTTTGCCTATAAATCCGACAAATCTTTTGAGTCATCGACTGAGAATGAAAGCGAACCATTTGCACTTAATACTCTTTTAATTGGTAATACTCCATGCGACGTTTTTTATACCATGCATTCGTAGAATGAAATGGTATATTAAAGTCGCCAAAATGTATGTAACAGGGAGAAGGAAGCTTCTCCGACCCTATAAAGTATATATATTCTTGATCAGTATCAATAGCCGAGTCGATTGAGACATGTCCGTCTGTCTGTCCGTCTGTCCGTCTGTCCGTCTGTCCGTCTGTCCGTCTGAAGAATCATCGAGATCTCAGAGACTATAAGAGCTAGAGCTACCAAACTTGGCATGTAGACCCGTTTGCTCTGCAGGCAGATCGAGTTTATTTTTTTTTTTTGCCCCGCCCCCTTCCGCCCCCGCTATTTGAAAAACAATATTTTGAGCCTCCATATCTCGGGAACTATAAAAGATAGAGCTTTCGGATTTGGACATTAGATGCGTGCAGTGTGCACGCAGACCAAGTTTGTTTCAAATTTTGGCCACGCCCCCTTCCGCCCCCGAAATTCGAAAAATTCGATTTTCAGCCGAAATATTTATCGTATCGAAATTAAATTTGGCACACTAATACATGTCACGTATATCTATCATCCCACCAAATATCACAAGAATCGGAATAAAAATAGCCGAGTTATACATAGAAACGTTTTTGACCCATAGCGGTGCAAGGCAGATGCACCCGAAAAAGAGCGAGATAGCATATGCTGCAAATCACCGATTTGGTCGGGGGGCGCTAAAGTGCTCGTTTCCACAAAAGAGAGATAGCATTTGAAAGAAATTTAATATATATCTCTTCACCTAATGCATGGTATATCCAAGTCGGCCCGGCGACTTACTTACTTTATTTGTGATATTTGTTGCAACGACCGACTGGGTACATAAATCTCCATTGAATCTGAACAATTACCCAGGGCAATTAATAATAAAATGAACGAAAAAAAATGCGCCAAGTTTAATCTACTTGTTGAGATCTCTTCGAGTGGAACGTGCCGGGCAGAGAGTCAAAAGCAAAAGCGAAGAAAACGAAAATACACAAAAACAAGAATATAGAAAAAAAGACAACAAATTAATTTGTATGCCAAGCGAATGCTAAATGCGGGCGGAAGGGGGAGAGGCAGCTCAACAGGGTGGCAACAACTGACTGAGTGCGACCTTATCAGTTTAGTGTAAATGAAACGGCGCTACCTAATTTAAATTAATCTAAAATCAATTGCAATTGCGAAATCCGAAGCGAAGAAGATGAGTTCCACGACTGACGGGCAGAGAGGATGGGCGCTAGAAAGGGGTAGCAAGAGTGAGAGAGAGAGACATACGATTTTATTAGTCATTTCTGGGAACTTCTAAAACTGACTGCTCTTGCCCTTGTCTACTTTAGCCACAGTGTTTCTTCTTGCCTCCATGATGCCATAAACTGAATGTGCCACAGTCCGACCACCCAGAAGCCGCCGATCATAAAGAAAAACCGCATGGAAAGAGCAGCTAGAAAAGAACCACGTAAAGTAATGACGACTTTACGATGTATATTAATTATTTTTGAATTTTCGCATTTGAACATTCTATGGACATCTGAAACAGCAAATTTTACTTTACTTTATGGTAAACAATTCTCATTCTCCTTTCTTCTATCTCCTTTGAAATCCCATCTAAATTCTGGATTATATCAATGTAAACTTAATTTTTATACCATGCATTCGTAGAATGAAATGGTATATTAAAGTCGCCAAAATGTATGTAACAGGGAGAAGGAAGCTTCTCCGACCCTATAAAGTATATATATTCTTGATCAGTATCAATAGCCGAGTCGATTGAGACATGTCCGTCTGTCTGTCCGTCTGTCCGTCTGAAGAATCATCGAGATCTCGGAGACTATAAGAGCTAGAGCTACCAAACTTGGCATGTAGACCCGTTTGCTCTGCAGGCAGATCGAGTTTATTTTTTTTTTCGCCCCGCCCCCTTCCGCCCCCGCTATTTGAAAAACAATATTTTGAGCCTCCATATCTCGGGAACTATAAAAGATAGAGCTTTCGGATTTGGACATTAGATGCGTGCAGTGTGCACGCAGACCAAGTTTGTTTCAAATTTTGGCCACGCCCCCTTCCGCCCCCGAAATTCGAAAAATTCGATTTTCAGCCGAAATATTTATCGTATCGTAATTTAATTTGGCACACTAATACATGTCACGTGTATCTATCATTCCACCAAATATCACAAGAATCGGAATAAAAATGGCCGAGTTATACATAGAAACGTTTTTCACTCATAGCGGTGCAAGGCAGATGCACGCGAAAAAGAGCGAGATAGCATATGCTGGAAATCACCGATTTGGTCGGGGGGCGCTAAAGTGCTCGTTTCCACACAAGAGAGATAACATTTGAAAGAAATTTAATATATATCTCTCCACCTAATGCATGGTATATCCAAGTCGGCCCGGCGACTTACTTACTTTATTTTAACTGTCCCTCAGCAATCCACTTTTGATTCCGAAACATTTTGAGTAATATGGACAATATTATGACCTTATCTACACCATTTAATATTTTTCATTAACCTCATGCAAATAATTTTTAAAGCAAGGAATATTGCTACCTAAACGCTAATATATAAGAAAATAAGATTAATTTACAACAGTTTTGCTCTGAGATTCTCAAATATAATAATAATAATTCGTTTTATGGCAACCTTTTTGATCATTGTCAAATCTTTTGAACAAGAAAATCTTTGTGTTTTTGTATTCAGCGGAATTTAAAAACGTAATAAATGCTTTAAAATTTGCAAAAAAATTTAAATAAGTGGAAAAATGTTCTCGATAAGTCTCAATTGCATGATCCTCTAACTTAGCTCTTTTTGGGGCAATTTTATAAAGTTATGCCTTTCTTTTTTTGAAGTTCTCGAGTTTGTGATGCGTTTAAATAATATCAAAATAAGCCACAAAATTTGAATAGAACTTTTCCAATATTTTACAGTTTTCGCAAAACTTTTCTAAATAATTAAAGATCAATTCGGTATAGTTTGACTTGAGCTCTAACTGTCTAAGAGGAAGCTAAACTCAATTTAAATTGCATTTTCCTAATCCCTTTGCCAAATAGTGTGTATGGACTTCGGTGATCTGTAGATCTGTAACTAACTGCAGTTGACTGTTTGCTAACGTTCCTTCACCCATCCAACATCCTATTAAAATTCTTGAATCTTTTGGTGTTATTTTGTTGTTGTTGTGGTTAAACTCACATCGTTATCTAAAAATTTGACCTCATTAAATGCTTCTGTGTGTCGATTGCGTAATCGTAGAGATTGCATTTCCTTTTGATGTAGCTGTTTTTGCCAACGGTGAGCCGTCTCGAATTGTTGCCATTGCCAAGGAGAGAAGGTTGCTTCCAAATTGTTCAACTCCTTACGTTTCGGGGATGAAGTGGTGGAGGAGGAGGCGGAGTAAGTGTAATCAATGTCATCGACTTCGGGCAAACTTTGGCCATGTCTAATGCCTCCTCCTGACTGAGATTTATGCTGATGATGACGCACAGTTCTAACTAGTTTCTGTTCCTGTTGCATCTCCTCCCACGCTGCTTGACGATGGTGCCGCAAATGGTGCTGCTCATGTCGTAGATGGAGCAACGACGACGATGACGACGACGACTTGACTGCAGTTGTTGCACTTTTATCACGTTCCTTGCGAAAATCATCAACTGAATAGTGAGATGGAGTCGGTGGTGCCTGAGGCTGGAGTAAATGTTGTTCTTCCTGCTCCTCCAGCCTTGATATTCCATTGAGATCATTATCTGGTAGCTGGTCATTAGCTTGAGCTCCAAGCAATAGCGTGATCATCATCATCATCATCATGATGATGCTTAGGCAAAGTATATTTGTCGAATGCATTTTCGTATAAATTTTAATTAATCGTTTTGGAGATTTTTCAAAGAGTATTTCAACTTGTTGCTAATGTGACAAGTGGCATAAATCATAAGCGGCAAACAACTAAAAAACAAAAAAAACCGAAACTATTGCCAAATCGTGTTTTATTTTTTTTTTCGGTTGTTTCTGTGTCACAACGCGCACAGCTGGTCTAACGCACAATTTGTGAATGAGACTCTTAATGAATGATTTAATTTAGTTTTTTTCTTCTCTCACTCGTTTGGGGGTTCAAACGGAAATCGGCTAGACAAACAATTGGATTGCCAAATGCATGCCAAGTTGTCTGTGGTTCTTATTCGTCTTTTCTCATTCGAATTTCATCACATGTATCTCATAGATACACACACGCACTCTTACACACACACTCGCACATACAAGCGTCTATAAACCCGGATGGTGACGCCTCGAGATAACAGCAACAACTGACAACACGTACGCAACACGGCAGGGAGACAAGCAACATACAAATGTTGCACCGGGTCCCACTTACTCTATCAACATTTGCTGCTTGTGTGCATTGTGGATTGTAAGAAAAAACAGCTGATTCCACTGAAAAACATAAACAAAACAGCGGCCGCCGCTATATGAAACTAAAAGAGTGGATAGGTTCCAGCCGAGAGTTAAAGAGAGTCCAACACAGAGAGAGAGAGAGCAACAGCATGACTATGCGCACGTGTGAGTGCAGCAGCAGCAGCAGTAGTAAAAGCTGCTGGCAACATGCTGCTAAGATGTATCTAATTATCATGTTGCTGTGGACACTAGAAACATATTGAACTAGTTCCCAAGAAATGAAACATGTCTCTCACAATATTCTTTATCCCAATCTACTCACTAAGTACTGCGTTACATTTTTCGTTTACAGCCATGCACAAGAGTCTAAGGAATAAGTAAAATGTATCAAATAAATTTTCCATGGAAAAAAAAATCGGGATCTTGAAACACATTAGCTGTCCCCGAAGACGCAATTCGTCAGATACTGGTGCCAAACTAGGTTGTAACATATGTAGATGGCCATTAGCCCCACCTTCAGTGATTTTTTGAGAGTTTGCATTTTAGTTTCAGCTTGCACACTAATAATTTTATATTTATATTACAAGACTAAGTTTTCCTTAGAAAAGAAAATCTTAACTGGCCCTAAATCAGATCTTTTGAAAAAATATAATTTTTGTCATGGTAAACCACATTCTTCCAATTTTCCACGTAATTACATGCAACGCTTTGCATAATAGTTGAACTTTAAGAAAGAATTTTTGTTTAGGAAAATCTAATAAATTTTCGAGAAAAAAAATATATAAAATCGACCTCCCTAGCAAATCAGACCATTCATCAATCTTTAATTATTGAACAAAAAGGAAATTATCTCCCCTATGGCAAAAATTGTTGAACAATCCAAGAGAGTTTTTACTGTATAAGTTTGAAAAATTTGAACTCATTTGCAGCATTTTGGATAAGTTGCCAGCACCCGCATACAAAGTATTCGATCATTTTCAAGGACATTTGCTCCTTGCCTTTTTTTGGAATTTTGTGTCAGTCACTTGGGCATTCCTGCACCTGGATGCATTGTGGTGGGGAGCAGATGCGTGGGATTAGTCGGCAGTCACGTTATTGCATCAATTGTTGTTGGTTGGTTGGTTGGTTGGTTGGTTGGTGTCAACAGCTCGTGTCCCAGCAAGTTGATTGATTGACTCGTGTGTCTACGCACTTGCAAAATCCCACAAAACCGTCGCACTAAGAGGAGACACCACCTGCCATGGCACCAGCGGCTCCCTACGATGATGATGATAATGATGACGACGACGATGATGATGCCTGTGATGAGGTGTTGCCCACTTGCACTTAATTGCATGTTTGGTCTGGCAAATCAACGCCCAGGCGCAGGCAGGCAGCAGCAAGCCACCGACAAAGACGAAAGTTAGCCAAAGGCCCCCAAACGTAGTGCCGCTACCACCATCAATGCCGTCGAATGCCTCTGGAATGCGCTCTCCAGCTGGGAGAGCTCGCAACTCGTGTGTTGTGTGTGTGTGTGTCTGTGTGTGTGCTTGAAATTTATGTGGCCAGTTTTGGCTAGCTAAAAGCTGAAAGGGGAATCTTTATTGTTGTTGTTGTTACGGCTATTGTTGGTGTTGTTGTTGGTCTTGCTGCATAATTGATAAATGTTTACAAATTATTATGTTGCAGCGCCAGGGAGCCCACCCAAGCGGTAGCGAGTCGAGCGCGAAGTGCAAAGGATGGTGAAAGCTGGCTACCCTGTGTGGCTTCTCAGAATAAAGGGTATCAACAATATTTAAATACCCATTTATCCAGCTATGCTTTTAATTCAATTAAATCTTGCACTATGGCCAGTAAAATCTTACTTTAAAGATCCCTCTGCCTCTCATTAAGAGTTTAAAGCAATTTAAAATTGTTTTAGAAAATTTAACTAGGGTATAATCAAGGTCCACATGCTTTCTATAAAATTTCTGCAACATTTTTATTTTACATTTATTTTTGCCACATTGCAATTTGGCCGCTTTTCCTACATTTCATACAACGCCAGGCTATGTGGCTAATTAAAATGAATTTTCCCATGGAAAATACCATGTTTCCATAGGCTAAAAAGAGGAAATGTAATTTGTATTTATAGCCAAGGTCGCTGTAGTCGTCGTGAGTTCTCGAAATGCAGAATCGTTTTTCAATTTAAAGTTTCAGCCTCTTCTAACCGCATTTCAATTTGCCTAAGTTGCCATTTAGTATCCAAATACAAGCAGCAGCAGATGGCAAACCGCAGGAAATGAAAACGAATTTCAATACAATATGCAAATGAGAACAAAACACAGGAAAAAAGAGGGAAGAAAAGAAAAAAAAAAAAAAGAATCATAAAAATCAAATGGCATAGGAAATGAAGCTTTAAATAATTGACATATCCACAGAAAAATGTAATCGAAACCCAAAAAACGAAACGAAAAAAATAGGAAGAGAAACAGAAGCATCTGCCAGATTTGGAAACATCCCCGAAAATACTACGAGATTGGATTGAATGGACAACCCCCCGCGAAGGGGCGAATATTACTATCCAAAAACTATTGACGACATTTCCTGCTAATTGCTTACCAATTTGATTTATTTCAAAGGTCACAGCGGGAAATTTGCCTGATCTGATGACATTATGTGACTCGCTTAACTATACAAAATTAAAGCAAATGCTGTAAACCGCTTAGACAAAAACCAAACACTCAAACAATGTTGCGACTGACTCTTTGACTACCTCTATAATAATGCTGATAGCTGATGGCGGGTGATGATAATGATGACGATGATGATGATGATGATGACGATGACGAAGACGAAGACAACAAACGACAAACGATGCTGTTGACGAGGGGAACTCAAATTGACTTAAGATAAACTCAGTAGGATGAAGGCCCAAGGCCAAATATACACACACCACAATGAAAGAAAAAAGGGTGCCTAACCCCAGTTAGAGGCAACGCAATTTCCGGTTTTGTTTTAGTCAGGGAGCAGCCAAATAAACAGGGGCGTAGCCAGAAGACCCCCTTTTCAAAATACTACAATTGGATGACTTTAGATAAGATCAGAAAAGACACAACCTACAAGTAATTCTTCTTGGTTTTTGACGCAATATTCAACTCAAATGAAATTTAATTATTTCTGAAACAATCAACAGAGATGGGCATATGTAGATTCTAGATAGAAAACTCAATGGTTTTTAATCAAATTTATTTAATTTTCTTCAAAATTTGAACAATATTATTTCTGTAGAAACTTTCCTCATTTTTTTACTATTAATATTTAGTTTGGAAAACTGGCATATCTTCACTTTTTTAGAACATTTCAAATAAAACACGAAGTTTTGAAGAAGATAAAGTTGAAATATGAAATCGATTTGTACTAAAATAGGCCCCAATCAAATTCGTGGCAGAAAGTAGTTGTAATGGGGAGCAACATTTTTATCGATACTGTCCATATTGAATATATTATTCATTTATAGCGAACATCGATCTTCTAAGCATTAATTTAGTACTGCATATCGAAGGCAAAAATTATATAAAAAAAACATATAAAATCATGCCATAGAATCTGATTGTCTCTTTGTTGTTTTCCCTTAACCTTTTAAATATGATAACGCGTATAAGAAAGACTAAAGTTTGAACTAAAACTAGTTACATCCAACAGATGTAATGTCATAAACATACAAATCAAAAGAAAATATTAATTTAATAAATGAATATGGTGTTAAATAAATATAAACGACATTTCCTGTTGCTGGTTTTGGTCATTTTCTTTTTACAAGAAAAACCCTTTTCCACTCTTTCGAGACATGTAAGTGCATCTACGACAGGGCCAGGTTTACACAGGATAAATATATAAATTTAATTTGCTAAACGAAACTGCATTTGAAATGTCATTTCCCCACAAAATTCTGTTGAGGTCTGACCTCAGCCCCCTTCGAGAGAAGCCCCTTTTTTGGTGGTAGATGCATAGCCTCAGATAGTCAGTTAGTCAGTCAGTCAGTCAGTCAGTCCGTCAAGTCAGTCAGACCTCAGCCGGCAGTCAAATATTTGTCATCAACAAAATGAAATGAAGGAAAACTTGACATTGTTTGGTCGGAGGGCATTTTCGAAGGCTAACCAAAAGCGGCTGAAGACATGAGTTATAGTCAAAGGTCAGGAGAAGGAAATGTGGTGCGAGAAAGAGAGTGATGGGAGTGATGGGAGGAATCGTAGAAGAGGAATGACCGACCTCTTATGACATATGCTAAAAAGATTTGAAAGACCAAGATTAGTTGAAAATCAAATTTGCATAAGTTGGGGGAAAAAAAAGAAAATCAAATTATCCAAATCTTTGCACAGAAACCATTTTAAACGAACAAGAAGAAAAGGTGAAAGGCCATAAGAAAGATTTTCCATGGAGCACAACCATTTTAATGTGTTCATTCCACAGAAGCTTCTTTCCCATCCATTCAGACGAAAATTTAAATAGGCAAACAAGAAAATACAATAAAAGCATCGAAAATGCAACTTAAATTGAAAATGCACTTTTCCGTATGCAGTTGAGAAGATTCTTTTCATAGACCCAATGACATAGTTTGCGTTTTTTCGAATAACATTAAAAGGAAAGGAAGCAGGCGAAGACGATGGAGCAGGAGAAGGCTATTAAAGCGGCATTTGTAGTGTTGAAAGGCGCATCATGGCTGCAATTAGTTGAGGGGATGGAGTGGGAGGGGTGGGGTGTGAGGAAGCTTAACCATGGACCCGGCAGTTGCGTGCGAGCATAAAAAATGGTAATGCATGGAGGAATGGAGGTGATGCTGGTGGGGTGGGCAGGCTTTTTTTATGGTGTTACCAGGTAATTGAGTTACTATGTGATGCCAAAGCAAACTAAGCGAAAGAATAGCAAGAGAGCCCGCTGCCTGCTTGGATGCTCCGATGCTTGGATGCTTGCCTGCCGGGTTTATAGTTATGAGAACAGATAGATATAGCCGTGGGGCCAAATTACTATTTGTTGGATATTCAAATAAACTTTTGCTTCTTTTATTAAAGCGCACATGCCGGAGGACGTGTGAGGTTTATATTGAAAAATATGTCTTTGTGGGAGGAACAATTTTCATAGCCAACTAATTCCGGCTCATTTCTTATGAGCTGTAAATAAACGCCAATCAAAGTTCATCGAAAGCAGGTGTGTGTGTGTGTGTGGTAATTGCTTTGACTATTAAGTATCTAACTGATTTCGAAATAGTTGGGAAACAAGTGGCCATCAGAGAGAGTGTGACACTAAGTTACTATGCGGTGCGGAACTGGTTCTTAATTGGTTTTGGGACTTCTAGGAACCGTTGAGCTATTCAAAAGACATGAATGGGAATGCGAAAGGATGGTGTCGTTTATTGGATTGGATTCGTCACTCAATATCCTTTTGTCTTAGGCTCTGTTAATGGCATTGGTAATTTAATAAGAAGGTTGAAACCCGTTTAAGAATAATTCGAACTATTAAATTCTTGAAACTTTGAATTTTTGAACTTCACTTTAAAGTAAGATTGGAACTATTAACCATAAAAGCTTTAGGAGTAGTAGCTTTAAAAAGAGTAAATTTGGAACTAGTAAATGTAGTAACTTGGGAAATATTTTATCGATTTAAGTTCTGGCCTTTAAACATTACAATTTCTTTCGATTAAATGGACAAAAGGAAACAGTTATAGCCTGTTAAATATTTGGAACTAGTTCAATATTGGTTCTTTATGCTAGATTACAGTAAACTCTGACAGCATTCATTAAAAATTCACTTTAACTCCATTGTGGTTAAGGAATTTCAACATGTATCTAAAGGAATTTCCTTGATAGAAATTCTTTTCATACCCATTTAACATACTCCAATTTCAAAAATACAAATCGTTGCAATTGCTCTCGTAGAACACTTTTTCTTATTTCCCAAGCCAAACAACTCTTTTGGCCTTTTCCATTTAACCCATTTATATTTCACATTTGTCTGTCAAACATTTTCAACACTTTTGTGGCGGCAAACACAAACTTTTTCTCACACAATTAAGTTTTTGGGTGGATGGATATATATATATATATATGTATATAGCATGAGGATACTTTCTTTGTCAGACATGTACGCCACCTACAACTCACATGATGACTGCCAACTTTTAGAACAAAATTAAATTTGTTTCGCAAATATTTTCGTGCATAAACTTTGTGGATTTGCCAGACGGATGCCTCTTCAGAATGCAGGAAGATAGAGGATGATGGAAGGGAAATTGTGTTTCCTTTTTTTTTCAAAAGGGAAACCAATGTTTAGTTTGCTCACCTCACTTAACCTTCGAATTGGCCAACAAATAGAGTCATCTCCAGGCTTACCCAACTAACTTTTCTCCTAAGCAAACAATCAACATTATAAACAATAATTGATATGCATGTTAGATCTCTCTCGCTCTCGCTCTCTCTCTCACATTCTATACGCAATTTGGCAATTTGGCCAATATCCGAGTTAACGGTTAACATAACAACGCCATCGTGCTGCTGATGACTAGGTTCAACAGGAGACGTGCCAAGCTCAAAGCCAGAGCCAGCAGCTGACAAATTCTAAGCCAAAGATTTGTCCTAATTAAGTTAAGCAAAATGGCGAACAATGAAGGAGGGCAAAAGATCTGGCTGAAACGATCAGGCAGCAGGCATTCACTTACATCAACTACTCCCCCCCTTCTCCCTTTGTCTGCACAGATTGAAGCCGGTTTTTGCGGCTGAATCTGACGTTGCCTGCCTGCTGGCTGGCTGCCTGATTTGGCCTTTTGTAAAGGGGCACGAGACTGACTGACTGACTGACGGACTGCCTGACGGACGGACTGAACGATTGTTAGAGAGACCAACCACATGACCACCAAAAAGTGTATGTTGAATTGTTTTGAGGGAAGGTCCGTCCCTCCCTCCCCATCAGACACAACAAAAACAGCAAGAAGAACCTAAAATGAAATGCCTTTGTCTTCTATTGTTTAACTAATTGGATTAAAGTTGATGCCTGACCAGACCAAAAGTGATGAACTACATAGGCTGAGAGAGGCTCAGGTAGAGAGAAGAGGTCCTCCAGCTCAGTTGTAAAAATAAACAGGATACATCTATACAAAATGAAGCAAGTCATTCTCCTTCTCCTTCTCATCGTCGTCGTCTCTTTGTGTGGCACCCTTTTTCAATTTAACCTTTTTATTAGACGATTATAATCGTTTTCATTAAGTGCAATTCAAACGAAACGATTTCATTGGAAATTTAATAAAAATGTAATTAAACAATAACCCGAAAAATTTTTATCAATAGGAAGTTACGAATTTTGGAACGTTTTATCTCAGTCTGTTTTGTGGTTCAAGTGAACAAAATTTAAAGAAATTTCTGGAAAAATAAATAAGAATTATTATTGGCCGATCGCTTAGACTCAAAGTGTTTGCAGATGGATTTTGAATTTATCTAAATTGGACATTATTAACCTACTTGAAGAAATGTTTAAAGAGAAATTGCTGAAATAAAATTTACTCCATTATTATTACATCTATTTACATACAATTAAGAGCTCTATCAAGTCATTTAAAATATAGGTTAACGTACTTTGCTTTAGTTTACTTCAACAAAAATTTGCTCCACAATTAATTGGGTTTCTAATGACATTGTAATACACATATCAGAAAAATTGTGCAAAATTTTCAGTGAAAACCAGCTAAATGATTTATATGTTATTAAATTACTCAATAATAATGATTACCATTAAAAGAAAAACGAAAAAAAATTATAAATATAAAATTGTGTAACCTGAGAAAATATTTCAAGAATTTGGAAATTTTCTTTAACATTCTAATATAATCGCATTTTCTCAGGTTACACAATTTTATATTTATAATTTTTTTCGTTTTTCTTTAATGGTAATCATTATTATTGAGTAATTTAATAACATATAAATTAATTTGGGTGTAAACCAATTTTTTCTAGGTCCATAAAAAGTGTGTGGTTTTTATTCTATAAGAAGAGCTTCCGAAATATTGGTTTTTTATCGGTAAATTAGTTTAGATTATAAAGATTAGATCAACATTTTTTTAATTTGTGAGTATATACTTATGTAAATATAAGTAAGTACTTATGTCTATAATCGGCAGAAGAAAAACGTTTTATTTACCCCTTACTTTCCGAAATAATTAAACACTGAAAGCATATTTGAACTATAATTTAATTTATTTGCGGTAGAAGAATTTAAGCAAGTGCCTTAGGATATTTGAAATGCAGATAGAGAGAAAGAATTTAATGAAAACTTTTCGTTTGTTATATATTCACCATATATGTATGCATATATTTGCTTAAAATATTTAAACAAAACTCATTTGAAAAGTGAGCAAACAAACTTTTCTGTTTTCCTTCATGCCTGCCGTTCATTCATTTCGTTTCTTTTGAAAAGAAAATCATATATACGAAACGCGACATTTATGATGATAAGAGGAAAAAGTTGCATTTGCCATTGCAGTCACATGCAGCTCAAAAAAACTTTGGCAAAAAATAAAATGAATTGGATGAGACGCAGGAGAGCAGAAGGGGCGTGAGGCGAGAGGGTGGGCGAGGGGGAGGGATAGGAGCAGCAGAGGCAAAGTGTTCAAGTGGCTGTCAGTGGAAAACAAACAACGGGAGGAAATTCTCATCACTGAAGTGGCAATAACGTGTATCGAAGAGGGTCTATATTGAAATGCATTTCCTTCTCCCACAAAAAAACAAAAGAAGGAAAATTGAAAATCGAAAAGAGAGCCAAACTAACTGAACAATTCGCGTGTCTCTTATCGCTTGGGCGTGAGAAGTATTTCGTGAGCATTTTTAATTGGACAGTTTCTTCAACTCTTTTTCTCTCCTTCCTCTTCTGTGAAGTAACTAAATAATTAATCAAGACACCAGGAAAACAAAAGGCTAACCCACATAGTTGACACTTTCTGGGGCGAATGTCCACTAGGTTTCTTTGCCTTTCATTTCTCTGCCACCAATTTGATTAATGAGCTGCGATGAAAGGACCCTAAACTGGCTAAGCCTGACAACACACACACATACACACACACACTCCCACACACACACCCTCAAGTGGGCAAGTAGGAAGGATTTGTTGACTTTGAGAGGCATGTGCCGGAGGGCCAAAAGGAGAGCACATGTGAGTTTAAGCCAAAGAAGAAGAAAGGAAAAACGAAGCTAAAAGCTCTAAATGGGAAATAGAAATGGAGTTTTAGATAGCTTATCAGAGAGTAAAGAGCTCTTGCAGATAAGCAGGCTAAAATAAAAATATTTACAAACCTTCGGAGAGCTTATCTAAGGAGGTAGACAACAAAAAACAGTAGTCTTGAAGGACATTAATAATCATTTCATATACATGTATAATGATTGGCATCTATTTATAAAATGATTAATTATTCATTTATCCACAATACAAAAGAAGAAGTCGAGCGAAAATTTGTAACGAAACAGACTAAATGAAAAAGTAACGAAACTAGAAATGTGAGTAAGTGGACTGGGCCAAGAACAAAGTATAATTAGGCAAGACAAATAAGTCGAGACACTTTAGGACTACGCGCTACTCAAGTCGCAGCTAATTATTAAGTGCAGTTTTCTTTAAATTAATAAATTTATTTCGATTTCCATCAGTTATTTATAGTTCGAGGCAGCTTGTAAACTTTATTTGAGGTATTTTCTTAGATTGACTATTTCACTGTTCTCCTTTTTGGAGCGCTTCTCCAGAAAGTAGGATCAGATATTGGTATGGTCAAAAGAATTTGAAAACATGATCAAAAGTAAATATTAGATTTCGTGATAATTATCGAGGGTAAAAATAGTTTGGTAATACTTTTAAGAATATCCTGAAAATATGCACCGGATTGAAAATCCTTAGACTACAAACAAAAAATGGGTAAAATTCCCATAGCTCAGCCAGTTCTTATCCAAAATTTACAGAAATTATCCCATTTGACGGAAAATCAACTATACTATTTTATGAAGTAATAATAAAAGGTGTCATCGATATAAATTAATGTCAAAGTTGACAAATTAGAAGCAAGAATTGAGATTTCAAATTCTTTTCGCCCAGTTTTGGCCTTAGAAAGGGCGCACAAGTCATTCCTAATTTGTGTGAAGAGAGATGCAGAAGCAAGTCCAGGTTAGAAGTCGCTGTATGCCTTATCGGGGTTATTTCTAATCCTTTTAGTTTCCTAATTATTTATTTCTAGATTCTTCTTAGATGTGTGAAACTTTTATTCAAAGTTTGAATTTAGACCTTTGAATTAGTCTTGTTTCAAATTAAATGTTCTTATGTACAATTACGGACTCTAAATTAGAGTCTCTAGTAACTAAACATTATTATTGCAAATTACAAAATTTATTCGAGGATTTTGTAGATAGCACAAATTGCAATATGTAATCTTTGCATAGATGATTTGAAATGTTGATATTCCATCTGAGTTAATTATAAATACAAGAAATTCACTACACATATGAAATTAAGCAGCAAATTTAAGCCATTTATTTCCCTGAGTTGTCTTAGTCAATATGCTATCCCCCCTCCTCCTCACCGCCGGAATTAAATTTCTGGCAAATAACTTCTAAGCGCATTTCTCTACATACGGCAGGGAGTGATGAGGAATTTCTTGATCCAGATAAACTGGTAACTGGTAACTGGCAACTGGGTAACTTCTGGTCCACAGAACACATCAATCATATTTTGGAATCCATGTGAAGCATGGCAACCTAATCAACTCATATTTCGCAGTCCTACTCCACCGCAATCCCCCTCCCCAATTCAACATCGTTCGAACCCTTTTGGGAAAATGAGTATGTACTTCCGTCTGCCACCCCCCCGCCCTCTTCGGCACTTCAGCTCACTTCTCTTCAGTCTGCGCATCGAAAAACACAAAATTAAGCTGATTTTCTCTCTGCATTTCAAATGCATATATCTATATGAAAGGAAAGAGCAAATATTTCTCCATAGATCACGCACTTCAACAACAACAACAACAACAACAACGGATAGAAACATTTTTCGTCACACAAATTGGAAAAATCAAGTTAACTCGATGCGTTCGCTTGTCCTCCCCCCTCTCGGCCACCCATCGCATAAAATGACAGACAATCGACAATTTTCTATCTATATCGAAGTATTTCCATTTCGTTTTGCAATTGAAATTTAATTTTGATAGATTTTCGAGTTGCATTTTTTGGCGACTCTTCACGGAATGGGTCCTGTGTCTCTGGGTCTCATCGGACTCCCTTTGCGTCTCACTTTCGGGCTCTCTTGTGCTGTGATTTGTGCCCACTTGTGAAATGCTTTGCGTTTGCACTTTTTTTTCTGTTCAACATTTCAAATGCGCACGTGACCCATTTTAGAAGATATTTTTATTGCACTGAATGGGACTCAGAGATAGAGATAGAGCGAGAAAGTAGATTGAAATGTAATCAAAAATTGCTCGGCAAATGCAGTGCTAAAGTGCAGCAAACTCCAGCCCAAAACGCGTTTTACAAGTGCTTTCGAGTGGGTGGCAAAATTGAGTGCAGCAGGTTGATAGTAGGTGTGAGGTTGCATAGTTGTGTGGGTTAGTTGATTTTATCGTCACCCTCGAAAAGCGCTTATGTCAAATGGTGGTATTCAGGTGATTTGATTGTGTCATAAAACACAATAGGCTTAGATGCGGGTTACATTTGGGGTGAATTAAGGAACAAAACTTTGTTGTTTGACATTGTTTTTAGGTTTAGAGTATTCTTACTATGAAGCTTGACCTTAACTTGGATAATTCTGTGTATTGTCTTTTTTACTTCCTCTTCCAAAACTCCTTTCTTTCATCTAGAACTATTTCAAGTGAGTGACATCAAGTTGAAATATATAAAAAATGGATAGAGGCCACTATTATCCACATTCACTTAATAAGTTTAAAATATCTTAGACAAATATAATTATGTATATCAATATTTTGCTTGTTTTCTAATAAAGTTGGTGTATCTTAAAGTATGCAATATAATTTATATTAGTCTTTCAAGAAGAACCTAATCAGAATGTCCTTTGATAAGCATCTAACTATAATATACACCTCGATATCTGTTAGAAAAAGCTACGTCCATCCTTACTTCTCCAACAACTTTGTTGTTACTCGACGGTTTTCTAAAAAATTAAACTAATCGACCCTACAAGTATGCAATGGAATTTGTAGTCTTTTTCAGGGTGAATCTAAAAATCGGAATGTCCCCCTTTGAACTTTATATTGTATGCTAGTGGCGCATTTACAACGAAATATGCTGGAAATCGTGTTGCAATTGAGTAAAACGAATATTTTCCGTTTCACAGGCTACGCTGTTGCTGCTGCTAGTGCTGTGGAAAAGCTTACTGAAAATTAATTAAAGCAAATTCAAACATGACACGGACACGCACACATCCACACACACACATACACACCCACACCCACACCCACACCCACACACACACACATGGACAAGGACATGCATAGGAGAAGCAAATAACAGAGCTGCATACTAATAAGCACGAGGCTTAATAAAGGATTCACCGCTTCTGCTGCTGCTGCTGCTGTTGCCACTGTTCGGTCCAACTCTCACACCGATGTGTCTCCTCGGCTTCAAAAAGGGATTGCAGGGGGCAGCTGTCAAGGATGACAACGGTACAACAAGCCATTATGAGGGGCATTTACACTTCAGCTTTATCTAGGCTTAAGATTCAGAAAGGACTCAGTAGAAACTCTCTCGCTCTCTGGCAAAGGAGCTCATAAGCTGGCCGCAAGGGGCTTAGAAGGACACAGAAACGACTCCTCCGCCTGACCTGACCAATTGGACATTTAAGTTTGCTCACATGCCACACACACACACACGCATGCCAGATGCAACCTTAAACTCTCTTCTCTGGCATCTCCCTTTTTTGCTCTTTTCGTCCTTTTCGAAATGAAGCTTTAAATTCTTTTGGGCTATGCAAATAAATCCAAGTCGTGGCCAAAAACTCAATTTCCCTCAACTGCAGGGCAGCAGCTGCTGCCTGTCCGCAGCGTGCCATCGAGTATGTCTAGCATGTGGCAAGTTGACCCCTTCCCCTCTCCTTCCGTCCTATTCCGCAGCATTGTGCCCCCACATCGAGGGGTTTGTCTGACAAACTGTGAGAGCTGGTGCTTTCTATTTGTTTGCCTGCAAACACGCAACACACTGAAAGCAAAGGCAAAAAAAAAACAAACCAAAGCCAAAAAGCACGAAGGACGCAGGACTCTGTTGAAAGCGTGCACTAGGCCCTCTTTCGGTACGAGAAAAACTGCAGTTTACCCTCCACGAAAAAAATAACAGAAATATAAAAGAAAACGTAAATGGGAGGAGAAAGAATTGTGCAGATATCACATTGGAAATACTCTTAAGAAATCAGATATATTTAACTCAAATGGGTTTGGTTAAGACTTGGGATATTTGGAGATAGCTCAGATACACTGATAACCGAAATAAACCGTAAAGATTTTTATTTCTTACTCACATAAGTAATAATATTGCGGTATACTAGTGAAACGGTTTTGACAAAATCTCAATTACTCCTTTACATTTCGGTATTAATGGTTAACCGTTATTTGTGTACATATTGTTAACGTATTAGCATTGTGAACTTGCTGAAGCTTTTGCAGAAATATTGTTTTCAGATGGCTGGAATAACCGAAACTAACCTTTAAGGTTTTGATAATGAAAATTATTGTATTCCGAGACATGCTACCTATAAATATCAAATGCTCGGATGCCTTGTGAATTTTCCAGGGTCTTCAAAAATGATTTTCTGCAGGTAAAATAGTAGGCAGGAACAACCGAAACGATAAGTAAAGTGTATTTTGGTAATACTCGGTCAAAAGTCAATGCAGTTAAGATTATGATAAACTTCTATAGACAATAATAATTATTAATTTTATTTTCTTACCGTTAACCGTAATGATTTTCTTCTGACTGATGGAACAAACTGGAGCAAAAAATCCTTATAACTTACATGGAACTACGTAAAAATTCGTGATGTTGGTTTTTTTTGTTATACCCTCCCCAATCTTGAAATTCGTTTTTCAACAGCGCACACGCTAAAACCAACTCGACCCAAGTTACATTGCATTGTGCTAGGTCTGGATCAGGGTTGGGGTTTGGGTTTGGGGTTGGTCTTGGATTTAGGTATGGGCATTCGGTTTCGAATTTCGTATGGCTAAATGGCTTTAGCTTGTTGTTTTGTGGGCGGAAGAGGCGGGGGAGGCGGGAGTGGTGGGCTTCGCCATTCCTGTTCTCATTGTCGTTGTTGTGTGTTTATTTGTTGGACACATATGTCTCGGTCTTTTCGTATCTCGGTCGACCTATATGCGAAAGGACAAATAGTGCATAATCCCAATATGCATTGTAAGCCGAAAATCTATCTGTGGGACGTTAATATGCAAATTCAATTGTCAAATCACTGGCAGATAAATTTAATTTACTTCATGGGCTTTGGGCTTTGCTTCGGGTGACGACGAACGCGTTTGACAGTCCGACGGAATGGAGTGTCACGTTTGATTGCAGTAATTTATATGAACGGAGACGAGACACCAAATACATACACAATGTGGGAGAAGGTGTAACTTATACTCTTGGTGGTCAGAACTGATGGACAGAGCCACAAACACACTGTCAGATAGCTTAACTAAGGGGTTAAGTGGATTGCCATGGCGAGGACGAGAAGTTTGTCAACATACGACAAATATTTGTGTGCTCTCGTCCCTTTTTCCATCCAATATCAACAATTGGTCACGATCACTTTGGCTTTAGTTATTGCTTTTAGCCTCCTCGTTTCATCCACACTCTTCTCATTTTCTCAATGTATCGAATGTTTTGAGACTTTGTTAGTTGGTTTCTTGTTGGCTCTTGTGTTGATTTGACGTGACTAATGGCTCGTTAGGCATATGGCCAGTAAGTTGGCCAATAAGGAGGAGAAGGACGGTGGGAAAAGGTTTAGCACGTTACAAATTGCATAGTTCGCTTGGTTGAAGATGCTGTTGCTGCTACTGCTGCTGCTGCTGCTGCCGCTGCGGTTGCTTGAAGGCCATCAAGGACTTGGTCTGACAATGAGTGCTGTGTATATTTTGTTGCAAGTTGCCAAGGATGAAGAACAATGAAGGACTTGAGCACTACTTCTGTGATTCATTGATAAGACTTAATCACTATCGATGGCTTTCGACAAATTTTAGACTAATGAGTGGAAAAGCAATCGCTTTTAATATTAGTTAAATTATTAAATCTACTGCTTTTTGCCCCGCCTTGTATAATCCAAAAACTATATAAAAGTATACAGACATATTTCTAAAAATGTCCATATAATGCACAAAAATATTTAATTCTTTAACTTGATTAGAACAAAAATATTTTTTTCCTGAAGAAAATAAATAGGTCAATAGTGGTGAATGAAAAATTGGGATTCATTTTCCGTAGATAGCAGACAGAAGCTGTTGTAAAATTAATTAAAGAATTGTCGAAGACCCTAATAAATTAACCTTGATATTTGATCAAAATTGGTCGGTTACAATTTGAAGCTGCATGTAATTACATACCTTTTGTTTTTGAAGCACATTATTAATCACCAGTTGGGACACATTGCTGTCTTTATTGACGTTATTCGAGAGCTAATGAGCCAAAATGCCAAGCGTACCAAAACGTGTGTCTAGCTTTTGACTCTTTAAAAATAAAATGTTAAGTTAAAACTGTCAAGTTTACAATGTAAACATTTGTACGGAACATGTGAAACAACACAAGGAAACCAACAAATTAAAAATCGAATTTATGTTGACTTTAAAGTTTGAAAAGTTCCCATTACTTTTTTAACACAACTCGAGTCGATGCATTTTTGTTCAATCCTTTAATATTTTAAAGGCAACTTTAATTCCAATTGACGTTACTTAAGCTTATCGATATCCCAAAAGATTGAAACTTACAGAAAATGATTTCTCTTCCTTTGTTGTACCCCCCCAAAAAATTAAAAATGCATTTTAAATAACGCAAAATGCATAATTCATAAATAGTTTCTTAGTAATACCAAAGTAAATTAATATGAAAATCGTTTTTCAAATAAATTTGCTTACTCTGAACAAATCTGTGATTCCAATTTAGATAGAATTCAACTCACCTGCAATGAGAAAGAGATACAAGAGAAATATTAGTTAAACAATTGTCCGAAATGGGGCAAATTCCATTAGACTGGCCAACAAATTGCGAACTAGCATCACCTTTGTCATTTCTGCCCAATGGATTTGGTTATGGGATTTTGGCAGCTGTCTGGCAGTAAAATTTGCATATGACATCATCGCGGGGCAAGAAAAACCAACAAAACGCAGGGAAATAAAGAGAAGGAGAGACTAGGTAGAGACGGAGACAAAAAAGAAGTCATCGGCAGTCCGCCTGTCAAATGATTTGCAACTCTGTGCAAATTTATTTGCCTTGCAGTTGTTGTTGGCAATTATTAGTTAGCAGCAGCAGGTCCCCCAGCAGCAGCAGCAGCAGCAGCAGCAGAGCGTCTGTCTGTCTGGCGGAGACTCTTCAGACTCTCTTGCCCCACGGTGCACACGAAGGCCAACAATAACAACAACAACAACAAATTGTTTGACTCGTGATGATGCTGAGATTTTGTTTTTTTTCTTCTATGTAGCTGCTTTGGGGCTGATTTGTTGGAGTTTTGCATTTTGTATTTTGCATTTGGCAATTTGACGTTGATGAAGTGATTAACAAAAGCAAAGAGAAAAAAATGGTAAAGCCAAAGCATTTGACTTTTCTGATATCGTTTAGTTTATGAGGCAAACCCACTAACTTCCCCCACTCCCAAGAGGCCAAGGGAACTCGATACAGCTAGAGCTAGAGGTAGTTGATGATGATGATGGAGAAGATGATGCTGCTGACTGGTACACAGCAGGTGCAGCATCTCAATGGTGCAGAATGTGAGCAACTGAGGCGTATCGCAAGACAATGTGAAGTCGAGTTCGTGTTGCACTTGAAGAAGTATGCAAATTATGCTGTCAGACAATGCTGCTGCTGCCCATCAAGGGAATATTGCCGACGGCTTGAATTACAAAATTAATTTACAGAGAGAATGCAAACTAAAGGATCTGATTTTCATCGTAGAACATTCATTGATTTTGACTTCACTTTTGCGGATTTTAAGTCAATCGATTGGAACTCATCCCCTAATGGAAAGTAATGGCACGTAATTTAAAACTAAGCTATTAATTAAATGTTGTTAAATTTGTACAAAATTTCAGTTCCTATGCTTTTTGGCTTAAAATGAATTTAATCTTCTATCTTCTCTTTAATTCTTATACCTGTTAATCGACATATTATAGAAATTTATACCAAATTGTTGCTGTTTTCAAATGGAACTTCTTTTTGGTTTTGGACAATTTTGAACATATCTAAAATCTTTGCCCTAAAGCGACTAGGATTTATAAAAAGGAAAAAGTCATAAAATTAAATGAAGGACGCACAAGCAAGTCTCGATTCGAGTCCGAAAAGCTTTATAAAATGTGAGCTGGTGAAGGATTCGAGTCCGAAAACCTTCATAAAATATGAGTTAGTGAATGGAGAAACGCATAAGCATCTAAAGGCCGCACAAGCAAGGTTAAAATGCTGAAAAAGTAAGCCTTTCCAGGCTTGCTTGTGCGTTCCTTTGTTGTTTTTAAGTTTCTTAGTATCTTTCGCGTCAGTCTGCCTAGAAACTGGTTGATTTAAGACTTTCTGAGTAATCATTCAAATAAACTTGAAACACGCACTCTCAAAAACGTTACTCATGCTTTTGTTTGATCGATTTTGAAATAGAACACAATATGTTTACACATGACAAATTTTACCATTAAGGTGAAACAATTTTCGGTGTCTAAGACTGAACATGAGCGGGTTTTAAATGAAAATTCGAGAAATTTATGGAATTTCGAGCAAATAAATAACTTCAATCAAATAAAATCATTTCAAGTTTCAATCAAATATGCCATATGACATAATATTATTCAATTGTTGTACCTTTCTTTGGTCACGTAATGAAAAGAATTTGATTCTTATATCACAGACACACACTCACATATAGAAATAGACATTCTAACATGATCGTTGGCCCACCACCTTGACCCCATTTTCTATTAGTAGGCTCCATAATTCCGCGCCTTGCATTTCAATGAGTGCTCCACGCAGACAAAGCCCAAGACAGAGAGACAAAGAAGGGGCACATCATCAGCAAAATCAATCACAAAGTCGGCATCTCTATAAAACTGAGCTCAGTTATAGAAACAAACAGAAAGACAAACAGACAGACAGACGGACAGTCAGAAAGAAAGAGCCGAGACGACAACAACCAAAGACATGTGTTTTAAGTTACAAGAAATACTAAAAGAAAAACCACTGCGAATGCATTCAGCAAGAGATTCAAAAGATATGTACACAACGTCTTCTCTCCCCCCGTCATGCATTTGCGTGCCTTAGCTTTTGCTGTATTGTCTGACAAACAGTTTTCTGTCAGATTAACTAGCAAACTGTCGTCGCGTTTTGTGTGTGTGAGTGTGTCTGTGTGAGTGTAAATTCCACCCACTAACCCGTTCTCCAGACCCCACTGTGTTTGCGATGATTTATAAAGTGACGAGGCCGCCGCAGCAGCAACGCAGAACGACTTCGCGGTATTCCAAGAATTCTGCACCGCATGTGTGGTATATGGAAGCAGGAAAACAAAAAAAAAAACCAAGAACGACAGATTCTAATAAAGCCATTGAGCTTTAAGATTGTTGCCCGTGACAACCCAAGAACCTCCAAAAAAAAAAACCAAAAAATAAATGCAAGACTCTGGAGGACTCCGACAACGACGACAATGCCAATTAGTTGCGCGAGAATTTATATTGCTTTTTTCGGTTAGCTGGAAAGTAATTTCTTGAAATTTATATTAGAAGCAGCTATAAATTATGGAACCCCGAGAATCTGCAGAAGCAATCTGCAGTGGATAGACAGAGAAAGAGAGCGAGGGAAGAGAGGAACAGCCAGATAAGAAGAAGCGAAGTTGTGCAATTGAAAATTGTAGTAGCAAAAGAAGTGAAGAAAAAACGGAATAAATGGATATACTACACATTGGTAAAAGGCCTTGATAAAGAACACAAGAAGAAGGGGGAGAAGAAGGGTAGAGGGACCAAAAAGGATTGCCAATAACTGGGCATGGCCAAGCGCAGAGACACAATATGAAAACCTTCTAGTGGAAATTAGCTGGAAAATGTCACAAACAGCAGGGGAGCAAAAAATATAATTGCAAATGCTCTTTGCAGAGACAAAACAGACCGAACAAGTAAATTGCGCAAAAAAGCGTTTCAGCTTAGAGATAAAGATGAAGTAGGTCAGTTTCCCCAGAAGGAATTTCTTTATATAATGTCAGAAATTTATCAGCAGTGAATATTTTCACCACAGACAACTTAATTAAGCAAATATTTTCTTTCGTATTAGTCGCAAAATAAATTGGTTCCCAAACTTGTTGACGATTCTTGATATTTTCCTATTTTAAGTAGGAAAACTTCTTAAAAAATGTGAAGATTAGATCGTAGTCTGTCATAGACCACTTCAGAAATCATCAAAGAGATCTTTTCCATGTCGCTAATTTCATCTATGGGATATTATTTAATCATTTCTATTCAAAACTATTTGAATAAACTTTCGAAAACATATTCAGTCATCTTTACGAGCTCTTGCTAACTGTTTTCGAACTTCCAGTACCTTTTATGGTCTCAAAACGTTTCCAAAAAAACCTTTTTATCAAACTCCATTTGATTTATGAATCCTTTACCATTTCAATAGCCTTTTGCCTCACTGTGTTCACCTTAATTATTTTTGTGTGATTTTATGACTGGCTTTTCGAAAGAAAAAGGCAAATCAAAGTGCATTTTTGACAGCCTAGCTAAATCAATAAACATAACTCTCAAAAAACACCATTGACAAGCGAATCAAGTCGTGATTGCGGCACTTAGTGGTGGTCGTGGCGCGGTGGCGCAGTGTCGTGGTGATTTCTTGGAGGTCTGCAACATTTACATTTCAATGCGGGGCCTTAATTAATGTCGTGGATATTTATGACTCAATTTCTGCTTAAAACGAAACTTATTGATAACCAGTGGAAGAGCCCCAAGCAAGACACAGGCACATCATAAATCTTTCGCGACGATCCACAATTTATGACATTCCAATACAATTTTTAGTTGCTGTCGCCTGAATGGCAAATGTCAAGATATCAAATGAATTGTCTAATTGATTCGATTTGCCATTAAATGAAAAGCCCAGTAGTCACTTTTTTTGTTTGTCTCTTCACATTTTTTTCTATCAATTTAGAAATTTTTCAATGTCTTGAGCAGCGTGCGGCGCCTTTTGAATTATGCATGAGGGAGAAAGAGAGACATGGACTCGGATTCCGACTTGGACGTGGACTTGGACGCGGAGTTGAAGTTAAAGTTGCATGAACGGCTGTGGCGGCCCAACTGCGTTTGACATGCGGACAATGCATCAAGTAAATTTCATCAATATTTCATTTTGAGCATTTTGATTGCCCTCTCCCTTCCCCCCATTATACATTTATTTGTCAGCGCAGCATTTTTTTTTTCTTTATTACACAATTTGATTTTATTGAGAGAGTTTTAAGGTGTTATAACGGTTATTTGATCAACAGGGTGTGTCCAAAAAAAAAAAAAAAGCAGCTGCATTTGTTAGCTGACACCTTAACACTTTCGCTTTTCACCACTCCCCCCTTCCCACCAGTTCTCCACCCCTTGCCCACCTTTAGGGTAATATAATTTAAAGAAGATTTCATAAAGATCAAAAGTTTCTATCTCGGCCATAAATTGGATTTATAATTAATTCTGGCATTTTTCTTAAGTTTACAACATTTTCTGAATACGAAACAAAGTCAAGGCTAGTTTCTATTAATACTTCGAGTGCGTTGAGACAACTTCTAGCACTAAAAATCTGAAATCCAATGATGATTCATAATCGAATGACTCAATCTGTAGCATACGAGACAAATAACGAGCCAAAGTATTTCAAGGTCTTGAGACGAGTAGTTAGCAGTTTACTTACTGATTAGATAATACTGCAAAAACTATGTTAATAATCAAATGAAATTATGTAAGTTTCATATTTTTACTCGATTTAAAGTTGTAAAAATGTGTTTATGAAAATAGGAGTCCATCTGTCTGTGCCAATTTTTTTTTTGCTCACTTTCTTAATGTAAAAATCGAAATTGAATTAACTGTCTGGAAACTATTTAAAAAGTTAAGTAACCAAAGGCGGTAACCTTAGCAAAAATAATCATAATTGTTTGTCGATAAAATATATATTTCATGAAGGTTAAAGATATCTTTAAATTTATTGAGTTTTTTTTTCAGAGTTTATATCATTTGAAGAATGTTGTGTAAAAACTTCAAGTTATTCGGAACGAAGCTTACGAAGATATAGCATTTCAAACGACCGGACGTCAAGGCTAGATGTTCCAGCACAAATATCTTTAATTCGATTTTCTGCCGATCGACATTTTACAAGACGACGAGCATCCTAATTGAAGATTTAATAGACCACCAGTAAGCTGAAATACTCTTGTTTAAGAACTATCTTAATAACTTAACCCGAGTACCCTAACTTAATTAGAAACCAAGCAAAGCGGTAATCTTATGTCAACTAGAAATATTTAGCTTTTCCTTGTACATTATCGAAAATACGCCTTTCAGAGAATATCGAACAATCGAAACACCACACGATTTATGGATCGTCGTCAAACCTGCAATTCTGTCATCGCTAGTCCCCAAACGTCCGGGTACGGGTTACACATTCTAAATGTAATGCGTTGCGTGACGGTTAACCGTTTCCGAAAAGTAAAATTGCATTCTTTTTATTTGTTGAAGTGACAAATCGAATCGCAGGGTCTTTTTAGGTCGTGAACAATCAAGGTCACTCCTTTCCCACATCTCTCGATTCGTGTGTAATCCAATAACCGCACACTCCTGCCAAAACATTGCCTTTATTTCAGGCAACACTTGCAAGTGACAAATACAACAGAAAAAGCGAAATGGAAAATAACATGCTTGTCAAAGAAACAACAGCCCAACAAAACAACAAAGCAAACAGAAAAACAGTCAAACAATAAATCATGACCAGGCAAACGAATGAAATGCTGTTCGAAGTGTTCCATGGTAAAATACGCCAGAAACGACAAAAAATATAACGAAAATACCGCAAAAGATAAATTGAAAGCTATGCGGCGGAGTGTCAGTGGTCAGGAATGAAGTTGAACAGCCCATAGAGGGAGGGAGGGAAAGCAAAAGGGGTTAGACAAACACACACACAACTGTAACAGAGATTTTGTCCAGGTTCCCCCCTTCATCGTGTCATGGTCGCCATGTGGGTCAACAAAACAACAAGCCAAAAACAACAAATGCATCTAAATTTAATGAAGCCAAAACTGAACTATTGAACTGAATATATAAAAAAGGGAAACAGAAACACTGTTGTTCAGATATTGTCGATTGTTGTTTTAGCTGATGTTGTTGTTGTTCTCTATGTATGCATTCTAATTCATCAAACGAAACGCATAAATCAAACTACTCCCAAATAAAAACTCCATGTGTTAGGTTCAAGCATCGACCAAGAGATACTCTACATCGGGAAGAAGCAACGTAGCACTATTCCATTTCGTCACTCAACTTTATTTAGGCATTTAACATATCTTTTAATCAGTTATTCCTATATGTCACTATGTCTGCATTATCAGAACACTACTCCAATTCGTCACTCACGCATCTCTATGTTGGGTGAAGTACCGCTAGATCTAGTTACTATTTGGTTTAATTGGTACATTGATTTCTACAGTCTTGGTATACCCATAACACCATTGCGTCGAGGGTATGAAACACATCAATTTGATAGTATGCGATGAGACCTTCTCCCTTTCAATGTCACCTGCTGGGTTTTGGGTTATCATCTGCCTAATGTGTACACCTGGCTTGATGTTATCTCTCGCGCTCTCCCCTCTCCCAGTGCCCAGCCTCTACTCACCATGTGGGTGAAAAGGTCACAGAGATTGCCTGGCAAATGTCTTTATTGTACATTAAACATTGATGAATTGGTCATCAAAAAATTTACCATAAATCTTTTAAAATCTGTGGAAAAAAAACGACATCTTTAAATGGACCTTTGCCAGTGAGGACCAAGTCTCTAAGCTCTTAGGTATTTGTGTCAAAAAGACGCCAAATTGCAAACCCATTAAAAATATTTAACAGCCGCGATTAGAAGGTACTTGTAGCATGTGAATACTCCCAACAACCTGAGTGTCACCGAGTTTTGTATATGTAGGTATGTACTTGCTGGTGAGTGGCAAACACAGTGGAACCACGCCATACGCGAAAATAAGATACTCTGTCTAAAATTATCTAATGCTTGAAACTTGAACGTCAGAACCAAAAAGTATTTTAACACTAAATAGTCAAAAGTATCTAAATTTTACGAACAAATTTAAAAGTGAAACCGATTTCTTAAATTTATATTTAAATTTTATTAAATTATTTCTTTATTTTCAAATTCTTTACGTTTAAAGACACTTTTTATAAATCTGAAAACGCATGAATTCCATCTAGGAGCAAATTTCGTAGAAACGAAGTACCCAAAGGTATCTGAAACCTTAAAAAGTTACAATTATGTGAAACACATATCATCTAAAAAGTGAATTTGAAGAATATAAAGTATCTGAAACTCATACAAAACGTACTGGAATACATTTACCATGCCTAAAAGCGTTTGCAAGGAGTTTTAAAGATATCTTTCGAAAAGTGTGAGACCATCCTTAAAACCATACAGAAGCTTTGATTAACCACAATTGACTTAAGGTTACTAAGAAATATATAACTAAGTTGGTTTTTGGGTAGAGTTCATTGAAAAATATTACTGTAACAAAGTATTTCTTTGTGCAGGATATATTTCTTCTAGTTTTACTTATTTTAGTGTAATTTCTTCAATTTATATTTCTATTTTGTTAGTGTTGGAGGAACACATTTGACTTTTTAGGTCATTGCCAAATAGTTGGTTGGTTAAATCAGAAAAATGTAAAGCACTTTGTTAAATTTCGCAATAATGAAGACAAATCGATAGATTGGCTTTTACTGAATAGAGTTCCCTTCTTTTTGTCATTTTCCCCAACTTCAAGGTCAACTGCAACCGCTGAGTACCACAATGATAATCAGAGATCATCATGGGGGGCTGATGAGACTTCTTTGTTTGGCGAGTATCTTTTGTTTATGTTTCTGTGAGGTCGCTTTACAAACAGCTAAAACCGTAGTAGAAGAGACAGCAAGCTAAGCGCCTCCTGCCACGAACTGGACAAAAGGCCAGTTTTCAGTTTTGCCCAAAGGCTGCTCGAAAATGCAAAAAAAAGAGGGGAAAGAACATCATGAAATGCAAAGAACGACAAAAAGACACAGCAGGAAGGAGCCACAGACCAGACCAAACCAAACAGATACCAAATGGCAGTTAAAAGCTTATGGCCAACAACAAGATACAATGACAAGTGCCATGCAATCACATACTATAAGAGGGGGCGTGGCAATCGGCATTTGTTTGTGTGTGTGTGTAAGGGATTTTGCTACTACAAATCGAAAACACGGCAAATTGCAAAGCACCTCAAAACAGAAGGCAAAACTGATAGGTGGGTTCGGTTAGGCAGGTAAGTGGACAGGAAATTGCATTTAAATGGAAAATTTTAAACAATTGGGAAACAGGGCCAAAAACTGTCCTATCGAGGGAATCAAATAAACTAAAGCAAAAAAAATGTTGAAGGTCCATTTTAAAAATTTTACATTTTTACCCATTAAAATTCAGGCAAATGGCAAAAAAAAGTTTGCAATTAAATGCAGAAAATACAGCAACAATAAATACATTACGGCCGTGTAAACATGTTCATTCATGTTCGAAGCCGGGAGAAAAAAAAAACCGACAGAATAGCAGGAAGAAGAGTTGAGTCTGAAACGGAAGGGAATGGGACGAAACGGATTTGCCCGACATGTGTATTATGGTGATGAAGAGAAGAGAGAGAAGGAAGGGGGCAGTAGGAGGTGTGTGCTGTGGCGCCTTGTCATTCTGATGGCTGAGCGCCAACGACAGCAACAACAATTCACCTGTTTCGCCTTTGTCCCTCGCCCTGGCCCTCTCTTGCGCTCCGCCCCCTTCACCTGTTCTTGTTGTTTAACAAGCAGCTGTACATATATGTATGTATGTATTTGTTGTTTTTACTCTCCAAACTCTCCTCTCTCTTCCTGCATCCTGCTCTTCTTTTCGCCACTCTGCCTGCTGCTCAGCTGTTCATATTCTCGCTGTTTTACAATGTTCTCGAGTGTATTTTAATTTATTACAATTCAAGTTGATTTTAATTGTATGGCATTTTTTATAATAAAAAAAAATTTTCCAATACGCGTTTCATAATTATTTTTAATAATAATTATGTGTAAATTATGCTTTAATGCTTCTTGTTAATAATTCATCACTTGATTAAGATCTTATGCGAGGCATTAAAAAACAGAAATGGACAGCATTAACAACAACAACATTCGGGTCAATTAATATTTACTTTTAAACTAAAAGACCTAATAGAAATTTACAAATTCTAGAGATTTCTTCTTTGAGTTTCAAGCAACAATAAAATGAGGAGGGGCAAAAGGATTTTGTGGAACTACTAGATAATTCACAAAAAAAAAACCAAACTCTAAGAAAATTGATATTGAAAATTTATGGAAGATTCCTGTACGCAAATACTTATAGTATTTCAAATAATTAAGTAGGGAACAAAAATGTCATCAGAAAACCTTCCAAAAAAAACTATTCGAATATATCCCGCAACACCGCAAGAACATCGCAAAAATGTAGACTGGTTCTAATAAGCTGTCTCGTTAAAGTTTCAAAATATCGAAATATCGATTTGGTTTTTTGGTTATATTTTGGGTAAACATTTTAAGATAAATAAAGTGAAGTTATTTATTTTTAGGGGTTTCGTTTTCCCGATTTATCATTGTGCATCATTTATTTATGTTAAGCTCAGAAACTTTTGGATCACTACTTATTATTATTGGATTCAAGTGGTATCATCTTAAGAGTCTCTAAAAATACTGATATAGCTTTATTGGTAAATATTGCAATAAAACAAAGTACTTTCGTTCTAGGAAGTTGATGGTAAGATAACAAAAAATTAAGAACAAGGTGCAAGTCTTGTTTTTTTTTTTCACTTAAGATATTAATGATTTTATGAACATATCGAAGCATATTTCCTTAATTATTTTGAAAGAAAAATATCCTATCATTGAATAACATGACTGATCAAAGTTCTTTCGGTAAAATTTTGTAATTTTCTAATATATACCTAAAGCTTAATTCTCCAGGCACTGAAGAAAAGTTTAATTTGGAAATTTGTATTTCTTGAAAAACCACCAAGTTAGTAGTACTACCCATACCACATTGGCTGCCTGAGCAAGACTAAATGACATCATGTATATACATATATTTTTACTGTGAAAAGTATGTAGGTAAGACATTCGCCCTACTAAGTGTCATTCAACTTAAAACATGTCATCAAAATAATTGTGCGAACACGTTGAGATGTGCTAATATTGTAATAATGAAGTAAAGTATTGCAATTGCATGGGTTCCATAACGGTATAGTGGCAAATAGGTAAATATTAAGTAGAGGTGAAAACTAGTTGAGTATATATATCGTCTCTAAGTTAAAAGTTTCTTGAATTTTTGTACTAAGCATTGCATTTAATTAACGTTTATTTCATTTAAATTGTTGTCATTTACAATAAGTATGCAAAATAAAAAGTGAAATCACAGTAATTTCCATTTATGGTCCAATTCAACATTGAGATGCTCTTGAGATGCTTAAAACTTAAGTTCCAGCCAACTGAATATACATATAAAAGGCTAATAAAAATTCAGTAAAGTAAAGCCATACCCCGCCCTTTCCTGCCCCCACCTCTCCACCCTCTCCACCCAATTCCCTGAGCATTCAATTTTAGTTAACTTCTCCTGTTGCTTCTGCCCCGCCCCCTTCCCTTCCATTGTCATCTCTTTGTTGGCAGCATTGTATTTGCTTTTGCTCTGAGGGCTAATTAAATTTTCCCTTTTTGCCAAATTCGCTTCGAGGTGGTCAAAATGAAAGGAAAAACCATCGAGAACTTTGGTTTTTGGTCAAAATGGCAAAACGCATGTTAAACGAAAACGAAATGCAATTAAAAAGCTGACAACAAATGAATTGCAGAAATAAAAGGCAAAAGCAAATCAAATGCAACAATTTGTTGTTTGCCATAGTTGGTTTCAATTAGTTAGCCACCCCCCTCCCCCCCCATTCCCTCAAGCCGCAACGGCCATCACCGGAGGGCTTGGTGGAGAAGGGGGTGAGGAGGGGTTACAGGCATGGGCACAGAAATCAGCGCATACATTGTGTAAATATTTGACAAGAGAACAGAAAACACATCGAGAGAGAGAGAGAGAGAGAGAACTAGTTGTAATGGACGTTGTTAGTGTTGCCTTTGTTGTAAGCCAAAATGCAAACGGTATTAGTTGGTTTGCCCAGTCAGCCAGACAGTCAGTCAGTGAGTCGGACAGTCAGCCAACCGGCCAACAAGTTAGTTATGTCAGTTAGCATAAGCCAAAACTATGTACACTTCGAGAAATTCACGGACCTTCTCGGCAAATAATGTTTCAATAGTAATTTGGAGGATAATGCAGCGAAGCAAACCTCTCAATCGCCTAAAAAAAAAAATCTATATCTTGTATTTTCATATAAACTACTTTCTGTGTTCCGACATTTATAGAACCCCAGAAAACCTTAAACAAATTATAAAATATCTCAACACTATCTACATATAAACAAAATGAAAATAAAATTTGAACAAATGGAATTAAGATGATTTTAAAATTAAAATAGATTTTTTCTTCATTTATGGTAGGCCAAAACACAAAGAAGTTTGAAAACTATTACTATTTAACAAAGAAGCCAAGATATTCTATTTTTCATGAATTAAGAATTAAATTAAGTCCCAAAGCTTAAGGAATCATGACCATTCCACCGGAAGATACATTCGCTTTTTAAATATATTGAAATATATATATTAAAAGTTATACCAAGAGGATATTTCATCCCCAGCAATATTCCAAATTTATTGTGAACATTTGCATTGTCAGAATTTTACTGAGTTCAAGTTATTTTTGTATAGATCGATCCATGGCGAATTGGTTGAACTAAAGAATCTTATAGAAGGGACTACAAAAAACATTGCATTCTAAATTAACCAAAATTCTTCAACATTTATTTGTGCTTTGCTTTAATATCAGTTATAGTATTAAAAACTAAATAAATTAAATTAAAAAAGTAAAATTCTGCAAAATCTATTGAGGTTTCTTTTAAGCATCCTAAGAGAAGGAAAATGAAGTCATAATTACTGGGTTACTGTGTCATTTGACTTCACCTCTTTGTACTAATATTTTTCAATTTATTCAGTATATGATAGAGTTGTAAACTATCCACCTAACAATTTTTACAAGCACTAGCAACCATGGCCAACCTTAGTAATAATAATAAAAATAAATTGTATGAAAAAAATATTTTTATGTATTTTTCAGCGCGGCTTTGTAAACTTGCAGATCATTCCAATTGCAACAAAGCTGGAAATGGCTCAAATAAGAAGAATTGGCAATTACGGTATTGCTGCAATTTGTTGGTAAACATTTTAAAAAATATGAAATTCTTCAAAATTACTTATACCCTAACAGAACATTATCTCAGAGCCAGTAACAACGTTTAGAAATCAATTAATTAAGCCCAACAACTAGTCCTTGCTATAAATTTGCTATTTGGCTTTCTCAACAAAATAAATTGATCAACACTTAAAGTGGAAACATAAGCAAAAGAATCAAATTTAATTAAAAATATTTGAAAAGTTTCATCTAAATATTTTCCATGGCAAAATGTTGAAATTTTCTAGTTTGAAATTTCTTTCAATGTAAATTGGCATTTATTCAATGGTTATTTGGATGACTAACCATAATGAAAACCCAGAATATGTGTGGTCATGGTTGGTCATTTTGTGGGCTCACTAACACACACACACACACACGCACAAAGACAGGCACACGCATAGAGAAATACGTATACGCAGAGGCAAACATTATTTTACATTGAACGAAACCTCGAATGGGTCGGTCGGTCGGTCGGACGGACGACTCGGCTTGGCTTGGCTTGGCTTATCAGTATTTGCTGCTATGGAGAGCAATGTCATCATCAATGGGTAGTCTAAACAATAGCTAATGACATCATTTGTAATCATCTGGAACCCAAAAATGGGGTCTTCGTGCACGGGGAGCAATGCCAAAGCGTAACCGCAACAACTTACCTCATTATTATCATCGACCATTCGGGATCTTATCAATGGGGTATTCCTGTTGCTGTCCCTGAGGGCCTGCAGTTCCTTTTGATGTTTCTGTTGCTTCAAATGATGATCATGCTCAATTTTATTCCATTTCTCTGAGGAGAAACTCTCCACTGAATCGGAATCTTCGTTCTCGGAGACATCAAGCAAACTGTCATCTCTCTCCAAATTGGCATCGATGAGCTCCAAGCGGGGTTTCTCGGTGGTCACTACTAGCTTATGCTTTTCCTTTTCCTTCTGCTTCTGTTTCTCCTTCTCCTTCTCGTTTTGTAATTCCTTTTGCTTCTCCCTCTCCTTATCCTTGGTTTTGTCCCGCTTAAATAGCCAATCGAAGATGTAACGCTTCGAGGACGTCTTATCCTGATGATTGGCCACACTGGGATGCTTGTTGTTGTGATTGAGAGATGGAGTCACCTCATCCAATTGGTCATAGGCATCGTAGTCATCATCATCATTAGCATTAGCATTAGCATCAATTGTCTTGGCTTGTTCTCGATTAAGAAGCTTCTGATCGAAGAGGGAATAGCGTGGCATATTGATTAATTCCGCATCTTCTTCATCTTCATCATAATCCTCCGATGAATCACTATCCCCATCATCATCATCCTCATCATCTTCGTCGCTAGTGTCCAATTCCTGACGCCAATTGGGAGCTCGAGTGGATCGAGGTTCAGCCCAGGAGGGATAGATCCCCTCTCGATCGAAATATCTACTATGATTGAGCATGGGATGAGTGGTGGACGATACCAGGGGACCCTCTGTGGTTCTCTGCGGCAACACCCTTTGCTGCCAGTTCAGGTGATGGCGATTATGATGACGCAAATGATGTTGCTGTTGACCTTGAAGCTGTGGCCAATTTTCCATTGGTGGCTTCGGTGGCGGCTGTCGATTGCCCACCCTACCAGTTGCCTCCTCCAGCTCGGCACGCAAATGTTGCTCATGTCGGAGATGATGATGTGGCTGCGATACTGCCTGCTGCTGATGACGACGATTATGTCCATCTGCCTCCAGTTGGGCTGCCTGCAATTGCTGCAAACGTTGCTGATTGCGATTCATCAGAGACGGTGACGATGTTGCTGCTGGGCCTGGAGCTGATGTGGTCATTGTTGATCCCAGTTGGAAGAACAAAATTATAAGCAGCAGCTGCCCCATGCCGCCCCTTAATGGAGGCTCGGCCATTTGGCTTGGTTTTTTTTCTCTCGATATCGACTTAGATATTGATATTAGTTCTGTTTTTTTTCCACTCTTTTTTTCCGCTTTTGTTGTTTTGTTTCACTGTAGCTTTTCTTTGTTTTCTTGTTTACAACATATTTCTTTTGTTTTAATTAATTTTCACATATATATATGTATATATCCCGCTCATATATCAATCGCTTTTGACACTTGATGACACTTGTGAATGAAATGCAAATAACAAAAAAATAAAAAACACACAAATATTAATTTGCTCGCAGAAAATTACTTTTGCAATTAATTTGTCAAAATTGTATTTCATAATCCATGAAATGTGAAATCTGAAATATTTATATATTATTTTTCACTCTTTTGTATTGTTTGATATTTATTATTCATCAGTTATATTTGTATAAATTTTAAATGCGATACAGATTTTCCTTTTAATTGAATTGTAAAAATCACTCAAAAAATTTGCCAATAAATAGCTTATGCTTAAACTTTTTAAATAACCTTTCCATTATATTTTAAAACAAATTAAATCAAACTGAATCAAACCAAATTTAAATCTAATTCTAGTAATCTTCAATTAACTGGTAAAATTTCTATACTAATTTTTATTAATTTCATTTAAAAACATCAAAATTCAATAAGAAAACAACGACGATCTAATTAATATTTTACACCATCCAAAAAAAGATTACAAATGATTTATTTTCCATTCAAAAGCAATAAAATGAATTAATCACCAATTATAGAAGGGGAAAATTGATAATTTTCAACAAGTCTACAAATGGCTCTTGCACAATAAGTTGAAGGGAAATTGATCATTCTCAACATTCTTTGAATGTGTTTACATTTGTTTAGATTACATGAATAAAAAATTTGAATTTTCATAATTTTCGCTCAGTTTGAAAAGGTTTCGTTTTAATAAAGAGATATTTTGCTTGTTTGACAATAACTTTAGCTAATTATCAGTTTTATTTTCTTTAGTGGTTTTTTCGATTACGGAATATTTTTTTTTGTGTTTTCTTTAAAAGCACCCACTCGCACACACACACAGAATCTTTTGTTTTACATACACTTGAGAACGACGGTGCACAATTTGTGTTTTGTTTATGAGTAAATCATTAAAAAAACACTTGCTATATGTTTTGTTCACAATGGCAAAATCCGGATAGACAGGAAAACGAGACAAGACACGACGACTTACAGATAAAGACTGAATCTGAAATCTGAAATGGAATCTGATGGCCAGAAAACTGATGCGCAATGTTGAGAGAAGTCAGTTCCGCAACATTTGCATCTAGCTTTTTACACTAGCTACACAAATGTTGCAATCCACAAGAAGTCACTAAAAGGCAGCAACAAACTTGACTGGCGGTAGCTGGAAACATTTAGCTCAAATGTTGCTAGCAACAATTCATTGATAAGGTTTTTTCTGTTCTCTCTAAACAATTGAGATTTTCCGAATTTTCCGATGCATTTAAAATGCATCTAATTGAATATTTAAGTAAATGAGTTTATTTTCAAAAACAAAGTTGGTTACAAATACCGAATTTGTTGTGGATAAATCTTGCATTTTAATTAATCTAAAGAATGAAACCACAAAAAAGATTTAATTACACAAATTTATGGATAACTACATAAGAAAAGCATTTGTACAAATATAAATTTCATATCTATATTACAAATGATAGTTATTAGCGTAGTTATAGTTAATAGGGTCAGTACCAATAACTATAATTTACTTATTTCTTTTGTTTAACAAACAAGTTCGTATTTTACGATTCCTATTTTTATGATTTAGGTGTTGCAGACACATTTCAGAGCAGTTACTCCACATTTCAATAGAAATAAAAACCGATTCAATTTCATTTCTAATTTATTCAGATATTTTACAGTTTATATAGAACAAAATTGCCCATTAAAACAAGTAAGTTATTACCTATATATTTTTGAACCACAAACCACCAACAGCTTGTTCAAAGTGATTGAAATATTTTAAGAAATTATGTTGAAAAACATAACTAAAATTGAATGAGCATTTCAATTATTACTTGGGGTTTGAAAAGTTATAATAAAACTCTTGGAATATGCCCACACACACACACACACACACACACACACACACACACACACACACACACACACACATTTGCAATTGTTTTTACTTAACCAACCTTTAAGAAGGAAAAATCTTCATCATCGTTCTTCATCATGATGTTGATTATCTTGGCAAACGCCAACAGTTTTCCTATTCTTTCCACATGGCTGGGGCATGGTTCTCTGCTCGCTGTGTCAATGAGAGTTCGAGAGTTCTGCCAGTGACTTGCGTTGGCTGCTGGTGTGTGTTTGGTGTGTGTTTGTGTGTGGGCAGAGTCATCATCCATTACATAATAATAATGAGGCTGCGTATTTCATAAAAATAAAACGAACTTCATCTCTCCCTACCTCAAGCAATTAAAAGTTACTCAAGAACAGAAACAGAAACTTGCCTTAACCAACCGCAAGACAAATTGTAAAATTGTTTAAAGTGTGTGATTTCCATGGAATGGGGCAGAGGCGAACCACTGTTAACCAGTAGTCTTGTGTAGCCAACAAATTTTCCTACTAATAACCATTAAAAAGGGTTTTTTTCCGTATGAGGATGAGTCACCCGAAAGATTTCCTGTGTGTCTCTTAGCATGATCATAAAAAATGCAGGCGGCTGCTCTTCCTTAAGCATGATCAATGATAAAAGGGTTGCACACACAGACACACATGCAACATGCCACCAAATGAAGATGCGGCATACTGAAAAAAAAAAAAAAAAAACGGAAAACAAAAAGAACATTTTCGTTTTTCTTTTTATGACCCCGTCAAATTGATTTTCCTTTGAAGCGTGCAAATAGGATTTGTCAAAAGCGATCACATTTTTCTTACTAAACGAAACCTTAACCTTAACTAAATTCTACCGATTCTACGAGCTATATTTATATATACAATTCCCCTCACCCCCCCCCTTTACTTTCTTTTGAATGCGTTAAATGTTGTTTGATTGTTGCTAAGCCCAAACGCAAACACAACTCGGACGGAGATAGTAAAAAACAGAACATAAAATAAAAAGAAACTGAAAATCGACATATCATGATGTTAAAGATAGTGAAAGGGAGAGGGGGAGGGGCAGCAGGGGGACAGTTAAGGTAGTAAGCTGTAAAGCTATATACGTAGGAATCATAAAACTTATATTATGTGTGGAATTTAACGCTCAATTGGAGAGACGACAACAGTTAATGAGGCTAAATAGTGAGAGAAAAAGAAATGGAGAGAAACAGAAGAGAAATTAGAAGATGTCAAATATCTTAGGAATATAAGCATGCCACACATCAGTATAAATAGTTAAAAATATGATTCAGGCTATTTTGACTAATAAAAGTTTTAAATCGTTGCATAGTTCTGATACTTCTATTTTGCCCTAGTTTATTCATAAACATTTTCTTAATCCCTTGCTCTCTCTCTCTCTCTCGCTCTCTCTCTCTATCTATCTATCTTCAAGTTTGCATTATCCGTAAGCCAACTAATTTGCAACATTTTCAACTTCTCAACAAGTTTAGCTTACCGAAAATTGCACAAAATTGCTGCCTCTCTCTCTCTCGCGTTGGCAGAGGCAATTTAATAATCATGATGCAATTTACAGACTGCCACAAAACTCCCCCTAGAACACAAATTTTAATGAAATCATTACCTGTGCTCGATTAAGCGTTAAAAAATCATCAACTTACTAATTAAGTTGACTAAAAAACCGCTCGCTCTCGGCAAAAAAGTAGAATCGAAACTTTTGCAACATTTTCTGAACATTTAAAACTTTTTCTAGCATCAACCAAGAGTTTGTTTAAAGTTTCTCTTTTTTTGTAATTATCCATTAAAATTTGGTTAATTGTTTAAATTGCTTGTCTTAAATTCCATCACAAGTAAACATTATATTTACAAAACTTTAAATCTAGAGTTTTGCAGCATAATTAGGTGGGAAATCTTATAAATTTGATCTCTTTGCAATTAGCATTTATAATTGACTCTATAATTTCTGCAAATGAAGGCAAATCAATCAGGAAAAGGCCATAAAGACAAGAGATGATAGGCGAGGTGAAGGGACGGGAAGGGGCTGTCTATATATAGAGTTGATTGTGTTGCCAATAAAGTGCAGAGCAAAAATAAGAATATGGCAAAGTCAAGAGCAGCGGTAGATGAAACATTGAGGCAGAGACTGGCAACGTGGGTGGAATTGAGAGCGATTTTCTATTTCTTTTGTTTTCTTTGCTTTTGGTTTTTTCTTCTTGACAATCTCGAAAAATGAAGCTGTAACTCCAAGTGTATTGTGTGTGTTTTGGGGCGTGTCCTAACAATTTTCCACCAAGCTGATATCTCTTTACTAAGTGTCTGTCTGGATGCCATGAAGGAATGCCGGTTACATGGGGGTGGGAGTGGCACAACAAACAGCAACACACAAAAACCGAAGGAGCAAAGTAAACTATCGAAAACTGTTATAAAATGAACTAAAATATAGTATACTAACAACATAGCAGTATGTCAGTCACCCAAAAGACTAAGCTTTATATTTCAAGCTATCTATTAAAAGGGCTTTCAGAATTTGAGATTAAGATATTCCCCAAAGAAGTCTGGCTGCTTATTCTACTTATTCAAATTTTTTACTTTCTCGCAATAGCTTTTGTTGGAAATCTTTCGATTTTTAGATTCTTTTTAGATTTTTCTTTCATTTCTTATTATCAATGCGTAATAAAATACGTATCGCTACGCTTAAAAATTAATGAAAAAGGAATTAACGAACTATTTAACTATTTGTGGGGATTTTAAAAGCTTAAAAAATGATTTACCAGAAAAGTGTGGCTGCATATTTTAAGCAAATACTAAATTCACAAAAGGCAACACTTTTTTATGTTTTAGTGCTACTTTAAAAATATAATGTAATGGATAATGGACTGATTTCAAGGAGGAACATGCCAAAGCTTTAACCAGTTTTCTCTGTAGGTACTCTTCAGCTTAAATAAAGAAACTCTTGTTCTTACCATAGATTTATCCATTTTGACTTTGAAGTCTCTTTTGTGAACTTTCCCATGTCTTGTTGACCTCCACAGTTCGCACCCCTCTATCTGTCGTCTCTCCCCCACTTGGATCTGTTTATCTGCCTGCCCAGCACTTCCGCAAACGACGAGAATAGGGAAGACGCAAAAAACACACCTCTTGCTCTATGTGTAGATTCCTCCATCATCAATGGCCATACATTGTATTGTAGTTGTAGCAGCATTTTGAGTTCATCCGCAGCCATCAGCAGAAGCCGTTAAACATTCATCTTTAAAAACCATTTTACTAGACACAAAGCGGCGGCGGCGGCGTTGGCGGCATCGGCGGAGTCTTCTTCTCCTGCCACACAATGAAGGCGACAACGACGACGACCAAGACGATGACGACGGCAACGAGGACACGCGTAAAACTTTAGAAAAGCAAAGCCATGCCGTACGATGGAAAGGGATAGCGGAAGCTGCTGTTGCTACAGAAGTGTCTGCCTCCTGGTGTTGTTAACAAGACAAGAAAAAAAAAAAAAAAAAACGAAATAAGAAGATGAAAAATAAAACAAGAAAATAAAAATGAAACAAGGATATTGTAAGCCGACAGATAGCGCCCCACTGTATATAATGGAAAGCCAGCCATATATATCTATTCTCCTCCTCCTCTCCTCTCCTTGTCTCTCCCAGTCAGTCAGTCTCTCTGCTGATTTTAACGAGACACCCAGCTTGGGATCCCTTTTTGCCTGGCCAAAGGCATTTGTCTCAGGCCAACAGAGTCCTTTCTGTGGCACTTGGTCGTGGGCGTGGTCGTCTAGCCCAGCCCAGCCCAGCCAAGCCAAGCAACATTCTTTTTGGGGTTATATTTGTCATAAAAAGTGACTACAAAGTGTGCCAGGTAGGTGGTAGAATAGTAGTGCAGACAAAACCAACTTTAAGTGCATGTAGGACAAAGGTGAAGCAAAAACAAAAACCAAAAGAAGCCACGCAAGGTGCGAAGCAGTTGAGGAGAAGATGGATTAGACCAGAGATATATGGCCGGGTGACTAAGGGATATTAATGTCACGCAACCGAGATAAAGTTGACTGAAAACGGTTAATTATGTCACACTACTTATTCATAACGGACAAAATTGCAACATGAGTTTAAATTTAAGAACTCAAGAGTGATTTAAAAAGCCCTTTCGTAGTTAATCAGTGCTTTACTTGTTGGTAAATCATCAATTTTGTATGCTTTACTTGCCATCCCATATAATTGTTTGATCACTACAAACTTTTAAGAATCATTCAACTCCCAGCTTAACTTGGAATATAGAATTTAATCGAAAGCACTTGATAATAAAACCTGTATCAACAGGCAACTTAAGCCTCCAGTCACCAGAGCCATAAACATTCTTGATAACAGTTGAAAAACATAACAATTTAAACTATTCCAGATACTACTATATCTGAAGGATAGATTCATAGGTTTACAACAAATTACCTTTTGTTCAAATTTATATAAAAATCTCTTAATCTACAAAGCTTTGACAATGAAATTTCCAATTTATTTATTAATATCAATTAATAAACATCAATTTTTAAGTTGGACTTATTCGTTTTTGATTGGTTGTAATTCGCAACTAGTTTTAGCGAGCCTCGAGCCTACTCAATCGAAAGTTTGAAAAGAGTTAATTGAGAAATGCCAAAATCTTCTTGAAATATTGTTTTGTAGTTGAATAAAATAGGGCAGAGTGCACTTAAGTGTGCTTACCGCAAATATATTATTCTTTTAGTGTTAAAGTTGTTCGAAATGTTTAAAAAACTTCAAATGCTGGCAGCAACAAGTCCCCCCATAATCCAAAATAATCCCCAATTGACTTGAGCAGCGGCCTCTCCAATTGAAAACTTATACAAATTGTTCGCCCACCGACTTGTCGGATTTGGATTTTGTCAAATGCAAAACGAACCAAAAGAAAAAAAAAACTTATGAAGCCTAAGAAGAACTTCAACTAAAGTTATGAGAGAGAGAGAGGGGGGGGAAGAGTGCCTTAAAGTGAATGTTACATGTTGAGCCTCGCCTCAAACTACATACGTATAAGCGCAACTTTTTTTGAAGTTGCTCCACTTTTGCTCCAACGGATTTGGATACGGATTCGGGGCCTATGTCTCACTTGTTGCCACACACCGACCTAGTCAGATATAGCGGCGGCGGCGTCGGCGTCGGCAGGGAAGAGTCACGTAGGTGGCAGCAAATAACCGTTGGCAATGGACGACCCAAAAAAAAGAAAAAAAAGGAAAAACAAACCGTAGGTATATACAATGTGTACCAAGGAATCGCTCAAATGGGCCAACAATTCACAGAGAGAGCTCTAAGGAGGAGTCGCAATCGTATCCGTATCTTAAAGGAATATTAAAACAGTTGGGAAAAAGCAAAAGAGGAAGCGAAAAAACAACTTAAGCCGCCTCTCGGTCGACTCATCCATCTGCTCCATAGCTCAAGGTCAAAACACTCAGTGGGCGGTCGGAAGGGGGAGAGAACCAATGGATGAGGCAGAGGATAGGAACGTAGTTACGTACTGGTTGGTGACTGAGGCCATGAGTTCGGTTCGTTTTGGGCTTTTTGTCTGTGTTTTGCGCATGCAAATAAATATAAAATTTTTATGAATGAACACGTATGATGAAAGAGCAACGTGCCACATGGCGAGCTCTGCCACACCGCCACCGCCACAGCCACCGACAAAGCCACAAAACCAGCAACAATCCATGGCATGCAAATAATTGGAAATGGAATTTGGCAAGGCGAAACATGGGAAAATAAAATAAAATAAATTTTGAATAATAAATATTTTATTTTGTTAAAGCCAAAACATGCATAGAGTTTATATGTTGGTAATAAGTATAAGATGGAACGATGGAAATGGATCTTCAATATATACGTTGCATGGATGGAAGGAATGAATGTGAAACACTAGAATTATAAAATGCTTGCGATCAGATTTACGAAATTTGGATGAGAGGGAAATATATCAGTTTTCAGTCTTGTGCGAATATGTGATGGAATGATAGAAATTATCGAAATATATCACTTTAAATCTCATATTTAGGTTTGGAAATGGAACGTGAAAAACTGAACAAAAATATCTTAAAAGTTAAGGCTTTAAAACTTAAAAGTTTGTACAATATTTTTATAAAATAGTTTAAGACTTTAATGGCTAGATTATCAAATATTAAGCGTATTAGAGTTATCCTAGAAATTTTAGGCTCACTGAGGTAAAAGCTAATAATTCATACAAGAAAGGAAAGCTTTTGGAGAGATAAATTCATCATAAAACTAACTTTCGCAACCAGCCCCTCCCCCATTTGGATATACGAAATAAACCAATAAATTATTAAACTTATACACGATATTCACAAATAAATAAATGAAATGCTTAGAAAATTTTCTTGTCGAAGGAATAAAAATACATTTTCAAAACGGAGTGCAATTTCTTATCTACCTGTGTATTCCCAAATGGATTCACTTTTCTTGCACACCAAACCCACTGTGCATACACACATACATTCCGTACACTCCTTTGATCCTTTTGGAGCCAGGCAGTGACATGGTTTCGTTAACAGAAGAAAGAAAAAAAACAAAACAAAAAGCGTATAAAACAGAAATCAGTTAAAAGTAACGCAAGAGTCATGGCAAATACTTGTTGTACTATGAGTACATATACCTTTACCTATCTATATACATGTATATACCATATATACATATATATCTGTATGTTTGTATGTATTCTTGTCGAACCCAGCAGTTGGCATGTTTCGCTTGTAAAATGTTTCTATTTTTATCACCATTACGAGATGGAAACTCTGTTCCTCTGCCGTTCGCTGGTGCTTTTGCTGTCGCTGCTGCTCGGCTGCATTTGCATGTGAAACAAGCAGATAAATTCAGACATGCAAACGCCATAAATTTGTGGAGCCCAGCAGTAGCAGTAGCAGTAGCAGTAGCCCATCCAGAGAGCGAATGGAGTATCAGAGTAGTCAAAGTACATTGCACATTGCACTAGTGTGGCTAGTTTCGTTTTGCGAAAAATCGACAAAAATTTCCACATATTTTTGCATCAAATTTGCATGTACATAGAACAAGAACCTAAGGAGAGCTACATAGCTCCGAGAACCTTAACGTCTAACGTGTCGCAGTTTTTATACCCTTTTCGTTTTTGAAGGCCATTCTCATGGCAACACTACGATACAATCGTTCAATTTAGAAAGAGGTTGGCATTACACTTTTTGTTTGAGTCAGTTCTTAGCCTTAGTAGCATAATAATATTCTTTATACTCCAGATTATATACCCAAGAGAGTCGATAACCAATGTTTTGGGCTAACCTCAACGATTACTCATCCACAAAGTCATAAATCTTCCTGTTCAGGGACACACAATCAAGTCTTTCTCGAGATCGCGACTCACGCATTGATGTTCCTTTCCCAAACTGGACCTAGCGACCTTTTTTTCTATGTACTGGTTTGCTTGTGCGTCCTGAGTTTCTTGTGCGACCCATAGACTGACCTTTCTTGGATTTCTGATCGCGACCCTTACTCCTTATGTGCCAATCCTTCATTTCAACCCATACTCTCTAATATTAATAGGTACCATATTACCATTTTTATCTTTGAGTTGCAAAGTTTTTGCCCAAATGACTTTACCCATTTGGCAAGGGAATCTGTGAGGGTTAGAGAATCGTTTTCAGACTCTCTAGAAAGATGTACTCAAGATTCTCTCTCCAAATCTTTAAAGAGTTGCAAGCAAGTTTCAACCTGACCGAATGATGATTCGTATGATTAGATATTTGGCACGTTTCTTCTCGGTTTGATGCCAAGCCACCACCCGCCACGATCTGGCCGATGACAACCTCAAGATTTATGGGTCTACATACGATTGCATACCAGTTATTAGAGCAGAAGTGGAGCAGTTGCAGTTGCAGTTGCTTCAATGATGGTTGCATAAATCAAATTCACAAGCAAAGTGAATAATTTGGCAAATGGAGCAACAGCATTCAGCTGCTGTCTAAGTGTCTCTGATGTAGTATGGCCTCAGCCGTCACTCAGTGGAGTGATTAGCAATGAAGACAACATCGTTAGATGTGCTCGTTTTGCTCAGGTACACAACATCAAACTGATTGAAATGTCCAACTACTCCAACTCAGGACTGGTCGCTCATTTGGCAGTTGACAGAAAGCTGATTAGAGATCGGGTTTTCTGCATTCAAAATGCTTTAAGCCTAACAAACTTTTATTGATATTTGTGGGGAAATTGCCATTGAAATAAGTAAAACAATTCAAATTTACTTAAATTGCAGAACGAACGTGTCAAGAAACGATTTAACACGACATATTTATGTTATATCACCCAACTTAAATAAATCACAGAGACTTTTTAAAAGAAATTCGAAAAATCAAATGTGTTCGAATATCGATCTAATTAAGTTAATCTTTGTTAGAAATAAATGTTTATGAATTTATTGAAAGACCTTTTAGTTGCTGATCCTCAATAAGCTACTTTCTTATAATTCATTTAAAATATTGGAACTTCCCAATCCATTTAGAAAATCTTGGTTGATGCAGTTTTATATGATTTATAAACAAGTCTCCCAGATTTGCACTTTTTCCATGATATGAGTAGGACAGACTATGATTGATATCTAAGTTTTGTGACAAAGAAAGCTATAAACAAAACACAGAAAGATAAATTTTTTGAAGGTCTTCTATTTGTAAGACGTCATGGTATTGTTACATAGACAGAGATTTTGGAACTGTGTTCTTTATTTAATTAAATAAGTATATTCGGGTTATGAATAACATTAGTATAGTAAGTGGAATACAGTATATGAGTATTATAGTACATTAAATATTCAAGTGTTTTATCAAATAGTGGTTAGATTGCAGTTTTATTGCAGTTGATAGTAATTTTCTGGCTCCCATCGTCTTTGCAGCAAGTGCACTGGTCGGGGCAATCATCTTGTCCATTGCATTTCTCTAAAACAGTTTTATATTCATTGGGATGAACTCTCCTGAGGTAGTCGAGAAACTTTGTGAATTTGCAGCTGCATTGCCAAGGGTTGCCAGACAGTTGAACTTCCGGCAATTCGGATATAAACTGTGTGACTTCGTCGTCCAGGGCCCTCAATTTGTTGTCTCGAATATCCAGAAGTCGGAGATTGGATGGCAGTTGATGAAGATGAAGCTGGGTCAGACTGATGTTCTTAAAGTGCAGTTCATTCAGCGTGAAGTTGCTCATGATGTATTTTGGAAGAGTTTCGATTGGGTTATGATCCAGCAGAAGCGATGACTCACCAATTATATAATATGGTAACTCGGGAAATCTATTCAAGGCCTTATTTGTACAATTGATTGTAAATTGGTTTTCATTTACACAGCAGGTGCAGTCACGCGGACACGTTCCATTCAAATGATGGTAGTGTACAGTATCATATCTGATATAAAAAGTGCGACTCATATAATCGAGATATGAAAGGTAACTCAAAAGCTCTTTATTCTCGCAGCTGCATATCCAATTTACACCAGTTTGCACCAATTCGATCTCTCGTTTTTGTAGAAATTCTGCTACTTTCGGTTCGAGAGAAGTTATATTATTATTTCTTATATCCATCTTAGTCAGGTTTTGGGGCAACTGATCTAATGTTATGCTTGTTAGATGGTTATTGTCAACATACAGTTCCCGTACATTATTATATCCTTTATTTGAGATGTTCGGCAGTTCAGTTAAATCATTATCATGGAAATATAAAATTGTTGTTCCTAAGGTTGGTAAAGGCAGCTCAGGAATAATTTTTAGGCCTTGGTATTTGCAGTTTATTTCAAAAGTCGAGGAAGATACGTAACACTCGCAATTCTTCGGACAGTGTTTGCCATTTGTGCCCATATTAAATTGACAATACTCTCCAATCAAATTACAAAGTAACGCAGTCAAATTTGAGTTGGAAGTGGTGCCGCTTCCATCTTCATTATAATCATATTCATCCATTTCTTGATCGTTTATAAGAATTTGCTTGAGATTTTTGTATTTTTCCATTAACCTCAAATCAAGTTTTTCTCCCGAATCAAAATATATAAATTCCAAATTATTTTGAAGACTGGGAAAGCTGAAATTGAACAAATACAATATTAGAGATCAAGTCAGAAAACTTCCTATACTTACATACCTGAAAAATTCATCCATCTTCAAAACACAGTCCACAATTCGCATCCATGAAAGGTTTCTCAAGTTTTCAAAGGTCCCGGTATTAAGATTTTCTAAATTTAAGCCCGTGAACTCGATAAGTTCTAACTGGTTATTTCTTTCGAACATTTTGTCATGAAGTTGAATTATTTTAGTACCGTTCAATCTTATTCTTTTTAGGTTTGTCATATTCAGCGATAAGTAATAGTAAAAAAAAATCAAAATCAATTGTTTTGTTTGCGATATCTAAATGGGCCTCGGAAGGACCGGAACTCACATCAATGTGTTGCTCAATGGTGGAAGACCCGTCGTCGTACGATCTCAAATTACTAAAATTAAGAGCTTTCATATAGTGAATGGATCGAACATAATTCTCCTCTCTCAGCTGTCCTTCTACAGAATATTTTATGTGTAAACTCTCAGCATTGCACTCCTCGTTTGATGAATTCAGTTTTTCAAGATATTTTAAGTTTATTGGGAATATTTTCCAAGTTATTGTAACCCTTTTGTTTGAAAGTTCGATTTTATATTGGTCAGTTCTTACGGTGTTTCCATTCTTGGTAAATGTTTTACTGTCGGTAGTCCCCACATTGCACTCATTTTCACAATAATCGAGACAGTAATCATCTCTGATACTGTCTATATATTGGACGACATCTGTTTCCACATCCGCTTCACTTAGTCCGATTGCCAAAAATAGGCAAAATATATTGATTATTTTCAGCAACATTTCAGTGCTCACTCAGAGTCAAAACTGAACTGAAATACGCCCAAAACTTGTAGAAAGTATCAAGCCTCGCTTGAGTCGAACCACTCGTATCACATTTGGCTGTGTATTGTAGATTGTGACGAAGCTGTGTTTAATCTATATAAAAGTACATAGATTAGGTTTGGCTGAAACATGAATGCAGAGTTAAGAAACACATTTCTTAATGAATAGTTTTTCTTTCTTAGAAATCAACCAAAATCATATGGTCCTTCCACTATTGCCAGATAAACATACGGCTTTGTTGCACTATATTAGCAAAGATCATGATTTATTGTTGAAGCTTTTCATATATATTTACGGTAGAAATAGTCGTTGATACCAGAACTTATCTTACATCAGCAACTATAATAATTAATTATTAAGTCTTCTTTGGAGACCTTTTTATAGTGTATGGAAATGGATCAAATTTTTACTATTCCTTTGAGGAATTATCTATTTGAGAACAGTTATAAGCGAGCATCTTGTATTCTTGCGCCAAAGTCAGTTGCTCTAGCTTTGTCGATATTTCAACCAACTCTGACTGTATTTTAGAAAAAAATTTCATTTGTAAAAAAAACGGGAGAAAATTTTCTGAAACAACTTTGGTTCAATTTTCTGCCACTTAAGCTACATCTTATGTTGTATTTGCACTTTTTTATGAAAAGATAACATCCTTATTTGTTACATAATTTCTAGTTTCACACATTTATTGTTTAACTTTTTCGACTTGAAACTTTAATTTCCCTTGATTTTCTTGAAAGAAATTGCATTTCCACTTCAAAAATGCAATTGAAGTTTTTTACGATTGGAAATTAGTGACTTTTGCTTTAGCCGTTTGCCCGATGGCCGCCCTTGGGTCAAATGGTGCGGAGTGGGTGGAAATTTTCTATTCGATTTGTGTAACGAGTTTTCTATAAACATTTTTAGCTTTTAAAGTTAGCAGCTGACACACACACATGAGTTGGATTCGTAGAATGTTCCATTTACTTTTATGGCAGAGCCCCCCGACCTCCACCCTCGTCTGTCTATCTAGTCCCCGTGGACATGTCCAAATGCATTTTACAGTTGTTTGTCCTGTGCCTCGTGCCCGCCGCAATCCTTGGCAGCTCATTTCGACAAATGGCCGAAAGGAAGTGCACTTTTCCAGCCAACCACACACAAGTTGACATTTAGCGACTTAAAGCTTTCCCCCACTCTTAGACAAAAAATATTTGGGGAAAAAAACTGTTAAAGATTCTCACAGATTTAGTTCCGTGTGTGTTTTTGCTTTTGTTTCGGAAATTGTTTGGAATCGATTGAGTTGATTTCTATTATTGATACACACTACATTGAATTATATTTTGATAAGATTCGGGGTCAAGTTTCTCTGTGTGTGCATAAATCATCACCAGAAGGCTAGAAGACGACTCATCGATGACTCGTTGTCATTTCCCCCTTCGAATAAGAGAAATATTTACAGGCAATTTTCCAAGCAAATATTTTTCTTCGCTAAGTAACCACTTGTCCATGACGTCCATTTGCACCTCTTTCACTTACACCCCACCTAACGCCCCCCCTTTCTCCAAATTCTTCCCCTTTTCTCTCTTCGACAAAATTACGGAAGCGTGACCCAAATATTTGCTTGATTTATTAGCTGTGTTGTTTTTTTTCTCTTCGACTGTGTGTATTTGTTGTTGTTTTTATTATGTGTGCCATGAGAAATATTTACTTGAAGTTATTTGTAGTACCATGAATTCGTGATGGAGTTGGTAACAGTTGGGGCCGTGTTCTTTGGCATGAAAACTTCCATTAATATAATTATTTCTCACTAGGGTTCTTAAAATATCGATTGTTATTTTGTTAACTATAACCAATAACAACCCAAAGATATTTATTATATTATTACAAAATTTATTCTTTACCTGAATTAATTGTTTTTACATTTTACAAATTTATTCTTTACTTTAAATGTTGTTTTTGAGAGTAAATCGATCAATTCTAATACTAAGTAAACTGTGAGGTCTTTTAAATTTACCCAGCTGATTAAGTACAAATTTTGAAATATAATTGAACTCTAAATTATTTTTTTGGTCTGTTATACTTCAATTGTTATTCATTGTTATTTGATTGGGACCAATTTGGAAATATTCTTTGGCATATGTACTATGTAAGTATAAACATACAAGAACAATCTATGTACCAAATTTTCTGGCTCGAATATCGCCTAACAGTAAACCGTAGAAAGCACTTACAAGCAAAAGATAGGACTTAATTTTCATTATATTTTTTAGACTGACATTATCCAACCTATATATAGATGAAAGCCTCAATATCCAGTAGCTAAAATATCCTATAAGTTTGTAATGTCTTTAATGTTAAATAAATAAAATAAGCAAATAATTTAGGGAAAACAACTCCAATTTAAAATTATAAATAAAATATGTGATACATTTCAAGAAGCTCGGCAAAAAACACAAAAAGGAATAAATAATTGAAGCTCATGTTCTTTCTATAAGTTTAAGAAAATAGGTTTTCTGGTATTATTTTCACAGTCAAAATCAAAGCAGTCTACTTTGATTATCGATTGTGTATATAAGTTTTCTATTATTCCCAATAAATACCTTCGATTTGTTTGTTGTTCAACAACATCTTTCTTATATTTTTGCCTAACAACATTTATTAAATAGCCTAATTAACTCTTCAATTCTATAATATTGTCTAAACTTTCCCTGATTCATCATTCTTCTAATCATTTTATGATTCATTAAAATCCTCTATTCCATTTTTAACCCTGTTAAATTAAGAAATATATTTTGTGCATTTCTCGTTTTTCTCTTCTATGAAAATTCACTTTCTTTTCTTCTTATTTTCTTGTTCTTTTGATTGTCCATTCTCTTGAATTCAGTTTTCTAAAATTTTTCTTCTCTTAGGTTAGGGTATTTGCAATTCGACTTTTAATTATACATTTTCTCAAGGTATTTTCCAGCTCATCTTTAAGAATTTGTTCGAGGTGGAATGGGTGGAGGTAGTGGAAAATGATGTGCGACAGTTCGCACAACTTCTGAAATGCATCTGACAGATAGAAAACAAAGTTTTTTTTCGGTATTCTCACCTAATTTTATTTTCGCCGTGTATTTAAAGTTACCTTTCCGAAAGTAACAAGTGAGAAAGTGCGAGAGAGAGAGAGAGAGAGAGACGGACGGGTAAGCAAAGAGCAAAAGTGAACTAAAATCTTGAAGTGCCATCAAATGAGGAAGCCGTAAGACAACAACACAAAATTTGTATCTTTAAGATGCGCTCACGTGCAGATGCATTTTCGTTGTTTGTTTTCTTCGCTCTCGAGTTGTTGTTGTTGTTGTTGCTGTTGGTTTTGTATTCGTGTTCGTTGTGTTGTGTTTATTTTGCTTGTTAGGGCCGGGAAAATCTGTTTTGTTGTGGCAAGTGCTGCTAAAACTTTTACGGCCAGTAAACGGACTTGCGTAAGTTTTCGCTTCGTTTTGTTCGTTTTCTCGTTTTTTATTGGAATTTTATTTTTTTTCGTTTTCTGGGTTTATTTTGTTTTGTTTTTCTAGCCAATTGGATTTTGGTCTAAATCAATTGGCAAGGCCAGAAAGCTTGACAAATTTTCACTAGCTGGATTTATGGCCTGGGCTCGTTTTGGGATTTTCATTTTCATTTTTCCTTTCGTTGGCTTTTTCTTTTTTTCGCTTTTCCATCTCCTTCTTGTGGTTTGATAACCAACAACAATTTGTCACGCTTTTCCCTTTGTCAAATGGGGGAAAACTTGTTGAGTATCTGGTATCTGTTGAAGGCAGAAGCTCTTGTGATATACCAATACTTCAATTATTCAATATAAAAGAGCCAAATAGGAGCTTTTCCATTTGCATTTTACTTTATTTTCTGTCCTGTCCTCTCTTCCCCCTCACCATCCTCTTAGGGGGGTTAAGCTTAGGTCAGTTTTGTTCTGGTCTCGACTCTTGTCTTTGTAATACAAAACTCTTATCTAATGGCAGGACTAATGGTCCTCAAGGGTTAAGCGCTTTGCAATTGACTTACGGAAATATTATCAACTAATGGACTTGGACTGAGGTATTGAATTTAATCAATAATTGAATTGGTCGTTTGTGGTTTATCTTCTAAATTTAATTGCTATACTTTACGTCGTTGATGAGAGAATTTGAAACTAAATGTATTCTTTTAAAATACGTTCTTTGACTTCGTTGATGTAGTTTGAACTATTTGCTACATATTTTCCTAAACAATGATGTTGGAAAAAAGATTTCTGTATGTTGGTTATATTAATTTAGTTCAAATTTACAATATTCTTCATCCATACTCATTAATTAAAGCTGTAATGAAAAAATAATTGGCTAACTAAATAGATAAAATGAAATTCATTTAAATTTTAATATTTTGAACAAGGAATTTCCAAATATTTCTAATATGTATTTATAAAAAGAATTTGAAAAGAAGTTTATAAGAAAAATATACAAACTTTTTCAGCTTTTATTTGCTGTCTTTAAGTATTATTTAAAAACTTAATTAACATTTGTATTTGACTAAACTGTAGATTTAATATTCTAGTATATTATATTTATGAAACAATTTAACTTATATTGGAATAATAATATAGAAATTTAGAATATTTAATTGAAACTGTTATGTTTTGTAAAAATGTTATAAAGAATTCACTTTTTCGAACTTTTGCAAAACTTTTAAGTATTTTTGCGTTAAAATATCACGATCTATTGTCTCTGAGTCTCTCTAATTAATGAATTTACCTTAATTAATGCGTTTCCTCTTGAGGTTTTCGATGGCAAACGAAATGGTATTTTGTCAAATATTTGCTCAGACATCATCATGAACGGCAAATAAATTAATATAAAAGGAATATAATGACTGATTCTAAGCCCGAATTTCGTCTTCCCCTTTTCCCATCCTTGTCTATATATAATTCTGTTTGTCTAGTAATTAAAAAGTATAAAACCAGCAAATTAAATCCGCGCCAACTGTTGTGGAGGAAGTTTTCTTTGCCATCTCGGAAGTTTTTTTTTTTTGTTAGCTAACTTTTTTTGCCTTTGCTTTTTGTTTTTGCTTTTTGTGTTTTGGCGTACAAAACAAACAAACAGGCGCCGAGTCGCCGCACTTAATTAAATTAGAAGGCGGATCCACCGTATGCTCCTGCTCCTCCACCCCCACCCAACAGTCCCCCGGTTTCCCCTTTGCAGCGACCGCTAAAAGACAGAAGGCGACATTTGCCGGAAATCAGCCAAAATATATATATATATATACATATATATAGATAGAAAAAACTAACGCCAAAAAGTTTTAGTTCTGAATGAAAGAGAGGGGGGGTATGGAGGCGTGGGGGCAAAGTGTTCACTGTGGCGTGAAATGGCCGACGACTTTCGTCTGCCAGACGGAAAAATTTAGTTTGCCATTTTTCTTTTTTCATACCCTCTACTCAAATACGATGAAAGGGTATATAAATAGACACGTCGAAAAAAAGGCTATGATCCTTGTAAAAACCGCTAGAATTGAATAGTAATCCTTGAAAAACAATAGTCGATTTAAAGATTCCTTATCTATTAATTACTGTCTCCTTCTACTCAACAAGGATTTTTCCTTAAGTTTTCCAAGAATAATATTTCTAGATCCCTGACGTTGTATATAAAATAACTCATTAGGACTCAATGGAATACAGGGTACCATCGAAGCTTTTACCACGACTTAATGAACAAATTTTGGTTTAGTTTCGTCCTTTTTTTTTGTACTATGCTTTGCTTTTCTTTCTCTTTTTTGACGTGTCAGGAGGCAAAGTTTATCAACTTAATTAGAGGCTTGATTACGTTGAACGCTGTCGTTAAAATTAAACGAATGAATGAAGAGAATTGGACGGAAAGGGAGCCACGACGGGATATGGTAGCTGCAGATGGGTGGGAGGGGGTCAGGGTGTGAGTGGATTCTGCAGTAAATGGTCAGCACTTTGACATATTTTAAAGCCTTAGCCCCCAGCCAGCACGTCCTTTCTCATCTGTCGCCCTTCCTTCCTGCCTGTCTCTCTCTTCCCCCCTCTCACCAGTCTGCCCGCCTGAAAAGTCAGTCGCTCTCTCTTATCAGCTTATGGCTCCCATTTGGTTAGCAGCCCTTTAACTGTTGGCCCATTTATCTCCTAGATTTGATTTATGGCGCAATTAAAAATCCAGCGAGGGAGGCAGCAACAAAATCGGGGCGTGGCAGACTCACACGGTGCTTTTTCCGGCTATTCGACTCTCTCTCTCTCTCTTTCGATGATGAAATTTATGGCAACGGTTTTATATTGAGCATGTAGCAAGAAACAAAAAGACCAAATTTAAATCGGCTAACCGAAATCCAAAATGGCTGAAAGCACCCTAAATGTATCGATTTAGCTTTGAAATACGATATTGTGAAACGGTTATTAGCTGTAGAAACATTGACTAAATGAAATCCGAAACGATCAAAAATAGTAATATAATCTAGATACGCTATATTGATTATTAGAAATGTATAACATGTTAGTTCATATCAGGAACACTAAACAACCGAAATGAAACATCACAACGGTTAAGAACTGTCTTCTGTCATATTAAATCGGTCATTAGAATCAACTTAGGTAATACCAAAAAATCACCCAGAATTTATTTATCGTAATAAATTGTATATTATATATTTTTATGAATATCCTTAATATTCACGCCATAATATGTAGTACTTCCTTTCGGTTATGCTACGCCCAAAAGACATGAATTACCTCATAGTTAACCGTTTAAATTAACGATAAATATGATGCAATGAATAGCATTTGGAAAAATTTACGAAAATACTCTTGAGATGGGACTTATATTGCCCGTTTATTACGCTGCCTATCGCCATCTCTTCCCAGTCTTGCATCTCTTTCTCTCTCTATGGAGCATTTCTCTTTTCATCTCTTTCTCTGGCAATTGCTCTGTTCGACTGTTTACCAACTGGCAACTGCTGTTTGCCTGCACTTTGAGTTATGCATTGTTGGCCCGCTTTACCACTTTGGACTTGTGTCAAATATTGCAAACACACTCACACACACACAGACAGAAAGGGAGACATACATACATACGTAAGTATGTATATATAAATGGTATATATAATATATATCCTCATAGTCACACTGCAACATGTTGCCCCAGGACCATGAAATGTAAATAAATTTCTCATGCGGCCTGCCAAGTCGTCGTAAAACATGAGGTTAATGTGGTAAACGATGGCAACTGGAACTGGCAAAGGAGCAGGGCAACCTGGGGATGGGAATGGGAATGGGGAAAATGGAACGGGCTGCTTGCTAGGGAAAAACGGACAACATATTGTATGTTTGTACATATACATATAGGTCTCTCAGTGTGTGTGTGTGTGTTGGCCTAAGCAAACTATTAGAGCTAGTAAGTGGCATTTAATGGGGTTTCACTCGAGTGTGTTGGAGAGTGTGATTCAGAGTCGGGCTATGCAGACGCATATTTCATTGCCAAGTTTTCAGACACAAATGAAGGCAATTGCCAAAAGAGTTATAGACGAAGGGAGAGAGAGAGAGACAGAGACGGAAGAATTTTCTATAAAATTATATACTTAGGTAAACAAATATGTTTTGAGTGCCGAAAAAACTCTTTACTTTTAGAAAAATACAAATTTTAATAGCTAATCGGAGAGATGGAATATTGAGCTAAGTACTGTGTGATTTAGAACTGTTAAGGATCAAAATGTGATATGGTGTTTGGATGTTTGCCATATATCAAAAGACTTTCTTTCGTTTTACTTGACTTCGCATTTTCCTTGTTTCAACATTTATTATATTATAGAAAAACTTTTCCTAGACATAACTATACTCGATCGAATTATGCAACGCTTCTTCAGTCTTATCAACGCAGCTATATGAATGGAACGATAAATATCTTAGAACGATTGGGGATTGTGCTATCGATAAAAGTTGGACAAGAGCAATAATACAAATTCTGCATACTAATTGATTGCATCAGCCTTTTGATTTAACAGGTTCAAGATTACTTATAGGTAGCACAAAAGATGAACAGGTTGTTTAAATAGCTCTATTTCAGGAACGATCAAGTTTTCTCATCAGCACTCTTTGCTGAATACTTTAGGATTGTACTTCAAACATCATTTGCTCATCATAAACTCCTTTAGATTTATCTGGACATTAATTGTAATCGGCAATTATTTTTATACCATGTATTCATGGCATGAAATGGTATATTAAAGTCGCCAAAATGTATGTAACAGGAAGAAGGAAGCTTCTCCGACCCTATAAAGTATATATATTCTTGATCAGTCTGTCCGTCTGTAGGATCATCGAGATCTCGGAGACTATAAGAGCTAGAGCTACCAAACTTGGCATGTAGACCCGTTTGCAGACCGTTCGCCCCGCCCCCGCTATTTGAAAAACAATATTTTGAGCCTCCATATCTCGGGAACTATAAAAGATAGAGCTTTCGGATTTGGACATTGCCACGCCCCCTTCCGCCCCCAAAATTCGAATATAGAGCTTTCGGATTTGGACATTGCCACGCCCCCTTCCGCCCCCAAAATTCGAAAAATTCGATTTTCACCCGAAATATTTATCGTATCGTAATTTAATTTGGCACACTAATACATGTCACGTATATCTATCATCCCACCAAATATCATAAGAGTCGGAATAAAAATGGCCGAGTTATACATAGAAACGTTTTTCACTCATAGCGGTGCAAGGCAGATGCATGCAAAAAAGAGCGAGATAGCATATGTTGGAAATCACCGATTTGTTCGGGGGGCGCTAAACTGCTCGTTTCCACATAAGAGTGACCGAGATAGCATTTAAAAGAAATTTAATATATGTATATCTCTTCACCTAATGCATGGTATATCCAAGTCGGCCCGGCGACTTACTTACTTTATTTTACCAGCATTTTCTATTGCTCAAAGAAATTTATAGTCCATGATCCGACAAAATGTCTTTTATATAGTCTTTTATAAAATCTTTTTTTGAGGCAATTGAGTAGATTTGGTGTCCTGTGTTTCTGAAGATGTATTCGAAACCTTTGGAATGCTTTAAAAACGTGTTAATGCATTCTGACATAAATGTTGTAGATTATTCCTTTTCGCTGACGTCTCACAAAGATTCAAATGTCTATCTGTCTTACCTAACGGGGAATTACAGGAGGAAAGTGGAATGGAAAAGTGATCTCAGTTTGTGAGTGCAGGTTAGCTACCATTTATCTACATTTCATGTCGAATAATCAAAACTGGCGATTAAATTGTCAATTATTAACAAAGATGCTCGACTAATTTTACTTTACCTATCTCAATTTCTCTTAATTTTGGTATTTACACCTTGCACCATTCCTATAAACGGCTCTTTCAATCCTTTGACCCTTTTTATTAGACATCCCATAGTTTAAATCCCCCCCTAAAGTATGCAACATTTGTTAAGGATTATTTGGTATTTGCTGGTGATTTAACCCAAACCCCCAACCACCCCCCGAGTGAGTGCGGGGTGTGAACTTTTTGTCAGGTTGTCTGCTTGGTCACGCAGCTAATTATTATAAACTGAGTGAAATTTTCTAGGCTTATCGCTGAGACCAGCCATGGCCAAAAGGCAAGATATTTAAGCCTCTCTCATGCCCTTAACAACTCCTCAATCCCCCTTCTGCTACAATTTGATTAACACGCACGCACACACAGACAAATTCAGTTAGAGGAGAGAAATTAATTTGATTCCCCCAAGTTAAACTCTGCTAACATAAACTTCTAATTGGCAGCACATTCCCAGCATAGGGCCAAAACCAGAAAAAATGCTAAAACTAAAAAACTTTTTTTGTGAGAGAGATTTCGGGGGAAGAGAGTATGGAGAAGAACAAAAAGTTTGACGTTTTGTGTGTGGCAAAAAAAAGTTATAATAGATTTTTAGTTTAGTTTCGTTTAGTTTGGGTTTCATTTTTCTTCTTTTTTTTTTTGACCAGTATGTAGAACTAATCATTTTGTAGGTTAGGTTAAGTCAGCAGTCGGGTGGGTGTCGGGGTGAAGGGTCGGGTCAAGGGGCTTAAAAAACAAGGTTCAGTTCTCAAACAATGTGTGTGAAAGAGTTTAGACATTTGAACGATATGTATTTTTAGCTTGATTTGGGTTGTTAATGAGTCGGAAAAAAACTTAGTTAAACATTTTCAAAATTGAGTTGTCACAAAAATTGACCTATTCATTTTTTTTTTGGAGCAAACTTTTGGAAAAAATGTCGAAAATTACAAATTGAAAATTCTTTCGACCTTTTGAATAAACAAATATGCAACAAGAACTTAAAATAAATTAATATTTTATCACTTGATAGTATTCATTATCTTCTGATCAGGGTCTTTAACGGTTTACTCTTTTGATAGATCAATAACTATTTATTTCTGACCTCTTGGATCGTCTAGTTTAATTTAGATAGACTTAAGAGGAGACGCTTTACACTTAGAGCTGTGCTCCGTTTTGATCCACTAGTGTGACCAGATTTACATTTTCTATAACGACTCTCAGCGGTCTAGAAAAAGGACGTTGTGTGCCATTTTGTTCTAGCGAAGCAAATTGATATGTCCCTAGAGACTCTTCTAGAGTTTGTGAATGATTTAGGTATTGTTTTTGATAGTAGCATTTTCCTTAGTCTTTATACCGCTGCCATTTTGAATTCCTTATAATCATAACAAAATGTCTGCAAAAAAAAACATGTTTGAGCTGTTTTAGTTTCTTGGCGTAATTCTTACGATTTTGGGTGTACTAATTCCGAAAATATCGTTCACCTTATAATAAACCTCCACGTTATTTGACAATGCTAAACAGTAGTTTGCTATTATAGAGACGCTTCTTCTTTCCTGGCATCTTTTCTCCATCTCTCTCTCTTGGTGACAACAACCTTGCTCTTCCCACACATCTCCCAAATATTATGCAAAAATTTTGAGTTGGAATTGAAGAATATTAAGGTACTTTTAAACTCACCAGGCAATCTAAAATTTAAATTATTTTAACATCCTTTTGACGATTTACTCGAATTTCTCAATGAAAAGAATTTGTGATCAGCCACAATTCGATTATAATCGAAGGCTTTTCTTTGGTATTTTCTTTTTTCAATAAATTGATCGACAGTCGTGATATTTCTGATCATTTACGTGGCTTAAGAAACTTCATTTCATTTACCTTAAGAGATATCTGACTGACAAGGTCTAAAAAAATACTTTTCTTGTTTTCTGCATCTTTTGATAATCTATTTGATCTATTTCCTTTGCTCTGTCCTTCAATAACCTAGCTTGAAGCCTTAATATGCATTTCCAAACTAATAGAAAAACTCCTTGCCTGTCTCAAGTACATAGCCCTGAAGGGACATTTGGCCAACCAATCCAAAAGACCCATTTTCCTGGCTGCAAACAAACTTGATGGCATTCCCATGTAGTCGTTGTGATTTTTGCAAATTTTCCTTGCGTCAAAAAAAATCTACTTTTCACACAATTTATTTTACATTCTTGGGGATAACTTTTTGAAGTCTGAACTTTATTAACATTGCTTAGTGTAATCTGTGGTTGTTTAATGTGCGTAACTTCCTCGTAAATTGTTCAACTCTCAAAGAAAATCATATTTCTCAACCGCAAAACTCCTCTGGTTCCATCGCCCTATCTCCCTTTCACACATACCTACTCAGGATGCTCAGGATGAGGAAAGAAAGTTTCTTTCTTGAGTCGGAAACTTTCCCAAGGGCATCATGCTGGGCCACATCTTGGCTTGCTCTGCCACTTTATGGTCAACAGCATTTAGTATATTGTGGACTCTCTGTCCCTCTCTCTCTCTCTCTCTCTCTCTCTATCTTCATCTCCATCTTTCTATCTGTTTTTGTCTTACAACATTCATATATCTTTAATTTTTATGCTCTATGGTTATGTCAGCATATTTGCCATCATAGCATACATTTCAGCGTGTCATTAGCGAGAGGACCGAGAAGCGGTGGGAGGTGGGGGATGCGGAAGAAGTCTCCCATCGTTTTTATTTCTTTGTTGACTTGTGTTTTGTGGGCTAAATAACTGGGTCAACACTTGTTCCCTTTTATTGTGGTTGTTGTTGTCGTTGTTGTGGTTGTCGCCCATTTACAAGTCAAGTGGCGAAATGTTGAAAACACAAAAAAAATTCAAGTTGTATATAACTAAAACAATTTATTTTCCCCGACTCCTTTCGACTGCTGTCAAACTCAGCTGAACAGATTTGACAGCCAGTTTGGTTGCTCTTTCTCTATCCTTCCTTCTTACTATTGAAGAGTCCTTAAAAAAATATTATACATTTTACAGCATATGTTATACGATTTTAAAGTAGTCTCTCAACTAATTAAAAAGGATGCTGAATCACGCAGATATAACCTATGTATAACCTGATTAGAAATGGAAAGGGTAGTTCTCCTTCTATACTTTTCGCTTTTTATACCCTTGCAAAAAGGGTATATTAATTTTGGTCAGAAGTGTGCAACGCATAGAAGGAGCCATCTCCGACCATATAAAGTATATATATTCTTGATCAGCAAGACAAGACGAGTTCAAATCCGTTTGTCCGTCTGTCCGTCTGTCTGTCTGTCTGGATCAACAGCTTCTCTTCCTAGACCGCTATAGCTACAGAGCTGCAATTTTGCACGAAGTCTTGTATATACTGCAGGCATTGTATATCTCGGATTCATCCGGATCGGACTACTATATCATATAGCTCTCATAGAAACCGTAGGTCGAAAATAGAGTTTTAGATCAATAACTTCGTTGTTTTTCATCTGATTGTTATAAAACTTACCATTTGGCAGTTTACTATACATCTATACGTCCGTGCCAAATTTGATCAAGATCGGACTACTATATCATATAGCTCCCATAGGAACAATCGGACCAAAAATAGTTTTGCTGCATATCTACATACATGCATATGTGTGCGTGCCGTGCTATAGCGTGTAGATAAGGGTTTTTACACAAAAACCCTTTCCATTTTGCGATCTCCATTTAGGGATTGAGTAACGCAAGAACTTGCAAGGGTATACAAACTTCGGCATGGTCGAAGTTAGTCCGGCCTTCTGGTTTTTTGTAGTTGTCACTTTTATTGTTATGTTGTAAGCTCATGACTTTTCATTAGTGTTCTTAGAGATGTCTTATCGGAACTTATATATTTTTCAAAGTATTTACTATGTTCTTAATAGTTTAATTTTCTATGTGCATGTACAAATGATATATAACAAAAAAATAAATCAAAGTTTAAAAAAACCAGAAGTACGGGATAACTTCGACCATGCCGAAGATTGTATACCCTGGAAGTTCTTGCATTACTCAGTCCCTAAATGGAGATCGCAAAATAAATAGGCTTTTGTGAAAAAACCTCAATCTACACGCTATAGCACGGCACGCATACATATGCATGTATGTACATATGCAGCAAAACTATTTTTGGTCCGATTGTTCCTATGGGAGCTATATGATATAGTCATCCGATCTGGATGAATCCGAGATATACAATGCCTGCAGTATATACAAGACTCCGTGCGAAATTGCAGCTATGTAGCTATGGCGATCTAGGAGGAGAAGCTGTTGATCCAGACGGACAGACAGACGGACAGACAGACGGACAAACTGATTTCAACTCGTCTTGTCATGCTGATCAAGAATATATATACTTTATATGGTCGGCCAAAATTAATATACCCTTTTTGCAAGGGTATAAAAATTAAATTATATAAAAATCTGTGAAGAAAAAATAAAAACATTTCCATCTCATTGAAACGTGAAAATTGGTGGCTCGGATCATTTACCATATCGCAATTAAATAAATTTAGTGTCACGAATTGCCTCAAATTCTGGCACATTTAGCCCGGGAATCGGGAGTAGTCAGGTAATCAGACATTGTATGCTCTATCTCAAGTAAAGATAATGAATAAGAAATGTTTCTAAAAACCAGAAGGTCGTAGCTGACGATGTCCTCAAATGGCACACTTTAAGCTACACTTTTGTTAAATATTTGATTGATAGGAATATTTCTTTGATTACTATTTTTTTGCTGCAAGGGCATAGAAATTTCGGTGACTATTGTAAGTAGTGAGCTGTTGGAATCTTTCTGTCTGGTTTTATTTGCCCATTTATGTTTACAGTTCATTGTCCATTTCATTTTGCATTTGGCATAATCCCTTTGGCAATTGACATTTAATTTTAATTCACTTTATTTACCTATTAATGTGACACGTGTGTGTGCATTTCCTTCTGCATTTTTACCCGTGCACCTCCCCCTGGTTGTTGTCATTTCCGTTTACGAACATTCCCCCGGTGCACTTTTCGCTCAAAATACAAAATTCATTGAAATTTTTAAAATTACATTTCAATTTGCATAGAAATGCAATTTTATGGTTGTCACTTTTTGGTAATCCTTGTTGTTTTTGGCTTTTTTCACTGTTTGACCAATATTTTTACTTTATCAATATTTGTGGAGTTTATTGTATTACATATGTACATATAAAATAAGGAGGAGGGGCGGGGATTAGATTAGATGCATATATTGGGTGGCATTGTGATGATATATGTATACAAATATTTATATAAATTTATAACTGGCACTTGCCAATGTGATTTAATAAATTTACATTTTCTGCATATTTAGTTAATAATTATTTAATGGGCAATAAATTTTATTGTCCGGATGTCTCTTTGATTTAATGGAAATTGGAATTACACATCTGTATGTATCTGGGTAAATGCTTGCCTATACACTCACTTCTCTTGATAATGCCCTAGGATATGGTTAAAAGCGACTTTAACATGAATTCCAGAATTAATTACGGAATTTTATCTATTACATTCTCTAATTTCATACCTACTGTAGAATCTGTAGAACTGAATTGTATCTATTGTAGTTACAATCCAAGGAGCAGTCTGATGAGTACAGTAAAGTTCAAGCTGAGTAAAGCACCCACAAGTTACTGGAGAGAATTCTGTAAAGAAGTAAGTAAAAAATAAACCTCAGCAGCGTAGACACTACACGAGTCTACATTTTAAATTTGGTAGCTCTAGCTTTTATAGCTCTCGAGATGTCGATGTTCATACAGACAGACGGAATTGTCTCAAACGACTGTTTTTCTCATGCTGATCAAGAATAGATTGACGGAAATGCTGTATTCTGCCTGATACATTCATTTTGGCGAGCTTAATAAACAATTTCATCCTATGGATGCATGGTATAAAAAATAAAATACTTAAGGTAGATAAAGAAACGATGTTTAGTTGTCTTGATTACAGTGTTATCTCCCAAAGCGGCAATTCACTCACGATCTTGTAAGCTATAGCCAAATTGCGTTCGTATTCTCAATTAAATTGATAAGTAATTGCTTAATTACCACTTAAGGTCACACAAATGCTCGAAATTTGCGTTGCTCCTATATAGTGCTAAGCATATATTTATGTTGCCAAAATCTGTGTCACAGACAAACTGTTTCTGACCCCGTAAAGAATATATGTGTACACTCAGTATCAATAGCCGAGGCGATCTATCCTTGACCATCAGTCCCTCCGTCCATCCGGGAACTACTAATTTGTAGACAATAATTGTATAGTATATTCGCTGGTCAATTTTGTTTTCGATGTTTCCCACGCCTTCATCCGTCCCCTAAATTTGCATAATTGGTATAATATAAATTGAAATAAAAAAGAAAGATGTTTGCGTCGACTTCGGTATACCCTGCAATAAGTGAAAAGCGACTTCGAATTTATGACACCAAATTCAGTTTTCACATCTCGCTCACTCGCAGCACACCAGCACTTTAGCGCACCTGTCGGTCAACTCTGCCTTTTGGTAATTTAAAAAAAAACAGATTTGTGTATAATTTTCTTAGTTTCAATGAACTTTACTTAGTTGCTAGTTCATTCAATTCTGTGTATTAAGTAAGAACAGAGGACCTCAAAATTTGTAGAAAGGAAGGCGAAAGAAGGCGTGTCAACATTATGTATTAAACTCTCTGTACATACTCTCTGACAACACATAACAAATTTGGCAGCTCTAGATCTAGGACCGATAATGATCAAGATTTGTTGGCCACTTGAATATACCCTTTACATCTTATTGGTGCAGGGTATAATTAGTTTTAAGATTATGTAGATTATGTTCGCCGTTTACCTTTGTTATAACTTATAACATTACGAACTTTAAAATTTGGGACGAATTTTTTCGAGTGACTCCCGTCATCGCTATTTAAAGCTGCAATTTGGACCATAACCACTATCAGAAGTTATTACTCTGGCTAGAAACAATTCGGCAGCGAGAGTTGTCCAAAAAGTTATCCACGAGTTTAATATCGCGTTTAAAGTATTACTTACTGAGAAAATAGAAAGAGACTATTCTACGATACACAATTCACCAGATATTTAATCTATAAACACAGAAATTAGGACAAGGAATGTGTTTCTTAACTTAACGTTGAAGTGTAAGCGAACCCTCGTATATTAACATTACAGTAAAATTCTGGATGTAGTGAACACCCGATATAATGAACACCAATAAATAATGAACACTTAAATTTTTACCTGGAGTACTTTAAGTAGAGAAATTTCAAACACATTTAAATTGTGAAAAACATTTTTAGAGCAACTTCAAGCAGAAGGCAAGAGAAAAACAAATGTTAAAAAATAAATTCAAAATAGTGTTTGAATTCATTTTTCATTTAACATTGCTTACTCGATGACCACATGACAATGTGAATACAAAACTTTATTCTACTATTATTATTAGTATTCGCTAAAGGACCAAAGCGGAGAATACTGCATATGATAACGATCACATGGGCTGAGGTCAACACTTCGAATTTTGCTGGTATTCTAGCCCTGCTAAGTTTACGAGAGAAAGCAGTCTGAAAGTCCATTTCTTTACGCAATAAACAAAGATCTATTCTTAAATTCTTTCATTTCCATTTTCTTATAAATTTATTTTAATGATCTTCCGTGTTTACATACATAAATGTGAATTTTGAACAAACCAAACTAGTTTTTGCATATACTGTGAACACACCGTGCAAAAATTTGTTCTCTATTTCCAGATTCGACTGTATTTATTTATTGTATATAGCTTAGCCACAATCTACAATATACTATAGCCAAATGTGATAGGAATGGTTTGGCCTATCAGAGGCTTCATATTGTCTACACATCTTGGACTCATATCAGTCTAAGTTTGACTTGACTTCCTCTCAGTTTGTTCGTGGAATGTTGCTGAAAATAATAATTAATATATTTTGCCTATTTCTGGCTATAGGAAACTGTCAATATGTAGATAGTATCAGAGATGATTACTGTGACGATTATTGTGCCAATAAGTGTAAAGTGACGGATATCGATAGTAAGAACAACAAGACATGCACTAAGAATGGAGACACCGTTATTACCGATAAATACATTATCAAATATCGATATAGAGAGGTTGGAATATTTTGGAAAGCTTTCCCAGTGAATCTAACAGATCTTAAAAAGCTAAAAGCACCACAATATAAATTCGAAATTAATGGATTGATGGTAGACTATTCTGAACTGTTGAGAGAAGATGCAATCCATCGATCTATCGACTATATGGAAGCTCTGAATTTATATGCAGTGTCATATTATCAGGGCGGGACATCGACGGTTGAACTTGAAATTAAGGAGAAAAAGGGACCTTATTATGCTGATTTGAATGTAAAAAACATAGCAGATGGTTCGGAGTTCTTCTATAATTACTTTTCGAGACGAATGAAAAACTTAAAAGGAGTTACATTGACCGGTACAAAAGCAGTAAGACTGCCCGAGAACATATTCCAAACGAATGCACAGTTAAAGGAAATATCGTTTACTGACTTAAACTTAGAAAATCTCAGCACAGAGACTTTCGCAAACTTGAGAAAAATTTCAGGAATCAAAATTTCGAATTGTACTCTAAATAAGGAATTTTTCAGGTTGGTATTATGTCATAATTGCACTACTGTGTCGAAAAATACACCTGGAATCTGTCAAATCACGCGTGTAACTTTTATTCCCCCATAATTGTCGCACAAATGAAATACAACGCTTTCTGACTAACAAGTCAAACGAGAGTTTTTGATTTGCTTATCAATCGAGCAAAGGTTTGACAAAACAAAAAAAATGTTGAGTAAGGAAATTGGTTCTTTGGCGCCAAAATAAAATGCCAAGCAGACAACAATAAATAACAGAGGAAATTACTTCAGAGGCAAAGCACTTTAATTGCGATACAATAGTTTTCCATTTTATAAAACAATTTCGGGTTTGTTTTGGACACAGTAGTAATTTATTTACTTATGAAATTTCACTATTAGTCCCTAATGTTGTATTTCTATTTCAGTTTTCCAAGCCTTCAAGATAAGTTGAAGTCTCTACGCTTCGAGTCGCTGGATAAACTTGACATCACCTTGTTCGAAAACTATAAAAAGCTAAATGTAATCTTTGTCCGCGATCAATATGTATCGTATTACGTAGAAGCCATTTCCAACACCAATATATCGACCATTATCTGCAATTTGATTGGAAAGGATTGTCATTTCAACATCGGCAGAAATGGCAAGCGTTGTCCGGAGAAGTGTAGATGTTCAGTACCCGATTATGAGAAGGGAGTTTTTCAGATTAATTGCGACAATCAAGGACTAATCGATATTCCAGAGTTACCTACACCAACCATAGAGTCAACAAGTCTACATTTCGAAAATAATAATTTAACTGAGTTGCCAAACATCTCGGATAAGGCATATAATAAAGTACGGGAACTCTACCTGGCCAATAACAAGCTAAGAAGCATAAAACTCTACCAGTTGCCTCAGAACCTAACTAATCTGGATATAAGAAATAACAAAATAACTTCTCTCGACCCGAAAGTAGCAGAATTTCTACAGAAACAAGAGATCTATTTGATGCAAACTGGTTCAAATTGGATATGCAGCTGCGAGAATAAAGAGCTTTTGAGTTACCTTTCATATCTCGATTATTTGAGTGTTACGTATTATATTACAGATAATGCTGTACACTACCATTATTTGAATGGAACGTGTCCGCGTGGCTGCACCTGCTGTCTCAATGAAAACCAATTTACAATCAATTGCGCGAAGAAGGCCCTAAATACATTTCCCGAGTTACCATATTATATAAATGGAGACTCGTCTCTTCTGCTGGATGATAACCTAATCAAAACTCTTCCAACTGGCTCCCTGCGGAACTCCACGTTGAATGAATTGCACTTGAGGAACAACACTCTTACACATCTTCATCTTCATCAACTGCCTTCCAATCTCCGACTTCTGGATATTAGAGACAACAAATTGACGGCCCTGGACGACGATGTCACACAGTTTATATCCGAAATGCCGGAAGTTCGACTGTCTGGCAACCCTTGGCAATGCAGCTGCAAATTCACAAAGTTTCTCGACTACCTCAGGAGAGTTCATCCCAATGAATATAAAACTCTTTTGGAGAAATGCAATGAACAAGATGATTGCCCCGACCAGTGCACTTGCTGCAAGGACGATGGGAGCCTAAAGTTTACTATCAAATGCTATTGATCTTCAACCTAACCATTTTTGATAGAAGAGTTATACGACTGCGTTCCTAACACTAGGTTGAATACCAACATCACTCCTAAAAGAAGTCGAAAAAGACTCAAAACGCACCATAGAAAACCCTATCATCTTAAAAAAATCATTTTGCTTCATTATTAATATAGTATGATAAATATCAACAAAATGTTTGTAAGTTTTATCTGGCGTTCTTGGAAAACAAAAGCAAAACTGGCAGCTTTTTTGTAAAAACTCTTTTATTGTGAAAAATAAATAAATCATTGAGTCAGGTATATTGTGGAGTTCGACGTTCAAAAGTTCGCTTTCTGAAAATAAAAAATAAATGGTTGATAGAAGGCAACATTTTACTAACAATAATTATTGTCAATCTTGAAGCAATTTCTTTAGAAAGCTTTGTGGGCAAGCTTAATAGGTTTTAGGTATATTTAAACTAAACACAACTCTGTATACGAAGGACTCCCCCAATATGACACTTTAAGGCTCAAGTGAATTCTCGTCATAAGCTGAAAGTATTTAGTTGCATTTAGAGAGAAAAAAGGTCCTAAATGCTGTGCTTTGCTTATTACTTAGAATCAAAAATTCTAACTTCGTGTCTAGCATGTTTAGAGCAGACAGAAACAATCGGTTTCCATAATAGTTTGGACATAATGAACAATTTGAAGAAGAGCTTTACTGAAATATGCAGTGCAGGAATTCAACAATCTCAACACATCCAATCATTATTACATAATTATGCCTTCTTTTCTAAGATAATTATGTATGAACATCACTGCCCCAGACACAAATCAAAACAATTTTCTTTTCAATCCATTAAAAGAAATAAAGTAAGTGAGTCGCCGGCCCGACTTGGATATATCATGCATCAAGTGAAAAAACTACTTTGAATTCATAAAACTAAGTTCATATATAGTATATATAAAATTCCTTTCGCCAGCATATATATATTCGCCATACATATATACTATATACACATATACATATGTACATATTTATATAAATTACTTCAAATATTTAAAGACTTCTTAAATTTTTTTCTATATATGTATGAATTTTCGTACATTTCTATATATTTTATACTCTTTTTGCAAGGGTATAAAAACTTGTTGCTATAATGCTACCAGATTTCAGATAATACTCATTATTTTCAATTTCTCCACCTTTCTGAAAAGTCCAAGGAATTTGTTTCTTAACCAAACGTTAATGTTTGAGCCAACCCTCGCATAAATAGGTACATTCTTTATATACTTGTGCTATATATGGTGTATACATATGTAGCTTAGCCGTAATCTACAATACATAACCAAACGTGATAGTAATGGCTCGGCCCTACCGAAAATTCAAATCATTTCAGTATAGATTTGGCTTGACCCTCTCTAAGTTTGATCGCGAAATGTTGCTGAAAATAATATTTCAAATTGTTTGTCTATTTCTGGCTATCGGAATATGTGCAGCGGATGTGGAAACGGAAGATGTACAATATTTAAATACTATTAGAGACGATTATTGTCTTGATTATTGTGATAATAAATGCAAATTAGAGGCGTCCGACAGTGAGAACAATAAAACATGCACCACGAATGGAAACACCATAATCACGGACAAATACAACATCGAAATTTCAGAATATGAAAAAATTACTTTAAATTGGAAAATATTTCCAGTGAACCTAACATATCTTAAAAAACTAAATTCATCAAACAAGAAATTCAAATCTCACGAATTACAGATAAAATATTCTGCAGAAGGACATATGAATAATGATACATTTGTTCGATCCATTCACTATATGAAAGCTCTAAATTTAAATAAAGTGGGATATTATCGCGACGGGATTTCTACCAAAGAGAAAAAAGTTGATGCGATCAGCGGTCCTGTAGAAGCGGAGTTAGAAGTGAATAACAAAACAATTGGTTTCGATTTTTTTAATAATTACCTATCGGTGCCGATGGCAAACTTAAAACTAATTGCATTAACCGGTACAAAAATATTGCAACTTAACGATAAAATATTTCAAAAATATACCCAATTAGAGCTTATTGGGTTAAAGGAATTAAATCTAGAAAATCTTAACTCAGACCCCTTTGAAAACTTGACTAACTTATCTAAAATGTATATTGCGAATTGTACTCTAAACATGTATGAATTCCTCAGGTTGGTATTATGTTATATACTATGTAAGTTGTGGTACTGTGTCCAAAAATGCTTAAACTACGCGAAATATTTTGTTGTTAGTTCGTCAGTACTGATAAGTGGCCAGAATTATGGGCTATCGTTGCATAGACTTTACGTGAGCTTTGTGACATTTTGTTGACTGAGGCGATAATACCCGAATCAAAAAGGTCACTGATCATCATTTAGGTATATGACTTACAAATCTATATTCCCAACCTTCATTTCTCGCTTTTGGCTGTTGTTTGTGTAATTGTGTAAATGCAATTATTAAATTTCTAATAGAAAGTTTCTATTAAGAAACAACAAAACCTTTTTTCGTCTTTCCCGCTCTTTCCTATTTCTTATTGTTCGCGCTCTCGAATATTTCGTCCTCTCTGCTTTAATTCTTGAGTGTGTTTCTGCTATCTCTTAAAATAAATCTTTTCTCTTAACAAAAATATTTCTTTTATGCGAATTAAATGTTTTTAATAAAAATGGTTGTCAGCTCTAAAAACCATTGCAAAGTTCCCACTGAGCCAATTGACTTATTGCTTTATTGTAGCAGTTGCATCTTCCAAAGTTTTGTTTTGGACAGTAAGCAGATGTGTGATTTTATGATGTTTATGATTGAATTTAAATTTTAATTTCAGGTTCCAAAGTCTTCAAAATAATTTGCAATATCTAGGCTTTGAGTCTATAGAAAAACTTGACATGACATTGCTCGAAAAATACAAAAAGCTTAAGGTAGTCTTTGTAAATGATCAAGATATATCGTATTACGCACAAGCCATTTCCATCACTAATATATCGGCCCTAATCTGTAATTTGAAAGGAGAGGATTGTTATTTCAACATCGGTACAAATGGCAAACCCTGTCCGGATAGTTGTGCTTGTTTAGTAAATGATTATACGGAAATATTCTACATAAACTGCGATGACCAAGGACTAACCAATATTCCAGAGTTGCCTGTAGCATCCATACAACCAACAATTTTACATTTCGAAGATAATGGTTTAACTGAATTGCCAAACGTCTCAAATGAGGGATATAACAATGTACGGGAACTCTACCTGGCCAATAACAACCTAACAAGCATAAAATTAGACCAATTGCCTCAAAACCTCACTAGGCTGGATATAAGAAATAACAATATAGCTTCTCTCGATCGGAAAGTAGTAGAATTTCTGAAAAAACAAAAGATCACTCTTGTTCAGACGGGTATAAATTGGATATGCAAGTGCGAGAACAAAGAACTTTTGGATTATCTTTCGAATCTCGACGGTTTAGTTCACTTACGTTTTTCTTACCTTCTTGTTCATAATACTGTACACTACCATCATTTGAATGGAACGTGTCCGCGTGGCTGCACCTGCTGTCTCAATGAAAACCAATTTACAATCAATTGCGCGAAGAAGGCCCTAAATACATTTCCCGAGTTACCATATTATATAAATGGAGACTCGTCTCTTCTGCTGGATGATAACCTAATCAAAACTCTTCCAACTGGCTCCCTGCGGAACTCCACGTTGAATGAATTGCACTTGAGGAACAACACTCTTACACATCTTCATCTTCATCAACTGCCTTCCAATCTCCGACTTCTGGATATTCGAGACAACAAATTGACTGCCCTGGACGACGATGTCACACAGTTTATATCCGAAATGCCGGAAGTTCGACTGTCTGGCAACCCTTGGCAATGCAGCTGCAAATTCACAAAGTTTCTCGACTACCTCAGGAGAGTTCATCCCAATGAATATAAAACTGTTTTAGAGAAATGCAATGAACAAGATGATTGCCCCGACCAGTGCACTTGCTGCAAGGACGATGGGAGTCTAAAGTTTACTATCATCTGTAAAAAAGAACTTAATCCTAACCGCAAATTCATGAAGGAATTGTTCTAAGCTCTAACCAATGAAATTAAAAAACTATATCGAAAATAAATCTTTAACATTCTCTGATAAATCAAATTTCTCTTTCTTTTAAGAATTAACGATGTTTGTATTAATATCATTTCCTAGCTACATACTTTTTTATACCCTTGCAGAGGGTATTATAAAATTGGTCAGCCACATGCACATCTGCGATTTTGAATAAGATCGGACAACTATATCATATAGCTGCCATACAAATACAAACGTTAAATGCGAATAACTTCTCTATTTTTTGAACAATGTTATCCAAGCTGATTAAGTACATATATAAAAGGGATTACATCATATGTGTGAATTTCAAAACAATCGGATAAACATAACGCCTGATTTCGACGATATAAAATTTGCCTATATATACACACACGCATAAGCACTGCTTAATAAGCAGTTATATATGTGTCAAAATTGCGATTGTGTGTGTGTGAATATGAATATCAATCGCTACATTGTCGTGGCACGCTTACTATTTGGCGATTGGCTGGCCCCAGCCAATGTATTTAAAATATTTTTTTATTGGATTAAGAAACAAATAATTTTTTTAGAAAATAAAATGTAATGGTCAAGGGCTGCAAGGATATACAAACTTCGGCCGAAGTTAGCTTCTTTGACATTTTTATTTTACAACAAAATATTCAAAATCGTACCCACTATTATGCAATCTAGTTAAGCCCCTACACCATTTTGAAAGGTTCATGTCAAGTTATAATTTTAAAGTATTTTATAAGATCCTCGAAAATCGAATTCAACAAAGATAAATAAATTTAAATTTTCATTTTGTTTTTATACCTTGCAAAAGTATTGTATTAAATTTGGTAGAGTGTACACACTGAACATTTCAGCTGAACCGTTTAAAAAATGAATATCAAAGAAGAACAATATAAAACACCAGAGTGAAACAGCTTTACTCGTAGAGATAGTGTAGTGTCAGTTGGTGTCTACCAAGCCCTAGATTAGTATTAGGACATTAATTGTGTGAGTTTGTTTCAGTTTTACCATTTGACCTAACGAAAATAAATTCGCGATTCTAACAATCTGCACATAGAATGAAATATAGAGGAATGTCCAAAAGGTTTTCTGACTAACAAATAGTTAAAGTTATCTACTGAGGAAGTAGAAGGCTCTATTCTATAATAAATAACTCGAGTGGGCAACTCCAAAGAATGTGTTCTTAACTTAACGTTAATGTTTAAGCCAACCCTCGTATACCTAGGTACATTTTTTATATACCTATGTATGTGGTAAATATTGTATATAGCTTAGCTTAGCCACAATCTACAACAAATACCCAAATGTGATAGGAACGCTCGGCTAAACCGAAGCTTGGTATTTCCTAAACATCTTGGAGTCATTCCAGTATGCTTTTGGCTGGCCCCCTCTAAGTTAGCTTTGTGAAATGTTGCTGAAAATAATAATTAATATATTTTGCCTAGTTCTGGCTATCGGACTATGTGAAGCGTATGAAACGGATGGCCTAGAAAGTTTAGATTCTATCAGAGAAGATTACTGTCTTGATTATTGTGATAATGAGTGCGAAGAAGTGGCAACCAACAGTGGGAAGAATAAAACATGCATCAATAATCGAGACACCGTAATCACTGACAAATATGAAATCAATCTTTCATATCAGTCGATTGCATTAACATGGAAAATATACCCAGCGGACCTGAAATATCTTAAAGAACTCAATTTATCAAAAAAGAATTTCAAGTGTTTCGCATTATCGATTAAATATTCTGTGGAAGGACAATTGAGAGCAGATACATTTGTTCGATCAATGGACTATTTGAAGGCTCTAAATTTAGTTAAAGTGCAGAAGTATTTTGACAACACTCCCGAAAAGTCATTGAAAGAGAAAGGAGTCGAAGTGAGCAACGGACCTTCATATGCAGAGTTTAACGTGAAAACCCAAACGACAGGTTTCGATTTTCTTAAGATTTACTTTTCGGTGCCGATAACAAATTTAAAACAAATTACACTAACCGGCACAAATATATATCACCTTAATGACAAAACATTCCAAAAAAACACCCAGTTAGAGACTATTACATTATGGGGATTAAATTTAGAAAATCTAATCTCAGACCCTTTTGAAAGCTTGACTAACTTGTCTAGGATAAATATTGTAGAATGTACGCTAAATATAAATGAGTTCCTCAGGTTGGTGTTATGTTATATATGTATGTAATACTGCGTCCAAAAAATGCTTAGAATCTGACGGAATCTGCTTTCTTATGTCGTCAGTACTGATAAGTGGCCAGAATTTTGGGCTATCATTGCATTGACTTTACGTGAGCTTTGTGACATCCGACTAATCGCATAACTTTAAAGACGGATGGTCAGGAACATCAGTTTTAGTTGACTGAGGTGATAATACCCGATTCATAAAGGTCACTTATGACCTATCTTAAAACATCAGTTTTAGTTGACTGAGGTGATAATTCCCGATTCATAAAGGTCACTTATGACCTATCTTAAAGGCTTAGAGGTTACATTGCATCGAAGAGGCGGCGCTTCACATGTGATATAAAAAAATATTGAAGAAGCTAACTTCAGCGATGCCGAATTCGTATACCCTTGCAAATTCTTGTGTTACTCATTACTAAATAGAGTTAGCTAAATGTAAAAACCTTTGTGTAAAAACCCCCACACGCCATAACACGGCGCGCATACGATTTGGAAAAAGTTTAGCAGGATTATAATTTATTATGGTTAAATGTAAACTGTTATGTTTGGTGATGATCGTTCAACAAACAAAAAAGTTTTGAGAAGCAAATCTATTTTTGGTCCGATCGTTGCTATCGAAGCTATATGGTATAGTAGTCTAATCTTGATCGAATTGATAGACAGACGGACAGAAGGACAGACGGACACATCTATATCAACTCGACTTATCATGCTGATCAAGAATATATATACTTTATGGGGCCGGAAACGATTCCTTCTCTGCCTTACAAACATCTGACCAATTTTATGATACCCTTTGCAAGGGTGTAATAAAAAATATTTTTCATTTTTGGACACAGTAGTTAGCACACGTATGATTTTATGATTTTTATGATTGAATGTCAATTTTAATTCCAGGTTCCAAAGTCTTCAAAATAATTTGCAATTTCTAGGCTTTGATACTGAAGAAAAAGTTGACATCACCGTGCTCGAAAAATACAAAAAGCTTAAGGTAGTCTTGCTACCAGATCAAGACATATCGTATTACGCAGAAGTCATATCCAACACCAATATGTCGGCCTTAATCTGTAATTTGAAAGGAAAGGATTGTCACTTCAATATGGGTACAAACGGCAAACGTTGTCCGGATAGTTGTGCTTGTTTAGTGAATGATTTTAATAAGGTATTCTACATAAACTGCGACGACCAAGGACTAACCAATGTTCCAGAGTTGCCTGTAGCATCCATAAAAACAACAATTTTAAGTTTCCAAGACAATGGTTTGACTGAATTGCCAAACATCTCAAATGACGCATACAACAATGTACAAGAACTCTACCTAAACAACAACAAACTAGCAAGCTTAAAATTAGACCAGTTGCCTCAAAACCTAACTAGGCTGGATATAAGAAATAATAACATAACTTCTCTTGAACCGAAAGTAATAGAATTTCTACGGAAACAAAAGATCACTCTTGTTCAAACTGGTATAAATTGGATATTAAACTGCAAGGATATAGAACTTTCGGATTATCTTTCGAATCTCGACCATTTAGTGAATACTCGATTTTCTTCTTATTTGGATAATGATGTCCAGTACCATCACTTAAATGCAACGTGTCCCCGTGGCTGTACCTGCTGTGCCAATGAAAACCAATTTACAATAAACTGCACAAATAAGGCTTTACGCCGATTTCCCGACTTACCAAATTATATAGTTGGAGACTCATCACTTCTGCTTAATGATAACCAAATTAGTACTCTTCCAGCTAACTACATGCGGCACTCTATACAGAACTGCACGCTGAATGAACTGCACATGAAAAACAACAGACTAACCGATATTGATCTTAACCAATTGCCTGCCAATCTCCGACTTCTGGATGTTCGAGACAACAAATTGACTGCCCTGGACGACGATGTCACACAGTTCATATCCGAACTGAAGGAAGTTCAGCTGTCTGGCAACCCTTGGCAATGCAGTTGCAAGTTCACAAAGTTCCTCGACTACCTCAGGAGAGTAATCCCCAATGAATATCAAGCAGCGTTAAAGAATTGCAATGCACAAAATGATTGCCCCGACCAGTGCACTTGCTGCAAGGACGATGACACCAAGAAGTTGACTATCAGCTGCTAGGAAAGAACTTAATCCTTCCCACAATTTGATGGAATCGTGGCGTTCCAGACAATATTCAATTAAAAATATTTAATAAAAACTATTTGAAAATCTAAAAAATCTTTGCAAAGTAAATCTATGTATAAATTCCATTTATATATACATATGTTAACCTTAATCTATATTAAGTGCGATGAACTTTTTTTCTAAATGAGTGGAACACTTCTTTCTCATGGTGGACGTAAAACTGTTCTGAAGTGATAAATTGTTAATTGATCTATTTTTCACAAAGCTTATGTTTGCATATTTCTCCAATCTTTTGTTTCATAAATGACGACTGGAAACAACCCCAAAGTATAAAAAACGCTGTCGCGGTTAACTTGGGATCCAATCCAATTTTTGAAGGACCTCTAACTTGGGGTCTTTCCATACAATCTAAACTTCGATCATCAAAAAGAAGAACTTTCATTTACTTAGTTTATATTTTTAGTTGTAAGCAAACCTTTAAAATAGGTCTACTACTTTTTACACCTTTTCCATCTGCTTGCACTTTCCCATACATGTCGCTTTTATTTAAAATAATTCATAATTGAATCTCCATGGACAGTTTTTTCCGAGGAAGATTTGTTAATAGGTTTTCGTCCAGCCACTTGGAATTTTGCTTGACCAGACTTGACCAAAAAAGCCTGACAATTTGTAGTTTAGACACAAAACAAAGTTGCAAATTAGTTTCACCAAATATTTCATGTCTGATGTTTTTATCCAGCACTGACGAAAAAATCCATGCAGAATGTCTAAACTAAGTGTCTATGGCATAATAACTTTACCCCACAACTGCAGAAAATGCACAATTTGCGGAAATGATTGGCAAAAACAAACTTAGTTTTCCTTTTTTATTTTTGTTTGTTGCCTATTTGTGGCCCCAGACAAAAGTTCCATTAGTTAGGAGTGAACAACGACGAGCGGCAAATTGAAAGGCAAAAGAGAGAGAAAAAAAACAAAGAGATAATACGAATTTTGAATAGACAACAACAAATTAGCGGCAATTAAGAAAAATTTGCAACCAAGTGGCCAGAGAGATAAGCCTCCAATTTTTGATAAGCATTAAAATGGAAAGGTAAAATGTGGGTCAACTTTTTGCAAAAAATTCAAAGAACTTTTAATCAATGATTTCCGCATTTGATTCAACACTTTAAACTCGGAGGAACACTCCTCTATACTAGATACATCATTCAATAAACTGACAACTTTCCTTTTCAAAACATTTTAGAAAGTCTTTACAGATTTTTTGTCGTTTTTGTTGGCCTTTCGCTCTCTGCTAAATGCAATTCAAGTTACGTCAATTTTTTTTTTCCTTTTCTTTGACTCGTTTGCATGGCCATGCAAATTATTGAGGTAGTTTTTCATCATTTATTTATATATTTCTCGGTTCGGTTTTCAGTTCGTTTTTTCATTTATTTATTTTATTTAATTGATGCCATTGCAACAATGTATGGGGCATGGTGAGAGGCAGCCGGAGAATGCATTCGTTCATTGCGTATGCTTCCTCCTCGACAATATTATGGCAATTTCTGCAATTATTTTTTGCTGCCACAAAAGCATGCGATAAAAGGTTTTAAGCTACTCAAAATCCACCAAGGGGAAAGTTGTCCACTGTGTGTGTGTGTGTGTGAAAAATGGAGGAAAATGCTTATGAAACTTTATCCTTTTTTATTCATATTTCATGCTACAATTAGGGGATTCTAAGACCATAACAACTGATGAGAATCAGATGTTTATAGAAGCAGATAAGAATTAGAATTTAAAAAAATATATTCAAATCCTTGAAAGCAGCACAAAATATTAACAGGTTGTTTGTTTAGTTATTTCAAGAAACACCATCAGCAAACTTTGGGAAAGACTACAGAATTGCAATTGCCATTCCATTACAAATTGTTCTTTTTATCAAATTTACTTTGTTATCATATTTTGGAATGTATTTTACTGATTTTTCTTTTCCGTTTCAAACTTCTAAAACAACATGATAAAGTGCTCGCGTACTTGTAAATAGTTCGACAAACTCCTGTAAAAAAATCTGTTTCAATTTTGATTTTATTAACTATTTACCAAATTATTTTTAAGCATCCAGTTTCAATTAAAAGGAAAAAAAGCTTTTTAAATTCAACAAATTTTGTACTAAAATATAAATTTGTAATAATTGTAATAACCGAAATTTGGAAATGTTTAATTTATGCTAGCTATGCTCCATGTTGGGAGAGTTCTCCACCGATTCATAGATAGATCGGAATATTCTTGGAATATTCTGGGCAACACAACGTGTGTCTTTGCTCAACGATATCTAGGAGATAATAATGAAATATTATTTTCTTTGTTATTACTGACCAAAACAGATATGCTCCGTTTTTGACAAATGCGTAAAAAATGTTCTATGCTTTTAGAATTTTAGAGGAGTGAGTGATAGATAAATCTAAGAGAAACCCAAATAAGTTGAGAGTAAAAGTTTCGAAAACTTTGCTAATTGCATTATTATTATTAACAATATTTATCGATTTGTATTTCTGAAAAACAAAAGATGTTCATTATCTTAAAATGTCAAATTACAAATGAAGTTAATTTTGATTGCTCTACTTCCGCAAAATGTAAATTTTCTGGTCTTTTCAAGTGACCCTATGTGTATGTGGGGGCGATTTTTGACATAACTTTTCCTGACATTTTCTTTGTTCGTGTGTTCGGCGGCTTCTCCAAATATTTAAATTAACCCAATTTGTCAGTTTGCGACGGCGGCTGCTCGTGAGATGCAAATTGACCTTGATGTGACTTGTTGGTTATTGGTTTCAGTTTTGTTGTTGGAGGGTCTCACGACCAACTGACTCATGCAGGGCCTTTGACACCTACCTAGCCACCGTTTCGCTGCCTCCCCCTCTTCCCCGCCGACTATGCCGTAACCCCTCGTCGAAGTCGCAACCAGTTTGATCCGCAGCAATTTGCCCTTGACGAAAGAAGATGCCAGCTGAGTAACGTAGAGGCCCTAGCCCTACCACAATGCTCATTCATGAGATGCACAACAAGTTTTACATTTGGGTTCCTCATTCGATATGCATATATGTTCGTATATAGTTTTAATTGGGCAGCAGCTAATAAGCAGTTGTCGTTGTTGTTTCTCTAGATGTTTTGTTGTAGTGCGGCTTTATCGCCTCTGTAATTTGTTCGCTGTTCAAAACGATGCCGAACGGAGAGGGTCTTATCAATTCATCAAGCATATCATTAAAATGATTTTTTGCCTTTTGTTTTTTCGGTTGGCTTTTGTTTTAAGTTTTCAAAAGTTGTCAAAATATTGTGGCATGTGCGTTTGTGTCTCAGTCTGTGTGGAAATAAAACTCTATGGTCAGTGATTTATCATTGTCGTTGAAAATTTTCCCTGAATATCTGTGATTTATTGACCAAATTTGATTCTGCCCATTATGTTAGTTCCACGATCCACAGGTGCAAAATGGGTTCCCAATCGATAATTCACATGAGTCATTTGAAAAACTTATTCTACTTTCAATTTATGAGTGAATTTTCTGTTACAGACGTTTTTACAGGATGAATAATTTGTTTCATATACGAAAAAAAGTCGGAATAGGTAGAGCAAACGTTGTGCTCCACAGTTCCTCCTTTGAAATATTTTTTCATGAATTTATCGTAAAAGAGATAGCGATTGCGGAGATCGTAAAGCAAGTGCAAAGACCTCCTTATGGGTGATCGTAAAGCGAATAAGCTGATGTCGTTGGCATCTTAAAACAACGAGTGGAACCACATTTTAGATATAAAAAAGCTAAGTGCTGTGTTATGTTATGTAAATTGATCATTTTTTCGAAGGTTTCTGAAGATGGATTATTATGAATGAAATGAGGATCCATAAAAAATATTATTTACAATGGAGTGAAATGTTGGAAGTCGATCTCATGTAGCTCATACAGGCAAAGATTTGAAATAAAGAAAATCTATATATCGACTTCTTAACCTACGCAATCTACGGATTAAATTTAAGAAAAATGATTTTCAACGATTCGACGGTCTAGTTATCTCTAAATTACTTTGAACAGTTTAGTTTTTACCCAGTCACACGAAATTAAACACCATTTATTTTGCCTCTTAAAGGTGGGTTGAGAAATTAGGTTTCCTACTCTCTTGACTTGACATCAATGCCCAACGAATGAGATTCTTTTGGAATTTATACAGGGAGAGACTTAAACAAACCAATTCATTACCAAGTCAAGTGCTCGAAATTTCCTTGGTACATACATATATAAATCACAACAAAGGTCCACACACACGAATGTACACATTTTTGACTGATGTTCTCTCTCTCTCTTCTAACGTAGCTCGTATATCCTTTTGTCTGGCTTTGGAAGCTTTTTGATGGATGCGTTGAAGGCGCAGCAGCTGTTTTTGGAGTCAACAAAAAAGCCAACTACCAACTGCCCATTGGACCAGAACGACCGGAAGTAAGTGGAGCTAAAAACCTGGCAACTGGCAATGATGCATTATCTGGTCTCGAAGCTATTTAAAGTTATAGCCGCACGTGTGGCGCAAAACGATAAAATACAGAGTTTTTATAAACCACATATAGGTTTGAGTAGAACTAAACTCATTTCCTTCAAAGAAATACTATATAAATCCTGAGAATGTTTAAAAATACAGTTAAATTGGTCTATTAGGCATCTGGAATCTCTACTGGCAATTTTGAAAAAAAAAAGTGTGGCTGCATTTTTTTATGAATACCAGAATAAGGAGCCTTTGCTCCAATCGACAGTAGAATGACTAGTTAGTCAATGTTTTTAATAAAAGCATTAAAAGACAGTGATCTCGAGGCCAAGAAGAGGTCATGACATTGAACTTATAGGGAGACTATCGCACAAGCAAGAGTCTTCGGACGTAGACTTGTTTGTTATGAACTAACTCATGGATAAGCATTTTTTTAAACATTGCGTTGATTGCGTATTGACAGTGTAGCTATTAATATCGTTCTTAGTTTTTTAGCCAGCCACAAATAATTCTACCTTATAGATAACATTTAAATACTTAATTGAGAATTGCATTCACACTATATGGCATTTAAAGTTGCCTGTCTCTCTCTCGGAATTCAGACCAATTTATCATTATCATCATGTTTGTTGTCATGTTGGCATTTAAAGCAAAAACCACAATTTGATATGCTTATCTACTTGGCTATATCTTTGAAAATTGCAACCATATCTCTCCTCACACACACACACACACGAGCCGCAGAACGGAGAACACTTTTGCTTTTTAGGCGATAATGAATTTCATTCAGGTTTGTAATTTGAATTGCAAAATAAAGTCTTATCAAATGTGGTTAATCTCCTCTACACACCAGATACGAGAGGGAAACACAGTAGCCAAAGAGTCACACATTGTCCGAAGCGTATTGTATCTGGCAGATCTAGGCCTCAGGCCGTTTACACACATTCGCACACACACACAAACACACAATCGCACCTCACAAGTGTGGAAAATTATTGCATGGCATTTTGGCCATATGCAAATTCTATGCATTTTCATAAATTCTATTAATTCCTATGAAAATTTGCAGCTGTTGGTACGTAAGTGTTTTAAAAATGTGTTATTTTGCCACAATTTCAAAACGATTTGAATAAAAAGGCCAATCGAAAAGGCATTCCCTTGAGAAAAAGATTAGTTACAAGGGTCGTAAAGAGCAAAGTGCTAATAAACGAACACGAGGTCATACATAAACATAGATAAAAAAAATTAAATGGAATATGCTTTGATTCTTTAAAGATTATACAAACAATATTTATATAGTTAAAAGATGAATCCGATCAAAAACGACGTAACGAGAATCAAAGAAGGAAAGTAGTAGTTGGGCATACATGTGGTTGAATTTCGAAATTTTTAAACTCACATATGTATGTATGTATATATACCAAATTTTAATGCCCTGTCCATAGAAAATTAAAAGCCAGTCCCTTGGGAGAAATCACCGGATTTTGCTTATGAAATTTTAAACTTTTTCGCTAAATGGAGCTTTCAATATGGGAAAATACAAAATCAGTTTGCTGCTTTAATTTCATTTTAAGCGATTAAAACATTTTTACAAAAATTTTATCAATTGGATTAACAATAAAAAGTTTAAGGGACAAAAGAAAGAATCAGAGAGAGGCAGAGGGAAATGCAATCAAGTTGAAAATATTTGCATATGCGACCCTCGATTCAGCCTCGTCATCGTCCTGCTCCTCCGTGCTGCTGCCTGCCCCTTCAAACCGGAAACGGAAGTAAACAATGGACACAGCGCTTCAGCATCGGCTTCAGCTTTAGCTCTATAGAAAAAGCCAAAAAGCCATTGCCCGAAAAAAAGCGTTCCAATAAACTGCTCCACAAGCATCGCTCGCCCAATAAACAAAAAGAAAAGAAAAACCAAAACCCATCCAGACGCGGACCCCTCGACCAACCTCGATTGATGAAAAATCGAGAATGGCTTCCACGATTGCCTCTTTTGTTGGCGGGGTAAAAACAAAAATTCAAGAGCGGGGCACTGAAAATTATATGAAAAGGCTAGCGCTAAAAAGAAGAAGGAAAAAAATGAAAACGGATGGGAGCCTTCTGTTGTGTGTATATTGGCTCTGTGTGACTCTCATTGTTCCTGTCAAACAAAAACAAAATGGCGTTCTCTATCAGTTAGTCCCTTTTTTTTTTGTTTCCTTGTTTGCATTTTTTTGCCTTTGTGTGATATGATTGTTGATCAGTGGGACACAAGGAGGGAAACTTAAGGGGAACCCCCTAGCTTCCGTTGGTATTCATTTAACTAAAGCATTTTTTGCATTTTCAACGCAGTACGCAATATTTGACATTTTACAATAGATTCTAGAACAATTTTTCATATGTATATTATAGATCTCTGTACAAGAACTTTCTATTGGAGACAAGCGCAATCTTAAACTTATGAAATAAGTTTCATCTATAGCAACTAACTAACTAACTATACATTTGCTTGGTAGATATGACCCCCAGTTCGTAAAATTATCTGTAAAGTGCTAGTTCGAGAACTACCAAATTCTCTTATCAGCAAACGAGTCTAGAATTTGAATGCCCAACTCTTAATTCAACTCTAAAACCAGATGGGAATTACAACTGGATAAAGTGAAAAAAGTAGCACATCTTGAGCGACGCACAAGCAAGCTTAAGATATCCAATTTTTTTTTGGCATCCTCGCATTCTTTTTGAGGAAATTCGATCGTGACATTTTCTGTTTGTAAGTCTCTTTATCTTCTTGAAAATAAATAATAATTAAAATGTTTTACATTGATTCGAAACATCGACTAACAGCTCTAAGATATCAAAGTCTCTAATAAAGTTGAGTAGCATTTAGTAAACTAAATTCACTTGGATTGTTCCATCTTTCAAATACTTTTCTCAACTGTCTAACGCACTGTTGCCAACGCTTTTCATTCCAATTTCAATCGTCTTACAGTTTTTCGAAGCATAATTTAAAGCTTCATTGCAGACTATTACAATATTCCTTAATATTCCTTACATATTTGCCACAATTGTTGTGATATGTGTAACGTAATTTCAAGAGGAGGAGTTGCCAGAGGAGTAGCTATCCTAAGGCTTCTTCACTTCACTGAACATTTCTAAATAGGGCTTTAAGCGAAAGTCTGTTGGCAATGGCAAAACATTTGTCATTTAACTCTTTTTTTTAGCGGGGACTCGCGCTCGTTGCCCCCGCCTGCATATTTTTGTGTGTTTTTTTATTTCGCCATGTCGTTTAAATGTAAATTAAATTAATTTGTTTATTTTACAAAATGAGCTTCGCACTTTTCACGCGTTTTTAAGCACATTTTGAGCCTTTTTCCCGCAGCCCAGTCACTTGAACTAATTAAGTCAAAATATTTACACACGAGCCAACCGACATCCTGTGCACCACGCCCCCTGTGTAGCCCAGCCCTCCCCTCTAGCATACCCCTTCTCCACTTATTCTCCATTCCTTCTTCTCCTGCTCACTTGGTCGCATCTTGCCTCTGTCGGAACTTTCGTTTTTTTTTTTTTTTTTTGGTTTTTTGTATTTTTAAATGTCATGTAAATAAAAATTAAAACACGCTCACTTTTTGCCTCATGTTCTCTTCTCTCCTCTTTGAGGTTAGTCCAGAAGGAGAAGAGATGGGTAGAAGGAATGGATGTGGTCTCCTTTTTTTTTTTTTGGCAAAAAAACTTTTTAAGCGACTTTTTGTTGTTGCACTTTGTGCGTTGCGTGTGTGTTTAATTTTCCGGGATTGTAAGTGTATCGTAAAGTGATTTTATGTGAATTACTTTGAGAGAGAGAAGAGTTTTCCACGAAACCATCATACGAGTAAAGAAAATGTGGTAGAAATTCCTCTTATCAAACAGAATAAATAACAGATTTGCATGATTTAAATATCATTAAAATATAATTGCACTTTAATTAGTATTTATTTTAACTACTTAACAACGAGAATTGTAATTGTTTTAACATTATTCATAATGTTTGTTGTGAATTAATCAGGTTAATGTTGCTTAAATAATGGAAATGAAATTACTCAAAAAAGGTACATTAAATTGCAAAACTACTTCAAAGTACTTCAATAATATAATTGTTCCATTTTTACAACTTGCAACTTAAATTAGTTTAAAGCTTTTTATAACTTTAGTTAACAATTGCAACTTTTTCAGCAATTTCAGTCAGCAGTAATTATGTAATAAGACTTTGATGATAAAATTCGTACATAAGCAATTTATGTTTGGCCTTCGATTTTTAAGCTATGACAACAAGAAACACCTATCGCCCATTTAACGCTTTAAGCGGATTTTGATTTAAGAGCGTTTTTTTATTTCTCGCTTTTTTAATGTTTTCCTTTATTTCATGTTTGAATCGAGGAGCATTTCAGCATAAAAATATATTGACAATTTGTTACACATCTAGAGTGTTGAAAGAAATAATAGATACACGAATTGAAAGCTTAAAAACATAATCCTTTAGTTCCAGATTACTCCACAGTTTCATGTTTAACTTCTAATTAGGTCATTCTTTACTGAATACACCTTTTGTTAGCCAACTTCGTTAATGCACTAAGCCGCAGTTTTTAATCATTTTGAAGGAAACAACTCATAGAAGCAATGGCACAATATACATTCCTCTTTCACCAATTCCTTTATAGTTGATATCAAATGTCAAATACTACTTAATGCAGGTGGGAGGGGATGTCTTGGACCTGTGGAAAGTAACGATAACTTACCGGAGGACAGGGTGGTTCAAACACCGCATTACCGAACGAGTATTGCATAGTCTTTTGCGGGAGGAGCGTATATATTTAAGTCGGTGAACGCCTTTTGATATAATTAAATAAACTAATTCACAGAAACAAAATGTTTGTGAAGCTTTTTCTGCATTCTTTATCGAACACAATGATCCTCAGCTACTCTCTTAGAAAGTTTACGTACAATAGTTATAAAGATCTTTATAACTTTGAGGTAAATCTGTTATTTTATGAAGTAGTCTTGAGCGAAATCATTTAGTCCAAAAAATGATCATTACTTGAATTAATATTTATATATTTTTTTTAGGGAAAATTGATAAGAATATTTAGAATTAAAACTTAAACTCTTAAAAACCCAAATACCAATAATTAAATGCAAATTCTTTTACTAATTTTAAGATGTGAAGTATACATAAATGTTTTGTCAATTCACACGCAGCAAAGACTTCATTAATTTGTATGTGGCAAGCTATTGGAAATAAATTTAAAGTGCAATTCTTAATTGAAGTAAGTAAAATGTACTCAAATTATGAGTAGTTGATTAAATTAAAGCTACTTTAAATTTAAATCTCAAATCTATCAGCTTAGCTTAAATTAGCATTTCGCCTTGCTATTGTTGTTCCCGATTCATTGAGGCTTTTCAAAAAATGTTTATTTCTTTCGCATTTGGAACCGATCACGATCACGCAATCTGCTACATTTAGACATTTTCTCCAGACTACCTGATCGATCGTTCGTCCAACCGACCGTCTGTCTGCCTGATTGTCCATCAGTTTGTCTGTTTGTCTGTTTGCTCTGTTCATGACGCATTTTTTTTTATAGTCAAGTGTTGTTAATTTTTATGACTTTACTTGGCGTTGGTTGTCGGGCTGTGTCGGGTCTCTGTAGTTGAGAAATCATAATAATGATTGTTGTTGAATTTCCTGGCTCATTTGCCTGTTAATTGGCCATTTTTAGTGGCAGTGGCAGCTGTTGCCAAACAATGTAATTGGCAGGTTGTCTTCCTCATCTCTCTCACTCTCACTCTCATTCTCTGTTTTTTGCTTATTTTTAGCAATTAGCCAGGTTCTTTAAGGTCCTTGAAAAGGACAAAGTTCGTTTGTTGAGATACGAATTCGGTCTTTGGCACACAAACACATTTTGCGTAGGACATTTTTGCGAGGACAAAAGAAAGGAAAGGAAACGAACGTAGAGGATATTCAATGCAGTGCACATAAAGTGAGAGAAATAGAGAATGGAGAAAAAAAGAGTGGGAGGAGGAGGGAAAAGTCAAAGAGCTTTTAATTAATCAAGAGGCAATCCACTTTTGCGTTTGAAAACTTTGGCCAATATGCCAATACCAATTGGGAGTAAGTCAACTTCGAGTTGTGTGCCACATCCCTGCGACTACTACGAGTCGGTACTACTCCTTGATTCAGTGCATACACTACACACTACTTTTCTCATACATGTGCTCAAGCGTCCTCCCTCCCGGCTCTGCACCAGCACATGCGTTTGTTTTTGTTTGCGTTTCCGTTCTTTGTCTCCTACTCTGAATTCGATTTGCTCAGAAGTTTTTGCTTCCTTATTTTTCCATTAAAAATTCACAAAATGCCATTGGCTGCGATTATCGATTACATTTCACTATTATTCCTCTTTTTACCACCGTATGTATGTATGGACATACATGCATATGTGGACTCAATGTATTTGTCCTTCGTTGTCAATTGTTTGGACAATTTTGAGTTGCTACTTTTGCAGTTTGGGGACTTTTCAATTTTCAAAATTGAGTTTCTTATTTTGGGACACTATTTATGGGACAACTAACTTGTTTGCTATTTGTTTGTCCTCAAAAAGAAAACCGAAACTCTGCACTTAAAATTCCCAAATGGTTCTAGCAGTCCTGGCCTAAAACATCGTCTTGCTTTACGAAAGATGAAGAAAGAAAACAGAAAACCGTATAATGGAATATTTAGTATTGTTTTTTTTTTAAATTCTAACTATTTATTTCAGAAGAATATTTCTTTTTTTAAGTGTGTAAATTCATAAACGATACATTACAGTTAGTTTTTTAAGCGCAAACATTTAGGAATGAAAAGTCTATATTTTTTATACCAAAAGATCGGTAATCGAAAGAAAATGATCTCGAATCAAGTATTAAAATTCTTGCAAAATGAAATTATCTTTTTAAGATTGTAAATTCATAATATACAACATTCATTTTTGATTCTCTCTTTATTTTGATGTAGTACTTAAATTATGATTTAAAATTCTTGATTTAAGAAAGTGATTTTTTTCTTTTAAAGTTGTTGTCAGTAAATTTGAAGTTGCAAGCACTTTCGCTTAGCCCCTTTGACAATGCCAAGTTGTGACTTCCATTAGAGTTGCGTCAACCGTAAGCAATCTGCATCTGAATTGGTCTCCACGTTTAGTTAACCGGTTAACAAGCTATGCCACAACGAAATTGGCCCAAGTTCATGCCAATGGGCATGGCTAGTTGGCCATCGAATCGGGGATGGAGGGGGCCAATGGCGCCATCGTCGATTACTGAACATAGACATTAAATGCAGAAGGAAGTGACATTAATTGCATTGATTTACCAGGGAAGACCCTATGGGCCGAACAACTGGCGACAACTGATAAAAGCCAACGACCATCCACCATGGAGTAGAGCCAATACAATTTCCGCGACCAACAGCAGCAGTCAAAACCAGTTCAATAAACTACTAAGCCGGTCAAGGAGGAGTTGAGGAAGATGGAGAAGTGGAGAAGCCAGGGGAAATGGGCGGGGGGTGGGGAGGAATTGTTGACCATGCCTCATTGCTCTATCTCTTGCTCGCTCTCTGATCGAAATGCGTATACATATCCCAATTATTTCAAATTGTTCGACTAATGAGAAATTAATTTGCAAAATGCTAATCAAGTGGCTAACCAATTGCCAGTTGGCCATTTACCAATTATAATTCCTAATCCCCAATCCCCCAACCCATTGCCCATATCTCCCACCCCCTTCCAATCGTCATGGAGCATTCGTTGTGATTTAATTAAGAGACCAATGGATGCATAAATCAGAATCGAGCTAAACCAAGTCAGGTGCTGTATGTCTCTGTGTGTGTGAGTGTGCCTAATGCCGTTTTAATTGTTTTCGAATTGAAAGACACAAGCCCAGAAAAAAGGCCTTGGCAGTATGGTTAAATTATTAAATTTACATTACGAATGCATAAATTGTTGCAAAAGAGTCATAAATGCTTTGTAGTTAGGTCATAGTTAAAACTTTTAATTATTAGCTATAGAATTTACAAATTATCTTTTCAATGGCAAACGTCAACAAATAAAGTAATAAACTCTAAGTTGAGGTGCACATTTCAATAAAAATCTGAAATACTCGTAATATTCAACTGTAAAAAGGATCCAGGGTCAATAATACCCTTCCACTTCATCCTTCTGGACTCCATCATTACATAGAAAATGATGTCGTTAAAATAAACTTTGACGAAAAATATGCGATTGTAACGAAATTGTGTAAAATTGGAAATGGCTAGAACAATCAAAATAAGCAGAGATATGGTAAAACCATTTCGATTTTATATTTGATTTTATATATAACACGAATTAAGGAAAATGTATTCTTCATTCCAATTTGTAATTCTGACAAATTTATGTAGGAACTACCTAAATTGTCTTACTAGTATAAAAATTATACTAGAAAAATTTTCAAAATTATTTAAAAACTTGTATTCAATTATCAAGAATAAAGAGGAAGCAATTAAATTACAACATAGATATACATACATATGTATGTATGTACAGTAAATACTATAATCAGAGATAATTGCATTATGATGTTGCTAAAATCTAATTTCGACAAAATCAAATGTAATAAAAGTTTACTAAATCCACTTTTCGACTGTTTTCCTTTAGCCACAAAGCCAAAGCCTGCTAGCAACATGTATATGTAGACATTTAATGCAGAACGAAGTGTACATGGTCTCATCAACATGCTGCCAAGTCCAAATTTTTAAATATTAACATTTACATAGTTTTTTTTTGAAAATAGTGCATATGATAGAGTAATTTGATACAAATCAATTTGGACTTACCAAAGTCTGACACTCTAGTTGGCGGCTGTCCAATGGTCTAGCTCCACCCAAGAAGTCTCTTTCCATGGCCCGAGGCCATAAATAAACTTCGCGTCCAATAAATACATCAAGCATTGCCACCAATTTGGGGCGTGTGTTACATTAATCAAAATGCAAAAGGTTGAAAAATTTCACCTGGGCTGCAAGGCGTGTGTATGTGTGTGTGGTAATTGCCTGGTGGATGCAATCAGCATTTCAAATTCAATTTCAACTTGTTGAAGACGCCAACGCCTCCAACAACAAAACAAAACAAATGTAAAAGAAAGATAACTTTAGGGTTATGTTGGTGGCCACAGATGTTTTGGTATTTGATTTTTGATTGATTAATTGTTATTGCTACAATATGTTCTCTGTTAGGGCTAAACACGGAAGACACACTAGGAATCCCAATGGTTAATCCTAATCTTCTGGGAGCAAACTAAAATCAGCAAAGATAACTAGGTATCGTAATGATTTCCACTTTGTTTTTTAGTTTTCAACTTCCTTCACCAATATAATGATCATTGAAATTTTATCCTGAATGCTATTGCTCAAGCTGGCACACACTGCGTATGCGTAATGCATGTTATGCTGCTCCCAATGACCCGAAACAATGACACTATAAAAAATGCAATCCATAACATTTTCTGCGACACCTATTAAGATAAGATTGGTATTTACTTAAGTCAATGTAATATGATACATATTATGACGTGGCTGTCATTTGCATTGCTAAGAATTAAGCAATGTGAAAAAAATATTATAACCAGATAACATTTTTGGTTTGCTGTCATTGTTAATAAATAACTATGTGAAATCGAACTAAGAGTTTCAAATTTGCCGCCTAATTATTTTCATAGCGCTGCCATACCCCTAGAAAAGTAAGCACTTGACAGGGTCATACTGCAACGCCAATTTGCACAAAAATTAAATACTAGGAAAAATACTGGGGAACGTGCGGTGGATACCAATATTTTTCACTACAAATCCCTGTATTGGCCAAAAATGCGCATAATAATAAATTTATAGAAGGAAACGCAAATAAATAGTTTAAAAAAATAGACTAAAATGTCTGTGCTGCGCTTTCTAGTGACACGACAGGCTCTGGCTGCCTTGACCAGGCCATCAGCTGTGAATCCTCTCTGGAATCAGCAGCTATTTGCCTCGTCCTTAGCGAGAACAACAACAACAACATTGCTATCAGCTGGAACAGCTCCTTCTGCTGTGCAAACACAACAGCAAATCAGAGGACACAAACGCTTTGGACATGGCCACGAGAAGACACCGAGAATAACCAGATATTTCCATTTAATGGTTCTTGGTCTATTTATTATCTCTGTCTTGGACTGGGGCAAGTGAGTGAAAAACACAAACAAAGCGCAAGAAGAAGCAGCAAAATTCATACACATTTATTTATAGAGTTAAGCGAATGCTGATGCCAAAAGTGGATGCAGATGCTGGACAACGTCCCTCCAATGCTGCCGGGGTCAACGGTGGTGAAAAGGACAGCGATAGCGAAGATAGCGACGATGATGATGAATCTGGTAGTGGGCTTCATCTGCACGAGGGTAAAAAGATCAAGGAAAAAGTTGGTTTCCGCGAGAGGAAGGTAAATTAAATGGAAATAAATTCCTAAAACTTAAACTTACCAAGTCAGAGTTTTGTATAAAAAAAAAAAAATTTTGTGAAATTTTAAAGCATTGTTTTACCGGATTTGTTGTAAATACTTCAAAAAAAGTACTTTAGAAGAATCTTTCTTTTAGACTTTGTTCAAGTGTGAAAAGATATATGTTATAAAAGTGACCGGTAATTTCAAAATATGTAATATACATAGATGTTAATACAACAGGGAAAAAAACTTCATTTGACATTTTGATGTATATAGACTTAGTTTTAATATAATGACTATATAAAGAAGAGTAGAGAAAGTTACCAAGGATCAAAGGCGTACTACTGAAATTATATTTTTTTTACAACCTATCAGCATAAAATCACATTTCGAAAGTTTTTAATCACATATACTTGAAATTAACAGGTAATTAATTTAAAGGGTTAGTTACGGGTTACCAGACAAGAAAAATATTTTTCTTTTTCTAATTTTGTAATTATTCTAATTGCAAATTTCGAAAAATAAGATTTACTATTTTTCTCAATAACGAATTAGAGAGGTTTGAGAATGATTGAAACTTAAAAAAAAATTAGAACTATGTTTCAATATGGCATGTATGTATGTATATAAACAATTTCAACAATACAATGTTGTAATCAGTTCATCCTTTAAACAAATAAAAACTCTGACTTTGTTGTACATATTATACTTTCTATTTCTCTATCTCTTGTTATTTTTCAACTATTTTCTTTGGTTCTTTTATGTTTTCGCCTATGTTGTTTCATACAAATAAACAAACACACATTAAAGATAATTGAATATGAGAATCGCATAAGGCAATTCTCGACACCCGATAAAATCTTTCGATACTTTGCCACGGTGCGTCTACAAGATGCCACACAGACAATTGTATGCATGACTCCCGAGGATTTTCTACGCTCTATTTATCCGGGCATGAAGCAGCCAGATGGTAAAATTTTCACATTTTCTTTCTTTATAATTTTAAACTAACACAGGATCCCATTACTTTAAGTATACTTTTCGTTTGCTGTTGTCCTTTTTTCTCGTTTTTTCGATTGCGTTAAAGCAAAATATTGCTAAATTCTAAAATGAAAATAAATTGTTCACTTACAATTAGATAATTGAATATGAGAATCGTATACGTCAGTTTTCGACACCGGATAAAGTATTTCGATATTTTGCCACCATTCAAGTCCCTGTGGCCGATGATCGTCATGAGGTCTATATGACACCAACCGATTTTTTGACTAGCATGACGCCAGGCATGAAACAGCCCGATGGTATGCAGAAAATTATAGCATAAATCTACTAACATAATTTCGAATATACATAGATTTACATATAGAATTGATTATTAATTTTAGTTTTAACCCATTTCAGGTCTTGGTCTCGATCAATATCGACGATATGATCCGAAGGTGAGTTTCGATAATATTACATTTTTACCTAATCGTACTAATTTATGTTATTCTGTTTTAGTCTGTGGGCGAACAACTTAATTTACATTTGGAAAAGAACAGCATTTTCTACAAATTGGGCTCCTATGGCCTGATTACCTTCTCCGATTATATATTTCTGCTAACTGTGCTCTCGAGTGAGTTATTCATCAATGGGAAAAGAAGTGTTACAACAATTTTGGTTATTTAAATACCGATTTAGCGTAGATCTTTATTCTTATTTATTACGATCTGTGTGGATAATAGGAGAAAACTTTAACTGACTATAAAATATTTCATTTCGCCACTAGGCACTTTTAACTGTAGTAAAAAAGACTCGCAAACTTATTTTGAACTTTTAATAATCCTTAAGCGAAAATTTCATGTTCAAGTTAAGAATAACTTGTTTCGAACTCTAACGGTATTTCGATTTTAATTAAAAGCTTTTAACTAAATTTCCTTATAAAGTTATGACTAAAGATTCACATAATAATGTTGCAATTAGGATTGCCGCTAAAGTTTTACAAAAACCTTCCGAAAGGAGAAAATTTACATTTTGTCTAAGTTATACTAGTCCCACAACTTTTTCTGATTTTTAACACAAGTTCCTTCAATTTGTAACATTTATTTCCAGTTTCACGTCGTCACTTCGAGATTGCCTTTCGAATGTTTGATCTGAATGGTGATGGTGATGTGGATTGTGAGGAATTCGAAATGGTAGCAACTTTAGTACGTCAGCAGACAAGCATGGGAACACGACATCGCGATCATGCGAATACGGGAAATACGTTCAAGGTAAAGCTAATTAGCCTGCTTTCCTCGCATTCGTTCTTTGAACCTGCTATCAATGTGCCAAGCTAAATATCGACAACTGAAATCGATTCTTTATATATATATATTTTTGTATTGTATTTCTCTATATATGTCTCTTTTTTGGCTTTTTTGACCATAAAACGCGTCTCTCCTAACTGTGTATATATGTCAAATACTTCCTTTCGTTTCACAGTCCTTAAAGGTATATTCGCTTGAACCCGAAAACAACAACAACGCTTTTGTATATATATATAATTTTTCATTCACATTCATAAACATTATGTAGAATCTCCTTAATGCACCCATTGATAATTCCTTCTTATTCCAATAGAAAATACTGAATCTGTTCATTTGCTAAACTTATTTTCTTTAAATCGTTTCGCAGGGCGTCAATTCAGCCTTGATCACATATTTCTTTGGCCCCAGTATGGATGAGAAACTGACCATTGAGAAATTCTTGGACTTCCAAGAGCAATTACAACGTGAGATTCTTTCCCTTGAGTTCGAACGCAAGGAACCCAATGAGGAGGGCAATATAACTGAGGCCGATTTTGCCGAACTCTTGCTGGCCTATGCCGGGTATCCGCTTAAGAAGAAGCAAAAGAAATTGAAACGTGTTAAACGACGCTTCCGCGATCATGGCACTGGCATCTCGAAACAGGACTATTTGGATTTCTTTCATTTTCTCAATAATATCAATGATGTGGATACGGCTTTGACGTTCTATCACATAGCCGGCGCCTCAATCGATCAGCAAACCTTGCAACATGTGGCCAAAACTGTAGCCATGGTCAACCTATCCGATCATGTTGTCGATGTAGTATTCACCATCTTCGATGAGAACAGTGAGTTGGAATAGAAAACTCGAAGTCAACAAAAGCTAAATATATATTTTTCTCTCTTTCAGATGACAACCAGTTGAGCAACAAGGAATTCATTTCGGTCATGAAAAATCGCGTTCAACGTGGTTTGGAGAAGCCCAAGGATACGGGCTTTCTGAAGATGATGCGCTCGGTCTTCAAATGTGCCAAGGAAACGAAGCCAGTGCTTTTGGATTTATAAATCTGTTTCGACCAATTTACGCGACTAGCTAAACTATTTTTTTAGTCAATTCTCTTACGCTTTTTAAATATATATTTATTTTATTTTTTAATTTATCAAGTACTTAATACCATTTACTGACTTTTCTCAATTTTTTTTAGGAAAATATATATTATTCGGTTTGGTCTGTCAGATTCTAAGCATTGAAATTTAAAATATATGTTTCTTTAAGACTATAAGACGATAAATATAATCAGAATATATATATACATAGTTTAGAGTTTTGATGTAGGTTAGGTCTTTAAACCAACAACTATATGCAATAGGAAAGATCGGTCGAGAAATAAGACTTAGTGAAAAAACCCTTTTATTTCTCAAGCTATGCAAACCAAACTCGGCATTTCGGGGGCTACTCGTGACGACCCTTAATCAATTATTGCGAAAAATGAGTAGTCTATCACAATAAATTTGCGTGATTCGGATCTCACGATAATGTTTCTTGATTGTTGTTGGTGGCTACTTTTATTGGCTTATCAATAAATTTAATATTTAACAAAAAGCAACAGAAAATCTTTAATTTAAAAACGGTTGTGTATACAAGCAAAGGCGTATCGCATTTCGAGCTGGTGTCTTTCGAAGTGTCATCGGAAAAGGTCGCCATGAAATTTGGGTGGCTTCTTCTTTGTGGCTTAACGTATGCCGCTCCAGAAAACGAAATTCAACAAAATGAAGTTGATGATGAGGGATCCAAAGGATATTTTTGTCAAATTTTGCTTTGAAACTATCTATGGATGTGGAACTCAAAGGTATGTCTTATAATCAGCTATTTTCGGAAAGTTGATGCATTTTAGAAACTGTTGATCCCGTATTAAATAGTAAACGTGTAAATGGGACTTCAATACAGGATGGGATCGTTAGTCAGGACAATTGCAACATTCACTTACCATTGATATTTACCAATGTTGCCAAGTACATCCCATTGATAAACGAGAAAATGGGAGATGAGATGATGGCCATGGACTTGATATTAACTCGATTTTTGTTAACACTAAGACTGAATAGTCGTATTTTTAAATGTATACATACACGAAATTTTCGCAAAACCCATTTAATAAAATACAGAACAATATTATGCTTTCACTTATATAATTAAATTTGACTAAAATTAGTGAAGTTGTTTTATTCTTTTAGTATTTAGCAAAATAAAGAAAAATGAGTAAAAGATCAAAGAAAATAAAAGATAAAAAGAGAGAATCGCGTTGAAGGTAGGCTTTACTAACTACGGCAACTATATAATAAGTAGATCGATCTTGATCAATTTGACTCGGTCGTTTGGATATACATACTTATATAACTGCATGACTCCACTCACAATATACTTTTCCGAAGAAACTTGCTTCAAGTTCGATTCCTAGTGATTTCTATATATTCCGATAGATTTTTATATATTCCCATAAATTACGATATATTCCTATTGATTTATGGAAATATGAATATACAATATTCCATGTGTACGGCCAAAGGCCAAAGGAATTTAATATATAAATTTGATTTTATATATTTGAATTAGTTTTTGTATATCCAAGTCGGCCTGACGACTTACTTGCTTTATCTCCCTTTGTTCTTCGGATTCTGTGGTCCTTAATACGTTTTCCAATTGTGCTTGATGCGTGTATCTCTGATCGTTCGAACGGCATATTGAAAGAAACTTTCGGGAAATGGGTAAACAACAAGAGGAGCGCCAATGTAGTAAATTTCTGAGAAAAACAGAAAAACCCAAAAATATTGTATTTGTTTTGACAGTATGTAAGGCAAGCTCTTGGTATTTTTTATAGGCACGAGGGCGAACGGATTAAAAAGTATCCTATGTCCGTATCCAGGTTCTTAGCTACCTACCCACGAATTTTCAGCCAAATCGGTTAAGCCGTTCTGGAATCCTGTGGTTTGTCCTGTAAGATTGAAAGCATTGAAATTTAAAATATATGATTCTTTTGGACTTTGAAATTACATGAGAGTCAGTATTTTAATGGACATAGGGACAGGCTATATTACCTCCATTCCACCACATTTTGTTCAGATCGGACGACTATGTTATATAACTTCGATAGGTATATTTATATTGAGGTGCGGAAATATATGTTTGTTCAGAAAGGTTACTATGGGTCTTTAAATACCATTTCTAATCTGTAAGTTGTCGCCTAATAATTCACTGATTAAATTATTCGTAACTTAAATAATGTTTCTTGGTATTAATTTTGTTGGTGGCGGCTTTTATTAGGTTATCAATAGATTTAATATTTAACACTGCTTAATCAACAAATACAAATTTCGAATTTCGTGGAATGGATTGTGTATAAAAGCAGAGATGGGTCACATCTCGAGCCAGTGTCTATCGAAGTGTCGTCTGAAATGGTCGTTGTCAAATTTGTGTGGCTTCTTCTCTGTGGCTTGGCGTATGCCGCTCCAGAAAACGAAATTCAAGAAAGGAAAAATGAAGTTAATGATGAGGGACTGAGGCAGTTGAATTCTAAGGATATTTGTGGCAGAAATCCACTCGCACGATATACCCATGAAATACACTCCAGGCCATGGATGGCTTTACTCAAATATTTGACGCCAACTGAACACGAGGATGCGCATTGTGCTGGAACGCTTATAACGAACAGTAAGAAACAGTCTCTTGATCTATATGTTCCAACTGATCAGAAATATATAATTTACAGAACACGTCCTGACATCTGTGGGTTGTATAAATCGATTCGAATCTACAAAGCCGTAAGTATAATTGTGATTTGGAAAAAATAGACTTTTAATTGAATGTTCATCGCAGGATTCAAGTACGTTTGGGCGATCATCATGTTTTGCAAGACAGATTCTGCATAAAGAAAAGTTGTGAGAGGGGTCATGAAGATTTTGGCGTTGAAAAAATCATAGTTCATAAAGAATACAATTCAAGTGATGGTCTAAATGATATTGCATTGGTGAAACTATCTAAGGATGTGGAATTCAAAGGTATGACTAATACATCTAATATGCAGTGAACGATTCATTATAATTTATGTCCTTGTAGATCACATTCGACCCATCTGTTTGCCCATATCAGAAGAGCTATTTGAAAAGGCCTTAGAAATGGACTATTTCAGTATAAGCTATTGGGGGTCATTTAGCCTGTTCAAACCTTTTGGAGAACTGAAGCATGACAGCTCATACCACGTAGGGGCCAACATTTCGGACAGTCAGATATTTTCGAACAGTAGATGCATTTTAGAAACTGGTGATCCCGTATTAAATAGTAAATATCCAAATGGGATTTCCATACAGGTCGGGATCGTAAGTCGAGATAATTGCACTTTTGGCTCAGAATTGATTTCTACCAACGTTGCCAAGTATATCTCATGGATAAGTGAGAAAATAGTGGAGTGAAAATTGATTGGGGCCTTGGTTTTGATATCAAATCATCTTAATAAATATTCATACGAGACACATGCACCTGCACAATTTTAGAAAATATAAATGCATACCCATATGGCTAAAATATATAATATATTTATATTTCGGAATATAAATTTGGTCTTATGAATTCAAAATGGATTTTGCACTTACTTTCTTCATTTTATACATATATTCTATTTTTCAACCGTTCGTTCTTATGGTTGTCCGATCCGGATTTACAATGCGCGAGAATTCGAGATATAGAATATAGTATATTCATTAATTTCGTTAAAAGTAAAATACAATTCATCGATGGGTTCCATCGAAATATATGACTTGTGTAAACTTTTTATACCCTTGCAAAAAGGGTAAACCGCTAAAGCTACAGAGCTGCAATTTAGCACGAAATCTTGTATATACTGCAGGCATTGTATATCTCGGATTCATCCCGATCGGACGACTATATCATATAGCTCCCATAGGAACCATCGGTCGAAAAATGAGTTTTAGATCAATAACTTCTTTCTTTTTCACCCGATTATCAAAAAACTTAACATTTAGCAGTTTATTATACATCCAAACATCCATGCCAAATTTGATCAAGATCGGATTACTATATCATATAGCTCCCATATGAACGATCGGACCAAAAATAATTTTTCTTCTAGAAACTTTTTTGTTTCTTGAGCGATCATCGTAAACTTGGTAAATAACGTTTCCACATTGAAAGTTATAATTCTGGTAAATTTGATCAAAATCGGATGACTATATCATATAGCTGTCATATAAACATATGAAAAAATTGCATGCTGCTTGTCTACATACATGCATATGTATGCGTGCCGTGCTATGGCATGTAAAAACGGATTTTTACATCAGGGTCCTTACATTTAGATAACTCTTTTTAGGGATCTAGTAACACAAGAGCTTGCAAGGGTATACAAACTTCGGCATGGTCGAAGTTAGCCCGGCCTTCTGGTTTGTTAAGATAATTGGTTTAAAACGTATTAAACTTAGCTTCGAACGTACAATGTACAATTTGATATATCACTCAAAAACGCGAATACCCAAATAATTCGATTTTTATTAGTAATCTAATGTAAACTATATAAAGTCAAATAAACTATTTGCCGCTACTGGACGTTACAAACCAAAGTCTATGGGTAGTATTTCAAAGGAGCTGTTAATCTTAAGCTTCTTTTATTAACATAAACTTCAAAATGGTCCTTTTTCAAGAGAATATTTCAAAAATAGCAAAAATGTCGACACTTGAAGTGGTTAATATACCTAATACTTAACAGTACAATGTAATGGGGTATATATCTTAATATACATAGTAATACTTAAAATAAACCGAAATGAAGTCACGACATTCAGATCGCTCACAATCAGTGCATTGGCTAGGCAACATCCACGTCTTCATCTTCCATGTCTTCTATGTCGTCTAAGGACATGCCATAGAGTTCCATATCGTGTTGCTTGAGATGTTTGGTATAGGCATCCAGTTCGGTAAACCTCTCCCGACACTCACAACACTCCAGCCAATCTTCGATGGACGAGGAATCGCTCTCATAGTTATTGGCGTAGGATACATCCTGATGATTGATTTCTTTGTGCGCTGTATAGTCAATATAATCTTGAAATTTACTGGGACATCTTGAGCACTTGTACCAACGCTCCTTGCAATGGGTTACCATGTGTTTCTTAAGTGTTGAGCATTCGCGAAAAGGTTTACGACATTTCGTACAACTGAATGGCTTCTCGCCCGTGTGAATCATATAATGCCGCTTGAGATTGTGACGTGTTCCAAACACTTTATGACACAAGGGGCAGGGATAGGAGGGGCGATTGCGTGTCTTGACAGTTGCAGGTGCAGCGGCAAGAGTAGGTAGTGGAGGAGGCGCATGGATGTCATTGCTGAAACATGAGGATGACGAATTGGCACTGCTGCAACTTAAGACCAAGGGCGGTCGAGGCAAAAGCGGAGGAGGAGGCGGTGCTGGTGCTGCAACAGGAGGCGGTACCAGAGTCACCATTAATGTGGCTGGAGGTGAGGGGCTCTTCGTTGTTACACACTCGTTCTCTACACCATCACCATCGACGTCTCTATCGCCATCGCAATCGCCATCGCCGTCCTCTTGTAGATCTTCCTCATTTTGTGGCTTTATCATCAAGTTCTTTCCCTCACAGTCCGCACAACGCGTGGAATCCTGGTGACTGGGCGCTTGGCTATGACAAATCATGCATATGAACTCCGGATCTAGTGAATGCCTGCGACGATGTTTCTTCAAGTCGCTAAACTCACGAAAACGACGGTCGCAAAGGTCGCAGGGAAAAGGTCGTTCGCCTGAAAGTAAAAGGAAACACTTTAGTTAGAGCTAAAATTAATAATAAACACTTATGTATGTCAAATCTTCTTTTCAGAGATGTGTATGAAGTCAAGATAGGAATGTTTTTGCGAAGAAATTACGCAAAAACAGAAGGAACTCTAATCTGAACGTTGTTTTATAAGATGATTTTCTTGCAAATCCAAGACCGAACTTGATATTTTATAACATAACGTAAAAGTGAGTTTGACTCCTCGAGGTACAATAGGTATTTGTATCAATCAATCCAAAATAAACTCGTGCTTCCTTATAATCTTGATTATAAATCGAAGTAGTCGATTGTCATTTTAGTTTATAAGAAACAACAATCCTGTACTAAGTATGTATTGATCTACATAAATTTTAGTTTTCGGATCGTTTTTTGGCTTACCTGTGTGTATCATCATGTGTCTTCTTAGATTATAATTGGATTGAACTTTCTTGCCGCAGTCCTGACACTGATAGAGATTACGTCCGCGACGCTTTACATAAGGGCGACGATTGTTGGTCCTTTGGACTTTGGAGGACTGCTGCACTGGCTGTTCCTGTTCATCATCGGAGTTTAATACTATAATCTGCTCCTGCTCATCGGCCAACTCGCAGCTGACAGTAGCTAAAGGAAGATCCTCCTCATCGTCGTCCTCCTCCTCCTCCCCATCCACGGGCTGCTGTTGCTCATTATCTTCCATTTCACTATCGGTTAGCTCGATTTCGGCAACAATTCTTTGTTTGGGTATCAGTTCTATATCCGGAGACTGCCGTTGAATGGGTCGCTCTGCCAAACTTCTGGCTGCACTTATCACCAAACCAGTTGGTGGCTGCTGCTGCTCCAATATTTCTTTCCCTTTCTCTTTCTGCTTATCCTTATCATCATCATCCTCTTCGTCTAGCAAGACAATAATTTGCTCCTCCGCCGCTTGTCTTTGACGTTGCCTGGCCAGCATTTCTTCCTGCTGCTGTTGCTGGCCAATTTTAATAAGCAAATTTTTAATTTTCGCATCATCAATGGATACAAAATTCTCTTCGGGCTCGTGGTATTCATATGAAATATTTTCCTGTGACCCCAAATCGCAGTGCATGTCGGGACAACACGAGGGCGCAAAACAAGAGGAGGTAGCGCAACAGGATGGAGGCATGGCTACGCAATCACTGCAACAATCAGCACATCCGGACCCAGAGGCAGATGCCGAAGTTGTCGGGCAACGCGATGGGGTGGAGGTGGTGATGGGCTTACCTAAAACCAACTCCATGGGCTAGCGAGAAAAGGAACAGAGAGAGAAATTCAAATTAATTCTAGTTGCAGAAAGAGGGAGCAGAAACCGTGTACAAGTCTGTGTTGAGCCACAAACTTCACGACTGGCTGCAACCTTACTCCCCGCAATTTTACTAATCTCGAAGTGATATATGCTTATACAAGAAACGATTGTTATTCGAACCAAAAGTCGTGTATTTCAGAGAAACGTGTGACTTTGCTTTATGTCTACATTTGCCCTCCCACACACACCAAAGGTAACTGAAAAGACACTGGGAGAAACGTGGCTTAAGATCCCTCCATTTTCTTGTACACATTTGGCATATGTGGTATCGAACATTGAAGAAAATTATTTGTCTAGAGCAAACTCTGGAATTACTTGGGAAAGATGACTGGTTTCTATAACAAAGCACAATGGGGCACTTTTAGAAGAACCCATTGCTAATATGGTGGACAAATTCTTCATCTTAACCCCGTAAACTATCAACTACAACTTCGAATTGTAAATTCAAACTGAACTAAACAGGTACAAGCAAAAACGCATCTAATCCTTGAATGTAAAAGGAAAGAGACCGCCAGGAATATTTATAATGCTCGCAGGGAAGCCCTAATAGCGTGAATAACAGTTGCTCTTCTCAAAAAGGATATTGAATGTACAAAAAGGCGAGCTAGTCCTAGGCACTCGGATAAAAATTAGTGCCAATTGACGCAGAAGCACAAATATGGGTTATAAAAATAAAGTTTGAGTCAAGAAAATGAATTTTTCTTTTCTAATCGAATCGTTTCCTAAACTCAATGGTCTTAACTCAACATTTCCGTCAAGCGACATAAAAACCGCCTTTTTATTTTATGTAATGTACATTGTACAATAAGTGTTATCTAGTGTAAAAAATACACAGGCGTGTTATTAATTCCTTAAGTTCCATTTTGACCGAAACCAAATTTAACCATTTGCACACATGCAGTTTTTATCAGTGATGATCACATCGTTTGGAGTCCCATAGGACTAGCGAAGGGAAACACCCATTTCGAAGATTGTTGAGACGCACGGCACAGCCCAAGTTGATTGGCGTCTCCAGTTTTTTTCCCTTTCGACGACAACTAATACATATAAATTTTATTTGAAGCAAACTACAAGCTAATTTCATCGCTATCATTGAACCTTAATCACAAGCATGACTTTCAGATAGATATACAATGGGCATACCAATGAATAATCATTAAATAAGTGAACTTTGTTTGGTACTACTCAAATACTTACAAAAGTTATTTAAGTAATTCCTACTTTTTGGAGCAAAGTTCAGTGGAATTGCCGTTATTTATATGGAAACAGTGATGGTAAGGAATTAAGATTTCGATTAGTCATTACCAAGATAAAAAACGAATCGGGGTCGATATCGATATATGTATACCCTTGAAAATTACAAATTTAACCGATCAGTACTACAGAACATATAAGTTTAGATGGGGAATTAACAATATAATTTTATCTTTATGTTTTTGGGGAATTAACAATCTAATAATTATATTTTTTATGACGCCTATATAATATAGTCAACCGTTGTTGATCAATACGGGGACAAAAGCTGAAGAAACAAAAAGTTAAGAGTACTATAACAATTTTTTTTAACCGATTGTCCCTATGAAAGCAATGTAATGGGGCCATTCTTTATCTTTATCAAATTAAATTCATTCATTGGGCAGCATTCCAAATTCACATATATAAAATTTAATACTAATCGCTTAAAATACATACAATCAATAATTTAAAACTCTTTTTACGAGCAATCTTTTCTATTGGATATAATCGTCCGATCGTGCCGATTCTGACATAAATAAAGTGAGTCATAGTTTTACGTTAATCCAAACAGGCGAGCGTGACTTTTGAATTCAACATGTCGAAATGATCAAGAATATATACATACTTTTTAAAGACGAAGATGCCCTTTCCTAGACATTTCAAACTGCCGATCAAAATAATTATATACCGCCTTTTGCATGGGTTTACATAATACTGTCGTAAAAATATCGAGAGAATTACTATATGCCTGTGAATACTATATATGCACATATACATATGTTTGTATATGTATCTACGAACAATACTTAAGACTTTCCCGCTTGGCTAATCGTAAACAAACAAAAGGAATTGCTGAAAGCGAAGTGATCTTTTAGTACCGTTTCCCATAGCTTCGTTAATGTTCATTAAATCTCTCTCACTCTCTCTCCCTTTGCCCTCTCTCCCTAAGAATTCTTTCTGATCCTTACCTCTCAACATTAGCGCCGATCTAATGATAATCTTACGCGATCCTCAGACTTTCGCGCAGTTCAAAAGTAAATTTTCAACTTTCTGTTCAATACTGAGAGTTTTTTTGCATAGTTTTTTTAATGTTTAATTTTTGTAGTTGCTGTTGTTGTTATTTGCAGATTTTATTTGGAATGTTTTTCGCGCTGCGAGAAGCGAAGCGTCTGCCGTGCAAGTGAAGAAGAAAGAAACTGGAATTGGGAATGAGCTCGGGCTCGGCTCAGAGCTCTCGACAAAAGTTGTTGCTGTGAATCAGCCAAGCGAGCGACAGCAACAACAGCAACAGCAACAACAGCAACGGCAAAAGCAACAGCTAAAGGCGCGTTGGCGTCGTTACCCTACCGCTCCTTCTTCACCTTCTCCTCCTCCTCCGCCGCCAACCGCCCTCACCATACCTCCTGCTGTCGCTGCTCTTCGGACCGAGCTGTTGCGTGCTTTGGTTGTTAACTTGATTTTTCTTCGGGCACACAACAACAACAACCACAACTACGAAAAACAAAGAAAATGAAAAAATATAAAGAAACCAACGAGCGCGCGCGCAAAAATAAAAAACAAAAAAACTCAACCAACTCTCAACCACACGATTTTTCAAAGATTAAACGTACATACATACATACATACATGTGAAGTCGGTAGGGGAAGGAGGTAGAGTGGGGTCGCCGGCGGGCAACAGAGCTCCATTTAAGCACAACCGAGCAAGCTCCGTGCGCCTTTTAATTCCAACTTTTACAGCTGCGTTTTTTTCCTTTTTTCTCTTTCTCACTCGTTGTTGTTGTTTCGCTGGCTAATTGATATTTTTACTCTCTCTCTCTCGGTCTCACTTGTTGGAGCACTCTTCCCATAGCTCCCTCCCGCCGATCAGTGTTGCATAATGTCACAATATGGCGAGATCGTGTGGGTGTGGGTGGTCAGGTCCGATCCCATGCAAGCTAGTCTCCTCGTCATTGAAATTGGCGAATCGTGACTACCAGGCAGACTTAATATATATTTTTTTTTGCCATAAAACTCGTTTGGAAGATCGGCATGTGTGTGGGGCCGAACCCCCCAACCGAAACCGCCCTTACCCCTCGATTCCATCAGTATATTGCTTGAGTATGGCTGTGTGCATGAGTGTGTGTGTGTGTAACTGGGGAGAGCAATGCTCGGCAATCGGCTGCCGTCAATGCCCATGCCCCCAGGTGTTCGAACTTTTTTTTATCCACAAACAGTCCCAGTTCATTATACATATACTGACTCGCATGCATACGAATACATTCAGGTACACGTACATGGGTAGCCATACGAATACATACTTCAAAACATTTCATATGTATAACTATTTAGGATTATTGCTTTTAATAAGCGATTTGGTATAAAATCAATCAATCCAGGAATTTACAAATGGCGCTTTTTGATTGTTGTAGTGTGTAATGTCGCTCTTAAATGATGCAAAAAATGTTCTGTTTCGTTGTTGTTTTAAAAAGGATACACATTATATTAATCCTTTGGTTGTCTTAAAGTAAAGTTTATACACTGTGTTGTACATAAAGTTTTAAGATTCGATGGATCTTCCGAGAGGAGGGTTATATTTGGGGCTCCATGCTCCATCTCGAAAGAAAGTACGTAGGTTATTTTAAATACTCCTAAAAATGGGGTGGTGGAGTTCCCAATGATGTCGATTTGATTACTCCGTGTAAGGACTCCAAGCAATCGGTTTAGTTTGTTCGGAAATTGGATAAGTCAAGGCCAAGACATTAAATGTGGGTGTGAGGGTCCCTTTTATAATATTAAAACCATCCTCTAAGTTTACCACATCAACTACGTATAATTCGTTGAATTGGCCCCATGCCTCTACATGCATTTATACATAAGTATGTATATAAAGGTACTTGCATTAAAATATGATTTCTTTAGAGACTAACCCTATGGAAAATAGAATTGTGATGAAATGTAACTCTCATATTGTCATCTATGCTTAAAATACTTGAGATTGTAGTAAAATTGTTGTTATAATTATAGGGTTTTGGTTTTTGCAACGAACATTGTTAGCATTTAAGCCACCGACTAAATTATTTAAATTATCGGAAATTTACTTCGATTTGAAGGCAAATATTAAAAATTACTCATCCCACTAATATTACAACATTTTTGAATCCCTAAGCTTTCTTAGCTGTACAAAATGAATTTCAAAAAATTTTCACAGTTCTATTTGAAAAAACATGTTTAATTAGGCATTTGTTTTGCTTTTTTTTTTGCATTTCTAAATATAACATCATCATGTGTACGATATCTAATCGATGGTAAAACTATTTTATTTTCCGTATTTCTTTTTTTTCCTGTTTATATATACGTATATATAGTATTGTATAGTAGATCGTATTTAGCTAAATGGTATATACGCAGATATTTATATACTTCGAGGATTGTGGGTTACACAGTACAATAATATAAAGTTATATATATATACTTTACGACATAAGAGGAAACATATTTGGCAAAAATTGGATTGACATTTTATCAGCTAGCTGAGACATACATAGATGATTGCGAAGGACAAAAATGAATGATAAGTGCTAGCAAAAGTAAAACAGATAAATTACAGTCTAAATATGTGTAAATTGAAATATCTGGAAAACCAACCTACAAGCTTCTAATCTAATATGGATAAGGATTAAGGCTAAAATACAGGCACAAAAAAAAAGTTATTATACAATCAAAAAAAAAGGGCAATATTTTAGCTATACATTTGAAGCGCGATGTGAGAGAGGCATGATATGCATAATGGGTTTTTTTTTTGGATAGTTCATTTAAAAACAACTTAGCCAACTGTACAAACAAATTTAAAAACTAATTTTTAAAAGTCAAAATGGAAGGGATAAAACTAAATCAAGTGACCAGTTAGAACTCGCTTGCTATCAAAAATTGATCAGGTGTAGTTTTCTTTATAAATTTCACCCAATCGTTTGGATCATCAAACTGTTTATCGATAACTCTTTACCCTTTTCCTAGTTGGTCACTCTTTTGGAGTCACAAGAAGCCAAATCTTACCTACATTTTATTTATTTTGAGTTAATTCTGATCACTTTTAATGCAACTACTAGTTCCACTTTCTTGGTCACTTTCTCCTGTATAATATAAACTTTTTCTCTTTGGTCACTTCTTTTTGTTAAATTATGAATGTTTTAATCTTTGACCAAACCTCTTCCATTAAGACAAATTTCGTGGACGTCTCTTTGGGGTGTGTGCAAGTGTCCATTACAAATAAAATCTTGAATAATAAATTCTATAATAAAGTCTAATTAAATAAAACTAAACATATTGTGAAGAGCAATCGGAATTGGCGATTGCTTAAAGCTTTTGCTGACCATCTTTGCTAGCATGGGCTGCCAATGCACTGCCCCCAGTCAAGTTCTCGTGATTGACAATAAATTTCTTAGCGCCAGATAATCCCTGCTTATTGATATAGAAACTTTTCTGTGTTTGCTGTGATCCACCATCGTCGACAATTAGACGATTAAGGAAAGTGGCAGCCGCTTTGGCCCCACTGTCGCAGGATGACGACTCAATGCTTATGGTCGAACAACCACCTATAGATGAGGTCTCACTCTTAGCATCATCGTTCATCATTAGCGTGGCATCGTCCAGGGCCAAGTCGTTGACAAGAACTTGGGCGGCGCTTGAGGAGGCGGTGGATACAATAGATGAAGTGCGACTACGGCAAGAGTTTGGCTCACTTTCGGGTATTGAGATGCCCTCATCGATGCTCTGGCTCTGACTTTGACCACACATTGGATCCGTTGAATGGACATTGGTAGCCGCCAGAATGCCACTCACCTGGCCATCGCCGACTCCGCTGGGTGAGGCCGATACTGGTGAGGGGCAACCGGAACTGCTGCTATTGTTTCCACCACTGCTCACAGCATTGTTGGTGCACAGCTTCGAAATGAAGAGTTTGGGTGTTATTCGTCCATCGTAGGTGCCCGAATCTGGACTGGCACAGATCGATGAAGGCGATTGGCACACAGGCGAAGAGCCACGACTGCAAAAGATTGATATAAGTAAGAAAGTCTCATGAAGGGGCAAAATGTTCACCTCTCCGTAAAGATCTTCTTAAGGGGCGGTGGTGAATAGACATTCCAATTACTGCCACCACCAGCAGCAGGAGGATTATCATCTAGCTCGAATTTCCTCTTAACTGGACCCAACTGTGATGGCCTCATGGCTATGGGCGACATAGAACGCCGCGTGGCAAATGTCCGTCGAGTTGGCGAGGGCGAGTACGGCAAACGCATGCCGGCTCGATTATTGGTGGGACTTGGACTTGGGCTCGATGAGCCTGTGGCCGGTGTCGTCGTCGTTGGCACTGTAACCTGTAGAGGATTGGAGAACTCATCCGATTTGCATGACCAATTCTCTGCCACCAAAGTCAAATCCTCCCAACTTTGTGATATTTGTATTTCCCTATGCACTTCCCGTTCGTGATTCACCTCACGGCTATTGACATCAGCGCACTCTTCCTGCCGCAGCTGAGAGACACGCGGTCCCAGGCATAAAGCTCCACCCGCTCCAGGGGTCAGCGGACTATAACTCGCCGAATAACGACGAGCACGCGGTGTAAAGATATTAAACATGGGAGCTGGCGACACTTCTCGAGAATTTGGTTGCGAACGTATGTGTATATTGTTGCCAAAGCAGTCCAACGAGGAGGATCCAGAGCCAGAAGAGGTGGATCCTGAAGTTGAGGGATTGCTGTTCATCCTTAATATGTAGGGATCGTGATGTCTCTGTGATTGCGGCTGTGGCTGCTGCTTCTTGGGCGTCTGTTCGCCATGCTCTGCATTTGCTGCGGCTATAGCAGCTGCTGCCGATCTCGTGGTCATAGGTGCCGTGAGATGTGGTATATACCTAATTATGGGCACACTTAGGCAACGTTTCAGGGTCTTGGAACTGCTGCCACTTGATGATGGCGGTCCCGGCTCTGAGGTATCCATGGCCGTGGTTTCTTCTGTTGTGTATGATTCTGATTTTCCAGCTTCTTTATTGATGGCTTTTGCATCCATCTCCATGATCTTGAAAATAAAGAAGAATTAAATTCCTCTAGATTTAGTTTTCTCGCTGTATTTTGTTTTGTTGTTATTTTTTTCGGCTGCTCAGCTGTTTTTTTTTTTTTTGTTTAGTATTTTTGCAGTGCTCAGCATTTGTCATTTTTTGTTTTTTTCTATTTTTATGTTCGCCCCCTGGCCAGGATGTTTCTTCTCCCACCCAGAATCACCGCCACTAGTGCCCCCTCCCGCGTCTTGCCCCTTACTATTCCAACACTGCATTCGGCTTTACTTTTGCCTTTGCCACTTACATTTTTTGCTGCCTTCGTGCTGCAAAATATGCCTATTTTCATTTCCTTTTTTTTCGTATTTAACTCGCTTAGTATTTGAAAATTATGTAAAAATTAGTTAGTCCACACTTTAAACTTTTCATGGCAAGACATAAGGTTGCCATTTAGATTGTTTAAATTGCTTTAATTTACTTACAAAAATATCCTGATTTTTCAGCTACCCGTTTTTATGTCTTTTTTCTAGTGTTGGTTAGCGTTCGATTGACATTGACTCAAACACGTTCCGATTGTAGGCAAACCATATTTTAAATCCTTAAAAATCTAATAGAAAATATTGGCCATCTTAAAAAAAACATATATAAACTCAATCAACATAAATCGTCGAATTATCTTCGGCAGTGAACGAAGCTAAATCATAAGTAATCGTTATAAACTGTTTAAAAATACCCCACCGTTTTATATACAATGGTTTATAAACTTTTTTAATTATAGATTTTACTTAGATAGTTTCGCTCGATTTCTTCATTTTGTTAACTATAGAAAAGAATACTAAACTAAATGAAATATATACACCAAGTATATATTACTTATAAGACCTAAGTAGGGCTTTTATTGGTCAATACAGATTAATTCAACGAGTTTAAAGTTCTTTATATGAAGAATTCAACCTGAAAAGCAATAATAATTTATTACATACTAATAAAGTATGAAACCTTTATCCCTAATCTATTTTTAGTTATATTGGTTATCTATGTAATAGCTGTTAGCTCATTGTTGCATTTTCCATTAAATAAATTCTTTAAATTCCAAATACCACCCTTGCAATTTATTAACGTTTTACCGATGGTATCGAGCATCGCTGGCAAAAGGGCAGTTATCCAACACTGTTAAAAGCGCGCGCATTTGAATTCTACTCGCTGCGGCCGTTTCACATTTCAATAGAAACCGCGCCAGGGATAATTTTGATTTATATATATTTTTTTTGGTTTTGTAGACACAATTTTACATTTATTATTTATGCATAAACTTAAAAACAAATATTAAATATTCCGTTTTAAACTTTTACAAACTGAGTTGTAATTGTTCGTTTTAGGTTTGTTTTTGTTGTCTTGTGTAACAGAAAATCACAAATTGAACTTAAAATAATACAGTTTTCATTTTTTTTTTTTTGTTTAAAGTAATAATAACTTAAACCTTTGCTGTTTATGTTAACTCTAGGCGAACGAGTAAATGGAAATTTGACTGTTTTTGAGAAGTTAATAATACTTGGGACTTAAAATATTAATTCATTAAGTGAATGAAAACTACGAGCAAAAATTACCCATTTAAATTTTTTCCTCTTCTTAATTTGTCGACTACTTTGATCTTTGATTTAAATTTTCCTTCTCCACTTCTTTTTTGGATGGTTTTTGCAATTGAAATCGTTTAGTTTTGTCTATAACTATATTTGGGAACGGTTTTTCGGGATGAAATGCTTGAAGAAGAATCGAAGCGTTTTATTTGTCTATGTATATACGTTTCACTTATGGTTTAGTTAGTTAATGAGCGATCTTTTGTATATGTTGGCAAACGTAGAAGGAGTGGGTTTAGGGGTAGAGCATCCTACTATCCCTCTCTGTCTCTTAACCATCAGACAATGCTGGTGTGACCCAACCATATTTCTCGTGCGTCTTGACCAGCGAGCGAAATGACTCCTCCGCCTGGCGCCTGAAACAAAAAAGAACAAAGTAAGAACATTTAAACTATAAAAAAGCTGCAACATTTACGTACGTCCCTGTCAAAGTTGGCATAACCTTGTTATTTTTCTTAAAAGCTAGACTTTTGTATGTACATATATATAAATATGTATAAACTTTAAATATTATAGACAATATCAAAAAACATTAATAGATTCTTTGTGCATAGTTTGTAGAAAAGTGTTCTCATCTGAACGATATCTGAAGGCCTCATTATGAGCTAGCTAGTAATTTAAGTATTATCAAGATTAAACTAATTACTTATCTTAAAAAGTTTGATAGTCTTGAAACAAAAAAGTTGTCACCAAAGTGTTTTAATAAATCAGAAACGATTCAATATAGTCCACACATTTAGACGGATCCGTTGAACAGGGAAAACATTAATCCAGACAGACGGAAATGGTTAAATCTACGCTTTGTCGTAGTGGTTGAAGATGCCTCGCAGCATATAATTGAGTTTCCCTCTAATTAACTTAATTATGCGATTTGTTCATACCGACTAAACTCCTTTGTACTTTTCGGTTTCCGTGCTATGCGTCCTTGACCCTTGACGACACTCGCTGAGAATTGCATTATCACCGCTTCCACAGTGTAGGCACTAGCCCAGCCGCGTGGCGTTAGTAATTCCATGCATATGGCACCGCCCTCCATCACATAGCCCTTCTCGATGAGCGGCTCGACGACACGCATAAATGGCGGTGAAAATGGGAAATTGTTGGGAAAACTCAAATGTAAGAGTATGGCTGGGACATTTAGTTCAATCATGTCGTGCGCCAGAGGCGAATCGGGATCGATTACATGTAGTCGCACATGCCATTCAAATAGACTGTCTTTGACTAGCTCCACCTAAAGTATAGAAGAAGGAAAGTATTAAGTTCTAATTAATGTGATAGAATAAATATGCAAAAAGAAAAGAATGTACGGAAAGTAGAAAATGGCTGTGAAGAAACAAGTCTGTAGGCAGACTTGCGCTACCTAGAAATTGCTCTATTTAATTAAAAGTTTATTTCCATTTCATGTCGATTCTTTTTTTCATTTTCATTTTCTTATGCCGCTCTCACCGTGAAAACCGAATCTCTCTTATTCTGCAATCGTTCCATTTCGCGATATTCTTTCATCAATCGTCGGGATCGTATGGTCTGATCTGGTGCCGCCATTAATTGAAGACCCGAAGCGGGTGAAACTCTAAAAAATTAAAACGATAATTGTTTTTTTAAAAGTTCGTGTGTTTTATATACATATTTATGGTATATACAAATCAAAGAATTGTCCTAATAAGTTAGTCTCCAAAAAAGGTTTTGTTAGTAAATTCTCAGTACTTTTTGTTTATGAAGTTCGGATATTTCCAGGATTTGAAATAGGTTCAATTTTGTCTAATTGGAAATTTGATTTTGTGAGCTCTTGAAAACATTTAAATGTTCCACGGAATAAATCCTTCATGCTTTATCACCCACACGAATAAACTAGAACAAATCACATTCTTTTGGATATTAATATTATATTATTTCTGAACGTAGTCTCTTTTACTAATGCACTTCGACTAATGTTCCACCAATTTTGTTATTTCTTTTCAAAAAAAGAATTTGTGGAGATCTTCAAATAGGTGTTTGGTTTTGAGATAATGGAGGCAAATTGTCTACCGTTAAGGTTATTTTTAATGCTTGGCAAACCAGAAATAATATTATTTATGAGCTAAGTTTCGAGAATGTCCATAAGGAAACAATTCGTATCCCAATTCGCAAAGTTTCGCCTTATGAGGTAGAATTTTCTGCAAATGTTGGTTAAATCGGTCCAATAAGTTGGCATAATATTCGCTATTAATTGGAGTTAATCCTTATAATGCGGTCGCCATGACAAATGGTATCGCACTTTATTATTCAAAAACTGAAACTTTATAAGTGCTTTGTAAATTATTCCCAATTATTTGAGCATTGTCTCTAAATTTGCCGATTGCTTGACTTACTTGTGATCCTGGCGTCGTCGCTTGCCTGGTGAATCGCAGACTACTTGATCGGGGGCCATGCGGACAACAGCGTTCTTTGAGTTGGCGGCACTGCCACCCACAGCTCCTCCTCCTGCCGCTGTTGCTGCATTGGCGGCAGCTGCACCTGACCCTGTTGCTGCTCCACTTGTGGCAGCTGCCTCATTGTTGTTGTTGTTATTATTATTGTTGTTGCTGCTGCTGCCGCAAGTGGCTCCATCTACCTTATCGTTGCTGCTGCTGCTGCTCTTATCATTATTATTATTATTGTTGTTGTTGTTGTTATTGTGATTTTGGTTGTTGTTGTTGCTAGATTTGTGGAAGATTTTGCGGAATGCAGTGACAACTCGCTCCTTTGAACGTGATGACATCTTTGTGGTGGTTTGTGTTGTTGTTGTTGGTTTGTTGTTGTTTCTGTTGTTCGTTTTAAGCGGTGGCTTTGATTTACTAAAGTTTTACAAGTACTCGTACATCTATATATGTATATATATTTTTTATGTGGTCGTGTATATATTTTCTTTGATATCAGTCTTCCTTTTTCTAGGTTATCTTGTTTTGTTGTTGCATTTATGCAATGTGCATTGTTTGTTGTAGTTTTTATCTTGAAATTTTTGTTGTTGCCTTTAGAGAAAATTCTGTAAAGAAATAATGGTTTTAGATGTGCGATTATTTCTTTGATCCGAGCTCAAATTGAAATTCTTGATGTGTATGATTAAAATCGACATCAAGGCTTACCCTTATCGATTGCCTCAATCTCTGTGTAAAAATTAACTGAGTCCTGAGTCATTCATTCACTCATCACCCACTAGTAATTGCATTTCTCTTTCACCACTGACTAACAATTTATCAGCGTTTTGTACCGATTATGGTATAGATTTTGTATATGTATTTTAGATATGTATATTTTAACCTTATGAACATAAAGAATATGATAATTAATCTCATATATAACTGTTTGTTTATTTTAATTGCATTTGCCCACGCGATATCGTGCGGCAATGTTCGGTTGAGTGAGAGGTCGGTAAGTAGTGCGTTCTCGTGAAGAGACTGTTTGTGAAACTTGTTTGTAAATTCATTTATTAAGGCATTAGGTAAGTGGCTTGAATGAGTTGCAAAAACGAAATAAATGTTTTGGCCCATTTTGCATTGATTGGAGCTTTTTACAAGTCAAAGTTTTGGAATGGTAATTAATGGTGAGCTAGCGTAAAAGTTGGTGATCCTTGGATTGCTTCTGCGTCGCTCAGTTTACAAACCGCGCGATCACCAACTTTTTCTTAAGGCCACTCGATTGCTTGTGCAAATTACGAAGCGCGGTATCTGGTCCTTTTTCTTGGTGTTCTAGCATGCTTGTGCGTCACTCAGCCTACAAATTGCGACGAATTAACTCAAAACACACGACTTTACGCAATGACTCAAGTATCGCATATTCTCAAAAACCATACTCATGCTTAAATCTAGCGGAAAAGGCATTTTAGTTTTCGGGAGAAACATGATTCTAGAATTTCAGTTATTGAATCATAATGTAAGTGGGTTTTTAAATGCTCTTAATTGCGTGAAAGATGCACAAAATAGGTAATGTATCGGCCATGACACATTTTGGCATTGTGTTTACTTTAAGTGCCTTTAAATCTTTCAATCAGACTCTAGTTCTGAGTATCTAGTAAGACTACATTAATGTACATCCTTTAACTGTCAAAAACCCATATTTATATATGTTCACTTGAATATCAAATAAAAAACTCGTGTCTGCATATTTTATCAAGCAAAATGAGCTATATAATTTCGGTCTATCTATATTTTGATTAGTCAAATAACATTGATTTAAGTACTTATAGCCAAAGCTTTTACTAAGGCTATTATTAAACGTTTTTCTCGGGGTAGGTCAGTGAACAAAACCAATGTTAAGAATGTGGGCGGTCTGGTTTTTTTTGTATTTTCTTTCTCTTCCTCCTCTTTATTCCTATATCTCTTTTTGTGTTTTTTATTGATTTTCATGGCGCCAGATAAGAGAATTTCATTGTATAATTTTTGTCAGCAAATAAAAAAAAAAACTCAAGCACAGTCAATTTGTTGTGCTATATATCATATTATATGTATGTTTATATAAAATGAGAGAATCAGATACAAGAAGAGAGTGAGAGACAATGTTTATTTGTGTAAATAATACAGAAACCAAAGTTATCCATTTTATTAATCACAATGCGAAGAGAAAGAGTCGAATGTAGCAATGTCTAGAGGTCAATTCATAGAAAATCACATTTAAAGTTCAACGGGAGCTTAATTTGAAGGCTTGTTGGAAGATACTATAAAATATCTGTCAAAAATTAACGATAATCAGCTGTAATTTATGGCTGTGAGGGAGTAATTATACCTACATATTTTTGCATATATTTGAATATAAAATCAAAATGTTTTTTATATTCAAATATATGCAAATAAAAGCAGAGATTTGTATATAGTTTTAAAGTTGTTTAACACAAATTTTGGATGGATAAATTCCGTTCTATCTTGGAACAAAATGTTTAAAATAGATTTATAGACACTTCCACGCGATAATGTAACTTTTTATGAACTCCTGTGGAGTTGAAAATGCCATAAGGACATTCTGGGAGTCGGTGAACTAGTACATATGACAATACTCATTCTCATAATCACCAGTGAACTTGTAACGACGAAAAACAAGCTGCGAAAACAAAAAAAAACTGTATCACAGTTTCATGTCCTAGCACATCCTTAAAAACATTTCTCAAGCATATAAAAGAGAAGAAAAGAAATATGTTAAATACTTGTTCAACCACGAAAGAAAAATGGGGATACAAGCGGGGGTTTGGGGGCTACTAGTGAAGAGGCAAAAGCAGCCTCATAAAAGGCAACCAACGAAAATAAAAAAAAAAAAAAAAAAGCGACGACGTCGTCGACGAAGACTACGAAAACATAAAAAACTTATTACGTCGCAGCCAAAACAGCAGCTGCCAGGCTAAAGGAGACGGGCATGACGACAAGGGGCAACAGAAATTGGAGGCTCTTCAGACTTTTATGGCAAAAGTTTACACACAAACACAAAGAGTAGTGGTCCCCGACGTACGGTTGGAGGAGGTGTTGACCATGGTGTATCCAAAATTGTTTGTCTTGCGCATAATTAGCTAAGGTCCTTCAGGTGGAAGCAGCGGGTGTTTGTTGTGTATGAGTGTGTGTGTAGGTGGGAATCCTTCACACAGTTCGGGGTCACTTTAGGATTGGACTTAGGCCAACTCCGCCGCCAAATGGGCAATAGCCCAAGGGTATTTATTTTATAAGAGATTATAATTATTATTATACAATGGAACTGAGATTTGTGCCATACCCAGCATTAGCTTTAGAATGAAAGAGTCGGCTGGGAGAGATGGTTGAAATGATTTTAGTGCCGCCAAGGGGTAATTCGTAGGCGACTGCTTAAAAATTGCATACATTAGTTTCGTCTTGTTGGGATTAAATAAACAATGCCACATGCCAAAAAATGTGTGGGATTGGATTTAAAAATGTGAAGTAGATAAAAGGAAGAGGATGATAAGAGGGACTTTTTAATTTTCAACATCAGTTGTTGTCCAAAGTGGTCCCTTAGTTTTAGAAAAGAAAATTGTTTTAGTGGTACTATATACTTAAGTCACCGACATAATCAAAAAATATACCTTTTTTTCAATAGTTTTACCGAAAGTATTCATTAAATTTTAACTAAATAAAATAAAATTTAGAAATTAATTTTAGACACAAAGTAAGACTTCTTCTAACATATTATATACATATGTATATAAATGGAATATTTAAATATGGTAATACAGACGGTTAGTCGGTTTTTTGTGATCTGATGGATTTTACTACAACCATTCAGTGTTCATTAGAAAAATTTAAATTAGAAGACCTATTGATTGAAACTAAGATTTTACGACAGAAATTGTTTTTATACCATGCATTCATAGAATGAAATGGTATATTAAAGTCGCCAAAATGTATGTAACAGGGAGAAGGAAGCTTTTCCGACCCTATAAAGTATATATATTCTTGATCAGTATCAATAGCCGAGTCGATTGAGACATGTCCGTCTGTCTGTCCGTCCGTCCGTCCGTCCGTCCGATAGAGTGCCTAGATCTCAGCAACTATACAAGCTAGAGCTACCAAATTTGGCATGTAGACTCGTTTGGAGTGTACGCTGATCAAGTTTATTTTTTTTTTTGCCACGCCCCCTTCCGCCCACGCTATTCGAAAAACAATATTTTGAGCCTCCATATCTCGGGAACTATAAAAGATAGAGCTATCGGATTTGGACACTAGATGCGTGCAGCGCGCACGCAGACCAAGTTTGTTTCAAATTTTTGCCACGCCCCCTTCCGCCCCCGAAATTCGAAAAATTCGATTTTCACCCGAAATGTTTATCGTATCGAAATTAAATTTGGCACACTAATACATGTCACGTATATCTATCATTACACCGGATATCACAAGAATCGGAATAAATCGAGTTATACATAGAAACGTTTATCACCCATTGCGGTGCAAGGCAGATGCACGCAAAAAAGAGCGAGATAGCATATGCTGGAAATCACCGATTTGGTCGGGGGGTGCTATAGAGCTCGTTTCCACATAAGAGTGAGCGAGATAGCATTTAAAAGAAATTTAATATATATCTCTTCACCTAATGCATGGTATATCCAAGTCGGCCCGGCGACTTACTTACTTTATTTGTTTATGTAATAGTTTCTGAGATGAATTCATCTATTCACCCAATCGCTTCTTTGGGAGAATAGGCTGCAAAGTGTGGCCCAATTCATGAAATTTCGGTTACTGTATAAAACTTCTTTGATTGCAAACGCGATATTCACCTACCAAACCAAAAGTCTATTCCAATTTGCAGATTTGTAGGTCATGCAAAATTCCTCAGGCTAACACAATCTCCTGGACTTTCCATCTCCCATCGGCCTGCAACATATTGTGAATCGTCTTAACGTTTCTCTGTAAAGTAGACATTTTGCTATCCCTCCATAGTGTTTTCTAATGATTTTGCACTTAGGTGTTAGTAGTATTGTAACGACCCTACCCTAATATAATGGTTGTTGCGACAGCTTTTATCTTAAAACCTAGTATCGTGTCTTTTTACAAGGCAGGCAATCTTTTTATCGCACTGCAACAGTGATGTCACGTAAGTATTCCCAAGCAAAATTGGAATTTCAAACCCGATTAACATAAAGTTAGCTGAAATTGGATTGAACTTTTCTCTGTAGTCATTGAAATTTTTTGAATCGCTTTTTTTTTACCGTTTTACCTTAAAATTCGTTAGCTTGTGAACGTGGGAAAATCCTCATCATTATTAAATTTTTTTTTATTTAGTATAAACAGTGTTTTCAGTCACTATTTTTTTATGGCTGCTCCCAATGCATGAAAAAATTTGCATTGCGCTGCCATGTAAACAAGACGGAAGGGAAGGGGAAAAATTGTGTCAACTCTTTTCCTCTCGAAGGCATGATTATTGATTTTTGTTTTGCATTTTTCGGAAAATTATATGCAGGAAAAACAATGTTCAACTAGGCGACGGCTGGTGATGGGGGGCATTAATCAACAAAGCAAACTGACTGACGGAAGTAATGATGAGTGCAAAAGGGGAAAGTTGGGCCCCACCATCTCCTTTAGTTGATTCTTTGTTCTTGTCCATATAGATATAGCAACTATATATACCTCTATATGTACACATACATAAATACCTCACCATATATGTATGTATGTATGTAAGTTGGCCCGACAATTGCGTTGCACTTTGGTGTTGTCATGGCAAATCAGCCACGCGCCTGCTGAAGCTGTGTGTGTACATTGTTCTAGATGCTTGAGGGTCGTCGGTACGTCCATCAGACTTGTTACAGCTTTGTTAATTTATTTATAAACAATTTCAGTGGCTTAGTATAGAATATTGTCATCGAAGGGAGCGCACCAAAGGCTACCAGTGATGTTTAAAACATTTATTATTCTTAAAAGCACTACAAGTGTAGGACCCTACCGATAAGAGATAAGTTCGGGAACGTGCACAGGATCCACAACACTTTCAATGGCAGCCCAATGAGCTTTAAAGAAGGCTCTTACTGTCGCGCACGAGAATCAACTACCAATTAGTTTATTTTGGTTTAACATAAGTAGATAAGTTCTCTCCGGGAAGCACTCTTACAATTTCAGTGCAAAATTAATCGGGTTTACTAGTCGCCTACCCTTTTTGAATGAAAATAAAATTTAATAAGACACAATTTTAGTGTAAACAGCTTATTAATGTTCTTGAAAGCACAAAATACCGCAGAACTCTAACAGTGTCATCTCAATGAGTTTTAAAGAAGCCACTTAACTGTGCATTTGCGCATGGAAATCAACCGCCGATTAATTTAAAGACAGGTGGAAGTGCTTCTAAACTCCCCGTGAAGCACTCTGATGGCATGCCTCTGACTAATTCTCTTGGCATGACTTTTCTGCCTCTCTCCTCTCTCGCCGGCTGCTGCACACGCACATGCAAATTGAATTAAGCTTGCGTTTTGTTGGTCTTGCTTTGCTTTTTTTTATGGCAGGCGTTTTTATTTCAATATGGATTCGTATTAATCAATGTGAGCGTTGTTGGATTTAAGTTAAAAATGTTTCCTGGTTGACTGCAGCAGCATCACCATTTGGTCTTTGTCTCTTTTTTTTTTTTTTTTTTTGGACCAGTTCATTGACTTTTACATTTCAGCAAGTGACTAATGCAATGCGAAGAACCGCTATATCGTGGTCGTTATCCATGAACCAGCATCTCTAGCATCTCTGTTATGAGCCCACTTTGACCTTGTTATGTCTCTGTTTATGACCACGCAGTGCTCTCACATTTCGTTTATGTATTTATTAAGGATGCAGCGCTAAAGCAAAAATAGGAGAGGATCCTAGACACAAGACCTCTCCACCCCCCTTCTTTCCCTTCTTATTATCCTCCTCCATTTATTTTTCACGCGTGCGTGTCTTGTGCAAACGGAAGCCATTTATGAAATTGCTTTCAACATCATCATCATTCCCTCTCTGCTTCCACGTCTTCTTTGGGTCTAGGGTTAAAGTGGTCTTTGAACAGACGTCATGCTGACGCCTTGTTATAGCATGATGAAGGTGGGATGCCATAGCCGGAGTATGAGTTTCGATGATTGCGGTTCGTTTTTGTACTCACTCTCAACTTTACCACCCTCAACCCTCGCTTCCTCTTTCACGCTCTTTATATCTTTTTCGTTCGTCATGTATGTGAAGTGACCTGTCATTTTAGTCGGTTAGTTGTTTTTGCTATCGTCCGGTGTCCGGCGTTAACCCTCTAACGCTCAAAAGTGTCTTCAGACACTTATTTTATTATTTAATTTAGAAAAAAACTTGGAGCTTTTTGGCCATTCAAATATTTTTTGATCGTTAATAAATCACACCACAATATTTAGAAAAAATCTTTAAAAACTCTCCAAAGCTTTTAACGGTACTTTTTTTCTTAATAAACACAAAACATGTGTTTTTTCGCTCGTGTAATTTGATCTGCTGCATGTAGTGTTTTGCAGAAATTTAAATAAAAAATCTATAAAAGCAATCCAGCTCAATATTTTTTTGTTGAAAGGTATACCATACAAATAAATAAATTTAACATTTATATTCAATACTTTTTTTTACGCTCAGATGCCCAAGAGTGCCTTGAGACACTTATTACCTTTTTTGCACCTGGCAGCTAAACTAAAACTTCTAGATTTTTTCTGATTTCATTTTTGAGTTTAGAAGCCTTTATTTACTTAAAAAAAAATTGTTCTTCTTATTTTCCTCCAATAGTTTAGAAAACAGCATTAGAGGGTTAAGCATGTTGTTGCCCAACAGACACACAGACGGACAGACAGGATAAGCCCTAAGCTTCTCCTCTTCAACATTCCGTTACATTAATTGTATTTTAAGTTTCACTTTCATTATAAAATACTTTCCATAACTTTTACAACATGCTAAATTCGCATTTTATGCACATTTTTATGTGGTTAAAGCTCGAAGAAATTGTTAAGCGTCAAGTTTCTTCTACTCGGAAGAGTTTTAGTAACTGTTCCATTATGGATCTCTTACCTCTCAGCTTCACTGATGATATTAATGCTATTAATGTAAACAACGGAACAACAAAACATTTTTACAAAAATGTAGGAGTTTTTGGGTCCGGACTTAATGCTTCTACAGAGAAATTCATGTATTTTCCAATTTCCAAAAGATATGTGCATTACTATAAAACTTAACGGAAAACTCTATAATTACAGTAGTATATTTTGAGATATCTTCTTTACGGCCTTGTACTATTAAAATAACAATGAGCATTTTACACCCACGAACTGCATAATATTACAAAATGGTCTTATCAAAATGTTTCTCGGAAATGTGACCCAAAATGGACTTAGTTGAGTACTTTGCTTCAAACAAAATAAAATTCTAGCTTAAAATACAACAAAGCGTGAGGATTGCAAAAAAAGAACAAAATTGAGAGCATAGAAAAGGAAACGAACAATTTTTATTAAAAAATTTTTTAATTTTAGGACTGAGCTTAGAAAAGTTTTTTGCTTTTTTGCTCTCTTTTGTGGGGCCTTTTATTGCCGCCAGGACAACGTTGTTGCTGTTGTTGTCGTTGTTGTTGGTGACAGTTAACGAATGGCAAAAAGGGGAAAGAAGAAGTGGGGTAGGAAAGGGGGAGCTAGGAAAATGTGCCAATTTTATTTACGGCTGACATTTCCACACTTTCGTCGCCGCCTACGCAACGGTCGGGAGGTGGAGAAGGAGGCTGCGGAATACTCTTTCCACATTGTTTGGTATTCATGAGAAGGACACAACACTTCGCAACGCTCTTGCTCTTTGCTGCCCACTATTCCTCCTCTTTCCCATAAACTTATCGTATACTTTACTTGGGTAACATGTTGTGCATTTAAATCGTTGCTTGATTTCGATCTTCTTCCTCCTTTTTTTTTTAGAATAATGCTTAGTAGGCATTTTATTTTTATAGCCAACATAAATTGATTATGCACACACATACATATACACACCCAATCTCTACCCTCACACCTAATATTGCTGTTGATCTATAAATAGTTGAAGGGAACGGGAGAATTGCCGGGCAACAGCAATTAGATGAACCCACAAGCCACAGAATTTATGAATTTTACATGAACAACGGAGGCGGAGGAAAAGGGCAAAAGATAAACAATTTCAATCAGCATAAACAATATGGCAGGTGGCACGGACCGCATTAACCAAGTGTAAGCGTAGGCAGGTGCTAGGTGTGTTGGCTTTAACGTGTGAGAATCCTTTCTCTCTGACGTCAGCAAATAAAGGAGCAGGAGCTTAAGACAAAATGAGAAGCAGTCGTGAAACGGAGACGAGCACAGAAAGACAAAACTGACATCTTTAATTATGATATTTCCGACCACTGGTATTTTTGTGGTATTCAATTTCACCGGCATTCATGAGGTCGCATTCCGCTCTTTAAGTTACAGCCAGTCAGTTTATGTGCCATATCTTTGCTTTATGGTGTCTAGAGCCCATTTCGCTCGGTTTGTCCTTGGGCTTAATTTCTGAAAAATGCTTAAAAATGTTTTTGCAATTTTGCGTCTAGAATTGTGAGCACATTTTTACATTATATTCTGTTAGATCCTATGTATATCGCACAATTAAAGTTAAACACAGTGCATAGCCTAGAATTGTGAGCACATTTTTACAATTTATTCTTTTAGATCCTATGTATGTACATATATCACACAAAGGTAAACACAGTGCAGACAACTTTAGAAGACTCCCCCCTTAAAGTTTCGATACTAATTTTATAAATCAAACGCGATATCTGGTGGAAGTAATAGCCAATATTTAGGGGCTTTAACAAGATTTTATTATTGTGCACATTTTCCTCTAGGTATTCCTTCGAGAAATGTACACCCAATTTAAGCGTAAATTAACTGAATATTATGCTAGTTGTGACTGTAACTCCAAAACTTTTGAGTTCGTTTTTTAATAAATACTCAATCACTGCTAAATTTTGAAGAAATAACTAAAGAAAGAAAATGGTATGTATACTTTTGGCTTAGACATTCGAACTTTTTTACGTTTTTAGCCTCCTGTTTTTAACAAATTTTCAATTAAAACTCCTAAATAAGTATTATAACATATGGTAGCCAATTTCACCGATATTTATGTAAGAAATTTCACATTTTTTAAAGTTGAGTTTGAAATGTAAAATGTACTTAATTTTTCATGTACATATGTATGTACATATGTATGTATGTATATATTTTCCAAGTACGCACTAATTGTGTTCGAGGAGATTAAGACTTTTAGGACCCAAAAGTAGCCTAACATTTTTTAATATTCGGTTTCAATCAACACATCGACCAAATAGAGATTCAAGTTCGTTTTGTCCATGACTTTGAGTGCGAGCCAGAAGGTAAGCTTAAAAAAGACAAGGGAGGAGGACGACATGGTTTCAGCCTTCAAATAGGCTCTCGAAATTTTCAGTATCAAGTTCAATGAGAAATGAAGAGCCCCGACATGGAACCAAGGCAATCCCCAGTGCGCCCAGCCCCTTCCCTCCGCACCCACCTATCTCTTTCTCTATCGCCTACAATTTCATTCATTCATGGGAAACACCCCTCCCACCCCTTCCCCGAATTCTTGTCAATGTCAGAAGTTAAAGTGCAAGCAAAAACACGCACACAGAGAGAAGACAAATATTTTGTCAAGGTTTTTCAATTGAAAATCGAATAACAGTATACAACTACAAAGAAGAGAAGAAGGGAGAAAGAAAATACAGGAAGGGGAGCACATTTTCTAAGTGTGTGCGTGTGTGTGTGCTTGGCTAGAGTTTGAGGGTCAAAAGCTTTTAATTGGCAAATTGGCGTGTGTATGTGTGTGTGTGTATGCGTGTGTTTGTAAGTGGAAGCTGTGGAGCCGGGAGGAGGCGGCGCAGGCAGACAAGAGGCGCCAACAAAGGGATACACAGATAACGACACTTTGTATTACAATTGTCTATCTTGCTCTCTACCAATCTGAGTGACTTGTTTTCTTGCTTGCATTTGTTGCTTTACTTACCGCAAAATGCAATTTGTCTTATCAATAAAACAACAACAATTCCTCTTCTGCTGCTCCCTCTCCTAGATTTTCACTCCTTTATTTTCTCGCTCGTTGCGCACAAACGAATTCCACAATTTCAACACCAGTTCTAAATCCACTTTTTCTTATTTTCTTCAATTATTTATTTGGTTTCCTCACTGTCCATTGTGCATTATATTTTTTACATAAGAAATTACAGCCGCGGAGCACCACTTTTTTTTACTGTTAGCTTCGCGCACCATATACAAATACAACAACAAAAACCCCAATTAGAGATGGACAACCATCGACTGTTCCATCGATATCGATTCGTGCATCCCTTTATCGATAAGCTACCGTGAACCTTATCAAACCACGTCGAACCTAGTCAAACTTCCTTGAACATCATAGGGATGGACCGAACATCAAACTAAAAAGTAAAGCTGAGAAAAACATCGATGTTTTCAATTTTTGCGCGGTAAATTAAGAATGATTTCAATATTTTAATAAATAACATTTATACAAGCCGCAGTAAATAGAAACCGAAATTACAGCAAATTTTGTGTTTATTCATAAACTTTGATTGTATACAAAATAACATTTTAATTCAATTTTTTTTCTTGCTTATAGTTTAAAAAAACTTTCATTCATTGTTAAATCGCTTAAATCATAATTTTTTTTAAAAATAGAGTCTATAAGATCATTTAGTTTCATATTCTTCTTAAGAAACAATAGTTTGTTGACTACATTTGACTTTAAAGAGCAATCACGATCAGATATAATTTGCCTAGCTTTACTAAAAGTTCTTTCACACTCGCAGGACGACGCCGGCACACACAAAAATTTCTTGGCCATTGTATATTATGAAATTATATTAGAAGTAGTTATCTTACCTTCCAATATTCCAGTGGATTGCATTCCTCTCATGCAATAAAATTGTGTGAATAAAATTGTTCAAACGATGCCGCAAGAGAATTAGCTCACTGCTTTTTGAGCCTGAAATTTTTCTTTGGAGTTTGTCATTCATAAAAGTTTGCGAAACGTTGGACAATTCGTAGGACAATTCATCCTCGAGGGCTTTTGAAGCCTGTTCGGCATTTTTAAATCGCGGATCGAGAATGGTTGCAGTCCTGGGTATAGTGCATATCTCATGTTGGAAAAGGCGTGCAGGTAAATTTTCCGTCACATAATATAGGGCAAATGCCTTATGCAGCTCACAGATGAGTGGAGAGTCGTTATATTCTTATCCTTTTAAAAATTGCGCGTTATAAAAACTATGGCTAGTGATGACCAAACATCGATGTTCTACAAAAATACAAAAACATCGATATATCGATAGTGACATCGATGTGCTTAAACAATCGATGTCTGGGGCACATCGATTTGTTTTTGTTTCGCAAATATTGATAGAGATGCGCGATAGAATCGATGCGGCGCGTTTTTTAAAGCTTTGACCGGACCAATATACTTCGAAATATAGATAGTATATTTAATGTCTAGCATAGGTCGTAGGTCATAAAAAAATAAACAACTATGCTCTTAAGTGGGTCCTAATTTACTGGTACAGCTTTCATTTCCAGGATCGGCGGTTTATATAGACACCAGAAAGATGAGACGTATAATTAATCTATTTTATCCAAAACTGAATTTCAATTTATATTTATTGCGTCGTTATTTTTGTCATATTATTTATTTCTGGTTTTGTTTTGTTTTTTGTTTTGTCTGATTTACGAATTTTTCCTATGAATTCATCTGAGAGAGTAGTATTTATATATATGAAAAAAGATTCTACATACGATGTATGTTTGAAAAATGCAATTTTTCACCGTAATTGGATTGTTACAGTTACAGTTAGAGTTATATGTGTATATGGTATAATAGGTTGATCGATTATGAGTATTTGGTTATACATAAGTAATTCGTTACAATTGGAGTTTCGATTTTCAAATAGATTATGGAAATACTGCGCAGCTCTGCAACATATAGTAGAAGTATTTGGTATATCGGTATGTATATATATATTTATCGGTAATATAGCTAAATTGGTGTCTGTGTGTGTGTTTATATAGAGGCAAACAAGATATCTGCTACGCACTAATCAACAAATTTAATTCAATAATTTTTTGTAATATTTCATAAATATTTTCAAGCACTTTCAAATATTCATAGGTAGAATACACGTATAATAATATAAATCGCTTTATTTTATATAGCTTAAAAATTAAATTTGATTAATTTTCTTGGTTTTTTTTTTTTTTTTGCTTGTTTGTCGCTTTGTGTGAACTTTTTCAACGGAATCTCTCAATATTGCAAGGAAGATATTTGGCTAAGTTTAGGATATTTTCTTATATAGAATAAAACAAAATTATAATCGAAAAGAAATAAAATAAAAAGGTGCAAATTTTGTGTCGTGTTCTTTTTTGTTTTTATTTCAAGAAATAAAAATCTTAGCTAATAAATTCTGCTAATAGCATATAAAAAATTAAAAATCGTTTTTTTATAATATCGAGATGAATTTTTTGTTTTTTTGATTTGGACATATATTGAAACTTATTATAGAAATTGACTACATAAATTATATCAAAATCGAGGTGTGTACGTACACATTGGCAAAGGAATGTTTTCAGAAAAATCATTTAATTCCATTTTTCACGTTACTGTTACAAATTTATTTCGGTTTATCTACGGACATGATGACTTTTGATAATGTTTCATATACTTGGAATAATCTGAGCATAATCCACATACACAAAAGTGGAGAACTATTTTGACCTTTTGTCTATTATTAATTTACGTATTTCTTTAGATCCGAAAAGAAGTGTGGAATAACCGTAATTATATGATTTGTCCTACAGAAGTTCTTTGCCAGCGTTGATACACACTCTTAAAATTTTAGTTGGAAGAAGTTTCTTATTTTCGTGATTTTAGATATGTATAACAGTTTTATCTATAGTACAGGAAACGAAACTAAAAATTACTACATAATTTATGTTTAAAGAAGATAATGTACAGATATAGTTATAGTTTAGTTTTGGGTTAACCCCCGTAGAACAACATTTACTTTTCCGAGTTACGATTTTGCACATGAATTGTGTGTGTGTGTGTTTGTGTGTGATGAGTTACTGTTATACTAAGCTTTTGTATAACTGTAATATTTGGAGGTAATTTAGCTTATAAAATGATTTCCATAGAACGCTTCTTCAATGGATCCGTCTTTGGAAGTGGTGGAAGAGTCGTGGTGGTCGAAGTGGGGCAAGAGCCTGACCCACCGCCACCACAAATAGTGATTACTGCCCGACGACTGGCCGACGAATTAGATGATGTAGAGGATGGTGAGGGGGAGAATTTTTTGGCCACTGTTATAATGCTGCTGGTAAGTGGAGTCAAAGTGGCCGTTGAGCTGCTATTACTGGACTTGGTGGTGGCGGTGGTGCTGGTGTTGGTGGCTAGGACCTTCCTTTTCGTACGCAACGGCGTCGTCTCCTGGATTACAGCCGACTTGAGTATGGTCTGTTGTATCAAAGCATTCACATCGATGGCTGGCCAAGCGGAGACCAGCGAAACGCTGCGTCATAATTGACTTTCCAACGGCGATGCTGACGACACTGGATTATTGGAGGAGATTGAGAAATACTCGGCGGATTGACTCAACGATGAGGCATCGGCATCGGTTAAATTTCCCTCATCATCGATGCCAGCGGCCGCGTCACTTCGCATGGTCGAGTCCATTTGTTGGGATGGCGTTAAAGTATCTTCATTGTCGGGAGTTATGGCCGTGTGACTTAATATCGTATGATCCGCTGCGGTACAAAAACTTTCACGCTGCTCTGTGGTGTCCTCCTCCTCATCGGCCTCTTCATCCTCCTCGCCGCAACTGCAGCTGCAATTTCCCTCACATTGATGGCATTCAGCCGCAACGGTCAATTCGTGATTACGATTTAGATCTTCTTCCAAACTGCTGCTGCTGCTGCATGAACTTGAAGTGTGTTTACTGCAACTGGAACAACTGGAGCAAAAGTCTTCCTCACGGAAACGTTTTCGTTTTATTTTAACTCTCTCGTTGGTCACAATCTTCACATCCTCGGCATCTTCGTCGGGGGAAAGTTCATCGGTTTCTATGGTGGTATTAGAATTGAGTGAACAACGACGTGGCTCCCTCATGGGTGAGAGTATCAATGGACTTACACCACCCTGCTGATGATGTTGTTGTTGATGCTGTGTGGCGGTGGCTTTAAAAGGGAAATTCGAAGTGGCCGTACTGCTAACATCCTCCTCTGTCATTGTCGTGGTCGCCGCATCGATTTCTATGGCAATGGCTTGATGATGGAGCTGCGGCGGCTTCTCGCTGGAGTCCAGCGAGTGCTGATGCTTGCGATGGTGACGATGGCGTCGCTGCTGCTGGCACAACAATGCCCTGCGCTTCGATGATATTTGATGATGATGATGACAATGACTCCGACAACGACAATGATGATGATGATGGCAATGATGATGGTGATGAGTGGTTACTACGCAACAGCATCGGTTCGTTAATTGCTGATTTCCGCATGACGTCTGGGTGGCATTGTGACGTTTTCGTCGACGGCAACAGCATGAATTTACCACTTGTCCATCCACTGATTCATGGCCACCAATCACACGGGATTCACCGCGACCATTCATCGAATTCGGTGAATGAACAATTACCACTTCCAAAGCAGCCGCTGCCGCAGCCACCCCCTCATCATTTTTTGGCGCACTCTTCATGCTCTTGCCACTGCCGCCGGCACGTAGGATTTTATTATTATTATGATATTGAAATGCACGATTATCGTGACACTGTCCAGCTCCACCTCCAAATGGTTCAATGATTTTGAAATGCTCGTCATCGGCACGAGCGGTAAGCAAATGATCATCCCCGCTGCTGCATGAGATGGTCACGGGCAGTGACAACTGATGTTGCTCCTGTTGATCCTGGGAATGAGTTGTGTGCAGATCGCGTTGCTGTTGTTGTTGTTCCTCGGGGGCAAACTGCTAATCGCCGCGTCTCACATCACGCGGCTTGGAATTATTGCGATAGATCCACACCTGCAGTAATATGGCTATGTCCAAGCTGACCTGTAATAGAAAGCAATCACAATTATTGAAATCTATTAAACCATACGTAGTGAGGTAGGGACACGAATTCCTTACCTGCAGCGTGCCACAGATCCAAAATTGGGATGGCGCTTTTCTAACAATAAAATAACCAGTCTTAAACATATCACCAAGCGTCCACATGATCACCATGTGTATGCTCATTCCATATGTTGATTTATTCTTAAAGTTGCGCAGAAATTGCGGTGCTCCTGTTCGACAAAACGAAAGAAAACGCATAAATTTTGGTTTGGCATTTTATTTTTCCACAGTTCTCACCTAGCATGGCCTCTGTAAAGACGGCCACAAAGCCCATGGATTCCATGAACCAATGCACTGATAGCATTAGATATGTTATGGCTGCGCCCACTGCCCAAACGACAAGCATGAAATCCAAATACGATTGAAAATCTGTCCAATTCCAGAAGTATTTGAAATCAAGATCTGCAAGAAATAACATTCGAAAATTGTTATACAAAGTAAAGAAAGTGTTATACAATAAAGTAAACAAATATTTCGATACTTGCCATACAAGAAGGACTATTAGAAAAGCGAAAGATCAAAGGAAAAAAACTGTTTTACCATAAAATTAACTAATATTGGGTTGGAGAACCGAAAGATTAAAGTGAAGAAACTGTTATGCGATAAATGATTTGAAACTCGTTACAAAATAAAAACCTTTTAGGAATCGCAAAGATTAATCTGAAGAATATAAAAGAGAATAAACAGGGGTTTGAATTCTCGCTATTCTGGGACAAATGATCGCTATGAGAGAGATATGATATGTTATACAACCGAAGATTAAAGGAAAAGAACGGTTAATGCGGTTCGAATTCTCTTAATTCTGGCAAACCCGATAGAAAATTTAAAGAACAAATAATATTCTGCTTTGATAGATTCTAAGGATCAAAGAATATAATAAAAAAAAAACTAATTATGTGATACTTTTTATCCTTCAAACCTAATGTTTGTTTTTAATGAACACGAACATGTTTATTGTCCATTTTGGAAGTTATTTATGCTATTCGGTTCGGGGCTATCAATTGCCAGTATGTCTAAAGTACTTAGAAATCAATTTTCATTATCGTTGACTACTTTTAGGCGCTGGGCAATTTACGACCCCCACACACAAGACAGAAGCAGAACAAGAAGCCAAGCCGTGCCCAGTCAATATAATTAGCTCGTTGCTCTCTCTCTGTCTGCGTGCCTTGCGGTAACCCAGATTCTTTTGCGGTCTGGCCCATTGCCGCCATCAGGTTGATAGAAATGCGCAACGCAAATGGGGCATAAAAAGATAAAGGAAACTTGATAACATAAAGAACAGCAGCAGGCTCTTGCCACTGCCAATTGCTAGAGTCACGGAGTCAACTTTTTGTCTTCTTACCATTCAAATAATGCCGAGAGCGTGCTCGCTTTAGCGCACTGCCACCCGCTTCGGTAGATACGGAGACTCCGATATCCGTGTCCGTCATGACTTTAGGCAAATGCAATTCATCGCCTACAGAAACAAAAGCAAAGAAGAAAAATGTATTTCAAGTCGTAATCGAATTTATGTATGTATATACTCACTTCTTAGTGCATGTTCCCTGTTATTGGCATTGACCCGTTTCACCTTTACACACAGGTGTATCATTAGGAACATGGTGACATTCATGACAACGCTCTGCACCAACAATGGAAGCTCATATCGACTGGAGAACCTGGAGAAGGAACGAGATCAAAAATAATAGGCTATAGTAAATGGCTTTATAATTGAGGCAGACTAAAATGAATGTATTTCAGATAAAAATCGGAGAGAAATAAAGCTGAACCTTTAATTTAAAAGCTGTTGACAGGTGCTTAACGTTACATTTTACTCTTCTGAGCATAAATCGATTATTCACATTAATAAGCAGAGTGAGTAGGGTGAGTAGGGAGGTGGGGAACCGGATGTTGAAAATGTTTAATTCTGACAGACTCCAAGTAGCCAAGCTAGCTGCAAAACAATGAAAAGTGAAACGTGTTGGGCATTTGGCAAAGTACCAACAAGCAAAGTTTAATAGGGCCACTTTGCCAGGGATTTGTTTTGCGTTATTAAAACGACAAATACAACACGCCAAACGAAAACGCAAACAAAAAAAAAAAACGATAGCTAGGAGCTCTGGGAATTTGTAGGAGATTTCATGTTGATTTGTGATGGAATCCCACAAAAAAAAAGTCTGTCACCCAGCTGCTGCTGCTGCTGTTGTGTCATGGGCCACTCAATTCCCTTTCTGCTCTTTTTTTTACTCTTCCTTTTTTAGTAGATAGCAAAAAAAATATATTTCCGGCATTAAATGTTAGAAAGTGAGAGATATTGTGGGGCGACGAGTGGGCTGTCTTGGGCTGAGTGCCCTGATAAGTAGACTACGTTTTTTGTCATTTCATTTTTGCCATGGAAATTGAATTAGACCAAAGCTTGTGTCCCCATTCAAATGGTAGTGAAATGTCAGCACAAATAAAAGGCAAATGGACAATCTAATGATAAGGGTGATAAGGAGCGAAAAGTGTGCCTAACAGGAGTGTGTCACTTTCAGCTTTGTAGAATGTCTTAAATATACATAAGATACAAGGAATATAGCAGTTTGTATAACAGTTCATGAAATGCACGATAGGCAAAAATGGCCTAACTTAACTGGATTGTACAATAAAAAGTGTGTATAACAGTTGGCACAATACTATATATAACAGTTTGTATAAAAGTGGACAAATGGAAAATGTGATAATATAAATAGAACGAAACGTGTATATAACTGTTTGTATAACAGTGAGTATACCAGTAGTGTAGTAGTTCTGAGAAACTTCACTATTATCAACGAAATAGCTTAACTTTTCTAAATTGAATTGCTCAATATATGCGACAAAGATGACGTAATTGCTGAGAATAGGTATAATAAATTTGTAGTTGCAAAACCTTTTAAGTTAAACTACACAATAAACCAAGTTTGATCTTGATTAACTGTATCAGACGAATTACCTTTCATGATTCATATCAACAAAAATCTTAATCACAGAATAGGGTTTCTTTGTTATTCAAGTCTGGAACAAATCGATTGTGTTTTCCACACTTTGTACAAATGTAGTATAGTATAGTATTGTATAGTATAAAAAAAACAGATTGATTGAGACAGAGAGTTCCATGTTCCACATTGTAAAAGTTCACTTGCCTTCCTTATCTTTGTCTTTTATTTTTAATTGTCTCTATAACAGCTGCAATTTGCAGGAATGAAAATATTTTGAGTGCAAGCAATTCAATTTTGCAATACCTCACTCCCACACTTTCCACCCTTCAGGGGGAATTGCCATTTTCTGCATAGCTTTTGCACGCTTCTTGATACGTGTAAAAACTGTCGTAAAAATAAAAATCAATAAAATGGTTTTTATGACTAACCAAAAAAAGAAGAGAGCAGAAAAACACGTTGGCAATGTTCGTTGATAGCCAGAACTTGTAAACACTTTGACAATCCCCCACATCCCCTCTATCTAACCTACCATCCCAGCGGGCTAATTTAGGCAAGCGATTTAACTGATGAATGAAAACATAAAAAATTGTCACTTAGTTTTGATGAAAGTTTGCTTCATTTTTGGGGGCAAAATAAAGTCACAAAAAGTCAAGATAAATTTCTACAGATATTTCATTTGTTTGCATTTGTCTCTGTCTCTGTCTGTGGTGTGGGTGTGTGTGTGTGTGGACATAATTAAAATTCGTGCCGCACTCACTCAGTGAATGTTTGCCCAAGTGTTCGCTTAGCCCACAAGGTTACACACACACACACACACCCTCAGACACCCATACCCAACCCATACATGCTTCAACACAAATTTCATTTCATTCACCAACTACTTAGGTGCTATGTGGACAGCACGAAAAAAAGTCCTCTGAAGGGCTCTCTGTTCGCGTACTAACGAAACGGAACTCTACAGCACTTGATTCTGAACATTCCGGTTATTTATACTATATATACATACATATATACCTATATATATATATGTATATATACTTATATGTACATAACGCCCTGCATGTGGTCTCAGATTTGTGTAAACACACAAATTGTTGATGAGCCGCCGTTGCCGCCAAAGTAGAAGAAAGAAAGGGGGAAAATCCAATGGTTAATTTTCATAGCATACCACAAGGCGTTGCCAATTGAATGGGCACGCTGTGTGGGCATCAGGGAGGGACGGTGACCGGGGTGATGACTATGTGGTTGCTTGATGTATCTGGGTCGTTTATAAGCTATAAGCTGCTCAAATGACCTTGCTAAAGGATGAAACGTTGATAAACTGGCTGACAAACTCAAGGAATATAGATACAAATGGCCCACAATTATGAATGGAAACCAAATTGAACAGCAAATTGTGAGTGGGAAAATGGCATAATTTAACAGAGCTCTCGAAGCTGTTATACTGTAATATGGAAACCGTTTATTCATATCAAATAGAAAACTGTTTATAATAACAATCAAAACTGCAACTGCCATTAAGAAATTTGTTATATTTACGAAACTGCTATGATCTCATTAGAAATTCTTTGTTATCAGCATAAACAATTCTGTTATATTCAGGAAACTGTTATACGGTTATGTTGCCATAATAAACCCTTTCTTGAAGATATTAGAGATACTAGAGATATTATTTTATGCCAGGCCTTACCAAGTATAAATAAATCTGCTATATTCATTAAACTGTTATACTGTCATATGTATGTAACCACTTATTGAAGATGGTCAAACGATTTCAGGGGATATGAGAAATATCTTTACAATACTAAACAGAACTTAAGTAGACTACAACTGGTATACGCTTGTTTGAATCTATTAAACTGATACTTTTATATAAACTACTTTTTATTTGATTTTAAGTAATTTGGAAACTGGAACTTTCATATTAGAATAGACCACAACTGATATAGACATATGTACTACGAATTACTTAAATTTGATTTAAAATAAATAAAACTGTAATAAACAATTAAACTGTTATATTTATACCTAGTAAATTTCTTAATCTTTAACATGAAAATGGCACAACCACATGGCGCTACACCACCACCTCATAAAAACGCACAATGAACAACATCTTGGCAATTCGCTGGAGCGGAGACCCCAGGCCCTCCAACACATGAGTGGAAGCAAAGAGTTCGGGAGAGCTGAGACACATGGGACAAACAAAATTTGAAGTCATTTCAGAAAAATAGAACAAATTCAGCAGCACAAAATGGTAATTGCAGGGGGAAACGACCACCACATGCGGAGAGAGAGAGAGAGAGAGAGAAAACAAACAAATAGGCGATTTGCATATACATATGTACACATGTGGAATAAAATTTGATAAGATGTATATACATAGATATACATATATGTGTATAAAATATCGCTGTTAAATTTATGCCTTGACAGATAAAACTGCGAAACCACAGAGCAACAAAACCCTGCGATTACACTTGAATATGAATTCGATGCTATAGGCTTGCCACAAGGTTTTGTTTAGTATGCTAAAAACTTCTTTAAGTCGGTAGCTTATCAAATTTAAAGGAAGTTTAAATTGTAACACCGAGACTTATATACATATACAATATTTAGAGGAACAGTTAGATCGATTAAATAAATTATACTGAGACCTCTCTCAATATCATTTCATTATTTTTTGAACTGTTTTAAACCCGTCGCAACAGTTATACTAGAGAAATGATCTGCCTATCAATGTAGTTGTTTTAAATTATTTCACAAATTTCATGTGGCACCCACAAGAATTCATATTTCATATTGGGCAAAATTCCTCAACGCATATGTGCAAAAAAATACTTTATGCCAATTTAGAAATTGAAATCTTTTTTGTCTGTGTTGTTTGTTTCAAGCAAACATTCACGTCAGTCTGCCAGTCAGTCAATCAGACAGTTCTGCTGCGTCGTCATCCGACCGTATCGTATATTCTTAGCATACAAAGAAGCCAACCGGGGGGACGGATGGATGGATGGAAAGGCAAGTGATTGCTCACCGTGAACATAAGCCAATGCCAGCGATTGACTTGGTTTCGGGTTGGTTTCTGTTACTTTTCAATTAGTTTCATATTTTCTGCCAAGGCCAGCAAAATCCCCTTACTTACAGGGAAATCTGCTATAAAGGGCTTTAAATGCCGAGAAAGCACTGCTCCCCTTTTAGCCAGTCGTCGTTGGCATTAAAATTCAATTAGGAATAACCGTCTCTGCCATGCAATTTAAAAAGTTAACATTACAAAAAGGTTTGCTCTTGATTTTAATTTCGTTCGCTGTCCTTCGGCAAAGAGCAAAGACCCCGAGATTCGAACCCAACCCCAATAAAGACCCACACCTGTGCTCGCAACGATGATGACGGCATGAAATATAGCGTGGCTTTTTCATTTCATTCTCCTTATTTCGTTTCTTTTTTTTTTAATTACACAAAAATCTTCAAACAAAATGAGAGGCACACAGCGAGTGAGAGATAAGAATGACCTGTGACCTTTTTTTTTTCTGTGTGTGAAGACCGCACCCAGAGGCTATCAAAAGTGAAACCCCATTAAAAAGCAAAAGCAGCTTGTAAAATATATAATAAGAAACTCAAGCGATTGAGATAATGTCAATCGGTTTTTCATGATCGCCTTCCAGAATGACGAACAAGTAGATTAAAGATAACCTCTGTTTAGGAGGGGTTGATTTCCAGTAGGGCGTAATTAGGTCACTCAATAGTAAAGCTAAGATTAAGTTGAAGTACAGTTAAATGACTATTGAAATGTTGTTTTTCAACTGTTATACAAGTCTTTAATGAAGATGTTGTGTTTTTAACTGTTATACAAATCAATATAACAGTATCGGACTGTTTTACAAACCTTTACAAGGTGTTACTATTACTGTTAAAGTACTAAGGCTTCGTTAATTAGTCAAATATTAACTGTTATACAAGTTTTTGAGGAATCTACTGACGTATAAGTTGTTGCATAACAATTTCAATGCAATTCAACATTTGTAGGAGATTGATTTTGACATTTGCTAGACTGTATATCAGATTGTATAAACGTTTCCTTGACAAACAAGTTTTTGGGTATTTGTGTTAGCTGTGAACTTTTGTGTATAAGTTGTAGTTGCTATAACATTTCAAATAATTTACAACAAGTTCATATTATAACTAAAAACAAGTTACCTAATGTTAAATTTTAAACAATATAAATTACAGAAAAACTGCATCTAAGCTCATTTTCATAAAGAACATCATCGATTTAGTTATATAACAGTTTATAATTTTAAAAACTAAGCAAATCATAGACTAAAAAACTGTTATACTATATTAAAACGTTTATAAACGAGTAAAATATATGTACATATAATTAAAATGCGTTCTTTTACAAATTGAGCGATTTATAATTCAACTTTCTGACTATTTTTAACCTTCATCAAGGCAAGTGCGCAAAAAAAAAATACAAAAACCAGAACCAACCTCATCATCAACCATCGAGAACCGGTTCAGGAATATTTCAAAACAAAAACCAACTCATTTGCATGCAAAAAGGCAGGCAGCCAGAGTAACAACAAACAGTTAACATTTATGGCCATACAACATTCCCATTTTTGACCCCCTTCCAGTGCGCCAAAAAAAAGAAGGTAAAGAAAAATTAATTGGTGTACTTAAGCCCTAACCCTGACCCTGTATATTAAGAGAATGGGTTATTTGTTTGTTTTTTTCATTTGGTTAGACAGTTGGCTTAATGCATAAATAAACAATTAAAACTGGGTCAATATTAGAAATAAATACAATGAAACATTTTCGACAAATTGAGAGAGATAAGATACGAAAATAAAAGTTAAATAAATAAATAAAGAACCATTCAAAAGTTATTTCCAAATATATATGAAGAATTAAAATTCTATTATGACTAGATTATATCATTCAAACGTTGATAATTTCTACGTAAATAAATTAATTGTCCATGGGCCGAGACTTGTGGGTTATCTTTCTTTCTCCCTCCTCTTGCCTCCAACAATAAACTCAATTATATAGAGTGCCTTCTAGACAATCGTGTGTTATAAATGTCTACAATATGGCGCGTTGCGGCTTGATAAGAAGTGCTACTACACAAATAGGAAACAACATGGAAATCAGAATGAAAACTTATAATCAGCAATTGGATTGCAGCTACGAGAGTATTACATATATGGGGACAGAAGATAGATTGCCACAGAGTCCATCCGAATAAAATAAACAAAAACACAAGTGTTGGCTTATCTGTTGAGGAAATACTTGTTCTAAAACATACGACCATATTGATTGAAATGAATTATTGAACTCCAAGAATTTCAGATTCCTACGATAATGTCCAAAAATTTCCAAAAGTCAGCCAATTAATAAGACTTACTCATAACTTTTGGCTAAGTTTCTAACATGATTGTTCTACAATATGGAGCTTACACTCTCTCCAAAAAGAGAGGTTCAGTGAACTCTTTTTGTTGTTGCCTTGTTACTCTTCTTCACCAACAAATTGTGCTGACTTCAAAGCAAAGAGCGGGAGAGGGAAAAAATTTAAACAAATTGTATAGGGTGTTTTTTTCCATGGAAAATCATATGTTTACTTTCGGAAATAACATAATTTTGTCATATCAATTAGCTGCACTAGCACGGAGTTCGCGGAAAATTCACTTCACTGATAGCGAAACATTATCTACTATTGTAATGATAACCGAAATGACATCAGTATACCGGTATGAGTAAATGAATAAGAAGTGTAACGGTATCTAGGACAACTTGATAGTAGAGCTATGAATGACCGCAGGCTAACGGCGTAGTGACGCACTAGCTAAGATGGGATATTTATCAGTTGCTTGTGCGGCGTCCCTTACTTAGTTGTGCGGTTCTCAGCCTTCAAAGACATTTATCGATCGTGAGGTCGCGACCTCTTGCATCTGTGTCGCTAAGTCTACAAAATCTAAGACTTAGAAAACTGTGCTTTAGTGCCTCTAAATTTGAAGTTAATGCATTGTACCAGAAAGATTTCTTCTTCAAAGTTTCAATAGCTATTTTCCGATGCGTTTTATACCCCCTTTTCAACCCACATCTATGCCTAACTTGCTGTTGATGTTGGGAAATTGTTTTGTAATAAGAAAAGTTGGCCAAAAATTGTTGTGTTTTTAATGCCTCTAGACATTTGGCTTTTGCAAGTTTGTTTTACACAGTTTTCCCAACAATTGCACTTAACGAATTTAAGTAAGCTTTAAAAACGATATATAATATATGTATACATATGTGCGCTACGATTTAGCTTTTTAATATTTTTTGTTTTGTAAATTATAAACGCCTCCACAAACTGACAGAATAATATTTAGAAATGACGTTATATACTATACATCATAGAGTCCAATTCTGGTTTCCAATAAAATACATAACAATATTTTTCTATCTATACATACATACATATATGTATAGATTGAGTCATACTTTGTTTGATTTTTGTTTGGGTTGTCAGTCGCCCCTTTATTTAGTTGTAGGTAAATAAGAGGAGGAGAAAAAAGAAACGAATGGGTCAGCATATTTCTTTTTTGTCTTTTTTTTGTTGTGCTAAAGGTGTGAGCGGATTTTCTTTCGCTTGTAAGTTATGAGCTCATTTTACCCCTATTTGGCTTATTTCCACCAATTATATATTTATATATATTATTCAGATCTACTCTATATAATGATGTGGCGTGGGGGAAGTAAAATATTGAGTCATACTTTCTGTTTGATTCGATCTATCTTCTCTTTGTGTCGCTGCTCCCAACCTTGATGTGTGTCATTTATTTACATATTTTTTTTTTTTTACACTTTTATAATTAATTGCAATTGTTGTTGCTGGAATAATGAATACAATACAAGGCAGTCTAGCAACTATTTCTCTCCTCACTGTTCCTTCCCCCTTTCCTATTTTTCACGACTTTTCGTTTGTTTGTTTTTTTTTTGCGCACAAATTGCCCACAAATTCCGGTTGAGGCTCGTGCATGCATTTTGTTTGATAATGCGAAGGAGGGTGGCCGGAGGTGAGAGTTGACAATGCGGCACAACAATTACACACAATAATGATAATTAACTTGTCAGAGTACTGCTAAAAGTGCCACATGGGCAAATTTGCTTTAAGTACAAAACGAACAGCGAAAAACTATGAAAAGATTAATCAAAATAGATTGCCGCAGGAAGAGCGGGAATGACCTGTGCCATACTATGCAACGACTAGCCGAAAGCCATCTATCTGGAAGGTGGGTGAGAAACACTTTAGGGGAAAATCATCACCTTTTCGCAAAGGTACACACGTTCGCGAAGTGGGCGTATATTAGGGATAGCTTTTTTAAAAGCATAGTATTTAATGGTATAAGACTACTCAACAGGATTTGAAACTGGTGTACAGTTAATATGGACCCTTAACGTTTTAATATTCGTACTAATAAGCTTTTAATGCATGTAGATCTAACAAAAATATAACGTTGAAATGTTCAAATCAATCTGGGCAGTGAGAACTAAACTGTTATATAGTTTAAACCCAATGGTTAGACAAGTTACATAATATACAGTTAAAACTGAACTGTTGTAGACTTATCCAGCTAAAAGCAAACTGTTATACTATTCCCAATAAATTGTTATACAACTAAACGTATGTGTTTTACAGTTAAAATCAATCTGGGCATTTAGAATTTAACTGTTATACAGATAGAACTGAACTATTCTACATTTTGAACGGTTGAAAAGAAACTGTTATATAACTAGTGCCTACAAAAATTAATTCTGTCATACAATTAGACCTTACCCATAACGTGCCTGTACTACTTAGCTATCATTGACCTCAAAGGGCCTATATCTCACAAAGAATCTCTCCATCCTGTACCTTACGGTTATAAAGTTGGAACTAATCCTTCAAGAGCCTAAGCTCTACTGCTTAAAATATCAAGTGCATTGGGGTCATGTCAAAATGTTAAACAACTACTACTGACCCTCAACGTGTCCATATGCAGCGATGTTGAACTTTCCATAAAGTTCCTACAAAAGTGTATCCTTTTTCCTGCAATTCCAATTAGCATCGATCCCCAACTATGAACTAACTAACTAAACTAAGTTACTTTATGTTACCCCCAGCTGTGTCTCTCTCTCTCTCTCTCTGGTGATATGCCTAATTATAGTTTTCAGCCACAAAAGCAAAGTGAAACTCATGTCGCAATCCCTGGCGCCTTTTACTTTTTGTGCTTATGTGTTTTTATGGCAATCGCGTGACAAAAGCGAACGCCTCCTTCTATAAATTCTCCGAGTTGGACGTAGGTTACCACACGCACCCACAGTGTGTGGCATTGAAAATGTCAGGGAAACCAGCTGATTTCTTTTACTACTTCTAGCCGGCATATTTAAAGACTTTTAGTCTAACGAAATAATTGAATTATTGATTCACCAGACAAATTGACACCAGTTGCTCGAGCTCGCCAGCTATCGATGTGTCTTTTTTTAACAACAATTTAATTTAGGTCTAGAAAATTGCATTAAAAATTTAGAGCCAAAAAAAAATATACAAATACGAGAGTGAGGCAAGCGTCAAAGTGGATGACCCTGAGTGGGTTGACTGAATGGAGCAGGGATGGCTGAATGGATGGACTGATGAATGGACGGATGGTGGATGGATGGTTGGAATCAGCTGTATCAACAAAAAGTATAAAGAAAAACCTGTTTAAACAAACCAACAACAACAAGAAACTGAGGTAAAACACAAAAGAGAATTGCATGAAAAGAGGCCATAAAAAACCCATCATTGAAAACGAAACGAAAAAAAACAGAAATCAAGTTAGATGTAAATATTTATCAAGGAGAATTTAAGCAGGTAAATAAATCTAATTTTTGCACCTAATCAAAAGAGAAGAAACAGCAGCGGTTCTTCCTCCATCTGGTTTCCGAGCGAAACCTATTTGCACTTTGATATAAATTGAATTAAAAAGTTTTTTTTCTCCCGCGAGGGGTGACTTAAAACCAATAACAAAACAAAATCTAGGAAATGGAAGAAGTCTTTAAATTGTTTTTGCTAAATTAGAAACAATTCTTCACGATGTATAGTGTAAAAAGTTCCCAAGAAACATTTTGAAGCTTACTTTTTTGGGAGACTTTGAAGTATCGAAACCTATAACTATTTAGCCTCACCTCGTATGTGAATGTGATGACTTTTTAAACCAATTAAATTGTGTCTAGGGGTAAAATGATGATGATATATTGTATATATGATAAATAAATTATTCTTAGGAATTATACCGAGTTCTACATGCTGGAAAAGTTTTAAAAACCTGAGTCAGAAAACGAGTAGAAATAATGATTGCATAGATTAAAAACCACTCATAACTTAATATTTCGAATCTCATTCCTGCAATTTCGCGAAACTCATTTTTAAGTTATCTTTTTGTAATTTCATCATGATCAAAATGATGATGATGCCCGTTAGTTCAGCAAAATTCGCGCCACCTTCACCATAAAAGCCCATAAAGATAATAGGAAGAACGAATGCCATTCGACATATGTATGTACATTTGTATATATATGTATATATAGAACCCTAATAACAATCGACGAATTACGATAATCAATTTTCAATTTTGTCTAAAAATCATGACATGGCTAACAAATACAGAGAGAAAGAGAGGGGGGAACGGGCAAATATGTGTTTTCTTGGTTGTAAACTTTGCCGCTAAGAAAAACATATTGTATAAGATCATGCCAGAGCCCCCCAAGATAACCGACTTTTATATTGGTCACACTCTTTCTCTCTATCTCCCGCCCTGTATTGATAAGCCAGTGATAAGAGTGTTTGGCCAAGTGGTTTAGTCATGCCTTAAGTATAATCTGAATAAACCCCATTAGGTGATTCTTTTTGAAAGATCAACCAGACAACAAAACTGGAAAAGTACCATTTTAAAAAAGGATATAGTCTTTGCTTAAAGTCTTTATAGTTTAAAGTATTTTCCTGGTATTCAATGGCCTTTTAAAAATCTAGATTTTGTCGTGAAATGTGCAGAGAACATTATCTAATGAATTAAGATATAACATTGTTCTTTGAAGCACTATTGTTTCGTATTTTTCTAGGTGTTCATTACAAAAAGTTAAACAAGGCAGAACTTCTGGTTATTTTTAAAAAATTTAAAACAATGTTTTGTATTTTACTGTCAGATCTAAGGAAATCTATTTGTGATTTGTAATTTTTCACTTACCAGAATAGTATCCTCAGTGAATTGGCTATAAGCAGGGCCAGGCACACATATAGAGAGAAACCCTCGGCATCTTGGGTCTTCTTGATCTCGATATATTGCGGAACGTAGGGTATAACACCGCCAATGACCATCGCGGAGGCGGCGGCCCAGCCGACGACATGTCCGACTGTCAGGCCCATCTCATCATTAATAATCCAATCCATTCTGTGTGTTTATGTGTGTCCTTATGTGCAATTTAGTTAGACTTCACTAATTAATTATTTCCTGGTATTTTGTTTTCTTTTCTTAGTTGACGGATATGTGTTAGATATTTAGTTTTGCTGTGTTGACTAGTTACTGCTGGTGCTAAGAAGAAGAAGCCGGCGTCTGGAAGTTCTTGTTATTTGCATTCTGAAAACGCAGGTAAGTGAAATTTTTGTCTGTAGGAAGTTGTCTTCTCTCTCGCTCTCGCACAGGTAGGTAGCTGTCTTTGCAAAGACGCAAGCAAACGCACAGCTGATTTTGCCTTTGCCCTTGTTGTTGTTACGCGTTTCTCTTTTTGTTTTGTTTTCTTTTGTTTGTATTGAATTTTCCCCTTAGGGAAAGAAAACCTTCCCTTTCACTCTCACTCCAATATACCTTTCTCACTCGCTCTCCGTTTTATGTCACACTAAAATATGCTTTGTTTTTCTTTTCTTTATGTTTTATTCGAAAATATTCATCAAATTTTCCTGCGCACACTTTTTAGGCAAAACTTCTTCCTATATTTTCATTTGCTTTTGCATCACACATTTTCGTTTTCCTTTTGCTTTTACATTTTCTCACGGAGCGGGGGCCTGTTTTTCCTTCTCGTTTAATTAAGACAAATTTTCGTTTTCCGCTTTTCTTAATTCCTCCTCGATAAGATTTCCTCTCGTTCGCGTCGTTGCTTGTCAGTTGGCATTGTATTGTTGCGTTTTGGTTCGATTATGTAGTTAGTTAATTGAATTTCATCCAATTCCATTCGTACTGAAATTCACACGATTTTGTCAGTTGTTGGCATTTTTGTAAAATTTTCCCTTTGTTGTTCGACTTTCCGCATGAGAGAAAAAAAACTCCGCTCACCACCCACGCGAACCGCTCACTCTGAACACAACAACAACACTGAACAACTAAATAAACCCCAATTCTCGTTTTCAACCGCCAACGAACTTGGAGCACGCTGGGGAAAAAAGAGAGAATATAGAGAGTGGTTAATGCAGGCGGAAGTGGGGGTGCAGATGCTCCCTCAGTCTTTATAAACTTACTTGTAGCTTGTAAACAATAACTTCCTTCCTTAGGATTTTGAAAAACGCGATTCACTTTGTTGTTGTTTCAAAATTAATAACAAAAAATATGGACTTCATTGTAAATTTGAAAATAGAAACAGCTGATTTTTCAATATGAAATCAACTCTGAAGGTAACCAGGGCAACATTTCGAATGCTGTACACTGGTCACGTAACCCAGTAGGCATTTATTTCATGTTCTCCATGGCACGTAAAATATTTTATGCCGTCATGTGAGTCACGGTGATCCAGGAGTCCTTTATTGGGAAAGACGGCCCGGAGTTGGTCACGTAGTAATTTTGAAAAATTTTTATCAAAATTAACTCGACTATGGACTGGCTCTGCACTCGCTCCGTATAGACGGCTTTGGAGTTTCCAAATGACGGATAACCTCCATCATCCCACCAATAAGGAATTCGCAGAGCTTTCATTTCCTGCAAACGCCTGCCTTCCACTGGCTCAAAATCCCGAAGAAAGGTCTCGTAGTTGTGGGACATAATTTCCGGGGAATATGTCACCTTACATGCCTAACCTACGGAGTTGCAGTTTCGCATGTGACGGAAGCCACCGCGCCACTTCACACACTGAAACATTCTGTGAAATATGTGAAATGTGAATTAATATTCCAATCTACTTATAATTTTTATGATTTTAAGTACTTATAAAGGCACATGGGATACTTCTTAAGAAGCCCCTCTGGGTCCTCCAAATGTCCTAGACGCTGCCTTCTTCTGCCAATCTTGAGTTCGCCATAGCCATATAATGGCCTCCTCTTTTAAATAATGGCGCCTTTGCTTTTGCGGTAAGGCGTGCACGTCCACGTCCTCGTCCTCGCCGCCGGATTCGTCAGAGTCCGCATCCTCTGACATTGGCTCATCCGCCTCCACCACCACTTCCTCTTCCGCCTCCTCTAGTAAAATTGGCTCATCCTCCTTCTCCACCACTCCCTCCTCCGCCTCCTCCATCATTGGCTTATCCGCCTTCTCCCCACCTATAGAGTCCGGTGGAAGTGGCACGGAATCCTCCTCCGGCACCGGAGCGAGCTTCATCACAGTATCATCATCAAATAGCCTCTTCCTAATCGATAGGTTGGCGTAGCCACAAAATTTGCACTTCTTCATGTTGATGATTTGCGTCTTCACTCGGTGACCGTTACTTTAAAAACAGCTTTTTAGCGCGCTTGATGCTTGTATGAACAAACGAACGAACGTTGAACAAGTTTGACCGTTTTTTTTTTCAGATTTGAATTTTATTTGGCCAAGATGGAAGTATTTTCAATTAGCTACCATAATCTATTATTCACCTTGGACTTTTTTCCAGGACTCGGGAATATGGGGCTGGACGCTCGTCCCGTCTTCGCCCGGGAATTGGAGGAGAGGAAGCATTTCATGAGGGAAGGTTAGTACCTCAATACGGATGCACTGGAGGAGCCGCTGTTAAAGAGGAACTGCGTCTATGCCCTGAATCCAGATGAATTCTGGCAGCATATGCATCCCTATGTGCATAAGATATTTGTGATGTACCTGACCTGCCTGAACGATGGCAGTCAGGTACTTATCTATGCAAGCAGCTGTTCGCCGCGGGATCAGGACAGCAAGGAGTTTGTGAGTAGATGTTGTTTTAAACTTAGATTGGCCAGTGTGACTAAATAGTGACTCTTACCATTTCCAGCTCACTAACGCGGAGGAGGTGGCGGATTCGATTTTGTTGGTGCTGCAACAAGTGCCCCCATATTTGAGAAAAAATGTGGTGGCACTTGTTTCGGACCGCTGCCGTATGAATGTCAGCGCATTAAGGCAAGTCGCCCTATTGTGCCCATCTCGATTGACTCCAGAAACAGAAATCAGAATGGTAGCGTCCTTGTCAACCAGTTGGCCAGTGCCTCCGAAGACGCCTGTAGATCCATAAGTGAGACAGGAACGCTTCTTGCCCAGCTAATAGTCAACATCATCGTTCTTCCTAGCCATCAGCATTTCAACAGCTCTGCTCCATGCCCTCAAAGACGAACTTCACATTAAGTGATGATGAGCTTCGATGGGCCTGTATCCAGCACAGAACAGGTTCCTTATCGTTGGAGGCACCGCGTCCAAGGTGTCTGTGTTCTAACTATCCTCCTCCAATCCCGGCTGCACATCCAAATGGCCATAAACCAGAGTCTTCTTCCGTTTCCGTCAAACTCGATCTCGTCCACCTTGCAATATGGAGCATGGAGCACCCCAGATTTCAGATTTATTTACAATTTATATATTTTATTTTCAACATACCATTAGTGATCTGCGTATAGAAATTTTATATTATAAAACAATGTGAAATAAATATGAGAAAACTTCCAGACAAATGATATCTTCTGATTAAATTTCTTGCTTACAAATTGTGTTTTAGTTTTCGTTTTATTATTAGCTATATAAAAATTTGTCATTAATTATTATTATTTTACGGAGTGATTATCACAGTAAAAACTAAAAACAAAATGATTTTTTAACAAGTATTCGACATTAAATACTAATAAGTAGATATAACAACTTAGTTTTTCTTTTTCTTCTTTTCTACTTGTCCCACACCCTGGGACTCTTGATATTGGCGTACAATTTGTTCCTGCACCTCAGGCAAGCATGGAGAATATCGTGAATATTCCATGGTAAACTCACCCTTGCCCTGAGTGCTAGATCTGCAAGAAGATTGCAAAAAGTATTTAAAACTTGTTTCTTTCAAAGATTTACATCACTTACCTTAATTCACCGGCATAGCCAAACATATCGTTGAGGGGAACTTCCGCATAGACAGTAAACCAACCTTCGGTACCTTCAGTTCCCGTGATGATGCCATGCCTTTTACTCAGATGTCCCATTACGGCGCCCTGGAATTCCTCGGGTGCTGTCACCTCAACCATCATGATGGGTTCGAGAATTTGCCAAGAACCGTTTTGGAAAACCTCCTTTATGGCACCATGGGCAGCCATCATAAAAGCCAATTCACTGGAATCGACTATGTGATGGCCACCATCTTGAAGACGGAAACGTATGCCCGAGAGCTTGTGACCTGAGAGCATGCCCCTCTCGGCCATCTCGCGATAGCCCTTCTCCACGCCGGGAATGAACTGTTTAGGTACATTGGTGCCGACAGTTTCGTCAACGAACTCCAGTAAAGTGTTCTGACTGGGTGGCAGTGGTTCCATTACACCAATGATACGAGCATATTGTCCCGAACCGCCCGATTGCTTCTTATGCAAGTAATCGAATTCGCAAGGACCCACCATGGTTTCACAGAAAGCCACCTTGGGTTTACCTAGAGTGACGGGACAACCATACTCGCGCTCCATGCGCTGGGCGTAGATTTCCAAGTGGAGTTCTCCCATGCCCGAAACTAAAGTCTCCTTCACATCGTTATCGAAATGGAAATGAAATGTGGGATCCTCTTTGGTGAAACGGGCGATGGCCTTTGAGAAATTATCCCGATCTTTGGTATTATTGGGTTTAATTGCCATTGAGACAACGGGTTCTGGGACAAAAATCGATTCCATGGCCAAATTGTTCTTGGGATTAGTGGTGAATGTGTCACCGGATGCACAATCCACACCGAAGAGGGCAAAGATATCCCCAGCAAAGACTTCATTCACGTCCTCCATTTGATTGGAATGGAGACGCACCAATCGTGCTATTCTCACCTTCTTATTGGTGCGGGCATTGAATATGTTGTCTCCCTTGCGTAGGACACCCTGATAGCATCTCAAATAGGTCAACTGACCAAATCGACCGGCCTCCAATTTGAAGGCCAGGCCCATGAACGGATCCTTGCCATCTCGTGCGGGATTTAATACAACTTTCTCTGGGTCTTGGCCTTCACGTTCGATGAATGCCAAATTTTCCACCTCTCCGGGATTAGGCAGATAGTCCAAGACAGCATCGAGTAGGGGCTGGACTCCTTTGTTCTTCAAAGCGGTGCCAACCAGAACTGGTGTGAAGGTCCTCTGTATGCATGTCCTGCGTAGGGCTTCCTTGATATCTTTTTCCGTAAAGGGTTTCTCTTCAAGAAAGAGTTCTCCAAATTTATCATCGGCATTCGACAGATGTTCTATTAATTCTTGTCTTCTCTCTGAACTTTCAACTCGCATATCCTGCGGGATTTCATCCAGTCTGATATCCATACCGTGCTCTCCCTCAAAGTAAATGGCTTTCTCCTGGACCAAATCCACAATTCCCTTGCAATTGCTCTCCACTCCAATCGGCAGTTGTATGAAGGCAGCATTGTGGTTCATTTTTGAACGCATTTGGGACAAAACGCGATAGGGATTCGAACCCAGGCGATCCAACTTGTTGATAAATGCCAAACAAGGCACATTATAGCGTTTCATCTGACGATTCACTGTCAGCGTCTGACTCTGAACACCACCCACAGCGCAGAGCACTAAGACAGCTCCGTCCAGCACTCTTAAGGCACGTTCCACTTCTACGGTGAAGTCCACGTGACCGGGCGTATCAATAATATTGATATTCGTATCCTTCCACAGGGTGTACGTGGCAGCCGATTGTATGGTAATGCCCCTCTGACGCTCCAGTTCCATGCTGTCCATCGTGGCTCCCACATTGTCCTTACCCCTCACCTCGTGCATCTCAGCTATGCGGCCCGTGTAGAATAAGATTCTCTCCGTCAGCGTTGTCTTGCCACTGTCAATGTGGGCCGAGATACCTATATTTCGTATCTTCTCGATGGATTTGTGCTCCGAGTATTTGGCATGTGAACTGTAGCCACACTGTGGGAATTTACAAAACAATTACATAACTAGCCGGAAAAGCTGGAGGGGATTACTCCCATTTGCTTATCATTTCTACTTACTTGACTGAGATGTTTCAGGGCATTCAGGCGCAGCGGCACATTCCCCTTGCATAGGCGTGTTACTAGAGACATTTTCCTGTGGTTTTAATTAATAAAAATGGAATTTTATAACTCTAACTTGAAAATATCTCAGCGTGTTCGCTGACGGAGTGTGACCAGAGACAGAAACCAAGCTGTTAAAGTTGCTGTAGCTCGAATATGATTCTGTTAAATTATCAGTGCTCGTAAATGATGCTGTTAAGTTAACTATAGCAATTGAATTTTAGCGCCTCGTTTGATTTTGAAATGCGATTTGTTGAGGCATTGCATGGAAAATAGATTTTGCACATATTAAGTTACAATAAAAATTGTGTCGCTTTCTTTAATCTTACTTTTCTGCGATTTCCGTAAAGTTTTTATAAAATTCGAATTCCTAACTATATTGTCTTCGTTCGAAACTTATGACTCAGTTCAGTTTTGAATCGGTCTTTAGTGCTAGTGAAATTATAGCAGTAGTGAGTGTCAGTGATCTCTTAGAGCACTGAACTGTAAAGTCTTCTTCTAGTTAATCTAATATATAATACTTCTCCATTATGATTCCCCTCCTCTCCCTATTTTAAACTGATTTTCTTCATGACTTTCAATCCGTATTCTAGCACAATGAAATTCCAAACTGTTATATCCGTTTATAATATTAATACACATTTATTTATAATAAATTCCAAAGGGGAGGTATATCGGATTCATATTAATTTGTATTTGTTCGGATTTTCTGTGTTTTGTTTGGTATATATTTTGTGTGTTGATATGTTTCAGTTGCAAACATAACATATATTCTTTTGTGCTATAAAAGCGCACTGACAAACGGGAAATTCATAAAGGGACGGTTTTTACATTTACACAAATATATATAGACAGATTCTACAGTTCTGTTCTTAAACACACATATAATAATTTATTAATTTAACTTTTATATATAGTTTAAATCATCGACTCAAACGGATGTTTCTGTTGGTGTAATAAATCCACGCCACAATTGCTTCGACGTATCAAATTTTGGGTTCTAAAAGAAGAGAAATAAATCAAATGAGAAATATTTGGAATTATAATACTATATGAAGTATATACAGAACTAGATCATTTACTATATACATACATATATAGGGATTTGTTTTTTAGACATCTATATAGACACGATGCAGTATTATGAGGCCATGAGTTGATTTTTGGTTGCTGGATGATGTTTGACGATGTTTTTTTGTTTTGAGTGCTAAATGGGTATGATAGATAAATATATATATATATAGATAGAGCGATACACATTGATACACAAGAAAACAAAAAAATAAACAACTAACACAAGTTTCAGGGGCATGTCACAAACAAGTAAATTAAAGTTGAAATTTTTGCGGTTTTTTCCCATTTTATTCAAGTATTTATATATATTATATATATATTTGTATATATATGCAGGAGTAGTGTGAATAACATATTTATGAGGCATAAAATTATAATACATGTTTCGGTTTACAACAGTCAACCGTACAGAAATAAATTATCCGTTAAGTTTCGATTTATTCATAAGAAAACCGAAAGCATAACGATTATTTTTTTTTGGTACAGCTTACTGATTTACAGTTTAAACTTCGTTTTCCATTTCCTCATACCAAATTAACTCACTCAACTATTCAAAATCACAGTGTTCTCTCCAATAACCAAGTTTACGATGGGGTTTAAAAATCATACAACTATCTCGATATATAGGAATTTTCTTAATGAATTTGAAAAATTGACAATGTATGTATGTATGCGATTTTCAGTTGTTTTGTTCGGTTTTTTTGGTTGTTTTTTTTTTCGTTTTCTTTATGTTAATATTTTATAAAAATTCCTTTAAAAATCGGTTAACACCTATATAAATGAATAATACTTGTAAAATATATTGTACCTGAGCCCCAAAATCAAATGAATAGCTTTTGGTTTCTACTATAGGTAAGTGTGTATGATAAATGCGACTGGCTGACACCACTAAAAAACGTCTGGTTTACACTCTACTACGATTATATGATGGAGAATTGGATGGTTCTTGTTACGTTTTCCAAAAACTTAATTTGAATAATTATCGTTCTTTAATTTTGGATAATTCTTTTCGGAACCATTTAACGCTCTCATAATAACTATTACGAATTTGCCACACTTTCTACTCTACGAAAGTTGTATGTTCTACATATATGTATGTATGTGTAATGATGAAACTGTGTGTTTTGTCAGGGTTTAGTTTTTTGTCGACATTCCATATTTAGACATGAGTTATATTCGCTGGATTCTCCGGATTACAGGATCCTTCAAACTGGGGAGTCTCCTTGCCTCCTGGCAGTGGTTGTTGTTCGGTTTTTCCCTCATTAAATTCGTCCACCTCATGCATGGGTGATAGGCGGGAGGGCGAGAGCGCAGCACTTGCAGTATTACTAAAGTGAAAGTAAGTATACAGAGAGAGAGAGAGAGGGAAAGAGAAAGTTGGGAATGCCAGAGATGAATGATAGTTTACATGAATCAAAATAGTTTCGATCTCTAGCCATGAATGAATTAAATCGAATCGAATTGAATTGAGTATAGCATTTCTTCTATATAGCTAATTTTTAGCCCTGTTGCGCGCACTTGTTTTTGTGTGACCAGACTCGTTTCTTATAGTGTTGGTTAGACCTTTTTGAATCAACTTACTGATTGCCATTGATTTGACGCACTTTAACGGTAACTGGTATGATCAATTGCTCCGATATGCCATTGCCATCTTTGTTGATCTGTTGCCAGACAGTGGTACGATTCACCTCCTGAGATATATTCATTTGCGGTTTATTGGCATTACCATTCCCAGACAATGGTATATGTATGGTGGTGGGTCCTGACGAATTGTTGGCACTATAACCCGTACCGGGGGCTGGTTGATGATGATTATCCTTCAAAAACAATATTTACTCAACATTGTAGAGATAGAGATGACGATTTTTAGATAGTTAGAGAGAGAGAGAGAGGAAGAGAGATAGAGAAGCAAAACAGAGCACGCTATATTCTAAAAAGGGTGTTCGAAAAAAGTGTATTGTATTGCCAATTAATGGTGTTTTGTAATAAGTGTTGTAAAATTTTTCAACATTTTCGAATTTCATTTTGCCAAATTTTTCTGTTTATTTTTTTTGTGTGGAATTTTGGTTTGCCATTTGAAATTTACAAATAGTTTTCGTTTGTTTGCACGTGTTTGTGCGTGGGTGTATGTGTGTATTAGTTACTCGGGAACATGTACATATTTAATACATTTGGGGTTCTGACTTAAGACTAGACTTTACATAAATATCATATAACATCTATATATATATAAGAGTATAAGTATATAGAGTAAGTATTTTCTTGTTTTTTTTTTCTCTTTTGCATAAAATTTTGGGGCGGGAAAAAGCGTTGGTGTAGTAGGTACAGTTGCGCTTGAGCGTTTTTGTTTCGGTTTTTTTCGGTTCATTAAAAATAAGTATAACAAAATGCAAAAAAGAATATATTCTGCATGCTACAGTTACGAATAGATATATATATATATAAGAATATAGATAGATATAAAAAAATTTACAAAATACTGTTTACAAAAAATCAAAAAACTTGTTTCAAAATCAACATAGATGAAGAATATTAACAAAGAGTGAGAGATAGATAAGATAGATAGATATATGCATAAAAACAACAAAAACTCAATAATAATAATATCAATTAAAATTGAAAAATCAAATCTAAAAAAAATATGGTTTCATTTTGAGTGACGAAGTGAAAGTGACATGGTGTTTAAGTGTTACCCTACAAAAGCAAACGGAATTGGGCAGCACTTTCTAGATTTGTTTTTTTTTCGGGTGCATATATTGTGCGGGTTCTTCGTCTACTTTTTAAGCAAGCTACTCTGTGCCTCAAATTCCTTCTCATTTGCATTTGTGGTATTGCACTTGATGACATTCTGTGAGCCACCACCAACACCACTAGCCACATCACCATCAAGACTATCCTTGGGTTCACGTTTACCGCTACCCCCAAAACATGGTATATATTTCTGCAAAAATCCCACCTCAGCGTCCAATTGATGCAAATCATCGGCGGCCGCCCGTTTTGTCATCTCGGGCATAATATCATCGAGTATTTTCAACTCACGTCGCGTGAATACCAAATCCAATGATTTACGTATACCAATCATCACGACCAACATCAATGGGAACAGGATGGAGGTCTCTGAGAAGGATTTGATAAGCCACAAAATGATCAGGCAGGCCAATTGAATAATTGTAAACAAATGGACACGCTTAATGGGAACCTAGAAAATTGGAATAGCATATAGTTTACCATAGTTTGGGATCGAGTCGAGCATACCTGTCGCAGGAACATGTAATCTGGCTGATATTTGGCTGGCATGAACATTATCAATATGCGATCAAAGAACTGTAGACCCTTGAGCGAGGCCACACCCATATACAAGAATACACCGAATAGCACCGGCATGGGTATGTAACCGAGCAGCGGTGTCAATAGCACAGAACCTCCAATGGTCAAAAAGATCATAATGTGAGTCACACGCTGCTCGCGCACGCCCAAAAATTGTGGTTTCTCGCCAGGAGCACTACATTCCGATTCCAATTTCAAAGAGTTCACATGATTGATGCTCAGCACGGTGGCGGCCACGAACCTACGAATCACAACAAGAAATAAAATCCAATCACTCCACCAAATGTAGCGTAATCTTACCAAGGTAAACCCATTATACTGCAAATGGCAATCAGTATGGATAGAATAAACAAATCCAAATGATAGCCGCAACCCTTCTTCAATTTGTTCTCCTTACGATTCACTATGACCGCTGTAATCTGTTGATCCATAAAGATCAGGATGGTGCCCAATAGAGCGGGGAATACTGCAATAATTGGCGACCACCAGGGATTCTTCTCACTAAACGGCGGTATAATCCATCCCCGTGTGCTCAATGTGGGCTTAAATTCATGCGGCACTTCTAATTTCTGTGTGGGCACACCCAGCGAGTAATCGAAGAAGGACATAGCAAAGATGGCAATCAACACAGAGAAATCACTAATGTATTGTCGCACAATTGACGGGAAGAATAGAGAGTTCTTGAAATCCTTCAATACGGTGGAGAAAATAAACGTGCCAGCACATAGAACCACAGACATGAGGAAGACGTTTTCGGTGGGTGGTGAGCCGCAATCGCTGCCTACCAATATGCCACTGTTGGACTGCAATTAGATGATTAGAAACCGTTGATCGGAGTAAACATTCTCAGGGCACTCACCTGACAATAATCCCAATTGTATTTGGCATACTCTATCATAGTGGCATTACTGTCCATTGGCGGCGTACAAACACAATTGTATACGCCCTGATTGACTGGGAAATTCTTTCCAATCACTACGACATTCTCGATCGCCTTGTAAATAAATATGAATGCAATCAATGTGGCGAAATTCTCTTCGGTAAATCGTGTTATGTAGCAGACTAGGGCGCTGGCGTCAATCGCGGTCAGGACAAAACAAATGCCGGCGACCCACATGCCGATCCAGAAACGGAATGTCATATAATCCCAGCTCATTTGCAAACAGAATTCATAGATAATTGACTCAAATACCAGAACTGGACCGGTGGAACCCAATATTGTTAGAGGCTGACCCGAAAAGAAGCCATAGCCCATGCCACACACGAATCCAGATACCAGAGATTCCATTGCCGCCATGTGTTTGCCCGTCGCTGCGGACAGAAGACCGCCGAATGTAATAATTGGCGACAGGCAGGCGAAATAGAGGAAAATCCATGAGGCCACACACTGCATGGACAGTGCATCCTTGTAGTCACTCCAATACCATGGAGCCTTACGCTTGAAATCATTGATCAAGCCACCAAAGAGTCGTCCAGTGCGCGATAGACCCGACTCTTCGCGCAGACGTTGCTCCTCCTCCTCCTCGTCGATCTCCTCCTTGGGCATCTCTGGCGGACGTTTTCGCACCTCTTGTGACGGAATGGCTGCCGGTGGTTCTATCCTAATTGTGGGATCCCATTCACCGGGTGGTAATACTGTAACAGCATCCAAGAATTCATCGACACCGGCTAGCAAATGATCGCGTTTTCTTGCACGGTAAGCGACCTCGTGAAAGATCTCGTCGGACATTAAAGTGGCCATGGCACGACCGATTTCATGGAAATTGCTCTGACTACCTGGCGGTCCGAGCAGTATGAAGATGAATCTGCCAAAGAAGCAAATAAAAAGTAACATACAGCGGTTCAAAGTGTCAAAGCACTTACCTAGTGGGCACGGGAACCTCCGTGAGATCGCCCATAACGGCCGCCTGACTCAATCGTATAAAGCAGGATAAATTTCGCTCCAGAAAATCAACTTCGCCCACCAAAATGTTACTGGCCTCGGCTCCGGGTGGTATCTTACGCATAAAATGCGTATTGCCCTTATGTTGTTGCTCACTGAGTTCCGTTCCGCTACTTTGACGTGCCATCGATTGACTACTGGGACTCTTCACCATATCCTCTGCGATGGCGGGCATTTTCAAATGTTGTGCGGATTGCAAATTTTTAGAATTAGATTTTTTCTCTATCGATTGAGAAGCGGGTGTATCGGGTTTTACGGTTTTATCGGGTAACGGGCAACGGGCAACGTGCAAAAAATCGGGTCAGGTTTGTGTGTGTGGTTTTATTTTTGTTGTTTCCGGATGTGGGTGTATTACAATTTAATATAATAACAACAGCAAATAACAACAACGTACCAAAACAGAATAGAAAATACAAAATTAGTTAAAAAACAGTTTATACAAAAGTGCTGGAAGAGAGATCGGAATTAAGAGGTAGAAATGAAAATGCATGCAAATTAAGTGAAATATACGAATGGATACATTTGAGTTTTAGTCTTAGAGAGAGGCGTGCAGTGTATGTGTGTGATATATTGGTTGTATCTGAACTACAGAACTGAAACCTTCTGCCAATCTTTTTTGTTCTGTTTTCTAACCTTCTTCATGCAAATTTCGTCACAATTAACAGAGATATAACAGATCAAATTGTTTTCTTTTTCATTCGATATTTTTTGGTTTTTGGATTTTTGTTGGGTTCTTTACCGAGCGTTCTGTTGCCGGGTTTACCGGGTACCGTTAGAAAACGTCCCACGCCACCACCGCTAGCAGCACTATTTCCATTTGTTGCAGTGCCCGGCGGTCCTGGCTCACTGGCCGTTAGTGATATCGGTGTGGTGGCCACTAAAGCGTTGCCAGAATGTTCTTCAACTGGAATACGGAAACAGTAATACTCAGCTCTAAACTAAAAAAAAACCACTTAAAAACTCTCGTTTTAAACCACCCTTCTCCTTCTGTGTTTCATCCAAAAATCATCTAAAATTTCTAATCAACCCTGTGTACTTTTGAGATAGACAATAGAGGATAGTGACAATCAAAACGAGGGGAATAAAAGTTTCACGACACAAGAGAGAGAGAGAGAGTACAGTTTTTAAAAAACTAACGTGCTTTCAGTTTGTTTTCAGACAAATAGAAAGAGAGAGAGAGATAGATAGAGAGAGTAAGAGGTACAGTTCACGCAAAAAATGTGAGGTTAACTAATATTACTTGTCGCTGTTTGTCCTGACGCTGATCCTGAAGTTGGATGCTGATGCTGAGGCGAGGCGCCTGCATGAAACCAGGTGGTAACCCCAATGGCACCCAGATGCATTGATGTGGTGTCAGCTTTAGTAATTTTGATTTAAAATAAGCGTGTGAGTTTCGGTTTTTTCGGGTGTTTCGGTTAGCCTGAACTCTAATTTGGCTCAACAATGAAATTATGAAAAATGAAGCGTTAGAGATGAGCTTGTTGGTGCAAAAGAGTTTTGTTATGGTGATCAAGTTAACCGAGTCTGTTGGGTTTTGTTTGGTTTATTGCGGGTGCCAGCCAACTCATAATATTGTTACGGCAACTACATGGTTAGTACCTGTGGGAACAGCGAGATAACAACCACGCTGATCCTTACTCGACAAATAAGTGCCGCTGGGCGTATGGCCTCCATCCAGATGCAAGGCTTCAAAATTGTTTGTCGATGATAATGCATAATATAATTGGTTATATGATTGAAATGGATGATTTGGTTATGAGCACACACAGAGTTGACAATTGCGCAAAAAAACGAACGAGTTGATCGAGTCCCTTTCATCGATGTGTATATATTTGTTTTCGAGAGACAAAAAACTTACTTTTCGTTGATGAATGATTTCGCATATCGGCCAGCGAACGTATAATGGGTAATCTTGTCTTTTTGGCATATTCATGCTGATGGCGATGCCGCCGCAACAGAGCATCCTTCACTTTGTCCTTAGCGCCGGCGGGTAGAGTGCCAGCATTAACCATTTGATCGCATACCAAATCAGCCACCACATCCAAATTATGCGCCTCCATGTCCAGCATGACGGTGCCATTGAGCAGCAGGCTACGTAATTCGAATAACGAATGCAACGATAATGTGGCCACATGTGGTTTGGACCAACGATTACCGCCCTCCTCCACATCCTCCTCGAATTTGATCCAACGTGCCGTCTCCTTCCATTCAATCTCGTCGCCCTCCTTAACCAGCATTCCCATTTCGGAGAACAGCGGATGGGAGACATGTGTGCCATCGTCCACATCCTCGCCAAGTATGAATTGTACACGTTGAGCGGGGGGAGTTACTGCAGGGATAAAATGATGAGAAGAAGTGACCATCATTAGCTTAATCAACATTTATGTCACAGAGCGGTGGGTAGAGCTGTGTGTGCGCCCAGTTCGTCAGCTCGTTGTTCGCGTGCCAAAGTTAATTGGCATCATAAGTTTCTGGTGAAGGCATGAGGCAAGGAATTGCCTGACATTTTGTAGTTATTTTATTCTTTTTGGTTGTTTGTGTGGAACAGTGGTGGAAAGTGTGAAATGGTTGAACGCTTTGCAAACTATTAGCCTTTATTTAACTCTAGGGAACAACCACAATTGGGAAAAGGAATGCAGCTAAACTGTTGAACGTAAGGTTAGGTCCTGGTTAAGACAAACTGATTTTGCCTATGGAAGGCTTGAAAAGGATATTTCTTTCAGCAATATTCCAATCAAAGAAGGTTAAGAAGGAAAGTAAGACTTTCGTTAGGTTAACCTTACTTTGAGATAAGGTTAGGCCTAACTTCTCAAGAAGTTTTGCAAACATGCAACTAAAAGCGAACTATCAGCAGTAAGGTTTTAAGATTAAGGGACTTAGGTAAGGTTGAGATAAGGTTAGGTCTCTAGTTAGCTTCTTATGAAAGCAGATTAGCGAAAGATTGAAGTTGGGTTTACCTTACACTGAGATAATGTTAGGTTTCTTGTTAAGCAATGGTTGAAGCAAGGTAAACCTTACTTAGAGGTAAAGTTAAGCTTCCATTATGCTGCATTCTGTGTATGAACTATAAAATTTATTACTAATTGAGTGCTATTGAGCTATGTGAATCTCAATTCCATCTTCATTTCGGCAATCCACATTTGATATTTAAATTAATGGCGACTATTTGCATTTGGCTTCATTCTCATCCTACCCCTAGGGCTATAATTTCAACTCTTCCATTCATCCGCTTGTGGTCCTTCTATACTTGCACTTCCTGTAATTTGGTCAGCCTTGGGTGTACTGTACTGATTGGCTACATCACTCAACCATTTCGTAATTATATTTGTCATTCGACCCCCTCGGTTCGACACACGCGTACGTAGTCAAGGTTATCCTTGTGGCTACACCCACCTGGACGTTCCACTTCCTGTTGCTTCTCGCTGCTGCTGTCCTTGCCAGAGCCACCTCCACCGCCGCCGCCGGGTCCTCCTCCACGACCACCGACACCACCGCCAGCTCCAGTTTCTCCTCCACTAACCGAGCCACTGTGATGATGTTTGCGCCTACGCTGGGAATGGCGGCGTCCACCGGGCACATGGACACCCACATAGACGGTATGGGCACGATGTCCTGTGGAAATTGATAAAATTTCAGAGAAATTACATTAATAAAAATGCTTTTTAAACATTAACATTCTACGTTACATTCAATTACAATAACAATCAAAATCACAGCCTAAAGTTCAATTCAGTTTTTTTCCTCTCCGCTCTCTGCTGATAAGACTTCCCGTCTGACTTTTGTTTAATCAAGGCTAATGAAAATTGAGATTGCTTATACGACGCGTTGACTCTGACTCTGATGATTCACTGGGTCGGCTCTTTGTCTGCCTGTGTGTGTGTTGTTTTTCTTAATTGTCAAATAAATTTATGTATATTAGTTAATTCCAATCTAGTTCTTTACAAATTTGTATTCCCGGTATGTTTGAAAGTCAAATGAGTTTACTAATTATGATATCATCTCCATCTACTTGTTGTAGTTTTGTAAATTTAAATTAATTATTAGGAGCATAACTTGTAACAGCTTTTTCCTCTCTGATTTCTTCCTTCTTTATGTATGTCAATCAAGTCACGCTACTTGGTCAGATGTGGAATGTGTGTATTATCTAATTGGTGGGCGTAGAAGCGAATGCAGTTTTAAAAAATTACACTTTGAAAAAGCCTCTAACTTTTGTCTATCACTAAATAAGTGTGAAAAGTGGTAACCTAACCTAACCTAACCTAATTTAACCTAACCTAACCTAACCTGACCTCTCTTAATACCCGATTTTTGAGAGTATTCTGCCTTAAGATCTAAATTTCAACAGCTTTACAAGACGATAATGAAAACAGTTTCCAAGTCGACTTGTCAAGTTGAATTCAAACAAAGTCGCAAATTGAGATCTATCCGTAACAACAAAATGATTGTCAACATTGTTCTTATCTATCGTTCGATCCGTTAAACACATATGAAACACTCTAAGTTGAGTCGATTATAAAACAAGACTCCTAGTTGAATATTTTTGTATTTTAAGTTAAATTAAATTTATTAGTTGTGTGGTTATACAACTTTTAACAATTAATTTAGAAAACAAATAAGATTTGGTCTAAAATTTGACTGGTTTTCTTACCTTCGAAATCGTTTTCTGTAAATTGTTGAGTAAAATCCTCGCCGCCTGTACGGGGATCCTTGGGAGCCTCATCATCACCACTTGAGGAGTTCATGGTCCAGGGTCTGTAAATAAGAATGAGGAATAATTAATTCCAGACAAAGTGTAAACCCTTAACTAAGACCCAGCTTTAAGTTTAGTGCCCATCCCAAGTCTGAGCGGCAAATGCAAATAGTTGGAACCTAATTGAAATGCGCCGTATAACGTATGAATTACTGAATGACCGACGAAAGTAAACGGCAAACAAAATGTACATAAATTAAGATGGCAAATTGCGAAAGGTGACAATGTAGTTACTCTAACATTCTTTGGAAATATTGAAATATTTAATATCAAGATTAAAAAATGTATCATCGAATAGGTATTATGATTCAAAATATTAGATGTCCTTGATTAATATTAGAAAGATGCGTAGACGAAAGAATGGATCACTTAGATTCAGTTTAAATTAATCTAACTTAGTGAATTACCTTTACTTTCCAACGAAATATGTTGAAAAATTTAAGAACTTTTTGGAATAAGATCTCTATTTACAAATTCTCATAGAAAAACTTTTATTAGGGACAATTCTTATCCCTTCCTTCACATACAAAAATGTTTGTAAAACCGATTTCTTAAAGAGATACTTCCTCAGTTATACCTTTTGTAAACATATGATGCTTCTCTCCTGCAACATTGAATATATTTGAATCTATTGAACTTGATTTTGACTCTTTTGGCATAGTCCTAATGCTCGATTGGAGCGAAAGTGTAACAATTCAAACTCAAGTCGCATCAAAACAAACAAAATTGACAAATGCTCAGTTGAGCTTCAGTTTGAATGCCATTGCCGCAGTCGTTCTGTCATTTATATTGACACACTCATTGTCACCTCACTCCCACGTTCCCCACCCCCGGCTCGTTAACAGCTGAGTTGTGAGCATTAGCGTCATCCACAAATCAAATTCAGATGCATATTATTATACCCTTGCAAAAAGGGTATATTAATTTTGGTCAGAAGTGTGCAACGCATAGAAGGAGCCATCTCCGACCATATAAAGTATATATATTCTTGATCAGCATGACAAGACGAGTTCAAATCCGCCTGTCCGTCTGTCTGTCTGTCTGTCTGTCCGTCTGTCTGGATCAACAGCTTCTCCTCCTAGACCGCTATAGCTACAGAGCCGCAATTTTGCACGAAGTCTTGTATATACTGCAGGCATTGTATATCTCGGATTCATCCGGATCGGACGACTATATCATATAGCTCCCATAGGAACCGTCAGTCGAAAATAGAGTTTTAGATTAATAAGTTCGCTGTTTTTCATCTGATTGTTATAAAACTTAACATTTGGCAGTTTACTATACATCTATACGTCCGTGCCAAATTTAATCGAGATCGGACTACTATATCATATAGCTCCCATAGGAACAATCGGATCAAATATAGTTTTGCTTCTTAAAACTTTTTTGTTTCTATTGCGATCATCACCAAACTTAGTAAATAACATTTGCGCATAATAAATTATAATCGTGCCAAATTTTATCAAAATCGGATGACTATATGATATAACTGTCATACAAACAGATGGAAAAATTGAATGCAGCATATCTACATACATGCATATGTACATATGCATGCCGTGCTATAGCGTGTAGATAAGGGTTTTTACATAAAAATCCTTTCCATTTTGCGATCTCCATTTAGGGATTGAGTAACGCAAGAACTTGCAAGGGTATACAAACTTCGGCATGGTCGAAGTTAGCCCGGCCTTCTGGTTTTTTACTCATTTAACAGCTTCCTATTTTAGCAACAATTTGCTGATGGGCTCTCAATCTCCGATGACAACATTTATGAAATGAATGATAATATATCCATTTCCAGTTAGTTTGTTGATTTTTCCATTGAATTTTCTATAGTCACGTGCATTAGGTTAAATTGCAATAAAGATATCAATATGAGAAACGATTATTTGCATTTGCCAAATATAAATAAATATTGTTTTTTTTTTTATATTTGTACTTATATGTACAGTAAGTATATACACATTCATTAACCGTTTATTGTTCTTAATTTGTACAACGTGTTTGAGTTGATATTGCTTTTTCATTCCATTTGATTGATTTCAATATTTGAGCAAGGCAATTCAAGTTGCAAAATGATAAATTAAGCAAAAAAAAAAAAATTTTAATCTCCAAAAATGAATCAAGTATATTTTTTTTTGTAAATGTGTTTTTAATATACTAAATAAATAAACTTCACAAAAAATGGTATATTTTAAAAGGTGGTTTGCAAACTGTGACTATTTAATTTGATTTTTGAGCAAATAAATTAAAGTTAAACCAATTAAATATCAAACAAAAAAAGTTTGAAAATCCAGAAACTTAAATATTTGATATTTTTTCTGTGTATCGGCATAACAATAATAAGTATTCATTTATTATTTAGCAAAAGATTCTGAATATACTTATAAACCACTTTTTAATGAGAAATTCACCAATTATCCTAGATAACTACATACAATTAATAAATAAGTAAATATTGTGGTTTTACCTATATTTTGTCTCTTAGTTTAAAAACAATCTCACATCATTTTAATGAAATGATATTCTGATATTATTTAGAGCGAGATTTTTCATCTAGGTTGGAATGATTAATTGTTTGAGCAATATATTATAATCTTTGTGAATCATTAATATTTTATTATACTATTTTTCACGAGCTGAAATATCTCTAGAATTAGTGTACCTCTTATCAGGTTTAACACATATTATTCATTATGGAATGATGTCCTGAGAGCCTTTATAAATAAAACATTCACTGGTCATATATTTGCACTCTGCGAACTATAATATTGAGTTCTAAGTAATCTTCAAAATGTATCAAAAAATCACGCGTTGTAAAGAAAAGCTATATAATCGTTTCTTGAAAACAAATTTTAATATTTTGAATAATAATTTTAATATTTTTTATATATTTAATTGAAGTTATTATTGGAAATTTTGAGTAGTATAGGTCCAAAAATCAGTTTTAGTATAAAAACGACTGTGGTTTTCGACTTTATATCATTCGTTTATCACAGGACTCAATCTCCGACCCTTCTGTTAACTGGAATTGATCACTTAGTAGTCGTGATTAAAACTTTCCACTCATTTCTAGATTTAAACTTGCCAAAAAAAAGTTAATCTCAAAATCCCTGAACAACGTTTTCCTTTGTATAATAATCATGAGGTGAGGGTTTAAATAATAATATAGACTAAGGTTTATTTTTAAATGCAGTCATTTCTGTTATCAGTCAATCTTGTCTAGATTTAATCTAATAGAATATAATAGACAGTCTGCTAGACAGTCTGCCGTTCGCCGGTGTAAACTGGGTCTAACCTGGCTGGTAATGACAAGGTAGGAACTTGGTAACAGGCCACAAGAGACAAGTGCAAAACCATTTACCAAAAACAAAAAATTAACCATGCAATTAGTTAAATAGTTGATAAACATTAGACACATTGTTTGATCAAATGAATTTGAAGGTGTTAAGTAAATTTTCTGGCACAAGATAAGCAAATTTTGTGCTAACTGTAATAAACTTTTATGACTCTTTTTTTTCGGTCGGTCGGCAAGTGTCTGATAATGATGATAATGCTCTATAAATTACTTCTATTTTTTTTTTTGGCAAATCGATATTAAATTTATGAACTTTGTCACAATTTTCACAGTATTTTGTTTTATTTGGTTTTCCATTTCCTCTTTACTTACAATTCAATGTATTCATTTTTATGGGCCATAACTTGAACTGGTTGACTTTTTTTTTTGTAGCTTATCTCACGATCGTTTTGTTCGAATTGTGTTTATCAACTGGAAACGATTGTCGAAGTAGTAAAACCGAAAATAACGAAACGAGAAACGAAATACGCGTTAGAAACGACAAATAGAGTTCCGTTGAGAATTTGTTTGTTCGATTTATATATATTCTGTTCCGCCTTGTACAATTTAGTACGACTCGCTGCGAGCCCTGGCGATTGCAGACTAACTAACTGGCCGATCTTCGAGCTGTCGCTTAACCCGCTGCTGCCAGTGATTAACACACACAAGAGAGAAAGACAGACAGAGAGAGAGGGAGAGAGATTAAGCTTACAAAATGTGTTTTTAAATGCCAATTTTTTCGCTTTTGCTTTGGTTTGCTTATCAATTTGCTTATGTGATTGTTATCAACTTTACAATAATTCGCTTCGATTGGAATTGGAAAAGAAACCAAATCTCTCAAAGGGACCGCGTTCATATTACCCTGTAACTATTGTAAATCGATTAATAGTTGACTCAGTGAAGACCTACGCTAACTACGCAGTGGACATTTGACTTCGAGTGGTGGCTAAAAGTGGTTCTGGCTATCTAGAAACCCACGTTCCACTCATGATTAGTGGTTTCAATGGATTGCTAGAGTCTGTGGACCACTTTTGAAGGTTAACTTTAAATTACTCAAAATTTACCTATCGATAAAGATTGTTGAAAACAAGTAGTTGGCTCTTTTCGTTGGGTTTTGGAAACTATTATAGTGAAATGTAGAACAAAGACTGTTCTCACAATTTAAAACATTAAATAACCTTTTAAAAAAATAATTATTGATGAAAAGAAGACAATCACCTCTTAGTTCATTAAATCTTTGAACATTTTGTAAATTTTCCAATTTAAAATAGTTTTGTTTTACTAAATCGATCAGCTTTTTTGACAGGTTTCTGTGTTTTCTCATAGATTTTTAAGATTTGAAAAGCCACAAAAGATAAAGGCATTGCTCACCTTCATCTGTTACCTACAAATGGAAGACTTTAATATACCTTTTCTCCACCCACTGCCTTACAGGGTATAATAATTTCAGTTATGTTTGTTTGTTAACATTTCTTTTTGGCATGTTTTTGTGTTTCTGTTCGCAAACTGCATATGAATATGTATGGAACGATTTTATTATCTAGATATATATACGTTAAATATATGTATTTCTATATGTATGTATGCCGACGCCGTTCTTTTGTCTTTGTTTTTGTTTTTTTATAGATATGCTTTTTGAGTTTGTGTCGTGTTGATTAAAAATAAACATATTTAATGTTTGTTTTTTTTTGTTTTTGTGGGTTTCTTCTAGTTGAAGGCAATTCGAAAGGCCTAAAAGCCAGCTAACCACGGGCCAGTTTGGCCCTTGAAATATTTGTGGTAGGGCAGGTCGTGAGTCTTAAATATATAAGCCAATATATGTTAACTGGGAAATACATAAATATTAATCAAATCAGTTAAATGTTTATTTTTGGTTTTGGCTTAATATTACAATAGAATGTTCGTTGTTGAGTTTCTATAAATCTATTTTAAAATCTAGATGAAAATGACGTCTAATTCTTGCAAATAATTATTATTTATTCCATTATTATTTAAAAGTGAATAAAGAATTATTTATTGGTATTTTGAATAGTGTTTGCTTAACTTAAATTATGATTTTAGTTTAAATTATGAGAAGGGTTTATCTATTTAGAAAGGGTAATAAAATCATAAATAGTCCCCAAACCATTTTACAAAAAATGTCTGACTAAACTTCAATAATATTAAATATTTCTGAATATATTGAAGCACATGAAATTATTTAAAATGTTGTTTAACTGAAATAATTGTTTGCATCTTTAGAATAATGGATAATAATAATGAAAGTAAAAACATATTATTGAAAAACTATAAACTAACAAATAATTGCAACTGAATTCCAATTGTTGATATTCTACAAAAAGAATCTGTTCAAATAAGTTAAGTAGATTTATTTTTTTCTTCCTCTAGCCTTTGATTGTCAATGTTTTTCTTCCGAGTGTTTCACATTAATATAAATTTTTGGTATTCGAATTTCAATTTCACCGCCCTAAACTAGCTTAAACTACCAAATACGAAAATTGTTTTTTGCACGATCTTTTTTTTTGTCGCATTTTCTGTGATTCTTTTGTTTGAGAATTCGAAATTCACGCTGGCAATATAATATGAGAAATAATCGTTTAATATATATAAAGAGAATATATATATATGTATAAGGTATAGATAATAATCAGTATTACCGCTCTAAATCGGTAAACAGCTGTTTTAGCAAGACGAAGAGCGAAAAACAAAACAAAACTGGAAAATTGCCTTACCTATTTGCGTGCTTGTTGTTGTTGTTGTTGATTCAAGTTAGTATTTATTTAAATTTAATTTGCAACAAGTTGTTGTAGCTAATGTTGTAGTTGTGTGTGTGTGTGTGTGTGTGTGTAGTGTGTGCTTTGGATGCGTAACCGATTGCATGCCAACATTTTACCGGCTTAAACTGGAAAGAGCCAAACACAGCGAGTTAATCTTTTTGTCATCTCGTCTCGAAACTCTCGAAAACCAATCAGGAATACGAAAACAACAACGAAAACAAAAGCAAAAACGAAAGATTCTGTTTACAAACCTAAAATATGTTCGTCGGGGATTTTTGTAGATTCTTAAAATTATTTCTGAATCAAAAACTTCTTAAGCTTTTATTCCTTTCTTAATTGATCTCAAAAACATGTTTTGAGTTTTTAGCCAAAAAAAAAATGGTTTAAACAGGCCATAACCAAAGTGTATTTGTTAATAAATCAATTCATCTTTTTCTCTTCTGATGGTGTTTCAAATTAACCACAAATTAACACTTGAGCGAAACATTGTTGCGTCTTCCAGTTCACAAAAATGACAATTTGTCACATTATTTTTTGGTTGGTAGGCACTTGAAATAGATCTCTATAAGATCTATACGAATTGACGTCAAGTTTTCATCTAATCTCGATTCGAGAATACTTGAACAAAATCAAATTATTCACTGTCTGTCTGTCTCACTCTCTTTTTACCTGTGTCATAAACAAGGGTAAGTCTTAGCTTTCATGTCGAAAACTTAGTAGTTCAGGGTCCCAAATCTATCTTATCGCAGGCACTTGAGAAAAGGCCACACCCCTGACAACTAAATTGTTTATTAAACGTATATTCCTATCGATCGACTCGGATCTCACGTCATTCACTCAACCATTCGATAAGCCTTATTTTCGCAACTCTATTTTTGAAATCGTATTTCTACTTCACACTATTTGATCTTAATCAGTTTATGGATTTGCAAATTACATTCTTCACACAGCTCTTTTCCAGTTCACCATTATTTTTTTGGGAAATCATTTTATGGCAGTTCTAATATGCTTTTAACTAGTATTAATTATATGTTGATATTGCTGCCCCTTCATGTGTCGAGAACCAGTTCAAGCCACAAATTCGAGGTCTATAAAGGCAATAGCGAGTATTCGTATCACCGTCTCAGTCGGTTTATTGCCAACGTTTTTCGAGTGTCAACAGAATGATGTTGACACTGGGTTTACGATATGGCCAAGTGTGTGTGTTTTCTTTGATAAAAATTAAATGGTTCAATTTGCTTTTAATTGTGCAAATGGATAAGATATCGTTGGTAAAAAGTTTATTGGATGGTTATATATAGCTACATATATTTTCTATCCCTGCTGTGTCATTCCTTGATTATCTTCGGTATTACAAAGACTTGAAAGATTAAAACTTAACTTGCAGTTCTTTGGTAATGAATTTTCCATCTTAAACTGATGGCTTTGGGGACATTCCATTTTGCTTATTGATTAAAAGGTTTTATTCATTTTTAGATTTAAGGACTCACGAATCACGGGGGGTAACACCCATGCGAGGATTCGAATAAAGTTGGCCATCCTAAGCTTGATTATGCGTCGCTCAGATGCTTGTGCGTCCCAAACCGGCTTGTGCGTTGCAAATTGAACAAATTATGTATTTTCTGCAGGATTGATCATTCGTGTAGACTTGAAACACGATAACATTACTCATGTATTGCTGTAATATTCACATATATCCAGAGTCTTCCTACTTTTCGAGTGAGACCATTTATAAAATTTGTGATATCTAATAACGATATAATCTTGTAAAATGGATTTCATCTTTAACTGTTTTGAAGTTTTAGGAATCTCTTCTGACTCACTCCACGCTTGCTACTGATGTGATATTTCATATATGTATTATCCTAATGAAACTCTCTTCATAAATATATACAATTTAAAGTAACATTGGATAAGATCACTTAATATTTGTCTTGAAGACAGTGTTTGCCATCTTCAGGGGTAACTGCAGGAAGGGGCACATCTCGATATTGAGCAAAAGTCAAATAATGTAACTAACTAAATTGCATTTCAAGTAAAAACATTCGTTTTATTTTTAAAGTTTAAAGTCCTACCATTTGTCATAATAAGTATATATATTATTTGTTTTTTGCCATTTTCTGACCTAATGCCATTTGACTTGACTGACTGCACCACATGACCTCATGCCGAGTAGTCATGCTCAGGGCCGTTTGCGTTATAAATTCCTCAAATAGCAAAAAAAAAAAACTGACAATTTCTAACTTGGTTTTTCTTTAGTTGTGTGTAGGAGAAAATGCGAAACTATGATGAAACGTGATGTCATTTTATAAAAGGGATAAGAATTCCCTCCTTTTCATATGTGTGATAAAAAAAATATTCAATAAAAATATTTGCACAATTCTCGATAAACAAAAAAAGGCGTTAGATTTGTCTTAGAAAGATTTTTTTTTTGCAATTAACATGGCAATAATTTAAAAGGCACATAAGCTGAAAATTGTAATACAAAACAGGTGTGAGATATATTGCCTAAGAGCATTTGAATCTGAGTAGTTTTAGAGTTTTAGTCTCTGATGGACTTGGGGATATCCTGTAGGAAGTGAGGATGGAAAACTGATGACATGGATCTCTTATTTTTGAGGGGTTTCTAGGATTTAGCTAATGATCGAGTTGGTCACATTATTTTCAACAAACTCTATATACCCTTTTTCTCGCTAAAGGGGTTGCAGGGTAGCAAAAATGGCGCGTGCCGCTTACAGGAAATGTGACACACAAACAAACCAGGTGAAATACCGAAATGGGATCAATGTCCCCATACATGAAGGAGTACGAGTACGAGATTGGGATGAAACAAGTGCTCTCTCTCTCTCTCTCTCCCTCTCGCTAACACCCTTTGTTTAGAGTGAACTCTCTCGCTCTCTGTGCAGAAACTTCTCGGTGAAGTTAACATTAAATTGGAGAGATTTTGTTGGGTATATTGTTTGCTTATCGAACGAACGGCAAACCCTGTCTTTTCCGTTCCTTATCACAAACCCGCCCCAGCCAAACAATATCTGATAAACAAACTCTGTCTGAGATGACAACAAAGACGAAGATGAAAAACACTTGACATGTTGTTGACCCAGTCCGTTGTAGAGAATAAAGGAGCCCAAATAGTATATGTACATACACTTGGTAAAAATGGAAAGTAAATAATACAAGTTTTTCTATAGTACGGGAATTTTCCTCTATTCGAGTAATAATTTCGTTGAACTAAGTAAATAATTCAGTTATCTGTGCGTGTCTTGCCTGCCCGGTCCGGTCCGGTCAATCTATTGTAATTTAATTTAGACATAGATAGACATCTTTATTGTAATTTCCATTTCCACTCCGAAGCTATACTTAGACGATATATGCCTTATTTAGACTCTATTGTGTGGGAATTTAAATAGGAATTTTACTCATGATGACACACAAATGGATAGATAGATTGATACTCTACAAGGGAAGTTTCGCTGATTCCTTTGATCCGGAAATATCTTTTGGGGTAATAAGTAAAGTTTTAAAGTCAGAATAGTCTAGCTGGAATAAGTAAGGGTTTTCCCAAAGCAATAGCAACAATAATTTTAAAGAAAGGTTTTTGAAAAATCGCGAATCGTGATAGTACACAGCCCTAAAATAGGACTAATTATTAGTCACTAATAGATATATCTCCTAGGTATATTCAAACATATCGATTTACGATGAATTAGAATATACATTCATTGTATATACATCATTTATATATATATAAATTTTACTGATTGGTATAAAACTATTGACTTCTTATTGTTTATTAACTGATTTATTATAATATTTAAAACTAAAAATATATTTTAGTCTATTTTGAATCGAAACTATTTCGCATTGATTCCTCTGATTGTAATTAAACATAGTTAATAAGCACATTTTAATTTGGGTAAACAAGATAGCCACGATTTAAAAAGACTGTTTAGAAATAGAATCGATAAATTGGAAAAAAATCGCATTTTACTTAAACTGAAGAGAATAAAATAATTTAGAAAATATATTCTAAGAACTTAAATATGTTTTTAAGTGTTTTCTTCAACTTGTATCTACATTATAATATCCACATATGTATATGTATAAACAATCTCTTTATATGAAAGTTTCTTCATTTATAGAAATAAATAAATTTTTTCACCAATTCCTTTGTTTCCTTTGTCCATGGGTAATCTCTTGTAGTCTCTTAGATTAAATAACAAAGAAGATGCTGCTAAATATCTAATTCTGAACCGATGTATACCCCACCTTTCTGTTATCAGTTTTCGTGTCACTTATTGAGAATATAATTTTTTACCTGCTACTATCCGAATTGATCACTCTGGGCAATCGTCCATGTCCATGGATGTGTTTCAATTGCGACTGTTGCGGCATTTTGTGGCATTCGTAGTTGGATGCACCAACAAAAATTGGTTTAACAAAGACAACAAATTCCAGTCACTGTTTGCCACTGTTGGCGGGTTAATGACCGCGTCTGGCCAGGACAGAGGAGCTGTTAAACGGAAAGGATAAATTTCCCGCACGGATTCTCGCTTATCACAAAGTCACACACAAAGAAAGTTAATCGAGACACAAAATTAAACAAACTAAATGTTGAATTTTCAATTTATACTCTATCAAGTTTCTCTATTTTTTTGCTTTTTAAAACATTTTCAACTATTTTTCCGAGTTTGTCATGTGTTTGGCTTCGAGTCGCGCAGCAGACTGATGCGGCCGGTGGGGCATTTGGGATCCGGTGGGGCATTTGGGATGTTCAGAGCTCTGAATTGAGAGTTTTTCCTGCTGCAGAGAAAATGCAATTGCACTCAGCTGTTTAGTAACTCTCTTTGGCTGCACCTAAGCAAAGAGAAATAGTCTGACAGAGAGCGAGAGACAGAGAAAGAGAGAGAGTGCTCTCTTGCTCTGTCCTCCCGTTAACACGTTCACATTTGTGGCTTGACATATAATTATACTATTACAAGCACATTGCATAAATCATACATATGTGGGAGGGAAGAGGTGGGTGCACGGGGTAAGGTGAAAAGATGCATTTTAATTCAAGGGAAATTGGGGTCTGTATGTGTATGTGTGAATGTGTGTGTACTGAAGGATTCCGGGTGTAAAATTGGTCTAGGGACAAACGTGTTCAATTTAATTAACTTTGAATTATGTCAAAAAATGGAAAAACATATTTATTGTTATACCCTGTAGCAAAAAGGTAACAAAGGGTGTATTTGAATGGTTTAAATGGAATTAAAAAATATATAAATTTATGTCTTTTTGCTCAAAGAATATAAATTAGTATAAAATGAATTATATTATTGATGATCTATCTATTGACAGCTTTTCCTTACCCAAAACACTTCGACCTAACCAAAAGATGGGATTCTCGATAAGTATCGGTAAATCTCGATATGTTTACTTGATCGAGCAACCGCGATAGTTTCGAACGAACTGGGATTGATCTATTGACAGTTAAAAATTGTCTTAAAAAGACCAGGAAAATTCAAAGAAAAATAAATGTCAGATGGTTTATTATACCCTGCACCCTAAGAGTGAAAAGTGTATATTTAAGTCGCCAAATTGGAATTGAATTTGAAGTAAAAGCACAATGAGCACTTTGTTTTTTCAAGGCTCGGGCTTACAATATTCCATTATCAATTGGTGTTTCTATGTAATTTTTTATTTTTAATTTTTCTATTTGTTAATACAGACTAGATGAATAAGATATATCGAAAATATTTCATATCGCTGCTTGATATTTCGCAAATAGTCGTTATTAAGCATTTTGATATAGTTTTTTATGATCGATCTGTTTACTGTGATGTCAGAATCTAGATATGAAAACATTTAATATATGCTCCTAACACATTTTAAGTAATATTATTAAATTTATAATGCTCTTTTATGTATAGGTAATACGGAATCTTTGTCTAGCTATAAGTATAGGAATAGTTTCTTTAAGACATAAAGTAGTTTACTTCGTAGTACATTTTTAATTCTAAATATTTGCATAAAATATTAAAAGTAATTTGATTTATGAAAGTCTTGCTAAAATGCTAAAAGATAATGCTAAAGAATTTTCTTTCAAAGTTCACTCGGAAGTGTCCTGAAGTGTGTTTATGTTGTCTTTCGCTCTTCAGAATTTCCTTCTCACTTATCTTTGTCGTGTGCAGTTTTCCTTTTCCTGTTTAGACACACACATTCCATTCAATTTGGTTCCATTTTGGGTTGACAGTTTTTCTTCACTATTTTCCCTCCGTTCACCATCATCTTTTTGCCACTCAGAGAAGCGGGAACTGTAACCGAACCGTTTTGCAACCGAGCACGTGCAATGGCTTATAGAATAACAACAACACAACATAACACAAAACAGAACTAAATAGTAAGAAACATGAGAAGGGGTTGGGGAAAGGGGTGGCGGGGGAAGGGTTGGTTGTTGGGGACTGTACTGCACTCGCACTCTTCGTCCCCCGCTCGAGTGACAAGTGTAAATGAAATTTTCAATTTTGCCATGTGGACAAAAAATCAGCGGCAAAGGGGCAAAAGAGGGAACTAAGGGAAAATGTTTGCTTGTATATATATTGATTTTTTAGACCCCCCGCCCCACTGTTGTGCCTCGCCCACTTTTAGCCCGCTTTTGTGGTTAAATAGTGAGATTTGTGGGTAAGGTCGCGTTAAAAGTGTTGCGAAATAGACTAGGGGAAGGGACTCTATAGTGGTGGATGACTTCTCAAGGAGCACTCAGGCGTCAGTGGGCCATTAAAATTGACGTTTTTCGGTTAAATATAGACAAGGATTTTTATGCGTTTCAGCCACACACATACATACACACACACAAACGCATACGAATGGAAAAAAATTGGTTAGGAGGAGCAACTGAGCGAACTGGGTCATAAAATGCAAGGGCTATAAAAATACCATTCACTAATTGATAGAGAGATATTTAACATTAACTTCGATCTCTGTAGGAGCATCATTCTGGAATAATTTAGTATAAACATTTAAAGGATTATAAACTAGGGATAGTAAAGAGAAATTTAAGGCTAATTTTAAGATTCAATCTTCCTTTAGTTCGATGTGAATTTGGTCTAACATTTCATAAAGATGCAAGAAGAGATAAAAGAGCACTGTAATTGGTTCGACTTAAACCTTAATCTTTAAGTGTTGTGTAACGACAGTTTGTTCAGTTTGCAAATGTTTTTCAAAAATGAAATAAACTATTAAAAGTCATCTAAAAAATCCTTTGATATTCTTCTTTTAATTGCCGATTTTCGTATTGTTCATCAACACTGGCAAATTTGCGACCTTATTTTGTATCACGATACTGTGAAGGAATCTTAAATAAACTATCTTTAGGATTCCGTGATTGTTTACCGATTCGAAGTTACTCAACACTGGCAATGTTGTTATCTAATTTTGTACCACAAGAAAAAACTTTGATTAGTATCCACTTAATGTGAAGCAACACTTCAAAATATACGATAGATTAGATGCGTGATTTTATGATGGAATCTTAAGAAAGCAATCCTTTGGCATTCTAGGATGGGTTTCGACCTTACTCAACACTGGCAGCATTGCCACCTAACCTTCTTGTGCCAAGATAACACCCTTTGAGTTCTTATCTTCATGTTCAATTTGTTATTGTAATTCAATGCCCCATATTGATTCAATTGTTTCTTATTCTTCATCATCATTTCAGTTTTCACTTTGCTCTTTTGTTCGAAACTAAGCAAAACAATGCACACACCTAAAGGAAAAGAACAAAAGGTAAGCAACAATTTCCATTTACAGCAAATACAATTTTCTTTTGTCTAAGCTAATCAAATTTATTTCACTTAAAGGAGAACGTGAATAAATTTCAGTACAAGCTAGAATTCAGGGAATCAAATTTTTCAAGGAATATGCAAATATTTGTGAAGATTAAAGTATGGTCGGTTCATATGGCTAAATTCTCAGATGTACAAAGGCTTTAGACCTTTACTTAATTTTTAGTCATGGCTCATATAACATTTCGTACGTGTAGGGCGAATTTTATCTACTCTTCAACTGTCATATGTACTTACATATATCAAGGCTTTTGACACGCCCCCACACTCTCAGTTGGTCGTCTGTCGTTTCACATTTTGGTTGAAGGCCTCCATTTGAGGCTAATTATACTGCCTTTTTGTGGGCCTGGCTAATTGTATGTAAAGTTAGTTGGCTCAAGTTATTTGACTCCACTTCGATTCCAATACAACTTTTTCGATTAACCTGACATTTCTTGGAATACTTTGCATAAGATACAGACATTCCAATTATATCTAAGAATTAGTGGGGTGGCGGGGGGAGCGGGGGGCTTAAATGGGAGGTCATAAGAATATCCATCGATTATGTCCCCAACATTTGTTGTTGTCGCTTGACTATGGTTAACGATTTATGTGCTCGTATGGACATTATGTAAATATGTCTCCAAATATGTTTGTACGAATTGTAAATGTATATCTTTTGTCATAAAACGACAATTTTGTATTCGGTCAAAGGTGGCAATTAAGGTTTTTGTTGACATTTCAGTCAGTTCATTTAGTTGTGCGAGAATAAAGGCAAAAACTTGATTTATAAGTGTTCAAATAACTAATTGAAAAGCTAATTTCAGTTAGTGCTTTTTGGGCAAATTAGAAAAGGGAAATGTAAATGAAACAATTTAATTTTATTTAGACATAAATATTTGGCTAAAGTGTCAGTAAATTAAATCTGCAAAATTATTGTAAGATTGTCCACTATCTAGAATAGGTTTCAAAAATGTTAAGAAATAGTGTCATTTATCCTCAACGTTGTTCTTAAGTCGACTACAAAAATTGAATGATATCTTGTTGTTCATATGAATATTGTGAAATCCAAAATTATTGAACTCAATAAGAAAATAAAATGTTAACAAAAAATTTGTATATGTATATGTTAAACAAGAATAGCCACCTAGGGTTTAGAGGAACAAATCGGTCATTATATAGCTCCCATATAGTTTCTAAAAAGATCCTTGATTCAATAAGCAAATGTAGCTATTAGCATTAAATCGCTTTATCTAAAAGAAATGGTTCAAATTTATGGAATTTGTTGACTTTATAGTGATAATATAGTTGCCATTTAAATCATTTACTTACTAAAATTATATAAATTTTAAAAGATTGATTGATTCTACAAAATTTAGCAATAAAATGGTTGACCAGATGCTAACATTTTTGCTTCCATTGGAAGAACATTTGAATGAAAAACGTGTCACTTTAGAGGCTTGAAAGAATTCGTAGAAAAATTCTGTGATTATAAAATATTTCTTTGTAGCATTCGCTTTGACTTTTAATCCTTTCTAACGCAAACTTGGCTCCTGACCAAGAAAAGTGTCAACAATGCCCCATTTTAAGCCCCATTGACCCGCTTTCTACTCTTTTGTTGTGTGCCACACAGAATGGGACAACATGAAAGCAAAGGCAAAGGCAACGGCAAAGGAATGGAAAAAGTTATGCTGATTAGACGACGGCGTCGTTTCATCACATCAAATGGCAACCACATGAAAGTCAGCCTAGTTAGGGCTTAGATATGACTTAGACTAACTAATCACACTTTTGATATTTATTTATAACAAAGTTAAGCCGAGGTAAATTAAGTACTTACCGCGACTCTGTCTGTGGCGGGGGGCGCAAATGAGATGAGAGAGAGGGAGAGAGAGAGAGACCTTTTTGGCAAGGTTTACTGCTGATTGCCTACTGACCCAGTTAGTTGGGTTACTTTGGCTAACAGGCCGTTTAAATGCTCGTTTAAGGATAATGTGTATATACGGTGGTCTGTTTTATTTTGCTCACTTTGGCAGTGGTTCTTTGGCTATTGGTTACATATAGCTTTAGATTCTCTTGATTGATTTGGTATTTTTTAATATTGGTTTAGGTTCCGCCGCCGTTTCACACCTCCGACAGCTTGACTTTGCTGATTAACATTTAACTAATACGCACAATAAACATTCATCTAAATTTAGCTACAAAATCTAAGTTAAATGCACTTTAAGTTGGTTTAAGCACTAACTTATTTTCTTTTCGTTTAACAATTGATAAATAAATATTTTTCTTTTATTTTTTTTTTATCAGTTAAATTGGCTAAGTTATATATATTAAGGTATTTATTAATTTTTTTATCAGTAGAATTGGCTAAGTTATGTATATAATTTTTTTTTTTTTTTTTCGGTTGATTGGTTTCTTGCACTTTCCCCGTACGCAAAAATTTTCCAGCAAAAATAAAAAAACACGTCCGCACTGTGCCACGAGCCAGGAGAACCTGAAAATCAGTACACATTTTGTTGAAGCGGAGCAAACACCCCCGCGAGCGCCACACTCTCTCACTCACGATGGCGCTCACGCGTTGTTGTTGTCTTCTCTCTTTCTCTCTCTCTGTCTTGAGTGCGCCGTCGCTGTTTAACGGTCCTTTCCTTTAGTTGACATTGTAAATGTCAGAGATTGAGAGCAAAGAACAGAGAGTGGGTGAGAGAAAGACAGAGAGAGACTGGGACAAACCAATTTGTTTTGGGGTCTTTTTCTGCCTCTTTTTTTGTACGGCAACTCCTTAGGGGCATTCTCTTTTGATTTTTTAGTGCGTCCGCCATATGAATGTGTATATTGTTATGCTATTTTGTAATCATCTGTTTTGGCAGAATGAGTTATAGATGGCTGTGGGGTCAGGCAAAAGGTTAAAAGCAGTATGCGTGGTTTGAAGATAAGAATTTAGGCTCAGGCTTAGATTCTTATCAGTCAACTAATAGAAAATGTTTGTGAGCAATCTTAAGATGTGGGATATCTTTCTTACGTTTCCAGTGTTGGATAGTAGTATTAAAAGCAAAATGCTATATGATTTCTTTCTTCTCAAACGAATAGTTTAAACTTCCTTCAAGTAAATCTCTATTGTCATTATTTTTCTCAAAAAGTTGATCAAATAATTATGCTAGGCGAGATAAAAAATGTATAAAATCAACCAAGTATCACAACATTTTAATTTCTGCACGACTTTGTTGGTGAGAGACTATATCAAACTTGCTTAGTTTGAGTCGTAAAAGTGAATTTCTTTATGAAGGGACGCACAAGCAACTGAGCGCCGCACGAGCAAGTTTTGGAAGCTGAAAAAAGAATGCATAAAAGTCAACAATAATTCAAAAGTTTATTAAAATACTTTAAATATGACTAGGCAAAAGCCAAATCAAACGCGCTATAATTTGATACAAAGCATATATAAACCTTATCAGACCAACAAATTGTTCTAACCGCAAATAATGTGATTAGAAATGGTGAAGTTATTATCCAAGCCTATTTATGGCATTGCCAATAACACTTTGCCATGAGTTCATCATGAGTAAGTGGATTATGAGTCTATACTGAAGTCACTCACATACATATATTCTAATCTTCTATTTTGGATTAAATTTCGTTATTTGTCATGTCAATAAGCCAAATAACTTACATTTTATACTGAAATGTTCTATCCTGTGAGTTTTGAGCGCATTCTTTCTTAATTTCTAGACCAACTTGTAGCCAGTAGGATCAGGCATAGAATAAAAACAGTCACTCTATTGCTCCTTTAAGTATGTTTAGTTTTTCAAATTTAGAGTAACAAAAAACTTCCAATAACATGAGCTCTATATGTGTGAAATGTTCTCTCTTCCATAATTCAATTTTAATTCTTATAATTTTTGATGTGGTTTTGATTTTGTTGATTTTGATTTTCACTTTCGCTGCCCATTTTCAAATTACCTATAATCAGGTGGCATTATTGTGGGCGCGTGTCTTTGGGTCATTGTATGATAGATAATGTCACTTCTTATAAAGCAATTCAACTGCTGACGTCGACTCAATTTGCAGGGATCAAAGAGGTTCCCTCGTAATTACCGTCCGAGGCAGTCATGTGGCTGATTGATGGTTTCTGTGCAAAACAAATATTTATTTCTTTATATGTAGATGTGGAACTGGATATACTTCTTAAGCTAGAAACTTAGTTAGATATGTGAATGTAAGATTTAGGATTTATGTAAAGAAGTTCGCAGCCATTTGCTGCTGATGGGCGAAATCCACCGATTGTTGATCATCTTTCGGCTTCTGATGTTGCGTCTTATGCTGTCTACGTTGAAGATGATCGTGCTCCAGCTGACAAGGATCCACATTGGAATGGGGTGAATCGAATCCTTGCCATAGTTCCGAACTAGGAGCTTCAAAATAACTCGACTCTGTGTCGACGCGCTCCTTCTCTTGATGGAAATCCTCTTCAGAGTCATTAAGTTGATGATTTTGATGATACAGAGGAAGGGGAACAGCAAAAGGGACGGCCGATTGCGAAGGGGGCGGCGATGGTGTCACCGGAACTCTAAAACGCTGTGGAATATAAGTCATAGACGCATATGGAATCGATGTCAGTCTCTTCACTCCCCAATAATGCTGCGCTGGTTGCAATGCATCTGAATTTCGATTGGGAAGCGGTGGCGGCGGATCAACACACTTCAGTCCCCGCACAATGTTGTTCATGTAAATGGAGTGCGGCAAACGTTTTCTATATTTTGGCTTTGGTCTGGGCATTATCTGCTTATTGGTGACAAAATAATCCCTTTGCTGTGGTGCTGTTTGGGTGTGTAAGCCGATGCGTTGTCTGGGCTTAACGAAGTGACCTTCATAGAGTATGGGTTCAACATAGTTCTTAATGGGTTTTCGATATCGTGGAGCTGGGGCTGATGGTAATTGCGAAGGTGGCATGCGTCCTTGTTAGTAGAGGAATAACGATGAGTTAGCCTAGAAATTATTATGACTAGCTAAATACTTACCATTCTCTTCGGGCGGTGTCAAAAATTGAGGACACAGATTGGTATCCTGTTCATCGGTATCGTCGCAGGGTTCTTCAGTTGATGAGAAATGATCTGAAAAGTAATGTTAACTGGCTTTAATAAGGAAAACTTTGAAAATTTTTTTACAATTCTGAGCAACAATGGAAAAAGTTGCAGTAAAAACACTTTTACAACACTATATTTGCGAATTATTATATGTACTTACCTGACAAATCGAACACTAATTACTCTTGACATACCTTTTCCACTTCTAGGTAAGACTATTCTTAGCTATTAAGACATTTGTTGGTGTTTGAAAGAAAGCATAACTTGCAATGAAACCACTTTTCCAACACTATTTTGGTGTAAAACACTAGTCATACCTTTATCTTCTTCAAAAGACTTTCCTGAGTTGATAGCAGCTTTGATTTATACGTTGTTTAAAATGAGGGCAAAGAAAGAACTTTTCCAACACTGTTTTTGCGTATGCAGTACAAATCAAACTCTGGTCATACTTGTATCTTGTTTTTCCACTTCTTCACTTTAGTTCTGCTGAGAACTCTTTCGCCTTTCGATGTTCGATTACTTAATCTTATTCTTGAAATTATTTCCTCAATTTTGAATGTTCTTTTTACCCACCTTCAGTTGATGCTTCTTCAGTTTCCGTTGTTTCCATTTCCTCTTCGGGTTCCATTTGTTGAGTTGTTGTTTCCATTTCATTGGAAGTCTCTTCCATCAAGTTGTTAGTCACTTCAGTTGTTGTTTCCGGTTCAACTGTTGTTGTCGTAGTAGTTTCGGTGGTAGTATCGTTCGGCTGCTGTCTCAATTCACCCACTTCGGTGGTGAAAATAACCTGTATCACTTCACTTGGCTGAGTGGCGGCATCTAATTTGATTTTGGGTGGATCCGGAACTCGTGGCTTCTTGCCTCTACCTCTACCCGGACGATTTCGTTTTTTACTCCTTAAAGATTTCAGTTGATTGGGATTACGGGTCGTTGTGGTGGTGGTTGAGGGGATTGGGGTGGTGTTTATTATTGTGGTGGTCTCTTCAGTGGAAGTTGTTTCAAAAGTAGTTGTGGAGTCATCATCCATGGACGTTGTTGCCGTCTCCGTCGTTGCTATTTCCTCCTTTATAGTTGGAACTATTACTAGTTTCTTCGATACATTGGGTGGAGTCTTCCCTAAAATATCGATTTCCATTGATGTTGTTGTGGTCGCCTCGGTGGTGCTATTGCTAGTCGTTATATTTCTCTGATCTATTACTTCGGGCTGAATTTCAATTTCGGTTTTGATGTTCTTTAAACACTTCCTTGACTTAGTCCTCTTGATCGGCTCTTGGATAATGGAAAAGTTGGCACAAGGATCTTGCTGAAGCAATGGAGTCCTTAGCAATATCAAACGCATAAAACAAGGATGCTCAATCGGGGGCAAGAAGTCCAAGCAATCTTCTTCACTTTCCTCTTCATTGAATATAGGAGGACAATCGTCTTCCGATGAGTTCTCATCGCAGGCTATAGAAGAGGCAGATTGTGGAACATCTCTTTGAGATCTTGAGATGTCACTGTCATCTCCATCCCGAAATATCATATCCAATAATTCCATATCTCGTTTATCCAAAGGTGAACTGAAATCCGTTAGATAAGTTTCGAGTTTTTTCTCTTTTCTTTACAAGATTTCCCAACTTACCCCAAAATTTGTCCTAATAGTGGCAATAATAAAATTAGCCAAAATTGCATCTTCTTCATGGGAGTTGTTCGAGTTGTTGTTAGCTTAATGGTTTCCATGGAAATGTTACTACAACACGATTGCCACTTGGCTTTTTGTTCAATCTCGAGAAAATGGCTCACGTTTCTCTTTTGGCACCCGCTAGTCAAAAAAAAAAAAAAAACAGAAACAGAAAGAAGAAACCCCCCAAAGAATCAAAACTGCACACAGAAGATCTTAGCTATAGTTTTCTGTTCTGTCTGTCTGTTTGCTTTCTCATTACAAATTATATATCTCTGATTTTGATTCTAACTTCTGTCTGACTGACGTCGTCTGTCTGTCCGGTGGATTTTCGGATTTCATCTTGTTCATTTTCTACTTTCGTTTTCGTCTACGTGACCCAAGTCAAAAGATGAGATAGATCTTTTTTTCTTGTCTGACACTTGCACTCTTTGTTGTGGGTGGTCTCGTCTGGATTATACCCTACAATTGGGACCATTGCCAAAATGATTTATGTCTTCATAATTGATTTTTATGCAAGGAACAAGGACATCTACAAGACACCCAAATCTAGGCGAAAAAACAGTAGCGATATCAAGAGCTTGTTTATCGAGTAACGCAGACTCAACTCAGTGACGCAGAAGCATCTGAGGGACGCACAAGCAACTGAGTAACGCAAGAGCAAATGGGGAAGGCGCAAGTCAACCAGGAAACTAAGGAAAAGAACGCGAGTGTCGATTTACGCGCACTCAACTCTGTGATGCACAAGCAATTGAGGGAAGCATAAGATTGCCATGACACCAAGAAAAAGAAACCGTGCTTGTGCGTCTAACAAGAGCCCCTCCGAGTCCCTCTTTGATTTAAAGGTAGGTGTGTCGCAATTGCTCATACTTTGCAATAAGCAACACTTGACTTAGGAATGTTCTTTGAAAAAACATCTTTCGATACGTCCAATATCATATTTCTCACCTGGAATACCACTTTTATTTGGCTACTTGGAAATACTACTTAGCAGTAAACACCTTTCCAGGTCATCGGCACGTCGACCTTTTCAAATTAACGCTTTTTATTTGTAATATTTTTATTGTTATTAGTATTTGATGTGACAGCTCGTTCTGTTCTTGTTTCATTTTTATGTTAATTACTTTTATCATCTATGTGAGAGTTAGGATTTCTCTTTCTACCCATATCGCTCTATCTCTATCACACTTTGTCTCTCTATATAGATATTATATTGTATTTTGTATTGTATTGCAAGTGTTCCGCTCTGTCTAAAGTAATTAATACCATATTCTGTTTGTTGTTGCTGCTTGTTGTTTAGTTTTTGTGTTTTTTTTTTTTGCTGTATATTGTTTATTTTGTCACATTCTGGGGAAACATCTGTTCAATTTGTAGGTTCGTGTTTGGGAGTGGGGAGGGGAGTGCTATAACGCGGTATGGGATTTTGGTGTCTGATGACTAAGTTCTAATTGTTGTTGGTTCTCAGGTTAAGCTTCGTGATTGTTGTTGGCTATGTGAAAAGTAATTCAAGTAGAGAGACTTTTACTTTCACTAATGGGTGGAAAAGTTAACCAAATATATAATAGTAAGGAAACAAATTTAAATGAATAGAATTTAGGAATTTAAATAACTAAATTTATGTTCCTACTTGTAATTAGAATTTGTGTTGAGTTTTTTAACATTTTTCAATAAAAGCGAAAACATTCGTTCATCATCATATCATATCTTATCATATCCTTAATATTTACATTCCCTACAAAATAAACTACGATTTCGCAAGTTTCACTTTATAAGTTTGTGCATTTTTTAAGACTTATTCATTTTTAATATGAATTTCTTTGATTTGAATGGAAATTGTTGTTTGCCATTTGCCAGTTTGAATTTTAAATGCTTTGTCCTCACTTAGGAAATGAAAAATTTAGCTGTTGAACTGTCACATTCTCAGCTGTCAGTGGGGACCAGAATCCTACTGGCGGCATTCGTATTGGAGTGGGAAGATTTAAGGCCTTGGGCGAGGTTGAACTTGACATGTAAAACAAATAAAACAACTTTAAGTTTCATCTTTGCGAACAATTCAATAAGTTGCAAGTGTGGCTCTAGGCCAAACATTTTCCAATCAATTCGACTCAAAAAGATGTTAATCAAAATAGCCGTCAAGTTTACATGGTAAACATTATGTTTTGATTGTTATATATATTTAATAAAATCAAAACCAGAAATCTTACAACAATATAAAAAACTCCCACCCGTCTTTAGGCCACTCGAACCCAAAAAAAAAAACAGGCTCAACGAGCAACAGTCGAAATTGTAACATGAAACCCACTCACTGAACAATGTTGACAAAGCATATCAATGTCAAGGCACTAAAACCTAGAACGATAAAAATCCAGGGACGTGGAGGTCAGTTTGTTTATAGGAGGATTTTGGTCAAGTAATATTCAAAAAAGCCGTGATAGTCGCATACAAAATTAATTGAGAATTTGCTTTAAAATCCATTGGTAAGAAATGAAATATATAAAAAATACTAGAACATTTTTATTTTGAAGGCACTTGAAATCTTGAGATATTCTCTGCTCATAAGGCAGTTCTTTATGGTCACTAGAAGCAGTAAATAGTACCAATAAAAATTCAAATAATTAAATAAATATGTTTTTTCTTTCTTTTCTTATCGAACGTGATTCTTAGCAGGTAAAGTAACTTTCAATTAAATGATGTATAATATTAAATCATATAATTGAATGGAATTATGTATGCCAATTCTTACACACGAGAACAAAAACAAATAATATAGGTAGACGTTAAAAATTTTGCAGTTTTCTTTCCAGCTTAAACTGTAAAATGGCTAAATGAGAAAACCTTCTAACCAAATATATGATAAATTCAATTTACAAAATGTTTCAAAATATATTATAAATGAAAAATGTTCGTGAAAATATTTATATTTTAATTAATTACAGTTCAGCATTTAATTAAACATAAATTTTGTATAAGCTGCTATTTTCCTCTGCAGCTTTAGTTTATAAACAAAGAAAACATCTGTATAAAATAAGATGAGATAGACTTTATAACATTTTCCTTTTGGGGTAGAAATGATTTTTAGCTTAGGACCATAAATTATTATGCGACCCCCAAAATTGATTTTTTCTCTCTCCGCCAATGCGTAGGATACCTAACATTGACACTGACAAAGGAACGAAATATTCAGCATTTTTGTTGTTTATTCTGGATAATGTTTATAACCTTATCAAGGAGGTTAGCATGTTGAGCAATGTCGCGTGGAATATGTATAACGTGAGTTGCCAATTAAATAACTGAGGGAAGAACACAAACAAAAGACCAGAAAACCTGTTGGCAAACCTTCCAGCTGAATTCATTCAGACTTCCGTCGGTGGTGACAGGTTTGAAGCGGTTTTAACTGATTATCGGACAGCCACTTGATAACTTTCAATCAATGTCTATGTGGCCCTGCATGTAAGCAAATGATAAGACTTGGCAAATTTTTTTCTTTCTCTTCTTTTTTGTTTTTTTTGTGTCATTACTAATTAAAGCTAATGAAATAAAAAACAAAAAGTCCAAGTGACAATTGCAGGCCAAAAACCAAAGACCAATTCTATGTGGTAGATTGTTCCAGCGAACTTTACATTGTACCCATAATTTATATACCCTTTAGAACACCTCAAAAACCTTTTGGAAACTTTGAAAGCGTGTTAAAATTTGCTGATTTAAGATGCATCATCAAAATTAGCGGCAACCACCCGTTAATTTATCAATTGACAATACTTCATTCACATGAATGAATAAACTAACATATTACGTTTTATTTAGTTTGTTAAAAACCTCAAACAGTGCATCGTTTTTAATTGTTGAATTATAGACTTAGACGAATGCATTGAAAGGTTTCGATTTGGAATTCATTAAGAAACTAAATTTCTCCAATGTTATAATTTGGAACATGTTTTCTTGATTTTCTTCTTGTTAAAATTGCAACAAATTTCAACTGTTCGAAAGAAAAACATTAATCGTTTTTTTACTTCAAAAGTTTTCCAAAACTGTCACAAAAAATTGCTACAACTCTTTGTCGCACCATGGCCCCCCTTAGCAGGACAAGCAGTTGATTTTTTATGTACTTTGGCGGTATCGATTGAACTTCAGAACACAACCAAACTGCATTAAAGATATAAAAGGGGAATTTCAGAAGTTTATTTTGTCACTCAAGCCCAATTTTTTATACCCTTGTAAAAAGGTATTTTTATTTTAGTCGGAAGTGTGCAACGCACTGAAGAAAACATCTCCGACCACATAAAGTACATACATATATTCTTGAGCAAAACGACTAAACGAGTTCATATAGTCAAACTAAAATGAATTTTATATGAAGGCATTGGATTTCTCGGATTTACCAAGATCGGACTACTCTATGTAGATATGGTTTATACACAAAAGTTATATTCATTGTACATATGTCTGTATCCATAATTGTATAATAAAACAACTTGCAGGATATAGAAACTTCATGACAATTGTTCAAATTATTCAATTAAAAAAGTGATAGGACAAACTACCCCAGAAAATGTTGCTTCAAAAAAAAAAATGTTTGTACGCAAACTACATAGTTCCAAAAAATGCGTAACCATATAAACTTTAAAATAAATTGTGAAGAGGATTTTTGAAAATGTCTGCGGGAAGTTATCCCTCAAGTGGACCAAAAATTAAGATGAGTTTTGAGTCCCAAGTCGCGAACAGTGCACTGCAGTGGCTATATCAATCCCAGCACCATTTTGAACGTTTTCGAGTTGATGGTTTTATGTAGGTCGCAAATATTGAATGTCTTTAAAGTTTACTCATTTTACATTTTGTTACAATTTGTTGATTTTAATTGTTATTTCAAAACTGTTATGCTTGAAACGAAACCGCCGAGATCCAGTAAAAAGAATCCTGCTAAGTAATCCAGCGAAAAAATAAACAAAATGAATATATTTATTATATTTTTTTTATTTGAAACTTTTTATTTCATTTCATTTTATGTGTTTTTGTTTGTTTTTTTGGTTTGTTTTTATGTTTAAATACTTATTAAAATGGTTTTTGTTGTTTTTTTTTTGTGTTTTTTTTCATAATTTTTGTTGTTGCTTTTGTTGCTGTGTTGTTGTGGTGGTTAGCTTCTGGTTTGTTGTTGTATTTTACGTTTGGTTTTTTGTTGTTGTTTTTTTTTTTTTTTTGATTTTCTTGTTTCTTTGCTAAATTGAAGATTTTGCCATTTTTTTGTGAGATTTTTTTTTCTTTCTTCTTATTGGTTTTGTTTTTTCTTGTTCTGGGCTAACTTTTACTATATAGTATAGAATAGACGTGTGTGTGTGTGTTTGTGTGTGAGTGTGTTGCTATCATTTTTAAATATTTTTTTTTTTGTTTTTTGTTTATGTTTTAGGAATGGAAAAAATACAAGCAATAATTGAAAAAAACTTTACATATGACATTTTTTTCTTATTTACTTTTTTTCTTTTGTTTTTCATTTTGCATTTTTCATTTTCTTGTCGAGCTTAAAGAAATTGAGTTTTTCTATGTGGATGACAGAAAGAGAGAGAGAGAGAGAGAGAGTAGATAGATAGAGTATGTAAGAGCGAGATAGATTCCAGTGAGTTGGAGTTAGTGTGTGTGAGAGAGAGAGAGAGGGCGAGCGAGAGAGACAGAGTGAGCCATCTATTTACAAAAGTATTTATCCTCATAGCGTTGACAATAGTCACAGATCAAATGGCAACATCGTCCATTATTGAAACGACAGCGGCATTTCTCAACCTGTTTGAATACCTGGGTGGTATAGCCACGCCCACAGCACAAATACGAACAATTGTCCGGATGCATACACTGGCGATCCTTGGTGACCGAGCAATAGGTGGGCGATGTCTCTAAATAATAGAGTGTCGTGTACTGTGATTGTTGCGGCTGCAAAAGAAAAAATAGAAAGCAAATTTAAATTATTTCGAAATAAGACAAAAATTTGTGAATGAAATTTACCATCTCCCATGATTGACTCACTTTCTTGCGTCGCTGTTTGGCCTTTTTCATCCGACTTGAGGGCGCTTGCCTCATGGTCCTTTGATTGGGAGCCTTTCGTATGGCCTGGTTGTATTTCTGCCGCAGCAATGTGGCCGTGGCATTGAAATCGGCCATTTTCTTCCAGCAGGTCTTCATCGAACAGGACCCGGAGACGCCGTGGCACTTGCATTTGTCCTTCATCAGCGTGGAGACGGCCTCGATGCCAACCTAAGTGAGAGATTGAAAGAAATTCTATTTAAATATATTTCGAAATTGATTCGAATGCACCCTGTTCAACCCACCTCAGAGTCATGTCGCAAAATCTCGCTGACTTCGTCTCCATCGGCGCCGCGTAGATCCAAAAAGCTGCGTGTCACCCGTTTGCCATGTTTCAAGTTGTCGTTGCATCCGCCCCACTGGAAATCCTGATCGGCACGATTCTGTTTACGAGGCCCACAACCGCATTTGGTCATGCGTCCCTCGGCACAGGCCCGCGCAATGGAATGGGTCATGGCCGCTGCGGTTAGAGCATGAACAAAAGCCGTTTCCTTGTACAGTTTCTTGAATATATTCCGCTTGCCGCGTATCTCAATGGAGCAATTCCAGCGATCGTAGCGAAACTGATCCTCGCAATGGGTGGTGGCCAGGCGACGAGCCTCACTCAGTGTGCTCGGTAGACCCGTCTCCTTGCGGCACTGGTGATTCTGTCGTCGTGTGGCTGGCATATACCTGCAGGGTCCACCCACATGACCCTGGGAGGTGAAAACGGCCATGACTGTGTGCTCCGATATAAAGTGTTCGCTGGAAGGAGAAAAGATGTCAAAACAAAGTTAGAATCCAACAAAAATTGTTCTAGCTCCCCAATACAATTTATTTTTAAATTTAAATGTAGCGCCCTCATAATCACTCACGAGCTTTCTCAGGCATTTCACGCACGAACACGAGAGCTTTTCGAATATCAGAAAAACTCTGAGCTAAAGCATTTCGAACTCGAAGCAGAGTTTCCCAAACTTACCGTACAGGCGGCGCCACTGTGACAACCGTTACAACCGGCGCTCCTTGAGAGCGGATTCAATTGGGTAGTTTTCATTTAATTAAAAGGATATTTTTGGCACCAAAAGGACATTTTGGGGATGAATGAATTTTCGTACTTTTACGTGACATACAACAAAGTGCTTAGTATTTTTGTAATTCAAATTGAGGGATTTTATATTCATAGCAAAACCAAAATCCTTTGAGAATCGAAAAAATCGAAATTGAAGTACGAAAAAGAAAAACCCATTTGTTTTTTTGAATTTAACCAGTTTTTAAATCAAAAATAACGAACCGACTTAGTCTTCACTTTACACTAACGAAACGGTCTCTTTGCCTCCAAACTGATATTATAGAGGTAATTTGACAGTTGTGTTCGAATTGGACATTTTGTTTGGAAGTACGTGGAAAACCATTCGCTAACTCCGTGGTCACTACTTGAATCGGTTATTTTACCAGTTTTTATTTCAGGAATTTTGAACATTGGTATATGACCAAAATCAACTTGTTACAGGCGCATAAAACTTGGGCCTCAAAAAGATCATATTGATTTTGTATTGGTTTAATTACTATTTGGTTTGATGAGACTGAATCTTTGACCTCAAACTAATATTTTAGAGATGATCGAAATTTCTTAAATTTCTACTAGGCAATTTTTTCTAAGTTTTATGACACATAGACAATTTTCGGAAATTATGGATCAAGTTTACTTTGTTTGTGTTCCAGTTTGTTTGGTGTTTCACTGCGAGACAGCTCTTGATGAAAATTATAAATATATGATTTCAATATAATGTAAAATAATCAGAGTTCGGCATAGAAAGTGTGCCAACTATCAAATATGTCAAGATTATTCCCAAATTTCACATAAAACCGAATTAATCGTTAGATTGATCTGTTATGTAGTTACTAGATTATTGCAACTTGCGGAAAATTTCTCACTCAAATGTCAAGAATCAATATATCCTTATATAAATGATCTGGCCTAACTACTTAGTTGTTAGTTGGAAGTTAATAAATAAATCTTTACGGCGTTTTTCTTCCTTTATGTTTTCTCCCCAAAAGCTACTGCTATTATTATAATTCCTATGTCTTCATATCTAAGTAGAAAAGGTCATTTAATTAGTCTATACTCTTAATTCCATGTAATTTACTATCCACAACGCTGTAATATTATTAACTGAATTATGAAACAAATGAATTAATATCAATATAATTCTCCAATATAATATTCTGTTTAGTTTTATTGCAATAATTGGTAAAATCTTGAAAAATAGAAGGAAAAAATGCAGGGTATATAAAATCGGCCTTTCGGTTTCTCAAAAAAAGTTTCTGCTTTGTTACATAATTTGATCAAAATTCTGTAAATTGTTATTACATGATACGGATATTTATTGCAGCTAGAACTTAATTGTTTTACAACGGACAAACAAGGCAAACCTTTTATTTGATTTTGAAGCGGGTTTTCCCATAGTTTCACGATGCAATGGAACTTTCTTATCACCTGTGGTTGCTTCTAAGAAACGTTGGAAATTTCTTCGGGGAAAAAAGAGGTACGAACTTTACCTAACTTGGCGTTATTAAACAAAATTAACCGCCTGCCGCTTCCAAAAAAAATTCCGACTGCTTTTTTTTTTTAGTTTTTTGTTGCTGTTTGGATTTGATATGCAGGAAATCTTAAATTCTCATAAAATAAAATTTAAGTGCATCATAAATTGGCGTATGAATAACGAGATCACCATACACACACACACACACACACACACACACACACACTGCACACACGCATACCCATACTCGGAGAGTATCTTTTGCCTATTTCCGTCTCCATCGCCGCCTTGGGGCCTTACATACAGATCATGATCATGATCTGATCTCAGGCTCTGCCTCTGCCCCTACGCCACCCCACTCTTCTGCTGTCCATTTTGATTTAAACTTTCGCCACTTTGTTAATAATTTTTCAGGTTTTGTTGTTGCTGTTGCCGTTGCCATTGATGGTTGTTGTTTAATGTGAAATTAATTTGCCACATTTTCGCAATTAATTAATTAATTGAATGTTTTCCCCCGTCCCGAAAATTTGTTTACAACTTGTTTAACCAAGTTGGATTTTTGTTTAAAATTTTTATCTATTTATCTCCCGCTGTTTTATTTGCATTATTTGACGTAGTTTTTGCGTCGGTTTGTTTTCTTTTTTTCCTTTTTGATTAAATTATATCACTTTCCTTCGATCTGTTGAATGAAACTCAGAATCTGTAGGCATCGAATTGTGTGGAATGCGAGAAGTGTGCCGGAAATTTGTGAAAATTTATTTAACAGAGATTCATCAAGGCAGAATTAATGTTTAATGCAATAAGCAATTTAATGCAGAACTTCTAACTTATTCATTTCTTAGCAAATTACTTTTTAACGATTGTTGGACACAGAAAATATATTATTTTCGAAACTTAAACTTGGAAATGAACTTCAATAAATAAATTTTTTAGTTTTTGCTGAATTTTCGATGCAAATATGAAAATCCATGAGGATTCCATAAAACTCATGTATATAAGATTTTTTTTTAGAAAAAAGTTTTAATCTTTTGTGTTTTGATATCTCAATTATCTATGTATAACTATCGAGCATTTTATATACAGATCATTTAGTGCATTATTTTGCATCTGCTCTTAATAAAATCTCTGAGAAGATGTTTATTAATTTTCATTTTGAAATTGCCATTTGTTTACGAAGAGTTTGCATTTGGGCGTAACGAAAAAAGTTTCCAGAACTTTTAATTTTAATTGCCTAAAACTAAGACACTAAATTGCCCGAAGAGGAATCGGCTCTATAGACACGCCCCATTGGCCCCGTTCTTCTCCGTCTCTATGTGTATGTGTGTGTCTGTGTGTGTGTGTGTGTGTGTGTAGGGTCGAGTCCATCAATTAAATTATTTGATGCGAATCGTTGCGCCAGCTTCCTGCACTGTTTTGTTTTCCTCATTACGGGTTTCAATTTTCATAAATGCATCGCTTGCAGTTTTAATTGATATTTTTTGATTTTGCAAATGAATCGATTTGATGTGGGCTTCTCTCCACGCTTTTCTTCTGTCTTATTTCCCTTTGTTAAGTTATGTGACAGCCACGGCAAAAGCAAATAAACAAATTTGCCACCCAGTCGAGGAGAGATGAAGCTCGGCTAATGGACCTGCCGCTGACGTAAATCATCATGATCGTGATCATGATCATGATCATGACTTGGTTTTATTTATAAATCACTGTGGGAATGGAGAACTGAAACTGGCATTAATGTTTTTGGCAATAAAACGCAAATGGTAAAAAAAGGTGGCCATAAAAAATGACTGGTAGCTGCATGCAGCATGCAGCAAGCAGCAGGTCTATATGCACTTATGCCCCTCCTTGAAAACATAAAACTAAAATCCGAACCACTAAGATTTTATGTCAGTGTTGTTTGCCTTTTGCCCGAGAAAGTATTTCAGTCTCCATTTCTATTTTGATTTTCACTTCTATACTTGAAGAAAAAATATATAAAATGAAACTCAAATTGAAAACTCTAAAAGTTGTTTACATCTATCTTTACGTTCATGCAGAGAAAATCCGAAAGGAAACTATATAGAATACTTAGTTCCAAAGATCGAAATGGAAATGTTTCTAAGAACTATATCGAAAAGTTCCATAGTTCTTTCCATATAGTACTCTGCTTAAAAAAAAAATGAAATTAATTTTTCCAATAGACTTACTTATTTTCCGAATAAGTAATTTAAAGTTTATTTTGGTTTAATTCTTGTTTCAACTGTAATAATATATTTTTAACATTTTTGGTACTGCCTTATAACAATCAAAAATATTTAAACATAATTCCTTTTTCTATATTACGATTTGTTTTTGGGACTTTATGAAAAGCTATAGGTTTGTTCATCTTTGACCTAATATTACCTCTGAGGATTTTGGTTTAATTTGAGTCGTTCCAATATTAGTAAGTGCTATATCCAAACATCTAACATTTATAAGGTGATATCGAGTATCTGGAAACTTTGATTTTTAAAATACATATATAACCAATCCAAACCAAAGTAATCCAACATTCACATTATAAGGTAAACTATCATTCATTTCCCTTTTCGTTTATCTACTCTATGTTTTTAAACAATCTACCGGCAATGATTGAGTTTTGTAGAACTAATACTACACTCCCTTATATAAAAATTGATTGATCATCCCAATAATTGGTATGGACTAAAAATCTTTTTGTTTTGTTTTTTTTTTTCTTTCAGTGTATTTGCCTTGCAGCAGGTCTCTTTGCGGCACATTAGTTATGCTCTTTGTGGCAAAACTCTAAAACTTAAACTCTAAAAACTGTAAAGTCCATAAAATGCTTTCGCCGCAACAACACACAAAGGGATTTTCAGTATGTGTGTTGTGTGTGTGTGTGTGTGTGGATCTGTGAGTGTTTTTGAATATTTTACGTTTCTGAAAATTTGATGAATCTGTACAAATGCACAGAGGCAAGCACTCAAAAGGCTGGAGCAGCAACAACTTCAATGACTCGTCATCATCGCACGAGGAGAATATCCATCAACACTTTTGTTTTATAGAGTTCTCCCTCTCGCTCTCTCTCTCACTCTCAGTCTCTCTCTCTCTCTCTCTTCTGGTGCTATGTTTGCTGGCACACATCAATTTGTTGTTTGGCCTAACCAGCAGAAGCAAGAACAACAAAATAAAAAACAGTTTATTTTGCTTCTGTGGCCATTTTAATAGCTTTCAACTTACTTTGTATGTAAAAGATACAAATGTATCTCACTCGAGGCATCGAAAATTTTATGAAATTAAAGTGCACATCCCTCTCTTTCACTCCTTCTCTCCTTCTTTGTGTTAGATAATTGTCCATTTGGCCATTTTGTGTATTGTAAACGTTTTGTCAAACGGATTAACTTTTCCTGCCCTCCGTCTCTCTCTCTCTCTCTCTCTCTCTCTCTTTTTCTCACATCTCTTTGAGCTTTGTTTCGAATGATTAAGGCAACATACATTACCCAAACTTGAAATGGTCATAATACAAACGAGGAAAGGGGTAACACGGGGTGAGGTGAGGTGAGGCGAAGTGTGGGGGTTTAATGCGCTTTGCCAGCAATAACAATAGATGGCTTACATGGCAACTTACATGCAGCTTTAAGCTGTAATTGAAGACCTGATTAGTCGATTTTTCTATCCATCATTCCACTTTGGTAGTGGGTGAAGAATGTTAAGACCTAAGCATATGAGATACAGTTAAATAGACATATGTCCATATGATCAATCAGGTGATTGAGAGAAGGTCAAATCTTTAAACTTAACCCGCAAGCTCTTTGAACTTGTGATCGACTAATGATAACTTTCTTTTTGCAATCCCAATGAACATTTTAGGATAAAGAATCGAATTGGCTAATACTTAAAAACTTCTTAATTAGGTGCTAAAACTGGAAATTTCGAATGTATATTTTAATAATAGAAACTTCGACTTTTCTGAAATCTATTAAGCCAACTCGTGTTGTAAAAGTTGTAAATTAAATATTAACTTTAAAGAATTTTTCAAATACTTTTTCCTCTTATGTTTTATTTCCCTAATATGTTCTTATATTTGGTATACAATTTAGTCTGGTTTAAATTAAGATGTATATACTTGTAGATTAAAATCAGAACGCAAACCCAATGGTAATGTGGTCTTTCAACTATTTTTGGAAATTGTGTAGATACTGCCAAACTATTCACAAACTAAATCTTTTAAATGATTTTATGTGTTTATTTAATTAATCAATAGATTATTAAATATATAATGAGTACCTAAGAAAACCAACGTGAAATCTATTTTTGGCTGATTCTAGAACTTGTTAAAAATAGTGTTAAAAAATGTACAACACTCAGAAGGAACACTTTCCGAAATGTATACAATTTTTTGTCCTGTTCTCGTGTTAGTCGCATATAACTTAAATCGAAATTATCTTGTAACTTCTTCTTTAAAATTGGGAGACGAAATTTCCCGGAACTTTACTTAGCTCTCATTCCTACCTTTGGCGTAATTTGTTTCAATGAATGGTTATTGAATTGACCGAGTTTAATTTATTTTTTCAGTGGTATTTTAGCATTTTCTAAGTTTAGGTGCAGCCAAAATTAGTTGCGGTGATTTATTTGAGTTTTTTAGCATATTAAACCATAACTAAATGGGCAAATAGTTTTGCGATCTTTGAGACGATACAAAAATTTCATTTAAGAATTCATTGAAATGTTTTTTTTTCTGTGTCATTTTGAACTCATTTTGTGAGAAATATTTCATTTGATGCCATTTGTTAAGCTCAGCGGCTTAAATGGAGACTGTTTCATCTGCTTGGCTCTGTCACCTTTTGCCTCTTCCTTGTGCAGCAGCACCTGCCAGCTTATTTTTATGACGATGAGAAGAGTGGAGTGGGGAGTGGTGGGGGGACACACATACACTTCAAAAATGCGTTGTAAATATGCGCTTAAGCTGCTAAATTGCAAGCAGCAACAACAATTGCTGACAGGCCAAAAAGAATTGCAAGCGTAAAACCGCAAACACAAACTGCCAGGGGAGGTGGGGGATGGTGGGGGAGGGGGCGACAATGACACGGTGGGGCGAAGGGGTGGGCTAAATGCTGATGTATGAGTTGTTGTTGTTGTTGTTGCTGCTGTTGCCCAATTTCGACAGCGTTAAAACATAAAATATGCTTCCGCTTTAGCTCCCCCCTTACAAATGAATAATGTTGTTGCAGCAGCGTGTGGCACGGACGGGGGGGATGAGTGGGTGGTTCGTTTGTTTGGGTGGCTTCGGTCGGTGGTTGTTTTTGGCCTGCAACAGCAACGCTTCATCATAAAAAGCGCATCCTTGTTGCCCTGTTCTTGTGTGTTGAAGATTATGGTCATCAATTTTGGCATCAAGCAAAACTCTCTCTCTCTCTCTCCCCCTCATCAGCAACAGCAACAGCAGCAGCGACGGCGACGGCGACAACAAATGTGCCCCAAGAGAATAACGGTAAAAGGCATTTTTATGGTTTGACTCATAAAATTTGTGCAGTAAGTAGACAATAAAATGACGTCGTCTTCTTCGGTTTTTGTTTTGTTTTTGGTTTTTGGGGATTTTTTTTTCTTTTTTTTTAATAAAAGTTGCTGCTGATTAAAACACATCAGCAGCAGCAGCAGCAGCAGCAACATCATATACTGCGCAGTAGCAACCAACCAGCAATCAATTTATAAGCCCACACACAGGCAGTTTGGCATCGTCTTCTAGCGAGGGTTGTTTAAATACTTTTATTCGTCAAGAATGTTGCTGTGGCTGCGGTTGGTGCGTTTTTATTTACTCAAAATGTTTGTGTGTGCGTGTGTGTGCGGGTTGGGGGAAAAATTGAAAAACTGAAAACGAAAACGAAAACTAAGAAAATTTGAAATCAGAGGCAAATATGCAAAAGACGCAACGTTAAAGTTTATCATTAAGCAGGCCTGGGTTGCTGCTGCTGCTGCTGTTGCTGTCGAGGTAGAAGTTGCTGGCGTAGCACTAGATGTTGCTGCTGTTGCTGCTGCTGCGTGTGCGCCATAAAAATGCAATAAAAATCTTTACGACACATTTCGCCTGCAACCCTCATTCTCATTCACACACACACACACACACACACACACACACTCACTTACACACACACACACGCAGACATTGAAAGAATTTACTTTTACGTTTGGCCACACTTCACACCTTTTGGGCTGTTTCCTTTTTCTGCCCCCATGTTGCTTCCGTTACCAGAATAATGTTGCTGCTGCTGCTGCTGGCAAGCAATTTTTATACACTGCAGTTTAAGCCATTACCTCTGCCACGCCTACAACGCCCACCTGGCATGATTGCAGCTGTTGCTACTGCTGCTGCTGCTATTACTATTAGTGTTGCTATTGCCCACCCGCTGCTTGTGTCATCAGCCGCAGTTCTGCTTATCGCTTTAGTCTCCTCATCCCCTCCGTGCCCCTCCCTCCCTTCGATTCTATTCTGTCTTGGTCTTTTTATGCTCGTCTTCTTCTTTTTTTATGCATTTGACAGCTTCATTGTGTGGCATAAAAATTGTATGGCAATTGCCAGTTGTCCCAGTGGCAACAGCAGCAGCAGCAGCAATCTCATTGCCTCATCAATGGCAACAACAGCAGCAACATTGACATGTTTCCTATCATTCTGTTGCTCTGTTGCTGATTGTTTATGCATTTTTTAAATTATCTATCATTAACTCGTTTTGTTGTTGTTGTTCATTAATTTAGTATTGTTTATTGCAATTGAGTTCTTAACTTGAAAAATGCGAGTAAATAGATGCTGAATTTTTCATTTTAATCGCCAGCAACATTAGGCTTAAGTTATATGACAAGAGCAACTAATTGAAGTTACTTCTTGAGGAATTTTTGGCTTTTGTAATTGCTGACACGTCAGCAACATGAGGTATTTATCTTTTCTTGTTAACTTTTTTAAGGTTTTTCTTTGCAAAACCTATTAAATTGATATTAGCAATTCTTAAAAAACCTTTTGTCACGCCCACTTAACACTTATAATTTTTATAACTTGTTTAGCACATCAGCAACATCTAGGCACATCATCAGCACATCAGCAGCATGAGCAATTTCTGTAACTACAATGACACGTGAGCAACTAGGGAACTCTAAGGCAATATGTTTGATTAAAATTGTAAATTGCCACACCCATTTATATATATATAAACCTCCACTTCAGAAACAGAAATCTCTCAAATAGTTCACTCTTATTGTGATCAATATTATTGCGAAGACGATCCACGACCCTTGACTATATAATAAATATAAAATCTGAAGAAATATGATAGCTTTCTGGCCAAACATAAAGAGGGGAATGCTACTAAATATTTTACTTACTAAAAATACATTTTTAATGCAGTGAAATTCAGTGTTTTCTTCTTCTTCTATGATTGCTTTGCTACTTAATTTCATAATTTATCAACTTTAAATTATCCACAATTAGTTAGAACTTTTTCCACTCACTCTTTCCCTTTTCATTCGCATTGCTTCCGCTTTTGTTGTTGATGTTGCTAGTGTTGGTAGTGTTGCTGTTGCTGCTACTTCTGCTGTTGTTGCACGCTGATTGCCAAACTATTTTTCAGCTAATATTAGATGTGGTTTTTGTGTTATGCTTCAACGGCATTCCAGCAATTTGTCTGCATTTCTTTGGCCATGCTACACACAACTTCCCCCCATTACCCTACCCAACCCTACCCTCCCCTTCGGAAAGATGAATTTCCTTCATGTTGTTTTGTTCTTCAGGTAGAAGAGAATAACAACAACAACAATAACAGAAAAAATGTTCATGTAATTTAATTTATTAGGATTTGTTTTCGCTGTTGTTCGGATGTTGGATGCTGGTGATGGGAAAGGAAATGTCATAAAGAAAATTCCATTTAAATTAATTTTACAAGGCAACCGAAAAGAAAGCGTCAGCTTTAGCTTTTCGCCTAAGCTGGGGCTATTAATGATTAATTTTTTTTTTTCTCTTCTCCAACTCGCATAAAAATAAGAACTTGACGAAAAAGCAATCAACATTAAAGCTTAACATTTTCATTCTCATTCTCATTCTCATTTTTATTTGGTTTGCCATAAAAAGTGCGTTAGGCATAAAATGCGTTTTTATTACACCCCATGATATGGCCCATGATGTGATATCCGATATAGCATTCAGACTCTGTGTGACCAAGCAAGGGCATAGAAAATGATGTATTAATGGAGAGTCACGTTTAACACATAAGATTTTTACAAGCAACCCTCGGTAGAAAAGAAAAGGCTCAGCTCACGGAAATCGAGAGGGGGGCACAAGCAAGAGAGTGAGGAGAGAGAGAAAGTGGGAGAGAGAGAGAGAGTGCCCTCTCTTATAATTCTCTCTAGCTCTTCAAGTGCTAATTAAGCAAAAAAAAAAAAAATTCAGAATCCCGCCCCTTCTATAAACGAGGCCAAGTTGGCGCCATTGAATACATTCAAGTATCTATTGAGGCATGGCAACAAAACCAACAGCAACACCAGCAACACCAACAACAACAACATTCCCAAAGAAAAATCCCGAAAACAACACCCGAATTGCGTTTGCCTCTTGTGCTTTATTCTCTAAACAAATCAAATGCTGCCAAATAGGCATTCAATCAGTTTGTGTTGCTTCTGTTGCTGCTGTTGCTGTTGTTGCTGTTGCTGTTATGAGGTGATAAAATACTATAAATCCATGTTGCTACCGGCTCTCGCCATCTACAATCTCTTCACCTGTTCAGGACTGTTCAGACTGATTGTGTTTTGGTTTTTTGTTTTTCCTATTGAGTTTACAAATCAAATTATTGACCAATTAGTTACGGCAATCCATATACTTATGTATGTATGTAGTTGCCTTGAGCATAGACAAGGAGATATCTTTACGATCTATCATATCTCTGAAGGTTAAAAAGTTATAGTTGCTACAAAATAGAAATCAGAGCTTCATGTTGTAACGATTTTAATTAATCAATTGAGATCCATCGATCAACTAAAAACTCTTTTATATTCGAAGTGCCACAAGCGAAAAATATTAGTTTTGTTTTAAAACAATGAGTAAAATAAGATAAAAAAAGAGTGACCAAAATTTTGTAATTGTTCTTAGAAAAAACTCTTAAAACATCACCAATAAATGCATCAAGGAAGGACAAAAAAAAATTGCTGTAAAATATCGTGTGACAGAGTGTTGCTTTTGTTTAACCTCGAATTTAACAAAACGTTTAAAAATTAATTAATTCTTTTATACATATGTATGCATACTATAAATCGAATTAGACACTTTTGTGGCTCCTTTGAGATATTTTCACACATATTTTTTAAAGTTCACAATATGTATCTAAAAGATAGTTCCTCTACTCTACTCTACTTCTTCTTTTTTATTTTGTGTAATATATTTTATAAATACCATCTTAAAATATTCAAAAATAATATCCAATTTAGAAGAAATTCGAATCACAGTTTAAAAACTAACCAAAATTAGAAGTTTCAAGAAAATAAATAATTGTTTGTCAATTTTTTGATTGTATTATTTTGGAAATGGTCTGGCAATGCTGTATAGAAAGCCCTAGAAAGGTCCAGTTAAGCCGACGAACTGGCAAGCCGACCGATGTGTTGAAGAAAACGATGAAAGATGTGACAACTACTACGAAGTTAATAAAGACGCCATTCCAATACATGTAATTACTAAAACTACTTATTTTATAAATAAAACATAATCATACATACATATTATATAAAATAGTTAGTTACTCTACTCTTCTCTAATCTTGCTCTATTCTATCGTTTCTTGTGTAGTTACTTGGACTTTGACCAGCTCTATATCTTGGAAATAAATTTCTAAAAATATAAATTCTTTTCCCTAACATTCTCTAGCTTATTCCTAATTGTATTCCACTCGATATAACAACAATAACCAAACGATTCACTGTGCCATGTTTGCAAATGCTGTGCTAAGCCGAAGCACTGTTTCTTAAAGGTTTTGCTAAATTTAAGCATAGACATGTAAAGAAAACTTACGAAGGTCGTTCATCATCAGCAAGTGACTGTCTGTCTTTGCCGTTTAAGACGATGTAAAGGTAAGAGACACTCGTTACCAGATGCAAGTCAAAAGATTGTCTCTTCTGTGAATACTGATGCACAGGGAAGAGTCTCTTGTTTGCCAATGATGGACGACGTCTCAGCGAAAGTCCAAAACTTGAAAGCAGTGTAGGTTTATTCATAAATAATTATAGAGTATATAAGCTTTTTCGATGCCATGCACACATGTTGCTCACATGCAGATACTCCACACAAATTTCTGTTAACAACTTCCGTTGTTCTTTTTTTTTGAGAACAAATTTAAGCCAAACAAATGGCCAAAATCGGAGCAAATAGGCGAGAGACAACCGAAAATGCAATCCCATTTATTTTGGCCACACGCCGCAGTCCATGACAGACACGACGAAGAATGGGAGGAGTGGAGGGGCAGAGGCAGAGGCAGGGCCATGGGCTGTTCGCTTGTCAACGCCAAAGATGCGCTTAAGCATTATTAATTGTTTATGAAATGAACTATGATAATGAGCAAATGCAAAATAGCTAAAAGTCGATGGCTTGACAAACAGAACGGAAAGAAAGAAGAAACTGCAGTCGCATTCATTGGCATGCCGCACTCTCTCTTTACCCGCCCCCCCACCCCACTTCACCCCACTGCTCTGCCTCTGGGCCAGCATCAGCAAAAAGCAGTCAGAAGGCAATTTTGCATAATTTCCGAAACACATGTTGCCTTCAATCATGCGCGAAGCATCAGAACCAGCAGCAGCAGCAGCAACAGCATCGGAGCCAGAGAATAAAGCGCCCTCGGGGCACATAGACAAATTGAGTGACTGACTAACTGAACTGTAGTGAACTGAATTGGCTCACTGGCTGACTGCCTGTGCGTCGACTGAACATATATGTAGAAGGAGGAGGTCTGCGCCTGCCACTGGGCCTGGGTCTGGGTCTGGGCATTCCCTTCGACGACTGCCAGCGGAGAGAAAAATCAAGTGAAAATGTAGCGGAAAACATTTTAATACTAATTACAAAGAATTTGTGCCGCCGTTGCCGCCACTTTTACTTTTTTTTCTCCCTTTTCTTATTTTGTTTTTTGTTCTTTTGGGTTTCTTTTTTACTTACTTCTTAAATGGAATATTTATACTCTGTACGAGTCAAGGATATGGATGCCGAATCTGTAGATTTGCTAAATGTTCTTTAAATAGAGTTTCAGTTTTCAAAATGCTATCCGAATGATGGAAATGACTAACGTTTAAATATTTCTTTTATTTTTATGTGAAGTCTCATATTTATCTATTGATTCAGACTTTTAATCGAATAAGAAGAAGCTATTTTTATCTTATTCAAATTACTATTCGGTTCGAAATTGGCTTCAGACTGTTTTCGTTAATGCTGATCATTTAGCGCTGAAATTACCTTCAAAATTCTTGAGTATTCAAAATTTAATTTATTTCACATTAGGAAACAAAGTTATTAAAAGACAATTTACATTACTTAACATTTCTTTTTTCTAATTATTTTATTATTACTATACAAAGAACATTTTTAAAACAATAATTTTGGTGAAAAAAGTCGCGGTTCCTTTGTCGCATTTATCTGTATAGCTTTTCATTCGAGGTAGTGTATAACAAAATATTAAACTATATAATATATTTTTACTCACAAAAAAGTGTTTTTGGGTACTTAAGGTACGAGAATATTGCTAGAAATCTTAAAAATATATTTTCAAAATATGTATTTGTTTTTCATTTTACAAACAAATCTCAAATCCTTCCGTACTTATTTTCCTTTGGATAAATTTTATGTATTTTATTGCGTATTTCACACGATTTTTTTTGATTTAAAATAAGATAGCTCTTTTGTTCTTAACAAATTTTAAATCCTTGCGTATCTATTTTATTTTGGAGGCAGTTTTTGTGTTGTGATTTCAAATAGGATATCTTTCAGATACCTGTTTTTCCTGTTTTACTGCGTACTTCAAATAAATGGTTTAAAGTAGTGTATTTGCATATTCGATCCCTTTTACTTTTCAAATTTATTTCCCACATATTTGTGCACGCTTACTCTGGTCTCTCACTCTCACTTTCTTAGTTGTGTGGCTCTGCTCTGGATGATTCTACATAGAGAGAGAATCCCCTCGATATATTTTTCGATTTCCGAAAATAAATGTTTCGCCTGGCGATGCTTGAGGCGGCACAGGACAGGACTGCATTTTTAATTGGAAAACAGAGAGAGCCAAAGTCATTTCCAGTTCCAGCTGATAGTTGTTTTTTTTTTGTTTCGTTTTCTTTTTTCTGTTGTACTTTTTGGTCGGCGTATTCGCTTTAATCAAATCGTTTTATGACAGCCGCGTTGAAGAAATACCGACAAATGACAGAGAAAGAGAGCGTGCGAGAGAGAGAGAGAGAGAGAGAGAGAAGGAGAAGACATATAAACGTCATTAAGTAAACAGGCAGAGGAAATTGGCTGGGGAAAAATCAAAGAAGGAGCAACAGCAACAGGAGAAGAAGGAGGAGGAGGGTGGCAAGCTAAGGGGGTAAGCGGGCGACGGGCGGACGGGTAGTGGCAGGTGAGTTAGAGTCTCTTGTTTGACATTAAACGCGTGTTAATTTCATTTAATTTGGGGCGTGAATCGTCAGCCAGTCAGTCAGACCCACGTTCATGTCCCATCCATCAACACGCATTGCTCCGGCCTTTTACTTCCAAGACAGCAGCAGCAGCAACAGAGTGGCAGAGAGAGCGAGGGGGAGGGGAAGTCAGGCGCTTCACTTCTCGCTGACTGCATTTGTCAATCAGCGGTGGATCCGTTCGGCTGGGTCCAGGGAGGGGAACAGGCGGGGGATTGGACGGCCGATGTTGCAGGCCTCCAAGGTCCATCATTCTTGCTCTTGAATTTCGCGACGAGAAACCGAGAGATCCAACTAAATGGAGGGCAAGACTCATGGGTCTCTGTCTGGTCTGTCTTTAGAGATCACCCAACGCTCTGTCAAGTGGATATATACAATACATATGTACATATATTTGTGGTGGAAATGATATACTTAGAAGAGCTCGAGGAAATAGAAGTCGAGTGGCTATGTTATGTCTTGGAGAAGAATCTGTCAAAATGGAGACAAACAATTCGAATCACAAGAATAATATAAGTTTTTCAAAAAGATTTTAAAGTAGTTTTCATTAGATTTTAAAGTAGTGACGAAAACTTTTTCCTAATCGCAGTTCCCATAAAAATTTTCCTATACAATTAATTCACAAATTAAAAACATTGTGTTATACTATTTCTGGTTATTTTAGTATTAGCATATTTTTGCAGAAATTTAATTCCAAGTAATTCCAAATAACAGAATTAAATTTGATTCAGTTCAGTGAATATTATGATGAATGAGCTAATCAAAACAAAACAATGAATGAAAGAAACTTTTTCTCTTCTAGTCATTGTCCCTAATGAAGGATTACATGAGTATTAAATGATTAATGATTTTGTTAAATTTAATCAAAATTGGTTACAAATTAGAAACAGTTTGACATTTAAGAAATGTATTTTTGAAAATAATATGAGTATTCATTTTGAACTTATTTTAAATTGTTTACAAATTAAAAACAGTCGGACATTTATAAAATATATTATTAAGGAAATTTTAAAAAACAAAATAAAAGTGAGCCCATATTAACGATCGAATACAACATTTTGTTATTTTTACAATACAAAATTTGATAACAAAAGTTAAAAAATTGTTAAAACTAATTTTAATTTTAAATAAGAAACCTTCCAGTTCAGTATAAGCTTCTGTTTTACCCTACAACTTTTCATTCGATTGGAAGCCTAAATCAATTGCTTCCTTTGTTGTTGCTCCCAATCCTCTTGAAATGCATATTAAACGTATCCCATAACCGAATCCCTTGCCAAGAACTACAAGAACCACAAATTGAATTAAAATGCCAAGCATTTTGGGGGAAGTGGCGGCGGCGGCTTCTTGTCTTCTTCGCTGCTGCTCATTTCCATAACTGATTCTGAATGTAAATATGTCTTTTGAGTGTCGCCGCCTTTTGTCTGGCTTTTCAGGGTCAAATTGGCAATTTATATCGATCTTTTCGATAGTACGACCAATAGTCACGCCCATTGCCCCTGAAGAGTTAACACCTCGTGGAGAGTCCCCCGGGCGGGGGGAACTTGACAAACAAGTGCATCATCATCATTATCTCTGGCATCATCTCATCAGCATCATCATCGTCTTGGTCACACCTTTGAAGCATCAGCAAAGAGGAGGGCAAAGAGAGGGAGAGATGAAAGCAAATACTTACTAAACCATTAGAGAAGGCAAAAAGGCCTGAGACCATCACATCAATTAGGCTTAAAGACCTCAACCTCAAGCTGAAGTTGAAGCTGAAGCTCAAGCGGCATGCCGTTTGCCGCTTGACTCTTCTGGTTGTCGCTAATTTGCGCAAATTATGTGCCGGGCCTCTTAAAGTACCGCAAAGTGAGTGTCGAGCCGTGACAACATGAACATGGCCCACCAACCGAACCAGCCGAGCCAACTGAACCACCAACGGAATGGAACGGAACCCATTGCCAAGTCAACCAACCATCCAAAAACTCCAATTATGTCAACAGCCACCGCAACAGGCAACAGGCGGCAGGTTGGGCGGTCGCAGCCTTCACAACATCAAAGCCCAACAACCACACCTGTCCTCAACAACGACCGACCCCGTCCCCAACCCCGCCCGCCGCCACACTCCCTCACATTCCCTCTTTAAGTCTCGCCGACAGTGCAGAGAAAAGTGCAAGAAGAAAGGTAGGAGAAAGAAAGCCAAGCCCAAGCTTAGATGACTAAACGCCTGGAGACTAGAGATAAGTGGCGATTATCTGCCAGAAAGTGAACTCAGTGAAAGACTGAAGAAGAAACTATTCTGCAATCATTCTAGTTCTCCAAAGAATTGAAGCACCTTTGTCTAAAGTGGCGTTAAGTTTGGAATACTCGAGTAATTCAAAAGTTTCGAGACGACTTAACCAATCTTGAAAACCTTAATTGAAATGCCAAAACAAAGCAACTGAGGATCCCTTTTATGGGAATTGAAAGTTCTTTCTCAAACCATGTGTGTACGATATATTTGTTAGATGCTCTCAAGGGCGGATCCAGAAGGATATTAAAAATTGCGAATAAATGTATATATGAACATAAATTTTACATTAAAATTTATACGATGATTTTCACCCATTTTAGGATATTTTCTGCGTTTAAAAAATTGAAAATGTTAATTACACGTAAACTTTACTTCGTTTTTTTTCTGGAAACCATTTGGGGGTGAACTCTTCCTCTGAATCCGCCACTGGATGCAGTCGTGAAACCAAATTACTAGTTTCTTAAAAAGTAGACAAGTAAATAAAGACCTTTGTTCTTTAAAAAATCATACGTTTTAAGCTGATAACAAAAGTTACTAAAATTTAAGAATAGAAACGAAACCTCACACGACAGCAATTAAGATTTAAACGAAAGCATTTCTTATGGTCTAACAAGCTACATGAAGCTCTAAAAAATTTTGCTAAAGAAATATTCAGATAATCTAGTAATACTTGAAAAAATAAGTAAATCCAACTTTTAGAATTTTTTTGTACTTTTACACGACAAAACCAAATTGAATTCTGAAATTGTGCTGTTTAATTTTTTACTGCAATATACAAATTTGCGAGTGATTCATCCTCCTTTGATTTGAGTAGTTTTCCTTCCTTCCTTCTCATGGTTCTCAGACCAATTGAAAAACAATTTGGAAAAAATGATAAATAGTTTCGTTTTTGCCAACATATAGTACATATGTATATACATATAATGCACACTTGTACATTACAGATCATCTATATTTCATTGGTCTGATTTTGTTATATATCTTTTCTGGATACCTATCCTGGTGCCTATCTGCACCAGCAACTATTTAGAGATATTTTGCAAAGTCTTTTTAAGGGAATATATCAATACTTTGTACTTTTAGAAAAATAAAACCACAATGATAAATTTGAAATATGTAGTTTTCCTTGAAAAAATTCTTTAACAATTACCCTTTTTTCGGCTTTTAGCTGCTCATGTCTAAATAAATTAGAATTATAGAAAATTTATAATTTTTTCTCCAGTTATATAAACCATAAAGTTGAATTTTTTGAAGCTTAATATGTTTACCCAATCACTCTATATTATCGCAAAATATAGTATTAAAATACTTTGTGAAAAAAAAGTCAGTTGAAAGTTTCGACTTCAACTTGATAAAGTATCTTCTTAACTTTTGGAATCCTTATGCGGCTCAAGCAGAATGCAACTGCAACTGCGTGTGGCAAGTCTTTATCTTTTTGCCTTCCCCAACCCCATCTTTGATCTGTGGTCTTTTGATGTGTGTGTGTGTGTGTGTGTGTGTGTGCCTCAAGGTCCATAAGAAGAAACTTCAAGGTCCCAGAAAACAGTGTAGAAGAAATGTTATGTTGTGTTTGTCTTTGATGCAACTTCCTCAATGCGCTGCCAAATAGACAGACAGTCAGAGAGACCGACCGACAGGCAGGAATAGAAATAGGAATAGGAATAGAAAAGAAAAACTTTGTCCAAGCGTTGCCTCATGCCACAATTCACATACATATAGCCAAAGATCAAAGGCAACTCGAAAGCCATCACGCTTTTAGACACAACCACACACTCGCGCACACACACACACAGACACACACAACACAAGAAATGAAAGCAACAGAAGCAGCAGCAGCAACATCTTCTTGCCACTTGCATCCATCCAACTGCATCCTACAAAAACCAAAACCAAAGAGTTTGTTTTAATTTTTTACACCTTTAACGAACAACAACAACAACAAAAAAGAGCTAGAAATATGTTTGATTTTCGGCTTTATGCTCCCCTCTCCCTCTCTCGGTCTCCCTCTCTCTTTCTCTCTCTCTGATTTGTTTAAGTCATTTGCCTGGTTTGATTACATGAAAATGCATTTTCTTTCTTGTCATGGGAAAATGAGCTAGAGCCATCCATCTTTCCGCCCGTTCCGTTCCGTTCAGTCTATTGTTCGTTAATGTTAATGCAACCCCTCCAAATAAATAAATGCAGTCTCAAAAGGGAATTTTATTGAGCTCAATTTATGACACCGAAAAAAAAGAAGAAAAACTCAATTCAACTCAACTTTTATGGCCTTAACAGCAGCAGCAGCAGCAGCAGCTTTCCTTTCAAAAGGATAAATGAATTTTCAACGACAACAAAAAAAAAAAAATTAAACGAAAAATATATAAAATGAAGAAGAAAAAGAAGTCGTCCAGCAGAACTGGCAAATGACATCATAAAACGCAGCCATCAAAAGCAACCGAAATTAAAAAAGTAAAATAAAGAGAAGAAATTCAAATGTTAAAACGCCTGGCGCAATTGTTCAACAAACAAATGGCTAGAAAAATTATAATCAAATTGAACAGACGTTCGCAACGAATACGAAAATGCCCTGACAAATGGCAAGAGTATGTCCAACGGTGAATAAAATCTCAACGAATATGAAAATGCCCTCATAAAAATGAAAATGCTGTGATAGGGCACCAACTAAAAGGTTTAAAAACAAATGTCTTAATATCAAAGCTATCGAATTGGTTTAAAGAATGTATTCGCAGTTAAAATATTTCTATAAAAATGAGAAATTCTGCCAGAAACACTAGAGTATATCAACCCAATTAACTTTTGGCGGATATCAAATATTTTTATAGAACTTTGTTGGTCTTAGGAATAAAATTTATTTTTAAATTGCATTTTGCGGACTGAGATATCTCAGGTGACAAACGAAGATATTCCCAAGAAGCCCAGTTACTTCATTTCTTTTTCTAAACCAGGATAAGAGGTCTTTAATTTAAAATAGTAATGTAAGAAATATACTTTTGGAAAAATTTTAAAACAGATAAATAAGCATGAGACAATCAGATTGGACAATCTTTTCTCTTTCAAACCCATGAAAAATATAGAGATTCGGATGAAAATTTTTAAGCTTTTAGTGAGAATTCATAAGATTCCCTTAAAAAGGGAGTTTTAGATGCAAAAGGATATTTTTAGTTTCTTGTATATATTTCTTTTTTACCCTTCTAAAGTAAACTAACTGAAATTCCTCTAGTTTTATTTATATACAAATCCATACTCTTCAAATAATATCGACTGAGGATAAACCGAAACTTGATAAATTCCCTTACATTTGTGATCTAAGCAAAAAAATCTATCTCCATAAGGACCTATCTAAGAACTAAAAACACATGTTTGATATTGAAAGGATAATTTACTCTTTGTCAAGGGTATTCAAAATTTTAATCGGAGGAAAAAAAATGAAAAGAACTTTATGCCTTGCAATTTCATTTTGCCAAAAGAAGAGCCACACAAAAGGGCAGGTCCTCAGCAGCTGCTGATGCTGATGCCTGTCTTCATTGTCGTATTGAGACAAATAAATTTTTGTTTTTGTTTTTTTTTTCCTTCTCTCCTTGGTTGTGCCACATGGCCAATGGCAACTGCAACAGCAGCAGCAAAAGAAGAAGATTTTTCCGCCCCTCGATATTTTTTAATTTTGTGGCTGGAAGTTTGCACATTATCGTTATCGTCAATTTCGAGAGGGTAACGCAACACAACACAACACAAAAAGCTTTTCTTTTGCTTGAGGGCAAATTAACATTTTTATAGACCAACAACAACAACAACAACCGAAAGAAAAGAAAGAAAGAAAAGCCAACTGGAAAAACTTTGCCATAGTTGTCGAGTAGTCGTAGAGAGATGTTGATAATGTCCTTTTGTTTGCCTCGAGAACATAAAAGCGAAGAGATCTCTGCAGCTTTGTATCTCCCTCGCCATCAAGCTCTCGCTCTCTTGAAGTTTGCGGAAAACCAAGGAAACGGTAAGTAAGTTTTAATTACTGTTTGACAAATATTTAACTTTACAGGCAAGAAAAAAAAAAAACAAACCGAAAAAGTTGAAGAAGGGCTCGATTCGTCGTTTTGTCTTACGCACAATTAAACAGATTTTATGCCCGAGCTGACTGAGTGACGAAGTGACGCTAGGGGTAAATGAAAGGGTGAAGGGGAGGGTTCAACTTGCGTTGTGTGTGTGTGTGTTACCCTGTAACAACATAATTTTGCGACGTATAATGTCATAAATGTCTGTTAACAAACAGACAGAGAGACAAAGCGAAGTAAAGGGCAGGAGACAGAAGACATTATTACATTATTTGCCTTTTGCTGTATTTTTTTTCCGTCGCTCGACAATGAAATTGAAACCAAACCACCCTGTTATAACCGAAATTCCAGATTTCAGATTCCAGATTTTTGCTGCCTAATTTCAGTGTTCTGCTTTTGGTTTTCTTACTCTTGCCAGAGAGAGAGAGAGAGGAGAATGAGGAGATTAATTGTGTAAAAGGGCAAAGGATACCCGCTGAGTTGGTTGGTTTGGATTTTAGGCTGGAGATTTCATCATGTCATCGAGTACATCGAGTTGGCAATTATTAAATTTTCATTACATCCCCTAATCAGCTTTTGTACATGTGTTTCTGTGTGTGTGTGTGTGTGGAGGCATTGAATTAGTATTTTGTCGGGAATTACCCCTGATTTACATATTGCATCTTGTCGATGGTAATGTATGATTCAACAAGCAGAGCACCTAAGGCAGGTGTTAATTTAAACGATTTGCATTGCAAATCGATCTTAAATGTGATGTGAATCAAAATTTGACTAATCTTTCACTTTAATATACAATGATTGATTCATATCGATCATTTTTGAGCCATCATTAATTAGCGAACATTCTACTAAGTGTTCAAATTGTAGTTTTGGAATATAACAAAAAAACTGCATACTTTCTGAAGAAGAAAAATCCTTTTAACTGGTCTACAATTATATCAATTGGAAATACTAATGATCTATTGCTAAGATATATTCAAATGCAGTACAATTTTTATTGTTACAAAGATCTTATAGCAGTAAGCATAAAATCCTTCTTACTGGTCTACAACTACATATATTTTGAACTATAAGTAGAATAGTTTCAAAAGCAGTAAAAATTTTATTTTTACAAGGATCTTATAGTTTTGCAAACCAACAAAAGAATTGCATACTTTCCGGCGCAAAAGCTACTTTTAATAGAACAATTTACGATATATTGCTTCGATTTATTCGAAAGCTGTGAAATATTCAACTCAGAACTTTTTTAACAAGATCAAAAAGCAGTAAATAGCATCAGTTTCCCAAAAGAACATAAGAATTGCATACTTTTAGAGGTAGGAAGCCGCTTTTATTAGCCTACAATTACATCAGTGCCAATATCTTCATATATTGATTGCTGATTCTGTTTTCCCTCCGATTTGCTTCTTAAGCAAGATCTCACCATATTTCTCCGCCATAAATTGCTTTATTATCTATGAATTGCTCTGCCAGTTGCTGATGCAACTTTTCGTGATATTTCGCTGACATTTTCGAATCAATAAAGCGACAAAAGGCAACCTGAGATGGCAGAGACAGAGGAGCAGAAGCACATGATGTGGTAGAAGCACATGACCATCTAGTAGTCAAATGGTAAAACAACAAACCGTTCCGCTGGCTTGTCTTTTTGCAAATAAGCCGATTAATTGTAATCAAGCTTGGTCTAAATGGACAATGGTAATGGTAATGGAGGGAATTGACGTCCTCTTTCTGCTAACTGGTCTATCGATTTCTGTTGTCTGGACGGGGTAAAAAAAAATACAAAAAAAAATAAAGAGACCTGAGTAACTGAAACACTTTCTACCCCATTTCCTCAACTGAACTCGGACTACTCCAATGCCAATTCCACTTGGAGTTTATAATAAAAAATGTGTGGCTACTCCCCCAGGATTGTGGCCCCAGTCCATCCCCGCTTTTGCTTTTGCCTGTTGTAATGACAAATAATAACCCATGGCACCCTTTTGCCATGCTGCCTGCTGCTGCTGTTGCCGCTGTTGCGATGTTGCCGATGTTGCCGATGTTGCTCCTGTTGTCAGTGGGCAAATTAATGTGAAGTGTAAGTAAAATTTACGCTTTACCGCTGCCTCTCTCGGCTAATAATCATAAAAAAGGCCCAGACCTAGGCTGGCTGGCTGGGGCACCCTTCTCGTCCCCAATTCACCTCCCTGCTGCTGGTGCTGCTGCTGCTGCTTCTGCTGTTGTTGGCATCTGTGTTTTTGGCTGACAGCCGCACAAAAAAAAAACCAAAATATAAATAATTTTACTTTATTGTTAAAAAAAAGAAAAGAAGAAAAGAAACGCAACCTTACTCTGGGGTACAGTAGTCCTCGCAGTTGAAAGAGAGAAAGATTTATGTTGCATTTGTCAGCAGACTGATTAGCCCAAGCCAAGGAATTTCCCTTCCTCTGGTGGTCTTTCTGGCTATCTCTATCGCTTCTCAGACTGTTGCATATTTTGATTATTTATTTGACTTGGCAATTAACTTGCCGACCAGATCAAAGCCACTTCGAAACAGATGCCCCAAACGCAAAGATGATCTCTCCTCTCTCTCTCTTACTCTGCATCTTTAGTTGGAGGAGTGTAAACAAATTCTCTTTTCTACTTCTTGAAGAGGACAAATTATCTTAAGAAATAAAATAAAATTTCAAGTGAAGTTCCACACATAAATAAACTTTTCAATTCCACGAAATATTAGAGCATTAGACTTTTGTTTTGAGTTGGTGAGAAACAATTAGATTTAATTTAAGACACCCAAAATTGAAAATGTTCTTCACACCAAATGGCTCTCAATTTATGCGGAAAGTGAATCTTAAAAAAAAAAAACTCTTCAATTATTATAGCCCATAAAAATCAAAACTCAATATATCCTAGCTAAAAAGGAATCAATGAGATGAAATTTTTTTGCAATTCCAAGAAAATGTTGTATGGAAAATGTATGTTTGTACAAAGTTTTGTATAAACTGCGTTAGTTACATTGTAAAAGAGTTCTATTGGGGTCGTAAAAACTTAAGAGAGAAGTAAAAATATGCAATCTGAAAAGCCTATATAAACATATATATATTCCAGATCATTGCCAAGATCGAAATTGATTAGTCAATCTCGAGGCACCAAAACTCAATGCAAAAGGCAAGTCTAGAATTCGAAGATAAATGTTGAAGTAAGAAAAATTATTGATAAGATATTCATTTTTAATTCTTGGGTTTTTAATTGCGAACAGTTTACCAAATGACCAGATACAATAAAAGTTTAAGAGTGAAATAAAACTACATTCGTTTATATATGTGAAAAGGAAAGAAAAGGTTTTTGTTATTCGATTTGGAATTTATTCAGGTGCTAAATTACAAAAAATTGTGGAATATTTAATAATAAAGTTTAGCGAAAATTGCTTGTTAAAGTTGGCAAACAATTTTTAATATCAAAAACTTTAACAAATTAATGTTTGCCTCTCGAAAACTACTGAAATATTTACCCAACGTTAAAAATATTTTGACTCTAAACTTACTATTTTGAAATATAAATATTACTGGTTTCTGGAAAGCATTTTGCACTTGTATTTTTAAATTTTTTACAGATTAATCAGTTTAGTATACCAAATTCATATTTATCGAGCTTCATGAGAAATGCTTGGAAAATATTCAAGTTTTTTAATAAAATCTGAACAAATCTTGAAAAAATAATTAAGTTTTCGATCTAAGCCCTATTATCGAATGAATATTAGAGATATACTTGTATATATATATATTCGATATAGTCGTTCGATTCGTCTAGTGTATTGTCTAGTTTAACTTAGTAGTAGGCACTTGGTTTTCAAACATTTTTTGACTTTGCTTTATTTGTCACACTTCGATAATAGAGTCTAAACGTATAGTATTAGTGAGAGAAAAACTGAAGCTAGACGATTAGAAATAGGACGAATAAAATACCGGAGGAGAGAGATATAACATATATGATGCTGAAACTATCAACAGCTCGTCGCGAGATCGCAAAGCCCAAGGAGATACGTGTTAAGAATGTGATTGTTTGCAAAAGGGATACATTATCGCAGCGCGGTTTAACCGCTTGGATATCGGACGTTCTGGAGGCCGATATCAAGACACTCGATGATTTGCGCACTGGCGCCATCTACTGTCAATTGCTGCATAGACTATACCCCAAATCGATAGTGTTGAGCAAAGTTAACTTTTTCTCGAATGCACCCGTTGAGTTTGAAGCCAATTTCCGTCTGCTGTACAACGCCTTCTTGAAATTGCGCATTGATCATGATGTTCCGATGGAGAATTTGATGAGAGGCTCGGGAAATTATGAATTTTGCAATTGGTTTTATAAATTCTATGTGGTCAATAATACTGGTAAGCCATACAAGGCCAAGGAGATGCGACAGAATTCGCCAATAGGACTGAATCGCAATGCCAGAGAGTTGCGACGAAGTCAATCGATTATTGGGTTCGAGTCGTTCCGTAGTCTGTCTGAGGATAAATCCAACGGTTCTAGTGATCGTCGCAGTACCGGAAGTGTCTCCAGTGTCCCACCGCGAATGAAATATTGCGCGAGTTCAACTGGCAATGCGTCAAAGTATTTAAAACATCCAGAAGTTGATTATTGTCGAGAAAGTAAGAGAATTCAATTGCCACCCTCCTCCGATTCGGAAGACGAAACAGATCTCAATCTCAGGAAGAAAACAAAAATTCCATATATACAAAAAAAATCATGCCTGGGGGATTCGTGTGTCTGCACGAGTCCCGTGATACCAAGAGTCCTTTCAGCGCCTCGTGCTGGTCCTCTAGTGCCTTCTTCAAATGCAATTGTTCCAAGAAGCGCAGATTCCTTCAAGGAGCACGAGATGCAGATTCTTCGGCTGCGCAAACTTCACCGGGAAGCTAATGACAAATTGGACTCTATTAAGGGCATTCTGTTGGAACACCACGATGACCCCAACTACTCCCTAATCCACATTACGCGAATCATATTCAATTCAGATCCATTAACCAGTGAGGCCATCCGCGATGGAATTCTTTGACGTTTCCTACACTTTTTCTATTTTCTTTGATTTCACAACTTTTCAAAATTTATGTACAATTGTGGTATTTTTTAAAAGTAGAAAAATATTTTGTTTTTGTAAACATTTCCATTATTATCTACAAAGGGCGAACTATAGAAAATGAGCTTAAAACGAATAATGAGTAATTCAAATAAAAGTTCATTCAAAACTTATCTGAAAACTGTTCTTGAAATCCAAGTCATAACTAAACCAGAAGGCCGACTTAACTTCGGCCATGTCGAAGCTTGTATACCCTTGCAAGTTCTTGTGTTCCTAAGTCCCTAAATACAGTTATCTAAATGTAAACTAACGTTGTTTCATTTGTTTGTATGACGGCTATATGATATAGTCATCCGATTTTGGTAATACTAGGCTGGATTCTAATTTATCATGTGCAAATGATATTTAACAAGTTTGGTGAAACAAAAAAATTTTAAGAATCAAAACTGTTTTTGGTCCTGTTGTTCAGATATTAAAATTTTAACTAATGCTTGAAATATTTAAATTTCAACTGGTGGAAATATTTCCACTAATGGAAATATTTAAATTTCATCTGGTGGAAATATTAAAATTTCATTAGAAATATCAGAAATTTAACTAGTGGAAATATTAAAATTTTAAGTAATGGAAATGGATATATTTAAATTTCAACTGGTGGAAATATTTAAATTTCAACTGGTGGAAATATTAAAATTTCAACTAAAGGAAATAATAAAATTTCAACTAATGGAAATATTGAAATTTCATTAGAAATATTAGAAATATAACTAGTGGAAATATTAATTCATTAGATTAAAAATTTAACAAGTGAAAATATTTCAATTTGAACTAGTGGAAATAATAAAATTTCATTAGAAATATTAGAAATTTATTAAGTGGAAATATTAAAATTTCAACTAGTGTAAATATTTAAATTTCAACTGGTGGAAAATGTAATAATTCCAGTAGTTGAATTAAACCTAAGCTAATATATTAAAAATGGAAATATTTAAATTGTATCATATAGGTCCCATAGGAACAATCGAATCAAAAATAGTTTTGTTTCCAAAAACTTTTTGGTTTCTTATGCGATCATCACCAAACTTCGTAATTACATTTGCACATAATAAGTTAAATTTCTGCATGGCCGAAGTTAGTCCGACCTTTTGGTTTTTGTATTTATTTTGGTTTAAATAACTAACATAATTTCCATTCGCTTATATATATATGGTAGTTATTTGCATAAGGTATTAACCAAAAATAATAAATGGTAAAAAAAAGAAATATTTGAGAAAATTCAAAAAGTAGATAAACGTTGTGAAAAGTTTGTAAAGTTGTTCGTTTCTTTGTAGTCGGAAACATTTGAAAAATCTCTTGTATAAATATAGTAAAAACAATTTTGTGTGTTTATTTCGAGTTTTGCCCTTAAAGATTTGTTCATTTTGATTGCTTCTCGCAAGTTTTGTGTCTTAATTAGGCCCTGAGCAACATCATCGACATCGTTGGGCAGCCTTTGCCGTTGCCTCCGCCTGATTAACCATAAAATCTTGATTTTTACGATGAGACCAAAGTTCAAGCAAGACAAAACAAGAAATCAGCAAGCGAGAGAGAGAGAGAGAGAGAGCGAAATTCAACTCAACTCGGTGTGGAGTGGAGTGGCATGTAGTCGGAGTCGACTCAAAGTAATAAAAGGTCATGTTTAATAATTGTTGTTAAGGATTGCTCAATCGGCAATTGGCCTGGAGCTGGAGCTGCAAAAATCGCCATAGAAACCGCTTACACACAAATTTGATGTCTTTCATCAATTGATAAGAATTTTCTCTTTCGTTTTCAATTAAAATACAAGAAGAAATTCCCCGTAGCCCTTTGTTTATTTGTGACTTACTTGTATAGGTTTTGCATATCCATGGCATTGTTGGCTGTATCGCCGCCAGCAACTCCCATCAGGCCGCCTCCAGCCATGCCCTGCCCTCCTCCTCCGGGATTGAGCATGGTTCCACCGTAGCCTAGACCGCCAGAAATGCCGGGAATAGTCTTCCCTCTGGGCACTATAATGCCCAAATTGGCCAATCCAGTCAGGACATGGCCGGGATGGTGTCCGCTTGGGCCATGATGATGGCCAATGGAGGAACCACTCGAATGCCAAGGTGAGCCCAGGCCATAGCCACCAACTGCTCCTGCAGCTGCTCCTCCTCCACCTATTCCTGGCATTGGTGGCGGTTGTTGTGCTGCAGCTGCTCCTCCTCCTCCTCCTGCTGCAGCTGGTGCTATGGCTGTGCTGCTACTAAGCAATTGATTGATTTGGGTGCCACCTGCTCCCGCTCCGGCTGGACCCAATCCCGCTCCTTGACCAATGCTCGTCATTAATGTATTGAGCAATGTGCTGTTGTGTGATGGCATCAATTGGGGATTGGTCAAGTCCAGCTGGAGCTGCTGTTGCTGATCCACTTGACTGTGACTTCGACTCAAACTCAGTTGGCTTATGATCAATAAGATGAAAATTCTTCTCACTTGTGATGGCATTTTTGTGATTTGTTTTTCTTTGCTATAGTCTACTTTTTGGCGCTGGATAAGTACTTCTTGTGTGTGTGTGTTATTAATTTTGTTGTGTGTTTTAATAAATTATTAAAAGCTAATTGAATTTTGTGGTTGTTGTTGTTGTTGTTATAAAACTAATTTCTTATATCAAAAAATGCTTGCTTATTATTGAGATTATGCTTATGGATTATTTATTTATTTTTTTTTTTTTTAATTAATTTTTGTTTTCGTTTTGTTTGCAGTTTTTGTAATTTTTTGATTCTTTTGGATTTTTTAATACTTTTTGTTTGTCATTCCACAAATTTAAAAATCTACATTTTCCTTCTTCTTATTTTGTTTTTTTTTTTGATTTCCTGGAAAACGTTTTGTCTATGTGAATCTGTGTGTTTGGTTGATGGGTTTAGAACGGGGCAGGGGGGCAATGGTGTGTGGATGGAGGGGGATCTCTCGCTCTCTTCAATTCGTTACGATCCAGATCAAAAGGCCGCCAGGCGGCAACACAACGGCGGCGGCCCTCTAGTGAAACCCGTTTGAGTGCAGTCTTCACTACCGCAAAACACCGACACCAACACCGCAGCAGATGATGATTCCATCGATTCCAATCCCATCCATATCCATCTAACAAGGCTTAAATGGTCTTTTGGTCGAACTCCGATGCAATGGAAATTCAAAAGGCGCCGCCTTTTTAGTGGGCCGGCCGGCCGGCCACTGACCATATACGATAAATGTGATCGAACGCACACACGGCACACACACACAAGGCACACACACTCACTGGAACACACACTTGCACACACACACACAATGAAGATAATTTGTTATGCCGGAACTTGGACACACTTGGAATTCTATTTGATTTCTGCTTTCGTATTCTACGTTCGACGTTATAGTGTTGAGATTTCCCGAGATTTGTTTCTTTCAACAGTTTTCATTCACAGTTTTCCACCCGCTTTTCATGTGCTTTCCTCTGCACGTTCGGAACTCGACTGACTCGACTGTGTCGGGCATTTCGGCATCGGCATCGGCTGATGCCTGTTTTTGGTTGGACAACATAATGTCGGCTGCGTGCGCAGCCAATGCACAGTGGTTCAGGAATATGGCAAAAAATATTTAACAAAAATGTTGATCACAACTAAATTATGTGATGCAATTTGGCTCGACACTTGCTGGGATGCAATTATGCAATATATTGCATAATTTGTTTAAAATTTTCAAGTCAACCGATTTTAGTAAGACTTTCCGTTTCGGATAACGTAATTGAAAACCGGTTTTGGTAATTTCTTATACCGATTTCAGTTCCTGCGAAATAATTTTTACCTCGGGGTCAAAGACCTTCTCAATTGAGTTTTAGAACTACTTTTTAATCAATATTAACATAATAAAAAGCACATAAATGTTTATTTATTTTTATTATTTCAATTTGTAAAAATAAAATTAATAGTCAAATAATATTTCTCAGAATGTTTTGACTTACTTTCTGTCATTTTTAATCGAAAATAAAAAAAATATTCAGAAATAATAACATGGTAATAAATAATTCAATTTTAAACTTCTACTCAAAAGTTTTACCAAGGCATTTGTCACTTTTTCCCCATCTACTGAACCACTGTGCAGCTTGTTAGTTGCATCAGCACTGTGCAGTTCGCTGTGCAACATGCAACATGTTTGAAGCTCAAGGATTCAAGGATTTGATCGTCGATTTTGTTTTGATTTTCCTACACAAGATAAATGCAGTTTTTAGGCAAATTTAAATCCAAGAAGAATTAGTCATTTATTACGAAAACCCATAGAAAAAAGGAAGAGAGGTAATTTTCTTCTTTTTTTAGCTACTTGATTTTTTATCTTGGCGCTGACATTCTACCAAAAAAAAAACAGAAAATAGATAAAACCCGTAAGTCTCTAAGGGTTTTGAGGTTTTCCTTTGCTTGTTTGTTTGTTGGTGGGTTTGTTTTTCTCTTGTCTGTGCGTAGGCCAAGGGAGTAGCTATTGAAATGTGACAAAAAGGGGGATTCTCGATGGCATTTCGCAGCCCCTTGGGACGCTCATCTACTACTCATCAGTCAGCCACTCAATCTTTAACACAATTTTCACTTTAGGCAGAGTAGTCCAAGCCTAACTACTTTTTCTTCACCTGTCTTGAACCTTTTTGCTGCTATTTACCTTATTTCACCTATTCTACTTGCCCTTCCTGTCTCTCCCTCTGTCTCTCCCATTGAGACATTCCTCAAAAGGGCAAGGCACTTCATTACCAGCCAATCCCAGCAAGTGTCGTGGCAAATTGCAGTTTTTTTAACCCCCCCTCCCCCCACACCCCAACGCAACTACTAGTATATCTCTCCTTTACTTTTGACCCATGTCTGTTCCAATATTTGATCTGGGTAATTACAGAAACAACAAGAAGAGAAGAGGAAAGAAATGAAATATCATTTTTTTTCTTTCTTTCGGTTATGTGTCGTCTATTTGTCCAAACATTTTGTCAATTTCATTGAGCTCTCTGACCGATGCGACCCACCGACCACTGCGGCAATTGCTTTTGATCGCCGGATCGCCTTTACTTCTCTCTCGCCTCACCACTCTTTGTGGTTCAATTAAGATTCATTTTAACGCTATGAAGAACCAAAAAAAAAAAAAAATCCATTATTATATGTAGTCATGATTGTGCATTTATCTAATTTACTTTTACAAGCGCCAACCTCCTCTACCTCATGCCCAGAACTGGAAACGAACTGTTGACCAGTCTTTACTTTAGATTTTTGGGTTTTTATTGGCTTGACAATGAGCCCGTGTCCCCCAATGTCTCTTGAGAATCCCTCGCTCTCTCTCTCTCTCTCTCTCTCTCACTCTGCCTATGTGCTTGAAGGTGGAATTGTTGGTCTTGTTCAAGTGGCCTCAAGTAATCTCAAATGATTTCTAATAAACTACTTAAGCCATATTGATCGTGGGTCGTAGCGAGGGCGCTTCGAAGTGATGATTTGTTTTCGAAAGAGAGATAATCGAAGACATAATGCTTATCGCTTCAGATTGAGCTATGGGAATCATTAATACCATCAATCCAAATGCTAACTAGCTGACTGACACTCGAAATTGATCTGAGGAATTTTAGGGAATTTCATGGAGGAGGCTTGATGATTAAATAAATGATTTAACTTGTTAGACATTACCTAATCTTAAAGTTTTAGATGCTAAAACCACTCTATAGATTATACTTTAGTCAATAAACTATAAATTAATAGAAGAATTGACCAACAGATTAACAAATTACTCTACACCAAGTGAAAATGATACTTCGAACTTTTAAGATTTAAATTTATACTTATAGTCAATTTTATTGGCATTGCTAGAACGACTCGACTGTTGATGCTGAACAAGAATATAAATACGTTACACCTCGTGTATTTATATATAAATAATTGAATAAAAAAGCAACTATTTTAATGCCTAGCTTAAGGCCCAGTAGATATGGCTAGTATTAAGGTTGGTTGCAATTCGTAATTACCACACATCCATAGAATAATTTATACCCAATTTCTTAAAATATTTAATAAAAGACAATAGAAATTTCAGTTTATTAAACTCCACCCCCCATAAAACGGCGGGCTATAATATTATTAATTTTATTATTAAGTTTTTTCAATGTGATTATGATAAGTACTTGTTATTACTCTTATATTAGTATGAAAACTATAAATTCTTGACGATCAAGGTCACATTAAAAGCTTAACACTTGCAATAAATAAAATGATCATTTTACATAAGAAAAAGAATTAACAATCCAATTTTAAGACTTCACTTTTTTACATTCTTCCCAATCTTTAAGAGGATTTTCTCTTAATCCTTTATCCGACCTTTGACTATGTTTCAGTAAAACAAAAAGGTAAAAGAAAAAATATTCTGGTGGATCAAGTTTGAAGAAATAGATAGAAATTTTTAATGTTTTTTTTTTTTTTTTTTGGTAAAAGCAAGAACTTTTGTTTACTTATTAGGTCATTAAAAATCAGATCTTGAAATATCATTAATTTTGTTATTAATTTTTTGAATAAAAATTTCTATATAGAAAACTTCAATAACATATCCAAATTGTTCTTTTTTAAAATTTTTTCGTTTAAAATTAAAGAGGCTTTGAATATTTAACTCATTACTTGATATTTGTACCACATAAAAACGAGAACAAAATTGGTTTCTATTTAATTGATTAATTAAATAACTGAATTATGAATAAGTAGTTATATCAACTCCATAAGTGACCTTCAATGCAATAATTTCTTCAACCAGGATTCCATTAACGCTTCAAGTTAGGTTCGGTTCATTGGTTCTCAATTAGCATACAACATTTCAATATATTTTTCAATATTTCCTCTGCCACTTGATAACTAATGATGAAGCCTTTCCCCGGGCTATAGAAGCTATAGAAATCGCTCTTTCTCCTCAACAAACACGCGCCAGTTTTTCTAGCATAAATATTTCACCCTCTTTTATTTAGCATAGAATTTGTTTATTTTTCGTATTTTTCAAGGGTTTGAGGCAACATGTTGCTGGTTCTTGACTTGTGCTAATTAACCATAGGCCGAATAATGAAAATCAGGCTTTAATTGAATAGAAAAAGAGCAGAAAAAAAGCTGCTCAACATTTAAACCCAAAGCAAATGAGGCAAACAAACAAAATAACAACAACCAAGAGCGCAAAAAAAAAGTAACCAAAAATTTGTCGCTTTTTCTTGCGCCACATTAAGCACGGAAAATGCTTAAAGGAGAGGGGTGGGGGACAGGGGGATGGAAGCTGATTAAATTGCTAGCTACTTCAGACGATATAGTGGGAGAGCAACGGGGAGTGGGGGTAGGGGGTGGTCGTATAAGGATGTGGATGACGATATTGTCGACGCCTTTGTTCCTTTTAGACCAGGCGAAAAGTTTTCTGCCAAATGTGTCTAGCTTTCCTTTCTGCGTTCTTTTCCTTTCGTTTCGCTTCGCTTTGGTTTCATGGCTGGGAAGGGGAGGGTAACCTTACCTTAGTCGGTGGTCCTTAAGTGTATAAAACTATTTATGGATATTTGAGGCATAAACATGGCAACCTTTCAAGAGGTGGACTATAGGGGTGTGGGTCCTGGGGTTGGAGTGGATGGATTTGTTCAATTTCAATTTAAGCCTATAAATTCTAGACTTATCCTAAAAGCAGCTTAAAGCGAACTTATCGCTTGTTTAGCAGGCAAAGTGCTTCAAGTACGTCTCTCCGTTTTTTTTTCTTTCTCTTTCTCTATTCCAGAGATCGCATTGGAATGAAATTGCTTTTGTTTGGGCTGCTGCTGCTGCTGCTGTCGCTCATAACTTGTCATAAATTTTGACAGGACCAAATTATGCGGGCTCCCCTTATATAGTTCTTGAATTGCAAATCATAATGAGTCACACTAATTGCAGTTGGTATTCATTCCAATTTCGTTTTCAGTTTTTTTTTCATTTTCAATTGAAAGGCTATAAAAAAAAAAAATATGAAAGAAAACAAACGAGAGAAGCCAACATAAATTGAAGGAACATTTTATGACAAGGCAATTGGCTATGAAATTAATTTTAGTAGAACAAAAAACAACATGATTAATAATTGAAGAGGGAGCCGACCATTTGATACCTTAGGTAGAAGTCGGGATATAATTTTCCAATCGCCCATTTATGCTATCTTTTCCACACTATTTCTAAATAATGGATAATTAAAGTTAAAATTTTTAAAATTCAGTATTTAAAGCGTTTTCTTAATTCATAAAATTAATTAAATTCATAACTGTTCTGAAAAGATCTGCCATACCTTCCAAAAATCCGACCCGTCGACCTGTAATTAATGATGTGATATCATTGATTCGATTAGAGGATATTGAGAAAATAATAGGAATATAATAAAAAGAAACAGTTTAAAAAGAAGATACGATATGAAGAAAAAGAATAAAAAAAACCAAAGAAAATGAGATGCATATAGAATTGGAACTTCACAAATCTTACGGAACGAATGGGTTAAAGAGGAAATGATTGGTAAAATTTAAAAACGACTGTTTAGAAAGAAGGATTTTGGGGTATGAAAATATGTGTCCTAAAAAATTTAATGGAAATGAATAGAATAAAAATGAAGTGAATAGATTTAATAGTTTTAGAAGTAAAAGAATAAATAACAATGGTGTACAAGAAATAGATCTGGCAAGAGAAGGATATAAAGGAAAACAATTGGGTATCTGAATACGAATGGATAGTATCCAGATCAAGCCTTCCCATTCAACAATACAGGGTGCTGGGTTCGTCCTTTGGAGCTTCTAATTTAAACGACGGGACAAGAGACTGAAGAACTAAGATCTATTCTCATTGAAACTTTCAATACACCCCACGTGAAAGTAGACTACAGGGTATGAGAATACTACAGCAAAAATGCCATTCAAACTGAGGCCAGTTAGTGGCAGGAACTGGATTTAATGTCGCGTGCAAAGGAAATGCAAAAGGCCAGAGATGCAGGGAGGTGGAGAATTGCACAGATAAGGGGCCAATGTGTGTGGCGGTCGGCATTCAAAAACTACCTGAGAGCAGCAGAAGGGGAAAATAGTTTTAATTTTTCGTTTGGATCTTTTTTTTATCTAGTTCTTTGAAGTTGCATCTCGGGGTCTCCGTGTGTGTGTGTGTGTGTGTATGTGTTGGTCTCTATATAAAAATCATAATCCTAATAACCTCATATAAAATTTATTTAGTAGGCGCCTTCAAGTTGATCTTCTCCTTCCTGTGTATTATTTATATATGTATATGTCTATATCTTCTATATCTTTTTGGTGCTGTTGACCACTTCAGATGATTGAACGATCTAGGCCAAAACGATAGGAAAAAACAAGACGTCATTAGTGGCAGGTGTCTGTAAAAATGTTTAGACTTGGTCTTGGCAAGTGTTTGATTTGTGTATGCCCCTCCACCTCCCCTGGCCCACGTTTCTCTTACACACACACATCATCATCTTGCCATGCCACCCGAAAAACAAGAGAATTGTTTTTCATAAACATTTGGAAAACTTAAACTGTTTTCCTTTCCCCATCTTTTCCTATTTTTTTTTTACTTTTTTCTCCTTCTTCTTTGTTACCGCTAAGAAAACACAGGAAACGGTCTACAAAGATTCAAAAAGCCAAAATTTCTCATTTTTTATTTTTACTGAGCAAAGACAATTAGCCTGGTCGATGTGGTGAGGTTTTATGGTTAGGGGAAAGGCTTTAACTGTCACCACACATGACATGCAATTGTCACATTAGATTGGGCCCATTTTCCTTCCACGAATTGGGGGTGTGATTTTAATTTTGCGGCAATTTTACGCTACATTTAACTTTGACATTGGTCAACATAAACATTTAACAAATGTCACTGAACTTTTTAACAAATCTGATAGAAAAAAAATATCAAAGAAGCTAACTTCGGCTATGCCAAAGTTTGTATACCCTTGCAGCCCTTGACCATTACATTTTATTTCCTAAAAATTTTTTTTTTTTTAATTCAATAAAGAAATATTTTAAATACATTGGCCGGGGGCAGCCAATCGCCAAATAGTAAGCGTGCCAAGACAATGTAGCGATTGATATTCAAATTAACACACACACAAACGCAATTTTGACACATATATGTGCTTCACTGCTTAACAAGCAGTGCTTATGCGTGTGTGTATATATAGGCAAATTTTATATCGTCGAAATCAGGCGTTATGTTTATCCGATTGTTTTGAAATTCACGCATATGATGTAATCCCTTTTTATTTATGTACATAATAAGTTTGGATAAGATTGTTCAAAAAATAGAGAAGTTATTCGCATTTAACGTTTGTATTTGTATGGCAGCTATATGATATAGTTGTCCGATCTTATTCAAAATCGCAGATGTGCATGTGGCTGTATAGAAAAGCTTATATACGAACTTTGAATGCCATAGCTCTAAAACTGTGGGACTAGTTCATGCAGCACCAGACAGACAGACGGACAGACGGAGAGAAGGACAGACGGACATGGCTATATCAACTCGTCTTCTCTTGCTGATCAAGAATATATATACTTTATGGGGTCGTAAACGATCCCTTCTCTGCGTTACAAACATCTGACCAATTTTATAATACCCTCTGCAAGGGTATAAAAAAGCAGAAGGCCGGGCTAACTTCGACGATGCCGAAGTTTGTAGACCCTTGCAAGATCTTGCGTTACTCAGTCCCTCAATGGAGATCGCACAATGAAAAGGCTTATATGAAAAAACCTCAATCTACACGCTATAGCACGGCACACATGCATATGCATGTGTGTAGAGATGCAGCATGCAGTTTGCCATTTGTTTGTATGACAGCTATATCATATAGTTATCCGATTTTAATCAAATTTGGCAGTACTATAATTTATTATGTTAAAATATTATTTAGCAAGTTTGGTGATGATCGCAAAAGAAACAAAGAAGTTTTTAAAAGCAAAACTATTTTTGGTCCCATTGTTCCTATGGGAGCTATATAATATAGTACTCCGATCTTGATCAAATTTCGCACGGATGTTTGGATGTATAGTAAACTGCCGGATGTTAAGTTTTATAATGATCAGGTGAAAAAGAACGAAGTTATTGATCTAAAACTCATTTTTTGACTGAAGGTTCCTATGGGATGAATCCGAGATATACAATGCCTGCAGTATATACAAGAATGTACAAGACTCCGTGTAGCTCTGTAGCTATAGCGGGCTAGGAAGAGAAGCTGTTGATCCAGACAGACAGACAGACGGACAGACAGACGGACAAACGGATTTGAACTCGTCTTGTTATGCTGATCAAGAATATATATACTTTATATGGTCGGAGATGCCTCCTTCTATGCGTTGCACACTTCTGACCAAAATTAATATACCCTTTTTGCAAGGGTATAATAAAGTAAGTAAGTCGCCGGCCCGACTTGGATTTACCATACATCAAGTGAAAATTCACGAAACGAATAACTTGCCCATTTTCATTTCGATTTTTATGAAATTGGGTGGAATGATAGACAAACCTTTTAAATTCAGAAGATTAAAATAACAGAACAGGTCAAATATGGCTACAAAGTTAAATTTGTCCGAGTTATTGAACTGAACAATTTTTTAGTTGTTCCATTTCCACATGTTCTCATTCAAAATACTTATTAAAATAATTAGAAATCCTCGCTGAACTTCTCAATGAATTCTTTGAACTTTCTGTTACATAATTTTGACGACTTTAATATATCATTTCATCCTATGGATGCATGGAATAAAAATCAAACCATAGGAATGGGAACAATTTATGTCTAATTATTGTTGCATTTATTGCAGGAGATGGAAACTTTTGAATGAAAACTTGAAAAATTTTTATTTGAAATTTTATTGTGAAATATGATATCATTATACTTATATGTATGTAAGTCCTTATAAAAAACAAATATTTATAGTTTTAATAGATAATATTTTAATGAGAGATCGTCCTAGTTAACGAGTTGGCAATACGTATTCAAAATATGTCTTATGGAAAAGGGAAAAATGGATTAGTAAATTTAAATAAGAGTATTGAAAACACACGATAAATATTATTAAAGATCCTAATAATTAGGATTTGAATCTCAAGCGAACGAATTACAGTTTAGACAATTATTGAGTAATAGATGACATATTAAATGTTTATTTTATAGTCTTGGAATAAAATCAGCTGCTAGTGGATAATGTCATAGTTTAACATTGAAACATAGTTTAACATTGAGATATCAAAATCCATTTTTAAGCCTTGTAAATCAATATTGAGTCTTTTCAAAAGATTTAATTTTTTTGCTACTAATTTTCGTAGCATAAACTTGAGCTGCAACTTATAGCGCCATCTACTCGGTCAGAAAAAATCAAAGTAAGCACGCCATCTGGCGCGAAAAGTTGCCAACATGAACTGCTTTATCATCTGGCGCCTTTTTCAAATCATTTTATATTGTTCTGTGTAGATTTATTTTTTGCACCAATAACATAAGGGTTAAAATAAAGCAAATTCGATCAAATTAAAATATTAAAATTAAAGTAAGATTGTTCTTCCTAATCTATACCAATCCGCCCTCAACCACTACCCAGTCGCCCTCTTTCAGGCGCACTGCTTCTTTCGAATTGAACTGCTTGCTTTAACGACATAAGGATTGAAGACAAAACCGAGCAAATATTTGTGGTATTTGTTTTAAATAAAGAAAATTAATTGAAATTAATAGAAGATTATAATTATTTCAGAAATTTGTAGAAATTTCTATATATTATATATATCACACCGCTATCATACGCACAAGTCATGTACTTGTAGTAGCCAACAACAATAGGGATTTCAATGTTTTTTAATGACCATCTACTAAAAGGTTTTCGTTTAATGCCTGCCTCTTCGTCCTATTCGGCTCTATTTCATTTTTCTAGTATCCCTGTTTCTTTGTCCTTTGTTTGGCAGGAAATGCGTAAATTAGAGCTAGAAGTATAAAACTGGGCTGCATGTTATCGGATTCAGCAACAGAAGGACTAGCATTTTTCATTTACGAATTTATTTCCCCTTTTTTTAACTTTAATTTTTTCCAGCAAAGGATCACAATCTCATAAAAATCACAGAAACCCCGTTTTCTTTACAAGTTAAAAAATCTGAGCAAAAGTGACTATCTTCTGCTCAAAGAATGTCTCGATGGGACAATAAACTGCTGAATTTAAAAGGATTTAGTGTTTCTTGTTCGGTTTTACGTTGCATACTTTTGGGGTGAAAGACTATCCTAGCCAGTTATGCATTATCTTCCTGCGGCAGGATATGAAATATCCGAGATAAAATATAATTCTTAAGCTGCTGAAGAAGAGTTGCTTTAGAGGATCTTGGCAAATTTATAGTAAATCTTTATAATATGAATTATTGAAGGAAGAGCTAGTCAAGGAACATCGAAAATACTTGATATTTATTGCCTACTTCAAGGGTAAACGAAATAATAGAAGTAAAAGACAAAAGCGGATTAATTTAGAAAAGTCTTTGTAACAGGAATTAGTTCTCAATGTAGACCTTAAACTCAATTCGTTAAAATTAAAGTTCACTAAAGCGAGTGGAAGGGGCCAGTGGGGAGGGCCAACAATACTTTCGGTCTCAGTTTCATTTCAAATGAATGCAGATGCTGCGTTACTCTCAAATGCATTTGAAATTCTTGTTTACTCTGTCTATTTTTCCCGCACTTTTTGTTCTCGACAATATTTTTCGTGTGTGCTGCATCATGGATGGGCTTCAAGCCCACTTTTGCCGCTGCTGCTGATGTTGCAACGGCAGCTCTGATGACGATGACGACGACGACGACGGCCGTTGAAGTTGAAGGATGCGTGAGCCATAATAAGGCCTATCTATATACATATGTATGTATATGCTGCGGTTGCCATTGCGGGTTGTGTGGTGCGTCCTTGTGACTTGGTTGAGCCTGCTCCAAAATGCGAAATGCCCTGCAGTCAATTTGATGATGTTGCGACGGGTTGGGGCGTACCAGGGTACACTTGACGCAATCTTAATAACCATGAAGCAGCGTGGCTAATTAGCACAAAAAGCTTGGCAATAACCATGCTCAATGAGGCACAGGTCCATGCCCAGGCCCAGGCCCAGGCCCAGTCACTGCCACAACAGCAGAAGAGGGGAGTGGGAGTAGGAGAAGTTGACTGAGGGGAGAGAGCACACACACAATGCATTGCAATGCCTCGGCTAGGGCGTGCAACACGCGTCATATGGCTCAACGAGGCCAGAGCGGTGCCTGGCAGAGAGAGCAAGAGGGGGTGTATGGATGGTGGCCTCTCGTGGGAAGACACTGACTCTGGGAGTCTGAGCGGGAGGTAGAAGTTCACCCAACTTTTCAGCCGCTTCCTTCACGCGTCTGACCCCAAATCTTGCGTGTTGATTTTTGGGGTACCAAAACAATTAGCTTTTTATTTGCCTCAATGGTAAATATGGTAAAAAAGGAAAGAGTATCTGCAGTTTCTATTCGAATTTGACGAAGCCAAATAAACTAACTAGGTACAAAAGCAAAAGCCACACTTATTAATGCAAACTAATTTTAGTTTTTCCCTTTATTAATTAAACTTCCCGCTTTTTTAACTCAAATCTTAATTTTTATATTGGAATTCTCGATTCTAAAGCATTGTAAAATAAAAAAACTAATTCTTTCTTTTATCTTTCAATATTAAAATTAAAGTAGTCTTAGAAATAAATCTCTTGATTTTAACTTTTTTTAAAATGAAGAATAAATTTCTTGTTTAACAAAATGAAGTTGTGATCAAATGGAATTTATTTTCATTTTTTAAAACGTTTAAAATTAAAATTCTTAATTCGAAAACGATTTATAACGACACGAAAAGCCACATGAAAATTTAATTCATAATTTCAACACATTTTTATAAACTAAAATAATTTTGGTTTTAATATTTGCAGTTCTTTGTTTGTCAAGGAAAAAAGAAATAAGTTTTTCATTAATAAAATTTAAATTTCTCAATTATAATTATAATTATTATATATTATTATAATTATAATTATTATATATACAATTATAATTATTAAATTATAATTATAATTGATTGTGATACAAGCTCTAAATCAAGAGTAAGGATTTTGAAATGCAAATTCTTCAAATACTGATATCAAATATTAAGTTTTTTTCCTAATACTTAATTTTAGAATGCAAATTCTATTAAATATTAAGTTGTTTTTTTCAATGGTTGGAAATACTTAATTTCGAATTCAAAATTGTAAAGTTAGTCAGTAAAGTTTTTTATTTTGAAAGCTCTGATACTAATATTGTAAAACTTTCTATTTAAGAATAGTAAATTTTATTAGCTAAAAAAAGAGTGTAGCAAAAGTCGGCTTCTAATTTCTGTGCATTTAAAGGGGGAATTTTGTTCTGTTTCCTACATTTGAGTGCATTTCGTAACATGAGCTTTGGCATGGGCGGAGGGTGTGGATGCTGTTTGCCCCAAGGCCATTGGACTGATGAATTGGCTGGATGGATGGCTGGCTGTTGATGCTGTTGATGCCCATGCCCATTCGCAAGCTCTGTTGTTTTCTGTTTGCTCAATAGCCAAGTAACTTCCCGCCTCATCAGCTGCACCAGAACACCCTTCTTCAATGGCAATTCCAACGCCAGAATAGAAAGCTGCTGCTCAATTGTTTACGTGATGTTTCGCCTAAATGAGAAAATCAACTTTGTTGCATTGCGTATACGACGGGTTGCCACGTCTCCCCCCTTTGCAACTGGTTGGGGGGAAAAAAACAAACTTTTCACCTTTTCATAGGTGAACTGCAAGTGAATTATGCCTCAAGCCACTATATTGCCAATTAAGTTTTTGACAAAACGGAAAATTAATTTTAGTTTTTGTTCACTATAGAAATGGAAGCAGCAGCAGCAGGAAGGGGAATGGGGAGAAATAATGATGCACTCGACTGATTGAAAACTGGTTTTCCGAAAACAAAAACCAAACAAAACATTAACATAATCGCTTTAAAATTGAAACTGAAACTAAAACCAAAAACTGCAGTTAGCCAACAACAAAAGACAATTTAAACATCGAACAGAGGAAGATCCGGAGGAGGAGGGGATTTATATGTAGATAGATACTTATATATTAACATATCAACATTTGTTAAATGACGTTTGACTTTTGTGTGACAACGAGCGATATTAATTCAGAGCGGTCTGCGGACCGGACCCACTAAACGTCCAATCGTCCGATCGACTACCGATCGAATAAAATATTTAAATAACTCAATTAAGCATAAAGAGAAATAAAACGAAGCTCGATTTTTTGGTGGTGGGCCTCGGGCCACTAAGCGGAATTCCCAATGAAATGCCTCTGATATATGGCCAAATAACCATAACTGTCAGCGAACGTTTTTTAATTAGCAAAAATTTAACCAAAAATTTCATAAATTTAACGAAAAAAAAAACATACTGAGCTGAAAATTGCCCTCTGGGCGAGCCTAAAATGTTTAACTCAGAGGGGTGCGGAGGTGGTATCTACTACAACATTTTCATAGTGCAATCACTAAGAATGATAAAAGATGAACAATTTAATTGTAAATTGTTTCCATTAGCAGATAACGAAAGAATCTCACATCGACTCAATGAAAAAGTGAGTTCATGCAACATTAAACTTATTATTATTATTTCTGTATTTCTATTTGTGGAAATGGTTGATAGTTGCAAATATGAAACGTTTGCTATCCAGAAATAAATTGTGACATATAATTGTCTTAGCTCAGACTAATTTCAACAATTAAACAAAAAGTTTAACAAGAATTGATCAATATTCATTAAATAATTACATAAAACCAAGGACGATGAATAATATTTAATTTGAGTCGTAAATTTGATCAAAAGAATAAAACTCAGGGAATAAAGATCACTCTATGTCTTTTATTTGTTCTTTTCTTTTTTTACTCAAAATCGATCAAATTATAAATAATTCTTAAATAATTTGCAATTTTTAAAATAAGAATCTTAATTATTACAGTCCCTGCATAGACCATATAAGTAATTTAATGTGAACTTTTTTGATCATCATATCGATAATTGACTTCCAAATGTATTTGAATTGTAATCGAAACATATATTTAAAGTAGAGGTAAAAATTTGTATTAACTAATGCATATTTTTCACTTCCACTTCTTTATTTAAGAACGACTTATTAATGGTTTAACAGAGCAAACTTTACAAAGGAATACTTAAAATTGGTTTAAAATTCGCAGACTTGACTTTCTTGTTAACAACATCAATGCCATTTAATTAAATGAATTTGTTAATAAGAATTTAATTTAGAAGAATTTTTCTCAGGTAAAACTTTTTAACTTCATATTTATTGACACAAATCGCTCATTAGTTTGGAATTAGAAATTGGAGTGCTCGTTTTTGTTTAGAAAATCGGAATTAGTCTTCCAATTTTTATGTATCAATCATTTACCAGAAACATTTGTTTCTATAAGTTATTCAAAGCAGAAGAGGCCACTCGTAAATTGAGTTTAGGATCAATAAAATTGAATAAAATATTATCAAACATAAAAGCCATTAGTTGGTTAATAATCCTGACCTATCCCTCATGGAGGAAATACAATTTACCCTTTGTTTTATTTCAAAACTTTTCCATTTCATTTTCTAAAACGAAAGCTTTTTAATGCTGGGTGAGATATTGAACGACAACGGTAATTATTTCTAATTCTACATTTGATTTATGAAATTATTAAATTTCTATTGGAATTTCCACAAATTTTGGAAAGTCCATTTGTCAAATTATAAGTCTCAAACCCAAAAAAATCTTGTATTTATATATGTATATACTAAATAAATATATATTGGGTTATTTAGCATATTTGTAAAACACACACAAAAGAAAGAAAAAAAAAAATAAATATATGGCTTATTAATATGAAAATAAATGCTTTGGGCCACCCAACAACGACTAAACGATAAATGCGACTAAAAGTTTGTGTTGTTTTATTTATTTTTTTTTTGTTTTCCTCTTTGGCATTTACATCTAATGAATATGCAATATCGATTTGCTTCTGCATTTGTGTGTGGGATCGTAGATGATTATATATATATATATATATATTTGTACTCTTATATGGTTGGCAGATCTGTGTTTGTAGGCCCCAAATGGTCACAAAATGAGCGTAGCTGTTGAAATAAAAACATTTGGCATTTTATTTGATTTTGATTATTAAGTTGTATGCATTTCATTACGATCTTTGAGTCTAACTTCTGTGGGGGTTGCGGGGTCAGAGGAGGGGGTTTCCGAATGAATCAATTTTTGTCTGTCGTTTTTTATGACTTCATTTTTTCGTTGCCGGATTGGATTGATGGGGTGGGAGGGCATGATATCGGAGTTGCTGTTATGTTAGGCTTATGATGGATTTTTAATTAGACCCAAGGAAGTTATAAAACCCCAAAAGGTGGTAAATGATGAGTAATGCTTACTTAGTAGGGGTTATTCATCAGAAGCCCCATTCATTCATTATTTCAACAATTAAATTACTCTAATATGATATATTTCTCACAAAAAGCTTCACATTCCAGTGGTTTCTGGTTCTATGAAGTAAGTCTTATTAAAGAAGGGAGCTTTATATACATATGTTTTGTATGTATGTACTTATATAGTATTTAAATCAGTTTTTCAATGTAACTTTTCCCATTTTTCAGAAGTTTTCAAGGTCGAAAAATAATTTCAAATACTATATTTTGTATTTGATTTGCAATATGACTTAGTCGGTTACCTGGATAATTGGAATCCGGAATTCGAATTTTACGATATATACATATCTTTTGAACTTTGTCCTAAAATCGTTCTTTTTGTTTGCAGTAGAGAAGCAATTAATAGGGGTGGCTTACAAATGAATATCCTTCTAAATTTACATAATCAAATAGGATAGATATTTCTACATGGAAGAAAGTGTATCTTGATCGAAATATTAAATAGAAATTAAAAGAGTCTTCTTTTATTTCTTTGACTCTTGTGTTTGCGTCATTCTTGATTTGAACTCTAACCCAATGAGACTGACTCTGAGACTAGATTCTCCGTCTTTACTATATCTGCATTATCTCTCTCTCTCTCTCTTTCTTTCTCTCTGTATAAACTATTGAGTTAATTAAATTTATGGAAATTTAGGTTTCTTCTTCTCTATTGGCATTTCCCACACACAGCGCTCACTCAATGAGGCATAATCCACAGACAACATTGAAAAATCGCTTCGCATATGTTATTAACTCGTGAAATATCAACACCACAAAAAAAGCCAAGCCAAGCCAAGTTAAACCAAAAGCAAAAGCAAAACCAAAGCAAACCAAACTATAGAATTATAAATACAAGCGATATGAAGATATTAAGACATGAATAATTAATTTCACTGATGAAAACTTAATGAAGAAATAGAAAACAACTTGAAATAAATTTGTCATAGTTGCTGTTTGGCCGTTTGCCCGTTGAGACGATGCGACGCAAAATGCTAAAAACCAGAGGCAAAAGATCAGAGGCCCAGAGGCCAAACTTCGACTTCGACTTCGATTCGAGACCTAAAGGCAGAAGCTAGAGATAGATATATGTATGTAGGAGATATAGAGATGGGTAGGTAGGTAGGTGGGGGGAGGGGGGGAAGACCACACAACGACCATACGATCGCTTCGATCCTAAGCAGATGGGCAAGTTTTTTGTGTTTGTTTTTTGTTTTTTTGTATTTGTTCATTCGAGCTATGGGCAATTAATTTATTATTGGCAAGTTGAAAATTTATCGAGGTTGTGAATGGTTTTCAGATAGATACAAACACACACACACACACACACATAAACACACACACACATGCGTAGACACCACATCTGAGATGAGGCTAGAGAGACAAAAAAGTGCCTCAGCAATTTGTAGATCATAAAATCTGGTTACAACAAGATGGGGGCACAACCGGGCTATAACTTATACAAATTTGACAGTTTTACAGCTTTTTGAAATGGAAATGAAGGGAACTGCAACAGCAAAACGATCCGTCCAATTGTGCGGGAATGTGAGGGGGGGAGGACGGGTTGGGGAGGGCAAAAAATGTTGCCTCTAATCAACATCTTAATTAAAGGCCCTAAAAGTTTAGCTTCCAATCGACACACCTATATACATATATATATACGACTATATCCATGTCTGTCTGTCGGTCTGTCTGTCTGTATCCCCTTCTCTCTAGTCTTACCTGGTGATAGCTGCATTCAGACTTTGTGTGGGGTTGCACCAAAAAAAGCATTTCCAATTTACACTTTGCTGCTAATTTGCGTTGACGCTTTTAGAACCGCCTGTGGCGCCCCCCCTCCCCCATCCCCCATCCCCCCGCCTTCTGCCCGCTGTCTGTGTGTGTTTTATTATTATGATGCATGCAGAGACATCGTCATTGACATGCTCCTCCAACTCCCCCCTCACCAGCATTAACTTTAGCTCCATTTCCATCTGCATCTTCTTCACTCCTGCTCCCTGTGTCATTCAGTTTGCTCGTCGTTGTCGTTGTCGTCGTCATCCTCATCGTTGAAATTGTTCATTTCGAAAATGCCTCAATAACAATAACAATTGTCGTAAAACTGCACAGGATACACACTCGCTCTCTCCCTCTCTCTCTCTTTTCTCTCTCTCTCTCCCTCTCTCTCCATCTCTTGAAGCTGAAGCTGAGTGTCTGATTCTGAGCAACTTGCTTTTGTTCGTGATTATCTATAAAAGGACTTTTTTTCCGTCAGCAGATTAATTGCCCGTGATTGAAGAGCAATTCCATACAGACAGTGGTCGGAGTACTAATTGGAAAGCCCAGCCAATCAAACTGAACACAAAAAATGCATCTAAAGGACGACAAATTAGTTATGTCCTTGTAATTTCCATGCCCCTCATATTTGCTTAAGAGTCTTAAATTTGTTTGCAAAATTATGAAATTATCATTAGATAAACTTTAACTTAATTTTCAAGAAATATCCAGGAAATATAGAAACTCAGAACTTCTTCTGTGACATGGATTGGGATCTGGGATTGCAGAGTTCCCGATGAAAGAAATCGCAAGATAAAGCCTTTTCTCTGAAAAAAGAAGTTAATCTAAATGAATCACCTTTTGTTTCCATCTTCAAATGACTTAAAAATTAGAATTAAGCGGTATTTCAATTCAGTTAAAACCAGCTAAAGTTAAATGTCATTAGAATAGATTAGATTTGGATTTGTGCAGAAATATTTATGTACATATATGTCTAATCTAATATGGAAATTTTAAGTGATATGCTTTAAGGAAAGAGAATTTAATAGACACTTTCTGTTTAGTTTAAAAACATATTTCAATTTAATTTAATAGACAGTTTCTGTTAAACGGGATAAACTTCCCATAGTTAAGTAGAATTAAATCAATAGAAATAGTAAAATAGAAAAAACAAGCTGTTTGAGCAATTAAGAAAGAGTTTAGAATAGCCCACAAGTATTGAAAGAATGTTAAATTCAGGATCATGACTGGTTTAATTATTATTAAAGGCAGTGCAAAGTGTCTTCGGAAGGTTGGGAATGCAACTAATTTACCTACAATAAGACTGCTTAAATGTATTTAAATATTAGCCTAACATGTAAGTAATTGATTCAAAAGTGTGCTGTAAAAACTCCAATATTTTCCAGGGAATCACTTTGCATTGGCATCTATATCTCGAGCTTTCCTAGCAAGTTTGGAACCAAATAGAACCTATAATTTAAGGCTTAAGTATTTGAAAATGGAAACGCTCTATAATTTAATAAAACTTTAAGACTTTAGTTGACAAATTTTGTCCACTGTGCGATTTATTTGTTGTGTTCATATTCTCACTCTCTCTCTCCCTGTTTCTTTCACTCATTCTCCGACATCTGTTCATATAAGCGAATTCGTTTTGTATTGGCCCCATATAAGTTGGCAAGTCCCTTCTGTCCGATATGCCAGTTTGTCTGTCTGTCTGTCGGCCTGGTCTCTCTGCCGTAATATGAGCAGTAATAAAATTTGAATTTATGACGAGATTCCATTAAAGCTTCTTCACAACACCCAACTGCCAAGCCAGCCAGCCAGCCATTCAGTCAGCCAGGGGAACAGCGAGGGGTGACCCAATATTTGCTTTATACGAGATAAACAGAAACAAAACGTGAGTTAACTAAAGAAGTGGGAGTGGGAGAGGGAGAAGTGGGCCGGGGGGGTTGGGATTCGAGATGGTTGAGAAAGAAAACCAGCAGCAATTGGAGAGACACTCGTAATAATGTGATTTGATGAGGACCACCCTCCCCCCCCCCACACTGGCTCTGGATTTTTTGTGGTCCATATATACAACTTTGTCTCTTGTCTCGTGGTCTTGGTCATCATTTTATATGACTTCCATTTCATTACGCGTAAACGTAAACGAATTGAAATGAATTTTTATTGCGAAAACCTTATCTTTACCTCCCTCTCTCTGCATCCATCTCTTTCTCCCTCGAATCAGTCGATTAATGTAAGAACGATATCGATTAATAATTTTTGCACGAAATTTTAACATTTATAATTAGCATGAGCTAATTAAATAATCACCCAGGGATAAATATTGAAAACAGTAAAAACAAGTTCTCAAATAACACCCACACACACACACACACGCAGAGAAAGATCGAGGGGAGACAGACAAAAGATAAGGTACAAATTTCTCCCACGCTATATAGTAGTACATGAAGATATATTGTCATTAAACATCGTCTCTGCACTGGATGATGAAAAGATCTTTGCCGCAAAATAACATATATGAAAATTCCTGGAAATATTCTCTCTTAAGGTGGGAAAATTGAAATCAAAGTCAACTTTTCCTCGTTCCTTTTTTACGTTTGTGAGAAATGAGAAATAAATACAGGAGAGCGAGAGAGAGAGAGAGCGAGCGAGAGAACAAATTGTTAAACAACAAAAATATAAATCTTAATTGAATTGTGATACCAAGTGAGACTGAGACTGACTCTGTGGCTCTTCGAGGTTTGGTCTGGTCGTCTTTGGGGCTTTGTTTTGAAAGTGGGTGTGGCTGTCTGTGGCTTCATTCTTGAGGCACGACATCGAAGTTATCTCTCCTACCCAAAATACTACAAATATCGCCTTGTCTATCTATGTATATATATCGTTTGCTATCTTTTCAACTGACGACGAGGCATTATTGCATTTTCCCATTCTGTTTTACGACCGAGTACACATGTCTTTATTAATAACCATTATTGGTTGCGCATACAAAGACTGATTCTTCGTAAGTACACACACAACTACGTATATCTACATATATATATAGACCGATTTCAATTGTTCTGCTTTATGACTGAAAACAAAATGAATGGGTTCAATGGATAATTGAGTGCTTTGACAGTGACAGAACCTGTGACTAATTTCCTGGTACCAAATCGAATTCTACGAGTATCTACAGGTTTCTCCCTTGAATATATCCTTAATGCAACGAGAACTGACCTCAAGTCATACTTTGAAAGTTACTTCTTTCTTCTTCTTATTGGTAATTCGGTACAGACAAACCTTCACACCTTCTTCAATGATAATTATCATTATTTTTGAGTAATTTAATGAACCTTGAACATCAAAATTATTTTTAATCAAAATAAAGTAAGTCGCTTTGTATATATTCTACAAAATTTCATAACAATCGGAACAAAAATGTCCGAGTTATACGTAGAAACGTTTTGTACTCAAAGCGGTACAAGGGCGGATTGCGGTGCACATAAGTGTGCATGGTGTATCGAAATCGGCGCAGCAACTTACTTTATTTTTGTTACGGGACACAATATCCTGGCAAATACTGGATTAGTGACCCCTTTAGACCTCGTGGTAAGAACTCCGGATTTACATGGTGACGCTTTCGTTGATATATTTTGGTATTTGTTTCGTTGACATAACTTTTGAGAAACTTAATATTATCATTGACGTCATTAACAGCTGATGAGCGATGCATATCCGATAAAAATTGTGTGGTCTGGAATGGTAATTTAATTAGGGGAAAAATTTGAACTCACCTTTATCAAAATAGACAACAAACAATGTTTATTTCTTTTTTCAAAATGTCGAAAATTGAAGTAATTAGCCAAGTGAGAAAATTTCTTTTGCTTCGCTTTCACTCATATCAGCACATGAGCACTTTAGCGCACCTATCGGCCAACAATGCCGTTGAAGTGTTACAGGACAATACGTTTTTACGTATTTTTCGGTTATTTTTATTGCGAATGATATTGATTCTTTAAAATTATGTTTGAAATTAAAGATTTAATCCAATTCCAGGGACAGAAGGATTATGCAACACTGATAGATTCCGAGATCTTGCTTATTATACAGATCGACGAACGTAGGGCAGATAGACACAACTCAATCGACTTGGCTTATCAACCACGATGCTTCTATTATTAAATTGCCCCTTTTGCAAATGTATAATAATAAAACACATGCCTCTTAATTTGGTCAATTCAATTTACTGATCAATTAGATTTTCAGTAAAGCTAAAACTCGCGTTTGTCTCAAATTGTAATTTCCTATCAAAATACCACGCCAAGGCCAACTTATAATCTCCAGTGGGAAGTGGAAGCTTTAGCAATTCCGGTCTCAGGTAAAAGCCCTTCATAACTGCGTACCCCTGTTGAATGACATTGCATAAGATAAATGTAATTGATTAGTTAATCAAGGCGCTCACAATATATGGACAAGTGTGATTTAAATTTGTGAAATCCAGAAACAAACTTCCAATCAGCATCGCAGTTGGATCGTAGGGCTTCTTAAGAAAACGACAGACATCTACGCCACCCTTAATCAACCAAGGCTTATAGCCATTTGCCCGTTTGAACATTTGAAACTTAATAGACATGGCTTGGGCGCGTCGTACGAAAGTTCCATTGAAATATGCACCTATTTTCTCACGTCCTATGACCTTTAGTCGGCACTCGTTAATCACAAACCAGGACTCATTGTAGCTCTGACAGACGAAGTTCGTTAGTTTAAAGACGACAGCATCCTGAAGATACAAATTAGTAGACGTGAAAGAGAACTTTCGACGAGAATTGTAATAATAGCACTTACATTAGACACAGCAAAAATTGCAAAAACAACGAAAATACAAACTATTCGCTTCATAGCGCTATTCCTAATGAATCTATAAAATATTAGAAACCTATTTGGTTTGAATAGGTTTTTGTTTTATACGTGTTCTAACAAAGTCATGTCTCGGTTGAATTCGTCTGATCATTTTAACTGATTGCAATATGATTTTTTTACAGTAAAAAGTTTTTAGTTCCACATTAGAGGTGGGCATGGGCTGGGCATTTGTCGGGTACCCGTGGGTACCTGCGGGTACCCGTGGGTATGGGCTGGAAAATCTAATTTCGGGTTGGGTACGGGCGGTTATGGGTTAGGACGCTCAACCCGAAAAACCCGAAAATAAATTTGGATACATAAAATCGGAATTGTTAGATATTTAAATATTTTTCTTTCTCAACTTCGTGTACATTATCGATTACGTTTGTTATCGATTATCTCAATCAGAATGATCACCACCATCTATTACAATTGTCATCACTAAGAAAAAAAAAGGGCAAAGATAAAGATTAAAAGCACGCTAAAAATGGAAAAAATTGACAAAAATAATAATGAAAATGAGTCTTTTACTGAGATCGTACGAACGAAAGCTCAAATTCAAAGAGCAATTAGTACCGGTGACGTTCTATATAAATTGATTGAGAATACAGGTGGAAAAAGTGGTGTGTGGAAAAATTTTAAGCACGTGGAGTGCGGCGGCAAGCGTCTGGATTTTGTGTGCTGTTGCAAATGCAAAACTGTGTTTGCTTTTAGTGCAAAACACGGCACCACAACGCTTGCTCGGCACAAATGCGCTTTTGTTGCTCCGCCTAATCAGCCAAAGTTAAACTTTGCATCAAAGGCTGTTCCAAAAAAAGTTCTTGATGAACTAGCTACAAAGCAGCTAACATTTGTAGCAAAAGATTTGTTGCCATTAAATGTCACTGAGGGTAAGTCTTAGTTAAATTTCATTTATTTATCAATGTTAATACATATTTGCTAAATTTATAGGATCTGGCTTTCGCGACTATGTTCAAGCCATGTTGAACATAGGCGCTCAATATGGAACTCAAAACTGCCATGACATCATTGTGTCCAGGAAAAAACTTACCGGCAGTGTCATGGTTGCCGAATACAACCGAATTAAGGAACTTCTTACTACGACCTTAACCGACAAGTACATGGCATTTACTACGGATATGTGGACGGACCAGTATACACAAAAGAGCTTTGCGTGCTTAAGTGCACATTACATTAATGAGTCGTATTGTTTAAAAACATCGATTCTAGGTGTTAAAGAATTCCTGGAGGAAAAAAAAACTGGCGTTAATATTTTAGATCAAATTCAGCATATATTGATCGATTACAACTTGCAAAGTAAGTTAAAAAATTCAGTAATTGTTACTGACAATGGGGCGAACGTGGTGGCCGCGTTCAAAAATTACAAAAGGCTTTCTTGCGCGTGCCACAATTTAAACTTAGTTATGGACGATGTTATGGAAAAGAATCCCGTTGATGAAATTAAACTTTTAATAGACAATTCAAAAAATCTTGTAAAATTTTTCAAGCATTCCGAACTTAATCACAAATTAAGCAAATCTCTAAAACAAGAAATAAAAACGCGTTGGAACTCTATCTTTATTATGCTTGAAAGCATTTGTGATGTTCAGCAAGAAATTAATGTTTTACTTTTATCAAAAAATGAAATAAAACGTATAGCTAATATTGACTTCGCTTTAATTGAAAATCTAATTACGTTTTTAAAACCATTTAAAGATTGTTCTGACAAATTATCATCTGAAAAAGAGCCAACAATACATATATATGCTTTATGGTATGAAAAACTAAAAAAACAATGTAAAATTGAAATATTCGATTCAAATGTTATAGAACAATTAAAAAAAAAAACTTTAAATTGTTTGGAATTGCGTTTTCAGCCAACTTCAGTACATTTAGTTGGATTATTTTTAAACCCTCCATTCAAAGAATTGACTTTTTTACCTGAAGAAAAAAAAAAACGTGTTTTGGAGACCGTCAAAAGCATGATGAATGAAATTTATGAAATCACAAGCGACACAGATGACGACTCAAAAATTGAAAACACTTCGCCAAATAGCAATAATGAATTTCAAGAGTATTTCGATAAAAATCAACCAAAAAAAATAAAACTTGACAAAAATCCTATAGATTTAGAAATTGATAAATATTTTGCCACAACTACTCGTTCAAACATGCCAATTTTAGATTTTTGGAAACAGGCAACTGACCTGAAATTATTGCAAGTGGTGGCCAAACGAATATTATGCATACCTGTAAGCTCTGCCACAAGCGAGAGAGTTTTTTCATCGTCGGGGAAACTATTAAATGAAAGGCGCACAAGATTGTCAAGCGCAAATCTCGATATGTTACTTTTTCTTTACAAAAATATGTAATTTAAATTTGGATTTTTTCATACCTATTATTCGTTTATAAAAAAATGTATTACAAAATTGTATTTTTCATTTCTATTAATCCTTTATAAAAAAATGTGATTTAAGTACTGTTAATGAAAACATAAGAAATACAAAATTGTATTTTTCATTTCTATTAATCCTTTATAAAAAAAAATGTAATTTAAGTGCTGTTTTGAAGAGAACAATGTAAATAAAAAATTTTATTTTGTATTAAAATTTTTTTTTCGGGCGGGCGGGTTGGGTACGGGTTACAAAATTTTTTTAGCTTTCGGGTACGGGTAAAATTTTCCTCTTCGGCCCATGGGCTGGGTCGGGTTGGGTTGAAAATTTCGGCCCATGCCCACCTCTATTCCACATCGATTGACATGAAAAGCGCGCTGTAAATTACGTCGAATGAAACCCGAAAAAACTATGGTAAATTTTTTAGATGGATTATGATGTTTTAAAAGAAACATTATGTCGTCACGCCGACTTGAAAACACCTTGCCTAATCAGTTTCAAATTTTTACATTAAATTCCCCTTGCGGCGACATCAAAACCATGCCATCTTGCCCACACATATCAGCACATTTGCACTTTAGCGCACCTATCGGCCAACTCTACCCTTGCTTCTAATAAAAAACTTGGCTACGCATTACTCGCCCATTTTAAGTTCAATTTTCATTAAATTTTATAAATATCGATATTGATTCTATAACTAAATATTATAACGAAAGAATATAGAATACTATAATATAGTACTCAGAAATTTAATAAAAGGAGCAATGGGAGCCCGTGATAAAAAGGTACGACAATCTTCATTAGCTTACACAATATAAAAGTCTACATTCCTAAAATGTTTGGTTCAGGGACTGTAATCATTATGAGTTTTATTTTAAAACTTGAAAAATAAAAATTATTTCCAATTTGGAATCAATTGATTAAATATTAATCATCGATTTTGAGCAAAAAAATAAAACTCACAACATGAGAATTATATTTGAGCAAAAAAATAAAAATCAAAAATTAATGATTATTTCTTGAGTTTTAGTTTTATACAAAGGATATACATATATCGGGTTTTTGAGTGAAAAAATAAAACTCAAGAAATAATCATTATTTTTTGATTTTTATTTTTTTGCTCAAATATAATTCTCATGTTGTGAGTTTTATTTTTTTGCGCAAAATCGATGATTAATATTTAATCAATTGCTTAAAAATCGCAGATTTTTGAATCATAGTGAAAAATCATAATTTATGCATAGACATTAGTCTATTTTTTGATCTCCTAACGTAATTAGAAGTGGATGATTTTTTTAATTAAAAAAAAAACATAATAATCATTATTTACCGTCCCTGGTTTGGATCGACTAAGCTCTGAGATCTCGGTATTTGATGTGAAAATCTGTTCAATTCAATTTAATTACTTCTTTATATTTCAAAATTTAAGATAACTAGGATTACCTCAATAATTACTTTCTCTACTGAAAACTATCTTTTAAAATTGATGGCTCTAATATTTAGCTACTTTATAGGTTGTTGAAAATCTATAAAAAATATTTTTACGTTTCCCTTTATTGGGGCAGAAGTTATAAACTGGGCTTCTGGTTTGAAATAAATGGATTCTAGTTAAGCCATCACAAGATAGTGGGCTAATCAAGAAATTTTTCTTCATTGTTTCGTCCTTTATGTAGTTAAGTGTTTGCTTAGGCAATGCCAACTATTTGCCAGGAAGAATATGTCAAGTGGTGAAACCTTAGGGGTTTACACAGATATTTGGATTTAAATGGGCCAATTCATCCCATTTTGCTTGGCCCTTTGCAAAATTCTGAGGGCCTGCTCTTGATTTAAACCAAACAAAAACAAGAGAAAAAAGAAGATTCGGATTTGGATTTAAATTAAGCTAAATCCGCTCAAGCATACGAGCATTGAGATTGAATGGCAATCCAAGTGTGTACGCTAATAGACAACAAAAAGGTACATGACAATGTGAGAGATACGGAGATACACAGAAGAGGCAGAGGCCTCTGCCAGGGGCAGGGTAGGACCAAGGGAAACTGGGTCTGAGAGTGCACGGGGGAAACTGGTAATGCTTAAGATCGGCCGAGTACCTAAACTCGACAGTTGGACAGCTCGACAAGTGCCGAGATGCTGAGCAATGCCCATAAAGTAGGCTAAAACGCACTTGGATGCTGCCGCTGACGTCGCGTCGCTGCCACCATCACTGCTGCTGCTGCTGCTGCTTAATTTGCATAAAACTTCAGATAGCAAGACTCAAGACTCGCGTGAATGAGAGCTCTGTGAATCTGGCAGCTGCGTTCGCGTTGAGCGCACGCCAGGCGCAACTTCCTGGAAAAGGACCGCCAAAGTTGTTGGCCCGCTGCTGCTGCTGCTTCTGCTTCTGCTTTTTTCCTGGTGCTACCTGTCATAGGGATGACATCAGCCCGTTCGTGACACGCATTGAGTCATTTAGATTCAAGAAATTGTACAATGGAAAATTATCCCATCGGATGTCCAAAGAATGCATATTCCAGCCTGCATTTACATTCCTTTCAGGCTCACAGCGCATATTTTGTAGTTAGTTCCAGAAAATAAACTAAAACTGAAGTATCGAGTCCTAATTGAGAGTTATTTGCATTACCCAACAGAAATTGATTGGAGAGCTCCACTAAAAGCGAGTTCTTTTCCCATAGGAATATTGAGTTATCTTACACTGGTTTAATTTGATTAATTTGAGTGTATATACGTTAAACAATTTAAGTATTCTATCACATCTTTAATCCCAGTATATATGTAGCAAAAAATGTTCTCTCGACCCATCATGTTAGCTAACAACCCTATTTCCATGCAGAAATTGACCTTAAGAGTTGGCTAAAGTTCATAGCAATAGTGTGGAGACCTTTTAATACATCGGATCTATCACAATACAATTTATGGTCAGCATCAACGGAGGACCCGGAGGACATTTTGGGGGAAACTGAACAATATAATGTTGTATTTCTAATACTGCGTCAATAGAAAAAATATTTATTCCAAATGTATATATTATCATAAATTTTATACGATTTTTGGACAGTTTAGAATATTTTTCTCTATTCTGGAAACACTTTGGTGGGCGAATTCTCCCCTGTTCCCTCCCACCATTCACATAAATAAGTATATAATGTATAAACAATTTAACCGCATATCGTTCAAGACGTTGATGAACAATTGTTAGTGATTCCTTTCAGGATTGGTTTTCTTATTCAATTTTATGTATATGTATATATGTTAAATCAAATTGTACAATTTCTTAAATATTTTGCTGTATTTTTACCAATTTTTTGCCGTGCTCAAATTAATATATTTTAAGCGTTCAAATTCTTGTTTTAGAAACAATTTTTCGTTTCTCCATTTGGAGTAGCACTCACGCTGTCATCTCTAGCAGTCGGCTGCTCTCGTGCGTGTGTGAGAAAAATGCGCAAAAAAAAAAGATCAAGAAACAACTGCCCATTCTCGATCATCTTTATCCTCATCCTCACTACACGATGATCTTGCCAGGTTACCAGTTTTGTGCATTTAGTTCGAGCTAAGCCAAGTGCAATCGATACTTTGAGACTCTCGAAAACTGGAACTGGTTCGTTCGTTCATTGCTGATCCGCACTGAACTCATTAAATCTAATATCTCAGTTATCTTTATAGATCTACAGAAATTGAATAACATTGTCAACTTTTTGCTTCTCTCTCTCTCTCTCTCTGTGAGAATCTTTATGAATGAAATGAAGGAGGCCGGTAGAAGAAAAAAAAGGAAAGGCAAAGGCACAGGACGGCGATCGCTGCTTTATGATAAACTAGAGACACCAGAAGAGAGGGACGGCAGAGAAAGTAAGACAGAGAGAGGAGATGTGTAGATCTCCATGTACATATGTACATGGACCTATCAAATAGATCTTTCTTTCTTTCTCCTTTCATCAAAGTTAATCATTGGAAAATCACTTCCTGCTCAAGATGATGCCCTCAGCACACACATATGTATCTTATTTGTATGTAAGATTAGTGCAAATTTCATTTGTTAAGTGCTGCGAGGCATGATGGAAAAGTGGAAAAGTATTTCCTGGATAAATTCAACCAAAAAACAAATTTGCATTGGATAAAGTTTCCCCGTTCCCCCCACCCAACCAATCCAAACCATCACCATTACCATTACCACTTACCCCCAAATTAAATGCTACGTTTCGTATGGGTTTTGGATGTTGTTTTTTCTTTGGTCTCTCTCTCTCCCTCTCGTTCTCTCTCACTCTGGCCAGCCAGCCACTTGACAGCTGTCAAAAGAGGAGGGCAAATATTTTGTCAGTTTTTCATCTTCATCTTTAGAGTTTTTCCCGACTTTTCATCTTGTCTAATTAAGCCATTTTACCGATTTGTTGTTTTAATAAATTCCCAAATTTTATTTTTGTTTTTTTTTTTTCTTGGTTCTTGTGTCAATTTGAAGAACTCACGCGCCACAGAAACCCATCCCAGTACACGTTCCCGTTCCCGTTCACGTCCCCGTAATGTCGTCGCGTCGTTGCAGCAATAAAGGGTTCCCATACAGGTAGAACAAAGCAAGGGAGAGAGGATGGATGGATGGATGGACGGATGGAACAAAAAAAAAAGGTTAAAAATGCATTTAGCCTTTGCACGCGTTCATAAAATGCATCAGCGAATTGAGAAATGTTTTGGGCAAACAAATACAAATCCATCTCTAGCCAAAGGAGCGAGAGAGAGACACTAAGAATCTCAATGTATGATCTAGGCGGCAAAACGTTAAAATCCGTCTTTACCCAATGTCTGTTTGCTCATGCTTCATGGGAATATGACTATGGCATGGCATGGCAAAGGGTAGCGGGCAGCGGGTAGAGGATAGGGGGTAGGGTAAGGCAATGGTGTGGCTGGCTGGCTGGCTGGCAGCAAGTGCTCCTCGATTTATCCCAGCACTTCCACTGGTTGCCACCAAGCAAGCAAGCAAGTCGCTGCGCACTTTATGATATTTGATTTCCTCATTTACGGATTTAATTTTCTTTCAAATTTACCGATCGCCCGAACAACAACAGCAACAACAATAACAACAACATCATCTTTTTCTCCTCCGCCGCCTTCACTTCTCTACCCGTTCTTCGACTATGGGCCCCGGGGGCAAGTCATCCAAGTGATCTCTCGGACTGCTGCCTGCCTGCTCCTGCTGTCTCTTTCTGTTTGCTTAGTTTTGGATGTTTTATCGCTTGATTGGTTTGGTTTGGTTTGGTTTGGTTTAGCTGGGTTTGCATTGGTTTGGTTTGCCGCCTTGGTAGAGGTGGCTGCTGCTGATGTTGACCCAGGGCCATGAATTGAGTTATGCTAGTGGAGCACTTAGCCTGCTTCTGCTGCTCATGCTCATGCCGATGAAGACGATGATGACGATGATGATAATGATAATCGAAATGATAATGATGATTACGGTGTTGACTGACTGAATAAATGTTTCATTAACCAACAAAATCGTTGACGATTTTCCATGATTTTGAGAAAGGAAACTTTCGGAAAAGAAAGCAGATGAAATATCCTTCGAAAATCATTTTAAAAGTCTTTTGAAATCTAATCCAAAAGACAATTGAATTGAAGAGAAATATTGAAGTAGAACTTTAAATAGAATGTCAAATAACACAGATCAATAGAAGATCTTACAATCCGAAAGTTTAAACTTGCAATTGCGAACATTTTTACTTGTGCGTTCATCATTTTCGAACTCGAAAGCACGCTGTGCTTGTGCGTCTCTTAGTTGTTTACTTTCCTTTTCGAACTCGAAAATGCAACTTGCTTGTGCGTCTCTCAGTTGTTTGTCCCGCCATCGGTTATGATTTGAAATCCCGAACTCGCAGTCTCAGCCCTTTTTTAACCCATTTTCGAACTCGAAAGTACTTGTGCGTTACTGCATCCATAACCTCATTTGCTTGATGTGATTGCTTGCCCGTCCCCGAAACCATTCTCATCATTAAGAATTACGTATTTGAAATGAAAACATTTTCAATTATTCTCCAAGTGTATTAAACTCCATCTGCAATTCTCTGCCATTGCATCTATGTATATATAGATACCGATATAATGTATATATATCTGTTTTCACTAATAAAGATTGCCAGACATTATGGCAGACACACGGGCCATTAGGCCTCTCCGATTGACTCGGTAATCGATTGATTCCATTTCAGACATTTTGCAAAACATTTTCCATAATGAAAACACAAATGAAAATTGACATTGAAATGGAGTATAAACAGAAAAATAAAAAAAGAAGTAGCTGGAGCCATCTGGCCAGCTGACTGGCTGGCATTCGTATCATCTTTCCATCATTTCAATCTCCCCCATAATGCGTTCATGCCATTTGTATTTGGCTTTAATGGACATGCAAAATGGGAAAATCATGATGATGATGATGAAGAAACTTGAATGGGAAATTGGGAATCGAAGGAGAGAGGGAATGCAATGGGATGGGATGGGATGGGATGAGAGGGAGAGGGCCACTTGTGTGTGTGTGTGTTGCAATTGCCAGGGCCACCCTCATAGTCGAAGGATAAAAAGGATGTATGCCGCACAAATCACCGACAAAGGAACTAAACTAACTGTTCATCGCACACGTTGAAGATGAGATGAAGAAGGACTGAAAAGGCCGACAGAAGAGGCGTTTGTATGCCATCGAGCCATCCAGCTAGCCAACTGACAGCTAAAGAATGGAATGGACCTGAGAGAAAACCCCGAAGCGATAAGAAGAGTCGTCGAGAAGAGAATCTACCAGCTCTCACTCTCTCCCTCTCCCTCTCTCTTGCTCTTTCTCTTTCTCTCTGTGGCAGTGTGTGAAAGTAAATGCTTGTCAGCTGCGGCAGGAAACAACAACAACCGAAACACAGAAGAGTTTCGAAACTACAAAAATACAAGTTAATAATGTCTTCATTATTGTTGAAGCGTAACTAATACGGTTTACACATATTAGCCAGCAGCAGCAGCAGCCGGAGTCGGAGTCGGAGTCGGAGAGCAAGGGAAAGGTGAAAGACAGCGTTAAAAATTGGCCAGCTAGGTGGGCCAAAAAAAAAGAAACAGAAGAAAAACTACAGAAAACGACAAAACGATCAATGAGCCGCAATTGTATCTCTCTCAATTCTCTCCCGTTCGACCCATTCTCCTCTCTGATAAGGCTCAATCGGATCGGGCGGTTGGTCGGTCGCTTAACATGACACAATTCTTATTCAAATGCCATCATGAAACTGCATTATCATTGGGAATAAAGACCTGAAAAGACCAGATCACAGTTGTTGCTGTTGGTTTTATTCATTGGTGGGAATGTCGCACAAGATGTTCCACAGACGACCACAACCTGCCACTGCAGTGGTTCGAAAGCTGTTTAAAATTGCTACTAAAAATGGTGACTTTGGCTAATTAGTCATTGGACATATTAATAATTAAATATTCTTATATTGAAAAAAAGATGCTAAGACTGATTTAAAGGAAAAGTGTGTCTGCCATGGTTGATTTATCAAGTAAAAGAAATGTTTTGATGCAGAGCGACTTTAAAGTTATTCAAATAGTCTATTTTCTATTTTGAAAGAGAAAACGATTCAATACTGTTTTTCAAATATTGATAAGTAATTATAAATTATATACTAGTCCTATGTATTCACATATTTGTATACAATTTAAAAGTTATATAAATATATATTAGTATTTAAATTAAAAATATCTTTAAAATTTTAAATATATGGTCGAATTTAATAAATATATACGATATCATCGAGAATCATAAGCAGAAAATGACCCAAATTTGTTTTAAAATTTTTAAATTAATATTTATTTATTCTTAGATGTCACATATGTGATATAAATATAAACGAAATATAATTAACTGAAAATAAATAATTTTTGTTAATGTTTTGTACCGATTAAGTTTAATTAATTTTAGTAAATTTTTCGTTTGCTTTTATGTAAATAAAATAAAGTCATTTTTGATTTTACTATTTGTTCAAATATTAGTTGAAGATATTTTTACAATTTTATGTCTATTTTCATAAATATTTCAATAAAATTTGGCAAAGCAAATTGGTAAAAAATTTTAAAAAATGTATCAAATGAAACTATTTTATGATTTAATTATAAGCCCCAGTAATGAATTGATTTCAGTTCAAATTTGAGCTTTTTTATACAAATAAACAAATCATTTCGAAAGCCCATTTTTGCACTTATTTCTTTTTAGCTCAAATGGAATAAATTCTCGTTTTGAAGAAACTTTTGAACCACTGTGCTGACTGGTTGGTTGGTTGGTCGTCGGTTGGTTGGATGGGTGTCCCCTGGCGAGCATAACTTTATCACTTCATTTGCTGCCGTTTGAATGTTGCCGTTTGACCATCACTTCTTCCCCTCATCACCTCTCTCCGATCCCTCTCTGTCTCTCTGTACGACCGCATGCCGCGTGTGGCAGTAGCTGGGCGATCGTTGAGCTCGTCAACATATGCATCATCTTCTCTCGATTGCTTTGAATGTCGACGACGACGACGACCAACCGCACAGCAGCCCAACAGCACAACAAACAGGCCGAGAGCTCGACCACCCAAACCTGGGATCTGACTCTGGGACTGATGTGAGAGACTGTAGAGGGAATGGGAATGGGAATGGGAACGGGACTGCCCGTTGCGTATGGCATTCTTTGAGCTGTCGTCGACCAGCAACTAGATAAATTATCTATCCATCCCAACTATCCATCCATCTGACCATTCATCTCAACCATCTCTTTCTCCTCGCCCATATTGGCAGCTGCTGCTGCTGCTGCTCGTCAAGTGCTTCCGTTTGTGGCCCAAGTTCCGGCACCCCTCGCACAACCGAAACGCAAAGATAAGAGCGTTCATATCATAAAAACGGACAACAAAAAAATGTGAAAATGGAAACTAAAAAAATACAAAATTAAATGCTCTATTTAAGTATTACGAAACAGCTGGCTCTGGTCTCTCTCTCCGCTCTGTCGGCGGAGCAAAGCAAATTTTAGTGTGACGGACTAAAAGGCTCGGGTCTCTCTCTGGGCCACCACCACAACCACCAAGTCCTGGCCCCTAACAAAAACGAAAAAAAAAACCTGATAAGATTAAAAACAATTTTATGGCAGCTCTTAGTTTTTGGTCCCAAGCTCCCTCCTCGTCGACCGATCTGGCCGGTAATTTAATTAATTTAATTTTTATTCAAAAACCAAAAAAAAGGAGAACAAAAAAAATGCCTTTTGATAAGAGCCTGAAAATCGAGAAAGAGAGAGAGGCGGAGAGGGGGCTGGGGGATGGGTATACAGGCTCCCACATTCCTGTAGCCTTGTGGCTTAAATCGATTAATGCTCCTAATCAGTACAAAGCATCTACATCGCCCCCGACCCCTCTCTCTCTCTCTCTCTCTCTGCACTGCTGTAACTCTTCTTCCTTTTGCTCGCTCTCGATTCTCCACCATTCAGAGTTGAGCTCTTTCATTGATTTTTATTAAAAGGCTTTAATACTCGCATTAACTCCACACGATCTCAACACACAGTTTTAATGCTCTGATCCCTCCGATCACAGATCTTTCCCCCCCTCTCTCTCTCTCTTTCTCTCTGGGGCTGGCGCTTCTTTTTGCTTGTCATCATCCATCGTGTCATGTTTTTTTTTTTTTTTTTTTTTTTGTGCTTTTTCATGAGGCCGTCGTTTGCCTCGATCGATGGATCGATCGTTCGGTCTTTCTTTTCGTTTTTCTTTTCATTTTTTGGAAAGTGTGAGAAAGGAAATATCTTTATTGTACGATCACACAGCGATCACTGTTGCTTGATCAGTGATCGGCCATTGGGCATCGGCATCGGCATCGGCGGCATGTTGCCTTAATTGTAGCACACCAAACACAAAAGATCAACAAGTCAGCGGGCGTTGATTGGCTTCATTAGATAGAGGAACAGGGAGATAGAGCAAGAGAGACAGATCTAAGAAAGAATGTTAATAACTCACATTTTTGGTTAATTTTGTTTAATGTTTCACAATTTGTTTTCTGTTTTCTGTTTTTTTTTTTTGGCTCGGGCCTATTTATTTTATAGGTAGGTGGACGAAAGGTAGGGAAGGTCGCTACGCTTCTTCGCCTTGGCTAGGCTTTAATTGAATTGACAGAAAAACGGCAGCTGTCCGACTCGCTGGTTCTGGCGCTGGCCCAGGCCCAGGCCCCAGCCCTGGTCGAAACCATTAAATACGAAAAAAAAAACAAAAAAAAACCTGAACCTGACACGAAAAAAGGTTAAAAGGTTCAACATTTCATCGGTGTTGTTGTTGTTGTTGCCTTTGAATTAATTTTTATTGTTATTGTCGTTCGTTCTCTCAGGCTGTGAACTCAATTAAATGAAACGCCTGGCGTTTCGGTTGGAGATGTCATCAGAAAATTTGACTTTTACTGTTTGGGGTATCCTCTCTTCTACTCCATCTTCTACCCTCTTGCCCTCTCCCTATCCATATGGAAAGCAGCTGCTGCTGTTGCTGCCGTTGTTGCCGTTGTTGCTGGTGGCGCCTCAAAAGCCATTCATTTGAGTGGCTACGTGTGTGTGACATGTGGCAACAAATTGAGGTTAAGGTATTTGGAGACGCATAATGAAGAAGAGACAGCTAAAGTGAAGCAAGTGGAAGCCAAAAAGGACGTAAGATGTTAGAAATTAGTCGAAAATTGAGTACAAGTAATTGCTTCAATGCACAAAAGGGACGAAATCTGTGATAGAAGCCAACAGGGGTACCAAGAAAAATTAAAACAGATTTTGATTAACTGTTTTCGACGCTTAAAAAATAAAAAACTTTTTAAAAACCAACTGCATTTTAGCTATAGCTAATATTTATAAGGGTTAGTCATAACTTATATAGTAATTACCCCACAACAATATTATAAATTAATTAAATTATATAATAAAATTTGAAATATTTTCTTTTATTTTATAAATTGTTTGTTCTAATTGTTTAAAATTATGTAATTTATTAGCAAATTAATTAAAGGAGTGCTAATATTTGTATTAAATAAATGTCTCCTCTTGAACCAACTCATTTAGCTCAACAAATTTTAATGAAAATGAGGGAGTTCTCTTGGATCGAATAAAAACAGCTTGTGCAATGCATATTGCAAATACACTCGTTTCTGGATATAAAGAACAAATTATTACAAGGACTGTTCACTGTATCGAAGGTACTCAATATATCTGGACTTAAAAACTCGTTTTAATTGCTTGGCGAGTATAAAATCAAGAGATCATTTTAATAAATCAGCAGGAAACATAAAAAGTATATACTGAAAAAATTGTCGAATAGACGTTTGCTTCTTGTCACAAAGTGACTTTAATCTTTTCATATTTGCCAAAGATGAAAAGCTTACACAATTTTGAAATATTTCAGACTTTTCCTTTAACGAAAGGAATTTCCGTGAAAGTATGATCCCACTACGATTTTTTGCACTCAAAATCTTTATTTAACATTAAAAAAAAACTCACTTTACAGCAAATTGAATGCTTAAATGATCATATTATCAACTATAGGTAATATTTTATTAGTACAACCTAGAGTTACTATATAATAGTTAAACTCACTTGGCTCAGACTCTTGCATTTAAAGTGAATGTTTTTCAAAGAGTTATTATAGAGTTTCGATTATTTAGAAAAGTAAGATAAAGTCTTACAAAACAAAAGTCCATTCTGACAGATCTGTGTTGATCTCCATTTTGGAAAAGACTTTTTCTCTTACCACATTCCAGCTTCCAACTTGCAACTTCCACTTCATCTCATCTCATTGAAGTTTTAAACGAAATTGACGCATTTTTTGCGTTCTGCCCAAAAATCCATTAGATGAATCAAAGTGCAAAGTAAATAGGGAGAAAAAAAAAGAATGTCGTCGCTACACAAAATGTTTAACCCTCGTTAAAAAATTGAATGAAAGCTTATTAAAAATATTTCTTTATTATAGCACAAAAAAAAGAAGCAAAATATAGCAGACAAAATGAATGAGAAACAAAGGAAAACGATCAAGTCAGAACAAAAAAAAAGACTCCAGAAGAAGGAATACTGTTTATAAAAACAGGCGTACAAATAATGTTAAACATTTGCCACGACCAGTCGATCCCATGACGGAACGGAGGAGAGATCTTTTCGATCTTATTCGTTTGACTTGAGTGACAGTTTGGGGCAAATGACGAATCTCTGGACGGGATCAGCCAGCAGGATCTGCATTGCAAAATCCCAGCAGAAAGCAAAAATCCTTAACGAAAGAAATAAATCTCAGAATTGTTCTAGTTTTTTGCTCGCCAAAAAACTGGCAAAAAATGTCTCCAGAGAATTGCACGCTTCGGGAGCGAGAGGAAAAAATCATCATCAGCAGCAGCACAAGAAGAAGAAATTGAATTGCGATTTTTTTGTGGTGTTGTCGAAAGGAGGAAGGATTTCTGATACCCTAGAAGCAAAGGGTATATATGCTATAAACATTTCTGAGCAGCCCATTTAATTAACTCGGATTGTGTAAGGCAAAAGTGTAGTGTCACGAGGAAAGAGATGTGACGTAGTGCCACTAGTTTTGGTAGGTCGATACCAGTATATACTTCTAAGATCAGTTAAATTATATCGAGGATATATGCATAAAAGCTTAATATTATTATTATCTTCTTCTATGAAAATTGCTAAAGCACTTCTACCCATTTCAAAGACTTTTTAAGCCAACTTCCTTTTTCCTGCAAGTCGCTAGAATCATTAAATCAATTTCCTATCCAGGGTATCAAGAAGTCAACACTCTCGAATTAGCTTTTGCAATTTTTTGGTTTTTGTGGCCAGGCTGGAAAGTTATTGGGGCCTTCTTGTTCTCGTCGTTTTGGCCATTTAAAAACGTTTTCGAAATTAATATTAAAGTCTGGGCAAAAACTGTTGAAATGCTGTGAAAAGAACGCAGACTCCAAGACACAAGAGAAGAACAAAAAAGTAATTTTTGCCCAAGCGCAAAAAAAAGACTTCCTCATAATGATGATGATCATAATGATGTTTACGATAATGACGATGATAATGATGGTGATGATGATGATGGTCTCGAAAACAAGACAAGACAAGCGAATGACGAATAGGCCATAGTTGAGAAGGGATCCTGGTTTTTTTTGTTTTAAGCTTTTTTTGTTTCTTTCCCTTTTGTTGTTGTTGTTGTTTTTGGAACGAATCCAAAATTTACGGAATCCGCCAATGTGCACACACACAAGAGACAAAATTCACCGCATCGACAATTAAGCACGAAGGAATTTCTTCAAGTTTTTTTTTTTGTAGCGAAAGAAGCAAAAACAGAAACTCCCACGGCCCACCCAGTGCTACAATTTCCCACTCTTTTTCCGCATAGATGATGGGGCCCATCGGTCCGGGCCACACCTATCACAGCAAAGGTGGAAACACCAAGAAGAAGAAACACAAAGTCCAACAAAGACAACATCAGCGCTCAAAGAAGAAGCAGCGCAAAAGAAGCCAAGGCAAGGGAGGGGCACAAAAACCTATAAAATTCTCTGTAGTGAAACATTTTTATGTGCTTGTCCATCCGTCACAAATTATATAATTATCACCTGTGCGAGTATACATATATACCTACATATACATATATATATATAAGTATATACACATAGATATTAGGCAGCTTATCGTCGGTGTGAATCTGCTCCAGCCTCCGAGTCGCGGCGGCGCTGCTCTAGTCGAAATTTTCGATTAGTAACGCTTTATGTCTTAATTTTGAATTCTCCTTTTTGTTTTTGCCCTCTCTATCTATCTTTTATCTATTTCATTGGAAATGCCACCCATATGTATTTTATCTTTATGATGATGGCCACAACGAAATCAAATCGACGACAACCATTGAGCGAACTCACTCTGCCTCCGAAGAGAAAGTCAAAGACACAGACAAAGATGCATAACTTTCATTGAGGAGAACGAAAAAAAGGGAAAGATCCCGATCTGGTTATTTCCTAAGGATGTGAGAGTCATGGGAAATTAATTCGTTTTAGAGTGGGAATTTGTTTCAGAGAGGATCTATAATAAGTTCTAAACAGAATGTGGATAACAGAATAAGAATTTGTCATTGTCAAATCGGTTTCCCCAGAAAAACAAGTCGAAATTTTAGCGAAGATCCTTAAATGCGCTACTAAACAATTTTTAACCATGTTGAAACCGATTAATTGAGAACCACAATAGCAACTTTTAATAGTTTAAATGGGGGCAGCCGGTTATTGTTGTATCGTTTACTATTTCGATAAAACTATTGACAAAAAAATATAAGGCGAATTTTTTTTTTTATTTCAATGGATAGCAAAAGACTTTATCTAACTACTTGCAAAAGAACTAATTTAATAAAAAGCCAAACAAGTTTTTAATCTTCTTGTGAAGTATTCAAACTTGAGAGATGCCCTTTTTTCCCCCAGTTTTGGGCCATCCTGAAAAGTATTAAGAAAATGGGAAACTGACAAATAATTCGCTAGAAAATATTGAAAAGGTCTCTATGGCTTTTTAACGACGAATCGCGCTTAAATAATGGATCCCTATCGGACTAGGTTGAACATTTTAAAAATGAAGATAATATATTTATAATATGTGTGTACTCGTATAAAATCATGAAAAAAAAAAATTGTTTACCCAATTAAGGCTCTTGGCTAATATTGTAAATCAAAAGGTGCCTTTTACGATGATTTACAAAATGTGTATGTTAAATCAAAATTTATTTAGTTTACAAGGCACCAATTTTGGCCATTTAAAAAGATTATACTACTTTAGTTCTTTTAAAGACACAGGTTTGCCAAACTTTATTGTAAAAGGAAAGTGTTACCAAAAAATTACTGATCATAAAAATCAGGAGAAATATGGCAAACTTATAAAATATTTTCACCAAGAGTAACTATTAGTCCCCCTTACAATAAGTTCTTTAAGCGGTTGTTATTCTCCCCTAATGATCCATAATTTAGCATAGTAGGCCACTAGTTCGACTCCCCAAGAAACTAAAATTAACCTTAAAATTCTTCAAATCATTCTAAAGTCGGCCAATAGAAAATTCACACAGAAATCTTGAGCAAGGACTTGTTAAAATATGTAATTCTCATAACATTCTCAATATCGATGAGACCACCCAAAACAAAACAAGAAAACAAAAAGAAGGAAAATGTTGCTCAATTTCCTAGGAAAACAAACTTTTCTTCACACTTTCAATGAGTAATTAATATGTGGTCGAGTTTTTGGCACAATTCGGGAGACAAAGAGTAAGAGATAAAGGGAGAGAGGGAGGGAGGGAGGGAAGCTACCGAATCGAATCGTTTTCCAGGAATAACATTACACAAATAATTAAATTGTTTGAGGATGCATTATTCTAGATTTCTTCACGGTTTTTGTGTCTGTGTGTGTGTGTGTTTGACTGACCTTTTGTTTGGGCACAAGTCATGGACGGGACGAGAATCACAGCTGGCCACTCGATCGAGGAGCGAGGATCGAGGGGAATAGGAGGATCAACTGGAGAAACTGCCATGTCGAATTTGGGGCCGTGATTCTTGTGATTCTTTCAATGTTGTTGTTAAAGAAGACTAAACGTTTTTCTACGTGGTGGCGGCCCAGGTCAAAGGGCAGCTGCTTGTGGCGGGCGGGCGGCGGCGGCGGCGTCACCAAGACGCGACGCCCCGAAGAAAGAAAAGGAATGGCGCCAAAACTAAACTAAAGAGATCAAATAATCTTCAATGGATATTCGCACTTCATAAAATGCATAATCTAATGGTTAGCCCCTCCCCCTTTTAAAACCACACACAACTTTTTCCCTAAGAAAGGAAATGCAACGACATAGAGTCAGAGAGGTAGTGGGGAGAGGTGGGGTGGGGGTTACAGGGGAGATGTTGTACAAAGTGGCGCCGCCTTAGTCTGACGCAATAATTAAGTCATTTAAATTATTAGATGACAAACAAAACGCACACACACACACACACACCGCCGCACACACCGCACCGACTCGCTTCATTCATGACTTTTTGACTATTTTTGGGTATTCCTCGAGCTGTTGTTGTTGTTGTTGTTAGTTTTGTCTCGCCAAATCCTCTAGAGAGTTTCTCGTTGTTTGTCTATTTGTTTTACTTCACACATTTGCGTTTTTTCCCAATTCTACGGATGGATCAGCTGAACAGTTAATAAAGTTTCCACATTTTATGCAAGTGACGTTTGACAATGTTTTTCTTCTGTCTTTTTTTCCCCCGTTTTGGGAAATTTTCTTTTCACTTAAGTGGCCGCATGTACAGTGGTTCAAGTACAAGTACAAGTACACGTGCCTTTTCTCTGGCTTAAGTCCTAGAAATTCCAAGGACATTGACTTTTCGATTGGATTTACTTTTTCAACTTGTCTCTTGCTCTTGCTATCCCTCTCCCTCTCACTCTCTGTCTCTGTCTCTAAGTAGGGCTCTCTATACTAAGCTGATGTTTGGTTATTTAATGTGTGTCTGTTTTTCCCCTGTTGATGTTGTTATTATTATTTTCTATTGATCTTCAAGTACGTGTGGCTGGAGACTGAGACTGAAATTTCACTAATATTCTTTTGAACAAAAGGGAAATTCAAGGGTATCTGGTATTCTACATCCATTAAATACATTTTAGAATCTTGATTTAATTTTTCTTATATTTAGTCACAAAAAGTTGCAATTTTAAGGTAAGTAGACAGATAATTGGAGCAATCTGGAGATAGTAAAAAGTTTTTTCTAATGGGATATCTTTGTATACATCAGATATTAATGCTGCTTATAAGATACTTTTCCACCTTTTTGTGCAATTATCAAACTGAGACCAAAAAATTTACTTCAAGCAACTAAATTTTATATACAAAGTTCCATTTCGTGTGGTTTCTTACATAGAAGACAAGAAAAAAAAATTGAAAAATTAAACACAAACTAATAAATTATCGAAATTTAGTATTGATATTTTGTGATATATTTTTGGAAACTATTCTAAAGAAAATATATTTTCCATCTAATAAATACGAAAAAGAAATCATAGTTACAAGATACTTTTCTACACTTTTGAAGCCAGAGCAATTTTCGAAATGAGATTTCCATGTATTATAAAAATGCATATATTTCGATGGTGTTAATGATTGGGCTTTACCTATTATAATATCCGACAAATATCTTTCTTTTTAATTCTAATAACTTCTTAGTTGGTGATGAAAATGCTCAGCGGCTGAATTTATCGTACAAAACTTTGCTAGATAGCAGAACATTTTAAAGAACTTTCGATCTTAGTCTCTACTTGTTGTGCAGATCAAGAATATATGGGAAATATCCAAAATATCCAGATGGGAAATATCCAAATTGCTTTCTATTGATCTTTAAAAAACTTTTAACCAAAAATTCTCCTCTTAAATCTTTACTAAAACTAATCCATATTTAGTTAGTAAGTGATTGAATGATCTCGATGTTTTCTATTCCTATATCTTTATATATGTATGTATGTATATATGAATATGCATATTTGTATGCATATATGTATGTATTTATATGGCATATTCAGAAGCTAACAAGTTTTTGTTGGCTTTTCCCACACTTATTGACAGGTCGGCATTCGGCAGTTGGAAGTTGGCAGTCGCCAGCTTAAGGCCATAAACAAATAGACAAACAGAAGAAGACGCGCTTAAAGTTTCTCCTCTCCTCTCTCTCTGTCGCTCTCTTTGCCCCGCATTAAGCCTAAAGATGAGTGCCTTTTTGGCCAAACTAACTTGTTTTTGTTGTTGTTGTTGTTGTTTGCTACTTAATATAACTACTTTTTTGTTGTTGTTGTTGTGTTTGGTAACTGCTACTAGCGAAGCTCTAGCCAAAAGCAACTTGCCCGCTTCTTGCGGCTTCGTGAGCAACTTTTGTTTAAGCAGCAAATAATGAAAGATGAAGTAGTAGTAAAGGTAAAGTCGGTGGCCTCTTCTCCTCTTCTCCCGACAAAGAAGTAGACGCAAACTGATGACTACCGGCGACAGCTTGGTCATTGTGCAATTAACGCGCAGAAAAATTCAAATTAATTGCCTTCAAAATGGCGCCAATAAAAACAAAAAAGTGAAAAGAAAAAAAAACTTGATGGACCTGACACGCCCTAAGACTGTAACTAAAGATGAGAGGGGAACGAGAGTAGCGAACAAGGTGAGGCCATTAAAGTGACTGATTAATGAGCCACCACTGACTAGAGTTAACTTGGCCAGAAGAGTCAACAATTTTAACTTAAAAATTTATAATTTAAACAATTAGCTCACTGGGACCAAACAGCAACTGAAGCGCATAAATAATTAAATTTTATATAAAAAAGTTAATTTAAAAACAAGTAGTGGACAAGATATTTAATTATATATTTAATTCAAACCAAAAAATTATCAAAATTTTATACATAAATTTATTAATTTAATATTTCTAAGCACTTTCGCCAATATTTTATATTATAATATATATTCAAATTCGAAATCGTCTTGACACAGTGCTTAAGTGCATAAAAATATAAAATTTAGTTATTAGATTTCAAAAATTTATTGTTAACCACACCTTACTATATAATATATATATTATGATACATGAATTTCATTATTTAGAAGCTTCAATATATAGTAATTTTGATATTATGAATACAATGAGAAAGCTGTGATTTAAAAATGAATAATCATTGTATAGTTCTACTGTAATTAAATTGCATTGCATTAGTAATTTTCTAATATTTTTCTAGAGTATAGAAATCATATTATATCAGATATTAAATTAAATGCTAACTTCATCTTTGGTTCGAAAAGAAGTCCACGTAGTTTCTCTGCTTAAATTATTCACATTTAACGAAAGTATACTCAAACTCTTGTTATCCAAGTTAAATAATTATAAATAAAGTAAAATCATCCTTTAATTTTGTTAATGGCTCTACTAAGTTATTGAACCAGATAGATCTGTCCGTAACTTATTCCCCACTCGTATTAAAACTTTTCTTTGACTACAATTGGCTTTAGCTCTTAGAAATAACAATTTTTACTCTATTCTACTTTTTTATTTCCGAGGAAATTGTTCAATATCTTCGATGCAAATGCTGCCCAATATAGTTTTTAAATAAAATTAATTGAAATTGTGATGCCCTTTGAAAGTTTTAATCTAATTTAAGTATTCTTCGATTGAAAATTATTTGTTTTCACCAATTGCCAGGGCTTCAATCCATATTAATTTGGTTTTGATCATTAGATCATTTTAATATTCTTATTAAAATAATTCTCACTAATATGTGAGTATTAATTCGCTCATTTTCGCTGAGTGCATCTTCCGAAGATTGTATGTAGAATGAATTTTGTAATAATTTCAGCATTCACAGCTGCAGTTTGCGTGCCAATCGCCTCCCACAGCTAGTCGAGAGTAACTTCTTTTGCCTCAATTTAGATGGTGCTGCCCCTGCATGGCATCGCCTGGACTGGCCCGGCCTGAGTGCCTGCCATTGATGACTCTACAATAATTTGCTTGACTTGCTTCCAAGAAGGAAGAGAGAGCAAAGAGATTTGAAAATAAGCCATAATCAACGCCATCCTCATCATCATCATCATCGGCAGCACCAGCAGCATCAAGAAGTCCAGTCTCCAGTCAAAGAGAAAGAGAGACGATCAACATCGATGATGGTGGTCGATCTGGCCAGGCACGACGACGACTACGACCAATAAGAGGTAAGAGGTTTCTTTTCGCCTTCCTCTTCCTCTACTTCTTTTTACCAACAACAGTTACCACCACTCGACGACCCCGAGGCGTTAATATTTTCTCGTTCCCAAAAAAAAAAAAAAACGAAAACGAAAACCTTAAACCTTTACTCATGGGGAGGTCCAACTACCACTCACTCGTCGCCCCCCTCCCCCACCACACACACCTCTGCCCTGCTCTCGCTATAGACAATAAATTTTCGTTGCCTTTTTTCACCCCTCCTCCTGTTCTCTCTCTTTCTCTCTCTCTCACGGACATGGTTCACGCACTTTAGGCCAAAATATGCCACTAATAACTACCGAAAATGGTCGACTTTGGCTTTGGAGTTGAGAAAAATGGGCGTTTAGTTACGCTTTGATGACAGTGTAGAATTCTCCCCTCCATCTCCTTTCCCTTCACCTTCTCCTTCGCCTGACCCATCCCCTTCTCTTTTTTTTTTTTTGTGTTGCCTACCTCCGACACAATTTATATTTCCCGTGCCATAAGATTATGAGCGAGCATTTTTTGTTTTATAGTATATTTAATTTTTTCCATTTTGTTTTTGGCTCTAAGTGCTTATGAAATGTATGTTGTTGTGTTTTATCTCTCGGCATGCTTGGCTTGGTGTTAAAATTTATAAAAAAAAAAGTTGCCCACTTTTTGTCTGCTTTTATCTGGACCAGAATGCATAATGCATTATCATCAACGCTTGCGGTGGTCCGAGGTCCGTTTGCTAACCGGAAGTGCGATCGAACGAACATCAGAACAAGAGCCGTAAAAGCGGGCAAAATCTAAGGGAAAAAAATTAACTTATCAACGGAATTTAAGCCATTTTCTTGGGGGTTAGAAGTGGCCATTTTATAATAACAGTTTTTTGAAGTTTATGATTCGTATGAATATAATAATGATTCACGCATATAATTACCAAAATATAGCTTAGTATTAGCTGGAATTTAGTTTTCGTTATTCTGTATGAAATATGCAAAGGGAAAGTATTTCCTCTTTAATGCTATAATTATTTACAAGCCTATTCCGAGGTTCTCTCTCAGATTATATAGAAATGCTATTATATAGACATGAGCAACACCTTGATAAAAAAACCTTTTTGTTTGACTTAAATATCGCATATCAAATTACAAAGCAGAATTTAATCGAATCAATTAAAGAAAAATTTAAAAAAAAATCCTTTTCTGCTGATGTCTAATCTAGTATATAGTCAAATTCGATTTTGTATAATGTTAGGGAGTAAAATGATATACAAAAAACCCAAAAAGTATTTAAATACTATTCTTATAATTCGGAATATTGCCGAACGCAAAACTATGGACTCTAAAAAACAGTAATAAACTTGAAAACCATTTCAATTATTTGCCACAATTTTTTTAACACTTTTAAAGCTAAGAAAACCAAACCAAATCAATATTTGGATGAAGGTAAAAAATCATATATATTTGGTTATGTTAATGTATCCTTACCAATAATTTATATAAATATTGTGCAAAAAGTTATATACATATGTTGGAATTCTTTTAAAGCCGTGATAGAAGCGATAGTTGAGAAAAGAAACTTAAATCAATAACTTCATTTTTTGTGAAATTTTGTTTGGTATATTTATGAATGATTTCACCTTCATCCAAGTCGGATGACTTCCTATATCATACCATTTCTACTGCACTTATGTTCCCCCTAAATTCCGAATTGGCTAATTTATTAATCCATCGAACCGATTTGATTTCCCACTCTCTTGGAAATTTTAATTTACCTAACTCACGTAAGCTAAGATTTCCATTCAAAAACTAAAAGACCTAGAAAAGTAAATGTCTGCGTATCAGCTGCTGCTGCTGCCTCTGCAACTGCATCTAAATCTCTATAATCGATATAGATATTCTGCAGATCAATCAATCTATTGTGATCTCTGCATAGATTTAAGCGTAAAATCGAGTGCAATAAAAAAAAACTGTTTGTTGCTGGCTCACAGCAAGTGCCAAACAAAACCCCGACACGCTCTGAGCAAAATATGTAGAAGGGAAGGGAAGGGAAGGAAGGAGATCGCGAAATGCTAGGCATGATCATAGCAATGATCGGCGATTGCAGTTGCTCCCAGCAGTTGGCCAAGTTTCGTCTATCGAAGCGTAGCATTTTCTGCATGGCACATTATAGACCAGGCCCAAGAGTAGAGAGAGAGAGAGAGAGAGGGAAAAACAACCGAGAATTCGAAGCTAACCCAACCCAGACCAAGCCATGCCAACTGAGTGTTGCAAATTTTTATTTGGAAGCAATTTTCACACCCGAAAACGTCATGTTGTGAGGAACGGTCAGCAGAACTGCCGACCAGCAGGGAAAGGACTCGCTGACAGGACTCAGCGTGGCGAATTCGACTTCTTGTTGACAACTTTGTCTATGTTTTGCGTCTGCCAGGGGACACATCATGTTGCAAATGATGCCAAATGATTGCAGACCATATAAATTTCGATTGTGACCGATTAGGAGATATATTATATACCTGGCTAGCAGAGGGAGAGAGAGAGAGAGGGTCAGAGGGAACAGTTACCAACGCCCCCTAGAGAAGCGAGTTAGTTGCGCTTCATCCTGAACGATTATTTGCAATTATGAGCTGAGATTTTACACTTTTAGCTTCTTTGTGCTGCTGCTGCTGCTGTCTACACTCCCACAAGCAACTCCCCCAAGGGAGTATTGGGAATGACCAGAGATGAAATCTATTCTAACACTTTTTCTGTAAAAACCAGTTGACTTTAAGACTTGTGTTTCATAATCAACCTGTCACTCATTCCCATCTCCGATGACCTTGGACAGTGGCTCACTCAAGGACATGTCCCATAGTCCCTGCTGCCGTTTGGCCTATGCCCAAGGTCATCGAAGAACTTCAGCCTCTGGGGTTTCGGTTCGGTTTCTGGTTGTTTCTTCTTGTCGGTTTTGTTTAGAATTGTTGTGGCGTTGCTTGGCTTGGTTTTCATTTAATAGAAAATCTGTTTCTGTTTCTGTTTTCGCTTTTGATGGATTATCCATAACGTATTTATTTTTGAAGGTTAACCCAACAATTTGTTACGTTTTCGATTGTGTATTCTCTGTTGAGCTGTGTTGTGGCTAACCAGATACCAAGGAGGATTCGGTGATTAATATAATTAAGAGCCAAGTTATCAATCATAAATTAGCCAAACCAGAATGTCAATGAGTTAGTACACAATTATATTAAAATTTGGCTAGTTATTAATGTAGTTAAATTCAGAATTGAAAAATTAAATAACTTGTTATCGAAAACTTTGTGAGAATGATTCAGTATTCAGAGAGATATCGAGAGGATTCAATTAGCTTTTATATTACATTTGATTTGAGTTATAAAATTTATATATTTCACGAAATGTAAAATAAAGCAATTACAAAAATTATGTTTCATATTGGATATAATGTGCCATTCGACCATGGAAAGAGCATCATACTAAGCTGAAAACCTCAAAACTAATCGATCGGTTCACTGTTTCCATAAGTTTTAATTAGCTCTCCGAACTATTTGGCAGAGACTCATTTACAACCCGAAACGATACTTTTGGATCTACCTACAGCATTGAGGGTTTTCGTTTAAGAATTTTTATGATTTGTTTACATATCTGCCTCTCTGTTGCTGCTGTTGCCTACACTTCCCTTTCTCCCTCCCTCCCTCTCTTGTTTCATCCAAGTGTGTGTGCGTGTGTGTGTCTCATCATTTGGATTTTCCGCAGCAATAAAATTAATAAGAACGCGCTAATTTTGCTGGCCTTTGGCTGGGCCTAAGCAAATACAACACACAAGACACACACACACTCACACAGAGAGAGAGAGAGAGAGAGACTGAGACTGAGAAATTATCCTTCCTTCGGAGGGAGTATAACTCTTTTATTTTTTCCCTCCAGACTGTGCAAATATTTAAACACTAACGGTACGAACGCCATTTTTGTGAATGATGATCATTAGAAATGAATGTAGAGATAATGATTATAGATCGATTCATTGGCTTGAACTAATTCTTGGAGATGCATTTAAATCATTAAAGATCATCTCCTCTAAGTGATGGGCAAAGTTAAAGTGAAACGGCGATAGTTAGTTAATTCTAGTGGAGTGAGTGGGCAGGGGAGCCTGCTAAAAACTCACACATTTGCCCAATTAGTTGAAGACACAACACTAACACACACACACATACAGGTTTGATATAAATGTGTTTGAGGGAGAGAGAGCAAGAGAGTGCACGTCAGTTTGTACATAAGACACTCCGAAAAAGATTGACTCCGAAAACCAACAGAGGAAAACTTGTTCCAGCCACCAGTGAATGTGAATGAAAGGAGCTAAATGAGTTCTGAGGATTGGTCTTTCTTGTTTAACAAACCATTTAATACATATTTGTTGAAAATTTAGCAATCTCTGTAAAATTATTATTAAAGTGTATATTTAGTAATTGGAAGAATACAGAAAAATAATGAAATTAAAACATTTAAAATCTAATTTACGTTTTAAAATTGTGGAGTGTGGCAATACAAAAATATTTCTTTACAACATTAGATAAAGTATTAATTTTAGATGAGTGATATACGAGATGTTGGGTTTTTGACTCTTTAAAAAAAATAAATACTTAAGTGTCGATTCATCTTCTTCTACGAAAATTCATTCATCAAACGCATAGTATTGTATAACATTAACTATTTCAATATTTTTGCAGTAGTTAACTTTGTTTCTTGTATTTTTTATGTATTTTTGTTTTTCAACTTTTTTTGCTATAGAAACCCACAAACTTTTCTTATATAAATATTTTAAAAATATTTATTACACAAGTGCATTGTTAAGATTAAATTTAGTGCATATAGATATTAACTTTTAAATAATAATGAATATTAAATCCTATTGAATTATGTGTTATTCAACAAATGAGTTTCAGAACCAATCGTTACTTACCGTAATATATTGTTATTTCGTTGTTCTGATCTTTCCTGCATAATAAGTGTCTTTCAAGCTTACTCGAGTGTGATAATCTAGGCAGGATATAGTTTGATCGCAAATAAATCGCTTTCGATCGCTTCTATTAAATAACAAAATGCATGTAAATCCAGAAAATTGCTAGGTAAATGATTATAATCAAATGAAGTTTAAAGTTTTTGGTTTTGGTGGCGCAAAAACCCATAAGATACATCAACGTATGTGTAATACCGAAAAACTGTGTCCGCCATTTCTTATTGGGTGCTTGGGGAGTCAGTCGGCTTCTCCTATATACAAGTCCAACACAACACAGATGCGATTACGCATACACGTGCATGCATCGAGTGTGTTTGCGAGCGATCGCTTGAGCGGAAAAGAGAAGGCTCTCAAGAGGCAGCTGGTCAGCTATTAATACTCACTAGCTGCACTCTTCACTCGCACAGAGACGAGAATATCAACAGATAACGCTCCTCCCATTCTCGCACACGAAGCAGTCGTTCGATCGCGTAAGATCGTGTCGTCAAACGACGACGACAACGAACGATATGTGTATGAGTGTGTGTGAGTGTGTGGGAACGTGTGTGTATGTAGGTAGGATAAATGTGATATGCTGCTGCTTCTGCTGCTGACAACGCAGAGTCAGGCGCAAAGTAAGAACTGTGTGTTTCAGTTAAGCGTTGGCACTGAACCGGGCAACAATCTTTCACTCCTCCGCTCCCAGTGTCGCGATCGAAATACACATTAAATGTTAAAATGTTGAAATGTTGAAATGCTAAAAATTTTCCAAGTGTGTTTAACCGTGTGATTCCGCTACGAACGAGCAAACGAACGATCGATCGATCTGCTAATCGTTCATTAAATCTACAAATAAATATGAAATTCAATTTCAATCTCAATGCTAATGCTAATGATGATTATGCCTCATTTATAGTGCGCTAATTGAACGTGAAAATTGCCATACAACAGCAACAACAACAACAACGAAATTGAAGTTATAAAATAAACAAAATATTTGTTTGACTTTTTGAGTCAACAACAACATACAAAGAAAAAAAAAGTGTTTCAAGTGTAGACCTTAACAACAGAAATTAAGAATCATGGATTTATCATACATATTCGTCATCTGCCTTATGGCCCTGTCTTTCGCTTATGAAACGGAATGCAAACAGAAATCCGGCCGGGGGAGAGGATCTATGTGGTGGTAAGTTGAATTTTAATATCAAGAATTGCAATTGCAATAAGTTGGTAGAGGTTAGGGATAGGGAGACCAACGACCGACTTGAGGGGGGGACGGCGAAGAAGTTTAAACAATTAGCAAGAAAGCGAGAAGTTTTCAGGCAAACAACGCGACGGGGGCCAAGACGAAGAGGCGCAAAAATAAAAAATAAAAAACCAAACCAAAAGTCAAAAAAGCAAACAAAAACCGAGAATTTGTTTTTGGAGGCAGGCACGCGCCATGCAACAAGACCAAAAAGAAGCGAAAGGGGAGCGAGAGAGATGGGGAAAAAAACAACCAAACTTTAAGATGTTAAAGGTCGGTCACGCACTAAATGCGGAAGCCACAAAATGCATCGGTCGCAGCCAAAAAAAGCCACAAAAATCCAACAAAAGCTGCTCGCCGCTCCCCGCCTTCCCCCCACACTTCCTCCTTTAACAGCAGCATCAGCTTCTTCTCTTCTTCCCATTGATGAAAGCAATTAAAAATTCTAAACGCGCATTTTTCATTTCTCTCACTCCTGAGATCAGTGTGTGCCTGTGTGTGTGTGAGTGAGTGTGTTTGCCTGTGCGTGTGACACACTTAATTTATGTTGGCGGAAAGTGCGGTGTAGAGGGGGGGCGGCGTACCATCCATCTCTACCGCAGACCTAATGTGAAACAATTTGGGCTTGCAAAGAAATTCAAGTTTGTTGCTTAAGTCTTTCGTTTTCTTGAACAAATTTCAAAGGAGGAAAACTTTTCAGTGATTAAAATGTTTGTTCAAACTAAAAAAAAACTTGCGTATTTATTGTGATCAGGAATATATAAGTATATATCGCATAATGGGTAATTTTCACTTTTATTTATTAGATTTGAGAATTTAAATGCATTTTAAAAAGTTGAAAGATAAAGCTTTTGGAGTTGAAGTTTTGAATATTTTTTGTATATAGTTGAAATAAAATTGTGCAATGATAAAACGAGGAAAAAATAAAAGTTGTCGTTTCCTTTATCTCAAAAAAACATTTGAAATTATTCCAAATTGTTTAATTTTCATATTTTCAAGTGGCGATATTTTGGAATGTTTTGTTAAAACTAATTTAAAAACGTTTCTTCCCATATGTATATTTCAAATTAAATTTTAGGCCCCAAATAAAAATATAAAATAAATTTTTTGAAATATTTCCGTCTTTTTAAAAAATTTCAATTTACCCGCTTTATTCAATTTCCGTATTTCGACAATTAAAACTATAATAAAGACTTACTTTACTTTAGTCATAGATTTCCTTAACAATTCAAGGTTAAATTGTAATATATGTATATATTTTTTTTATTATTACATGTAATGTAAATGTAATGGAAGAGATTAAACTTTTATGATTTGTTTGTCTCTTTGGCTGGTTTTTATCATGTATTCAGCTGTTAATAAGCTTTTATAACGGCATAAAACAGCGACAACAACGCAAAAATTCAAACTGTATGTGCGTGTGTGAGTGCGTGTGTGTGTGTGTGTGCGAGTGTATTGCCGTCGCATAAATCTTGATTTTTGTTCCCCCTTCGATTTAATCCGCCTGGGAATTGTTGGGGGCCAATCGAAGGGGAATCAATCGCAAAACGAGATTGTTTTTTTTTTTAATTCACTTTGTTTCAAGAAGATGTTAAACATTCTGCTGCCCTGTGTTACACTTTCGATTTTTTTTTTGTTTTTGTTTTGTTTTTGTGAAGTAAATTTGCAATTTTGCATTATGCAATATTTGTTTTTTCCCACCGCAATTAACAGGCAATTGTTTCATGAATTTGTTGTTTATATTTATTTTTATTATAAATTGTTTTTTTTTTTTTTGAAAAAAAGAAAAACACATTGAAAAGACAAGGAGAAAAACGTAAACGTAAAGAAAAGAAAATAAAGCGAGAAGCCGACAAGTGTGGACAAATATTTGCCCTCTACTATATGAATTGCTGTGTCTGTGTGTGTGTGCGTGTGTTGGTTTTTGTTTTTTTTGTTTTTCTATATTGTATTTTTTGTGTTGTGTGTGGTTTATGCTTGAGTAACGCCGGCAATTGACGTTTACCGCCTAACAAAAAAAAAAAACTACAACAACAAGAACAACAAAACCAAATGCCAAGTAAAGGAAAAGCCGCAAGTGAAAAACTCAAAACTGAAACTCAAGTCAAGTGGAAAAGTAACCAAAAAATGAAATGAAAATATGTCTCATACCTACTCTTACTCCTCCTCCTCCTGCTGCTACTCTTCCTACCTTAAAACCAAGTCAAGCATTAAATAGTTTTGAAACAAGATTGCTCTATTAACTACGTACGTATATATGTATAATGTTTCCCTTCTTCTTTCTTTCTTTTTACAGGGGCATTGCCAAGGTTGGCGAACCCAACAACATTTCTCCGATCAGCACTGGCATTATGTATATGGATCCGGCCATACATTCAACCTTAAGAAGGAAACAGCGTCGCTTGGTTCGCGATAATCCCGGCGTGTTGGGTGCCTTGGTTAAGGGAGCCAATTTGGCCATAAGCGAATGCCAACATCAGTTCAGAAATCGTCGCTGGAATTGTTCGACGCGAAATTTTTTGCGTGGCAAAAATCTATTTGGCAAAATCGTTGATCGAGGTGAGTTTATTTTTGAGTTTTGAGTGAAAGGAAACATTCTACCGAATGCAGGGAGGGAGTGAGGTGGGGAGAAGGGAATGAAATATGAGATCCAAAGATTGTTTGTCAACGCCCTTTAAAATGTCACAGTTTGAGTTTCATGGAGTTGCCCTTTTTATTCTTTAGCCTTATTTATGTGGAGTTTGTAAAATGTCAATTCCCTTGCTTCTTTTTTTTTGCTGCTGCTGTTGTTGCTGCTGTGTGGCGCTTGTTTGTTATTGTAATATGATCACCGAGCACTTGTTGGTATAATATAGTATGTTATATATAGAAAGATATGTGTAGTTAAGGGCCACTTTCATTGAAAACAAAGGCCACTCTTTGTTTGCTCTACTTTCAGCATGTTTATGCTAATTATAAAATCAAGTTGGCAGCGCTGGCAGATAGAAAATTCCAATACACTTGAAGAAAATTCCATTAAAAAGGGAAATTTTAAGAAGTTTTGTGGATTTAGTCTCGTTTTAGGTTATTGATAGATTTGTTAATCAAAATATGGATTGCAATTATTATCGTTTTATCGATATGCTGCTTTAATGCTAATCGATATTGGAAAATGGGAGATCACACATATTATTATCTTTGAGTTTTCTTATTTCAAACATAGGATAGTCTTTTTATTTTAAATCGGGGTTGATATTCTTAATGTTTTAATCCCTTATGGAGAATCCAAATTAAAGAGCATTATTACATAATTATTCATCAAGAAAATCGAAAATTAATCAATTTTAATTACAACTTGTTGAAAATGAAACATCTATCTTCATACATAATTGAGTTTCCTCCTTCGGTATCTGCAGATTTTCGAAAATATCCACACTGTAAATCAATATTGATACAAATTGCAACAAAATAAAGTGAAAGAGTCGCTTAAACAGAGCAACCTGCTGTTTTTAGTTTCTTTCGCAGGAATTTCACCCGCAGTTTTATTAGCTACTGTTTAAAGGTAGCTACCTGACTGACTGACTGGCTATATATATATATATATATATAGATAGATATATATAACAATAACAGACTTTAGAGCAATGTCAATGTGGGCGTAAGTCAATGTCGCGTGGCTGCTGCTTTCTTCTCCCTGCTGCAGCAGCTGCTGACTGCAGTTTTTATTGACTGAAAAGTAGAGGCAAAACCTCTTGACCTTATCAACGTCCTTTTATTTAATGATTTGTGCACTCTTCCACGGGCCTCTTGACATTTTTTATGGGTGCGGTGATAGCTTTTTATCGCTGCACTTTCATCGCATCGCAGTCTTTTTTTTAGTATGCTCTCTTAGTTTGGTTCTTTTTATTGTCATTGGCCCTAATTAACACCCCTAAAGCCATTAACACTTGGGGTACGATCCAGTCTCAGTTCAATGACTGTCAAACTGCAGGGACTCGAGAGAGAGAAAAAAAAGACCCGAATTTTGTGACTATCCCTCTTGTGGATATAATAGGCCTGACACCTAGTCAATTTGCCATGCTACACGCTTTAATAGGCTGTCTCTATTAGTTTTAATCATCATCGTCCGACTGGTAGACTGGGATCCCTGTTGGGTTTTATATCAATGTCTAAACTATTCCTGGAACGAGTGTCCCAAAAGGACTCACAGCTCATGAACTAAGCAGCTTAAGATTGGAACTTCTGGTTAGGTAGCTGCCAGGTAGAAATAGATTGCTGGCCACGCCCCTTTAACAACGGAAATCCGTTTAGCAATTACGCAAAAAAATAAGAGAAGAGAAAAAAAAGAATGGAATGAATTGGAATGATATGTGTGTGTAGGGAAAAACTTCTCAAATTTCATTCTACTTACTCCCTTCTTTCTGGACACACCCAATTCCACTGATTGCACAAACCCCCCCGCACTCCCTTCCCCTCAGCACACCGCCCCCGCCAAGCGACGCAATTTTTACATGCTTTTTTTTTATTATCTTTTGTTCGACGACGACCAAAAACCATTTGGTTCCTCAAACTTATTTACCCAGCTCAAACAAGAGAGAGAGTGTGTGAGAGAGAGAGAGGGGGAAGGTGGGGGAGGGGGTAAAAAGGAGGACGCGAATTCTTGCTAAGCTAATCACTCGAAAAAATTACAGAAAAAAGTCACCAATGACTTGTCACGCCTCCTTTACCGATTCTTATCAGAGATCTGTGTGTAAATAAACCACAAACACACACAGAGACATTTACCTGTATATAAATATATATATATAGTACTATATGAATTCGTTTTTTTTTTTCTTCGGTTACGTGAAATTATTTAAAGAAAACGAAACCACAAAACGAAAAAACAAACATTAACCGGGAATTTGTAGTTTCGGTGGGTGACCGAATTCCAGGAAATCGACCAAATATCAAAAGCGGCAAAACCAACACACACACACACGCACATCAAGGCGGAAGTTGTAGTTGTAGGTGAAAATGACGAACTCCAATGGATGGATGGATGGATGGATGTCAGTCATCAAGTGAGAAGCGAGACTCAAATCATTCACACACACAAAGCAAAATCAATCGCCGCCTCAAGGAACAAGTCCTGCTTTATACTAAGCTTCAGCTTGAGCAAAGGATAACTCTAGTAGCATCTCAGGGGGAAAAAAGAAATACATGTTCAATTGTCATTAACCGAAAGATGGGATGGGCAGCAATTGCTACCTGAATGTTCCTGCCCCTACCATTGCCCCTGCCTCTCTCGACGACTGTGTCTGGCCTTCTTATGAGTTATCTAGAGCCCTCTGTATGAGGCACAACCACTTGAAAAATTATCTGCAACATGTAAATTCAATTTTCATTGTTCTTTATCTGCGATGGCAGAGTAGAAGAAGACAGAAGACCAGTGGGACAGAGAAGACTGCTTGGCTCTGCTTTGAGTTGGAATTTATAGTTGAGCGTTTAATCTGTGTCAGGTTTTGGTCTTGTGATAGCTTGAAGTGTCATAATTGACCAGACTTTGGAAGACAAGTGTCATTACTCATGGCAAGAAATATGGTGGAAAATATTTTTAACTCTAGAGAGATCTCAATCTTTCGATCTCTCTCGCGCCCCTCTTGGCGGCCAAACTAGAACACCCAGAAGTGGAGACTTGTAATAAAAAAATGTTCATTCTTTCTTGTTTCATTTAGGATGCCGTGAGACTGGATTCATCTATGCCATAACCAGTGCGGCTGTCACCCATTCCATTGCCAGGGCCTGCAGTGAGGGCTCCATTGAATCCTGCACCTGTGACTACAGCCATCAGAGCCGCTCACCACAGGCCAATCATCAAGCTGGCAGTGTGGCCGGTGTCCGAGATTGGGAATGGGGTGGCTGTTCGGATAATATTGGCTTTGGTTTCAAATTCTCACGCGAATTTGTCGATACTGGCGAACGTGGACGCAATTTGAGGGAGAAAATGAATTTGCACAACAATGAAGCGGGCAGAGCGGTAAGTAAAAACCATCCAAATCTCACAATTTCTCTCTCTCTCTCTCCCTCGGAACTTAACGCCAATTCAGAAGAATGTCCACAGTGGATCAGTTTAGTTGAAACAATTGTTTAGTAATAATAGATATTATAAAATATTTGGAGTTTTTTTTGTTTGGTGTAATTGAAAGTCAGAACACCCCAATCAGGCAGAAACGTTGCAATTAAACTAATTAAATTACGACAATTTGATGTGGAACCACTGTGATGCCTCCTTCTGAGTCTTCTGTGTGGGGCGTAGAAAGTAGCACAAGCTAAACTCTAGCCCAATCCCAGTTCTCCGACTGCGACAGCGACTCCGACTCCGTCTCCATATGTCCATGTTCCACTCCTACTCGTGCGCTGTAGTCAACTACTTCTGGATCTCGCCGAGCTCCTTTTAGCCCACCATCTGTGTTATTATTTTATTACTTGTTATGGGCTCCTTCATCATGATCAGCATGAGCAGCCCCATCATCATGATCATCATCATCATCATCATCGTCAAGTGGCCCCCCAACTGCGTTGATTTCTTACTTTTTGGTCTGCACAATTACAACAGCAACCAGGGGGAAGGGGGGGGGGAGGGGGGGCAACATGAGCTCACAGCAAGTTGCAACAACATTTATTGATTTTTAATAACTGCAACAACGTGGCAGGCGGGCCGCCAATCTCCTCTCGAATCGAACAGAAAAAACGGCAAAATAATTAAGTGAAAAACATATTGCCAGTCCAGGGAGCTGCTCGATCGATCGATCGACGATCGTTGGATGGATGGATGGATCCCTAATAAAGTCATACTAATGAACAATCTTTACCCCCCTTTCCGTTCCGCTTGCAGCACGTTCAGGCTGAGATGCGTCAGGAGTGCAAATGCCATGGCATGTCCGGCTCGTGCACGGTGAAAACTTGCTGGATGCGTTTGGCCAACTTCCGTGTGATCGGTGACAATCTCAAGGCACGCTTCGATGGTGCCACCCGTGTCCAGGTCACCAATAGCCTGCGACAGAGCTCCAATGCTGTGCCCGTCGTGGTGGCCAGTCCCAATGCCGCTGGCTCCAACAATGGCGTCGCGAACGGCCTGTTACCTCAATCGGCTTTCGAGGACGAGGAGCGCATGCTAAATGATGATCACATGCCCGATGCGCTAATGGATAACAATGGCATGGCCGTGATTGGCGGCCATCAGCTGCTCGCAAGCAAGCAGCATCATCCGAATATGCCATCACCAAACAGTTTGCCAGTGGCTGGATCAAGGGCAAGAAATGGCAATGGACGGCGAATGGGACGCAAACATAATAGGTAAGAGAAGAGATCTCCGATAATCGATAACCGATAGTTTTTCTACGATACATTAAGATCTTCAAGTAACTAATTATTGATGTCTCCTCTTTGTCTCTTCCTCTCTTTAGATATCAATTCCAATTGAATCCACACAATCCCGAGCACAAGCCACCGGGTCCCAAGGACATTGTCTATTTGGAGCCATCGCCCAGTTTCTGCGAGAAGAATTTGCGGCAGGGCATTCTCGGGACACATGGTCGGCAATGCAATGAGACGTCATTGGGTGTCGATGGCTGTGATCTGATGTGCTGTGGGCGTGGCTATCGGAGGGATGAGGTCATTGTGGTTGAGAGATGTGCCTGCACTTTCCATTGGTGTTGTGAGGTCAAGTGCAAATTGTGTCGAACCAAGAAGGTTATATATACATGTCTATAAGGGCATCCCCCCACCACACCCCCCATCACTTTCAGCCTTCGTCCCTCCCCCCCCTCTCTCTCCCCCTCTCTCTCTCTCTCTATCTACTTACTGTATGTGTGTTATGTATTTTGTCTACGCTTAGCCTTTGTTATTTAGCAACTTAAGAGCCTAGACTATAGACTAGTTAAAGTTTAAAAGCATTTACTAAACTAAACTAGCCTACCTCCCTCCCGTTTACCCCCTCCGCCCTGCCACCCTTTGTTTAGCAGTATTAATGGAAGAAGAAAGATAAGAAAACAAAATTAAGCTTAATTATATAATTCGCCCAGTTTTTAGTTTTATAAGAATTTTGTAAATTCAACTTAAACCTGCCCCACACCACCTGCCCCGCCCCTTAAAACAACTCCCAGGTCCATTTTAAATTTGGCTTAAGTAATTAGTAATTTAGTTTAGTGTAAAAGTGAGTGTGTGTGTTTTTTTTCTTCTTTTGGCATTACAAAACAAAAAAGAAAAGAGAAAATTTACTACGAAATCAATGAAAAAACAAGACTGAAATTCAATCAATCGCTCTCTCCCTTTCTCACCTCTCTCTCTCTCTCTCTATCACTCTCTCTATTTGCATTTGGCTTGGGCCTGGACCCTAAGCAAATGTCCAAGTAGTTATCCCATGAGAATATTGCTCAGAATTTGGAAAACGATTTGTAAAAGTTTTCCAAATTTCCTGTCAAACCCCCCCCCCCCCCCAAAAAAAAAACAAATAACCGAAATAGAATTTTTTCGTGTAAATAAATTAAGTTTAATTAAACTAATTTAATTTAACATTTAACTTAACAAAAAAAAAATTAAGTGCACACACAAATATATGATAAATTGGAATTTATGAAATCTTCATTCAATCTTATAGAACCGCCTGCCCCTCCCCCTTTTCCCCCCACTTTTTCGGTTGTGCATTTTTCTTTTTTAGGTATTAACTAATTAATTCAAATTAAATTTACAATTTAACTATTTAATTAATTTATATTAGCCTAGAGACATACAAATTTTGTAAAGTATTATTAAAAAGGAAAAAATCAACAAAAACGAAAAACAAACAAACAAAAAAACCAATGCGAAAAAAGAAGCAAAAACAAAAAAACGAAAATGGAAAAGTAAAACTGAGAAAAATGCTTGAAATGCAACAAACAAATCAATAAAAAGCAACAACTATATGAAAATTAAAACTACGTTTTTTTCTAGCAATTATTTGCGGCAATTACTCAAAGGGGGTCGTTTCAAACAGGTGGTTGGGGGGTGCGATCGGGGTTTGGGGTTGGGGTTGGGGTTGGACCAGATCGGATCAAGCGGGTCATGGTTAAACTCAATATTTGATTTAAGGTCGATTCAATGAAGTTCCCAAGCGCATTTTTTCAGTTCTCAGTTGTTGCTGTTGACAGCAACAACGAGACAGTTGCATCTTTTGTATATTGTCGGCGGCAATGCCCCACCCCATCATCCTCTCTCTCTCCCCATCTCTCTCTCGCTCTTTCTCGCTCTCACTGACAATGCGAACGACAATTCCGCGCACTGCTGTCATCGGGAACGGCGAAGATCAGAGCTTAGCTCTTTGGTCTGGACATGCAATTGCTGGCTGACAGCCGGTCCGATCCCGAGTACAACAGATCTACAGATGGAACGCGCGAGAGACTGAGAGAAGAGACCTCTCTTTGCTCCACTCCTCTTCTCTCCTCTTTTAGTTCTTCCTCGTGTAGTGGAGGAGGAGAAGGCCTGCGGGGCTTACATTGATCCTTGATTTGATTTTAGCTACTGATCTGCTGAATGCCTGCCTTCCCGGCTACATGTGTCCAATGTAGTTGACAGTTTTGTTTCGCTTTTTGATACGCTCCAAGAAGGGGGAGACGGAGATGGCAATGCCGATGCGATGGAGGAGAAGGTATCGTAGTCATTAAAATGGGTGGGAAACAACACACAACTGAATTGCATTTCAAGTTTGTGGCACATACCAAAGTGATGTTTGATTAGCTGAGATTTTATTATTGGAGTGTCGCGAGAGGAAGTGCTCTTCTGATTGATCGAATGATTTGATATTTGTTTTCAATTGAATACGATCTGTTAAAACATGTTTTTAATCGTTCAGTTTTTGTGATTTGTATCGAAGTTATGCACGAAATCGGCGAATATCTGGGAGATTAACATGGACTCGCTTAAGTGGTAAGAGCAGCTTTACCTGTAAGTGATCAAATCAGGTGTTCCTTTAAATCTTTGAGTAGTAAGGTTAACTTAACACGAAGAGGAACTAATTTGTGCATGAAACACATGTAAATGAGGGACGCACTAGTAACTGTAACTGAGCGACGCATAAGTAACTAAGCGACGCACAAGTAACTAAGCGACATACAAGCACGTCGCGATCTAAAGCTGAAGAAAGGTTTAAACATTAGTTTGCGAGTAGAATCACAAGTATCAAGTAACTGAGTAGCGCACTAATAACTGAGGTGGCGCACAAGCGCACTGAACGCCGCATAAGTAACTGAACGACGCATAAGCACTTCTAAAATTCAAGGGACCCACAAGTAAGTGGCAAGGTAGAGTGTGTCTTACTAATAACGGAGGGACGCACAAGCAAGCCTACGATCGTCGACCGTCCTACGCTTCCTACCTTCCTGTGGAGAGACGCACAAGTAACTTAGAGTCAAACAAGTAAGTCGCTAGCTAGAATTCAAAGAGCCTCATTTATGTGTGACTTTGTAGACAGAGTAACGCAACTATAACGAAGGGACGCACAAGCAAGCCTAGCCAGGATCGATAACTTCTTTCGATCTTCCAACCTTCTTAGCCCCCACGAACTCCCAAACTAAAGATTTAAGTTTATTGCATAGTTTTCAAGCCAGACAAAGATCTATCTCATTGCAGTTTTAAGGAATTCGAAATAGCATCATTTCGTCAATCATTTCAAAGATCATCTTTCATCATACATTATGTCATCTGTAATTAGAGAATAGCGTGAAATGCTTGGCAAATGATTCACAAGCTGTAGATCTCCTCTGCCACCCAAAATGCAACGCAACTGAACTCCAGAGACTCTTCGAGTCTTCGAGGAGAACAAAAGGAACACTTGGTCGATGCGTTTGGTAGAAGAGACATCATAACCCCACGGGGCACATACTGCATGCAGCTAGTTAGAGAATAGAGAATAGAACAGAGAGGAGGAGGAGAGCTCTGTGCCCCATTGTTGGACACAACTCAAATATGGCACAGAGAGGCGACAATTGTTGTCTCCAAAGAGTCGTCTTCGTTGTCGTGGTCTGGAACAGGAGACATTGGCTTCTCTAATCAATAAAACTAACGAGCGGATTAAGATTATGTTGAGAGAGAAGAAGACCAAAAGCGGCGCATGCTCATACCAAAAATGGTCAAGAGGCCTAATGAATTGCAAGGAAACCGAGAGAGAGACAGAGAGAGAGAGAAGAGTTGGAGCTGGTGCAGCATACGAAATCAAAATCTTTGTCCTCAAGTGAGCTCAGCCTCAGTTTGATGTGGATGTGACAATGACAGTTGTTGTTCGTCATGTTTGGTGCATGTTGCTTTGGGTCGCCCTCTCTCTCTCTCTCTCTCGCTCTTGCTCTTTTCTTTCTTTTCCTCGAGCTTTTGTGTTGTAATTGCAGACGCCACACGTTTCGCTTGCAGTTTGGATTTGGAAATGGCAATCGATCGCTGCTGATCATCGAGTACAAGGCAACTTGGCATTCGGGACACGCGCATGCATTGGCATGACAAGACTTTCAAGACCTTGCGGGGATGGCGAAAGGGCACTACCAATAACAACAACAACAACATCCACAACAACAACAAACCAGTAAAAGAAGGGCCTGAAATGTTGAACACAAAAATGTGAATGTGTGTGAGTGTGAGTTGGTTTTTTTTTTGACACATAAAAGCCGATCTTTTGTGTTAATTAAGTGGCAATTGTTCAAGGCGTGAGAATTTAACGGATTAGAGAAGCATCTCAGTGAATGGGGGGGGCAGAGAGGAAGGAGATACTTGGCATAGCGGTTACGTTTTGGGTTAACGGTTATACGTACGTAGTATACCATTTCGGTTCATCTTCTTCCTCAAGCTATCAATCATTGAAACTTGTGACGACAAGTTCTCCGCTCTACGCGTTTGTCACTTACCAGGAAGCCATGACCAAGCAGAGACCACCAGCATTGGAGCCCTCAGAGACCGACCTAGACTAGACAGCAAAAGAAAGGGGAGAGCAGAGAGAGGGGGGACAGAGACGTGGAGCATGTAATTAACGGCACGCAAAAAGTGTTGGCACTCGAAGCAAAAAGAAAATGCATTTATGGTCTGAGACTGACTGAAGGCGACACGCATATAAACATTACCATTTTTGGCTAAAGACGCGACAAGTGAGCAGCAGCAGGAGCAGCGGATGGAGCAGCAGATGGATGGATAGCTAGTGGAGATGCCAACCAGTTCCTGTTCCAATTCAACGCAGGTCTGATTCAGCCAGTCAGTCTGTTTGGGTGGTCATCTTTTTAATTGAGTTACAAAAAGGTCAATCGATCGACTTTAATTTATTTTAATAATTACACGCACTTTATGCCTAATTAGTTGGCTTTTTTCTCTCCTCTCACCTTGCACCACGCCGCACCTCATCTCAGTTCAGGTCTTTGTCGGTTTCACCATAAGAGTGAAAAGAAAAGAGAGAAAAAAAATAAAGTTTCCCATCATTTGGCTTCCCATTATGCAGCGTTCGCGGCCACCGAATTCCAAAGGTGAGCGTAAAGCGTATGGGCGTCAGGTTTTTGCAAAAAGAGAAGGAAAAAAAACTTGAACAAAGGAGATGATCAGGGGAGACGAGAGAGAGAGAGCGAGAGGGACAGAGAACAGAAGAAGTGCGCCTGCTCTGGGTGCCCACTGGTTGGTAGTGTACAACAATTCACAAGGCAGTCAACGGATACCTCAAAGACCCAAGAAGAAAAAGCTTTTGCAGCAGCAGCTTTGGCGATCATCTCCTTTCCTTCCTCAGATCAACTCAACTCAACTTAGCTCAACTCAACTCATTGAAGGCGCTTTTGTTGGTCTGTCCTCGATCCTCGATCCTCCTCAGTCCTCCGCGGTCTTCTTCGACATCTCTCAACGCTCGCCTTTGTTTGCCCTTTTTCTCCCTCTCTCTCTGCCCTTTTGGTGTGCCAACTTTGTTTAAATTTGCTTGGGCTTATTGTTGGTTTGGTTTTTTTTTTTTTGTTCCTTTGCGTCTTAAAATGTATGAAAGGGGGCAATCTTTCGAATGACTGTTACGATAGTTGATAGCTTTAATTACCCGAAGGCCAGAAAAATGCAAATGAAAAGTGCAATAATTGTGGGTGTTTCGTAATATCTAATTTAATATAGGACATTAGGAGTCGAAAGAGCCGAATATTAAAGTTGCATTCCCTAATTTCAATTCAATTCAATTTCGTAATATTACAGTTCAGGTTTGGGAATCTTTTCTGCTATGTTACATGTTGGGTATATAAGTATTTTAAATTTTATTATTATTAAAACAAATAAGGGGAAAAATTAAAGAAGAACCTACTGATTTTCTAATTTTATTCAAGAAAATTAAAGCAAATTGGATGGTTTTTCAAGAAATCTTCATTTTAACATAAATTTTCATTATACCTACTTTGACCTCACCCTTTCCTCGTTATTAAATTAAAAGACGATGTTGATATTTAGTTTTCTCTGTCACACTAATTAGATATTTTACAAACGATTTACAATATGATATAAAGTCGTGTTTAAAAATTTAGAGAAAAATTTAAAAAATCTTTTTTTTATGAATACCAATTTAGATTAGATGAAAACTATTATAAGAATTCTCATTTTAAGTGGGTAGAGAAAAACATCGCTCGTTAAATCGAGATCGTATATTGGATATCGTTGTTTAACAATAATTTTAGAAATATTTTTTTACCAGATGGAAAATTTGTTTCTTATTCTAAGTGGGTGGAGGAAAGCATCGCTTCTCATAACGATATATCGTATATTAGATTTACTTTCCAAAGTGTGATGAGTTGAAAAATATAGATAGATGTTACACATCTAAAATATTTTATGGCATTCCTGTATATTTAAACACATTTATGGGATATATTAGCTCGATTTGACTTATATTTAAGAAAATATGTCTGACAATTTAGATGAAATTCGATTTTGGCGAATAATTTTTTCAGAACTAATCGAATTTGATTAAGATTACTTAAAAAACAAAAAACTGTCGAGATCGATTTATTTGTCGATCGTAATGGGAAATAAAAACATAAGTACACTAAAATCCATAGAAAAACTATTTTTCTGAGCGCTATAAGCAACTGAAGCAATTGTAGAATACCCTTCACAAGAGTATAAAAGTTCTTTGAGCATTTCTATTGAAGGTCAACATTTCAAGTTTATTTTACATAAAAAAGAAGCAACTTTTTAATACCTGAAGCCTTCTCTTCGTAGCACGACTATTATTCTAAATATTTTCATATTGCTCTATATTAAACAATTCCCAATCGTTTCACTTATCAAATAAATGAATATACTTTATGAGTAATTGTTCTTTATGGACTTTGGATATCCACAATTATCTTCAGAGATAAAAGCGAGCTTTTTGTGTGTTTGGACACACCCTCGAAAACAACTTGACTACAGGAAGTTTCAGATATCTCTCAGGTTCAGGCTCAGGCTCATGAGGACAAACAATACAAAAGCTTCAGCCAGACCAAAAAAAAAAGAAGACGCAACTTCCTTTTGGGAACCGAAAGCACTTGAGACACTTTTTTTCTGTTTTTTTTGTGGTGCGCTGCACTTGTTCGCAACACAAAGTGGCGGCGCGGCGGTCGCGACGTACCTCTTCGCGGTGCACCTTGATTGTGAGAAAGATAACAACAACAACAACAACGGCGAACGGCAAACGGCAACGACAAACCACAAAAAGAGTGCAAAAGGAGAAGAGGCAAACAATGAGAAGGCCGCAGGAATTCGCTGGCAGAGATTAAGCCAGCCAGTTATGGCCAGTTGGCAAAGAAAGGATGAGGTGGAGGACGCCGCCGCCGTTTTGGTGGACAACGGGCGACAAGGCGACAACTTGAACAGGTGCTGGCTGGTGCAGAAATGGCAAACTATGCCACAAGGTATTGGGGCAATTAGTGCTCAACTAATTGATTTAAGGCATTTCCTTTCTGCTTTGGCCAGGAGAAGCAACATGAACCCGAGGAATTGCTTGGCCATGATTTCCGCGACAACAACCAGAGAATCAGAGAAGGTTGTCGTCGTCGTCGTCGTCGTCGTCTCCTTGTCTCCGATGGAACGTCTCTCCAGTTGGTCTCTTAACATGGCATTTAAAGTATTTTGACATTGTTCTTTCTCTCTCTCTCTCACTCTCTTTCTCTCTCCCTTTCTTTCTCGCTCTCTTTCTTCTCTTTGTGAGCAATTAAAAAAAAAGACTCTCCGGATTTGATTGCAAACATTTTTCCAGAAAACAGCAAACTTAACCCTAGCTTCTGCAGCCCAAGTCCAAGTCCATGTCCATGTCCAACTCCAGCTCATCCTGTGGCCTGATCTCTCGGTCTTGATCTACCCGATTTCCATCGGTCCATCGGTCAGGCCATTCGCCGTTGCCTTTTGAAAGTATTTAGTTTCAATTTGTAGCTTTGTTAGTGCGTGTTTTCAGATTTTTCATTTTGTTTATCTTTTCATACTTTTTGTGTGTGTGGTGTGGAGAGCGTGAAAAGGATATTAGGATATTGCAAACTATAAAATAAATATTTTAAATATTTATTCGGTTTCGGATATTTAGTTTTGAAAGGCGTTACTTAAGTGCTCTAAAATTCCATTAACTCATTTTCTACATCAAAAATTGCGTTCCAATATTGAAAATTATATGGCGTGTCACGTGACCTACTCTATTAGCTGGGGGAACCTGCTTTACCTCCTTGACTCGATGCATCTCTTTCGCCCCCCGCACATCCCTCCATTGCTGGAAAAACTTTCATGAACCCCACCAACAGCGCTGATTAATTTTTGCGCTATTTACACGCTCGTTCGGTCTGGTTCAGCTTCAGCTTCAGTTGCTAGCTTTAATTTTGTAAAATTAGTCACGCGATTTTTATGTACTCCGAGAGAAGGAAGCCAAGGAGTGAAGCAGGAGTGGAAGAAAGGAGTGAGGAGAGATTGAAGAGGCGGAAGGCCTAACTAGTCTAGCTCCAGTCAGATGACAAATGATTTTATTAGCTTAGTTGAGTTAATCAATGTTGATGGTATTTATTAATTATGTTGTACTCCTCCTTCTTCTCTACTGCTCCACCTTCTACTCCTTCTTCTTCTTCTTCCTCCCGAGAGATGTTATTCGATCTTCGATCGCTGGATCGCCAGCGAAGTTTAGCAGAGCAAAGGAAGGAAGTGACCAGGCGACATGCAGGTATGTGGACGGGAGACTTGTTGAATCTAGGCAAAGGCAGCAGCAGCAGCAACAGGAGAAGGAGGAGAATGAGAAGATGAAGGTGATTGGACTTGGACCTGGAGACCTGGAGTTGGTCGAAGTGCTTCTCTGTAAATATTAGCTTGGAACGAATTGGGTTGTATGCCAAATTCAAGGCAAAAAGAGGGGAGAGCAAAAAAAGAGTCTAAATTACACGCGCCCAAACCCAAATTGAAGTCAGTAATAAGCATGAAGCGGGTAGGTAAGGTAAAGGCAGGAACTCGAACCTGGAGACCAGGCCTTGATTTTGGAACTGGCAACTAACTTCCAGTCATCGTCACGAAACGTCTTCATTCTCAACCGACTGACCGACCGCTCGACCGATCGTCCGACCTCCGGATGCGAGATTCGAGAGAGAGCCAAAGATATACAAAGTGCCCCTGGGCGTTGATTGGCCATGCAAAAGATTTGGTCCTCACTCGAATCTGTATCTTCTTCTTCTTCTTCATTTTTTTTTTCATTTTGTTTCTCTTTCTGTATCTGTATCTGTGTAGAGGACTGTACACCAGGTAGTCATGGGTGGGCGAGCGCTTATGCAAAAGCGAAGAAACAACAAAAACCAAACTGAAAGAAAAAACACAAAGCTCTCCTTTACCCAAGAGGCAATTTAACACACTTTGGCGCGTGAATTAGGGCCAATTTGGAAATTAAGTAATCTCTGGCGCTGAGATTTTGCCTTTGAGCTTGACTTTGGTTTATCAGTCGAGTAAAAATGTATTTCGTCTGCTCAGGAAATGCAACCAAGACCTTAACCGGTTAGATTTAAGTTATTCAATTAAACGTTAGAAGTTTTGCCAAACAACCGTTATGTTTACCGATACAAATATATCGTCTTATGATAAGCTCAATGTGTGCTTGCACCTTTATTTCATTCTGATAACTCATATCTCGTAAGCTGCGCCTTTAACTCTTAGATATTGAAACTCTATTTCGAACAACCGTAACGTTACCGAAATAAATGTTATGTGTCTGATCCGTTTTAATACCAATTCCGCCCAGCTATGTCATAACCGAAACGTATCTTTCCTTATTTGTGGGTTTTCTGCACTCTTTGCTGCTTCGATTTCTTATTTTTTATTCATACCACGTGCCATTATCAATTTCATCAATTTCCTCATTTCACATTTACGATTTGTCAGTGTGAATTTGCCTTGATATGCCTATGCCCTCCTCTCTCGATCAATCGAAAAACCGCAACGAAATACGTCAACAAAGTTAGGACAAAATGCAATCGAGGTTCTTGTGGTTTTTGTGTACTCTGTGAGACAAAGATTGGGTTACAATAATTTCCCCATAAAAATGTCGACCCTTTTGAGTTCCATTTTTTTGTTTTTTGTTTTCGGACAAAGATTAGATCTGCCAAGCGCAAAAATATTATGATGCCCGCCAAAACCGCAAATATAACAAACAAAAAACGAACCAAAAAAGAAGAAACCACCCAAAACCAAACCAAACCAAACCAAAAAAAAAAAAAACTGAAAAAATAAAAGTGAATGAATGGCTACCAAAAATCTGAATCATAGATATATAAGCGCGCGATCATAAGCGATCAAAATGAGATAGCCCAAAAAACAAAATTGTTATAATAAAGAATAAACTGGAAGTTTGAGTGGTTGTGTGTGTGTGTGTGCGTCCAACTGCCCAGAGGTATTAATGTCCCCTCAGCTGTCGTCAAGGGTCGATCATGCGCCCTGGGATCGGGCGATCTAGGGCGATCGAGGAATGAGCACTTATTGTCAGTCATCCAGTCGGCTTAGTCTTCGAAACTACATGCAAAAAAAAATTGGTTGACAAAGCGTCTGGCAGATGACTTCATTCGCATTTTGTTCTCTTGCCACTCCACCACTCCTGCTTCCCGCTTCTTATCTCCTCATTGGGTGCCTCTTTAGTACAGTGGTTCCATAGTGATCTTGATCTCTTTTGCCAATTTATCGATCAACACGCTTAAGCGCATTTCACAACGACTGCGAAGACGACGACGACGACGATGAGGACGACAATGATGATGACATTTTAAAGGGGCCTTTTAATTTGGCAAACCATTTCCCTACTTCTCATCATCATGCTTCTGCCTCCTGCCGCATTCATTTTGTGAGCCTGATAAGCTTTATTGATGCGATTAGCGAAATGAGCTTTAGTCCAGTCCAAAAGGGATCCACAGAGACAGAGACACAGGCCAGAAGAAGGCAAACCAACTAAAAACTGACAACTGACATTTCTCATTAACCCAAAAGCAACATCTTTTTGGGCTATCGACAACTTTATGTTGCATTTTATTCACTTTAAGCCCAATGGCAACGAAATGAAGTCATTCCCTGGCAAACAGATATGACCTTGACCATTAAACAATCCCAAATGAGGGTGGGAGAAAGTGATATGAATATCAGGCTAAAGTCTATGAGTCTTTAAGGTGACTTAAGCGGGAACAGTTCCAGCATTCGAGAAAACTCCATTTTTGTTGGAACTTCATGTGAAAATTCCCATTCTGAGATCGCCCTTGCGCATGCGTCACAGTTTCACTTGCTACGTCACTACGGGTGACTCAGTTTGCTTTAGGCATTTCATTAACTTGCGAAATTCTCAACACATTAAACTTCTTTTGCCCCAAAAAAAAAAGACAGAATGCCCTTGAATTCTTCACTCTGACTAATACTTCCTTCCGAGTTCCTTTGAGTTGTAACTAATTCGAATGTGGTAGAGAGATGAAGTTTGAAGAAGCATCCGAATATTGTATACTACTAATATGTACTTAGGTGTGATTCCAAAAAACTTGGAAAATATCCCAATAAAAAGTATATCGACGAAAATGAAACTACTTTTTTAGGTTTCTTAGATAGTTTTGAAGTGAAATATGTGAGTCACAGCAATCAAAATCAATAATGAGTTCAATTTTTAATTACTCTGAATACTAATTTAGTCCAAACTCAAAAAGTGTACTTAATTATAGTGCAATATTTTACATAATTTGGTCCTATCATATTTCAGCTTAAATAAATGCCCTTATTTTTAAAAATTTCTTAGGCTCTTCTGAGCATAGATGATATTAGTAATTTTATCCAATTTCTTGTTGGTCGTTACATTCAGATGATGCACCGTAAGCGCTCTATTTTCTTAGGCAAATATTAGGCTCATTTTTCGAAAATCTTCAATATTGTCGATACACGTATGAATCCTTAGAAGACGTTGTAGGTCTAGAACCAGAACCAAACATATAGTCGCCAACATATATTTTTGAGCCTATTGAAATTGTTATTTTTTCACCTAGATTTGAGTCTTTCCACTTGGCGTCGATTTACGAGACTAATTAATTTTAAACAATAAAATAAAGTAGAGTAAATTCCCCGTCAAATGAGGTATTATGGATTAAATTGGATCAAAATTTGGTTTTCTTGAACAAAAAAATGAATACAAATACATGTTCTTGATTAATGGAAACCTATTAAAAGATTTAAGGGTGCCCGTAGCCAGGAGTCTTATTTTTTCAAATGGATAGTCTCAAATTCGAATGAATAAATGTAAGTGTGTAAAATCTTCGGTGTTGGCCACATTAGCTCTGATATTTATAGGTATAGTTTTCGTTTTCCTTTTTGAAAAAAGCCGCAAACACATGTAAAACTCAAATGGCAACATGCCACACGCGCTTCACACACACACACACACGCACACACACCGCGGGAAGAATTGCCAAAAAAGGCCAAAAAGATGAAAGAGAGAGAAGAATCGAACCGACAACCGCAAAGCCGCAACAGAAGCTCGAAAATTTTGTTGTTTTGTTTCTTCTTCGGTAATAGTTGCTCTTATTGTTGTTGCTGCTGCTGCTTGAGTCATAAAATATTCCATTTTATTTGAACGATCGAACGAGCGAGCGAGTGAACGATTCTCTTGATTTTCACACAACCTTCAACCTTCTTCTTCTCCGTATTTCCGTAGACCCAACTTTTGCGTGTGGTCGCCCCTCTAACCAAAAAATAAAGCTAAATATTATAAAGAAACTCAATTAGATACGCCGCGTGTCAAAACAAACGTTTGCTTCTCCTCTGTCTTCGTCTGCGCTTCTCCTGATCGACCTTCTCCTTTATTGCCACTATTTTCATTTCCATTTCGTTTTCGATTTCAGACGACTTGGGGGCCCCCCCTTTGATATTTCTTCTCTCTCTCTCTCACACACTCTGTGCTGTGCTGTGCTCTGCTCGTTTAATTTTTCTCTTTTTGTTTTTGATGTCATAATTCATGTATATTAACTCATAAATAAACGAAACCAACTTTGGTTTCTGTCTGCCGACTGTCTGCACATCGGCGGGAGTCAGGGAAAATAATCGCTTTTTGCCTAGATCTTCTAGGTATTTAGTGCACTTAATCTACGCCACAACAACAACAACAAAAAGAGCGAGATAAATAGCAGCTGAAATCAAAATCCATAAAAACTAAGAAAGCAAAAAAAACGCAGAAAACTAAACTAAGGTAAAAACTGGCGCTCCACAACTGAGAGAGCAACTTTTAATACCCTTTAGAAAATGGCATAAGAAGGCATGCTAAGATTATAATAGATGCGATTATTATTAGATATCTTTGTTTGAATTCACCTCCCTCTATTTAATGTGATGCTTTAACATCGATCTTAATTACTGTATTACACCTGAATATCGACTAAAAACACAAACTAAAGGATGTTTGTTATCTACTACGATGTTTTATGGTTGAAGAGCAGACGCACTCTGAGTCTTAAAAGAGAGTTTTTCGGTGAAGAAATGGAACAAGAACAAGAATATGTAGGATACTGAAAAAGTTGGTGATCCTTTTCTTGCTTTTGCGTTCCTCAGCTGCTTGTGCGTCACTCAATTTAGAAGCTGAGTTGTTTCTGAACCTTTGCAGGAAGAATTAACTCAAACCTCGTCCAACTAAGCAATGATTCGAGTTGATGATGTGCTCAAAAACGTTACTCACGACTAATTGCAGTAGATACAGTGCTCTAGTATGCAGAAATACTGTTTTGATCTTACCGTTGCCATCCTCAGAAACCTAGTGAATGACTACAGCGATCGCAGTGCTTTGAACTTATTAAAATGACACAAGGACAAAGTTCGTTGTGAACGAAAAGGTCTGATAAACTTAGTGGCACTATATGCAAACAGTTTTCACACTCGTTCATCCAAGCTAGTCATTCCATTTGCCTCTATAAATTAGAGGGTATTGAGAATGTCCTCACCTTCAAATGGTGTATGGAATTTGTTGTTGTTTTTTTGTTGGAATGGCTATAAAATCGGCACGACTTTTCAATAAATGTTGACAACAAGCGAAGCAAAGTTTTATGATATCCTGAAGGAAGTGAAATATGATATTATGAATCGCCCAGTTGGACAGTTGGGACAGTTTTTCTTCCCCCTCACTCACTCTCCACCCTCTCTCTCTCTCTCTGTCTCTCCCGAAACACTCTTCAGTTGGGTACTTGAACTGTCTTAGCAATGACTGTGGGTTGGCGGCGGCTGCGGCGGCTCCTCTTGCGGTGGCTTTTTGTGGGCAGCAGCAACAAAAAAAAAAAAAAAAACGACAACTGCAACTACAGAAGAGAGACAAAAAAAAACCAAAAGGCTAAGAAATAAAACCTGTTGCTGCTGCGTTGTGTATTATGAGTTTGCGGTTTGTCATGTTAAAGTTAAATGCATGCAGCACATGCCCTGCATTGTTGACAGGCCAACAACAGCAACAACAACAACAACAGCGGCAGCAACAAGTTGCAGGGGCAACATCGGCAGCGGCAGCTCGAACTGCCGCAAACAGCCTATAGTTGGTTTTTAGCCACTCGTCTGCTTAATCAGGTCAAAAATGGTTGAGTAATTATAATGAAGTTTACGAAACAAAAACAAAAATGTCTAGGCACTGAAATAAGATATACGTACAACCAAAGGAAAAACCAAGTTGTTTCTATATTTAAGTCATGCTTCAGTCATCGAATATGCGGCAACACTGATTCACAAACGTATGAAAACAAAAAAAATGTGATCAACTTTTAGCATATATATTTTATACCCCGATGACCCGAATACCCCTATTATCCGGCATGAAAATGTGTTTATAGCCTTGATTAGCTATTATCCGGGATAGCAAACGAAACTTATGAAAGAAAATTTAAAACGGAAACAGATAAAACAAACAACATTGCATTGCGGAATATTAAGCCATCTATAAACCTTTCTAATACTAAGAAAAATTGGTTTGTGGATTGATTTAATGATATGTATAAATTTTTAACTAAGAAATACGTTAAAATATGTTATTGCCTCACGATTTATCGGAAAAATCGATTTTCGAATTCGATTTCAGTCCCGACCATCCCGGATAACCGGGATCCAACTGAATATAATAAGAATCCACTAAAATAGGCAAAACTAACCATGTGCTATGTTTAAATAAATAATGTTTTTTCTTTCCCAAGCTTTAAATTCATTTTCTTGCCGATTTTAAAAATATATATCTTTATTTGATGGTTCCATAAATACAAATAATATATATTCTATAGCAAATAGAGACAAAACATTTTAAAATCTTTCAAAATAGTGACTAAGTTTGATCCTCGCGAAGAGAAGGTTTACCAAATATTTTTGTCGATATGATAAAGTCAGTCGATCTCGATTAATTTTGGTTGAGCTTACGTTAATGTAAAATATTTTATAGTCAGACAAGAGATCTCGCGGACAGAAATTTTTTCGCTGAGCAAGAATAAATAAAAGATATTCAAACATTATTTCTTAGAAAACTTCTGACGAAAATAAACAAAGTAGATCTGCAAGGGTATTCAAATCCAAGCAAGTAAACAATTGTAAGTTGAAACTAATTTATTGCATTTCGTTTGCAAGCTAAATTTCTAGTAAAGTTTTAATCAAGGAAAATGACAAAATAGTAAACGCTTCAAAAGTTTAACTTTAATCACAATTTAGTCAGGTAAACTATACAATTGGATTTTAAATTTTGCATCTACTTGTCAAAACGTGGTAAATTGACAATTCTTATAGCTTCTCAATGACTTGGCAACCATCTCAATAAAATTCTTTGCTAAATACCCAAGTAATAAATACCGAAAAAAAAAATTGGTCAACAATTTATGATTATGTGATATTTCCATTGAATTCTCAACTATAATTCTTGGAATAGTTGAATAAGTTGTGCAAATAACTCCACTTAACACTACTATAATTTATTCGAATTCTCAATTAGTGTCACTTGATGGGGCAGCCGGGCAGCAAATTCAAATTCAAATTCATTCACGTGCTAAGGCCTGAGCGGCTTCCATATTTCTCATGCCAAATCACATGGGGCGTATGCGCAATATGTGGAAAACAGACACGCGCACACGGCAGCCATAAACTTAATGTACCTACATGGCGTATACGCAATATATACGCCTTTCAGTTTTCTTGTTAACAATTAGACACACAAAATACATACAAAACCCTGGGCTAAGTTTTGCTATAAATTTTTTTTTCGTTTAGTTCTTGGTTAGCCAAGAAGGTGGCAGCCTCGATCAACGATCATAAATTTGCATTTTAATGAACTTCAGTGCATAAATATTAAAATAAATTTCGACATTGGCAATACACGAAGAAACAAACTTAAAATGCCCGAAATAAACAAATCGTTAACAATAATTATAATTGCACATTTGTTGCCCGATTCATAATTTGTGAGCGCCAGGAAAAGCTGAAACTCAACCGAAACGAAAGAAATTATGAGCTGACAAAACATAAACAGAGAGCTGCATCCACACACAAAACAACAGCAAAAAAATATCACGCTCACACCTGTGAATGCTAGACACACCCTATTAGAAATGGTGGTGAATATGATGGAAATAAATGGAGTGGAATCAGTCGATCGATTCGGGGAAATTCGATTTCATTCTAAAGAGTGGCTAATTAAAATTTATACCTTGTATTTAACCTGTATCTCAGTGGAAACGTGCGCTCACTTAGTTTCCACTTGAAAAAGTGATATCACCGGAACAAGGATTTAATTTTTATTTAGCTTTTTTGAACTGAGAAAAATTAAAAAGAAAGGAAAGGAAATATGATTTGAGTTGGAAGCAATCTTAAATACTTTAAATAATTATCCTTACTTTTTTATCGAAATGGAGAACAATTCTTCGTGTAACCTTTTAATGTAAACTTTTACTTGTTGTGACTAACTCTCCTGATCTGTTGACTCAGGTTAATTTTTACTTTCCTTCCAATAGATCATAAACGAATGCTAGTGAAGTGCTATCAATAAATGATGCTTTAAGTAAATAAGTGCACAATTCGATAGACAATCACAAACAAAAGAAATATAAGTTTGTCATACACAACTTCATTTCTTTTTGTTAGAGCTAAATCGTGTTTTATTATAAACTTTGCGATCAGATCCGTGTCAGCTTGTTTCCTTTGTTTTCTTATGAGTTTTAAACTAAATTCAAACCCTTATGACCTATATTAAACATATTTCTTACAGACTTATGCTTATTCTTTGTAACTTTTTAAAATTCTACACTTAGCCTGGTCATCCTTTAGAGGCCCTCATTCAATAGAGTGCAGTCTGATCTTCCCATGCTATGAATTTATTAAGATATATCAATTTTAGTCAGTTATCACTCTTATTTCCATGGTAAGCCCCTATAAATATGCAAGAGTTTATGTTTGAATGAACATTCTTGGCATAAGAAGACATTCGTCTTGTGAACTTTGCTCAAAACATGAGAAACTCTCAAAATATCTCGGGGATTAAACTTTGGCATACAAGTTTTGCTCCAACAAGCCCCCCTTCTCTTCTCTCTCTCTCTCTCTCTCTCTCTTCACTCACAATCTTCCACTGTCTCTCACTCAAGGTGTCTGCTGCGGTGTGAGGCATTATTTCTTTTTTTTTGCCTTTTTGGTTTTTTGGGCTGTAATTAAAAACGCATAAAATCGAAACAACAAAGTAGCGCAGAGAAAAATTAAATTTTTGTTTTTTTTTCTCGGTTTTGTTGTGTTCTTACGCAATTGTGTTCTCTCTTCATAATTCAATTGTTTTAATTGTGTGCGCCGACGATCATAAAATTTTATTAATTTAATTGGATTTTTAGTTGCCGAGAGCCGAGAGCAGCAGACAGCGATGGCCTCAGCCTCAGCCTCAGTCTCAGTCGCAGCCATCGTAATTAACATGGTAGAAAGTGCCCTGTGAGAGTACAGGAAATGAAATTTTTCTAAAAATATATGTTGGGTTTTTGTTTTTTGTATTGTTTTTGTTTTTGTGTGCTTTTATTATTTTTATTTATTTACCCACTTTTACCACCCATTGTTGTTGGTAGTCCAAGTAGAAGACAAAAGGGAAGAGGAGACTGTGTTCTGGTTTTTACGAGCGATTCAGTTGATTTACTAGACAGAGAGTGAGTAGGAGAGTAGGTAGGAGAGAAAGGGTGAGTGGAGGTTGAGGTGGTACACCCTGTACACACATACTCGTACATATATGAAAAAGTGTTGAAATGGTCAGTCAGTGGCGGCATACTAAAAGAGATTTATGCTCATTTTGTCAGCTGCTGTTGCTCTTCTTCAAGTGAACTTCAAAAATTTAAAACATGATTTTTACTGGGCTCAACCATAAATTTTAATGCGAGGCGAGGCGAAAAGCGTAGAGAAACACTCTCTCTCCCCTTCTTTTTCGCTCTGATGAAATGTGCCAAAGTTTAATTAAGCCACACGGTGGTGTTCGTGAAATAACAGAAAAACACAAAATAAAATAAAATATCGAGACTCATCATAAATTGGTCTTAGTCTTAACCTTAACTTCCAGCGAGGCAATCAAAAACAAAAGGCCGCAGGACCACCAGAGATCAGCAAAGAGATCGCAGGGAGATCTTTTCTCTTTTCATTTGCAGAACAGGTTTTTCGCACTCACCAACCAACCAACACACACACACACGCACACCAACACACGGCAACACTCTGTGCCGGTGACCGTTGCGGATTAAGCGATTAAACAAATTAAAACAAATTACTTTTTTGCACCCACCACAGCGACGATGAGCATAAAAATTAATAAAAATTTACCTGTCATTGGGCGTTGAATTTAAAGAAAACGAAAAATGTCCCTGTTAAATGTCAATACAGGGTGCTTAGCTAAGTATAATAAAGTAAGTAAGTCGCCGGGCCGACTTGGATATACCATGCATTAGGTGAAGAGATATATATTAAATTTCTTTCAAATGCTATCTCTCTTTTGTGGAAACGAGCACTTTAGCGCCCCCCGACCAAATCGGTGATTTGCAGCATATGCTATCTCGCTCTTTTTCGCGTGCATCTGCCTTGCTATGAGTGAAAAACGTTTCTATGTATAACTCGGCCATTTTTATTCCGATTCTTGTGATATTTGGTGGAATGATAGATATACGCGACATGTATTAGTGTGCCAAATTAAATTACGATACGATAAATATTTCGGCTGAAAATCGAATTTTTTGAATTTCGGGGGCGGAAGGGGGCGTGGCAAAAATTTGAAACAAACTTGGTCTGCGTGCACACTGCACGCATCTAATGTCCAAATCCGAAAGCTCTATCTTTTATAGTTCCCGAGATATGGAGGCTCAAAATATTGTTTTTCAAATAGCGGGGGCGGAAGGGGGCGGGGCGAAAAAAAAAAATAAACTCGATCTGCCTGCAGAGCAAACGGGTCTACATGCCAAGTTTGGTAGCTCTAGCTCTTATAGTCTCCGAGATCTCGATGATTCTTCAGACGGACAGACGGACAGTCGGACAGACGGACAGACGGACAGACAGACGGACATGTCTCAATCGACTCGGCTATTGATACTGATCAAGAATATATATACTTTATAGGGTCGGAGAAGCTTCCTTCTCCCTGTTACATACATTTTGGCGACTTTAATATACCATTTCATTCTACGAATGCATGGTATAAAAAGTGTTGGAGTTTGAGAAAAACAGAAATTATGCAGTTAAATGTGTTTCACTAGCAGTAAAAACTTTTAAGTTAAGGGAAACAAAAATTTCGTAGGCCAAACCCAAATAAAGGTTGTAAATACCAAATACAGGGTGTTTCACCAAGTGTAAATAGCGCTGAATTTAGCGTAAACTTAAAAGTTACAGCTACAAAGCACAAACCACCCTGTTTCGACACGTGTAAGTGATGAATAACTTAGAGGAAACAAACAATTTTGAACCTCAAACCCAGACTTGCCACGAATAAATACCAGACACAGGGTGTCTTACTAGCAGTAAAAAAACATTTAATTTGAGGGAAACAAAAATGTAATAGGTCAGACCAGAGAAAGGTTGTAAATACCAAATAAATAAGACACACAAGACAGGGGGTTTAACACGTATAAGTTAAGTTTAATTTAAAGGAAACAAAAAATAACCCAAAAACAGTGTTAAATATCAAAAAAGCTAACTTCGGCCATCATCGACTTTAATTAGCAAAAAAAAAAAAATCAATCGCCAAATAGTAAGCGTGCCAAGACAATGCAGCGATTGTCATATTCACACACACACACAATCGCAATTTTGACACATATACATATGTAGTTTACTGCTTATGCGTGTGTGTGTATATAGGCAAATTTTATATCGTCGAAATCAGGCGTTATGCTTAACCGATTGTCTTGAAATTCACGCATATGATGTAATCCCTTTTTATTTATGTACGTAATCAGTTTGGATAAGATTCTTCAAAAAATAGAGAAGTTATTCGCTTTTCACGCTTATATTTGTGGCAGCTATGTGATATAGTGGTCCGATTTTTTTGAAAATCGCAGATGTGCATTCTAGGGTATAGAAAAGATTATATACCAACTTTAAAAACCCATAGCTCTAAAACTGTGGGACTAGTTCGTATAGTAGAAGACAGACAGCCGGATAGAAGCACAGAAGGACAGACGGACATGGGTATATTAATTCCTATTGTCTTGCTGATCAAGAATATATATACTTTACGGGGTCGGAAATGATTCCTTCTCTGCGTTACAAACATCTGACCAATTTTACAATTCCCTCTGCAAGGGTATAAAAATCGTTGTATTTGAGAAAGCAATGTTCTAGCATCTATAAATGCAGATACTGGGTGTCTCAATTGGGCTTAATTTAAATGATACAAAAATGTCATTAACTTCTTAGACATTTGATAAGAAACCACATTAACACCAGGTTTTAATTTCCTATTTGATAAGGAAATTAGGAAGGTCCTAGGAATATCTGTGAACGCATTATATCCGGATTTCAACAAAAGGTTCTCACAAAGAGTTTACAATTCTATTTAATATTGATCTACAAGATGCTAGCCAATTTGATTTTACCGATTTCTTAAAGCCAAAAAAACATTCCAACTTATGAACAAATGTACCTTAGATTTTTCCCAAATTAGAATAACAATTAAATTAGAAAAGCTTTATGCTTAAACCAAAAATATTTTAAAATAAATATCAAAGAAGCTAACTTCGGCTAAGCCAAAGTTTGTATACCCTTGCAGCTCTTGACCATTACATTTTATTTCCTAAACAATTTTTTGTTTCTTAATCCAATAAAGAAATATTTTAAATACATTGGCTGGGGCCAGCCAATCGCCAAATAGTAAGCGTGCCAAGACAATGCAGCGATTGATATTCATATTCACACACACACAATCGCAATTTTGACACATATATGTGCTTCACTGCTTATGCGTGCACTGCTTATGGCAGCAGCAGTATGCAGCAGTACTATGCAGTACTGCAGTATATATGTGTCAAAATTGCGATTGTGTGTGTGTGAATATGGGCAAATTTTATATCGTCGAAATCAGGCGTTATGTTTATCCGATTGTTTTGAAATTCACGCATATGACGTAATCCCTTTTTAATTATGTACATAATCAGTTTGGATAAGATTGTTCAAAAATTAGAGAAGTTATTCGCATTTAACGTTTGTATTTGTATGGCAGCTATATGATATAGTTGTCCGATCTTATTTAAAATCGCAGATGTGCATGTGGCTGTATAGAAAAGCTTATATACGAACTTTGAATGCCATAGCTCTAAAACTGTGGGACTAGATCGCGAAGCACCAGACAGACAGACGGACAGAAGGACAGACGGACAGTCGGACATGGCTATATCAACTCGTCTTCTCTTGCTGATCAAGAATATATATACTTTATGGGGTCGGAAACGATCCCTTCTCTGCGTTACAAACATCTGACCAATTTTATAATACCCTCTGCAAGGGTATAATAAAAGACTATTCCAACCAAAATTTGTAGTGCCGTGAACAATTATTTAAATCATTAAATTTTGAAAATTCCGTTGTTACTTGAAGGCACTAAAATCTTACTAAGCGTGCAAATTTATTTGTCTTTCGTTTTTTTTTGGATAGCTGCCCGCAAAATTTTGTGTAATTAATTAAAGGCAGCTAAGCGAATAACACTTGTACAATAATTTGACCATGAACAGGATGAAACAAGTAGTAAATTTTAAATTAAAGCTGAATAGGATATTTACGAGTGGAGAAGTACCCGACAAACGTAGGGCATAAAAATGTTCGCCACTCAGTTTCTTGCATTGCCAATTTCTAATTACGTTAATAGCTCATAACATGACTATTTTTTGTTTATTGATCTTTCATTGGTTTTCTTTTTTGTTGTGTGTGGCACAATACGAGAATTGCTTCCCCGAATCAAGTATATAGTATAGCGCCCTCTAACATATGCCACAAACCATCTACGATTATATATCTCTCTCTTCTGATTTTTGCCCACATCTATGTTGATCTTATTTTAGCTGACTTTAGGTTTATGAAGAATTACGAGGAATGGTGGATACTTAAATGAATTGCCGCTGCTGCTGCGTAGGTCTATAAAAATTTTATGATCAATGGATAGTGCGAACAAATTCCCCCGTTGTCCGCCCCGGCCCCCCGCATCCTAGTGTGAGTTAAAAGTGAGTTTGACAGTTGATTTTGAATTTGATTGAAGCCAAGTGCAATACATGACGATTGTTTAGAGGATTTTGCAAGAGCAAGAGCAAAAGTTGAGTTGATTTGAGTTCAGTTCAGTTCAGTTCAGTTTGAGTTTTGTGTCAGTCATTAATCATGAACAGAAATTGCTTGCTATATACGATATTTGTGGGGTATTGGTAAGGTGCTGGCTGGCTGCTGCTGCTGCTTCTTCGTCAGTGTCTATTTTCATTTTAATAGACATATTTTTGCCTCCTCATCCTCATCCTCCACCTTCATCTTCATCAGGGACTGAGAAAGTTTTCGCTTTTTAAACGCTTTTGTTTATTTGTTGAATCAGCCTCGCCGTCAAACCCCAGAAAGTCGGGGAGGGGAAAAAAAGAGCAAAATCCACGTCAGTATGTTAACATAGACCCAAAAAAAAACATATATATAAATCCACCACGAAAGAGATAAGTCAGTCAGTCAGTTGCATGAGAGACGACTTCTGAGCAAACATTTTGACAAGTTGTGAACTTTAAAACGCCACTCACCACTCATCCAGAAGCTACAACTGGAAACTGCTGCCGAAATCGTTCTCTTTCTTAGCCCTCAGAAACTAATTTGAAATGTATAAACAAACAAAAGCGTTGATTCTTCCTCCATCTATCCAAAAGAGCGATTAGGCCATTTATATTTGTATGCTCTTGCTTCTCTTTTTTTTTTGTCTTCCCAGGAACTGTCATTCGACATTATCGGCTTGAGATTTAATTTTAAGTGCCAGATGATCGAAAAGCTTGCAAAAAATTTGTAGAGTTTGTGGCGAAGTTTTTTTAAGCAACCAAAGAATATTATTTTGGCTTAAACTACATATTTTAGATCATCTATATTTCAAGACTTTTTCTCTTACTTATCCTATAAGGGTATTCGGTAGGTCAACATAGTGCAATCCTCGTTTCTAAGCTCCCATTATGAAAAATAAAACAGGACTTCATCAAGTCCTTGCTGAACAGATTATCTATTGCATACTTTTGGGTCAACTATAATTCCATTTCCCTTTTAAAAACTAAATGCAATATTTTATCATTATCTCTTTTGAAAAATGCTCAAAATATTAGTATTCCGAGAGAAATAAATTTCATATTGCATAGTTTTGGGGGTAACTGTTTGGTAATATTCCGAATTTCAGTTATGTGAGTTAAGAAAATGTTTCTTTTGGTGTAATAAATTTTTCACGAATTTATCTATGGGATTAGGTCAGCACGCAAAACGATGAACACGAGATTTTTTTCCGTTGACTGTTGACTGACTAAACTTTTGATATAGCTGCCACTGGCTACTGGTTACTGGATGATTGCGCTCAGCTGATGATGATGATGATGGTGATGGTGAGAGAGGCGAGCTAAGTCTCTGTGAATCTGTTTTATGGTATTTGAAAATGATTAGGTGTACAGATACCAGATACACGCGTACGTGTCTGGAGATGTTGATGGAAATGAAGCGAAGTCACGACGATGACAGAGTCCGAGAGCCAGTCGTCATTCAGTCAGACCAAGTACCAAGTGGCACAGTTTTTTATGGACATGCGACTTGGCGTAATCAGATATATCTATACTATATACAGGCGATATATATACATATAAATGCTTATGCGTGGTTATTTCTTGTTACCTGCGGCCTAGCCCAACATTGAGAGCAGAAAGTCAAGTCGCTAACCTTTTTTTGTATTCTGCTTTTTGAGGCGTTTTATCACATTAAAAGAGGAAAGAAACCAAAAAAAAAAAAAAAAAGATGAAAAGTTTGTCGCGTGTAAACAATTTGCGGCAAGCAAAAGGGAGCGCGGGTGGCGACAATGTTAAATGGAGTGGGGGGTGGGGTGGGGGGTAGTTGGGGCTTATACAGGAGAGCGGCTGTCATTGAAACGGAAATCAAGAGGAGAGTGATGTCAGTTGCTTAGGGCACAACATAGTAACAAAAACCAATGTGTTTGTGTGTGTATGTGTGGGTGTGTGGGGGAGTTAACAGTGACTGACAAAATTATACGCACTTTACAACCCACAATTTGTACATTTTTCTGTTAGATCTCTTACATTTTGTGGTGCACTTACATTTGGCTGCCACTGTCTGCTATGCACATTGAAACACATATCTAACCAGATACATTAGAAAATATCTCAAAAATCAACAAAAACACAAACAAAAAAAAAATGAGCTGCGCTGTCGACGACCGACGACGACGACGACGAAGCAGCGCGCGCATGAGTGAAATAAATTTTCACGCTTCTAAACAGAGCGGCAGAAGCAACAGCAGCAGCACCAGCAGCAGCAGCAGCAGAAGCAGAAGCACAAGCAGAAGAGACGACGACGACGACGACGTCCATTCATACATGTAGGCTGAGCGATCTATAGCCGGGTCCGGCAACGGACGCAAACGCAGACGCAGATCAGAGTGCGGAGCACGAGAACGTAGAACTAACTCGTGTACATACAGTCGATTTTGTGTGTGTTTTTCGCGATTTGGGAGGAAATCAACGTATTCCCCCACGATCGATCAGAGCATTGCAAACTGTTGCGGGCAACGGTCAAGTCGAGTCAAGAGTGTGCTTCTGCTGCTGCCGCAAGCAAACATAGTGTGTGTGTGTATTCGCGCGTGTGTTTTGTGCGTGTGAGTGTGGGTAGTGTTCCCAGGAACCTCTAAAATCCACAAAAAATTGAAAACCTGGGAAAAACATTACCGCGATGCTTTTACCACCATCCAGCAAAAGGATGCTTGGCCCTTAAAATAACACAAGATACAGCTAAAACACATGCAAAAAAAAAACAACAAAAAAGGGCTACAAAAATCAAGCAAAGTGCATAAGAAAAAAAAGCGTAACTTCAACTTGACTGGGAACAGCAACTTCTTCTTCCTTCTTCCCGGCGCTTTTTTCCCAGTTGTTGCTCTTGTTGTTGTTGTTTTTGATTAAAGGCGCGCGTTTAATTTCATTTTTTACGCTTCGTCTTTTTCTTGCGGGCCTTTTTGATTCGCTGTTCAACTTTTTCGGGTTCCCTTTTCCTTTATTTTTTTTCTTGTTGTATTTTTGGTCGTCGTGGTCTCTGTGTGTGTGTGTGCGAGAGTGACTCCTTGGGCTGGTTGGCTCCTTCTGGGACACTAGTCTTGGGCTCAGTACGTCGTCAGCTTTCTCCGTGTGCGTATGTGCAAAAGTGATCGCAATGTGGTTCCCGTTGTCAACATTTGACCTCGCCATTCAGTGCACCATTCAGTTGCCACCATTTAACTGTAGTAACTTTCCCAGCTAAACAGCTAAAACAAAAACAAAAACAACGCACCTCAAAATAATCAGGGACAACAAAACAAAAACCAAAAACAAAAAAAAATCTCATCACGCTTGATTAATTTGCTTCTCCGATCTCACTTCTCCGCTCCCTCTCTCTCTCTCGATCGTCATAAAAAAAAAAGAAAAAAAAAACGGTTTAACAACCAACCAAACGGCAAACGAAGCAACCAACCAACCAACCAACCACTTAACAATTCCAAAGTGAAAGAAAGCAAACTTGTGCCGGGTCACAAAATTTGTATATTGCCGCTGCTGCATTTGGCGCGGCTTGGAGCGATATGCGGTTATTCATGGTAATTGCAATTTTAATATTTGCAATGCCAATGACTGGATTCGGCTGGTGAGTGAACAACGACAACAACAACAAACAACCACAATGATTTCAATAACAACAAAACAACAACAGCTGATCGATAATTGCCAAACAAAAGATGCAAGTTATTTCTATGTCTGATCATAGAAAGCAAAATATGGAAGTTTAGAATTTTATTAACCTAGGGAGAATACTTAATTGAAAATTACCTTATGTAAATTAAGTAATTTACATATGAGATTTTTTTTTGAACTCAACTTTTTATATGTACAATATATAGGTTGCCATAACCATAACATTTTCTATTATCCATGGATCGAGAAACCACACCCACAATAGATCGAACAGCTGTTTTGAACTCTAAATAAATAAAATACCATTTGAAAAATTCAAAACACAATTGTTAAACTGACTTATTTCTTATTAATTAGTATTCATTTTATTATTAGTACTATGATTTTTATAATTTTGGACGATTGGTAGTTATTATAATAGAAATTCATAAAATGGTCCAGATTAATCTACTTTTGATAGTGATCAAAAGAATCTATCTGACTTACTGCTATATAGGATAAATTTCTAAAAAGCATTGATCAACTTTTGATAGTGATCACGAGAGTCTATCTAACTAACTGTTATTTAAAGACATAAATAGCTATAATATATGTATTATATTGTAATAATTATTACTATTATTAAGAATGTTAACAAGATGAATTATTAAACGACTATTAAACAGAACATCATCAATTAGGACCCTTTGATTAACTGTCACAATACTAGAGTATAAAGGAGTCGGTTTGAGGTAAAAACCGCCAGGTTAGTGATTATTAAGAGGTAAAAAATAATGGGAAAATTTCGGTGTATAAGTTTCATTGATTTTTACATCAAATTAGAGCACATTTTAAATAAACTCCAAAAAGAAGGAGTACGAGGGCGGGTCAACAAATCACTGAATTTTTCAAAGAAATGCAAATAATGTAAATATTTCAAAACAGGGTTTTTGAACTCCAATCGCTTGGACTAACATTTCACGAAAATTTGTTATATCTTAAAAAAAACTGGATAAAATTATCTGATCAGAATTGCTTTTTGAAGAAACTAGAATATTAACCTTGAATAATTTATCCATAGATAAACTTTACTTGATTTTACACATATGACATTTTAATTTTGAATGCCAAGAACCAAGGCATATAAAATGTGGCAGACCAGGTAGAATTGCTTGGCATCGTCATCTGTGTTTATGTCAAATCGCATCAATTTACGAGAGATTGGCGCAACGGTTTCCGGTTTTTTCTTTTTACAAAAAAATATACACATACCGAAAAAATAGAAAGGAAAAAGAAAGATGCATATATGTACATGGGTATATATGTACATATGCCAAGACTAGAGGTGAGTCAAAATCGGTTGCGAAAATTTCTAAATGCAAATCAAACAGAGCCAATCGAGCGGCGAACGACATAGGGGAGAGACCTTCAAAATGTGACGTTTAATTTAGATTTAATTACATGGCACAAACGCTTTTTCTTTTTTTTTTTTCGCTTTTTTTTGGGTGGAACATTTGTCGCTGTTTCGGCTGTTGCTGCTGCTGGCCGACCCCAAAAATAAATGGCCAAAACGGTAGCCAAAATAAATAAAAAGCGAAGACTGAAAACTGCAAGCTGAAAAACTAAAGAAGATGCAGGATGACACTTTGAATTTATGCGCGAAATTACAGGCAAAAGCGACGAATAAAAATAAATAAACATCAACAACAAAAACCGAGGAGGACAAACATCAAATAGAAATCATATGGGCGGATGAGAGGAGGAGTGGAGTGGAGTGGGGGGGGTTGGGTGGTGATGATGGGGGAAAGAGGGCTGCATTGGCCATACATAAGTTATGCAGTTTGCCAAATTATTTGCCAGCAAAGTGGCATCAATGAAGGTACAACACACACACACACACACACAAAAACCACAACAACAAAAAATGATCGCTGTCAACGGCAAAGAAAATGAAAATTTTTCAAAACATTTGTCAAAAAATTAAGATGGGGATGGGGTGCGGGGTGTGGGGAGTGGGCAAGGGTTTGGGGGTGATTGTGGGCGTCGCGTGGCGTAGACTGCATGACGGTAATTTTCCTCTTGGCTTTTGCTTTTCATTAATTTAATTTGAGTTGTGTGCAACTGGGCGAGGCAGCAACAGCAGCAGCAGCAAGAAAGAGGCCACCTGCAACATGAAAAAATGGAGCAGCAACAGCAACAGGGGGGATTGCGGGGAGGTAGGGCGGTTAGGCAGCGTAGGAAGTGCATCCAAATCCAATTGAAACTTTTCACAATAAATTAATTAAATCATTTAAGAGCTCAAGTTCAAATTGCTTTTGATGATGTTGAACAAACATTGGCAAAAATTGATGCGACTTTGCAACATTTTGTGCCATTTTCACGCTTCATCTGCCCCAAGAGACTCAAGGGCAGACAGACAGACTAGTGATGACAGCAAATGCGTATCTTGATGAGAGACAGTCTCTGAAAGATCGATAAGGTCCCATCTAATTCCATTAATACTATGGTAAACGGGATTTTAAACTCTTCAATTCTGATCGTTGAAAAATCTCGAATAAATTTAGATTAGATTTAATTACAATACTTTAGGAACCTTTAATTTCTTTGAATCTCTATAATGTGCTCCTAAATCAGCTCTTAATTTTAGCAAATGGGTGTTTGTTGCATTCACATAAACTGACTCCTAAATGTGAGTACTTCAAATTAGTTTTTAGTTCAAATTGATCACAAAAGGCAATAGGCGATCATCTAATATCATCTCGAAAGCGAAATCGTAGAGAATTGAATGAACAATTTTATTTCCGAGTTAATGCTTAATGATCAATTATGAATAATTGCACATTCATCTTATAATAAAAGAGATAAAATATAATTTAAATAGATTATTTAACCATATTATCGTAATATTATCAAAATTCAATATAAAACTAATCAGATTCCAAGTCTATATATGCTGATGCCTAAAAGTATTTCGAATATCTTATGTATTGTAGTGAAAGTATCCTTTTAAATAATAATAAAGTAAGTAAGTCGCCGGGCCGACTTGGATATACCATGCATTAGGTGAAGAGATATATATTAAATTTCTTTCAAATGTTATCTCTCTTTTGTGGAAACGAGCACTTTAGCGCCCCCCGACCAAATCGGTGATTTGCAGCATATGCTATCTCGCTCTTTTTCGCGTGCATCTGCCTTGCACCGCTATGAGTGAAAAACGTTTCTATGTATAACTCGGCCATTTTTATTCCGATTCTTTTGATATTTGGTGGGATGATAGATATACCTAATACATGTTACGTATATCTATCATCCCACCAAATATGTGCCAAATTTAATTTCGATACGATAAATATTTCGGCTGAAAATCGAATTTTTCGAATTTCGGGGGCGGAAGGGGGCGTGGCCAAAATTTGAAACAAACTTGGTCTGCGTGCACACTGCACGCATCTAATGTCCAAATCCGAAAGCTCTATCTATTATAGTTCCCGAGATATGGAGGCTCAAAATATTGTTTTTCAAATAGCGGGGGCGGAAGGGGGCGGGGCGAAAAAAAAAAATAAACTCGATCTGCCTGCAGAGCAAACGGGTCTACATGCCAAGTTTGGTTGCTCTAGCTCTTATAGTCTCCGAGATCTCGATGATTCTTCAGACGGACAGACGGACAGACGGACAGACGGACAGACAGACGGACATGTCTCAATCGACTCGGCTATTGATACTGATCAAGAATATATATACTTTATAGGGTCGGAGAAGCTTCCTTCTCCCTGTTACATACATTTTGGCGACTTTAATATACCATTTCATTCTACGAATGCATGGTATAAAAATAAAGTAAGTAAGTCGCCGGGCCGACTTGGATATACCATGCATTAGGTGAAGAGATATATATTACATTTCTTTCAAATGCTATCTCTCTTATGTGGAAATGAGCACTTTAGCGCCCCCCGACCAAATCGGCGATTTGCAGCATATGCTATCTCGCTCTTTTTCGCGTGCATCTGCCTTGCACCGCTATGAGTGAAAAACGTTTCTATGTATAACTCGGCCATTTTTATTCCGATTCTTTTGATATTTGGTGGGATGATAGATATACCTAATACATGTTACGTATATCTATCATCCCACCAAATATGTGCCAAATTTAATTTCGATACGATAAATATTTCGGGTGAAAATCAAATTTTTCGAATTTCGGGGGTGGAAGGGGGCGTGGCAAAAATTTGAAACAAACTTGTTCTGCGTGCATACTGCACGCATCTAATGTCCAAATCCGAAAGCTCTATCTTTTATAGTTCCCGAGATATGGAGGCTCAAAATATTGTTTTTCAAATAGCGGGGGCGGAAGGGGGCGGGGCGAAAAAAAAAAATAAACTCGATCTGCCTGCAGAGCAAACGGGTCTACATGCCAAGTTTGGTAGCTCTAGCTCTTATAGTCTCCGAGATCTCGATGATTCTTCAGACGGACAGACGGACAGACGGACAGACAGACGGACATGTCTCAATCGACTCGGCTATTGATACTGATCAAGAATATATATACTTTATAGGGTCGGAGAAGCTTCCTTCTCCCTGTTACATACATTTTGGCGACTTTAATATACCATTTCATTCTATGAATGCATGGTATAAAAATATAATAAAATTAAATTTATTTAGTGATAATTGTTTTTTTTTTTTTAATTAAACATTTTAGTATTATAGTTATTGCTGCTTTTTCTTAAACTTTATAGCGCTCATGTAATGATATAAAATCTAGGCCAGTATTTATAAATTAAAGCTAGAACTTATATAAATTTACAGGGGATAGTGATAATTGTTGAAAAACTATTTAGGTCTCTTGAGTTTATACCAACTCTTGAAAAAAGTTCAAATTAAATCACGTTTAGTCAAGAAAAGTGGTTATAGCTAAACAATAAATTCGGATTGCTATTAAAATTTTCACGCAAATTTAAATGATTAAACCAAATGTTCGATTCTAAGCTGCTAGAATAATTTGCTGACTATGTGTACATATATCTCTCAATAAACAGACCGATATATATATCATGTATGCGCATTTTAGCACCAATTGCAAATGTAATTTGCACAATGGTTGCATTTTCTATCACTCTCTCTTTCTATCTCTATGTGTTTCCCTTTTCCTCAGTCTAGTCATCATTAAAATGCTCAATTAAATGCAACACTCATTGATTGAGAGATTGAGATCTATATGTATACATATATAGGATGAATGGAAATTCCATTGGTCAAAGCAAAACCAATTACAGAGTCTGGAATTTAATTAAAAACAGCATTTGAAAAATGATTTGAAAATGCAGAGGAAAAACTTGCATAGATTGCGCAAAAACTTGCATAGAAAAACTCATAATTAATGATGATCTTTCATCATGATCTCATTTCCGTTTGGGCGAAAGAAAAAAGGAAAAAAAGATCACATTTGACATTTACAATGTGATTTTTCTTTTAATGCTTTTCCTGTTGCAATTTTTCGATTCATTCATTCATTGAAAATCGTTTCCATTTTCATTCATTTTCTGTGCGCTTTTAATTTTTTTTTTTTTTGTTTTTGGGTGAGCCCAGCATGGGGTGGGGTTTTAATGGGTTAAGTGGCAGACAGAGAAAGACAGGGGAAAGCAGAGAGAGAGAGAGAGAGAGAGAGCGATAGAGGCAAAGATTGACCACTTAGTCTCAAGCTGTTTGGTCTCTCTAGGTGGTTACAACAACAAGAACTAGGGGAACGGGAATGGGATGGGGAACTAGCCATACTATGTCAGTGGAGCAGCCACAACAGCGACTCATCTCATAGAGAGATAGATTTTTGGCACACTTTGTGATTACGATGAGGTAGGTAGGAAGGTGGCAGGCAAAAAACCACCCACCCCCAAACCCAACATCATCATCATCATCGTCGTCATCACATGGGGGCCTAGCCCCACGGCTAACAAGCAGACAACAAACTCGGCCAACTGCCAAAATTTAATGCAAATGAGTTGATTATGATGAAATGTAGTAGACAAGCGAGCAGGCAAGCAAGCAAGCAGGAAGAAGGCTTCTTGCCCATTTGAAGGGTACGCAACTAGGGAAAGTTCATCCCATTGAAATATTGTTTCATGTTCAAGTTTCTTGTTGTTGAGCTTTTAATTAAAATCTCATCGCAATTTGTAGATTTTCTTAATTTATTGCCGCTGTCTGTCACTTTTTGACGACTGCAGACTTTCTTCGGACCATCATCATCATTTTCTTTCTTGCCCTCTGCTGCTGCATAATTAAAACGCATGACGACAAAAACGAAAACAATGAAAGACAACTAGAAAAGTTGGGTCAAGTTGGAGGACACACAAAAAAATGATCAAGGAGGAAAAATTTAACCCAAACCTTGGGTATTACCTAGGTCTAGATCAACCTTAACGGATAAGTTTGTCTCTGAACCTATTTCAAGAACCACTAAGATCTATTATCAGCAGACTTTGCCCAAGACTGCAGAACTGCAATGGCCATCCTATATTTTCAACGCTTAAACTAGTTGAAAATTATAACTAAATAATGCGGAAAAAAAAAAGAAAAAGCTTGCAAACCCAGAGTTCGCATTCTCTTTCACCTTTCGTGGTTTAATGGAATTCAAAAAGGTCAAAATCTAGTCAACTAATTGAAGCCAAAGCAGAAAATCAATTTATGCAGATCTTGGGTAGGAAAAAAAATCAGAAAACTATTGACATATGTACTTGTTTTCTTCTTCCTATTAGATAGATACCCTTTTCATGGAGGGTACCCACTTCGGGTTCATGCTGAAATTGTGATTTCAAAGTCTATTTTAGATAGAAAAGTTAATCGTAAGAATGTTGAAAAGGGCAAAATGTTTAGCATCCATCGAGTAAGCTAAGTGCTTAGTTTTTTTCTGTTTTTTTTTGTAGTTGGAAAATATATTTTCATTCTCGAAAAGATGTTTTCAAATTATCTGTAAAATGTGAATTCCTTTTTGCAGAAAATATCTAGCTATCAATTATGGAATACTTTTTTTTCCTCTTGCAATGAGCCTTTCTGAGATGCCTTTAGGTCTTATTGTTCCTTCACCACGACCATGACCATGTCAACATGAATTAGTGGAGACGGGGCGAGGGGAGGCAGGTTGGGTTACGCCTATTTGAGCCATAATTAAGTTAAACGTTGTCGCCAAGATTGATGTGGTCTTTGTTCGAGGATTTAAAGTCATTGTCTTGTTAAACGAATGACATGGACTAAGGAAGAACAAAAAAAAATCATAGTAAATATCGCAGAATTATTAGCCTGGGAACATTCTTTTTGCAAGGCAAAGAGATAAAGTCAAGTTTGTTTTTTTTTTTGCTTGCTCTTTTCGTTTACTAATTGCCAGGTGACAAAAGACACAATAACAAAAAAAAAAATATGACGAAAAAAATGGCAAAATAAAGGTGCTACAAAGTCAACGCCCACACACGATTTTGAGCAAAAAAAAAAAAATGAACCGCACCCAAATCTGGCAAATGGCTCTAACTCATGTCAACACCTTCATTATATTTTTTTTTGCTTTGCCTGCCGGTAGCAGAAGCTAATCAATTGTCAATGCAGCCGCCCACATCAAACGCCACCAGCTCCAACTCCAACTCCACCTCCATCTGCCCCCATCTTTCTCAAGCTATTCTCCAGTGCTGGAATCACTCGATTTGAGGGTATTACCCTTGAAGCATAATTTCTCTGAGTTGTCTCCCAGATTGAATCTCCCATAATAATACAAGTAAAATTATTTCATCATCAATACAAGATCAAATGCATATATGGTAAATTGTTTGGATTAGGAAAAAGGATAAACTTTGAAAACTCAAAGGAAATCATCATAACAATGAAGAAAACGTATTTTCTGGTATTGGTAAATGGATCTTTCTCTCAAGGTCAAGGTTATTTTGCAGAAGCTCCATATCAAATTTTGCGCCATGACATTGACTAAGTGATTTCGGTCCTGCTCTTCTCCCTCTCTCTCTTTCTCTCGCGGCTGTATGCCCAAAAGATCAACACTTGCGTTGAGGCATTTCTGTTGGACAAATATTTGTGCGAGTTAAATTGAAAAACTGACCAGCCACAACAGCACTTGACTTGCCACTGGCCAAGTCTTAGCATTCAAAGAGTCAGAGTCGGTGTCGCAGTCGCAGTCGAAGTCGGAGTTGAAGTTGGAGAGAAGAGAAACGAAGTGAAGAGAAAAGAATCAAAGTCGAAGTCGGCATCGGCAACGGCAACGGAATGGGACCTGGCTGGTCATTCATTCAACGCCTTGTCGATGCTTTGTTTAAATACTTTTGCCACTCGCATATGTTGACAAGTGGTTTAAGTCGTTGATTTGTTTACACTAAAAACCATGAAATGAACAGTGAACAAGGAAACGGAGATACATACATGGCGACAGGCAAGTAGAGAGAACCTGGCTAACAGCAACAGCAACTCACGAAAATGAGTCAATCAAATGACAGCGACATTGCCCATATATTTACATAGAACCACACACACACATACACAACTGACAGAAACGGTAGAGAAAGAGCTGAGAAAAGAAAGAAAAAGAAAAGAAAGAAGCAAGTAGGTTATAAGTACAGCAGAGAGATTTATCAAACCGATATCAAAATGCTCTTCGAAAGTCAAAAATCTAATGTTTATCAAGTACAAGTTTATCGTAAACTAGTGAGTATGGTTTTTAAGCGAGTCAAGTCGTGGAACGAAGTCGCCAGTTTTAAATTAGGTTGAGAGCCGCACAAGCAGGACTGGACTTCAAAAACTGAGGGCCGCACAAGCACTTGACAGACGCACAAGCACCAGACGCTGGCGATCTTGACTAGGGAAAATATATTAATGTTTGAATTGAATGAAGACACACAAGTAAGTGAGTGCCGCACAAGCAACTGAGAGACACAGAAGCATCTGACAAACGCACAAGCAATGCTAGGATTAAATATTTTTCGGAGTACCTCGGTTGCTTGTGCATTGCTCGATCCTCATACTCCCTTGATCCTTTCTTGGACTCAAGATCGCGACTTATGTTAGAGAGCCTATCGCCTACATTGCAGTATCCTTTGACGGAAGTGCAGTAGAAACATGTGTGCCGAACGACTAGTAAGGTATGTAAGAAAGGAACCGAGTTATTCTAAGTAATTACTAAGTAATTTGTACTCAAAGTCTCAATTAAAAGATATTGTAGGCCCTTGAAAAACCTTGAAGTTATGATCTATATGGCTGCACTTTTTTCGGTGCAAAAGTTGTCGGAATCTCAAACTGGGTGGCTTATGGGAAATTTCAACCACTTGTCAGTAGTTTCAGTTTCATTTTCGGTTTTCATGGCTCCCACCGAATGCCAAACACCGAGTGATCAAAGCAGAAACCAAAAAAACAATCACAGAAAATCCATTGAGGCCTATAACAACGACGACACCCAAACAACACACACATCAAGGCACACACACACACACACACACACATTGAGAGTTGTGTGTGAAAGCAAAATAAAGATACGTTTTGGCTGTGACTTGGTCTGACTTTAGACTGGGTGCCAGTGCCACAGAGTGCCAGTGCCCGTGCCCGTGCCCGTGCCCAGTGTGCTTGGGACTCTCCACACTGAAGTTGTTTAAATCTTTTCAAGTTTGCCGCCAGCTGCCTTCAACTTCAGAAAACAACAACAGCAACGAAAACTGAAAAACAGAAAAAAAGAAAGAAAAAAAACGCAACGAAACCAAAAAGTGTCGAACGTTGGCACAACTTCGTCTCTCTGACTCTTGGCTATTTTCCGCTTAACCAAAAACCTGGGGCAACTTGTGTGGTGGCTCCTCTTTTGCTCTCTCTCTCTCTCTCTCTCTCTCTTTCAGTCTCCTCGTCTCGCTCTGTTTGCATGTGTGTGTCTGCGCTTGAAAGGTGTTTGAGTTCTTTAGATCTCTCCAGTCATCATCAGCCTCCAAGACGACGACGTCATCAGCAGCAGCAGCATCAGCAGCAGCAACAGCAACAGATCCAGATTCCGATATGAAGATGAAGTTGATCATTTTTTCGCTGTGTGAACTTCAATTGTTTCGAATCAGTTGGAGTTGATTTTTGTTTCGTTTGGAGTTAATATTTTTGTTAGTACTTGAGCAGATCATCTTCATCTCCATCTTCATAATCATCTCCATCCTCATCATCATCTCCATCCTCATCGTCGTCGTCTTCTCTATGTGCATGTATTGCGTGCGTTTGCTCTATTTGTTATTTTATTTTGATTTTGTGGCTATTAAGTTGTCATAATCTCTTGGCCAGGAGATCGAGTGTGCAGACAAAATCTACCCAGGTGGTAGTCTGGTCAAGTAGTAACAAAACAACAGAAGAAAAAAATTGGGGGCACATATTCATCAACTGAAGTGCCACAGAGTCCAAGAAATGAGGACACCAAAAAAGAAGACAAAAAAGGAGAAAAACAAAATAAAAATAGCTGCAAATTAGATATTTCCAAAGAATAGTTTGATTTAATCGGAATGCCATAGTCTGAATATTGATTAGTTTATCCAAAGCAAAGCATATTCCAAGTCAAATTATAAACTAGTGAATTCCAATTGAATAGAGTACCTGCCAAAGCTATAAAAGTGTTTTGACTCTTATCCACTTTCCACATGATAAAGTCAATAAATAAGTTAACAGGCAGCACAGAAAGCACTTTCGACTCGTTCAATTTAGGTAACCTAGATCTTGGTGACTAGAGTCACCGCCGAATTGCATTAGTCGACAGTGAAATATTTGGACAAGGCGGAAGGAGAGACAGTCTTTAGTCTTTGAAAAACTTTTAAAATATCTCAGGATATTTAATGTTAGTGAAGGAGAGAACGTAAAAGTGGAAGTGATGCAGAAAAATATATATAAACAGATATAAAGATAGAAAGATGTGATTTGTAAGATAAGATAAATAGTTTGATAGTAAGATTGATACATAGGTAGATAGATAAAAACATAGATAGATTAAGGATAGATAGATTTAAAGACAGATATAGGGATATTTGGAATGTTGTACCCTGCACCCGTAGTGTGAAGGGGTATACTAAAGTCGCCCAAATACATGTAACAGGCAGAACAAACGGAACAAGGCTGTATCCATTATTCCCGTGGACTGATTGGAATGATATTACACGTTAAGAAATTCGTTACACGTTCTAGGCAAGAGTGGCGCCTTTAAAATTTTAACTTTAATAATAATTAAGAAATAAAAGCATCTAATACAGTGGCAAACTACATTGGCGAAATTTACCATGGCGGTTAATCTATAATATATATTATTGCATATTTTAATATTTTTCGCGCTTGTTTTTTTTCCAAATTTAAACTAGTTTATTTTTTAAAAACTATATTTTACTGCATTTGCTGAGTATGAGTCTGAATATTAGTATGTCATTGGTCGTCTTGAATATTTATAGCTAATAGATGTGATCTGTTCTTGAATAATTCATATTTCGCAGATCAATGTAGAGAATGATTATTCTTAGTTTTCGTGATAGTTTTTTATCAACTTGCCTGGACTTTGTTTATTTGTAATACTGGCACGCCCCCTTCCGCCTCCGAAATTCAACAAATGCATTACAACCTAATTTTACATTATGAATATCAATCACTCCACCGATTTTCATAAAAGTCTGAATAAAAATGACTGAGTTATGCCTAGAAACATTTTATACTGAAATGTTTGGAAGGGCGGAGTGGACCGTTGGGGGCGCTTTAGTGCTCGTGTACCGATTTGAGTGAGCGAGATAGCGTGTTTTAGCTATCGCGACATGCAAAAGAAATTAACTATATATGAATTTGGTTTTATAAGTTCAAAGTAATCAGTTTTTCCACTTAATGCTGAGTTTTAATTGCTTTATGTTTCCCATATATATATCAGCTCGAGCAATTGCAGGACTCCTAGGGAACTTTATGACGTCAAAATTTTGCAATTCATTTGAGGTCTTTGTCACTGTTAAAGAGGAAAACTCATTTTCTCAGTAAAATCACAAACGAAATTTATTGGCAAACAATGACATATTCAATTATCTATGAATGGTTTTTTGTTTTAAGGGTTTGGCAATTGTCCAAATAGGTCTTCTTATCGGCATTGCGACCTCTTTGGCATCAGACGATGAATAACAACAACTTGTTATTTACTTTTATTTTTATTTATTTGCTGTTATTTCTGTTGGATTTGCGAATGAGTCAGTTTCTTCTTTGGCTAAAAATAACAAGAAAATCCACGCATGGAAATGCCTTGAACTAAACTAAATAGGGACCGTCAGCGGGAGAGGGAGGGGGCGTGGGGCGGGAGGCAAGGGGTTGGGGTAAAGCTGGACAAACTGATTCCATCGACCGCACATCAATCACTTTGTCTAGCCCACAGTCCAGTCCAGTCCAGTCCAGTCCACACATAGCATCAGCAACAGGCCCTATTAAAATTTCCTAAACATAAACTTACTAAACTTAAATCGGCGCAAAGTTCACGAATGAGTGTAAAAAACTAAATTTCACGCGAATGTGAAAAACCAAGAGAGTGCCGAGGAGCAAGAGCGATAAAGATGGTGTGCGAGAGAGAGAAAGAGCGATAGAGAGAGAGAGAGAGAGAGAGGGAAAAAGAGAAACAATTGAGCTATTAAAAAGTCATAAATCTGAAATGGAAAAACATAAATCTCAGGCCGAAAAGGCGCATAGCAGCAAAACGATTTTCAATACATATCGGATACTCAGTAGCTGCTGCACCCACATTCCCCTCCCCCCTTCCCTGTGTTCTGTGTGTTCGGGTGTGTGTGTGTGTGTGTATTGCGGTAATTATTAATTTTCCACCTAAATTACGAAAAAACAAAAACAAAATTTTAACGCTGCAGTTGATCGAGAAAATTGCACAAAACAAAAGTGGGAGTGTTGTTTAAGTAAAAAAAACAAAAACACAAACAAAACGTTTGAGTCAACATATCGACAAGAGAATACCCTGCATTAAGTGGCGAAACCAAAAGAGTCACATGGGAGTCACTTGTGAATAGCTAAATTACCAACAAATATCGTAAGTTGTATATTGAAAGAGGTCTAAAATAATGATACATTTTCAGGAGAAAGAAAAGACCCATCAAAGTAAATTTGTGATACTCTTATTACAAACTGGGAGAAGTAATACCCACGAAGAAAATAATATACAATACATCTATGATTATCGGATTTATATTTACATAATATAAACAATTCTCAACCGATTTTGGAGTTAATTCATAATCTAAAGTAGCAAAGTAAATTAATTTATAGAAACAGTCAGATTCCATTTAGGTTTCTGCAGTGCCACTACGGCCACACCGTATCAAAAGTATAATAATTTTGCAATAATAAACACAACTCATTTACTCATTCAGTCAGATACACGAATTCATTGCGTATACGCCGCATATGACGGCAAAACAACAACGAAACAAAAAATCAGCAAAAAACCAATGTAGTTCAGATGCCTCCTGTGTTTGTCTTGCAAATTGTCTAAGCAAATAAACGGGGCTTTGGCAGAATCCCCATCAAACAACTGGCTCTACATTCTACTACTTACTACTTCCACACTTAGCCAGCCGAAAAAACTAAATAAATAAATAAATAAAAAACTATTTTTAATGAACTTGTGTGTGCGGGGAATAATATTCCATATAGTATATGTTCATATTCGTTTCGGGCTGGGGCTGGGTCTGCGGGTCTGCTGGCGCCATCATAGATTATAATCTTAATCTTTGCATAAATGACTAAAATTTTGCATTTCTATTTTCGGACGAATTATTAAATAATCTTCGATAATCGAAAACATTTAGCATAATCGGTGAATGGTGAATTCGAAAACGTGAAACTGTAGGAAAATTACCGATATCACAAAACATAGATAAAAGTGTTTTCAACAACTTTAAACTAAAGCTTATGTCGATTAAAAATTAGAAATACCTACCGATTTAATATGAGATTATTAAAAATTAATATCGAGATCTTTATTTATTAAATATGGATACAATTATTTGTTGAAACTTATAATGAAATTTATGAGAGACACTTTTCAATTGAAAATCATGATCTCTATCGATTAAATATCGAGATCCTAACCAAATACAAATCGGGATCATTATCGATAATTATTTAAAGAAACTAATTGAAAATTTGTTTATTGTGAATTGAGACTGATGTACTATAATCTCTTTTTGAGAGAACTTTATGTTTAATTATTATAACTAACTTGTCGATAAAATACAATGATATATATGACATATAGTCTATAAAAAGTAGCTTGATCACTAGATCTATTTGGAATGACCTTGAATCGATTTTCAATTATTAAAGAATAATATTGAATTTAATGCAGTTGCCTGGATCTTAATCTTAATCTCTATCTCTTCGTTTATTTTCTAGGGCCGAGGGTACAAATATCCTGCTCGATCCAAATCTAATGTGCAAAAAGACTCGTCGTCTACGTGGCAAATTGGCCGAAATCTGTCGACACGATTCGGCTCTGCTCAAAGAGATCATCAATGGCATTAATCTGGGTTTCCGCGAATGTGAATTTCAATTTCGTAATCGCCGTTGGAACTGCACTGTTTTGCGTAAAAGCATGAGGAAAATTTTAATGCGCGGTAAGTAGTTAAGTATTAGTATGTACGACTATGTACGAGTATGTATGTATGTATGTATGTGGTGAGCGATCATAAAAGACACCGGACACACACTGGCAAACTAACTTCACATACTAGATACTAAGTTCAAAAAGCTAAATAAACGACACTGTCAACACTCTCGGACAGAGTGGACTGAGTCAGAGGAGTCACGACCATGACCAGGTGAAGAGGCATCTGCCTGCCTAATTACAACTCATCGTGGACAAGTGGGGGACGGAATGAAACGGAACGTATGTAGTCTTGGTTGTCGTCGTGATCGTCATCGTCGTCGTCGTCGTCGACGTCTCTCTGCAGTTTCAGCTTGTCAGTTGGCAGGCGACCGCATCATCCATCAAGTTGCATAATAAAAATGTTGCGCCTGGCCAGTGCTAAAGCCGGTGGAGAGCCTGATGAATAGCGCCTGAAATGAGCCTACAAAGCTGTCAATTTTAATAAATTATTGCCCGAAAAAAAAACCATGAGAGGGGGATTCCAGAAGAAGAGTTTCCTTTTGCCTGCACTTAATGACAACAATGCGCAAACAAAACACATACCAAATTATGGTGCAATAAATTCCGCAAAAAGAAAAGAAGAGCTTGGCTCTAAAGAAAAGGTGAATTAAAAGCCACACCCTGTCAAAATGTCAAACCAGAACCAATCCACTTGGCTTTTCTGTGTTTTTTTTTTTTTTTTGGGCGGAGGTGTCACTCCATCTCCACCAATATGTAAATTAAAGAACGCACTCAGCGATTACAAGTGCAATTCCGATTTCCATTTCATTATACAACACATACGCACACACACACACACACACACACACACATACAGAGAGTGTAAAAACGTGACTCTGTTTGATTTGCATAGAGCAGCAGCAGCAGCAGCAGCAGCTCGACCAGATTGTTGATTGCCAATCGAACATGATAATAAATCATTTTGTCGCCTTTGCTGACAAATTGAAATCAATCAGGCGCTAATCGCCTGAACTTGGCTTGAATGGGTGAATGGGTTAATCGATTGTGAATCAGCTGGATGAGCTGGTTTTTATTCAAGCTGTATTAGCGTTAGTAATCAATATGTAAACTATAAATTATATACGCATTTATCAAATTGAAACAGTTACCCACTTATTTTTTTTTTTGTTCAAGAACTTGAAAAATAAAAATATATTAAAGTTCCCAATGTTCTCGATAATATTTAATTTCTTATGGGTTGGTTTGATGATGTGAAATTGAATGAAACTATACTGCTATAAAAGTTAAGGCATCTTAGTTATCAGATTAGCATTGCAGATCTTAGACAGATGAGACTTACAGTTAGTGTTATTTTGAATAGAACCGAAAATTCAGAAGAAAACGCTTTTTCAGAAATAAGAATGAATGTTAGTTTAAGTCAACACTTCTTAGTAAAAATATGTATGATAAAATAAGGTTTTCAATTGGATTTTATTGTTAATGTAACGCTGATGTGATCTATTACCTTTTCCTATATGGTTTTTTATTTAAGCGGCATTAAAAAACGAAAAATATGGGACTTGGTCTACTTTAGTTTTGTATCCCTTTCGCAAAACCAACGCTGAAATATTACTTCACAGGTGGAAGATGGCATTTCTAGAAATTTAGTTTTAGCTTTTTCTACCACAATAAAAATTAAATAATCAAGTAGATTTGGGAATAAATGGAAAAAAACGCGTATAAAATAAGCAAAATTTTAAAATCTACAATTTCACCAGTTTCAATTTCCAGTTTCTACTTATTGGCAACATAATCCCACGCACAAAACGATTTTTGGCTCTGAAAGAATATTGCAAGGATGTATCGAAAATATTTGTTATACAGTTTATCTTATTGTTAGTTAAATTATATCTTCAACATATGCTAGATCTTCATTAAAGTTATAAATCATAAAGTAATCTTACAAAATTCGAAAAGATTCTTAATATAATTTCGACCATAGCGACATTAGTTTTTTCCTGTAGTGATATTTTGAAAGAAGAACTTTTAGAAATACTCAACAAATTTCGACAAATAGTTTACCCGAAATTTATTGGTCATTCTAATTTATTTCTACTAGTTAAAAATTTATTTAAATTGATTCATTCATGGGGTAATTTCTGACTAACTATGAATTTTAGAATAGTTTCCCCTAAAAATAAATTATAAAGAATCCAATATTTGAATATTTCGCTAAGTAATTCTTTATTTTATTTTTTTTAGATTCGCGTGAGACGGGTTTTGTCAATGCGATTACGGCAGCTGGTGTCACCTATGCAGTGACAAAGGCCTGCACGATGGGTCAATTGGTGGAATGTTCGTGTGACAAATCCCATATGCGACGCAATGGGGGTCAACCCCAAATGGTAAATGCAGCGACAGCTGAGGCGGCACTGGAACGGCAGCAGCAGGCGGCTCTGTTGCGTCAACAGCAGCAACACATACCCTCGCAGCACCAGCAACAGCAGCAACACCTCCAACAGCTGCAACAGCAACAATTGGCTGGCAATGGCACAATGTTGGACGCAAATCCAACCGTGAAACCAGGAAGAAATGGCAAGCGGGGGGGCAAACGTCGCAAGTTTTGGGATAACATTAAATTCCCCCAAGGCGAATGGGAATGGGGCGGTTGCAGTGATAACGTGAACTTTGGTTTACGTCATTCGAGAGCGTTTCTAGACGCCAAGCAGCGACAGAGGAGAAGTGATCTAGGGACTTTGGTGAAGCTGCACAATAATAATGCTGGAAGATTGGTAAGTACCGTCGAGAATTCCCTATCATTTGCAGTCTCTTCTTAAACTTCTGTTCTCTTTCTCAAGGCCATACGCGATGCCATGCGTTTGGAGTGCAAATGTCATGGTCTATCTGGGTCTTGTACAGTGAAAACATGCTGGCTAAAGATGCCGCCCTTTCGAGAGATTTCCGCCCGACTATTGGAGCGTTACGATAATGCACGTAAGGTGACGCTACGCAACGATGGGAATAGTTTTATGCCGGAAATTCCGCACACAAAACCGGCAAATAAATATCAATTGGTCTACGCCGATGATTCACCTGATTTCTGTTCGCCCAATGCCAAAACGGGAGCCTTGGGCACACAAGATCGAGAGTGCACCGACACGAGTTGCGAACAGCTGTGCTGTGGACGTGGCTATAAGCATCGAGTGGTGGCCGAATGGACCAATTGCAATTGTGTCTTCAAATGGTGCTGTGAGGTTACATGTGAGAAATGCCTGGAGCATCGAGAGGTTAACACTTGTCTATAGACTATACACAAAAGAGGAAAACAGGGACCATGAATTTATGATGATAGAGAAGTTTTGAAAAAGCTTTCCATTTCGCGTGATAGAAAAACACAAACACACACACACACAACAAACAGTTTCGCTGCAGTCCAATTAAGTATTAAACTAACCGTTAGAAAGGGAGAATCGAGAGAGAATATGCCACATATTAATACGATAACTACTATATAGTAGGCTTTAGGCCCTTAACTAATTAGTTGTAAATACGATTTGTAAATAGTTGTAATAAATACATATATAGAGAGAGCAAAACTTAAAAAAAAAGGCCACCATCTTTCTTTTTTTACTATGTAGAACTGATCGAAAACGGAACACAGAATCAATAATTTGTTGCCTAACAACAACAACAACAACAAGAAAAATCTGCATAAACACAAATTAATGAAGACAAAATATCGATTGAGAAACAAGTTCATCTAGAGTATAAATTTTCTCATAAATTAACACAATTTGATTTGTTCGGAGCGATAAAAATCTACACAAGAAATTTGCTTAAACAGCAGCACAAAACATCGAATAAAAGCAAAATGAATGAATGGAAAATTGATTTGCATTCACAAAAAACCTTTCGATCGACATAAACAGATCGAGACAATGAAAATGACGTTGAATAAATTAACTCGAAATCAATTTGATGTCTGACTAAATGCAGGTAATTAAAATTGTATAATCGCATCAACATCATGACTACGATTTTATGGCATCTATACAACAACAACAGCAACAACAACAGCAACAAAACAACGTTAGCTTTAAGTGATCATTGAGATAATAATACAAAGTATTTATATCTACATTTATAGTGGCAAAGGTTGATGATCAACAATTTCAACTCTAAATGCGATTTAATTCAATATTACTCATCCGATATATCAAGGGGCATTAAGTACACAAAAGCGGAAGTTCGACCAAATAAGGGAAAGAAAGTTGAAAATAAAATCTCGTCGACTTCGGTATACCCTGCACTAAGCGAAACAACTGTTTCAAATTCAAAAGACCAAACTCTCATTACACATGAGAAAAAACACTTGTTAATTAGTTCACTCTTAGCAGCACACGAGCACTCTAGCGCACCTATCGACCAATTCTGCCCTTTTGGTGCTTCAGTGCAAAATGTTTTTACGTATAACTTGACCAATTTGATTTCCATTTTCATGAAATTATAAATACAAGTAGTTTTTATACTGATCAAGAACATATTATATATTTTTTATAGTGCTATTTTTTTTACAATGCTTATTGAACTCTTTCTGTTATTTTCCTGGCAGAGTTCATAAATGTTCGTGTTGGTTCATAAGACGCACAAGTAACTAAGTAACGCACAAGGAAGTTAAATAAATGTAACTGGGTCGAGGGCTGTCAAATAAATATAGGAGTCCGAAAAAAAGGGAGTTAGCCTGTAGAAACTCCAGTTTATATTACAATTTTATTTCTAACCAACTCTTCTCCATCCTTCACTTTTCCTCAAATGTGTTTTTCTTCCTGTATCTTTCTTATTCTCCTAAGTAATATTATATTACTGACAAAAAAAACATATTTAGTAAAAACCTTTTACCCTTTTTTTCCCAATGTTCCCGGTGAACAATTAAACAATTCATTTATCTTAATTTGTCTGCAATTTCTGAGAGAGCGGCACACACAGCTGTGGCTAAGACTGTGAGGTGAGGTGAGGTGAGGTGCTGGCATTGTGAGATCTTTTTAAAAAGGGAAGGGAACAAAAATTTGAAATTAATTGCTGTCTGCTCCTTTGACTCCTTTTGGACCTGACTTTTCGTTCCGCGTGCATTTCGATTTCTGCTGTGTCATAATCTTCACACCCGCAAAGGATCTTCTTGGCCTCCATCATAATCATCATCATCATGAGCATCGTCATCATCGTAATCTTCATCTTTCTCATATGGATATATGTTTCGGTCGTCGTCGTCGTGGTTTTTTTTATTTTATTTTCAGGGTGATGATCTTTTGGCCATAATCTTTTAATAATTTAAGCCAATTCGACGTAAACCGTTAAGAGCTGGCAGCCAGGCCAAGGCGTTTCCATCTTCATCTTTGCGCTGTGTTAATATTTGCTCATGATGAAAAAACCAAAACCGAAAAAAAGAAAGGATGAGGCTAAGGCTAAAGATGAAGATGGAACCTTCGTCTGGTGTTGGACTGTGTGGCAAACCCTAATTACCGCATTAAGGTGTCAAAATGATGAGCATCTCTTTGTCTGGGCTACGGCAACAATGTGGCTAAATTTAATGAATATGTCAAGTAGTCAAAGTTAGCAGCCAGCACCTCGCAGCGGATCGCTCAGTGCCCAGTGATAAATTTGCTTTACTTTATTTTTTACCTTCTTTTTTTTAGAACTGTGGGAAGTTATGGAAATGTGCTAGCTGCTGACCATATGTGTTCGACGAGAGTTTCTAGGCAATTTCGCAAGAGTATTTCTTAAGGCAGAAACTGAGAATATTTCCTTAATGCTTAAAGGTTACGATATTGGTTTCCATAGTCCCACTAACCAATTACACAATTGGTTATTTACATATAGTACGTTTCATTCCGTTTATTTTGTTGTTGGTATAAGGATTTATCTATTTTGGTTAAGAGGTTTAGGTATTTGATCATTTGATGTCTTTGAAGAAGTTTATTTCTATGTTTTCTGTTATCATTAGAGAGTAGAAGTAAAACCAATAAAGGTCCAGGGGGTATAACCCCCGAATTGGCCAGATGCCTCTCCGTTCATCTGTCTGTTTCTATGCAAACAAGTCCCTCAGTTTTTGAAATATTTGAATTAAACTTTGTATTTATGTTTTCTTTTGCAATACGCATCACATTTGTCGGAATCGATCCGATCGAAACACTATAACATATAGAAATCGCCCGAAATATAGTATAGGCCTATGAGAACTGAATGTGTGAGTCAATAGATTATATATGACCAAAGAAGTGGCGTGTAAAGCAAATAGTACAATGAATTAAAAAATCTACGAATATTTTGTCGTGCTCTATGCCTGTTTTCAATCCAAATCCGAAGACTCCTTTTACATATATAGTTGGTATCCATTTGGGCATATAAAAATCTAGTTTTGTGGCTACTAAAACCTTAAGCCTGGATAATGGAGCAATAAATAAAGAATTAAACTAATATTTTCGTTGGCTTTATAGCAATGGAAGACTGGTGGAATTTAAAAATGCAATCCCAGCTACCAAAAAACATACAAGAAAGTGGATAAATTCACTACCAATTCTTTCGCTGAACATTTGTCTTGGGAGAGGGAGAGAGAGAGAGACTCCAGTTTCCAGCTGCAATATCAGAGAGAAGCGATAAGATAATGCTTTTTATACACAACGGCAGCTCCACCACCAGCAACCTCCACCACCAACAACTAATTAACAATCGCATTCATTTTATTTATCGTACAAATGCAAACCACCGCTTGACTTCCAAAACTGTATCTGCATGCATTTATAAGCCTTTTCTCAGATGGTTTTTGTATTTTGTTTTGGGATCGTTGTGTGTTTTTTAGGTTGCTACACTTGACTGAACAAAATGTATTCTCTGTTTCGTTCATCCCATGATGATGGGCTCGGGCTTGGTTGGTCTTGGTCTTGGTCTTGGTTTTGGTATTGGTATTGGGATCGGGCTCGCGTATCGTATCGAAGTGGAATTTCTTCTTCTTTCAGAGAGAAAGAGAGAGAGAGAGAGAGATTCCAGTGGCTTTATCTGAGCAGCGTTAATGAGATTTGCTTGTATCTGAAGCCATTCGGTAGATGCATATCAGTGGATTTCAATTAATTGTGGCGACGCTTATTAGTCATCCATCTAATGAACAAAAAAAAAAGAGAACACAGGCGCCTCTTGCCTAGAAAGAGAGACGGACATTGACCTCCATTCCCATGCATCGAGCTGACCTTGGCGGTGGGAAATGGGAATACAAAAAATAAAATGGTTACCACTTCAAGGTGGCGCCATCTATGAACACAAAAAACACATATAAACTATACAGAAGAACCCAAGTAAATGGCTTAATTTTCAAATGAGCGGGTGTAGCAAGAGAGATCAGATCAGATCACATCAGATCCGATCCGATGCGATCCGATCCTGACTGGCTATCAAACAATTTTAGCCAAATTGCTGAAGAACAACAAAAGATCAAAGAAAACAGCAACAACCACAAACAACTATTAAGACCTGATGCTGCTGCTGCTGCGGCTGCTGTTGCTGTCCAAACCCAGAACGAACCCAGAGCACAAAAAACAAAAACAAAAAAAAAACCTGAAACATGAAATTCCTGCGTAATTTGTAAGGAAAGGCGTGAAGAACACCAACGAAGGCAACACCTTAATTAATGTTATTAAAATGGAACGAACGACCGACCGAAGACCAGACCTGACCATGCACCTCACAAAAAATATATACATATAAATATATGTATATGTGTGTGTATAGGAGAAGGAGCTGGAAGGGAAGAAAGAACTGAAACTGAAAACAGAGAAAAAGGTAAGAACAGAAAGGAGAAGGGTCGCACGAAGACCATTTTATCTGACTGACCATACTTCGATACTTCTGGGTTGGTCAATTGGTCATAAGCTTTTGCCATGTCTGCGTTACGGTCAAACGAACAGAGGGCAGGGCTTACTTTTTCTGTCCCTTGAAAAGAAAAAACCCTACAATTTCAACTTGTCTACTGTGTTCTATTTGGAGTTTGAAATCTTTAATCACCCATAGAAATAACTATAGAAACAAGAATTATTAATCTTTCGTAAACCGATCTCGAATGTTTTTTTAATGGATTCGAAATATATGATTTCTACAACAAATTATTCCAACGATATCCTAAATCACGAGCCGCGACGTAGGGTTACTTCCTTTTTAAAAACTCATAAAGATATGAGTAGAATTTTTGAGTCATCGTCTAGGGGCTTGATTGACGCACAAGCAACTGGGGACGCACAAGCAAGCCTAGTATCGCCAACTTTCGCGGTATACTGCCCTTGCTTGTACGTCTCTCACATTTTATAACCCGTTCTCGTATTTTACACCGCAATGGAGTGTATGATTAAAGTCACTACTTCTGTTAATGCGATCCTTTTGCTAGCTAGTCCCCGTAGAAATCATGTTAGAAACACTACCCGCGACATAGTGTTACTCCTGACTAGATTTATGTTCATTTCGGGAACCTTCACCACCGTTTTAATTACTTCGTCTGAGATTGTTTCCCATGTTATTTTCCAGTGGATTCTTAAACACTCCGTTCATCTATCAGTCATCTTACTAACATCGCATCCTTTTTGAATTATAAAATCAAGAAAAAGTAATGCTACAATGTTTTCAAAATAAACAATTAAAATTAATGGCTAAATGATTTAAAACAAATTCATTATATTAATCATTTCATATAAAAAATCTATTAAATAAAACCAGCTATATCCAAATTTCTGAACCAGAAAAAGATTAAGAAGATCTTTTTAAGGACACGGGCCTAAGCCACCAAGAGTGCATTAAAAATCAACTTAATTTCACTGCCCATGGGGTCAGGCAACAGAAAACACACACGAAACGAAACAAAAAAGCATAAAGAAAGAAATGATGAAGACCTCCAAAGAGGCAAAACACGAAATGGCAACAAAAATCATATTTTCACAGGCGCTTGGCGTTTTGCACAGAACTTCGCACTTGAGTCTTTTTTTCCCCGAGTTGAGGATCTTTCTTTGTCCCTCTCTCTCTCCCACCCATCTGTTGGGGTTCTGTTTTTTTCTTTTGGCCCGAAAACATACGCAATTATATGGTTTTTTATTAACTCTTTTCTGGACTCCTTGCCATCCTTGTGCTTGAGATCCATTAGGGGGGTCCGCGCCATGCACACGCACTCTCTATATAATTTTAACACATGCTGCGTTTTGGGGCTTTTCGTTTCTTTTAGTTCCTTTTATTTTGCACTGCAAAACATTTCCCTTTTTGGGTTACAGGGCTTAATAACTTTATTTAGCTTAGATCGGGATCGGAGATGGTGTTTTTCGTGTGTGGCTTGGACTTGGTCTGTGGCGGCAGTATTAATTAGTGCGGTAGTTCTTTATGGCAGGCAGCCAGCCAGCCATCCCCAGTTCCAGCCAACTTGGCCCGTTGGGTGTGTGTGTGTGTATTGCATTTATTTAGACATCAAGACTTTGATTGATGGCTTTTAATGATTTCTCTGCAAGGGCTAAAAAACCTACACCTACCCAAGTTGTAAACTTCAAGAATCTGACAATAAAAGCGAATGCTTAATTATTTATGGACTATAAAGTCTGCCAAACAATTACGGAAGTAATTTAAGAAATAATTCTGAAGAAGCTGTTGATTTGTTTTATTTACTCAATTGAATCACAGTTATAGAGTATGTACTTTTCAATGATTGATCACGAATTTAAATGATAAAGAATAACAGAATATATTTCGCACAGACTTCGATTGATTTTCATCAATTGTCCCCCATTGCAACAAAATCAATAAGATAATTTGATTGAAAACCATCGATATAAATAATAATAATAATAATAATAATAAAAATCCAATCTTATAAATATTTAAAACTAACAAAGACTATATTAATATAAATATTAAATGCCCATGCCATTAAGGCCTTATACTTTAGATTGGTTTTATTCTAGGCGCAGTTTGCATTTCGCAATCATCTTATAACTTTTTAAGATCAGCTAAAAAAAGAACTTCTACTCTTAAAACAAAAAAAAACTGACAGTTATACGGAAGAGAGAACATACTTCAGAAAGATCTCAAAATAATGACCGTTATATGTGTATCAGGGAATCTTAGGGAATCCTCTACCAAAGTGCTCCCAAATCAGCTAAATATTCAGTAAAAGTTTGAAAAAAAAAAGTTCATTTTTATCACACCAAATATACAAAATTTTCGAAATTAAAACATCTCTAAAACTCAAAAACCCGCTTATGACAATACTTCCAATACCAAGCTTTAATGTTATAAAAAAAGGATATGAGAGAAAGTAAGCTAATACCAGGACCTGAAATATTTGGAGTTAAAACCAATTTATAGAAGTTTTTAACAATCAATTTTCTCTTAACTTTGACACCACTCACGTGAACCCAATTCATACCTACAAATCTTTCTATATGTACCATAAAAACAACTACTAGATTCCCTAAAAAAGGTTGCGTAACCAAGCTACATACTATTTTTTGGGATCAATACAAAGAAAGCGTAGGTTTAATTTTCGGAACATTTTTGTAAGACTAATGATTTACTTTTAAATACAGTAAACTTTTAGTTATCCAGATTTCAATTATTGGGATCAATGATCAAAATTTAAAGCATCTGGATTCCAAATATTTGGATTCTAATTTTAACTATCCGGAATCGAATTATCCGTACCTAAATTAAACGTACTCAAATTATTCGGAATCCTATTATCCGGACCTCAACAGTCCGGTTATGCGGAATATAATATCTGGAATCCAATTATCCGATATTTCATTTCCATTTACGAATTCCAATGCGGTCTTTAATTAATCCCGATAATCGGAATTATACTCAAATAGTTTCTTAAGATTTAGCACAAGATTAATAATATTTAAATTTTACAAAATCGAGAGCAGCTGAAAGATATTGTTGTTGTATGCTGTAGAAGAGGCAGAATGCCTTGAGATAGCAAGTAGTTGGGACACTGTGCAAGGAGGGAGAAGAAAGTCATTGGCTCGAGCTCTATATTTAATTTGTGATTCATATGTTTAACTAGAAAAGTTGTTTCCTTATATTGGTTTGATCACATGCTTTATTTCTGCATCTCTTTTGTTCCTCTTATTTATCTCTGTTCTCGTATCTGCTTGTTCTACAACATGGTCATAATAAATTTCAACTTGTCTACACCTATTTTTACAAACATTTAAAAATGATTACACAGTCTTTTTCATTATGACGACGACGACGATGATGATGATGATGATGGTGATGATGATGATGATGGTTATGATGAAGTCGGAAGTCTCCCTCTGGTGGCGAGTTGCCGCTGATGACCTTAAATTAAATGTGTGCACAGGCGAAGCACATGAATTATGTAAGCTGTTTAATAAAGTGATTCCATTTGCATGCAAGAGAGACCCAGTGAGATCCCAGAGCCTCGGCCCCGCACGCATGCTCAGCGGGCCGTCCGAGTTCCGAGACTCAACCAAGACCCCAAGAAGACCATGGTCCACGATCCACGATCCGAGACTCAACAACTTACTTCTCCGTGAAAGAGAGAGAGAGAGAGAAACTTGGCGCTGATTGTCGCTTAATAAAAATGCTTATTGTGTTTATTTCTTTCTCCCTCCCCCAAGCCCTTCTCTCTCGCACTTTTTGGTTTTTTTTCTCATCTCTTCTGTGTTTTATTTATGTGTGGCTTTTTGCAAGAATTATTAATGTAAATCTTTCATAATTTTCATAAGATTGTAAGCGTGCGCGTGCTCTGCTCAAGGATTTTTTTGAACTGACTTCGATCTCTGACTTTTTGCAGGGGAATGGGGGATCGAGGGGGGTTTTCAACTCGGATGATGATGACAATGATGATGATTTATGGCGCCATCTGGGTATATCCTGTTTAAAGCTCCACCAAAAGCTTGCCAAAGCTCCTTTCGTAAAGGAAAGCTTAAAGGGTATATTCATCTCCTCGATTTGGCTCCACCCACGCCAAGGAATTCATTTTGTTTGCCAAAAGAACAACAACAAAAAACCAACCAGAGGAAAAAAACAAACAACAAAGAGAAGGAAAGGAAAGACACATGCGCAGTGCTCCTTTAAGGGAGGCTGCTGCTGCAGATGCTGCAAATGATGACGACGACGATGATGATGATGATGTTGCATTCCACATTTAACACAAAATGAAGTTGCCAGCCAAATGACAGCAGCAAATCAAAGTCAAAACATATGCGATGGGGCATCCATCCAATGGGAAGGCATCAGCATCAAGACTCGTTCCAACTGTTGCCTGCAACTTGTTGATGCTAATGATAATAACGCAGACGGCGATGATGATGATGATGAATGCAGCGGCTCTCAACTGACCACGTTGCTCTGCATCAAACCAAACCAAGATGGCCGCTTAAAGCCAGTTGAGCTTTACAATTTGAAGAAGAATCCCCCGAGCCACAGGAAGGAAAAGGGTTTCGAGAACTAACATTTGCATCCATCACATCGAAATCAGATTTAAATGTAACCATTATCCCCATTTTAAGCGACTAAAGAATAAGCTATAACATGGATTGATTTATTTATCATTAACAAACTTCGAATAGTTTACCAATTCCTAATTCAGTAAAGTAAATTCAGTAAATATGTTTCACACAAAAATATATTCACTTACATTCCTAGACACGATAACAAATTGGGAAACGCATACATAAAATCAGGAAACATATGTAAAATATCTAGAAATCGACTTTACCAAAACACAAAAATTGTAAAATCATGCAATATGCCTGCTTGCCTTATATCTAAGAAATAAGAAAGCTAAATCCAAAATCATTGTCTACAGAAATAGATAAATAAATCGAAAAAATTAAATTTTATTAAATTCTAAGCCTTTTCTTTTCATACATAAGTTGTAATTCTCAACTTGTTTTGGAGTTGAAGATATGGTATGTCCATTGGAATTCTGAAGTCTTTGACTAATAATAACACTTGATGGCTCTTGAAATAAATATAAAGAAAACCTGTTCAAATTTTTGTGCATCCTTAATTTTTAATATTCCATTTCGTACGATTGACCTCAAGACGGCTTGAAATTCACATTGATGAATTTGAGTAATTTATTGTTCTCGTAAATCTGAAGATACGTTTTAAGTTCAATTCAACAAGCATAAATACATTTTATCTCTTGCAAATTTGCCTTTTTACTCAATATTGTTATCGTTTTTTATGTAGATGAAACTGAAGACTATCAAATTTGTTGAAAATATCTCTTTCAAAACAATATTTCTAAATATTTCTATAAAATATAACATATTTCTATAAAGTGAATGTTTTAGCTGACTTTTGTAAACTTTATGTTGAACCAACGATTTTAATATTTCGTCTGAAGAACAGACACCATAAATAGTACTTAAGATGTGTTTTAATGTTAATGTCATTATAAGCTATAACCCAAAAAAAGACCCAAATGGCTTTCATTGAATCACATCAAACACGATCCTTTTAAACCGATAAAAACATGTGAGGTTTATCTGGCTATATTATAACAACGTAATCAAAAAGCAAATACTTCAAAGGATTCAACAGCTAGAACTAGTAGAACCAGTCTAAAACGAAATTTCAAGGATTTGTCCATTTGTCCAGTTTTGAAAGTTAAAACCATACTTATAAAAACCTTGTTTTTAAATTTTATATCCTTTAAAAACAGATAAGGGTTTTTTTTTATTTAATCTATTAGTTAATATCAATAATATAATATGGAATCAAATCGTTAAACCCTATAAATATGGTAAGTTAACTTTTTGCATTAAGTTTTTCCATTTTTCCATTTTGATTTAACATGAAAACAAAAACAGAAAACAATAAGTTCACATATCCCTGGTTAATCTTGTCTGTTCTCGACTTGGTCGGTGGTGGTGCCTGCCTGCTCTGTGCTCTGTGGTTTGTAAACCACTTGAAACAATTTTTAATTGTAATTTGCGCAAAGCAACGCCCCTCATTCAACTCCTTCCCATCCGTCCCCCCTCCTAGTAGTGCTCAAAGGAGGAGGAGAAGGCGTGGAACGTAGCGAAGTTCGAGTGGAAGCGCTTGCATAGTTTAGACCGAGAGAAACATTCTCGGGATGCCAGGACCGCCGTTGTGGCTACGACGACGACGACGACGACGACGCTGGCGATGACTATGTGAATGATGTTTTGAGTAGGAATTTTCATAGAAAGGCTTGCCCGGTATGCAGACTGGATAGATAGATAGAGATACAGGGAGGGAGAGAGACGACTGGAAAATACAAAACAACTTTAATTCGATTTTTTGTAGGTGGGCCAAGCAATGCAACTTGCAACTTCAACTCTCAACTCTTGGAGTCAACACTCAGCGGAGTCGACACTCGACGCTCTTGTGCTCTTTCAATTTTTCGGCTGTGCAATTAAAAATGAAAAATTTTCCCACACATCTGCGAACTGAAACCTTTTTGCACTGATTTCTTTTTCATGTCACACAGACAACAACAGCAGCAGCAGCAGCAGCAACCTGATTGGAGAGCGGAATTTTTCCCAGCCAGCGACCAAGAGAAAGAGTGAGAGAGAGAGAGACCCCAAGACCCTTTTACCTTGTGCCACTTTGGCCCAAAAGGAATGCCTCCAAAAATGTTGACTATGTCGCTCCAAGTCAGAAAACAGCAGCAACAGCAGCAGCAGCAGAATAAGGACAAGAAGATGGGGCCAAAAATTACTTCGATTAATTTTCGCTTAATTTTTATTTTTATTTCTTACTTTTCTGAAAATATTTCCACAACGTCATTTTCAGATATTTTGAGGATTTATTTATGGTAGTAGGTAGCTCTTCTCACATGGTTTCGAGTTAATTAAAACACAAAAACAAACCGAGTATTAACTAAATTATGGTGTGTAACCATGGTTCTTTGTTTGTCTCGTATTTGTTTTTAATGGACGCAAATTATTTTTGAACTTTTCATTGTAAAATCAAATGCTAGAGACCTTCTTAAGCAACCCCCGAAATAATTTGGCTAATAATAAAACAAAGACAGTTGGAATGACAATAGAATCGACTAAATATACCCTTTAAAAATTGTTTTCAATTTCTGTGTTGGATTTCATTGACCTCAGAGTTTATTTTGAACAAATATTGTTAGCTCACTTCCATTTAAAGGTCAGAAAATTGTTTACTTTCAATAAATAAAGTAAATAAGCTTAGAGAACAATCAACGCTAATTAAATGAATAAATTTGGAACAAATGTTTCCATTCGTTCATCATTCGTAGAGAGGTCTTTCACCTTTTTTACGGGGTATCTTCAGATTGGATATGCCAAACGAACTTATCCATTTGTTCAACCCCGCGGATAACAACAACAACCTCGAAAAAAAAATACTCATAATATTGTATGTTAATATATCTGTGAAATTGATCTGATTTTAATTTGAACATGATGCTCCTCATCAATCTATTCATCACTTTACTCTCTACCAACCGTTCCCTTCTCGCCCTTCTTCTCTCTATGAATCCCTTACAGTTGACTGAGCAATCTTGTTTTCAGCAACCCTTCCCTTCCCTTCTTCTTTATTTTCTCTCCCCCCTCTTTTACCCTTTTTGCTGCTCCTGTGCCCTTTGCGTACTTTTTATTTTCAGCTGTCTGAGTCTGGTTGGTTAATCCTTTTGGTAATTTATGCGCACTCCTTCTGCTGCTTGCCACTTACCGAACTAATCATTATACCCCCAGCCGCTGCCCTACCCAGCCAATGCCCCTGCCCTTGATCCACGTCACGTGTCCTCGTGTCCTCTTATTGTTGTTTCCTATTGTTGTTGTTGTTCTTGTTGTTGTTGTGTTGGTTGTATTGTTTATTGTGACAATTCTTGTCAACGGTCCAAGCAAATGTCAACGGCACATTGATGGATGTTCCACCAGAGACGTCCACAGAGTTAAAGAGAGAGTGAGGGAGAGGGCAACATCGAGAGACTGAGAGAACCCAGAGGCAGACCCAGAGCCAGAGACCGAGCCACCGCCAGGTGATGGTGATTCATGGCAATTGCATGCGGTATATGGTTTGGTTTGGAATGGATGGTTTGAATGGTTGGTTGAATGGTCAAATGCTGTTACTCTTTGTGGTTGCTTTTGTGGTTTAGAGGAGAGTAAGTAGTGCGGTGGGGTGGGGCAAGGGCAGAGAGAGAGAGAGAGAGAGCGAGAGACGTACAGAAAGACTGTTAACGGATCATGTTTTATGAGCTTTAACATTAACTGCCCACAAAAGACATACAAAGATACTAAAAAGGCTCACAAAAACCAAAAAAGAAAAACAAAATACTTCCAACTCTTTAGCCAAAAACTGAGGGGACTAAAATATAGAAAATGCCTAATAAACTTTTTATTAACAATTGAAGGTAAGAACACTTCTCACTACTTGAATAGGACACTCCTACATATGTGATTTCTTTCAATGAATAATACTTCTCTTAATTGTTGTATTACCTAAGGAAAGGAGAGCCCGACCTGCATTCGCGCAACTTGAAACTTGAAAAACAATTAAGAAACTATCTTCTCGCATCTTATTTAGCACAACATTTAACTTATATTAAGGTTAAGTGCTTTAATTCAGATTAGGAAAACCAAATTCAGGCCAAATTCACAAAGTCAAGCTCTAAGATAATTTGTTGCCCTCGGCCTTTCCTCTATACTTAAACACTGTATCTATATATCACATAGTATCTATATTATCCTAACCCCAATTGGGAGAAACCAGCAGCAACAAGTGCTTCGCCAATCCTTTGAAGTGTAACAAGTAGCCAAGTGCAACAAAGTCAAAGCCAGAGGGGTTAAGTTCACACAGATACAACTCTCACATACACCCACCCACTCACACACACCCACACACACACACACACACTGATGAAAGAAAAGAAAGATAAAACAAACCAAGCGACCCATATTTTGAAACCCCAAGAACTAGGAAGCAGACAATGAGAATCAATTGGCCTTGCCGTGTAAATTAGCATACAAAAGAAGAGTCAAATGCAATAATTGGAGTCCTTCACAGGATAACAACAAACAAGAGATAAGGTAGGAAGTGAGAGGAACACTGCACCAGTTTCACTCTTTTCTGTTGCGGTAAACCTTTGATGTTTGAACCAAAGTGGCACTTGACGTTGGGTTGCACACTCTAGATGAGCCAGAAGCAGAAGCAGGTGACTGCCAGAGGGAGACAGGAGGAGGGAGGAGTGGGGAGTGGGAAGTCCTTAAATCTTTAATCATTGAAATGCAATTTGTAGCCATCCTTTTTTTTGGTCTGTGCTAATTAGGCCGCCAGTCTAAGGCCAATTTTCAGTTCTTCTCGCATGCGATAAATTCCAAACGAGCCCTGCCTCAATAGTAACTCCTGACTAAGTCAGTGTGTGTGTGTTTGTGTGTGTGTGTGAGTACATCCTTTGATGTACTTTCGCTTAGCCAGTAGAAACAATTCACCCCCAAAAAGAAGAAAAATTAGAAAGACACGCGCATCCTCCCCATGCACCCCCATCCACCTCATCCATTGTCGACATCCTGCTCAACATTTCGTAATTGCCTTCGTATCGGCAACAGGACGACCCAGGACGACGAAGATATCACGATGACACGAGCTTCTGCCATTGTTTCAATTTTCATTTACATTTCGCGCGTTTCGCTGACAGGACGTTCGTTGAACGGTTACCGCCGTGTGTAAAGGATCAACTTAGTTGATCGCTTTTTGTAGCAAAAACAAAGTTAAAGTGACAAAATGTACGAGAAAATCAATCAAAATACCCTTGAAAAATACACAATTTATATTTTAATCTAATAATCGACATAATAAAGCGTAAAATTAAAAATAAAAAACAAAAGAAAAATTAAAAGCGAAAAACCTCTAAAATTTAAACTCGTTTTGAACTTAGAAAAGTTTAATTTTCATTTTCAAAAATTTAAAAATTTTGCAGAATAATTTACTCAGAGTATTTTCGTCAGTTCCATTTGTTAAAAAATTTATATTTGCTTAAAAGTATGCTACGAAAAATAAAGAGATTTTCAACACTCCAAATTACGACAAATTACATTAGAAAAGTTTCCAAATTTAAATAAACAAATCAAATTTTAATCATTTGCAATTTTTATAAAATTTTAAACCGCATCGTAAAGTGAGGATTAATTCCACAGAAAGGCAGCAATTGAATTCGGGAAAATAAATGATTTTAAATAATACTATTGAAAAAATATTATTTGAATAAATGTTAGTGCTATTATGAAAATATTACTTATCCATAAAAAGATTTTCAAAATATATATTATAATTATTAAATTTAAAGTTGCGAAACCAAAAGGTCGGAGGAGTTTTAAGACTGTTGTAAAAAAATCTTCAGACAGTTTGTTACTTTTTGTGTTCTAATATAATTCCTCATGTGATTCTTTCGCCGTTGGCATTTAAATAACAAAGATAACTTTAAATTTATTAATTTTAAATTAACATTAATTTGTATAAACCTTAAAAACGTTTCCCACGATCAAGTGTCAAATCGCCCATTCTCTTATGGCCCACACACACACTCACACAATTATAGGACACACAGCAAGATAAGTGTTCCCTAGTATAGAAAAAAATGAGAGCCAATCGAACAACTAAAAGCGAAACCACCCAGAAGAAACAGAAGAAACAAAAAGAAGCAGAAAAGAGAAGTAGGAAGACAACAGCAAAAAGCGAACTTTAAAGCCCACTCGTATTTTGCAGACCAATCAGATAGGCCGCCCAACAAAACGATTGTAAATATGTAAAAACAAACAATAAAAAAAAACAAGAAAAAACGAGATATAAATAAAAGAATGTAAGAAACCATTACAAGCCACCAAAGACTTTAAGTCCAAATCTGTAGTTGGAGTGCTCGATCAATCGATCGATCGATCGGCATCGGCCAGTAGTAGCCAAAGAGCTGAGTCTCAAGTCTACAAAAGATCGTAACGGTGAAAATTCAAAATACGAAATTACGAAAAGATGTGCAAAAGTGAAAGAGTGAAAGAAAAGTGAACAAATTCAAATGTGCAACTTAAGAAAAAAGTTTAAAACAAAAAAATGACAATCAAAAAATAGTAAAAGAAAAGGAAAAAAAATCACGCTCTTTATCGATGAGCTCAACAAAATGTTTCCTGATGCCTGGCCTCAGCAAACGATTTCATCAACATCATCATCACCAGCAACATCAGCAACATCAGCAGCAGCAGCAACAACAACAGCAGCAGCAGCAACATCGACAACAGCAACAAGCGCATTAAATCAAAGTGATAAATCGTTTAACAAAAATGTTTTACAATTAAAAATTTACCTACAATTGTATGAAAATTTATGCAAAACAAGTCTTGATGATGATGATGTCGGTGGGACCAGCAAAAAGCCACCAGCAACCAGCAGGAAGAAGTCACCACAACAACAACAACAGCAGCAACAGCAGCAGCAACAGCAACTTGGTGGGCAATTTGCATTTAATTGTTGTGATTATCTTGGCCTGTTGCACACGTTGGTAAGTAAAATAAATATCCACATATTGCAGATACATTTTCCCCCATTTTACAACATTGTGTAAAATGGCCTGTCAACAAATTTACTCAAGCTCCCAACGAGAGAGACAGAGACAAAGATCTCATTACCTCATGTTATGCTTCTCGCTTCTCACCAGAGTTAATTAATTAAAACGACAACAACAACTTTAACAACAACAGCGACAACAGATTAATCAATTGCCTGTTCCGAGAGTTGCCGAGAGCTGAAGTTGCTGTCAGTCATAGGTGTCGGCATAATTAATATTGATCTAGCTTACGATTATAATCAGGGGTGTTGAGACGTAAAGTGTTAGAATTAACCTCATCTAATTGTAGTTGGACTCTAATTTTAATCTGTTTTGAAAAGAACGCATTTTCTCATAGGAGATCAATTTTTCCAAACAAATTTTCCTTTAGTTCGCACAATTGATTTGAAATTATTTTATTGGAAATACAATAGTATACAAAAGTATAGTTGATACCACTTCTTAAAAACTATAAACAAATCAGCAAATCAAGACCTTATGGCCTATTGTAAGTAAGCTCCTTCCCCACAAAAATTGTATTAAATATATCCATAAATAATAAAAATTAGTTAGAATTTTAAATTTTAGACTTCCACACATTACTCAAAGTAGAAGAATATTTCTTGATCAGCCTATTCCAACACAAACCCAACTCTCGAGTATTCATTTGCCCATTTGTGCGGTTTCGAAATTGGTTTCGTGTTTTATGTTTTCTTGGTTCATGGTTCATATTATTTTGTAGAGATATTCCGTATAATCGAAATTTATATACAAAATGAAATAATTAAGAATATAAAATATAAACAAGGATTTTAAGCCAACGTACCCCGCATTGACTTGACAATTAATATATTTTGAAATATCTGAAAAAATACAATTGCAGTTGCAAATGTTAAAAAAAAATAAATAAAACCATGAATAAACAATATTTTAAATTAAATATGAATCCGAAAAAATGTTCATTTACATTCAAGCTTTTTGCAAATTTTAACATTCAGCTCTCAGTGAGTTGTCTAAATTATTTGTGGTTGTTTTCACTTATTTTTCGGGGCATTTTCAAACAAATTTAATGTTTAATGTGAAAATATATTGTTCTAGTGATTCTTAAAATGTTGTAGAAGTATTTAGCCAGAAGCTGTTTTAAGAGAAAACGCTTGAGAACATTGCTTAATATTTCCAGATTCTAGCATTTAAAGCAGTTGCTTTAGGCTTTTCTAACGATTTGTATATAATTGGGAATTTAGAATTGTCTAAATACATATACTTGATCAGCATTGCCTTCCATATAGTCTTCCATTTAAATTAACAATTATTCTACATATCAACGTATAAATACTACAAGATGTATTAGATTCTGAAAAATTAGTTTTAAAATATATATAAAGCATATTAATTTTTCTTGCATTATCTTTACAATATTATGTGAATGAGTAAACAAACTGGCAAAGTAGCAACGCATAAAATACTCATAAATAATATGCGAAATTTTTTGTCAGCCAGTTTGAAGTTGTCACTTGAACGTGTGAATTCATGTACACTCCAGTTTGAGGTGCAGGCAGGATGCATGCAGGTTGCATCCCCAATTAGGAGTTGACGTTGAGGGCGTGGCCGGGCTTGACAATTCATTTGCATTTCAAACGGGAAAATTTGTGGCACGAACGAAACGAAACGAAACGAGGCGAAGGAACTCACACCTGATTCTCTGTGGCTCCTCCTCGGCCGCAGATGCAGCGCATCAGCATCAGGCTCATTATGCGTGGCAATTATGACCTGGTAGATGCAACTACAACGAATTGCAACGTACTGCACTTCAGCTTGCAGCAATGCAGTCTCGAGTTGCTGATGTTGCTGTTGTTGTTGCTGCTGCCTCTGCTGTCAACGGGGAACAACAAAAGTATGTTGACAACCCTGTAGAGCAACTGCTGCAATAACAACAATGAGATTAACAAGCTGCAACTATACATACACATATATATTTATATATGTATAGAGGTATATAGAAGGTAAGGCAACCAGTCAGGCGGCAAGGCAGAGACTCCTGCCCCAACATCGCCTGGCTAAGCACTGACTCAGACTGATTGAGGCTCGCCCAGGCGCATTATAAAACGTGAGTACCAGGGACCACCCTGTCAACTCAATTGTCTAGGTGCCCCACCATGCCCCTAAGCTAGGAAGGCAAATATATAGATACTACAGATCAAAAAATCAGTTGAAAATATTCATTTTGTTAAAAAAATCTCGAGTATTTGTTGAAATTTATCAACTTTTACTTTTTTAAGTAATTTAATGCCCATTTAATTGTCTATAAAATGCCATGACACTGTGCAGCATTTAAATTTTAAGCGTAGTTTATACAAATCAGCAAAAAAAATTTGTTCAAATTTCACATTAACATATAAAGAAATAGGCAGAAGGATAATTTTTAGCCCTGAGATTTATTTCAGACGTTCGATTAAATCTTTTTAACTTATTTTTAAAGTACATAATTTAACTAGAAATTCAACCAGTAAATATCGTAAATATCGATCATTTTAGCTTTAGCTCCTAAGTTATCAGTAATTTCAATTATTCCTAACTTTATTATAAATAAATAAATAAATCGATCATTTTATCCATCTGCCAAAAGAAGATGTTAGTCTTTAGGGGTGTTCAATATGTATTGGATAATGTTATCAATATATGCACTAAACACTAGATAACACGGATATTATTGAATATAAAACCAAATAAAGCTTTATCAGCAAAATTGGAAGACGAATTAAGCGAACAAAAAACACAGTGCAAAAACTCTTTTATTGAAGTTTTCCTTTCAAATCCTTCAGAAAATACGACAAAATTAGGCAGAGTACCCAAGGGGTCTACCAAACATTGTTTTTACAAGACTTTGTCTTCAAACTTGTGCCCAATTTTTCTCTTTTCTACCAATAACTTTTCCCTTCTTGTTAAAGGCTCAGTGAATCGATACATGAGTACAAATTATTCGATTTTATATATGTATGGTATAGAATTTCTAAATATATGCCAAATATTGTTTAATCAACACCCCGAAACTTGTTGTATAGTGTAATTTGTTTATTTTATATTTAATTACAAGCGAAGATAAAAAATTTGCTTAGCTAAGCTTTAAATTGAAATATTTTTCATGAGTCCCAATGAGTCAAAAGTCACCCTGTTAAATCGGCTTAGATCAAAAGCATTCCTAGCTGTTGCCGTGTGTACGGACTCTCAGTTGGAGGAATGTCTTCAGCATAACCGAAAAGTTATCTACCCTGGAACTGAAATGCCTGCCAATCTACCTCTTTCTCCCACTCCCAACTCCCCCCTCTTTCCGTACATCGTTCTCTGTGGCTGTGTGGGAAACATTGTCTTTTTTTTTGTCTTTTGTAGCTTTAAGGTCTAGCAGGCGATTCAGATTTCTGTTATAGTTTTGTTTCAATCTCTTGAAATGAAAAAATCCTTGATTTATGCTTGGGCTACCGTTTGACAGCCAAAAAAAATAAAGGTGAAAAAGCTGGCCCAGGAGTAAATTTTAATTTTTTGCTTTTAGACTTTTGCCGCGGCGCCTATTAAAAATAAGAAACCACACAAAACATTTGTTTTATGGCATTTCAATGGAACTCCTTCAAACCGTGAGAATTTCAACAAAAATTATGAAAATGAAAAGCAAAATCTCGATGTGTCTTCTTTCTTTGTCTTCTTTTTATCTCGAAACGCACTGATAAGAGGGGGGAAAGGGAGGAGAACAAGGTTTAGCAACGAGATCGATAAATTTTATAAGCAAATCAATTGCATCGCGTGAAATACGCAGACAGGCTATATGTATGGGTATCGATCGGTTATATCGGGGGGAATGACTCAGCCTCATTTGCTGAGGAGGAGGCGGCGGCGGCGGCGGCGACGTCGGCTTCTCTTCCTTCACTTTGTTGCTTATCAGTTTTAGAGTTTCCTTCTTCTTCTGCGTCTCTGAGTTGCCTGATTCTTTTTTTTCTCTCTCTTCTTTTTATTGAAATGGCCAACTAAAAGCCTCCCCATATGCTTTATAAAGCTGTTAACAAAATGTGCATCAGTTTAAATTCCCTTATCTGGTCATGATGTCTGGTCTGTTCCTGGACTGTTGGCTGGTCTCTTTAGATTGCATATTCTTTTCCCATTCATTCACTTCTCTCTCGTATCGGTCGTATCTTCTGGTCAAAATGTCAGCCAATTAAAATGCATTTTGCCCGAAGACGAAGAGCTGAAAATGTTGTTGATTTTCACTTAATGTCTGATATCGGGATATGCATTGAGTGCTGAAGCGGGCGATGCAGATTGGCGAAATGTTCAAGTCTAATCAGTTACAAATTGTCTATAATGACACAGTTGACAAGAGAATCCTAATAAAACTACCTCGGATTTAAGCTCAAACTTTTACTTCCTGGAATGTCCTAGAGAGAAGAAGGCTCTCAGCAATAGATCCCAGAATCTGAGCGGTTGGAACAACAAGACGAAAGAACTATTGTTTTTCAAGCACAAACTATTCATTAAGCAATCAAGATCAGAAAAAATTGCAAACTAGAAATGGCAGACAACTGAATGTCCTTTTCTTACACTAAAAATATCAATCGGGGCTTATACTTTTTTCACCTTTAAAAGAAATTGATGGAAATAATATTGAACGCATAAAAAATATACTTTTCTGAATCCCCTATAAATAAACCCAAATTTACATCTTAAGTTTAATTTTTGAGCCAAAATAAATATTATTTTTTGAGTCTTATTTCTTCTTTAAAAATGTTATAAAATACATCTCAAAATTGTGAGCGAATTAAGTGAAATGAAAATAATGATTATTCTTTCATAATAATAATTACAGTCCCAGATGAGAAACCTTTAGAATATTTAGTGAACAAATACTTTAATCTTAATACTTTTATAGCACACCTCTTATTTTCTCTATGATGCCTGCAATCAGGTGAAATAAATAAAGATTTCATCGATTAAAGGTCACCACTTATCGCATTTGTTCGCTGATTTACATATATAAAACTATGACTGAAAAATATGTAATCTATCAGTAGTCATCGAAAAGAGAATCAATTCAGATGCATTCGTCTAATATTTTTTGTTCGTGTGTAATGCTTTTAATTTTACTTGTGGTAAGTTTCAACAATTTTTTCTCTAAATTATTTCAATTGATTTTTTTTTCAATTGTTTATTTAGACCCAGTTTGTTGATGCCAAACCCAAAAGGCTGTGGCCAAATGTGGATATGAATTGTCATTTGGAGCAATCTTGTTGTAAAAGATTTGATTGTTTAAAAAACTGATTCCAAATAATTTTCAAGCGAAATTAATTTTTCGGACTCAAATTGAAATTTGATTAGCAAGCGAAATCAACCGCAGCTGCGGCAATTAAGCTCCACGAAATGTGTTTAACTTAACCCATTAACCTTGAGTTGCAAAATAAAACCGCGATTTAATTCCATTTCATTTTGTGAAATTACATTTTTCGGGTTGATTTTAATCAAATCAGAAAACAAAAACAAACCCAAAAACAAACAAGAATCAAATGGACAGTAGCCAAAGGCAAAGCAAAACATTTTTTGTGAGCTGTCATAAATCTTTGCATCGTGAGTCAGAATTGAAGAGAAGTTTCCTCAAATATTTTTGGTTGTAGACAAAGAAGAATTTCAATGCTATATAAACTCAAATTTTGAACCCATTTAAAAGAAGCGCGCCAAGAATAAGGTATTCAAGGTCAAGTCCAGAGGGAGATAGAAGAGGGGAGAGACGAGTTCGAAGTGAGGAGCGGAGAGGTGGTTGGTTGGTGTATTCCATCTGTGAGATGATCTTCACTTAAAGATACAGACGAGTTTCTGTTGTTGCTGTAGTTGACGTTGAACAACTTCATCGGTTCGAGGCATTGCCACATCTCTACTTGATCGCATCGTTGATCTACAACACGCAGGGCATACACTCGGGCGTATACGTGATGGCAACGCATGGCGTCTGCAAATATGTATTTTCTTAATGCTCCTAAGCCCCTAACCCCATCCCTTCCCCCACCCCCTTCAGCTTCAGCTACTCCTGCCCTCATCCTCTGACGACTGCCTTAATTGTGGCACGTAAGCTCAACTCAAATGTAGGAAACGTGCCATTTTCACACACGTCCTACAGAGATTCCCCTACACCAGATGATCCTCATCTGAATTTCTACATCATTTGTATACCATTCACGTACTTGCATGTCCGTCTAAAGAGTGACAGGGAAGGAGAGAAGATTGCAAACTCCGAAACACTCGTGTAACACTGTGTAACTAGTGTCCAAGGCAGAAACCCAAGAAATTATAGAAAATATTCTGTGTTATCTACTAATCGACAGAAAATGCAGATTCTCAACAAAGATTTTCGTTTCTCGAGTAGTTTGGAAAACCTTTTCGAATGATTCATTCAGTTGAACATTTCCCATTTATTTGATATATATTTTTTCAAATCACTTTCAGGCTCCATGGCTTACCAGATGGCCGTGCCACGTGTCGTTCTGTGCCCGGTCTAACGAAAGATCAGGTTGAACTTTGCTATAAGGCTAGTGATGTGACTGCTGCCGCATTGGAGGGTCTTGACATGGCCATACGTGAATGTCAAATACAGGTGGGTTACATTCTATCTATCCGAAAATCACTTCAATAGAAAAAGTTTTTCCCACCAGTTTCAATGGCATCGCTGGAACTGTTCATCGCTGAGCACAAAAAGTCGCAATCCGCATGCTTCCAATCTGCTGAAGAAAGGTAAGTAGTAAGTAGTGTAGTCTTCCCTTCCCCCGCCGTTCACCCTCCCTCCCTCTGGGCCTGTGACCGAAAAGCCATTAAGCTGACACTAAAATGTGCAGTAAGCGTGGCTCAGCTTTCACGCAAACAAAATCGCTTTATGACCCAAAGCAACCGGCAACTGTCAACGAGTTTTTCCTTCCATCTCGCTCAACGGCAGCGGCCCACACGCAATATGCAAAGTCTAATTAAAAAAACAAAAACTTCTCCATCATGGGTCGACCTAATTATACCTTGTAGAAACTGACAAACTGAGAAGAAAAAGAAAGTGATTTGATTTGAACAAAAATTGAATGATGATAACAGCGCAATCATCGGGAAGGATTGATTTGAGTAATTCTTTCAGTTCAAATTGGCATCATTCCGTTGAGTTCACCAAGATGGTTAAATTCAAAGACGCAGCAGCACATCGGGGTCACCAAAATGATGTAGGTGACGCCATATACTTGACGTCGGGGTCACCAATATGACATAGTTCATATTGAGATCATTCCGTCAGATTTATCAAAATTTTATAATTGAAATTGGAAACATGGCGTCGGGGTAACCAAACTAGGGGCGTCGGGGTCACCAAAATATTGATATTTGGAACATGGCGTCGGGGTCACCAAAAAATTTCAATTGGAAACATGCCGTGGGGATCACCAATGGTGACAAATCATGCATATGCATATTATTTTGAGGTTACTTCTGCTTAAATCAGGTCTTTTATTTTTTCCCTAACGCCGACAGGAACAGTAATATACCCTTTTTCCCGAGGGGTATGGAAAAAAGATACATATTTTTTTCTATTTCTGTTTTGCCGTTTTTTTTTTCTTTTTTTTTTGCCATTTGGTCAAGCAGGCAATGTGTCCAAAGCTATTAGACAGAAAAACCGCAGTGAAACTTAGTTTCTAATGCCTGAGAAAGAGAGGGACAGAGAAAGAGAGAGGGAGAGGGGGGAAAACGTCTCAAATTACCCAAGTTGGCAGCCCCAGTAAGTAAGAGTGTTTGGCCGAGAGTGGAAACTCTGGCCTGCTATAGTGCCCTGTAGAGTCGAGGTCTCGGGTCCCGGACCTCGGTTTGTTCTTTGTCACAGCCTAGTGCACACTCTATGAAACGGCGCGCTGGATCTTTGATATCTTAATCTCTGGGCCAGGCATTGTATTACCCAAAGACGGCGTGTGCCTTATGACTGAATGGAGGAGCAACAACAACATCAGCATCAGCTACAAAAGATTTTGCCGCATTCTAAAGCTTCTCTCAGTTGTTTGCTGAACTAACAACTACAAGTAGCGGGACACTCGGTGATCACAAGGCGCCGATAGCGCGAGTATGAGAACTAACTACTGTTATGAGTCATATGGTAATGGAGATGGCCATAGAAATGGAAGGAACTCGTTCTGGACATGTTCTTAAATTTACCCACTTGATCTATCAAAAAAAAATACTGATGAAAGTTCCAACTGGTATATATGAAAATAATTAGGTTTCAAAATAAAATCTTACCTAAGTCTATTACTTGCAATTTATCCCTTTCAAGTGTTTGAAAATACTTGACCAAACTTGATTCGTAGACGAATCAAATAAAGGGAATTTAACATAACTCTTTTGGCGGACTTGTTCTTGTTATTCGCTTCATTAGTTAAATTATGCGTCATACAATTGCTGTAAAAATGCCAAAGACAATGGAGGGAATTGCCAATTGGCAATGTGGAATGGAATGGGTCCAAAATGGCGGCGGCATGCAATCCCAAGATGCAAACGATATACTCGAGAGGCAGTTGCAAAAAAAAAAAAAGATTTCTCACAAATTTCAATGACAACGACGACGAGGAGGACAGTAGCCAAAAGTGAAGTGAAGTAAAGTGAAGAGTAGAGTAGAGTAGAGTAAAAAGGGAAAGGAACAGGCTTGGGAGCAACGTCTCCGGGGCGTAATTTATTTGCATTCATCGTATAAATTATATTGTAAGCAAACCACTTCATTCAATTTCAATTTAAAAAATTGTTATCTCAGTTGACGGATGCTGCCGCGACCACTGACAATGTACAGCAAAACGACAGCAAGAAGACATTTTCAAAGAGAATGAAATGAAATGAAACCAACGAACGAACGAAACGAAACCTAACGAAACCGACAACGAGACGACATCCATGGGAGCGTAAGTTGCGGATACGGACATGGACTTGGACTTCTACATGGACATCGACATGGTTATGGATGTGTATGTGCTTCAAGTCTGCTCTCAACATTATTATTGTTCGATTATATTGCATTGGGCGTGCTCAAACGGAACAAACTCTAAAATTCAAATCAAACAAATTTTTATAAAACGTTTTCGAAATTTTTTGAACTATAACATTTTTTTTAGAAATGGAATCAAACTTTAACTTTAAAGTGTTTACCATGGTTTTGTTTTAGTCCAATCTTTAAATAATATATTGAAATGGTTCGTTTTTGTGATTTTATATATGTATATATAATCTTTTATCATAAATTCGAAGCAATGCTTATTATTGGATGTAGACTATATATGGCCATGAGTAACTTTTTGAGTGCACCAGAGACACACTAATAGGCGCACAAGCAAGCGTAAGATCATTAAATTCTTTCGACATCCTACCCTTGCTTGTGCGTCGCACCGCCATTTTATATTATTGTTAGTGTTCCTTTTCAAAATTTACATTAAAGAACTCCAAATAGGGTTCAAAAGAAAAGTTTAAGTTTCTGGAGCTCTAATTTCAAATTTTATAAATAACAAAAAAGGATAATCTGATAATAAATGACTTGTTACATTTTAACGAAACTTTTCTACGCAAAATCAAATTAGAATAATCTTCTATTAAATGATTCACTGAATCTCTTTCAAATCTTCAAATTCTTAATTATTGAAATACATTTAAAATTTGTTTCCCACACTTGAAAAATGGTTTTTCAATCGAATTGAAAGTTTTACTTAATTTTTGTTAACTAATACTTATAACCATATATAGGCTATTCTCAAGGCCTAGCATTATTGAGCTTGAGCTGAAACTGAAATCGAAAATAATTCAATTATAGGCATTATTTGCATAGTTTATTTGCATTTTGACCATAATCTCGAATCTCCTCCATCAAGTGCAATGGAATTGGCAAAAATGGACAGGGCGGGTTAAAGTTAACATTAACAACAACAATGCTAAACCATAAATCTCCAAATGCATGCCACACCAGCAGCAGCAACAGCAGCAGCAGCCGCAGCCGCAGCAACCGCAGCAACAGCTTCCAAGTAACTCTCCAACTCTAGCAAGCAGCCTTCATCGAATATGGTAAACCCAAGCTTATGTCAGTGACATGTCTTCGGTCGCTCGCTCGATCGGACGGTCCGTCGGTCGATAGTCCGTGCGTCCATTAAATAAGGAAGGAAACTTTGCACACATAACGAGAGTCAATATTGACAGGCAACCCAGACTTATAAGGGCACAGAGAGTCAGAGGGATCAACGATCGTCGTTGTCGTCGTCGTCGTCGACCAAGTGAAACGAAACAAATCAAGTCGCCCCGAGGCCCAATGACTGACAATCGAACGGCGCATGGGACAGGTCAACTATTTTGCATACACATGTCCATACACTTGAACAAGCAAAACTTTAAAGTTTACCCAGAGGAATTATATGATGTTTCACAATAGATATAACGAAAGTTGTAAGGTAGAAAGGGAACTCCTTTAGAACTTCTTTAAAATATCGGAATATATTTCAGTGCTTTACTAAGAAAATATTTTAGTGCTATAATAGTGCAGTAAAACAAGGCATAATGTAAATTAAGTGGTCAGAGATTATGTTCGGGCACACCGAAGATGTATTTCTTTCCAGCGCCTGCTTCGCTTATAATTCGCAACTGGTTTAAGCGAAGAAGTTGTGAAATATAACGACTGTTAGTAAGAGAACCAAAAGGTTTCGATAAGGCAAAAACTCCTTTTAATTATTTTTAAATTCTAGTTTAAAATTTTATTCAGTAAACTAGATTACTTTCTTCAAGTGTATTCACTATAACTTATGTGTACCTCATCGATCGCCGATCACTGGAATCGTTGTTGTTATTGCGGCTACTTCGCCATGCATTATTGTCAATCAAGTGGGGGGGTAGTAAAAGGATTACTCGTACGTGTGTACAATACACACATACGTACAGATCGTTGAAGATCGTCGACGATCGACCTTTATCTTTTTGGGGCCCATTGCATGTGACAACAAGCGAACGACGTATGTCGCAAACAATTACTTGGGATTGCAACACACACACACACACACAGAAAGAGAGACAGCGATCATCGTATGTAAGTTCGACGAACAAACGAATGAGTCTCTGATCGCCAATTTATGCAGGAGACTGCTACTAAAAGAGAGAGAAAGAGAGAGAGAGAGAGAGAGAATGTCTGTGGGGGGGGATTGGAGGAGAGAAGGACAACAGAGAATGGCATTGATGTGATTTGGATTTGGATTTGGCTTGCAAAACAAAGCGTGCATAAATCAAGTTGGCAATCCGCTTGATCGCTGCGATCAACGGCGATCAACAACGAAGTCGACGACGGCGATCAGTAGACAGAGTAGAGGATTGGCAACGGGGGAGGAGGGCAATTGGATTCCAATTGGGAGGAGATCAGTTTGGCTACTACTTGCGACTTGTGACTCTTGATGCCTTGTGATTGATGGCGTCTTAATCGTCAATCAAATGCATTGCACTTCCACCTCTTTGGATGCAGTTTTGTGATCGATTCATCGCCAACACGATTGTACGACAACTTGTCACAATCCATTGACATTTGCATTCGTGCGTGAGTGAGTGAGTGAGTAAGTGAGTGGAGTAGATTGACATAGGGAAGGGACTTCACTTAATCTTGGACCTGGACTTGAACTTGCTCTTGGACTTGGACTTGGCTGACTGATTGTTTGACAGCTTGAAGCATGAGAGAGCTGAAGAGTCAGACAAGGCACACATTGACAGATGTACTACTGTCCCCTCCATTCTGACAATTTGCATGTCAATCGTCTGACAAATGTTGCCAACTTTGGTCTCAACTCAATGACATTTCGCTGTCGTTTGATCGACGATTAATGTCAATTTTTGACAGCCATTTGACAGATGCGAATACATATACCAAAATGGTAATGATCAGTCTTTTTGATTGATTCAAAGTTCTTCATCCATCGATCGCGGAGTTAGGTGGAGTGGGGTGGGGCTTTAAGTTTTTGCATCATTAAATTTGTTGCTCACATTTATGGGCAAGTCAAAGTCAGCGGCATTTTGTTCAATTCCCTCGATGACAACCAACAAGCAGGCGTTAAAAATAACACCGCATAAATTTCTATACACATCGTTTCCCCCGAGAGCCACAGAGAGTCACAAGTTCTCATTTCGAATTCTTTGTGTTCCAGGTTATAGGGAGAGCGCCTTTGCCTTTGCCATTTCGGCAGCTGGGGTGGCCCACAGTGTGGCCCGCGCCTGCAGTCAAGGTCGTTTGATGTCTTGCGGCTGTGATCCGACTATCAATCGCAAAACTTTGAATAAGAATCTCCGTCAATCGTTGGACAAGGAGAAGAAACTCTTCTTACAATATCTCGAAACAAATCAGATTTTAACTCCAGAAGAGGAAAAGAAATACGAACGTTCAAAAATCGCCAGTCGCTGGAAATGGGGCGGTTGTTCGCATAATATGGATTTCGGTGTGGAATATTCCAAATTGTTTCTAGATTGCCGAGAGAAGGCCGGAGATATACAATCGAAAATTAATCTACACAATAATCATGCCGGTAGAATGGTAAGTTCAAACAAGAATTACTAATTACCTTATGCAGAGAAAGTACTGACAAATATTCTTCAAGAATTGTTTAATGGAAAACAACATTTTAAAGATGTTTCACTTCAAATAAAATAGTTAAGTAGTTAAAAAGAATTAAATGCGATTGCCTCTAGATTACTAGTTTATATTACAAATTATTATTCAATTAATTGAGTAATTAAATATAACCATTTTTATGGAAAATATATAATTACCTAAAGTGAGAAAGGCGAACTCAAGCCATTAAATAAAGCAAATGAAAGAGTAACCAATATGTAGCTAATATTATAAATTCAAATTTTCAAATAATGTTTTTTTTTTTAATTAATGAAGTAATTAACAGGAACAGCAATAAAAGTAATGCTACTTAGAAATCATATTTCAACTATTTTTAAGGAAAGTAATAATATAATAATAAAAATGTCATTTGCAAAAATTAATTCAATTAAAACAAAATAAAGTTAATATCATCAATTAAATTAAATTACTTGAACAGGAACATTAATAAAAGTAATGCAAGTTAGAAATCATTTTACTTCAAATATTTGTAGACTAATACCAGTTTTCCAATGAAACACATTTTGCAAAAATATTCAAGAAAAGTTGAACTACTTAAATAGTTGAACTTGAAGTAAATAAAAAGAAAGTAATTTAAAAATCGGAACAGTAGAACTGCTAATGTTAATAAATTCTAATTATTTGTCTAATAGTTGAACTTGAAGTAAATAAAAGAAAGTAATTTAAAAATCGGAACAGTAGAACTGCTAATGTTAATAAATTCTAATTATTTGTCATTCCCTTGCAGGCCGTCTCAAACAACATGGAGTTCCGTTGCAAATGCCATGGGATGTCCGGCAGTTGCCAGTTGAAAACCTGCTGGAAATCTGCTCCAGATTTTCATGTGGTGGGCAAAGTAATCAAACATCAATTTCGCAAAGCCATATTGGTGGATCAATCGAATCTGGGCAATGGTGAACCAGTTGTGGTCCTCAAGCGAACACGAAATAAGAAATCCAATGGTGATGGTGGAGATGTTGTGGATGCATCTGGTAGTATTGTCGAGTTGGGTGGTGGCCACCATGAGACAATGAGGCGACACGAGGAACTGGGTGTAGAACGCGATAGCGGTGGCGGAGGCGGAGGCAGGGGCAGAGGCAGAAGCGGTGAAGGTGGCATTGGAGGAGGTTCACGTCAACCGAACAGTGATAAGAATGCGGCACGAATGGCCCGCAAATTGGAGACATCACTGTTTTACTATCAACGTTCACCGAACTTCTGTGAACGCGATTTGGGGGCCGATATACAGGGTGAGTTTTGGTTTGTATACATACATACAAAGATATCTCCATATCTATATCGAATTCTCTAGTTTACCGTCAACCAGAATACAAAAAAACTAGACGCAAAAATGCATCCAACTAATTAAAAATGATTTATGATTGAGAGATAAATTTGATTTGGCTCTAATAAATAAATCACAAATGCAAATTAACAGCAGTCAAATAAAAAAGCAAAAAGCTACCCAACATGCCACATAACTCAAAAAAAAAAAAAAAACACCAGTTAAAAAAAAAAAAAAAGAAATCACAGCGCATGCGCACACGGCACGTCCAAATACACCGACAACGACTACGGCGACGACGACGACGACGACATCTAACTGCCACTTGCAATTTTCGTTAGCCATTTTGTTGCTGACACATTTGCAAATTATCACGCAAAAAACAAAAAATATAAGCTACTACACACGGCTCCACACAGCTTGGCTACAGTTTAAAGTGTTAATTACGAAGCAAATTTATAATTAATCGTGCGATTGAGTCCGAAACTGAGACTACTGAGACTCAGACAGAAAGACCCAACCCACCTCCATCAACACTTCAAGTTAGTGGCTTGATTCATGTTCCCCCGGTGAGTCTAGGTAAAAATGATGGCAATTAACGTGGGCAATTATGATACTTTGTTTATGATTTAACTTAATTGTTTATTTATGGTTATTTAATAGACCTACACAGGAGTGAAGTGTGACGGCACGACAATTTATTTCAGATTGATTATAGACTCCTAGTTAATAATTTCCTTATGGATCGAAATAGAGTGTGTGGCAAATTAAAATCAACTACAGTTCACGCATAGTTTGATTTTCTTTAGTTAAAGTTTTAAAAATCAACACATCAGAGCTAAATGTTGATTATCACAATTTTACAAAACTGTTGGAAAAACAGCTGTGGAATTCATGGTCAACTTTCAGCGTCGTTATTATTGAAATAAAATTAAAGTGGACTTAAATAAGTCAGTCCCTCTTTCTAAATGGACTCCATTACTATAAATCCTCAATGAAGGAATATTCTGCCATTTACTCGAACATTTTTCAGTCGACAGGATCTGAACAAATTTCTAAAAAGAAATCTTTTTACATTTTTCTTTCTCTGAACATTTACGACCAACTTTTTGGGTTTTGGGTTTATTCACTTGAATTAACTAGGTTTAAACTCTTTTCGCAGCAAGTCGGTTTAATTATTTTCAATTCTGCTGTCGGATTATTTGGGGATATACGTTCGAAATTCTTTTAGAAAACAATGTTTCATGAGTATAAGACATAAAAAAGTTTCACTAATGATCAATTTTTCCTCAAGAAGTGAGGAATATACTAAAGAAAATATTGAATACCAGTTTCTTAATACTAATTTCTAAATACAAGTGTCTGGAGTATGAGTGTTTGATCTCTAGTGTCTGAAAGCGGAGTTTGAATACGAGTGTCTGAATATTTGTGTGTATAAGAAACATTTTGTACAGAAAGAAATCTTAAGTTTAAAGAGAGTCTTTAAAAAGAATTCCACCTTTGTGATAGCTTTAAATATATTTAAACTTCCTAAAGTCTTCAATTCTTCTTTGAATGCATTGTGTCACAACCTTCACAGATATCCATAAATAACAACATTTAATTTCTTATCAAATAACTTAATTTGTTATTTATTCCCTGCTGCAGTTCTTAAACGACCATTGACGACTAAGGTTGTCTAAAATCAATCAATAGAGTCGCTGTGTTTAACACAGCAGTAGCTAAATAAAAAAAGCAGTGCAACAAAGCAGTGCAACAAGGAAGTGCAATGTGAGACAGAGACAAGGAACGAAATCCTAAGGTGCAACAATCTTTAACACAGCAGAAAGTGAAGAAAATTGGATCTAGAATTATTTCTTAAGAAATAACTTAATAAATAAAAGCAGAAAACTAACCTGAGTTCCTTAACGAAGGACAACAATATGACTACTATGTTTAAACTTGTGGTATCCTTGCTATATCCTTTCCCAATTTTCCCAAATATCTAACTAGACATATTCGGCTCACAGACTTTTGGCAATTGATATCGAATGCTTCTCTATTTTTTTGCAGGCACTGTAGGTCGTAAATGCAATCGCAATACCACAACCAGTGATGGTTGCGCCTCTCTCTGCTGTGGGCGTGGCCATAATCAAATCAAAGAGCGACGAGCGGAACGTTGTCGTTGTAAATTTCAATGGTGCTGTAATGTCGAATGCGAGGAATGCCACGTCGAGGAATGGATTAGCGTATGCAATTGAACAGAAAGAAAAGACTCTCATTAAACGAAAGAGAAATCAGCACATAAACGAAAGACTTTTATTCCAGCACAAAAACCGAAATGAAAACACGAAAAATAAAACTCCCATTAAAAACGAAGAGAACGAGAGAGAGAGTAAAATAAAAGAAATCAGTATTAAAACGTCGTAAATTAAAATAATTCTAGTTCCATGTAAATGCTTAGTTTGATTTGCTTTTTTGATTATACACAAGAGAACATTTTGTAAATACGAATAATAAGATATTATATACACACACACACATTACTATTGATTATATATGTATACGAGATAATATTAGTCTGTCCAATCAGCTGATTTTTCATTTCTCTGGTTCGCCTTGTTTTTCCCTTTTTACTCGTCGTCGACGGCAACTAATTGAATTAGCTGGAAAATGTCTTTTGAGGGGCTTCCATTTTCCCGTTTCGTACAAAAAATGTATTCACAACTTTCAGTTGGCTTTTTGCAGTGTTACGTGCTGCAAGCGTGTGTAATCGGGCTCGGAAAAGCTGCAAATTTTGAATTTTAACAAATCGGAAAATTAAAGATTAGAAGGTGTGATAACGTGCGATTAAAAGGTGTGTGTCTCTGAGCTAAGAAGGATTAAGGACTCTGCTTAAAAAAGAAACTTTCGGATATTACTTGCATTGGTTAAGTACTCCCAAATTTATATTATATATATTATATATAATATTAAGTGGTATCGGTTCATAGTGATTTCGAAAAGATCCCAATTTTAAGGTTTAAGGAATGTAGGGAGAGTTTTTTTTCTGAGCGCTACTTCTAGAGAGGCGAGCCTCAACTCGCTAAAAGTAAATTTACTGGTTAAATTTTTGAATTGTTTTCTTAAAGAAATTGCCTGCGGAATTTCGAGTCGATACTTGAATTATTTTCATTTACGAGGTCACTTAGAAAGGTTTCTTTGTCAAGTATTTCTGTGAATTGTATTCCTCCCTAATTCTTCCCGAACCCTATCCCAACCAATTCTGAAAGAAACCCTTCAAGTGTTTGCAAAGACCTTACGCAACTAGAGAAGGCACATAATGCGATTTAGAAGATCAATATAAAAGACAACACCTTGACCCTTCCTCACTCGCAGAGCATAACAAGTCTCAAGATGTATCTACCGTATTCGCAATTACCGGATCCCACGGATAAATTCGAAATCTATGAGGAGATAGCCCAAGGTGTTAATGCCAAAGTGTTTCGGGCCAAGGAGTTGGAAAATGATCGCATAGTGGCCTTGAAGATACAGCACTACGATGAAGAGCATCAGGTATCGATTGAGGAGGAATATCGTACACTGCGCGATTATTGCGCCCACCCGAATCTTCCGGAATTCTACGGAGTGTACAAGTTGTCCAAACCAAATGGACCCGATGAAATTTGGTTTGTCATGGAGGTGAGTTCAAATCCTTAACGGGTGTTTTTGCTTTTCCTAAGCTTTTCATTTCTAAAGTACTGCGCTGGCGGAGCAGCCGTGGATATGGTGAATAAACTGCTGAAACTAGATCGGCGTATGCGAGAGGAGCATATAGCCTATATTATTCGTGAGACATGTCGAGCAGCGATTGAACTCAATCGCAATCATGTCCTTCATCGGGATATAAGAGGAGATAATATCCTTTTGACCAAAAACGGTCGCGTTAAGCTATGCGATTTTGGTCTATCGCGTCAGGTGGACTCAACCTTGGGCAAGAGGGGCACTTGCATTGGTTCACCCTGTTGGATGGCACCCGAAGTTGTGGCCGCCATGGAGAGTCGCGAACCAGATATCACAGTTCGTGCCGATGTCTGGGCCTTGGGTATTACTGCAATAGAACTGGCTGATGGTAAACCACCATTTGCCGATATGCATCCAACTAGGGCCATGTTTCAGATCATACGTAATCCACCGCCCACTTTGATGCGGCCGACCAATTGGTCTCAACAAATAAATGATTTTGTATCGGAATGCTTGGAAAAGAATGCCGAAAATCGTCCCATGATGGTGGAAATGGTGGAGCATCCATTTCTAACCGAATTAATCGAGAACGAGGACGAAATGAGATCCGATTTGTCCGAAATGTTGGAGTTATCGCGAGATGTGAAGAGTTTGTATAAGGAGCCGGAACTGTTTGTCGATCGTGGTTATATTAAGCGTTTCGATGAGAAACCTGAACGCATGTATCCCGAAGATTTGGCCGCTCTAGAGAATCCAGTGGATGAGAATATTATCGAATCGTTGCGTAATCGCATGATGATGGGAGAGTCCTATAGTTTCATTGGCGATATTTTACTATCGATGAACTCGAATGACATAAAGCAAGAGTTCAGCCCTGAGGTGAGTAGAAGATATTCCGATGATTGATACACAAGGGTGGGCAGAGGCTAAAATGCCGCACAAGCAAATGAGCGACGCACAAGAAACTAAGTGACGCATATGAAAAAGGATCGTTGACTTTTTTAGCATCTTTTTCTTGCTTGACCGCCCTAGAATCTAGAAACTCAAGATTGCAACCTTTTACTCACTTACTTGTGCGTTTTATTTCATGACCCTTTGTCGGATACGCGATCTTTTTGCTTGCCCACCCTTTCTTTATTCCTAAAAATCGATTTCTTAGATATATATTATGTTCTTTCAGTTCCATGCTAAATACCGTTTCAAATCACGTTCAGAGAATCAACCGCACATCTTTTCGGTAGCTGACATAGCCTATCAGGACATGTTGCATCATCGTGAACCGCAGCACATTGTGTTCTCTGGCGAAAGCTACAGCGGCAAGTCAACCAATGCGCGTCTCTTGATCAAGCATCTTTGTTATCTGGGTGACGGAAATCGAGGGGCCACTGGACGTGTGGAGAGCTCCATTAAGGCCATTCTAATGATGGTGAATGCTGGCACTCCAGTTAACAATGATTCAACCCGATGTGTCCTACAATATTGTTTGACTTTTGGTAAAACCGGCAAAATGAGCGGCGCCGTTTTCAATATGTACATGCTGGAGAAATTGCGAGTGGCCACCACGGATGGCAGTCAGCATAATTTCCATATATTCTACTATTTCTATGATTTCATCAATCAGCAGAATCAATTGAAGGATTATAATTTGAAAGCCGATCGCAACTATCGCTACTTGCGCGTGCCGCCAGAGGTGCCACCCACTAAGTTGAAATATCGTCGTGATGATCCCGAGGGCAATGTTGAACGTTACCGTGACTTTGAGAACATTCTGCGAGATCTGGATTTCAATCATAAACAATTGGAAACAGTGAGGAAGGTCCTGGCTGCCATTCTGAATATTGGCAACATTCGTTTCCGTCAATCGGGCAAATATGCCGAAGTGGAAAATACCGATATCGTGTCACGCATTGCAGAGTTGCTGCGGGTCGATGAGAAGAAATTCATGTGGTCGTTGACCAACTTTATAATGGTGAAAGGCGGCATAGCCGAGCGGCGTCAATATACCACAGAGGAGGCTCGTGATGCCAGAGATGCTGTCTCGTCAACCCTTTATTCACGCCTCGTGGACTTCATAATTAATCGCATCAACATGAATATGTCATTTCCACGAGCTGTCTTGTAAGTCGAGAGGACTCTATCTCTCTCTGACATATAGACACTCAATCTAATTCTTTTAAATTGTTTTTAGTGGGGACACGAATGCCATTGTTATCCATGATATGTACGGATTCGAATGCTTCCATCGCAATGGCCTTGAGCAATTAATGATCAACACATTGAATGAACAAATGCAGTATCATTATAATCAGCGCATCTTTATTAGCGAAATGCTGGAAATGGAAGCGGAGGACATTGATACTATTAATCTCAACTTTTATGACAACAAAACAGCCTTGGATAATTTGCTAACCAAGCCGGATGGTCTCTTTTATATTATAGACGATGCTTCACGATCCTGCCAGGATCAGGATTTAATAATGGGTATGATTTTGAAATAAGTTAAGCTCTAATTTTTGGGTCGAGAGCCGCACAAGCAACACCTGAGAAACCGAGGGAAGCACAAGCAATCGAACTTTTTTCGGGTTTTCTAGCCATGCTTGTGCGTCATTCTACCCAGAAACTGTTAAAGTCAAGATGGCAATCTTATCTTGGACCCTGAATTTATACTATCCACAGATCGCGTTTCCGAGAAGCACAGCCAGTTTGTGAAGAAGCACACTGCCACTGAATTGTCTGTTGCTCACTATACGGGCCGCATTATCTATGATACGCGTGCCTTTACCGATATTAATCGTGATTTTGTACCCCCGGAAATGATTGAAACATTCCGCTCCTCGCTGGACGAGAGCATCATGCTCATGTTCACCAATCAATTGACCAAAGCTGGCAATCTAACAATGCCCTTTGAGGCTGTACAACATAAAGATGAAACCGAACGCAAGTCATATGTAAGTTGTGAGGGAAACAAAGGCATTTATGAAATGTAGATGGATAATTCTTCTTCTCTTTTAGGCCCTCAACACATTGAGTGCTGGCTGCATTTCACAGGTGAACAATCTACGCACTCTTGCAGCCAATTTCCGTTTCACCTGTCTGACTCTGCTCAAAATGCTTAGCCAAAATACCAATTTGGGTGTACACTTTGTGCGTTGTATACGAGCGGATTTAGAATACAAGCCGAGAGCCTTCCATTCAGATGTAGTGCAACAGCAAATGAAGGCTTTGGGTGTTCTGGACACAGTTGTGGCCAGACAAAAAGGCTACTCCACGCGTTTGCCGTTCGATGAGTTCTTGAAACGGTAGACAAAAGTCCAAAAAAATCATAGACTCTAGTTAATACTTCTGTTATCTTCTTTAGTTACCAATTCTTGGCCTTCGACTTTGATGAACCCGTGGAAATGACTAAGGATAATTGTCGTTTACTTTTCTTACGGCTGAAAATGGAAGGTTGGTCGTTGGGCAAAACCAAGGTCTTCTTGCGTTACTACAACGACGAGTTCTTGGCCAGGTGGGTTCAAAGTGCTTAAAGCCTCTGTTACATTTGACTAAAGTTCAAAACTTATAGATCATACGAGGTCCAGGTTAAGAAGGTAATCAAGGTGCAGTCTATGATGAGAGCACTGCTGGCACGCAAACGTGTCAAGGGTGGCAAAGTGTTCAAGCGTAAGTGTTTTGACATTTTTCACTATTTTTGAGAACTACGAAACCGTATTCTTTTCTATTTCTTTCTTAGTGGGCAAAAAGGGTCAAGAACATCATGATGTGGCTGCCTGTAAAATTCAAAAAGGTAAAAAAACGCTTGTTTCGAAACTTAAAGAGTATGAAGAAGAGCATATTGATATAAGTGAAACACCGTCGGAGGCTGAGGAAATGTTCCTGGAGGCACGCATGGATGAGGCACTAGCCGCAATTCGAATATCAAAACTTGAACAGGCCTCAACCGAGGAATAGATCTGAGAATATTACCCATTATATATACAAAGTATATTAACTACTTCTACCACTACTACTACTACTACTACTACTACTAAAACCCATGTGGGGATAAACTCAAGTTACACATCAATAAAACAGAGAAATATATATAACAAGAAAAGTCTAACTAGTCTGACAGGAGGAGGAGGAGAGAGACGGAGGGTCCGTCTACAACTTAAGCCGCTTAGGGAGGGGAGGGGGCTCGATCTGATGCAACCAATCGGCTTACAACGCGCCGCCCCCCTTCTTCCTTTCTGAGACATCAGACTTTGACAGCGATGAATTATAAGTGTCTGCCATAGAAAAGAAATGAAAATTTAATTAAATTAAGGTGACCGCAATTTTTTAATAGGTTACTTTCTTCTCTCTCTCTCTCTCCCCCACCCTACCATCCTATCTCCTTCTTCTCTTCTCATATTCTAGCCTATCGTGGTTTCCGCGACCGTGTCCGTCTGCCACCTCTGGTCAATGAGAAGACTGGTCAACTGAATGAGAATACCGCAGACTTTATAAGGCCCTACGCAAAAAAATGGCGTGAGAAATCGATTTTCCAGGTGTTATTACACTATCGCGCCGCACGATTTCAGGACTTTGTAAATCTCTCGCAACAGGTTAGTGTAATCTATGTGCTCTCTGAACATTTTAACATATCTGCCTCCTCTTTATTAAAAGGTTCACATCTACAATCAACGCATGGTGGCTGGTCTCAATAAATGCACTAGGGCAGTGCCCTTTGAACGCATCAATATGCGTGAAGTAAACTCATCACAGTTGGGACCTTTGCCAGTGCCCATTAAGAAGATGCCCTTCCGTTTGGATCAGATACCCTTCTACGATACCCAATATATGGTTGATCCTGCCAATTCGATCTCACGCCAAACATTTCCCAATCAATTGTTGATGCAGCAAATGGAAGATGATGAAGCCTGGGATAGCCCTTTGCAACGTAATCCTTCGATGACTTCTTGTGCCCTCACCTACAATGCGTATAAGAAGGAACAGGCTTGCCAAACCAATTGGGATCGTATGGGCGAGAGCGATAATATCTATAATCAGAGTTATTTCAGAGATCCACAGCAGTTGAGAAGGTATTTAAATTTTAAAGATTTTTAACCCCTCGTCTTAATCCTCTCAAAAAAAGCTCCATGCTGTACAATCTCTTATCACCAGACGTTATGTAAGACACAAGTAAAAAGTCGTAACGTTGCACAAGATTCCCTTATTTGTTATATTTGAACGACCTCTCGGGATTTTTGTTCAAAATTTTCATCAAAATATTGGGGTAAATTTATTATTTCTGAAACGATTAAAGCGACAAGAAAGAATCCCTCATCTGTAAATACTTCTGCGTAAAGTATTTCTAAAAAGAAGATTTATATATACAATAGTATGCAAGAGTGCATTATTTATGTATATCAATTTCATTCGAACTTTCAAAATTTAACAAAAAACAATTACCTTACCTGGATCTTTTACAATAGTTTTCCAACACTATGCGAAAACACTCAAAAATAGTGCCAAGTTTAATTTCACTCACATCCAGCAACAATTGCACTCACGCACTTTTTATTTCACTCACACACACACGTCGGTACTTATGTCTTCCGTTTTGCCAATTCTTACTTCATCACATTTGCATTTACAACTTCGCACATACATATGTACATGTGTATGTACATTGTGCATATATGTATAAAAACCATTTAATTGACAAAAACTGCAAATTTCGGCAACGCATTTCAAAGATATTAATATCAAATGAAAGATAATCAAAAATCCTTTCCGGCGATGTCAATTAACTGGTTTAATAGCCGATTAAAAACGCGTATTTTAATAACTAATTAATCAGGCACTTTTGGCGTCTTTACTTGTCAAGCGGTAAATTCTTAGTAAAAGTGGACGAAAAAAAGCGTTCGGGCGCTCTCTCTCTCCCTTTCGGGGCCGAGCGGTTGCCGAAGTGATCACTTCTGAAGTAAAAATTACTCGCTTTCACTCATTCAGAGACATTTTTGATTTGTTTTTGTGCTCTCTTTCTGCCCATGCCTGAATAAATGGTTTTTTTTTTGCAATAGAATATTAAGAAAATAATCGTTTCTCCCTTTTCGACACCTGTCCTTATTTGACCTTCAACCAATAACTTTACTTATGTATTAATTTGAACAAGCTGTTTCATTTTTTCAAAATCTCTTAAATGAATTAACAAAAAAACCATTAAGAATTATTGTTTGGATTAAGAGCGATTATCTACTACCTTTTGCTCCTCCTTAGAACTTGCATTTTTTCTATATAAACAAAATCGATTGTGATAGATAACGACCTCATCTCGTTTTTTTAGGAATCAAATGCAAATGAATATGAATGCCTATAACAATGCCTACAACAGCTACAGTAGCAATTATAATAGTAATCAAAATTGGGGTGTCCATCGGTCTGGCTCGCGACGCAATTCTTTGAAGGGTTATGCGGCACCACCGCCACCACCACCGATGCCATCGTCAAATTACTATCGCAATAATCCGAATCAGCAGCAACGTAACTACCAACAGCGTTCCTCCTATCCACCATCGGATCCAGTCCGTGAGCTGCAGAATATGGCACGCAATGATGGAGGCGATGTAAGTCCTTCGGATTCTCTAAGTGCAAGCATCTATTGACTATTTCCTTTATTGACAGAATTCGGAGGATCCTCCGTTCAATTTTAAGGCCATGCTACGTAAAACCAATTATCCCAGAGGTTCAGAGACAAGCACCTATGATTTTCATAATCGACGTGGCTCCGATACAGATCAGGAGCAGCACACATTTAAGGCGCCCAAATTGCGTTCGACAGGACGTCGTTTCGATGATGACAATGATCAGCATCAGCATAATGCATATTCATCTGGTAATTATGGAGTGAGCCGCAATTTCGGTCAACGGGCACCGACATTGCATCAAGCGGGTGCCACAGTGGGACGTAGCTTTGAGGATAACAGCAATGCACGCTCCTTTGAAGAGGCTGGATCCTATGTGGAGGAGGAGATAGCGCCTGGAGTGACTCTATCTGGCTATGCGGTTGACATTTAAATATACACTTACATACGTTTAAAAATATACATACTTGTTGTTATTAGCCAGAGATTATAATACCTTAGTGAGAAAACATTGTGTGTTTTAGCAATAAATTTGAATTCAGCAAATATTTTGCATTTTATTGACGCAGAATCGCAGCAAAAGGAAAGGAAGAAAAACTTTTCACATTACATTTAAACAATTTCATTTTCACCCAGACACACACGTTTTGCTTGCTTTTTGATTTGATTTTCTTTTTCGTTTTGTTTTTTTGTTTGTTTTTAAATCTAAAACGCAACAACAATACTCTCAGTATTACATAAACTATATCCATTATACATTGTATATATATATATATAAACATTAATAGCTAAACAAATATGTTTTCATTTTGAGGGAATGGAAAGAACAAATACTTAATTGCTTGCAGGACTTTTTCCTTATTGTGTTAAAAGTAAAAAAATTGAATTAAAGTTCTTTAACTGTTTGCCCAATAACTCACAGTCGGGCATAATGTGATCAATTCTTGATAAAAATTGTATACAATATAATATCAATCATCCAGGCCAGGCTCCCGCAGGCCATCTGAATGCATTTTCTTGCCAGCTATTTCCAGCATCGCACGATCTTCCAAATTGCTATCCAAAACCGATCGTTTCTAGAGAATATACAAAATAGTTGATACAATATAAGAAAGAGTCGCCTTGACTAGACGCTTACCTGACCTTCTCCGTCTTCATCTTCGTCCTTGACAGGCAAATCACCAGCGGCCCAAACCTCCAAATTGCGTATTTTAAATTGCTTGCGTTTGCTAAAAGAAGGAACAAGGTATTATATTATTTATATATTTTTCCGTTTTTTAAAAACATAAACCAACTATAGAAAAGCACTAGAAGCTAGTTTTCTAAAGAAAAATTAAATTAAATCTTTCAACGATTTTATAACATTTAATATAATTTCTTAAGTGAATAAAGTGTAATATTGTATTATTATAAAACTGATTTACTTTAATTTGTATATTAATCATTCACATCCATGATTTCTACGTCTCTTTAGTCACTATACAAATTTTGTCTAAAGTTTAGTTATCAGTTTGGTTTCTGTTTCCGATCCAATTATTTTCCTTTTAGTCAGTTTAATGAAAAGTACATGCCAATATTATTTTTATCAAGAACACTTTTTTTGTTGGAGAAAATTAATTTTTTTTAGTTTAGATACAACTTCTTGAAAGGGTTCATATTAGAGAGCTGCATGGCTTCATTCACAAGAAACTTAAAAGGAATGCATTCGAAGTGAGTTGAATTGTATGAGTGTCAGGCACACAATGAAACGAATGTGTATGAATATGTGAGTTTCTTACGTCTCATAGCAAAAGTCACTCAGTGAAATGAATGAGAATAAATGAAATGTCAAACGCAATGAAAAATTTGACAAAGCCTATAACATTCGAGTTACTCGAATAATTCGAATGGGGCTAGTAGCCTGTAAGATGTGTTCTATTACCTTTAATTTGTCGGGAAGCACATCTAACCTAGTCAAACGTAAATGTTACTTCCCGCATCGGTGTAATTTGTATTAAATATATGATATGGATAAATACGGACACATTTTACATTGATTTTCGTTTTTCTTTATATTTGATCAGGCATTCGAATGCATTCGAAACAAAGCATCTCAATAATTCGCATTCTCACTCATTCAATTCATTTGTGTTCCGTTTAAATGTTGTGCGACTGAGTTTTACGTCAGCTCACTTATTCATTCAAACTAGTTCGGCTTCTCACTCAGTCCATTTAATTTATTTTGACAATTGTTAATTCGAATTTGATATTTTTGTCACTCATGCAGCTCTCTAGTTCATATGTATATCGACAATTTTTAAATTCACAAAATTTAAAGCTCCTCAGTATAGCCATATACTTTTTAAATCGTTTTTGATATTATAAAATTATTTGGTATTCGAGAAAATAAGAATTTCAATTATTTACAAATAAATTCGTTGCAACCATTATTGTATAAGAATTTTGCTTAGCAGACAACCACAAAATTGTGAATCACATATGATAGCACCTGGAAAAAAACCAACCATTTCCCTTTCCTGAATATTTTCTTTCTCTTCTAGTGTATAAATACGATGAAATATCGTTAAGATTAAAATCAAATTAATTAAAAACCCATCAAACAAAATTGGAGCAGCTCTAAATACACCGCTTGAAATGGTCAATCCCTTAGAAAAGCAGTAAACGAAGACATTTGCGAATATAATTTTACTTTAGTTAAAGTCATTTCTTACCTCAACTGCACGTAGTCACGATATGTGGTACAACTCTCCACACTTTGACCATCACCGAACATGCAATCAATCCATAGGCCCCAGAAATCGAATTGTCCGCCCATACCCTGAAAAGACAAGTAAAAAATTTAAGTTTTACTTGATTCGATTTAATGATTTTGCAATTTTTGTCGCTTACCAGACCATTGGGCATAGTTTGTTGATTTAAATTCAAATATTGATAATGATTGTTAAAGTTTGTGGCGCTAAAGCACCGCATAGCTGGACTTAATGTATACAGCAATGAGCTATCGTCGCCCCCAAAACTGGGCTTAAGTGACCAAGATTCGGGTGCATAGCCACCGAATATATATTGATCCTCATCTTCGATGAAAAACAACGTGGGACCCTTATCCATAATCTTGCCCAACATAGTGGAGAAGCTTTCACCATTGATTTTCGATGAGAATAGAAAACGCCATTTATGACGATGTTCACGGGGTAATTGAGCATTGATGTATAAAATATGAGGCAGTTCCATAATGGGTCGATAATGACTATTCTGAGGGGCATCTGTAAAAAAAGAGAAAAAGAAAAGAATTATTATTATATATTATATAGAGATAGATATTAACTAACTAGAGATGTTTTTAAATTACTGGGAATTGAATTTTCAATAAAAAATGTTACATTTGAATGATGTCCATATAAATATTGTACAATTGCTATAAATATGTGGTTAAAGCTTATCACTTCTTAATCTTATTCACTTTCCGAGATTTACTTTTCAGTTAAGTTGTCTTAACTTTTAGACTTCCTTTTGGAATACAAACAAATTACTTTAAAAAAAAAGAAGAAATAAATAGAAGAATTTCTACAGAACTTAATTACTTTCACAAAGTTATCTTAATTTGACACAATAATGTCTAAATAAATTCTATCTCTAGAATACATAAATCCTATTTCGAACTCGATTTGGATTAATTCAATAATAATGATTATTCATTCTATATATTTACAAGTAATTCTATTAGGAGAGTAGATGCAAAAGTTGATTAGCTAAACAATATGATTACTCAAGAATAGGTATTGCTAAATACCAAATACCGAAAAATGCAATACATTTAGTAATTACAAACATACAACTAACAAGAAAATGGAAATAAACATTTTTGAAAAACGCTCATACCAAATAGATATATATTGTGGAAAGAGTGATTGAAACATCTACAATATCTAATACTATTTTTTTTTTAAACTGACAAACATTTCTCTAAAAGGACATATCCATCTACTAACCACATAATTCCGGTAAAATAGGTATTTCAATTTCCTTTAGGATGGTACGTTTGCTTCCGCCATGACGTGAATACAATTGAACGAACACCTCACGCCAAATTTGTAGAAACTGTGGTGTGATATGTAGCCAACGTTCCAATGCCTCATTGGTCATATTGTGCTCCATTTCCTTGCCCAGATTCCGCATTAAGCCCTTAACAAAAGTGACCGTGGAACGTTCTGTGGTAATGAAGCCCAATTCTTGCCATTGCTTGATACACGAACCCTTCGATGTGCTCTCCAAATGTATATAGCTTTTGATTACCGAATAGATGTACTGTAAAAAAACGAGAAGTTAATGCTATAAATAGAATTCATTAGATGCCATTGTTTACTCACCTGCTCCAATTGCTTAATGTTGAAGGTATCTGAGGAGCCAGCTTTCTGCAACGATGACAATAACAATTGCATTTTCTGGTCTATAGTCCCGCGTTCCATGGCATAATAGGGTTCGGCAAACTTTCTCAGTTGTATATTTATGCATTGTTGGCCCGGCTTGGTGGGCATAAACAAAAATTGAGCTGTACTCTCAGCCAGCGAACGCTCGATGGTTTGTGACCAGGTTTCCTGTTTTGTTTTCAGAAAATCATAAACAAAATGCGCATTTAAAACCGGATACACTTGAGCATACAAACATAAAACATATTGGGTGCTGCCGAGAGATCCCATACACATCCACAAACATATGAGTGTGTATAATCATGTTTTGTATATGCCCCTGCTGACCACAGCACATTCTTGAAGGGAGAGAATCAGCAGCTAGCCAACCAAACGACAAGAAATTGACAAGAACTGATGCGAGCAAAGAGACTTAACCCATTATGGGCCTTGAAGTGTGAATAATAAGAAGCAATTTAAAGATGAAAACAACCAAGAAATTAGAGATATGAGAGAACCAAAATGAACTAAGGTAACAGTACATGATTTTATTATTGGAAAAATCCAAAAGAAAGTCTAATATGAAGAAAACTGCATACTTAAACCCCAGTTCGAAAGCAAGTGGAAATAATAAACATGAATGAAAAACCTACTACAAAAATATGTTCAAATATATTTAAAAGAATATTCAAACATAATTTATATCATTATTACTTTGTGAAAATCTAAAATTAGAACCTCACCTCTCGAATTTAAAAAACAATAATGTGATGAATTGGCTAAAAAAAAAAAATTGCTTTAAACTTCTTACGTTAGGACAAAACTGGTTTGAAACTGGATTTAGTTGGTTAGTTGGTTGGTCATGAATGGTTGGATGGATAGTGAATGGCGTTATAAAGCATATCAACGAGAACATATTAAAATATGATTATAAGAATTAGCAAACAAAAACAATATGGGAAAAGTTCAAAGAGATAAGATCAAAAACTATGTACACTGAATGGAAAATTGGATGAGATAAAAAAGGGAAAGTCGAGTGACTGACCAAATTAGATAAGATAAGATTTATAGTTTTGAAGACACGTTGTCATCGATGTGGATAAGGATTAGTTCAAAGTACACACAATGTGGGGACTTATATGGAAAACGAATTAATTTTATTTAAAAGTGACTCACAAGGAAATACAAAAACAAAGGGAAAAGAAATTAAAAGTTGATTCGATTAAATTCTTTATGGCCAATAAATCAAATTTCCCCACTTAAAAGCCTTAAGAGGTTAACATTGTTTATTTTTAATTCAATTTCATTCGCGACCATAATTGGCCGCCGACCCCTTTCCTTTTTCCGTGCCCCACACTCAATCCCTTCCCTCACAATAGCGCTCCCCTCTTTTGTGACAATAAAAAATATCACGACTAATTTGTTAGCAGGCAAATTCAAACGACCACAAAAAAATACACAAACAAACAAATCAGAATAATGGAAAAGCGTTAGTCAAACAAATTAAGCAAATCCGAGTGACGAAAAGTGACGTTTTGATACTGATAGTGGGGAATTGCAAAGGCACGTGAACCGCACGGCCTGATAATAATGGATCGCGGCTGTTGGAAGTAATTTGTCACCTCCCTAAAAAAGCAAAAACAAAAAAGTCAAGTGTTGGCTACCCCATGACTTGTGTGTGAAGAGAGTCCTTGACCCTCTGACCGTGACCGGAACTGCAAGAGACTGCATTGATTTTCTTTACGGCAACTACGAACTTACCACAAGACGGTCGGAGGTCAACTTTTCCAGTGCTCCGCCAGATGCATTTTTGTATGCCGCCTCCAGCATCCGCATTTCGTCGGATGAGTACAAATTGTCCGATTCCTTTTTACCGCTAGCGTTCCCCATATCAATGTAGTGTGTAGTGCAGCAACAATTCGACGATTCAAACAAATAATATTCCGCTGCAGTTGCTTTGAGAACGATTTAATTGGAAATGAAAAACAAACTGAAATTGAAACTGCGCGTAGTTGGGTACTTGAAGACCAGCGATGGTCAAAAAAGACTAGACAGTGACTGGTGAAAAGTATTTCCTTGGCCCATCAGTCACTTAATCGAACTTAAGTGAATGAAAAGTTGCCATTTGTGAGAGAAAAAAAACGTTACAGATCACATCAAAATTATATAAGAAATAAGTGATTGAAATTTTAAAACTAAACTCATATTTTTATATAAATCATAATGTTTTTTCGTATTTAACGTGACACTAAAAAGTCACAGTTAATGCCATCACTATCTATGACGTCGCAGAAATGAAAACAAAACAGCTCAGCTGATTTACAAATAGGGTGAACAGTAGCCACAAAGTTATCGATAGCTACATACTGCGTAATAAGTGACTATCGACAAATTTCTAAATTGTATCGATAAGTTAAAGAAATTTTTCAATTGGCGCCTTACTTTTTCCGTTAAAAACAGAGAGTTAATCTATTTAAATAAATATTATATAAATTTTGGGAAAAAACCCCCTGAATGACATTTTATCTACGCCTACGAAGTAACAATATTCTCTGTGTGGTTACCCCAGCAACCCATAAACTTTTTGATTGATCAATAAATTTCCCTCCCCCCACAAAAAAAGCACATTCTTTTACACAAGAAATTCCGCTGCTGAATCCGTGATAATAAAGAAAACCATTAAGAGATCGTATTAATAACAATGATTGGAACTGGAGGATCATCACAACGCCAACGGAAGATCCGCGAACAATGCGGTTCCTGTCCAAATCGCTTCTCGCGCGATAAACGTCAAGTGATAACCGAGGATTCCGACACCACCGACGTGGAATCCTCAACAGATGAGGAAGATCGCTGGAAAGAGGTGGCCCGTACAGCTGAAATACCAGTCGATTACTATAATATTCAAAAGTTAATCAAATATATTAAAGCGGGAAATCAAACGGCCACCATTATGTCCCTGTGCTGCCTCAAGGACTACGATTTGAGTACGCAGATTAATCAATTTGCCATACAGGATATCGGGGGACTCGATATCTTGGTCAATATACTAGAGTGTAATGATACCAAGTGCTGTTTGGGCTCGCTCACCGTCTTGTCGGAGATAACACTAAATATTGATATACGCAAGACAATTATTGATCTGGATGGTATTCCATTGATTGTCGATGTATTAAACTCGGCCATGAAGAATTTAAAGACCATGGCGGCCGAAACACTGGCCAATGTGAGTAAGGTTCGCTTGGCGAGGAAATATGTTAGGACTTATGGCGGAATACCCAAACTGGTGGATCTCATAGACATTAAACTAAGGTGAATATCCTCTGTGAATCCATGGATCTTCTCATATATAGCAATTCTTTTGTTTTAGCATACTGCAAACGCCACGGGAGCTGCTGAGTCCCGAGGATATTGAGTCCTTGAATATGGCCAGAGCCGGGGCCAGGGCTTTGTGGACTCTGGCCGACTCCAAGCACAATATGGAGCAGATGCGTAAGAGTGGCATTGTTCCCCTAATGGCTCGTCTGCTGAAGTCCTGCCACATAGATGTGGTCATACCCATTATGGGAACCGTTCAGAAATGCTCATCGGAACCAAAATTTCAATTGGCCATCACCACCGAAGGCATGATTGCCGACATAGTGACGCACTTGAGCTCGGAATGTACCGATCTGAAAATGGAGGGCAGTACGGCCATCTATAAGTGTGCCTTCGATGAGACCACGAGAGATTTGGTGCGGGAAGCAGGTGGTTTAGAACCTCTGGTCACCATAATCAAAGACAAAGCTGTGAGGGAGAACAAACCACTGTTGCGGGGTGCCACTGGTGCCATCTGGATGTGCGCCATATCGGATGCGAATGTGAAACAATTGGATTCGATGCGCACAGTGAACCATTTGGTGGCTCTCCTCAACGATGAATGCGATGAGGTATTGACAAATGTCTGTGGAGCGTTGTCCGAATGCGTCCGGTTTCAGAATAACCGTGAAGCACTGCGTCAGGCTGGTGGCTTGCCCGCCATGGTGGCCTTGCTGAACTCTTCACATGCCCCATTGCTTGAGAATTTGGCAAAGGGCCTGAAGGAGTGCGCCGAGGATCCAGAAAGTATGCGCATACTTGAGGAATTGGATGCAGTGCGTTTGGTGTGGTCTCTCCTCAAGAATACCAGCACTCGAGTGCAGGCCAATGCCGCCTATGCCATCTGTCCTTGTGTACAGAACGCCACCGATTCGGCGGAGCTTGTGCGTAGTCTAGTGGGAGCCATGGAATTGGTGGTGGGTCTTCTAAAATCGAAAGATATATCCGTTCTGTCGGCCGTTTGTGCAGCCATTGCCACAATAGCTCAGGATCAAACGAATCTGGCGATTCTAACCGATCTGCGTGTCATCTATAAGCTAGCCGACCTTGTGAATACCACGGATGATTTGCTGCGCATGAATCTGGCAGCGGCCGTCGCTGCTTGCGCCTGCTATGGCAACAACACCGAAGAGTTGGGCCGATTGCGCACAGTGACGCCCATTGTCACCTACATGACCAGCGACAATCCCATGGTGCATCGTAGTACCGCTATGGCGCTAGAGAAACTCTCGATGGATCCGCAAAATTGCATCACCATGCACCAGGTAAGACGATGTCACTTCGAAACTAGTCCAAAAACTTAATTTTTCTCTTTCGCAGAGCGGTGTGGTACCCTTCCTGTTGGAGTGCATTGGTTCCACCAACAAGGAGCTGCAATTGGCTGCCGCTGGCTGCCTACGAAACATTCGTGAATTGGCTCTACGCGCCGAGGAGTATATGCTGAAGATCGACGATGATTAAGGAAAACCCAACACCAATTAAATGCTTGCTCCAAATGTTCGCTGTTTAAATTGTTGCACGTGCCACACACAAGTTAACTACAATTTCAAATAATTTTAAATCCTTTTGCTTCTATGGTTTTTGTTTTTGTCAAACATCTAGCTATATATTTGGCGCTACATTTTTGGACTAACTAGCAAAAAAAAAATAAAATGAAACCCTGTGTGTGTGTGAGTCCCTTAATAACTGGCATTACTGCCTCTGGTGGAAATGCTCATGCGTCGCTCCACACGATTCGAGTGCGGGAGTACACAACCCGGCGGAGGATAACGCCATCTTCTCGGTCTCGACAAGAGGGTGCCATCTGTGGAAGCTCGACTGCGAAATGGAGTATCCATGTCACTCCTTGAACTGCCGAAACTACTGCTCGCAATCTCATCTGTAGATTCCGTATGATCGCTTTCCTCCAGGCACGCCGAGCCAATCACCAGAAACGAACGTCGTCCGCTTGAGCTGTGGCCCAATGAGGAGGCGTCATAGAAGGAACACGAACCGGAATCGGGTGTTACAAAACCATCGTTAGCAGCCACATCGCTGGTGGAACGTTTAAGTTTCGGAAATTTGGTAAAGACACGCCAAAAACGAAAGACATCGCGAAAAACGTTTTGCACCTGCAAAAAGAACAGATCGTTAGAGTTTTTTTATAAAATTGCACACTGCGATTCGAGAACTTGTATAACCCACAACATTTTTTTAATGTTTTATAACTCTTTTTAATAGCTAGGACCTCTTATCCTTGTGTACATAAAAGTAACTTATTTCACCGTCGATTAAGGCATTTTGGAATTGAAATCGAGTAAAATTATTAAAAACACTATACGAAATCTCTCAAGACACTCCCAACACTATTTTTAGATGCCAATTTACAACTCTACTTAATATTTAGGATCTCTTATTTCACTGTCAACATTGTTGTAACTTTAATAGAGTTAAATGAAGAAAAACTATTACAAATTTTCAAGACATTTCCAACATTATTTTTATGTCATTGTAGGTCTGTTTGAAACTTGAATCGTGTAAAATTGAGAAAGAATCTTTACTAGAAAGTTTCATGACATTCTCAATACTATTTTTAAAACGTTTTACAACATTTTTTATTAGTTAGAACCTCTTATCCTTGTAAAGTGCACTTATAAGGCAAAAGGCTTTTTAGGAACTTAAATCAAGTAAAAAAAAGAATAACTTTTCGAACAAATATTAGGGACACTCCCTACACTATTTGTTGATGTCGTTTTACAACTCCATTTAAAAGTTAGGCCCACCTAGGACTGGTAGATCATATAAAAGCAAAAATAATTGCATAGTCGAATAAGTCATTTTTGGATTTGGGGTGAGATTTCACCATTTCTTTATTAAAATTAAGAGATTCTAACAGTTTTTGTTGGAGAAATTAAAATTGTTGCATACCTTTAGGCTCATTTGGCTTGAAGTCCAAATATCGTTGATGAAACATTTACTAACTAATTCTCGATCTTGTGAGGCTATTATAGATATATGGATATTTTACTTACTTGATCTACACTTTCCCTCACTGAGATCTCATGAAAGCACGCGCATGACAATTCACGAAAACGTCTTTGGCCTTCTTCCAATAGGACCATGCGATCGCCAGGCTGATCTGTCTTATTACCCACTAATATGACTGGTATATCCAAGGTATAATCCTGAATTGTAAATAGATACGATTATGCAATCAACTTGAAATTTATTCTAAGTATTTACCTTGCTGGCGGAACCCAGTTTTCGCCGTCTTTTATTATAATTTATAAGGAACTTCAGTCGACTGCACTCATCGAATGAACACTTGTCTGTGATGGAGTAAACGAGTATAAAAGCATCCGCCCATCTAATATTCGATTCCAGACTAACGCCATCTAATTCCTGGGGTGAAAAATAAATGTCTACAATATTTATTTCGATTGTTGTCGGCAAAACTTACATGCAATTGCCCCGTGGCATCTAGTATATCAAATTGTACTTGTTCTTTATCGAAAGTAGTTTGGCAGGTATAGATTTTCTCTAAATTTGGATCATATTCGCCTATAAAACGGCGTGTTATGAAACGCACTACCATGGCTAGACAAAGGGAGAGAGAGAGAGATAGAGAGAGAGAAAAAGGAATGTATAGAATTTCTTTCATTGTTTTCCGTTTTCCTTTCTGTCTGAACAAAACTCACCCGTCTTACCCACACCACTTTGACCCAATACCATGACCTTCAGAGTCTTTTGTTTATTGGTGTGAAGGCCTAGTTTGACCAATGAAGATTTGGGTGAGGTGGCATTCATGGCCAAGCAGGAACAATTGTCTGGAATAGAGAATGAAAGGGTTAAAGTCAAGACAATCTATCTATCCCAAATGACTGACAGCATCTTTCCTTGCAGCGAAACCCACATCAAAACAGAAACCCAACCTGTTAGCATTTTTCGGCTCATCTTAGATTTTATTGCATACTTTCAGGAGAGGCCGGCCGACTACAAATTTCACTTCACCCCGCCGCACAAACACACACACACTGGCTTTTTGATAAGGTCAACAATGTCAGCATAACAAACATTTATTGGACACATTTTGCATTGTCCTCGACCAAATGGCGACCAAGGCTTCCCAAGCCACCCATCCCCACGGGGGTTGCTTTGCCATTCCAATCCCCCACTCCTCTCACCGATTACTTGGAAGCAATATTACGCTACAAAATACAAAACACAAATACAAATACAATAAAAATATCAATTATCACTTGACTCGCATGGCACAAATGTCCCGATACGTCTCGCTCTATCCATTATAACCTTCGCCGTTGAACGCTATCGATGGAATATGCTGTGGGTGGAGGACTCTCACATATGTGTGTGTTGATAAATAAGTGCGAAAATATTGCTAGACGTCACGCCATGTTGCTTTAATGCACTGTAAAAATAAAATGGTGAAGGGTAGAACTCAAGTTTTTTCCTTTTCACAGTGAACCTAGCGGCACTTCGTTAAGGGAGTAGTACTTTAACATTTCCAACCTGTTGCGATTGTAGTTCTTAAAGAGTTTCAATGAAAATTCTTGAAATCACAATTGTGAATTGTGAAAGATTAAATTTTTACATCTGACGGAAAACCTAGCGGCACTTCGTCAAGAGTGTAGTAATTTCCAACCTGTTGCATTGTACTCCTTAAAGAGTTTTCATAAAAATTGTCAAATAATGTAAATGGTAACAGGAATAGAGATAGGTAAAAACTATAAGTATTTCAAATTGACGGTGAATTTAGCGCCACTTCGTTAAGGGAGTAGTACTTTAACATTTGCAACCTGTTGCAGTTGTACTTCTTAAGGAGTTTCCAAGTAAATTCTTGAAAGCGTGAAGGGTGAAAGCTTCAGTGTTTCCATTTGATGGTGAAACTAGCGGCACTTCGTTAAGAGAGAAGTACTTTAACCTGTAGAAGATGATGCTACCTAAAGAGTTTCCATGAACAATGTCGAGATATGCTAATTTTAACTTTTTAAAATAAAATAGTCCAATTAAAGAGTCAATTTTCATTTTGGCGGTGAACCTAGCGGCACTTTTGATAATTTTGTTACAAAGGTTCTACTTTAACGTTGATTAAATAGTTTAAATAGTTTGAAAAAGTTTTTCCATTCATTGGTGAGACTAGCGTCACTTTGTATACTTTATGGGTACAGCACTTTAACATTTCCTAACCTGTTGCATTTATTACAAATTTTAACTATTACAAATTGTCGGCTTAAAATTCTTCCTTCTTAGTCTTTCTCAATGAAATGAGTTTTGCAAAGAATAACATCAAATGGCTACGTCAATTAAGCCAAATGGTTTTCAGTTACACTATCAACACGAATGATATCACACAGGTTTTTACTCACTCCGACACTCAGTCATTGACTAACTCACTCCAACTGGGGTATTTGCCAGTTCAACGACACGTGGCAAAGTGAAATCATGTGTCTGTCTCCAACATGTCCTTAGTAAGTTACAAGACAACTAAATATATAAAGATATATATGTGTGGTCGATTACCGCACATACATCTATGTACATACATACATACAGACATATACATATATAGATTCCCATGCCAAAGATGTGCTCTAATAAAAATTCATGCCGACACCTGGTTGCATACTGATTATGTTTCGTTCCGTTTCCTATCTACCTTTGGCAAAACTTTGCTGCGTAGATTTTAATTAGTTGGATTTGAAACTCAAACATTGCGAAGAGGATTGAAAGGTGGTTTAAGGGAGAGACATAGTAACCTGGCGCGTGCTTAATGAAGCGCTTTCCGTCCATCCTGAAGTGCTCCCACTATGTATGCATCAAGTGGTTTTATGTATCCCAACATGGTATGTAGCTCGGCAGAAAAATGTTTCATAGTCCGCACTAATTTATATTTAATTATCACAAAGGGAACTTTTTGGTTTTGGTTTTCTTCGTATTTTTTTCCAGCATGTTTTGATTCTCACACGGTGCCGCAACTTTTTGCACGGATGGCCATCAGTAGGGCTTTGTGTCTCTTTTATTGCGCAGAAAAGTTGCGAAACGCACCTACTAATGAGTTCTAAGAAGCGAGGTGAGCTTGGCGCTATTACCGCACACCAATTGTGTGTGTGTTTGTGAGTTTGGGGGAAAAGAAGGGGACACTCGGTTTTCTTTTTCTTTTTTAAAATGAAATTGTTGATTTCTAACCAAGTGAAAAATTATATTAAATGCAATCAATTGGAATAATTGAATTATAAGTGGGTTAAGGACGAAAGGGAACGTAACTAAACCAAATAGGTTTTTGGGTAATAAAGGAAAAATTAGTATACATTTAGCAACTAAAGGACTTCTGTTGAAAATAGAAATTATATTTAGAAGATGGAATAAATAAAGGAACAAACGAATCTAAGAAAATAAAATTCGAAAATATATTTTTCCGTTTTTTAAGAGTATTATTTACTCTTGGAGTAAATATTCGTCAGAGAAAACATTATATCTTGGATTTGAGCATTCAAATAATTCAAATTTTTCTTAAAAACTCCTAATAATAGCTCATTACTTTATATTAGACAAATACTTAGTTGCAATTGAAAATGAAATGGGTTGCTTAGATACGAGTATTCTTAATACTATGTCTAAAACTATATAATAAATCTACATAACAATAAAGAGAGCTAAGATTGAGTGAAATCGGTATAAAAATCATAGACCAAATGATGTATCCAACACTTGATCAATTTTGCTGCAGTATTTCCAATGCTTCTTTTTTGTAATTCTCAACTAGTTTAGCGGCATAGCATTAGAATTCTAATGTTAATGAGAGAACTGTATAGATGTCATACAAATGACCTGAAGCCGGTCTTAACCAAAATTTAATATTTCTAATAAATCGTAAATTAAGAAAATCAAAGAATGGCCCACTTTTTCCCACATTTTAATTGAAATAGACATCCATTGTTAGATGAAAATGTAATGATTAATTTTCAACTGTGAATAGAAAAAGTATTGGTAACTAGAGATCTAGGCAAATAGAAAAGGGTAAATGAAATCCACTGTATTATTTGCAGTATCATCAGGTGGCTCATCAACTCTTCTTCTCACAAAGTTTGTTGTCATGAGTGACCCGAATGTAATATGAGCAGCGGCCAATGACTGGACCTTGGCATACAAAATTCGCAGATTGAAAGACACGGCAAAAAGGAGCAAGAAAAACATGAGAGAGAGAGGGAGGGGAACACTTCATTGAAAACAGAAACTCGAGCATACTTTGAGGAGCACACAAATCGGGTTAGTGACCTGGTTATGCGTTTTATTTTGTTTTGGCTATAGATACATACATACATACATATACACATATATTGCGTGTTAGAATCGTAAATTTCCGAGACGGATATTAAGTTACAAAAGATGTGGGGGGCGGGGGGCTCCTCCTCACCTCCCCGTCCACCGGCCCACCCTGACCACGTGTCTCCTCTGATTATGCTGCTTGAAATTCTATGGAAAACAAATTAACTAGTCGCTGGCTGGACCAGTAACAACAGCAACAGCGCCAAACAACAAAAAACAAGTGGTGGAGGGGAGTACTCCAAACCAAGTGCCGAGTGGGTAGCCATGGGTACATGCCGCTACTTTTTTGGTTAAGGTCATGGGAAGCATCACAGATTGCGTTCATGATTGAAGTTACTCACTGGCACTGGTCCGGGGTCCCCACCTTCCCCACCTCCTCCACCTCCTCCACTCTCCACACTCGGCTGTCTGCATTTCTGCTTGTCACTTCGACATCCACAATCGACAATCGACCATCGAGTTAACACAGCAAAACAACAGCACCACAACAACAACAACAACTTCACAACTGTTGCCATTGGTTTGTTGGCAACATTTTATTATTACTACTCTTTTTTTTGTTGTTGTTCTTGTTGTATTATATTATTTATTGTTGTGACCATGAAATTGAGAAGGAGAAGAGAAGCAAACGAAACAAGAATGTGTAAATGCTGCAACGCATTTCACATATGAGAGGGTCGCCATTGAAGTCAATGGCATAATCCGCTCAATTATTGGCCCCTTAAGTTATGCTGCGGTTTCTTTACAGAGACTTACTATAGTTAATGCGATTACAGTTGGATCTTAACAGCCTCTTTTGATATTATTTCACACATATAGGAATATATTTAAATTTTTAATTCAAGACAACTTTGCTAATGGTTAGGAAGTGTTTGTTTTACATAATTTAAATATTAATTATTTTTTTGATTTTTAGAGAAGAAAAGAAAGGATAAAAAAAGAATCTCGAGATCCGGAAAGAATCAAAATTGTCAATATTGAAATAATTTGAACTACTCATAGTTATACTCAGTGATATTGTGTTTTTGAAACAATGTAAATTACTTTTTATACGACACATTTTCAATGGGAGATTCTTCTGGGATCAATTAAGACAAACACTTTTTCTACTTTAAAAAAATATGAACAGTACAAGTAATTAATAATAACTAAATAACGATTGTAAAGCGCATGTATTGTGGGCAACATTTCAAAAGTGGATAAATGATATCCATTTTTCCTTTATTCAGCTCAAAATTTGTAACTAAATCAGTTTTAACGTTTTCAAGTTGTGGTTAAAAAAAGTCCAAACATAAAATAATTTTTAAATGTGTCCCGAAAATTTCTTGTAAACAGTTTATACAGTATTAAATTTAAAAATTCTCTGATTCTTTATCTATTTAATATTTATTTATTAATATTTTCTAACGTATTTCGGCAACTTTTTGGTTAACCCTCGTGTGAGGTGGCAAGAGTTCAGGTGAAGTTTTGGTTATATTGAAATTTGATTGTTGTTGTTTCGCCCAAAAAAAAAACTAAAATAAAACCCAAACCAAACCAGCCAAATTGGCGGCGATTTCGGCGTCCCGCCATTGTTCAAATAAGAAGACCATCATAAATAATGTGGACGACTATAAGTCAGAAGGCAGCACTGTAAATGTCATTTTTAGGTGCTCCCAGGAATTGGGGCGTGCCGGTAAATGGGTGTAGATGTGTGTGTGTGTGTAGAGATGGGGGCGGGCGATAAGCGGCGTTTAACTAAAAATAAATATGAAATACTGCCAAAAAAAATTGTGCCAATCATGGTCACAAAGCTTTATGATGATTGAGGGCTTTTTACCATGGTAGCGCAACATTCTCTAAGTGGGTTAAGTGCACTTTCTAATGCTAGTTGTTCCACTCATACAAGATTTTCAGTTAGCCAAAATTACTCACTAGTGTCTGTCTGGAAATAGTCTTAAATATCTATTTATATCTCTGATAAATCAATCAAGAGCACTTTATTATAATTTTGACAAGAATTCTGATTTTTTAGGACTTCTTTGCTATTGCGTTCTAATTCTCTCACTAAATAGCTAACAGATATCTGAAAATATCGAAGCAATTCAAGGACTTCTTTGTTTGTTTTCTCTGATAAATCTGCAGCTGTCTGGTTTAGTAGCCAAACTAAGCCAAAAACTCACTAGACGCTAGATACATTGTGCTATATTTTAGCCATTCATAACATTTGAAAAGTTATACTCATTAAAAGTTATTTTTAGCCACATTATTCCCACAATTGTCATACAATATTGTGGTGTTCCTCCAAAAGTATTGATCCTAAAGAATTTCTTCGACTAACTAACCTAATTATAAATATGACAAATGAACAATGCTCCGATACAAGAAACAAAGCAGAAATTCCCGTACAAGGGAAATTATTAATATTATTCCAAGAATTCTTTTAATTAACTTGTGTAAATAAATTACAGCTCAAGCAATTAAGAACTTCTATTAAAACTTTTACCATTTCTTTACTATTCCTTTTTGAACGTCAAAGTTTGCTGGAAAAATCTTTGCTAAAATTAATTTTTGAGTTAAGGAATTAGGTTTATTAGTTTTATTTACAATTTATCAACGTATAAAATTTTAAAAATTGTTAAATGGTCAACGAATTTAACTCTTGGAAAAAATACAAATCAAAACGGCTTAGTTAAAATACTTAAAATAGTTGTCGAACATTATATTTATAAGTCAAAAAGTGGTAGAGGCGACTTTGGTATACTCTAGGAAAACTCTAAGTTAAATTCATAAGAGTAAATTAATATATTAAATTTCTTTCGCATTGCTAACTCGTGCTAGCTAGCTCACTCTTTATTACAACATACGAGCACATTAGCGCACCTATAGGCCAATTCTGTCTTTTTGTTGCCTCCAGTAAAAAACGTTTCCATCCATAAATCGGCTATTTTTATTCCGATTTGTATGAAATTTGATGGATCCACAGATATTGATAACATAATTAAATTTCGAGTTAATTAGATTATTTAATTTATTTGATTTTTTTCGAATTGTGGGGCAAAAGGGGAAGGTATACAAAATTCGGAATAAACTTGAGTCTCCACACTAAATTAAATGGTTCTAGCTCTTGCAGTTCCCGGAATTTCCATGTACATACAGTTTAGCGAATTTAATATACCCTTTCACCCTATGGGTTCAGTGTATGAAATCGAAAGAAAAAGAAAATGTTATTATATGATAAAAAATATATTTCCTTAAATGGGATTCACTAAAAGTGGTGCAGCAAAATCAACTCATTTTTAAGATCTCATCTTGAATAGAATGCAGATTGAATTTAAAACGCTTTATACAAACTGTAATTTTATATAAGATTACGATTGAGTATAAACTCAAAAAAAAACAAGAATGAACCTAAGATAATTAAAGAACTCAATTCTTCGCCTCGTAAAAAGAAAGAAAAAACCAATACAATACTCTACTTTCTGGAAATGTTTGTAAACAGATTTGTATATTATCTAATGTTAGTTTGTATTGTATTTTAGTTTCTTTCTTTGGATTAGGGTAACAACTTTTGTTTGCTTGAATAAAGTTACACAAATCTAATTTGCGGTTGCGGTTTATTTTGGTATTACATAGAATTAATTACTTACAATTGACTGATTATGCATATATGTATGTATCTCTGATATACCCACTAAACGAATGAGTATCCAAGAGACGGATATAAAATTCCATTTGATGGGTTTGAAATAATGTTTGTCATTATTTTTGATTTTCAATCATAGTCGAAATAATCGACATTTGCAATTTATGAGGGAAATTTTCATATGAAAAACCGCATAAAATGGGAAAAGCCTTCTCTCAGTGTGTGTGTGTGTGTGTGTGTGTGTGTGTGTGTGTGTGTTGTGGGTAGCGCTCTTAAAGCTTCCAAATGTCTGCTCTCACTTCTTTGACTTTTATGATCATGGCAACGCGGAGAGGCCAGCCAGTCAGTCCTTCGTCGTCTGTGAATGTGTCAAACAAAGCATACTTTTAGGGGTTTTGCCGGGTGCTTGGAGTGGGGTGGGAATGAAAGATGATGTCTGCTGTGTGGTAGAAGGGCAATAAAACGCTTTTGTTTGTGGCTTTATAACCCAAACCTCGACCCTATCAAACGGCCACCCTACACGAACAGCCCACATAGTACCTTATGATAGGGGCTGCTATTAACTTAGTAGGTTTATGGAGGCGTCATCGAGAGAGAGACTACCAAAGAATGAGAAAAAACATAGAAAGAAAAATAGATATATCTATAGACAGACAGCGAGAGAAAGAGAGAGAGACATTCTATTGCTTGGCTTCCTCGAGAAAACAACCGACAACCTTGCCGTTAGACAAATCAAAAATCAAATTCAAAAACATTTTCCGTTTGTCAGACGGAAATACACATGAAACAATCAAAGCTAATTAAATTTTAAAATTTTCCAATTTAAGCGTAAACAAAAACTATTTTTTTTCTCTAGTAGCTCAACTAAATTTTGAAAGGCCACAACAAAGTACATAGGACCTAGGCCTAGACCTCTTACACAGAAAATGTTAACAAATTTCGCATTTGAGTTAATTTATGATTTGTTTATTACAAGGCAAAAGAGAACACATCACTCGCCTACCCTCTCTATGGCTTAAATTGTATTTTAAATGCCATAAATTAAAATATTTTATTTGTTCAACAACCAAATAAACATAACTCAAAACTCAAGAAACATGCGGAATCAAATTTTCATACATTGTATTTGACTATTTTTCACTCATTTTGAATGTTTTGCGCCCTTGAAAAACAGAAGAACGCATTATGTGAATACACTCATATATACATATATATGTATATATCTGATTATCAAGATGTGATAGGTTCAAAGTGCTTTGATGATTGTTCCTTTCATACTCAATTTTATTATTGTTTAAGATTAAAGAATAATTGATATTAATCGATTATAAACTAATCGAATAATAGTTTTTGATTAACCTTACGGAAACACTCAAATTAAATGAGAAATTGATTTTAGTTTAAAACTTGTTTCATTTTGTTTCAATTCTCTTTGCAAAATCTCAACAATTCATGATAAAGAATGTGCGACATTGTGCTTTGGCCTTGTTCTTAGCCTCTATGACAAAATTAAGTATACGCCTCATTGTTGCCTTTCTAAAATCATATGTGAAAACTGTAACTTAAAATAATATTAACCAGAAATGAAGTCAAAACATTCTTCCGCAAAATCAGTTTTTTTTTCTTTTTAATTTCTTGTGAACTTTATTTTAATAAAATTTCTAACAAATTTTAATTACATTTTAAACATATTTTAAATTTTTCTTTCATTTGTTGATAGTTTTACTCTTATAAAATTATTTATGAATGAATATTAACACGAAAATAAAACCAAAACCCTGCCCAAGCAGAGAACTTAAAAATCACGTATACGCACCTTTTCACTAATTTGGTTTTTAGAAAGAAATTTAATTAGAATTTTAATTAATGATGTTTAATTTTGTACTTCTTTCATTTTTCATTTTTATTCATTTATTTCTTGTTGTTGTTAATTATTTGTTGTATTATTTGTTTATGTAAACATTTCTGGCAATTGATGAAATTATCTTCACTTTGATGTTAATTGGGTTTTCGTTGCTAATAGTTTCATGGACTTTTTAATTGATGTATAATTTGATTAAATATTTTTATTTTATTTTTATTGCTGCTTAAATTGTCCCGCCAAATGTTCACACTTCACTTTCCGGTTGCGTATTAAGCCTCGGGCACATGTCAATTTATGCTTTTATAGTATAACGCATGCCACCCCACCGACACTCTCTCGTCGTTTCAATGGAACTATCCAGTGGATATAGATATAGATCCGCCGATGTGTGTTTATTGCGACGCATTGTAAAACAATAATCGCAACGGCAGCAACTGCCACTGGGACTGCGGTGCGATGCGATGCGATGCGACGCGATGCGAAATTTTGTCAACAAAAGTGTATGTAAAATGCAAAAGAGTTCAGCACGGCACACCCACGCCCCCGAACATCGACGCAAAATGTTAAACGAAGTTTCAATCGTGGCCAAAAGCGCTTCAAACCGTCCGCTGCGTTGGCTGCCACACGAATAAGTTGAAAAGGCGAAGACAACAAAAACAAATTTCAATTCAGCAACAAGTTGGCGGCAACAGCAGCCGCAACATTTGTTGCTAAGCATTTCAATGTTGCTAAGCTTTAAATGTTGCCGAACTGCGGAGTGTTTTTTTTTCTTGCCGGGTTTTTGTTTGTGTAGCGCCTAACTGACCTTCACTTAACATCGAGCCATGTTCTGAACACAAAAAAAGGTAATATATATAAAGAGCGTGAAAAATTAAAATGAAACGGAAAATGCAAACATTTTCTATGTAATTGGCAATAGGCTTAGGGACACGTCCCACAAGTTAGACGACAGGCACAGTGCGTATACGATATAACTAACAGATGAAATATAAAAAGTGTAATAAGTAGGAGTAATTGATATATCAGTCAGCATAGAAGAAGAAGCATGTTCAGAAGCCAGAGTTGGATAATTCGTAAAAAGATGCGATAGAACTAACAGGGTGAACAAATTAAGTGAAATATCTTGGGATCGCTTGTTAGAGTCGAAAGAGAAGCATTTCCAAAGGGCAGTTTTGGATAATACATAAAAAATGAATCGATAAACAGTGTTGGTAATTTTCATATAAGAAGAAAAAAAGAGGAAAATGAGACATGTTAAAGAATAAACTATCGATATAAAAGAAATAGTTTAAATATATATAGGGATAGCTAAAAGGGATAATATGATAATCCTTTTAGTTCGCTCTGTTGCAGTCTCCACTGTACTTTTACCATATGTTTACTTGCCTCTACACGCGCTGTCATACCCCCCTTGGCTCTACCCAAAAAAAACCGTTTGCCATAAACAAACAAATAAAGGCAACCTGTTGACATCCACATGTGAACCCCAACCCACCCACTGCACCCCACACTGCTGTACTGTGCGGGCGGAATGTGGCACGTACTTGGCTTGCCACCGCCTCGAAACTAATTGCTTCTGACAGAGGCAACAGGTTAACAGAAGATTTTAGATTGCTTGAAACATTAATTTTTGTTGTTGCTTGTTTCTCTTTTTGTATTTTGGCCAAAGTTTCATGTCGCACTTGACTAAACCCTGCTTAACCCTGACCCCAACCTTACCTGTGTCATCACCTTCTGCCTACATCCACCCACTTGGGTCAACTTTAGTCACTGTCAAGCGGCTCATAGGCGATGTCAATTTGCATTCATGTTGTTTACGCATCAACAGTAAAAGGTGTTCAACCTACCCTTCCCCCTCCTTGGAATACCTAACCCCTTACCACTTAACTTGTTATTCTGTTATTTGCGGCTTTTGCGAACTAATTTATAAAACGGAGCAGAATTCTGGGCTTAGAAATTTTAAAGGTTCTGGAATTGTTCATTGTTACGGAAACGTTAGCCCAAATGGATATAACTTGTTCTTTGCTCTTAACAAAAATATCTAAGGACTTAATTAATTTGAATAAGTCTCTATTCCCACAATTTCTCAGGCGCTTATTAAATCCCTCTAAATTTGTGTATTTCTCACTATTTATCTTGTTTTCTAATCTGTCAATGAAAAGTGTAATTTTCCTAAGAAAAATTCTATTTATGGTTTTTAGTCTGAGTCACATCTGACAAAAAGCAATTCAAAAATATCTATTAAAATGTAAAGCAATTAAAGAAAATTACAAATGACTTTTTATACCCTTTACTCATAGTGTAAATGATAGTTTTAAGAATCCCAAACGAATTGGTAAACCAGAATATTTTACAATTCGGCATCATCCTGTTTTGGATATTAAACAAATTGTGAAATGGATTCATTTGAAAATGGGAATATCGTAAGCCTATTGTTACTATCTTCTATCAAATATTATATTCTCTATAAAGTTTATTTACATATCTGGCGGATCCAAAACAATTATTACTGAAGAAATAAATCATAAATCAGTTCAATGTGTTAAAGGGTTAAAATCTAAAAATATCATTTATTTTTTTTGCTTTTGTAATTATACAATATGTCTATTTGAATATTTTGAAACAATCCATGTAATACTCTAATTTATAGAGCCTTCGTATCTTACGTTTATCAGGTAAATTAAGACGTTTTTTAATCTCAAATTATTTAAATTAGTGGCCACGATATCTCAATTTTCTCAAAACTTTCTTCAGTTTTTTTTTAATTTATTATATAATTTTTTTAATATTTATTAAATCGGGCTTAAGGTCATTTATTGGAAGCAAACAAAAAGTGAGCAGGTTGTCTGTATAGCTATTTCAAGAACCACCAAGTTCTATCATCAGCAGACTTCGCTAACGACCCTAGAATTGCAAGGCCATACCACTACTTCAACGCTAAAACTAGTTGGGAATTGCAACTAGATGAAGCGAAAAAAGGAGGCACAGCATACAACTCCAGAGTTCACTTATTGTTTGCATTCCCGAAAGACATCACAGCTTAGTGTAAGAAGCATCGTTCAAACTCACCAAACCGACACGTTATTTATATACAGTATATTGTACTGCATACAAAATAATAACTTCTTTCAAGTTTTGTTTTACAGTATATGTAAACAGATTTTGATATAATATCTGATAATATAAGTAACCGGCGGGCCCTCCGCTTTCGTTAATTGACTATTGTTTTTTTATATCGACCTTGTTTTTTTTTTTTAATATTTATTAAATCGGGCTTAAGGTCATTTATTGGAAGCAAACAAAAAGTGAGCAGGTTGTCTGTATAGCTATTTCAAGAACCACCAAGTTCTATCATCAGCAGACTTCGCTAACGACCCTAGAATTGCAAGGCCATACCACTACTTCAACGCTAAAACTTATTATATAATCATTTACTAACATACAATTTTTTGGTTTTTAAATTTTTAAATAATTCTGATGATTTACCAATGGCTGAATTTTACAAAAATTTTCAATGAAGACTTCGCAAAGTACAAATATCGAAAATCTTTAATATCATATATTTTATTAGATATGTATATAAAAAAATATTTTATATATCTTTAGAGGCTTAAAGCCTCTAAAACCCACCTAACCTCTTAACTATAAGATTGGAGAGGAATCAAATTTATTTATATCATTCGTACAGGGTATTTTAAAGTCGTTTCCTCCGACCTCTTATTTTTCCATTTATATAGTTCTTAGGAAAATTATCAAACCAAGTGTGCGCTGATTTTCCAACACGAAAATTTCGATGTCAACAATTTGCATTGACATTTTCAACAGGTTTGATGACAAGCAAAAATTATGTCAATATTTTGATGGTCCCCAGACAGCAGAGGTCCCAGACCCTCGCACCTCACACCTCGGACCCAGACATGTTTACAACGTGAAAATAAATCTCATGTTTTAATTAGCAGAGATTTAGACAGCTGGTCAACCAAATCGATTAGAGTTAATTTTTGGGGGGGCGCTCCAATCTGTATTGGGAGAGAGAGAGCACGGCTTGTTGACTTTTAGATAAGTTGTAGTGGCTCTCTCCATTTGTCATCTAACTCCCTCTATCTCTCTCTAATGTCTGAGTCGCACATGTGTGTGGAAACTGGTCAGACATGCAGTTAAGGCATGTTAAAACACATGAGTGGGCCAGAAACGATGGGACCAGTTAATTGAATCGTGATATATTCACAAGTTTCTCAATTAGTCAGTTCGAATGAGGGAACCCCTAGTGATTTGAGTTGGAACTTACATTTTGACTTTAGGAAATTTTTAAAATAAAGTAATGGAAAGATTTTCGAAAGAAAAGACGATAACAAAATGGGCTGCGGGAGATGTAAGTGCTTGATATCTTCATCTACTTCTATCATTTGAATATCGCAGTTATATAGTTTCAGTCCCATTAAGATGGAACCAAATCTATAAACTGACCACAGTTTCTTAAGATACTTTTATTCCAATGCAGTCCCATTTAAAGGAATCCTGATACATAAACTGACTGAGGACTTTAATAAAATTTAAGACATAACTTATTAGAGACGTAATATAGGGTTTTTAATGAAAAATTTAAAATAAAGTCAGGTATTCAAAATAATAATATGGAAAATCTCGTCTGTAGTTGGAGAATTAACTTTTCGTAATATTATTTTTAAATGCTTCTTATATAAATATCAAAAAAGTAGGTCCATTTATAGTGTTCCAAACTCATTTGTACGGAACCAGATCTATAAACTGACTGGGGACTTTGATAAAATCTCAGACATAGCTAACTGGAGACAAAATATATGTACTTCAAACAAAAAATGTATATAAAGTAAGCTAATAAACATAATATTGAAAATCTAACCTTTAATTAGTTTATAAATATGTATCTTTAAAATAGTTTCAGTTATAGAGTTCCAAACTCATTTTTACGGAACCAGATCTATAAACTGACCAAGGATTCTTATGAAATTTGAAACTTTTCTATTTAGAAACGAAATAAACGTATTTCAAAGGAAAAGTTAAAGTAAATATAAAGAGAGCACTCTATAAAAATATACAAAGCAAATGTATTTAACAGCTTTTCCCATTTTAGAGGCTTAAGCCCGTTTCACAGTTACTCATTTAGTCATTCCAAGGACTCACCAGCCACCACCCAACCCGCAAACCACTTAACCTTGTCTAGTCTAACCCAGTAGCATCCAGTGGTCCACGGATTTGCGATTGTTATGCCATGCTGTGACTAAATTTAGAGTCATCGTCAATGTCATTGTTGTTGTTGTTGTTGTTGTTGTTGCTGCTGTTGTCATTGTTAATCAATGCCATGGCATGTAACAAAATATTTGTGCCCCCGAAAATTGCTACTGACACGAGCTACCCCCCACCAGGGACCGGCCCATTCCAGCAACACGCTTATCATCACGTCAAAGGGATTAGCAAAGGACCCTAAGACGATTGTGGGCATTATCAATGCTTAATTAAGAGCACTGTGTGTCTGTACGATGGGAGGTGACTGAGGTCGTCGTTGTTATTTATTTCGATATATGCGATGATAAATATATAATGGCAATGCACGCAAAAGCCACGAAGTCAACGCATGATACTAAGTATATGATGCATTCCCCTTATTTTTGGGAAGGAGAAATTTTTGCCTTTGTTTTTTTTACCCAAACAATAAACTCGGCGGAAAATGTGAACTTATAAAACTGCAATGCTCCGGACAGAATCAAGTCAAAACGTTCTGAGTAAGTGTCTTGGCCACGCATCGATCACAGTCTCCCATTATTGATTAAAAACAAGTGTGTGAGTAAGTGAGACACACAAAGAGAGACAGAGTGCGAGATTATTATCTTTGTTCTGAGCATATGATCTCTGTTTCATGTTATCAGCGTTTTCTCTCCCAAAACTATCATCGCTAGGTCGCTTAAAAACCCGCCGAGCCTCACAAATCTGAAACAGTTTCAACTGGAACATTGACTGAGCAAGTTGTCCACAAATATTTCTTGCAGTTCTCATCCAAATACTACTATATATTCTAAGTGTCAACTCACTAGACATGCCGGAGAAACGCATTGCCCCCGTAATCAGAAGTTTGGAGGAGTTTGAACAGAATTTACCTGGGTAAGTCAAATTCCGATCATTTAATTTTTTTCATTTTGCTAATTGACCTTGTCGAGTGTCGTCGTGAATGTAATACACAAAAGACAAATACTGATAAGGCGGATTAGACTGAAATAGAAATTCAGAAGCGTTCCTCGAAAGGGGTCGCAAATAATTGGAACTCTCCTCCTTTCTATAGCTATCTGGATAATCAATCCAAGTTGGCCATACTCCTCGATTATGATGGCACTTTGGCTCCCATAGCTGATAATCCATCGAAGACCAAAATGCCCGATGAATTGGAATCGATACTCCATCAGTTGGCCAAACATCCGAAAATCTTTATGGCCGTCATTTCGGGTCGTGGCCTGAAAGATGTCCAAACTATGGTCCATATCGATGGCATCACCTATGCGGGTAATCATGGCCTGGAGATTGAGTATCCAGATGGATCGCGTCACGATTACGAGTTGCCCAGCGACATAAAAAAGAATTACCACGCCATGGTGCAGGAACTGAAGGACAAGGTGGAAAAGAATGGCGCTTGGGTGGAGGATAAGCGTGTGTCCTTGACGTATCACTACAGAGACACCCCAGTAGAACTGAAGGATGAGCTAAAGAAGCAGGCCACCGAAATCTGTCAACGCTTTGGCTTTCGGCCCAATCAGGCTCATGAGGCCATCGAGGCTAAGCCACCCGTCAATTGGAATAAGGGAGAAGCTGCCATGTATATACTGAAGCAGAAGTTTGGCGACAATTGGTCCAAGGATGTGAAAGCTGTTTTCGCTGGCGATGACACCACCGATGAGGATGCCATGAGGGTAAGCTAAGCCAAGAGATTTTCGACTTCTCCATAATCACAAATTTTTGGAATTCTTCTCAAGGTTCTCAAAGGTCTGGGCCGATCTTTTCGCATTGCCGCCGATGCTCAAATTCAGACTTTTGCCGATTTTCGACTGCCCAAACAGGATGTGATGACGGATCTACTCAAATGGGTGGCTAGAGCTTACGCATAGATCTAATTTATCTTATTTTAACAAATCTATTTTAAGATTATGTAGACAACTAGCTAGTGAAATTTTTATGAAATAAATCAAAGTTTTTAGACCCAAAAGTTTTGCATTCATCAAACCCAGAAGAAAATGCCATGATCTTAAGTAATTTTGACTAATTCCGTTTCCGAATTCTTTTCATAATTAAATCGATGTCGATTGGGATTTATTTTCCAATTCAAATTTTTATAAATATTCAACTAAATAAGTCTATATATACTACAATAAACTTTAGTATTTTACAGGTTTTTTTTTACATTCTTGCCTTAAAAGTGTTCTCTAAAAGTTCAATTTATAATTTTGTTTTAAAAATATAAATATCAAAGAAGCTAACTTCGTCTTTGCCGAAGTCATTTGTCGATTTTATATTATGTTATTCGCACATTAGTCGAGCCGATGGAAAACTACTTAAGTGATATTTAAGAAAGGCAGACATGAGTATATGCTGATCAAGAATATATATAATTAATGGGAAACGCTTTCTATTATGCGTTATAAACATATGATCATTTTTATTATACACTCTGCAAGTGTATAAAAATTACCTCATACGAACACAATTTTGATTAATTCAATGCCAACTACACTAGGGGTCATAAATATATGGACATCACAGTAACGATGCTTCTTTTGTATTTATTACCGATACAAACAATCAGCAAATTAGGAAAGAAATAACAAATGGTTTCGACCATTATGTTTTATACGGGGGTAATTCTAGGCTAGGAAAATAGATAAATTTAAATTGTTTTCCTATTTCGATAATACTCTCGTATATAAATATAGTAAGGAAAATATATTTTGGAAATTCGAATTATTTTAAAAGCTATAGAATTTTTTGTGTCGTGACTGAACTAGCGTGACTTGAGCGGATCAAAAAACTGGAGAAACATTTTTCTCGAAACTAGTTTTCCATGACTGTAGCCATTGAAATCTCAACTTATAATCGATCTTGGAATTCGGTATAAATAAGCTTTATATATCACTATTCGGTGTGAACTACCAAAAACTTAAAATTTTAGCATTTGCTATTTTTAAAACATTTTTTATAATAAAAAATTTATGTAAAAATACAAATTTTGTTTACTTGCCATAGTTTTGCGAAAAAATTTTGTTTTTAGTTTTGCATATTTTGGTGAATATCATTCTGACATTTATATTAATATAGATAATTAAAAAGGGGAAAATCGTGGCTTCAATGTCACCTTTTGCTTCCGGATTGTACTCCCTAAATAGCTTTGAAAGTGGAGAATGTAATAGTCCAAAAACTTATGCCCACCAGTGTATATACAACTAAGAATCTAATTTTGAAAAACTGTTGCAAAAAATGATCTTTAAATACTTAAATAATTTTACAATTTGGAAACTTTTATCTCTTGGTCCAAAATTTCAAAAATTTCTATATTGCAAGTGGTTTTATTTTTACGATCGCCAAAAAACATTCTTTAGAAAACCCTTAAAAATTAAAATGACCGGAAGCCGTGTCGGTGGCATTTTTGCATATCGCAGATGTAAGTATATCAATTCAAAACAAACTTAAAGAATTACATACATATATCCATCTTGTTCGTGCCAATTTTGATTTGGATAAAAAATAATTTCTTCCAAAGAATTATCTTTCGACTGATCGTTCCTATGTCAGTTATATAGTTGGCCGATCCTGCTTGTTACGACAAACGTTCTACCTGAGTTTTCATATTTGTTGATCACATTTTTGGGAGGGATCCAAACAATATAAAACAAATTCCGTAGACGTTTTTCTTTTCCATTTAGACTTATATTATTTTAGCCAGAAACAATCAAACGGACAGATCGACAAGGCTATATTGAATCGGCGTTTTGAAATTTGAATTATATATTCTTAATACTTAAAAAAAGTTTTGAGTAGCAGAATTAGAATTGGCATAGTGGAAAGAAGGGTGTAAAATAATGGTCAAACACAAAGTTTCGTTAAATACAACAATTTTAAAATTCTATAAAATATACAAAAAAAAACAATTTGTTGTATTATTTGTTTTTAGAAATATATTTACATTTTTTTCAAACGCATTACCTAAAAATTTGATTCTCTGTGCGGTGTAAATGTGATGTTAAAAAGATCGGAATCAAAAAAATAGTCATGTATATATCTTAACCAATCAAATTTTATTCATTTTTTTGTCCAGATGATTTTGGCATTTTCCAGATAGATTAAAACGCGCGAAGTCCCAATTATAAGGACACCCTGGGAACTGGTGAAAGATTCTAATGTCCATAACGTGGCATTTCGTTAGATTGAGAACAATCTAAACAATCTTTACCACCTGCTAGATAAACGAGCTGTTGCTAAAATACGAAAATTTTAAACAATCTAAAAGTATTTGCCATAAATTCGGTCTATAAGTATAAGCCATAAGTTACACTTGCTCGATCTTCTGCAAATTACTACGACTCTACACACAAATAAACAAAAATTATTTAGCTATATAATTTCTTTTTCGACAATTTATATTCTTCAAGAAAATAATTCAAAGTGTGTCACAGCGAAGAGCGAATGATTTCCAAAACAGAAACGACCTCAAACAAAGGTGCAACCACCAGTTCGTTCGTTCGTCCGCTCAGATATATAGATATAGGCTTCTATAGATCACAGATACATACACGATGTCTATATATAACGATCCATTATAGAATGTGTATGTTTTTTTTATAAGCATATGCCTCATAAATATTGTGAGGCATTACTTGGCCAATGTACAAGATGATGCCAGAGTTGCCAGGCCAACGCAAACGAGAGAAATGAAAGCACGAGAGCAAAAAGATTTATATATGTTGATATATGCATGTATATGCCAACCGATCGAGCAGCCAGCCAGCCAGGGAAAAAATTAATTTCTCAAGCATTAGTATTAAGTCGGTCGAGGTACGTCCAGCACGGCGCACAGTGTTTCCGGTAGATACAAGATAGAAAATTTTGAAAAGAAAAAGGAATATACATATATATATATTGAGTAACTAAAATGGCTGAGCAAAAGAAGGCGCCACTTTTGAGAAAGGAGGAGGACTATGTCAAGGCCCTGGAAGGGTACGTTCTGTGCCTGAAGCAGAAAAGTTGAAGGAAAACTTACAAAATTTAACCATTTCCCATTTAGTTTCATAACCCCCGATACGGATCAGGTGGCTCTGCTGCTCGATTACGATGGCACATTGGCTCCTTTGACCGAAGAGTTGTCCGTTATGCCAAAGGACACGGAAATTAACATCAAAAAGTTGGCTGCCAATGACAAAATCTTCATGGTTGTCTTCTCTGGCCGCGAATTGAGTGAAATCAAAAATCATTTGAAATTCCCCAATGTCACCTATGCCGGTAACCATGGTCTGGAGGTGGAGTATCCATCCGGCAAGAAATTCAAAATTGAAATGCCCGAGGAATTGCTGGAGAAGCACAACAAATTGGTGTCCGAGCTGAAGGAGAAGGTAAGCGAATGGAAAACAAATTTTCCCCATTTTCCGTTTTTATTTTAGGAATTTTTCCAATTTGTGTTTTATTTAGGTTGTCTGCTCTGGCGCCTGGGTGGAGGATAAGAAAATCTCAGTGACCTATCATTATAAGGGTGTCACCGATAAGCTGAAGGCCAAATTGATTGCCGAAGCCAAGGGTCTGATTCAGGCTCATGGTTTCCAATTGATCGAGACCCCCTATGCCCTAGAGGGCAAACCACGCGTCAACTGGGACAAAGGTAAGCAATCAAAGTAAAAGAAATTAAATTTAGTTATTCACTTTAATTATTTCAATCAATTTCAAAACTGATGCCATTTGATTGAAATATTGCTACGGCTTAAGTCATGAGAAAATTATTTTCAAATTAATTGCTCAAAAAAATGAAAAGAATATTCACATTTTTCTCACATTTGTTGCCATCCGTTTGCGCCTGTCCAAATATATCTATTTCGAAATTTCACTATTGGTCCCGGCACCTGTTCGAAACAATTCGATTTTTTGTCTTTTGCAATCCTTCGATGATTTAATTATGAATAATTTTTCCTATATAGTTCGACATGTGGGCGAAAGAAAAATTTATGAAAAAATACCGTCTGAACACGCAAAAATATTCAATATTTATGTCTACCAAAAATTATATACTTATATATATATAAATTTGCTTTCGAAAAGCACGCCTAGTCTATATATATATATACATATATCCATCTACTATGTCTATATATATATATATATATATATATATATATATATGTTTGTACAGACTAAGATATTTCTCCCTTGATTCTTTTATGATAAATTAACAAATTTCTGTAATTTCTCAAAACGAAAGACAGTTTTCGCTTTCGTTTCAAAGCAGACAAATATTTATCTCTAGGATTTGTCTAGGAAATTTTTGTTGTTTTTTTTTTTTTGAGAAAAACAAAATTTAGTTAATGTGTCAGAGATTTGTAATTTTACGTAGTCTCATCGTATGAATGGAGTGTTCTTAGGAAAATTAAAAGCGAAACGAATTCAATTTAATGACGTCTGTTCTCTTAACGAGGCAACACTTCAAAAGATCCAAAAACATATTCAACACGTTGTGACATCTTTTTGATCGAGTGACAACATCTTTAGTCCATTAATGATCTAATCTTCAAATAAATATTGGCAAATATCAATAAAAACATATGTTTTCATTGATCATTTAAGAAGTAATCTTCTGTCAGATCTTTCATTAAGAAACTTATCCTCGAACATGTCAATATATACAAATTTTGAATTGATGTATCCTATCTCTATATATAGATCAGACAATAAACATCAGTTCATTGAAAACATCTTGGAAAATTTAAAAGAAATCAAAATATTAAAATTTTACGGTGAATTCTTAAAGATCACAAAGATATCCTCGAATCAATAATTTCTATATATACTCTAAATACACATTTAGATGTTTATAAAGAATTCGGTTTGTTAATAAAAATAGATTCTGGTTAATTTGGTCGATTTGTTAGAGTAGATTAACAAGATAATAGACATTTAAATACGATTATCTTCTATTTTGAACAGAAAATATATTTTCAAATCTATTTTGAACAGAAAATATATTTTCAACAATATTTTCCTACATTTAAAGCCATTTTTTAGAGTAACTGAATCATATCTTTCTTATAGCCTTATCTAAACAAATTGGTATCGCAAACTCCAGATAAATAAGAGCTTTATGTTGGAATCAAAAAAGTTTCATGTTAGATAATTAATTTAAAATTCTCCAAAAGTAGAAAGGGTCCACGCGAAACACTTAGAATCGTACTTTAATATATAGAAGTTTGTATATAAGTTAAACCTGATCTCACTCATTGTTTTCTATAACTTTGAAAGTATTAAATAAGAACAGACAAACTTCTCTATAATGAATATACACAGGACCAAAAAAAAACACCATTATATAGAAAGTATGATTTTAGTACTAGAAAGAGAAAACTATGTCTTTAAAATTAATTCATTAATTGCGAAGATCTTTAATATAAAAGTCCAATTTAGGTCCAATAAGTTTGACTGTATATAACATGTAAAATATGTTACAAACAGTTCTAAAAGGGTAAATTAAGGATAAAGCCTATAAAAAACTCGAATGAAATCCAATTGATTACTGCAATTTGTTCCATATGTCATTGAATCCACAATATTTAGTAAGTTATCCAGGTTTTAATTCAATTTACTCAATCTTAATACCTACTTATCTATACTAACTTGAAGATGATCCAACTAGATCACAGGTCAAAGAAACTAAACGATGGGGAACCACTTTCAAATGAAATAATGGAATAATGCGAAACGAAATGCCATAAAATTGTTTAACTACCTCTTCACTACTTAGCCATTTTGTCTTGGCCATAAGATTTTGCTCTATTTCTGCATTTTGGCTGGAGATTTATGACCGATCCTCTGTGTGCTCCCACAGACCCCTCTGGCCCATTAATGTCGCTCATATACATAGATAATTATGGCATCCACCCACCGATCCCCTTTCAATCAAATTGCTTGACTGGGCAATGAGCCATGGTGGACATATAATTTCTCAACAAATCCAACAACGAATGCGTGAAAATTTAAATTAATTATGATTATGAACGCCTCCAAAAAGGCAATAAATTTATTCTCATTTTGAGAAAAAAACGAGAGAAGAACGTAGAATAAGATGATGAAGAGGGAAAAGAAAATGAGGGGGGGTCAAAAAAAGGAAAGAGAGCATAAATTGAAGAATTGTTGGTGCCGTCTGAAAATCTAAAGAAAAACAGCAGGAAAAATTCAAGATGCAAGTCTGCGTCACCAATTAAACAAAAATGTAGCGTTAATAGTCTGAAACTGTGAGGAGGTTTGGGGAGCAGGGAAAGGCAAATGAAATAAACCAAAAACCAGAAACCAGAAACATAATAATTAAACTAATCCAACAAGAAACAAATGCCTTGTCTCACAATGATAAATGTACATATTTACGGAATACCGCACTCATTATTAGATAGATGTGCGATCCCAACTAACTCTCTCTCTCTCTCTCTCTCTCTTCTATGTGTGTACCGAGACCTGAAAAACGATTTCAATTTCGTTTTTCAAAACATTTACTTGAGCAAAATTATGATGACGCCCACGCAGGCAACTAAAAATAATCAATGGGGGGAACGAAAAACACACACAACAACAACAAAAAAAAGTATATTCTATATATACCAATATATAGAAACTGAAAATTTGTTGGTTTTTCAAATGTTTTTGAAGCGCTGCAGGCGATATGTATATACATATGTACATAAAAGTAGGCAGAGATATTCTAAAAAAAAGGAAGAAAAACTATGGAAAATTTTAATTCTTGTCTTACAAAACGGAAACTAAGAAAAAATTGAGTTCTAGTGGCACTATTTTTAGTTGGAGAACAAAAGGATAACTATGACAAATTTAAGTTTTAGCAGGAAATCTGAAACTATACAAATTTGTAGTTCTAGTTTCACTATTTTGCGTTAGAAAACAAAAGGGAAACTTGAAATTTTAGCTCTACTCTAGTGAAATTTCAACTCAATTTACATTATAAATCTATCAAAAATTTAGCTATCTAATCTTATTACTGTTAGTTGGAAAACGAATATGGTAGGAATTTATGTTTCTAGACTAAGCATTTTGAGTTGGTTATGCGTAGTCCTTAAAAACATTTCTCAAAAATACCTAACGATTAATGACATAACCTTTATTACGAAAAAACTCAAATATTTAAGTTTTTAATATTAAAAATGTGTTTAAAAATTTAAAAACACTTTTTTAATTACAAAAGGTTTTGACCCATTTATGAACTAAGTATATATCATAATGCACGTAATTTAAATAAAATCAAGCTTAAGATAAACTCGATTGAAATAAAATCGATTTGTAATCTAACAGATATTATCAGCAGAGAGATTAACGCCGTGATTCACTTACTTCAACAAATATTGCATGATTTTTGCTATTTATTTTAATGAAGAATTGTAAAAGAATTATTCCCATGTCCATATCTATTTTCCTCTAAAAAAGGTCAAACCTTTCTGAAAAACGGCAGATTTGCCAATATAAGAAATTTTTCGTAAAAAAGACCCAACATTTTGTGACAAATCTAAATAAAAATGTTTTTACAATATAAAACTAATAATGTGATAATATCGTAAAACTGTTTAAAAACTTTTTATTATTAAATTTATTAAATATATTTATTAAATATATATATATTTTTGTTGTGTTCCAGGTGAGGGCGCCAAAATGATTTTGGAGAAGCAATTCGATGCCGATTGGTCAAAGAATTTGAAAATCATCTATGTGGGCGATGATACCACCGATGAGGATGCGATCAAGGTGTTGCATGGCATTGGCAAAACCTTCCGTGTCTCCGAGCTGCCTACATTGAAGACCTATGCCAACTATCAGATCAAGACCGTCGAGGAGGTCGGATGGCTGCTGAAAGCCATTCAGGCCTACTACGAGAAGAAGAAGAAGGCCTAAGAAGGAGGCAACAGAATCCAAGATCCGATTTTGTGTGAAGCTTTAAGCGAATTCCATGAAAATGAACATCGACTTTTCGACTTTATCTCAAATTGAAATGTTTTACAAAAATCTCTGGCTAACCATTACACAACAAGAAAAAAATGCAATAAAAATGTTCACATAATTTCCATAAAAAAAGAAACGTCAATTTTATTCCTAAAAATATTAAATAATTAAGTACGAATATATTAACTATGTATATCTAACGACGATCTGCTTTCATAGATCCACCACGACCACCGCCTCCACGTCCGCCGCGTCCACCCTGTTTCACGGGAGCTGTCGTTGTAGCCGGAGCAACGGCAGTGGCAGCCGTACTGGCCGCCGCAGACTGGGCAGGAGCCGTCGTTTGTCCTGTTCCGCCACCTGCTCCTGTAGTTTTGGCTCCTGCCGCACCAGCTGCCCCTACAGCTGGCACTACAGCCTGTGCTGTGGCCTGTTGTTGCTGCTGTGTCTGCTCCCGCTTGGGCTCACTCATGTTGATCGACTCGTTGAAGATCATGCAGAATTCTCCAATTTTGAAAACTTCGCCATTCTTGCCCGAATAAAGAGTCAGGCAGTGACGCCAGATGGAGGCGTATCCTTTTGACATGCGAATGATGTCGCCTGGATTTATCAGTTTACCCGGCTCATCCCATATGGAGACATTGATGCTGGCCGTGGGATCCCCAACCTTAAAATTGCGAACTTCACGATTCTCTTTAGTTACTGTGGCCACGCCCACCTCCAGCACAATAAATATCACATTGATGTTCTTCAGGCCCGGCTTGATGTCCTTAATGGCTATGCAGTCGGCGTTATACATGATATTATCAATTTTCTAAGTTTTCTAAAGTTTTCTCGTTCGCAATTACTTTTTTGTTTATGCCTTACAGACAGCAGTGTTGCAAAATATGTGCAACCACAGCTGACATATCGATATATCGATAAGACGATAACTTAGACGACAAGACCCCTTGAACTATTAATAAAACATGATTACTGGAAAAGCAAATTAAAAGTGAACTGCATCATTTTAGAAGTGTTAAATTTGCAATAAATTGCCATTTGCTTTGTCTCCATTTACAATTTTGGCAGAGCCCAAGTAAAGTTGAAGCAAAAACTAAGTACTGAAACCACTGTGCCAAGCTCGACTATCGATTGTACCGCCATTGTCCATCACCAATTAAGTGCCACCTCTAGGAACAAAAACAAATAAAAAAATCACAGATTTTCGCAATATTATTTTGCTTGGGCAAAACGCGGGAATGGCCATGAAGTCGGCTAGCAGCAGCTCCGAATCAGGCAGTTCCACAACAAGTGGCTCATCCTCATGCTCCGACACGGGCAGTTCGTCCGATACAGACTCCAGCAGCGCAACGCCCGAAGAGAAGCCCACAACAGGCAGCGGGGGCACTGGATCGGGCGCCGGAGGAGGAACAACAGCTCCAGTAGCAGGAACAGGAGCTGCAGGACGCCGCAAAGCTCCTGAAAATGAGAAATCAGCAAAGACTGCCAATAAGAGATTAACCAGTGATGAAGACCAAGACGACGATGCGGAGGTCATGCCACCAGCCGCCAAAAAAAATGCACGAGGAACGGGAACTTCGGCACCACCAGCAGCAAGAAGGAAACCCACTGCTCCAAGTGGTTCTAAGGCGGCAGCAGCAGCCAAGCGAACCACTATGGGCAATGGCACCAGCAAACGGCCATCGCTCTCCTCCTCTTCGAATAGTACTGATGACTCCAAGGAAATGAAAAATGGACGCAAGGTGCCTTTGAAAATGGCCAGCACAGCCTCGGCAGTGAGGGCCAAGCAATTGAGGCAACAGCAGCAGAAGAGTAAAAATGGAACTGCTGCTGCGTCTCGTGCTGCAGCAGCTAGCAGCGATGGTAGCGATGATACCGAAAGTGCCAGCAACTCCAACGATGATTCCACTTCGGCCAGTGAGTCGGAGGGTAGTGATTCAACGAATTCCTATAGCTCCCAACCGCCTAAGAATGCCAAGGGCAAGCGACCTGTTGCTCAAGCGAAGCAGCCCAAAGATAGCGAAGAGGAGCGTCGCGACAAGGCGAATCCCATGCGTAAGCTAACTCGTTCCCTTAGCATGCGGCGTACCAAGCAACAGCAGCAGCAAAAGCAGCCAGCTCAGAAGTTGGAAACAGAAAGCGAATCCGAGGCAGATCTGGATCTCGATGATGATGAGGAGCCGGGCAAACCTCTGCTAGGCAAGAAGACCAAAGTCAAAAAGGAAATTGGAGCAATGGGACCAGTTTATAAGCCACCAATTGTCTCACCAGTAATACCCCATCCTCCCTCCTCGTCTGCCTCGCAACTAGAGAAAAAATGTCCCATCGAGGGATGTGATTCATCTGGTCATTTAAGTGGCCATTTGGATCGTCACTTTCTGCCCGAAGCCTGTCCCATCTTTCACAATATGTCTGCCTCCGAGTGCAAAGAGCGAGCCAATGAACGGAAACTGCGCCAGGAGCAGCGCCTTAAGATGCCCATTAATATAGTGACCGCTCCAGGAGGAAATCAACCCACGAATCAGCATAAATCCCTGACACCAGAACAAAAAGAATTTCTAGCCAAAATACGTGAATCCAGAGCCAACTTTCGTCCTGCCCATAATCATTTATTCAATGATAAGGTGAGTAGGCTCTAGTCTCAAGGACTCTAATGATTAACCCAATATTTCTCCTCCATCAAATAGGTTAAACTGGAAAAAGACTGCACCGATGAGGATCGTGAACCGAATCTAATGGGCCTGGTGCCCGACTATGACTTGCAATTGTTTCGTGAAGCCCAAGCTCAGGCATCGGAGCGCATTGAAGACGAGCTCAAGGATCTGCCAGTGGGCAAGGGCATCAAGTGAGAGATTACCTCGATAGCTTTAGTAAAGGATCTATCTACTTACGTTTCCTCCATTTGTTCACAGGTACATCAGCATGGGTAAATACAAAATGAAAGTATGGTATCAATCCCCGTATCCCGATGATGCTGCCCGCTTGCCCAAAATGTATATATGTGAGTTCTGTTTGAGATATCAAAAATCGGAAACGGGGATCAAGCGGCATGCCGAGAAATGCGTATGGCGACATCCGCCCGGCGATGAAATCTATCGGAAAGGCAAACTTCAAGTGTGGCAAGTGGATGGCAAACGATATAAACAATATTGCCAACATTTGTGTTTACTTGCCAAATTCTTTTTGGACCACAAGACCCTCTATTACGATGTGGAACCCTTTCTATTCTATATCATGACATTGGCCGATGTCGATGGTTGTCACATTGTGGGCTACTTTAGTAAGGTGAGTTTGGCAAATAGTCTAAAAAAGCATAAAAATACAACGCTTTGTTTCGGTTATTATATCGTGAAATTAATTATGTATTTCTTTTCTAATCGTAAAAAACTTTATTTCATTATGATTTTACGTTTACCTAAGAGTATTAGCATTTCTCACTTTTCCTAAGCAACGGGTGCCAATAGGTCGCAAAAAGCTAAATTCTATCAAAATATTAAGCTGCACTTTATCTTTTCAATTGATAATGGCTTACCGTTTAGTAACACAAAGAAGTACAAAACGGGTTTGTTTCGGTTGTTTGAGCTAACTATGTTTTACGTAGCTAGTTGCATTTTTTAGTACGATTTTGCCATGAGTGACGATTTTATTTATTTGTTATCTATTTCTAAAATCATATAATTGGAAATTTCCTTACATAGTAGATACAAACAGACGAGTTCATTCTTTTTGCATAGAGAAAACGATTTTAACAGTTTTAAATCTTATACAAATATTAAAATTCACTTCAGCTTTTCGATTGATAATGGTTTACCCCTGTGTAGTTAATTAATATTCATAACGGTTTTGTTTCGGTTGTTTGAACTCACTATTTTTTACATAAATAGCTTCATGTTTTTGCCGAGAACTTTGATATTATCAATGTTGATAACTAATTTCAAATATTCTTCCTTTCCTACCATCAAATATCTGCTATTCGCTCATATCTTGTGGCAACTTTGTATGGTGTCTATCCTACCAGCTCCATCTCTTGGTGAATCTGTCCCAGACAAAAAAGAAATTGAATAATTTTATTTTACAGTTTTATGATTCTTTTATATTCTCCAGTCAAAGCCACATCCCATGTACGTTACATATGTAACCAGACAGTGAGCGGGAGGGGGAGCTGCTGCATTCCTTGACCATACCCAAAGCGGCACAACAAGAAACCATGTTTTTTTCTCGTTAGTTTCCTTTTCTTTTCATTTTGTTTTTTGGGTAAATAGCTAGAGTCTAGCCACATGATGATGTTTCCCCACTTGCAACGAGGTTTCTTGACCTCCCCCCAAACTATGTCTATCTGCTATATGGATGATGACTCCGATTTCGTCCGATTCTCCTCTCTGGTTTCAGGGGCGCTGGCAGAGACTGGGTTTGTGTTACAAATTGCGCATGTCGTGGCGGATGCTGCCACAGCTCCAACTCCAGTTTTCTCCTTTATACATGGGCGTCTACACTATGTCCTCGAACCTATACCTATGCCTAATCTCTGCCCCTCTGTGTCTCGCTCTTACCCCTTGATAAATGATAATTTTCGGCAATCCTTTGTCGTATGGAATCGTCTACATATCCTCCCTCTACGTCTTTCTTCTCGCTTTGCCATTTGCCAGACAGTAGCCAGACATTTGGTATTGGGGCAGGGAGACGGCAATCGGCACGAGGATGCTGCTGGCTGGCACGATTGAGGTCGTGCACCTCTTTGCCTGGGATTGTTGTGCGCCTGCTCCGAGTAACCAGTAACATAGACCGACCGACCGACCACCAGAACCCGACCCGGGCGACTATGTGCGTTCCCAGACATCGAGGCAGACAAAGGAAAAATAGAGAACTCACTGAACTGTAGATGTATATGTACATATAGTAAATGTATTTCCAAACTCTGTTCCTTTTGGTTCACACCCATTTCCAAAAAAAAAAAAGAAACAGCACATAAAACAACTGCACCGGGAACTTGGCATTGGACCTTTTTTCCATTGAATTATAAACGCACATGTATTCGAGATGGCAAAAGAAAACATTTTTCTTTTCAAAACAAAATGAAGAATTAGTGAAAATTTCAAAAGAATATACTTTAAGGAGACTTAATGGATGTATGGATTAGCTTTCTCACTTGGAAACTATTTTGACCGTACATCAAACGGTTTGGTAGTTTAAAAAGAGTTTCCGAAACAGAGGAAGGAGAGTCTCATACAATTTAAAGGTTCTTACTTGCTAGTAAACCCTTATTCAGGTAGTTGTCTTAATGCATTCCGTTTAAAAAATACTAATAGCATATCCGAAACATCTAACTACCCAAAATGAAACTCTCATGAACAACAAAACTGTATTATCTATACCAAAACAATTAAAATATTTACAGGCAAACCTTTTATAAATAAAAAGGTTCGAAAGGTTTACCAATTTGGAGATAAGGTTCTTCTCCTTTCTTGTTACCCTCCTCTAAATAAATGTATATTTCTGTCTGATATATCACTAGATCCTAACAATTCAACCCGATATTCTATATCAGCCCTATTCTTCTCATTCTTCTAAACCCATTGAAGAACTACCTAAGTCCATCATTCAATTATCATATAGAATCTACTAATTGAGATGCGGTATAAGTTCTCACTATTCTATAATTCTTCTAAGTTCATTTGTTACGAGAATGTGTTTACAATGGTGAACTATCTTGGGACGAAATTCTATTGGCATTCCTTTAATTTCGGCTCTTTTCGAGATGTGCTTACAATACATGTTCTAGAGAGGGACTTTAAAAACGTGTTGACCTATTCCCTTTATATTGACACCCTGACTATTCAGTTTCTACATTTTTAAACCTTCAACATGTTCTAGAGACTTATGGAGCTAGTTCCTGGTAAAAATCTTACCATTTGGACTTCCTGACTATTCAAAATAAACATTTTTTAACTTTAGACATGTTTTTAGAGAATCTTTTGGAACTATTCATAGTTATATCTATTTTCCCTGTATTGGAACAATGTACTAGTATTTCAAAGTCCTTTCTATAACATCCAACACTGTAGAACTTTTCGAACCGGTTCATCGCGGATAATTTCGGTTGTTTTCCCCCCCAAGCATCAGATGACTGTGTGGTGGCAATAGAGGAAATACGAGTATGTACGGCGAGCATACAATGTACTCGAATTTTGCCCATTGCCGCCCACTTTCGCCCACTTTGCTATATACTTACTATACTATGCAATGCGTATTTCATTCTCTCTATCTATCTCTCTGTCTCTGTTGTTCTCTCTGCTATCTCTGTGTATATTTCTCTTTCTCGTGGTCTCTCTCTCTCTCTCCCTCTACATATTTACGCACAGAGCTCTTCTGGTGGCTGGTGGCTGCTGCTGCACAGCATCGATTCATTTCATTTTGGCTGGTCATTGAACTGCCGAAAAAACGCGACAGCGACAGATGAATTTATTGTTGTTGTTGTTCTCGGCGTTCCACCCATCCGACCTCTCACCCAATTGTCTGGGTCTGTCTGCTATATGTACATATATCCATTTCGGTGTCTTTCTCAGTCTCTCGAGATGATATTCTCCATTTGATTTCCTTTTAAAAAATTTTTATTATTTTTAATAATTGAATTGGGTTTAATTTTAGGATTTTCATCATTTCTTTTAATAATTTTCTTCGTCTTTTTCTTTGTTTTTCAGCATATTCCATTTCTACAGGAAAAGAACTCGTTCTACAATGTGTCTTGTATATTGACTCTGCCGCCGTATCAACGCAAAGGCTATGGACGATTACTCATCGATTTTAGTAAGTCAATAAAATTATTAATCTTTAACAATTGTCCATGAACGAATCTCTTATACATAAAAATTACCTCATACTTCATTTCTCATGAGGGTCTGCTACTACGTTTCGCAGGCACACAAGTATATATAATTTTCGATTTAAGCAACTTTTCTCACGAATTCTTAATCATTTTGTATTGTGTGTTTATCAAATTCTTTTGAAACTTTATTCGCCAGCTAAAAAGCACTTAATCATTGAGTTTATTCGAAACCATGAGCAAGAATTTTAAACCAAAATCCAAGGCAATTCGAGTACTATACTTTCATACGCCCCGTTGGTTCATAGTAATTTCTTTTATACTTTATCCAACCCCGATCATGTTCTACGGTTGGGAATTCAATAATTCTAGTCCATATCAAAACTTTTTTCCGTATTTTCTGTCATTTACCTCATTAGAAAAGCCACACCTAGAATCAAGAACTTTGAGCTTTGAAACGTTCGTATTATTAATTATTCAATAAAAATATATCGAAACAATTATGGTTCTAGGGTAAATCCGAAAATATTATCGTGCTCATTTCCTACAACTTGATATATTATTTAGGGATATTAATTCAAACCGGTTAGCTTTTCAGGTAACAGTTATTTAATCGGCTTTTAAGTTAAAGTTTCCTAGGATGATAATTTAACACCTCTCTTTTATCACCTGTTTAAAGTAAATTTTCTTTCTAGTTCTAGTTCTATATCATCGCTCTTTCTATCGTCCCGCATGTTATTACCGCTTATTTATCTCGGTTTATATTGGTTAAAATTTTCGAATTGCTTAATCCCATTCGGAGTATCGACAAATGATTTCCCCTCGCCCACTCTCTTGTTCTAAACTAATAACTCATTTCTTTGTATACTTTTATGACCTATTCATAGCATTAGCTGATGTTTCAATCTATCAAATGTTTCTCACATCGCTAACTCTCTGGTTCTAAGATAATTAATCAATTCCTCAAACTTTTACGGCCCATTTTTAGAATCGGTTAATAGTCGTACATTATCCGCTCATAGCATCGCTGCATCTTCTAGGCTCCTTAGCTTTACGACCCATTTGGAGTTTCGGTTAATGGTTTTCTCTGCTGATTTTTCAATCTTTGTGATCACTCGGAGTCATTGCCATCGCTTACTCTCTGATTCTAAGTTAATAATCCAATTTTTTGTGTATTTATGACCCATTCATAGTATTGGTTCATATCGGTTAATGGTCATGGCACAAAACTATGCTCTCATTATATCCATTTACCATTGGAAATTCCCTTTTTAATTGACTTTTCATAGAACTAATTTGCTTTGTATTTTCTATATGTATATAATGAGGAGCGGCGGCAACTATAACGAAAAACGAAAAAAAAAACACATCTGACTGTCTACCGGCTTATTGATTAAGGCCGCTTTTCAGGTTTTCTTACCACTAAAATGGAATATAATCAGCATTGCATGCTGCCGCCCAATCTCACATGCAATTTCTGCATCAATTAAACGTAGACCAAGACCAACAAAAAAAATACAATAAAACAAAAAACAACAACACAAAATGTTGCATACTAATTTTTGCAACAATTTTTTTTGTTGCTGCTTAAAATTAATCCAAGAAAAAGAGAAGCAACTTAAAAGCAGACACAAAGACAATAAAAAAAACCCAGAATTAAGCAGACTTTTGTGAAGGGGGACAGGGAGAAGCGTGCAGAAACACACGGGATGAGGGTGGGGGTGTTGTTTGGAGCGGGTACTTTGAGTCATCGACTGTTCCCCTCGTGGAGCAACCCTGCTGTTGCTGCTGCTGCTGCTCCCTATGTACCCGAAAGTCAAAGTCGATTGGTATATATACATACATACATGCAATGCGGCGGGCGGGCGGACATTTGAGGCAGTCCAGTGAAAAAGAAGGGGGGGAAACGACATTGACCTTACACACACACACACTTACAGAAACCAAGTGAGAGATAGAGCCAGCAAGCAAGTGCCTGAATGACAGACTGCAATGCATATGGAGAGAAAGAGAGGGCAGATAATTTGTAAATTTTCAATTGCTGGCAGGTGTCCACGCACGAACACGAACAAACACGCACACACAAACACACAACCACACATTTAAGGGTTAAGGACACCAATCGGTTTTTACCGTTTTACTATTCATTAACTTCAAACGGACAGCAAGCCCAAAAGCAGGTGTAAACTAAAATGTAAATTATTGCCAAAAAAAAAACCGCACACAAATTTTCCCAAAAGCAAAAAATGTTCAAAAGGTGCCGCAATTTTAAAGCAGCGGAAAACAAAAAAAAAACAGAAACTCAAATTTCCAGACACAACAGCAACAACAGAACAAGAACAACTCGCTGACGTCGTTGTCGGCAGACAACAAAGGTCAGCCCAGGTCACAATCAAAAGGGCGTCGTCCTCTCTCCCTCTCACACAGAGCTTATTCCCTCTCTCTCTGGTTCTCTCTCTCTCTGTTTCTTTACTCGCTAGAAAGCTCATCCATCCATTCATCTACTCGCCACTAGAAAAAAAGATCTGGCAGTTGTTGTTGTTTTTTTTTTAAATTATTAGAGCCTTGCTAATTGACTCTAAACTTCAAGTTGCTAATTTTCCAAAAGAGCGACAGAGAGGGGCCAACAATAGGGAGAGTGAGAGGGGTGAGTTTATTTTTTTTTCTTCGGTTAAATAATAATTTTCCCACATTTATTGCAACGCCTGTGGATATGCAACATTGTTTGCACGTACATGTGTATGCGTACGCGTCTGTGTGTGTGTGAGTGAATGAGCAGCAGCAGACACATCCATTTGGATCGATAAAGTCGTCTCGACATTGCCTCTTGCTCCTCCCCTCGGTAACCACCCACTCGCTCTCTTTCTTTCTCTCTCGTACGAAACGAAATCAAAGTGCCACCCAAAACCGCCAACGTCACCGTTGACTGCGCTGCCAACGTCTGGCAAAAAAGCCAAGCCAAGCCCCCCAAAAAGCAGAGCCGACGGCAGCAGCAGCCAGTTACCGTGCTCTGAATATTTATGAATACTAAATTACATAAATGAAAATATTTAACCTTTTGGCTGGGAAAAAAGGTTGCAAATTAGGAATAATATATTGATTTTGATATATGTATTTCAAATTTATTATAAACATATTTGTTAAATTATTTGGGACTTATGAATGGTCGTGAGATGATCGACATTTTGATGTTTCTGCCCCACTGTATGTGAAACCGCATCACACAAAGCATTTACTGATGTGTGTGTGTGTATGCCTTCAACCCTAGGCCAAGCCAGACCAAACCACACCAGTCGCCCATCCAGCCCAGCCCAGGATTCCCTTCTTTGTCGTACCTTCAGCCAGTTCCAGTTGTGTCTGCCGTCGGTTTTTGAAGTGTGTCTACGTACGTTTCGTTTCGTTCCGTATCGGTTTTTTCTTTCTTGGCCCGAGCCTGCCTCAGTGGGTTTTGTGTTGTGAGGGCCACCAAGGCGCGTCGTCCTTTGGGCTGCACTCATTGTTGCTGTTGTTGTTATCTAGACGGACTGTCGGCTAGGAATTGTTGCTGCCAGACGACGGCGTTCATGGGTTGAATGTACGCCAGAACGTTGTCGTCGTCGTCGTCGTTGTACTTCGCTCGTCATTCATGCGGTCGTTTTAACCCTCTCTCCATAACCTAACCAACTCTGTGTGGATACTTTGCGGAATCCTGTCTAGACACAACAACACGCACAACGACGACGACTTCGACCATGCCGACTTGAGGGCGGGACAAACTTGGTCACCATAAATAATACGCCGGAACTTGAAGTTGATTCTTTATCTCTATAGCATACATATAGGGGTTATTTATATTTCATGAAATTATTCCTTTCTATATTTTACCAGGCTATCTTTTGACACGTGTGGAGGGTAAAATTGGTTCACCCGAGAAACCATTATCCGATTTGGGTTTAATATCATATCGTTCATACTGGAAAGATGTCCTACTGGATTACCTATGCAATCGTTCGGGCAATACCCTCTGCATTAAAGATGTCTCACAAGTAAGAACAAGAGAATTTTTTCAATGAGATGAGAGATTTTAAGAGATTCATTTTCTAGGAAATGGCCATATACTCATATGATATAGTCAGCACCCTGCAGGCCTTGGGCATGATGAAATACTGGAAAGGCAAACATATTGTACTCAAAAAGCAGGTAAGTTTTTCCATATTTTTGTGATCTCTATCGCGAATAATTCGAATAATTTTGTTTCCAGGATGTTCTGGATGAGTACGAGGAGCGAGTAAAGCGTCGCGGCACATTTCCCAAAATCGACGATTCCTGCCTGAGATGGCAACCGTTCATACCAGCCCAGCCGAGTGCATCGCCATAACCTCGTGACTGGAAGCATGCCTTAGCGTGCTTTTTTGACGACGATGACGACGACAACTCTTCCTACCCGTACTCCTGATGTGTATTAGCTTAGAGATTTGGAATTTCTAGTTTTACTTATAGTCCTAATGCTAATTCTTAGTCTATGTTAATAGTTAGTTACAAATTAAGCTTAGTCTGTAGGATTTATAGTGAAAATTTTGACTCTGAAAATATACATACAATATGCTCTACATAATGATCGAAAATCCGGATCGACAAGAAACTTCTTTCTATGCAAATCTCTGAGCTCATCATCGTCGTTGTCGTCGGCCACATTCATGACAAGATGAATCATGGTAGTAAAACCAAGGCGTTTACAAGTCGTGGTCTTGGCAACGCTTTTTGGCCATACAAGGGGAACGGGTGCATAATGTGAGAGGAATGGGTGAGGCGGTGGAGTCGGGGTGCGGTATCGTGGAGTGGGAACAGGGAGTTGTATAGCAACAGCAGCAGCGCGGCACTCACACACATTTATGCACAAAGTGCACCACAGACTGTGCGAAAGACGAAGATGGGGGATACAGAGGGGATGGGAGAGAGCCAAGCGTCAGACAGGTAGACAGTTGCAGCAACAGCAGACTGGTTGGGGGAGGGAAGGAGAAGGTAGCAGGGAGTGGCGGCTTTGAGCCGACATGGAGACAGAGAAAACGAACGAAAACTGCACACAATGCTGTCGCAGTCGATGTCGCTGCCACAGCTGCAGCAGCGCAGCACAGAAAGCAGCAGCAGACATTAAACCCAAGCACAGTGCACCAAGAGAGTTTGAAAAATGAAACGCCAAGCCGCTGATGCGAAAAATGCTAATTATATGGTTGAAAATGAGAAAAAGTCTACATTAAACTTTCATTGGAGAAATCGCAAACCGGTTTTAGGGTTGTTTTGTTTTTTTTTTTTTTTTGCTTTAAAACCAGAAATTGTAGCTTAAGATTGGCGTATGGGAGTAATAGTGCCTACCTCATAAACTATTTCCTAAGCGACTTAAGATTAGTAAAAAAAATTCTTATTTTGCCTCAGATTGAATGAACATCTGTTTTTTTGGTTTAAGTTAAGAATCATATAAAAACCAGATGGTTTCCCAAACGAATTGCCTTGACTGTTGGTACCACTGTGCTCAAGCTTTTACTGCTGTTGCAGCCAGTTTAACAAAGGAACCCCGCCGAACGGAGAACTGCTAAATTGTATATGTATGTGTGTGTGTATACATATACATACATATGTATGTATATACTGCATGCATATGTGTTTATATGCTCGTATGTGTGCGTAAACGGAAAGGTGTAGGAAGCAGGAAGCTGTCCCTGGCCCCAGTCCAGGCACAGCACAGTGAAACTGCAATTGAAGAAATGGCAAACAAAAGATAATTCACCAGTAACATCTCATTAGTAATCTATGTATATATTCATTATCGAAGAATCTTCAATTTTTATTCATTTGTTCAACTTGAGCAATTTCAAAGCGAATTTCAACAATTTCTCAAGCTTTCAGTGCAGTGTGCCCCTTAAGAAGAGGCGCCACTACACCTTGGGTAAAATGACAAAATTAAGTTTAAGCTATTATTATCTACAAAACTGAAACATCCAATTCTAGACAATTGAATACTGCAAACCTGTAGGAATCCTTAATAAATCATTAAGGAATGTTCATTACATACATATATGTACATAGAAAATGGGAACTGTCAAAGAGTTTCGAACTTCTTTTGGGTTTCTAACTAGTAGACTGCATAGTTTTCTCAGAAAACAAAGTATAAAAAATGCCTAAAAGTATAGAAAATGTTCCACATCTGTTATCTTAAGCAGATTGTACAAGAATAAATGTACTTAAAATATTCCTATTTCAAAAACTACAAAAAATTGTTTTTACAACACAAAAACTTGCCATTTGAAGCCCATGGTGCGCTGTGCGACAGAAATGGCAACACACACAAAGATGAAAGAGAACAGCGCGAGTGCGAGTGTATGTCTGTATGCTTGTATGTATGAGTATCACTCTGCCTGTGTGTGTGTCTGTGCAAGCCTCTGTGTGTCTGTGTCAAATGTGAAATAAAATTCGCGCATTTTGGCATTGAGCATTTGATCGCCAACAGCCGGCGTGGTCGGTTCACTTCGCTCTCTTTAGAAAAGTTTCCGCAGCCAAGAAAAGATATCATAAAATTTTCTCAAGCCCCAAAAAGAAGGTCCCCAGACAAGACATAATGAAAGTAAAAGAAAGAAAGAAGGGAAACATTTGTTCAAAGTCGTCGCGAAATGAGTGTGCAACTTAACTTAATGTCTGTGCTTTGTGTGCGTGCGTGTGTATGTGTGAAATTTGTTATAAAAGTGTGAGAGGGACAATCAATAAAGTACAATATAAAAAAAAGAAAAAAGCGAAAAAGAGTGCAAAAAATGGGACTCTGGAGAGAACATATGTATTGTGAAATTCGTATTCAATTCAAGACCAAAAAGAGGAATTCAACTACATAAAAAACGACGTTACGTTTATTTTTAGACAAAAAAAAAATGACGCAAATAAAATGTTTGAAGCAACCAGCAGCAGCAGCAACCACATGATTCTACATATTTCCACAGACACACACTCATACACAACCACAGCGACACTTACACAGAGACAAAAACTTTTTTCTTCTTTTGCTCAAATATTAATTTTAGACCTTAGCCAAAGTCAACTAGAAATTTTTGCCAGTGCCAGTGTGTGTGAGGAATAGATTCGCATGTACACGTATGTATATATGAAGATTTGTGTGTCTGTGTGTATGTTTGACGATCTCGTTACCAGGGTTAAGGGCAGGCTTAAAAGAAAAATCCATGTGTTAGCATTTTCTTTTAACAGAGAGACTGCTGGCATAGAGAGACAGAGAGAGTGGAGAGGAAGTCTTGCACCCACAAATATACACACACACACACATACAGGTATAGGAGCGAAGACTTTTGCCTTCTGATTGAATTTGAGGTTAGGAATGCCCCACCCAAGCAAAAAGAAAGAAAGAAAAAGACTCAGACATGGCTGCCATAAGCCTTATATGTATTCTCACTCATACGCATACATACATACATACATATATATGTACATATGTTAATGTATGTATGTATATATACATATATGCATATGGCAAAAAATTTGCAAAAAAGACTGGCGATCGCTTAAAAACTTAAAAATTTATGAGGCGAAAAGCAAAAAAAAAATTAAATTTTTTATATCTCTTTTTCGGTTTTTTTTTTGCAAATGTATAGGGGCACGTGTGTGTCTCATTGTGTGAGTTGATCACGCACACGTAGCTAGCGCTTGGTAACAGTCAGTAAGAGTGAGTGAGAGAGATTGAGAAAGATAGAGAGAGAGAGAGGGATAGTCAGAGAGGAAGGGGCGGATAGAGAGCCAAAGACAAAGAGAGAGTGCAAAAAATGCCGGTTCTTTTTAGCTTTTTTTCAAATATAGAATATCAAGGGACTGCTGCGCCGCTCTTTCTCGTAATAATTGGCAAAAAATGTAAAGCTTGATGACGTCACATCCTTCTCTTCTCCTCTTTTGTACGCTACTCTCTTTCTCTGCCGCTGCTGCTGAAAAGTCATTAGCACGTAAGACTTTGGCTGGGCTCATAAATGAAAAAAAATCTGCAAACTTAAAAAAAAGCTTTTTGCGCGTCGCATGAAGTCATCGTCACGCACTCACACACACACATATACCCTATCAAAGCCACTCACACAGAGATCGTTAACCTTAAAGCTTTGTTGAGCACGTTGGAATGACGAGCGCGGGGGGGTGGTGGAATGTTGGAGATTTTGTGTTAAACTTGGGAACCCTGGGATGACGAACAAGGTCGTTTCCTTTTCGCATTGTCTCTTACCTTGCGCGCTAATCAGTGACCAGGGCTGAGTAATTTTATCCAATACAGTCAGGTACCTGAAGTAGCGCGCGTGGTTTTAGACAAAAAATCATCACACGACAGAAGAAACCTTTGAAATCCATTTGGGATTTACCCAAATTCAATTTGAATATGCTTATATTGCCAATTTAATTACTTTTTTGTTGTTGTTGTTGTCTCCCATGTCTATTGTACTTCATCAGGTGCTCTGGTGTCTCTTTGTAACCCGGCACATGTTGAAGTACACTCAATATGTGGCGATCTTCATCTGAAAAGCTTAGACCTAAGTCCTTAAATTTTTACTAATAAAAAATATTTTATAATAAATAATATTATTCATTTATATAGAAACTTGTTCTTATTTTCTTGTGTGGTTGGATAAGGGGGGTTTGCACCACCTGTTCTTAATTTTCAGCTCGCGGCGGAGGGGCCTGTTATTAAAGGAGCATTGCCAAAAAAATATGTTTTGTCTGGCCTTCACTTAGTTTTCAATGCGTTCTCTGACCTCATTCGAGTTATGGACATGCACAAATACAGTGAGTTGAAAAAGTAAAGGCTTGTCAGCATATTCAAGGTAGAAATGATGTAACCGTCTTGAAGTCACGAATTTACACCAAAAAATATGGTCAATAAATAAATCAATAAATAAGGCTTAAAATTTAAATACATCAAATATTGTATAGGATTTGCTTCTCGATTTTACATGATTGGAGATGATTTTTCAGCTGGTCTGCGAAATGGATCCGATTTTATACAGGGTAAAAATATTATGGCATCGTATATACATATGTATATATAGTCGAAATTGCCTATAATGATATTATGAATAGAATGAAAAAGCTGTATCTTTAAAATACGATCATTATACGGAGCAGTTTGATCGTATGGAAGCTCACTATAGGGAAGTTCGACTGTGTAGTTTATTTGCGGCATTCACATGGTTCATTTGACATAAAACAATGTGGATAAGGTAGAAATGAAAAGACCAAAAAAGACCATTTAGCTATTAGAAAAAATTGTTATTTTTTATCTGCTCGAGGATAAATATAAATTTTATCTCAAAGCAGTTTTTCAATAGCGCTGATTTGAAGGAAATGTGCTGAAAATCCAATATCTGATATATCACCAAAAATAAAGTAAAACCTAATATGGTTGTTGAAAGTCACCATTCGTTATTTGTCAAACTCAAAAACTGTTTTTTATAGTCAGATGAAGGAGACTATTATAATTTATAAACTTTGCATTTTAATTTTAGACATATTTTAAATAATTAATTAACAAAATTTCCAGTCAAATTGGGTAAACTTTTAAATAATATATATAATGGCCAACTACGCATCTCTGTTGCTATCGGTAGTGCCGATAGTTTACTAGGGTGACCAGAGCCGCGGTGCAGCTATCGATAACAAGTCGTGACCTAGTGGCGTTAAATAAGGTCGGCCAACTTTTTTTCGTGTCGTAAACTTTTTTCGACACTTTTTTTGCCCTCTCTCTCCGGCTAACGACTTTATTGTCTAAATTTTACGAAAATATTAAAGTGTTTGTGGTTTATCGAAGAGCAAACACGCATACACATCCCACCACTTACACACCATTTCACACACACATACATACACCTCCTCATACGTATTGGACGAAGGAGCTAAAAGCCTACGCAGCATAACGGTAAACGTGTAATAACAACAACAACAACGAAAGCAACAGAAAAGGACAGAAAATGCTGCGTTCAATTGCAACGAGAGGAAACGAAATCGGAGCTTTCCGTTCCCTTATCCTGCTGCGGACAGCCCGGCGATCACCTGGAACTGGAGTGCGTGCCCTAAGCACACAGCTGATGAACTCGAGGAATCTCCAGGCAATCAGGTAGGAAAGGGGGAGATGTGCAGAGCCAGACGAAATCTCTGGGTTGAGGTTAGGGAAAAATCTGATGTTGTGTAATAATGCAAAAAAAAATTGTTGCTGCGGCTGTGGCTGCTACTGCAGGCAATCAGATGGAGAGAGTAAGTGAGTGCGAGAGGGGAGGTATCATGTGTATGGAAGTGTGTGCGTGTGCGTGCATGCGTTCGTTCCATGTCTCACCCCTCCCGCTTAGTGTGTGCTGTGTGTGTTCATTAGTGTATCGAGTGATTATACTTTTTTTTTTTCTTTTTGACGCTCTCCAAGGTCGCCCACCTCAAATCATTCCCATTTCCATTCAATGTCGCATGATGCGTGATAATGGAAGGGGAAGGGATTCCGGTGGCCTGATAAGCTTTCAAAAAATTCTAAACGGCAACCTGTGCTTCTTGTTGTTTTTGCAATTGTTTACATCAAACAACAACAACAATCAGCTGATTTCCCATAATAATGATATAACTGTAATCGCTTTTGTTTAACTCGAATTTAGCCGGTTAATTTTAGCACAAAATAATTATTAAATACAGTCGAACCCCGCTATTTCGCTCCTCAATAAATCGTACAAATTTTGTACTTTTCGATTTTTGAAACTTTTGAAATTCGAAAACAATTGTACTCCTTTGCAATTTTGAATTGTAGGTACTCACCTGTATATATGTACTTAGTCACTCAGTTTTATTGGGAGTTTAGGGGATCGAAAATAGTGTGTCAAAATTTTGTTATATGATTTTCATTCTTGCCAAATGATTCACAAGATTAAATTATGTATTCGCGCACATTTGCGTTATTAAAGATGTATCGAAAAACTATATCGGAGTTGCAGAATTTTTAAATGTTATCCATATCTGGTTCATTTCTCAAGGTCGGTTGTACATACATATATAATTTTCAAGGCGAAAAATAAATATTATTAATAAAGAATTGTTATGGAGAAGAAAAACTGTCTCCGGGCATCGAAAATCGATAGACTTGTACAGAATTGGGGCACAGTCAATATTCCACAGTTTCCCTTTGTTTTACTTCAATTTTATATTTTTACTAATTTTCCCTTCAGGACACTAACTGCAAAATTGGAAAGCCGAGCCAAGCCCTTGTCAGTCTGGAGCTATAACTTTGCCCGTAACTATGCCAGTCTGCCGGAACACATCCGGGTGCCATTGCCCGCTTTGTCGCCCACCATGGAGCGGGGCTCCATCGTTAGCTGGGAGAAGAAAGAGGGCGATAAACTAAATGAGGGTAAAAAGAGATTAGCAAATCTCATTTAAAACTTGATCTCATTTGAAGTATACCTTTTTTCTAGGTGATTTGCTGTGCGAGATTGAAACGGATAAAGCTACCATGGGCTTTGAGACACCCGAAGAGGGTTATTTGGCCAAGATTTTGATTGCCGGTGGAACCAAAGATGTCCCAGTAGGACAATTGGTGTGCATTATAGTGCCCGATCAGGGTAGCATAGCTGCCTTTAAGGATTTTAAAGATGACGGAGCAGGAGCAGCACCAGCTGCAGCAGCAGCACCACCTCCACCACCACCAGCAGCCGCAGCTCCAGCACCTGTTGTTGCAGCTGCTCCCGCTCCTCCTCCACCACCAGCAGCAGGTCAGACCGCTTCAGAGCAACGTGGCGATCGCGTTTATGCCAGTCCCATGGCCAAAAAATTAGCCGAAGCACAAAAGCTGCGTCTACAAGGTTGTTATCCCCCCTCCAACCTCTACCCCTGCTGTTGCATGACTTGCTTGACTAATCTGCCCCCAGCTCCCCTCTCCTATTGTTATACCCTTGCGTAGAAGGAAGCAGTTGCGATTTCCGTATTTCCTTGCTATAGATTCTTATATCATTTAAATCGGGAATGGCTTATATGGATATCTTGAATCACGATTATCAAAGAGCTCCGAATGGATCCTTATATTCAGTTCTGGTTTCCCATACCAGTAAGTTAAAAAATCAAGATCAAGTCGCAATACAGTGAGGGTATATGAACTTCGGCTTGCCGAAGTTAGCTTCCACACTATTGTTTTTGTCGTGTTTTACTAATACCGGCTTTTGTGCACAGGCAAAGGTAGCGGCGTCCATGGCTCAATTAAATCTGGTGATCTTGCAGAAGCATCCGCAAGGGCCGCAGCATCCGGTGCCAGTGCCGGCGTTCCCAGGGCTCCTGGTGCACGCTACCAGGATATCCCAGTGACCAACATGCGCGCCATTATTGCTAAGCGTCTGCTGGAATCGAAGACTCAACTGCCACACTACTACGTGACCGTTCAGTGTCAAGTGGATAATGTGAGTAACCAACATTGTCTTACACTTCCATTATGGTCATCACCATTCTTTCTCTCCTCCTTTTCAGCTTCTCAAGATGCGCGCCAAGATCAATAAGAAGTACGAGAAGAAGGGTGTTCGCGTATCGGTCAACGATTTTATCATTAAGGCAACCGCCATTGCCAGTCTTAAGGTGCCCGAGGCCAATTCAGCATGGATGGATTCGGTTATTCGTCAGTATGATGATGTTGATGTCTCAGTTGCTGTCTCCACCGATAAGGGTCTGATCACCCCCATCATTTTCAATGCCGATCGCAAGGGTGTCATTGATATCTCCAAGGATGTCAAGGAGCTGGCTGAGAAGGCTCGCCAGAATAAATTGCAACCCCACGAGTTCCAAGGAGGCACCATCTCGGTATCCAATCTGGGCATGTTCGGTAAGAGAATCAAAAAGGGTCTCTCAATCAAAGATATGATTTGATGGTTTGTCGTTCTATTCCCTAAAGGTGTCAATCAATTCTGTGCCGTCATCAATCCCCCGCAATCGTGCATCTTAGCCATTGGTACCACAACGAAACAGTTGGTTCTGGATCCAGATAATATTAAGGGGTGAGTTTTAAAGAACATCATTTGCTGAAATTTCCTAAATAGTTTTGCAATATCAATTACACTCTTAACTCCGATTTAAAAGACTTTGTAACATTTTGTTCTAGGAAATGTTCAATTTCGAGAAGTTTCTTAATTTATATAATCCAACTAAAAAAATTCCTCACATTGACAAAATGTTTTAAATTAAAATTATTATTTAGTAATTTGTGGATTTCATTAAAACAAAATAGATCAGCTAGTTGTATTTCTAACATTTAAGTATTTACCTTTGTATTCGAAGGCATTTTTAATAATTTGAAACACTCTTGCTGTGTTTTAAAATAAAGTTTACCAATTAATTTAAGGGAAATACGAATAATTCTAACTTAAATTGAAAGAAACCAGTTTAGCCAGTTGTATTCCGAATTCACCTTCTTATTCGTGACTATATTGGTATCTTATACATATAGCTGAGATATTTCAATTACCAACCAATTACCAACGGATTTAGATGATTCCATCTGAAGTGCTTAAGAATGAAAGAGATTTGCACCTACATCTTGTTTCTAAGTGAATTATATTTAGTTTTTCGTTTAGAATATATTTCTTCATGATACCAACATGTTATTTTCCCATCTCTTATCTCAATTCTCTATTCTTTATTGCAGTTTCAAGGAAGTCAACCTGCTTACTGTCACCCTGAGCGCCGATCATCGTGTTGTTGATGGCGCTGTGGCTGCCAGATGGTTGCAACATTTCCGCGACTTTATTGAAGATCCAGCAAATATGATTTTGTAAATTGAACACCAACCAATAGGAACAGCAACAACAACATTAGCATCACCAACAACAACAACAAGAACCTTGAGTTGCGAAAACAATGATAAGGAATCATCGTATATAGAGGAGAAGACTCTGTTCCCCCGATAAACGACAAAAAATGCTGCCTCTCAACTACAACTACAACAAAATCAACAACTCTATGTGGTGGGATACGCATTGCTCGCGGACAAACTGATCGTTTCGGAGTAGTGTATATCTTTGGATATATATATATAGAAATATACGTGTAAAATGTTATATATTTTTTAATCGGTATCCGTTTGTAACAAATTTAATCGGCACTCAACCGAGTTTTTAGTAGTAAAATGAAACCAATTATATGAACTCACTTCACTTGATAGTTTTTCATAATGGTTATTGATCATAATCATTGATATTCGAAATAATAACTCACATAAAAACTCAAGCGTTTTGTAAATTTTCCGTTGTAATTATTATTATGCTAGATATGCTACTTATTTTATAGATTTTGTTGATCATTGTAAACACGAAACGAAAGCAAAAAGTTGAAAAAGCCCAAAGACGCGTTGAATAAATATAAATAAAAATGAAAAACTAGCCAATTGTTTAAATGTCATACGTGTCTTACCTAAATTTTCCTATAAATCGTATTTATTGGGCCCAAGATATACTTGGGATAAGAGTTGAAATCTGTTTAATAGACATGCTAAGGTCATCAAGTTTCTATGGCTATCCGACATTTCGGACATTAATTGTTGTTTTAATTGTTTTAACCAAATTTTATTTAACCTAACTACTATATATTTTATGTTTTTGTTCATGACCCTTACTGCAGTTTTGGTTTTAGCTGAGAATTCGTTGTGTCCCACTATAAATAGATTAAAGTAGAAGTCACGATAAAGTTATTTTGTCAAGCTGCAGGGGCTATACCTTTTAAAAAATCGGGTTTTTAACAATATCTTGTAAAAATTTGAATAGCGTGGCCTAAAGAGCACCTGTACTTAGGAATGTTTGAAGTGCTTATGTAAATCTTAGAATACTTTTTCTCGAAATGACATTTTTTAAATTTTCTTCCAATTTCACTCAAAGAGCAATATTTACTACATAATTGGCTGCTTGGTTGGACATTTTTTTCTTACTCCATTATATAATTTTCTTATTAGGAAGTCTTATATGTCGTAAAGGTTTTTGTTTGATTTCGACTATTGGTTTAGCAGGAATCGTTGTAGCCTCTGAATGCGTCGCCCTTCTTTTCAATGACTAATAATTTATGTTTAACTATATATTAATGTGTGGTAAATGACCCAAAATTTTAATCGTTCAAACTGGGATAGCCTCTTAAAGTAACTGTATTTTAAATTTATATTTTAATGTTTACATCTGATCCAAACTGCAGTTTTGTGTCTTAACCTGTTTACATAGTTCTAGTGTCCACAAATCAGCGTAAATTGTAATAGAAGACATGATAGAGTCATTTTGTCAAACATAAAAACCTTATCGAAAGTCCATTCCAAGTAAGTGTAGTTAAATTTTAACAAGTTTTTAATGTTTATAAGATATCAAAGCTAAGGAAAGTTTCTCCTTAATGAGCAAGCACTTCACATATATAGGATATCAAAGGATGCGAAAATATTGTGAACTTGTGAACTTTTCATCGTCAGGCTGTTTAATAGAATGGAATGGAAAAAAATAACAAATATTATTTTTATATAAAATAATATTAAACGGCTTAGATCATTTAGTTATTATGTGTTTTATTTAATTACCATATACTTTTTATACCATGCATCCATAGGATGAAATGGTATATTAAAGTCGCCAAAATGTATGTAACAGGCAGAAGGAAGCTTTTCCGACCCTATAAAGTATATATATTTTTGATCAGCATGCGAAGAGAAATTGATATAGCCATGTCCGTCTGTCCGTCCGTCTGTCCGTCCGTAAGAGTGCAGAGATCTTAGCAACTACAAATGTTAGAGTTACCAAATTAAGAATGTAGACTTGTGTAGTATTGGCGCAGACCAAGTTTATTTATTTTTTTTGCCACGCCCCCTTTCGCCTCCGGAATTTAATAAAAAGTGATTTTCTCCCGCAATATTTATCGTATCGTAATTTAATTTGGCACACTCATAGATCTTATGAACATCTAGACGATGCTTAGAGAATCGCTACACACTCCCAATATCCTGACCTGACCACATCATATATCAGTTACCACATCTCTTTCAGATCGATCTCCAAACAAAGTCTTGAATTCGCTTTGAATGCCAAAATAGAGTTTGTTTTAAAATCGTTAAAACGGTTAACGTTTTAGTTACATGTTATAGGTTGAGCAACAGAATAGACATTATTTTTTATGAAAGTAGTTTTTTTTTTATTGCCAAATGAATTAGTTACTAAAACTAAAAAGAAACATATATAAATGTATGTGTTGCAGGTAAGTATTTACAGATGTAAATGTAAAAACTAAAATCGTTGGACTATTGAATCATCACCACTGAGCAGGGCCCAACTCACTCCATTCGGACACGTAATCGGATTGTTTTTCCAAGGCGGGGAACCATTCAACGCCGCCGTAATCGATGGCGGGTAAAGTGCCCTTGTAATTGGCCGGCAAGAAGGCGGGATCAAGGAATTTCTGCAGAGATTTCATATCGCTGCCGTGGAAATGCATCTGCAATGAAACCAGAAAATTAATATATATTTACGCTATTGAAAAGAGAGAGAGATCACTTACCCTCTTGTTCAGCTTATCCTTGACGAAGGGCTTGAAGAGGGACCAAACCATATTGAAGATGAAAGGTTGCTTCACAAAGTGGACTTCCTTCATGCGCAGCGGCATGGCCTCTTGGATGAAGGTGAGCAAACGTTTCGAGAAACTGGGAGACAGGGCCTTAACCTGTTTCATGGCCAAACCATCGAAATCCATGATGCAAACCACACCACGAATTTGGGTTTCCTCCTCCAATTGGGCGGCAATGTGTACCATATACAGCATACGGAACATTTCATCGCTGTTGATCTCGGAAGGATCCCAAAGTTTACCGCAATTGACGATGAGGACACGACGACCCAGCTGATCGCAGTTCTTCAGAACATTTATCACGCTGCCCTTGACAAATTTCTCTTTCACCTGTGCTACCTGGAGACCATGCACCAGAGAAGCATATTCCTTGCGGAAATTTGCAGTTGTTCTCATCTAAAAAAAAAAAAGAAAAAAAAAATAGATACAAATTAGTAATGCATTTGTAAATCCAGGGTCTTGTGTGTTGGGGTATTTCGGTTACCCACACATGCATTATGTATACGACACATTGCTCTATATACGAAAATCGGATTTGGAATTAAAATGTGAATTGGAATCGTCTCGAGCTTATCACCATTGTGTGTCATCGAAGTTCAAAAGCGTATCAAATGGCTGAAGCTAAAATGGGATCATACGTTTATTTCTTCTTCTTTCATATGCAGACACGATGATTCTTATCACAATCTGATGAACTTTCGAAAGAGAACCTAACTCTCAATGAGGTTGTAGACCCCTCTTCTGTCTATTGAAGCGAGTCGTTTTACAAATACATGATTACAAATGTATAAAGTTCGATAAGGTTATGAAACTTATTTGATAATCGAAACTAAATATATTCATTCTATTGATAAGGCAATCGTGTTTGTTTCTAAGGCGTTTCCGATCTTAATAAACAGCTGCGGAACATAATTGGCCACTGGCTAGCATTATATGCTTGATGATGTCAGGATTTGCAAATTTTTTCTTTAATCTTTGGAGTAGAAAACTGCAGTTCGTCGATTCTCTGTAGTGATGTGTCATGCTAAGGAATTTGGAGGGTCTTATGTAAGCTTCAATGTATGGTGAATGACATTTGAATGGCGAAAAAGTGCCGCCAGTTAATCTTGGAATATGATTTTATGGATAGGGCTTATCGGGATCATATTTTAAGTGATAAAAGTAATCTTTGAATCATTAGAAATGCTTAATCGTTGGGATATTGAGAGTTTTGAAAAGATATTGCTTGTTTAATAGGAATATTTAGAGGATTTTGGGATTAAAGATACCAAATAAAATACTTTATATATACAACTTTTTAGAATGTAGGGTATAATGAAGGATACATTTTTTTAACTGCTATATTTTGAGGATATTGGTAGTTAGTAGTAAAAATTCTCTAAAGATCGTATGTGAAATACGTAATATATACAGGCTTCAGATGAAAACGTCTAAGAAAATGTTAAATGAAAAAGTATACAGTAAATAAATAAAACACATAATAACTAAATGATCTAAGCCGTTTAAGTGTGGAGAATTAAATATTATATAAAAATAATATTTGTTATTTTTTCCATTCCATTCTATTAAACAGCCAGACGATGAAAAGTTCACAAGTTCACAATATTTTCGTATCCTTTGATATCCCAGTGCTTGCTTAAATTTAACTATACTCATATAGAATAAACTTTCGTAAGCTTTGATATCCCATATATATGTTAAGCACTTGTTAAAATTTAACTACAGTCACTTAGATAACATATGTATATATCCTTCAATGATAATCTTTCATATGTATACAGTTAGCGGATCTCTCAAAATATTCAGTACATACCTTTTCTAAAGCACTTTCTGGATAGTAATGACAGGCACGAAGGAAGATGGTAAGGAAGGCGTCGTCATCCTTGTAGTTCAATTCGGGTGCAGCTTTTAGTAATTCCCTTAGCTTCTTAATGGCCTCCGCCTTGACTTCGTCCGTCTCCCGTAGTTCGGTGCGGGCGATTTCCAAAGTTTCCGGCTTAACATAGCCGATGCGCAAATTGAAGGCCTCTTCGCTTAGATCGGGTGAAGCCATTTTGTGTAATTGTAACTGTAGTTGTAGGAGCCTGCGTGTTGATTTGGAAAATAGGTATGAGAGACTTGAGATTTGGATTGGGATTTAACGGTGACGGCACTGACAAAATGCAACAATTTGTGTGCAAAATTGCATTTTAATTTCGTTCACTATTTGCTTTTTTTGTCGAAAAACAATTTTATTGAATTAAGTCATGACTCTCCGGCTGTTGTGTGTGTGTGTCTATTGTGAGTGTGTTGATTTTACTGTAAGTATTTACCTAAGGCAACAAATTGAAACGGCAACGCTTGATTATTATTTTTGTATTTCCAAGTTGTTTTTTGTTTTAATGACAGGCAACGTAATTCTCGATTTTGCCTTCCTCGCGGCTTGGGAACAACTGAATTTTGGTTTGCGCTTCAAAACCCTTGTGAGTTAACTTCTATAGGCGATATAAAGCAGCAGCAAAAGCAGCAGCAGCAGAGGCGATCGCCGTTGTCGTCGACGTCGCTGGCTATGACTTGACTTCTTTTTCTTATCTATCAAACGACGACGACGACGACGGCGACAGCGACTGAATCTTCCATCCACATCCATCGTTCCGTCCTCCGTTTTATGTTGTCTCGCCTGTCAATCACCTGATGACCTTTTTTTTTCGTCGGCGAGGTCGAGCTCCCTCGAACTTCCCCAAGATCAGTTTTAGGCTCGGCTCAAGTCAAGTCGGATGTCGTCACAATTCGACATATATTTGCACACGTAATTTGGCAGTGATTTTGAACCCTAGTTCTGACCCTTTTTTTGGCAAATAAAAACATTAACCCAAAAAAAAGGCCAACATGCTTATTGACAGTGATATTAATTACAGTGCTAGTGCCGCTAGCCATGTCAGCGTAACTAGCAGCAGCGTAAATAGTTTCCATTTTAGCGGAACGATTGAATGATACCTATTAAAAGATAATACGGAAGCATGTTAGTAGCAAAGTTCGTCGAAAGATTCATTTCTCAGTCTTAGAGTTCGGCAAAACTCTTCAAATAAATATAGAAATCGATTAGTTCTTTAATCTCGATTCGTAGAATGAACATAATTCTTGTTATAAACCCTATATACCCTTCCCTGCCGACTATCTTAATCATAGACATGTGTGTAGGGTAACCCATATAGTGTAAAAACTACTTAGTGGCTAAAGTCCAATGAAAAAAAATTTTGACAAATTTGATAAGAACCAAATAGACCAAAAATATCTTGCTCTACACCCGTCCATTATCGAAATGTTTCATGTTCTTAGGGAATGACAGAGAAGCCAAATAAAACAAAGGAACCAGAGGCCGAAAATTAGGAGGGCTTAGCCGAAGTTGCCATACTCTTGCTCTACAATTTAAGCGATCTCTATTTGATTGTAGGAGGATTGGTTTCTAGTCAAAGATGATTTCTCTCATAATTTTTGATGGAAACTACCAACATATAATATAAACTGGACCTTTCTCTGGGAAACAATTTCTTTAATTGATTATTTGTATTGATACTTATTTACCTAAGAAGAGAATTCGTAGATATCTACATAAACCCGTATTAGAATGGATATTTGGTCCTTTCAGGTAGCTGTTGCTTTGATTAATCATATGGACTTTACATTGATAAGAATTATGCTATATCCTCATCATTAATTCATCTTAAGCTTCTGTCTGTTTGATGGTTTCGAAGTTATCTTAGATCTTCTTTAAGTCAGCATTCTGATAATCGTAATGTATATTTCATATTTTAGAGTTCAATAACATAGCTTACTTTAATCAGTTTTTCCATTGCCAATCCCTCCATTTTAGTAATAAAGTGAATCGAAGTGATCAAAAGATCACTTATAAGCTACATTTTCTGAGCACCTCAAATGATTAGAGAAAGCTAAACTATTCTTAAGGAAGGGTGTACAATGTTTTATTCTAATCGCAGCTCATAATCCTTATCAGCCAAAAAAGGCCCAGGCAACGATCGACAGCGATGTCAGCGTCGACGTTGACTGCGGCGTTGGCGTCGACGTCGACGTCGACTTTACCGCTCGTGTATGAGATTTGAATTGGCATTTTTGGTGAGAGTATTTCTTCTTCTCTCTCTTTCTCTCTGCTCTATCGATCAGCAGGTGTATGTAGATTCTGACCCCACCCCCTTCTTATTCACCATCCGCTCATTTTACTGCTCTCCATTTCACGTTATCAATTGTTGCTGTTTGAATTTATTTTCCTTATTGTTTATGGCAAAATATTATTATGGTACGTGTTTCCTTTTGCTTTTCTTAGCTCTTTTGGAAATTTTGTAATGTTCATATCATGTTGTTACCCCCGTTTCAACATACACGTACATACATATTTATATACATATATATAACCCGGGTTCTATATGGCCACTATATGTTGCCATATAGTGTAGTCATAGGGCAAAGTCTGCGCACTTGATTTCGATTTGTTGTCGTCAACTTTGTCAGTTGTCGTTGTTATTCTTTGTGTTCAAGTATAAGTAGTATTAGTATGCTTGTGTTTTTATATGTATTTGTTATTTTGTTTTTGTTCACTTGCTCTACAGCTTTATCGAACTTCTGTTTTTTTATTGTTGTTATTTTGCTGCTGTTAATGAGCATTTAAATATGTTAAAAAGATAGCAACACTTGAGCTCGATATCAATTCATTTTCTCTGATTTAATTGCCTTTTTTTATGGATCGACACCTTTAAGTGATTGCATTTCTATTGTAACAAAAGAAAAGAGAGAGAGAACAAAATGCTACATCAACAAAACACCTGTTAAGCTATCATTAAAACGCATTGGTAATCGGTACACTGATTCACTGCTTTCGCTTTCAGAATACAAAAAGGCAAAAGGGCAAAAAGGGAAATGAAAATTTATCTAAAAGTTAGCGTTACATTCACTAATAAATAAATCTAAAGAGAATATCAAGAATTGTATACTCCATTTTAAAGTTACGGTACCCACACAGCTCCCCAAATTAAATTTGTTTCAACACTTTTTATACCATGCATTCATAGAATGAAATGGTATATTAAAGTCGCCAAAATGTATGTAACAGGGAGAAGGAAGCTTTTCCGACCCTATAAAGTATATATATTCTTGATCAGTATCAATAGCCGAGTCGATTGAGACATGTCCGTCTGTCTGTCCGTCCGTCCGTCCGTCCGTCCGTCCGTCCGATAGAGTGCCTAGATCTCAGCAACTATACAAGCTAGAGCTACCAAATTTGGCATGTAGACTCAATTGGTGTGTACGCTGATCAAGTTTATTTTTTTTTTTTGGCCACGCCCCCTTCCGCCCACGCTATTCGAAAAACAATATTGTGAGCCCCCATATCTCGGGAACTATAAAAGATAGAGCTTTCGGATTTGGACATTAGATGCGTGCAGTGTGCACGCAGACCAAGTTTGTTTCAAATTTTTGCCACGCCCCCTTCCGCCCCCGAAATTCGAAAAATTCGATTTTTACCCGAAATATTTATTGTATCAAAATTAAATTTGGCACACTAATACATGTCACGTATATCTATCATTTCACCAAATATCACAAGAATCGGAATAAAAATGGCCGAGATATACATAGAAACGTTTTTCACCCATTGCGGTGCAAGGCAGATGCATGCAAAAAAGAGCGAGATAGCATATGCTGGAAATCACCGATTTGGTCGGGGGGGGGCTAAATTGGTCGTTTCCACATAAGAGTGAGCGAGATAGCATTTGAAGGAAATTTAATATATATCTCTTCACCTAATGCATGGTATATCCAAGTCGGCCCGGCGACTTACTTACTTTATTGTAATAGCTAATATGAGGTTTAAGGCTGATTTAGAAATCTTAAAAGGACCTAGAATCTGGTAAGTATTAATATATCGACACTTTTTATTTAAAACTAAAGTAGCAGTTTTGAATTTGAGAATTTAAGTCATAAACGAAAATATTTCTTTAATTTTTTGAAATTATTCCTTTTATTAATATGTGCATTTTTCTATCCTTTAGAAGAATTTACCATCGTTTTTGATTACGGATAATTCAAACTGTTCAAATGGATATTAAGCGCATTTGTTAGATGTCCTTTGGTACAATGTCTAAAGAAGCGGTGCACATTATTATTTTTGCACAATCAACGCGCTATTATATTCCTCAAATTTGGCTTTATTTTAATTATTATCACTTGTACTTTACAAATAAAAACTGTTCTGTACAAAAAATTCTAAAAACCCCTTAGGAATCTATCAATAATGCTATTTGCTATGCCCACTTGATTTATCAATCAAAAAACTAGTTTGTAATATATAACTTATAAGAAAGTCGGTTAAAAAACAAAATTATAATGCCTTTCTCTACTTGGTGTATCTATCGGTAAGTTTTTGCATAATAATGATCACTTAGTAAAAGAAATTTAAAAAAATTGTTGAACCAGTTGTCGTCTTTAAGTTTTAACCCTTTCAAACTGAAAATAAGGTTCAAGTTCAGGGTTAGATTTGAAATAATAAAGCGTGTTCCTGAACCACTGTGCCCCTTTCAATATTAGGACTAAAGATAACATTTCATCAAAGATTAGGCATAATCTTTCGATTAGCAACTGTTCAATATGCACACTTCAGGGGGATTATATAAGAATGGAACCCCCCAGCAGGGTGCCTCAAGTGCGATTTATGTTTGTTAGGTTCCTCGTCCAAGGCCTTAATTGATAAGAAGAGGCAAGTATTTGTCGGATATTAGTTAATATTATCACAAATGGAATGTTCCAACACAATTTACCCAATTTGAGATAACACAACTAACGAGACATGTGTTCTCTGTGTTGGGAAGTAGTTCCACTTTGTACTTAGAGCGAGAGAGAGAGAAATGTTGATAAGTTAGAGATGACGACGAAATGCACTTTGTATCCGTAGTCATACATTTATATAGGATATACTTATAGCTAACTGTTTGTAACTGAAGCAAATATAATTCCCTTCAAAGTCCACTTAATGTGATCGATTTGGCCAAACAGAGATTAGTCAGTTAATGTTAGCATGAAGCAAAAAAAAAGCACGAGCCAAACTCAAGTTCAAACTTTGATCCAAAGAAATTCTCGCTGACGTTGTAGGAACTGAGTTTCAAGTACGCAAAGTCCATTCACTTGTAGTTTCAAAACTGTGTCAGGTTTAAATAAATATTTCTAGTAACAATTAGCGGATAATTTCGGGAAAAACCATGAATTTTAAGCTTAGCCTCTATATAGATATTGAAATATATAGAGCAACACACAAGTTGTAAGTTAAATTTGGTTCCTCGGACTAGGGAAGGTCAGTTACAGTCAACCAGATTGGCTAATTATAACTTTTAAGTACTAGACATTTAGCTTTAATGGCTTATTTTGAGGCTAAGCAAATAAATATTGTCTTTAACTAGAAATCAGGAAGTACGTCAGTTAATATTTGACTATTTGCAGGGGAGTTTTTCATAAGTCAACATAAATTTTGCCAGAGAGGAAAAGATAATAATTGTAGACAAATTTCGAACCACTTTACTTAATCCATTTTATTGTTTTCAATCAGCAGATGTATTAATAAAAAAAATAAATGATTAATAAAAGTCTTAAAAATTTGGAAGCCCTTGTATAAGTGAAAATATAAAATTAAACCAAATATTGTTAAATATATTGGAAATGCAGTTTCCTCAATGTAACTCTTAATGTTTATAAAAATTAGATAATCTAATGTAATATTTTAATTCAGATTACCAATTTTTTTTCGGTCAAAAGGGGTGTCAATTAGAAATCAAGTATACGCAGGGTGCGTCGACTAGACTATTTAAATTCAGGATTATCATAATAATCAAGATGATGATGGCGAGAGTTGTAAATTTTTCTGTATTAGTTGAAAAAAACTGTTAAAGAAATTCCAAAAATAAGTGAAAAATTGGGATTTTCAAGCTTGAAACGCTATAAAATGTTTTAACATTTACGAATTTCCAAATTTGTTTTTTTTAAGTTCTCCAAAGTCAGTTAATAAGATTAATGTTTCAAAGGATTTATGTAAAAACTTAAAGTTGGCCACATTAACTGGGTAATAATGCCACTAAGGCTAGCTAAGATGATGGACTTTACTGGTTATGTCAATTCTGGTAATCATTGAGACTATATTCTAAAAGAGAGGACTACTTTTGCAACAGGAAAGCAAAATGTGAGTATTAATAGTGCAGGTTTAGTTCCCATGATTGCTCAAATAGTAAATATATATATGAAAACCAACAAGAAAAGGTAATAGGAGTAAATCTTCAAGTTAAGAATCGATTATAGTTCAATAACGTATATATAATTCATGGTTCTCCTAATCTATAATACGCCCACTATCATATTTTAGTTGGCCATCTCTGATAGTGGGTAAATGGTGACTAATTGAAAAATGCATTTTAGTTCGTCCTCCCCATTCTGTCAATTTCATCATCTTTAAAACAATATGTTCAACATATTCGAGCTGCTTCTGTTAGATAATTGCGTCATAAATCGATTGAAGTTCATTCTTTCCGACAATTATTCTTCCGTTTATTGGTTTGCATAATAACCTTGACTAACTAATCAGCAAGCTAGTTGGTGAGTTTATCTTTATTACATGTAGTTCCAGTTCATTTCTACAAATTTTCTAATGTCTCAGAACAGAAATGTATAAGTTTATAGCTGCAATAATTTAGATAAGTGACAAAAATGAAATTTATCAGCCAAATACAACCCGTTTCAACTGATAACCAACAACCGAAATGTGATTATTTTTATATTTTTTTTCTTCGCATTCTCTTTTTGTTTGGCTTTTTGGTGCACTTGAAATTGCAATCGGTGAAATGGCCAAGAAAAGTTTATCAAGAACAAAAGTCTTGGCCTTGAAATGAAGAATTTAAATTCGGCTGCAATCAGCAAAAATATTGTTGCATGACATGAAACAAAAGTCAAAGAACGTTAAAATGTATTTGGTAACTTTGGATGGTAAATTGTTGGTAAGTGTATGGATAGATTATGAAATGATCCATATTTAAATCTATTTTAGGTAAAGAAAAGATTATTAAATGATCCATTTGTAAATCTATTTTAAGTAAAGTTTATTAAAAGCTGCGCCTAAATAAAAGCTTTAGTTTAACGGAAAAAGGAAAGCTTAGTATTTAAAATTTAAACAAATTTATTATTAATGATTATTTATTTAAATGATTATTATTTTAAAATATTGTCAATGGAGATATCAAACATTGTGGAAAGACTAAACAATTGCTGTGACTTATTATGAAAAATATGAAATCTATTTCGAGTCTACATGAACAATCTCCGATATGTGAAACTTTAAATATAGCATTTTAAATTTTAAGTAAAACTACAATATTACACTAAAGTAATATTATAAATAATAAATATAAAACACTAAATATAGTGTTATAACACTAACACTTCATTACAAATTTTTTTTCCAAATATCAACTTAGACTTGAAAGAGGATTTTTTAGTCTTAAAGTTTTATATCCAAAACTGCTCTAATATATATATGTTCATGTACTTATATGAATCTTCTGAGAATTCCAAGTAAAATCTAGTTGTACTCAATATCAAAATAATAAGATTTATAATTACACATATACAGAAGATTTTATATGATGGTAAAAATTATTGTTTAATCTTGTGAAAATTTAAAAATATATATTCGTACATAACTAAATGTCTACTCATTCTTAAAATAAAAGTTACAGTTTCTTAAGAAAGCTGTATAAACCTAAATAATTAACGAGACTGTTTTTGTAAAAGGACTAATTTTCTTCTTTAATTTATATAATTTTAATCTTCTGTATAATGATAAAAAAAAGATAATGGAAAGTGGATAAAGGATGGCATAATTCCGCTCCTGCTAGTAATTCCCCTAGCAAATCTCTCTTCATGTTACAAACCATCTCGACTAGCAGAACAACCCCCAAACAAAAAGTATGCCCCGCAAAAGCTTGAATTTTAAAGCAAAGCTTTGCCGCCTTTTGGGTCCCAGTGTTGGGAAATGTGACTCAAAGAGAGGGAGTAGCGAAAGCTTTTATGTGATTATTGGATTCTCTTTTAGTTTTGTTTAGGTGGTTGTTTTTGCCACTGGCTGCTTCTGCTTCTACATACAGCACATTGTATTTGTATTTGTATTTGCAGTTGTTGCTTTTGTTAAGCTTGAGTTGGCCAGTTAATTAATTTCAAGAGCTTGAGAGGCCGCCGAGATAGTATACTCAAAACACAGTCGGACACCGAGCTCCCAAACAGAGTGATTTTAGCCGCGTTGCCATTTGGACGTATCTACGATTTGGTCGCCTCCGTCTCCGCCTTCGACTCCGTTTACGTCTGCTCCATCGAGTCACGTCAGATAAATTTTTTCAGTTTTGCTGTGCAAAATAATCGTGTGGCACGACTCTGGCATCTGCTACCGTCGCTACTCATCCTACCGCCCTCTCGATTGCCCGATCGCCCGATCTCCCGCGCTTCAGCAAAACAATTGCAAAATAATTTTGGTTTTGCCAAAGTGAAACGTGAAATCCGAAAAACTCTTTATTTTTATATGGGTTTTTGCCAAAACTGAGAAAACTAAAAACTATTGTTGTGTGATATTCAAGTAAACGATTTAACTTTTATTTGCGGTAAGTTGCGTTAACATTCAACACATTGTTGTTGTTGTTGTTGCTGGTTATGCTGTCTGGTTATGCGCATGCCTAGCTTAGCAACGTTGACACACTTTCTGCCTCCACATCTAACCAACTGCCTCCGCTCCTACCTACCCACTCCACCCCACTAAAATGCTGTAGTTTTGGCAATAAAAACAATTACCGCCTTGCCGCCGGCCCCTGGGCAACATTTCGGTTGCATTTCATCAGCGCGTGTGCTCAAAGAGACCCAAACCCAAAATGTAAGCTAGCTCCCCGTCATTCATAATCAGTGCCCTCCCCCCTGAACACCCCATTTTCCCACATTTCTATGGTCGCATTGTTCATGTTAACCCATTCATAATGGGCACTGCATTTAGCTAGATCATCTACGTCAGTAGACGATAATATCATAGTCAATTTTTCTATAATACAGTGGAACAGCCATGACTGTGACTAATGTGTGAGTGTGTGCTCGTGTCTGGGTACGGGAAAACCTCTAATTGAAATCCAAATGTCAATAGGGCTAGAAGTGTCTGAAAGTCAAAGTAAGAAAATAATTCAAAAAAAATTTTAAAAAGATAATAAATCATTAATATCACTAGAGTTTGATCTATCGAAGCGTTTATTAGCTAATCAAAATATACTTAATCTATACACTAGTTTTTGCAAATGATCTAAATTTTCTAAGGTTTTTTAAACACAATTTCTTTTTTCTCAAAGCCATTTTAAAAATTTCGTCGTAAATTTTAATCGTTGGAAAGGTCCTTGTTGTGCCGTTTATGAGATTTTATCATCAAAATTGTTCTATAATTCTTATTCTACATAAAACTATAAGAATCGAGATAATTAAAATCTGGTTAAGTGCGTGACTAGGTTTTCATAGAAAACTATAGCGTTTCTCGAGGAATTATATGATTTACCATGCATAATAATATTTTCTTGAAAGTAGATTTGACTATACACCGTCGCACAATGTATGCAATAATGTATAATAAGCTTTTTCCATTTATCAAGATATCATATTTTTATAAAAATACATAGTTGGAGTATTGAGAATTTATATAAATCTTTAAAATAATATTAAAGAAACAGTTTCAACCTTTTTGTGGATTAAAATCTCCTAATATATATTATATCTTACACTATATCTTTTATGATTGAGAATAATTATAGAATTCTATAGATCCTATAATCTAACATTTAGCCTGATGAATGACATATAAAATATTTTAATTTTTAAAAGACATAACTTACATAAGAGAGTACCTAGCTCAGGTGATAAGCTATGAATCTTTAGAAATCTATACGGTCTTTCTTCATAAACGAAGTTTTACTGTAAGTGCCTCCAAAAATAATGCATGTAAATGTAACACAACAACAACAAAATGCAAATTGAATTAAAGCTTCACTTTTGCCCTTTGTCTCTCTCTCTCTCTCTCGTTTTGTAAATATAGCTTCAGTCCCTCCCTTTCTTGCACTTGTGTCTCAGTGGTAAATGAGTTTTAATTACATTGATTCATGGTGGATCCGATGGCTTATAAATATTTCAAGCAGCGGAGCTACCCAAACGCTGTCGCTGAGGCATTTCTAGCAGCTAATGACACTTAAAACTGAAAAGATCCGACTACCGATCATCGTATGTTCAGTTTCTATATGCATATACGTACATATATTCGGTTTTGATTTTTGTGAGTCTTGCGAATATACTTGTGTTTACAGTATTCTAAAGCGTGTCTGACCTTCATATCAAATATTGGAGTATGAACCCCCAAAGCGAACGATAAATTTAATAATAAAACTCAAGTGAATCGAAAACCTGTTAAACATCTTTTTTTTTTTTACTGGAGTGTGAGTGGGCTCGTGTGTTTACCAAAACAGTTAACATTCTGTCAAGTGAAGGATACAAGTCGCAAAAATATGCACAAAAGCCGATATTGTATTTTGGAATTTACATATATTTTGATATCTTTAGATTGAGTCGAATCTGAGAGCACTTGGAAGGTAATTCAAGCAAGGCGAAAACAGAAAAAAATGAAACCAAAAAGCAGTTTGGCATTTTGAAAAACGAAATGAAACCGGCTATGCCTGATTCTAGAGAATCGAAACTTTTTCTCCCTCTCTCTGTGATTTTTTCGGGCCGGTTGTTTCAAGTTGTTTCGTTTATTTAATGTTTATTTTTTTGTAGATTTATGTAAATATCTTTCGAAATTAATCATCGAAATTGTCCTAGATTTCGTTTTATTGATTGATGTTGCCATAGAATTGACTTTTGACCAGATTATGTACATGAATGTTAGCCTCTTCATTATATGATGCCTATTATACAAATTTGCTTTTTTACAGTTAAACAACTATATACTTATTTATATACTGTCGTTAATAGCTATATACTTATTATGGCTATAAATTATAATCTTATATGTACTTATGCATAAAGATAAAAAGAGCTACAAATAATATTATTTTTTCCCTCTTGAGGGAGTTACAAGATGGCAAAATAGAGAAACTCTTTTTAAAGAGTTTATTTCATGTAGTTGTCGCGTAGATTTGGAGAAGAGTTTGTAGTGCCATATCAAAAATCCAATATAATTAAAAACAATTGATAATTAAATAATAATTAAAATAATTAAGGCATATTGTAGTTTTTATAAAAACAATTTGCTTTATGCTTATGCTTTTTTGTAGTATTTCTTTTACAAACATAAATTTCAATTATATGATTCAAGTTAAATAAATGATTTAATAAATCGTTCAACAAAAAATGAATGAAAGAAATAATAAATGAATTTCAGTGTAGAAAGCAATGTGAATACCAGTTTTGAATTCATAATAGTTATATTTGCATTAAAAGTTTTAATTTAAAAGTGATTTAGATTTTTGGGTCTTTCAAATTGCTAGATTCCATTTCCGATTGTTTTCGTTTCTTAATTTTTGTTTTGCGATATCAGTTTGGCTTATTCTTCTATATTTTATCGGAAAAAATATTATTTTATTTCTTCTCTAGTTCGTCAAATTTTATCAAAGATTTTATTTCGTGATTCTTGTTTTAATATCAATTGGTTTCTTTTTTTTCTTATTTCCAAATATTTAGTTTCTTAACGAACTTCCTTTGTTTCTTCTCTAGTTCTACTTTAATTAGGTATATTAAATCTAGAATTTAAAAATAGTTCTACCCCAAAGACCCTTTAAAGCACTTCCTGTAACTGCAGAAAAAGCTTCTTTATTACTCTAGGAATTTCTTTATCAATTAAAATATTTATATGATTTCCTTATGAGTTGTCTATTTTATTAGTTCATTCTTTTTATAGCCTTTTTAAAGCATTTGTATAACAATAATTACAATACTCGATTGTTTATTGTACTCGTTTAACTGGAATTCGCAGGAATTATTATTCTTTTGATTTCCATTCATCTAAATTTTCCTTTGCATTATAAGTTAATTATTGACTTGACAAACAATTAAAAATTCTAGACACGAATAGGTGGGTCATTGTGTGGCCTATTTTGTTATTTTTAAATTCGAACTTGATTCAATACGAATTTCAATCGCTTGATTCCACTTATAATATGATTATCAAGTCATTGTCATATTATACAAAAGAGCATTAAAAGCAATTGCTTAGTCATTTGTAATTTTGTTTTTTGCTATCTAAAACCAGTAATTTGCATTTAATCGAGTCGAAAAAAGATTGTCAAGTGCTTATAGTATATCATGGTTGTCTTTAAATATATATATATACAGTTATTCTCTTTTCAAATCGACTGCAAATGAAAGAAAACAACTTTTTGTTGCTGTTTGATATTAAAGCTAATCGGAAATGTTGAAGAGTTATGTAGCTTAGTTACTCTAATCTATTCGAAGCACAACAAACACACTCACATCGTACGATTATATGTTTTTGCATTACAGCCTTTGTTCTCTCAGAGTTATCAGCAGACATATGTACATACAATACATATAATAAATATAGTCTCCGTCTGCGGCTACTACCATTATTAACTGCGATCATTGATCGACTTCAGCCGGCTGGCTGGCAATTGCAGTGAAATAGAGTTTCAGTTTCCGGAATCGAGTTCAGACGCAGTTTCGCTGCAACTCGTCGACATCGTGTTACGCCCCATTGCCTATAGAAAATTGTGAAATTGTGGCAAGTACTCGAACTAGTACTTGTACTGGTAATGCAAATTACTCTATACTTACATGATGTTTGTTGTAGCTCTTGATTTATAAATAGTTGACTGAGCATTGTTGATGTTTACCTTAAACAAGTTGTTCAAGTTAATATTAGACAACTGTTGTAAGGGGCCAATTATTACGGCCAAGTTAATTGAAAATTCCATAAAAAGGCTGAAAGAAAATGAACACATACATACATTGTTTGTAAGCTGTTAGATCGATGTAAACAATCGGCAAATTAAAATCAAACTTTTATTTACAAATTTCTAAGGGGATTTATGTAAGCTTAAGTGCTTTATCTAGAAAAAATTTTAAAATTACCCAATCATTAATTTAATCACTTGAAAACACTATAAAATATTCCGAAATTTTAAAGGTTATTTGATCCCTTTTCTCTTGTTTTTTATTCTGTTGATTACAAAGTTCTGAACGATTCTCATTTGACCATATAAACAGTTCAAGGTGCTTCCAAAAAGTACAGCCCAAATTCAGCGTCAAATTCAGTGTTAAAGTATCACAGTGTAACAAAAAAGGGATCAATTCTTAGTCAATTTCAGTCAATTCAATAAATTTCATGGAGTAATTTAAACTTTTACTGATATTTTCGTTCAACTGAAAGTGAGAAAACGAAGTAACTAAATTCCTGGCATACCAAATTTTTTGAAACAAAATGACCTGACTATTTATCATAACCTGCCGACATTGCAATGAAAACCCAAATTTCAATAAATAAAATAAAAATATTTTGTTCACTAAATAAAGAAGCATCAACGTATCTTAAGTTTGACAAAAGACAAAAGATTTATAAGATCGGAAATTCATTTTAATGGCCTTAATCCAATTACCCATGTACTCTATAGTTACAGGGTGCGTAGAATGATCTACAAAGACAATTGCATCCTTTAAAAAGAAAAGTTAGGGAGCTCCAATTAAAGTTATAGCTACCAGTAGAATTCCGAATTTTCTTAAGTGTTCCAAGTGTTGTTGTTTCATTTGTTCGTTCTAGACAATGGAAGGCCATCAAAATTAAGAAGTTCTCGCAATTTAGCATTTAGAACTGGAAATTTGATTTAGAATACAAATTGTTAATTGAATTGTGTCTGAAATTAAATTGCGTCTGAGGTTTAAACCAGTTTTGATCTTGGCACTTGATATGTTTGTTAGAACATGTCAAGCAGCAATCACATCTCTAACCTTGTTCTAAATGAAAAGAACTGCTAAATCACTGTGACTTTGTGTGTTTTTCGGGAAACCTTATAAATGCAAATTATTCTCTTTTTAAATGGCGATAAAAACAATAAGAGATACTTACTTATATTAACTTGTTTCCGTAATGGTTAACGCCTTTCGAAAATATTTAATAAACAAGTCAACAGAAAAATTTACTATAATTAGCACCTTAATAGGAAGACAGGCAATTTTGCTGATGGTTTTTTCCCTTTCATTAAGTGAAGGTAATATAGTTTTTTTTTTTTGCTAGTAATTTATTTTGACACTATGCATGCGGTTAATTGGCAATTAAATTTGTTGTGATATGATGATTTTGTTTTTAACATTAAATTGCACATCTTCGTGACATGTCAAGTACTTTTGCTTTATATTATATATACTATATAATGAGGATGTATACTTATATACACGTTGATGTGTAATATGTGAATCAAAAATTGATGATGGGAAAGGTCCAAGCAGATAATAAATTTTATGCGCATAACTTTATGGGCTGTTGAACTTGGAGTGTGACAAAAGACCAAACCCAAGCCCAAAGTCAAGCATAATGTACGCTTTTATTTGACGAAACTTCGTGGACATTGAACGAGTTTCTCACATGTATATAAAGATAAATATAAACCTCACTGCACAAATATAATAAAAAAAAACAAAACCCTAGTAGTAACTCAACAAACTGCCCAAAATTTGACCTTGACTTGCTAAGAAAATATCTCGAAAAGTCTTACTAATTGCTCCAGCTTAATCGACAGATCAAAGCCCATTGTCAAGTCCTTCACTGGGGTCTGAACAGTCATAGATCAATTGTCTTGCTACGTCACCAACGTCTATTTTCTTAAAGCCAAGGTGTTGCCATGTCGTCTACGTCGCTTAAATGGCCAGCCCACGTTTCGTTTTTACTTTGCTTAGCCAAAAAATGCCTGATCATCGATAAAATATGAAAGCTATTCTAAACATTTATGTTGGCATGACGACTTTGGGATACTCTATTTAAAACAATGCTGAATGAGATAATTTGCAGTGTAAAGTTGAGAAATGTAGTCACAGGACTGTGAGCCCACATTGCGTATGCTTAATATAATTATTTTAAAGTTTTATGTTTTTAAGTATATAGTGAAGTTGAGAAGGCAAAACAAAAAATATATGTATTACATAGTATAGCATGTGTATATAGGGATGGTCGGAAGTATTGAATTTTTTTTATTTTTAAAGAAGATATTTGTATGTTTTTGGAAAAAAATGGAAATGGGAGTTGTTGAGCTAAGGAAAAAAGAATCGAAAATTGAGAATAACTTCTTTTGTTATAAATTTGGAAAATAAATCTATATATTTTTTTGGCATTTTTTTTAATAACTCAACTAAGTTAGCATACTTTTGTTATTAATTGACTTGAGGTCATTTTAAGCTCTAAATTACCATGTTCGCTTAAGGGACCAATGAATGTCACTACTTCAACGTTAAAACTAGTTGGGAATTACAGCAAGATAAAGCGGAAAAAGGAGGCACGGCACAGCTTATAAATTATGGTTACAAATAACCATCGTTCTTTTATTATTTGTATTGTATTGCACTATATACAAAATATGTGAGTTTTTTTTAACTTAGTCTCCGGTTCTTACGGCATATGTAAACTGCGTGCCTTCCGTTTCCATATTTTGTTTAATAAGCTAAATTAAGCTTATAACTTTGATTAGAGTTTGTTAAAATGTATTATAAATGTAAAATTGTACTTTATGTCCAAATATTTGCCTATTTAGACTGTTCCTTTTTCCCTTTCTCTTTACTTACCAAAGTACCCAAGTGACCGAAACCTTAACTCTTATTACCCCGACTCTACCAATATTCCAATGTTTTGGTGCAGAAATGTCTCAATATCTCTATCTACACAGCTTCACTTATTTATCATTAGATAAATATGCAAAAGTTTTAAAGTCAAAAAACTTAAACATTTAATTTTAAAATCTTCTTGACTTAATCAAACAGACAGTAAGATAATTTATTTTTAGAAGTAGAAAAAATGTTAAATTTCCATAAATTGCTTCTTTTAAACCTTGTTCAAAAAACTAAAGAATAGTCAGCCTTGATCTAGATTTTAATATGAACTTTCTCAACATTAATATTAAGTGTCATGGTGGCTGAAAGATGATGTTCTAGCCAGACTGAAAACCCTTGAAGTCGGTCTAAGGTTTCCTCAAGACCATCACCTTCTGTGCAAACGCCTTGATATCAATCAATTACTCTCATTTCCCATAGAGTATACTCAAGATACTTAAATTTGAACGTTTATCGACGCACACGACTCTAAGGTTGTGTGACCAGTTTTGGGCACTCTATTGTCTAGCCACCACCAGCTCCACCGCTTCCTCTGCCCGGCCTCTTGTCCACCTCTCTATTCTGACAACTTCTCTTCCGTTGTTTTTGAACGTCGCGACGTCAACAGTGCGCTGGCTTTTGCTAATGAAGATCAGCATTGAGTCATAGTTTTGTTGTATTGGCTTAGAGCTCAGGCATTGAACTGCGACTATTGGCTGCGGAAGTAACCTAGTTGTGTCAGTCACTCCGAGGTATTGGCAAAGAAGGAAATCGAAATTTTGACAAAATGTTTGAACATCTGACTGAAGACTTTTATTCTCGATTTCAGCTTGAGCCGGTGAACAACTGTGAACAGAAACAATAATCATCAGCAATCATGGGTAAAGCAGAATGCATAAGCTATGATGACAATCAATTGCCCTACATCGATTTGGGCAGTGCTCGGATACGTATGGACAAGGAGCAGGCTCCCGAATGGGCTCTAAAAAAGGCACAGGATGAGCTGAGAGAAGTGCCGGGTATCAAGGAGGATGCCATCAAGGAACTCAGAGTGCTGATACAAAGTAAGTGAGAAACTCCCTTCCCATTGGATTATTTTATTAATCTTTATTTTTTTCGTTTAGATGAGAAATACCTAAACTTGCCACTGGATGATGAATATATGATGATGTTTTTGCGTCCTTGCCATTATTATCCAGAAAGTGCCTTGAAAAGGGTAAGTGAAAGACAAAGATCAGTTATTCGAAACCGGAAATATAAGTGTGTGTGAAAATATTTAAATTTACCATAAAACAAAACAAAATAACCTTTACCATAAAAAGAAACCGATTGTCGTATAACTTATTGTCAGTTCTTTAAAGATATAATCGAAAACTCGTTAATTAAAACTTTTCCTTGTGATATGGATAAAGAGCTAAAAGGGTTTAATCTGAATTTCATTAAAGTACTTGATATGAACATTTTTTTAATGTTGTTCTTTTTTTCTTCTCTGTTTTTAAATCTTAAAGTCGGAACTTTTTTTTTGTACGTTTTTCGGAAAATACATTTATTTACCCCAAGTTTAAATGTGTCTCTCATAAACCTCTTAATGTTTTTAAAATTTTTTATTTTGAAAGGAATAAATATTTAAAATATTTTTTTTAAATTTTCTTTTCTTTTACTAAAACCAAATAAAACAATTGGAGTTTAAGGTGTAGCTATAGTCATTTTATTCAGTGAAATAAATAAGACATCTCAATTAGTTCAAAACTTATAAGTTTTTGCAATTAAAAATTTGCAAACTAGCCATTGTGCTTTATCGAATTTGTTTATTGTTCCAGTTGTCTACAATTACAGAAATTATATATTATAATCTGTATAAGCCGGTATAACAAAAATAATCCCCTAATCGTGATTGCAATAGAAAACCCATAAAGATAACTATAATCGAAAAAGATTAAGTTTATCGAAATAAAGTAGAGACTGACTAAATTGTATTCTCTAATTTTTGTTCATTCGCATTTTCCAGCTCAAGAACTTCTACCACATGAAACTGAAATATGGCATGGCATGTGAGAATATAATACCCTCGAAATTACGTAACGTTTTCGAAGCGGATATACTCAATTTGTTGCCCACAAGAGATCAACATGGACGTCGTTTGCTGGTACTGGAAGCAGGAAGTAAGTAAAATGATCTTTGAAAAAAATAACACATTTTGTATCACAAGTTTCGTTTTTTTCGCTTTAGAAAAGTGGAAACCTTCGCAGGTGCCATTGCCCGATCTGTTCCGCGGCATTCAGTTGACCGTGCTGGGCTCCATGGTTGAGCCATATTCACAAATTTGCGGTGCTGTTGTCATAATTGATATGGAAGGTAATCAAAATACATAATGATAATGAGATCTCATTACAAGACCTTACTTACATCGGATCTTACATTTTTAGGCCTGCCCCTGAGCCATATTACACAGTTTACACCATCGTTTGCCGCCATGTTGTTGGATTACATACAGGAATGCATTTGCATGCGTTTGAAGGCCGTTCACATAGTGAATAATTCATATATATTCAATATGCTTTTTGCCATTTTCAAGCCCTTCATTAGGGAAAAGTTGCGCAAGCGAGTAAGTATACATTTAAAAAGAATTTTTAGGCCAATTTATCATTCTTTGTTTCGTGTAGATCTTCTTCCATGGCAAAGATTGGAAGTCATTGACCTCACAAATTGATGCGAATGCCTTGCCCCCCAAATATGGCGGTAGTGCCACTTGGGAATTGCCTCCCGGTAAAGTCCTGGGTGATTTCTTCGAATGCTATGCCAAGGATTACGAGCGTAAGTCACAAGGTCACTTTCTCAATCAGTTCCCATTTAATCTGACATCTTGTTACTTTCATTCCAGTTGCCGATAGCTATGGCTATACCGCGGGCTATTCCATGAAAAAGAAATAAACGCTTGGGATTCGAACCTACTCTATCACCTAATACATTTCTATTCGTATTTTAGTATATTAAGTTGGGTCATTTGTGATATTGCAAACATTATTAAATCTAATTACATATGTATAAATATGTAAAAACTTGTAACCAAAAGTGGAAAACATCGAAGCAAAGACTTTTAGTAGTGCTCTTACCATAGGCCTTAAATCTTTCTTGTTGTAATAATGGTTTTGTTTTTAAAAAATTTGTTTAAATAAAATATAAATGCACTATCTTGTTAAGCAAAATATTGTAAAATTAAACTTGAAAATCTGTTTTTCATTTGATTTGTCACAGATTTTCCAAAGGGAAATTTCTCTTTTAAGATAAATGTATAGTATGAAATTGAAGATGCTAAGTCGATTTTATGTTGGTTTTTTGTTTTTGATTACAAAGTTTGCCAACTAACCATAACGCATACGCAGTGTGCCAGAAATTTAGAGATATGGAGGTTGAGTATCATCAATTTCATACATAAATTTTGTACATTGAAATTTAAATAATCGAATTTATGAAATTGACCCATTTTAGAAAATCTGCGTTTAAAAAGTTGGAAATGTTAATTGCAAGTAAAATTTCCTGGTTTTTTTTCTGAAATCCTTTTCGGGGGAAACTTTGAGAATGAGGATCACAATAATAATAAAAAGGATATTATATAAAGTGTAAGGACAGTTGAACAAAAATTCCAAAGTTAGAGCCAAGATAGTTACAATTAAAGAAAATTGTCAGGTATAACAAAATCTATTTCTAAAACTTTTCTCTCGTAAATGGTCTTAAAAAAATCTAGCATTCTTGTATCATAAAAAAATCAAATATTTCTGCAAGAGAATTGGTTTGTACTTCAGCAATGTTCCAGCTTTAGAAATTTCATATAGAGATTTTGAAACAATGATAATAAAAATGTAGAAAATTGTTTCTTAAGAAATCTGTAAAAAATTTTTTGTAAATATTAAAAGTCACGGGATCGATACGTGTGTTGTTAGCCAAAAACGATTTTCATATCGTTAAAATTATGATTATAAAACGATCCCACTTTAACGAATTGTAAGGGTATTTGAGGATTTTCGGAATCATTATAAGTATATCGAAAAAGGATTCGGCTCCCTCTTAAATTAAGATCACTTGATTCCTTCAAAATATTATTTGATTTAAACAAAATATTGTTTTCGGTACACAAATTTTTCCCTTGGTCTTAAATTCAAATAAGAAATTCTGATATATAGTGTACATATATATATATGTATGTGTATATAAAATATTTAATTCGATTTGTCTGGCCTTTTGGAAATATTTATCATACAAATACACATTTATCAAAAGAGAGGAAAACATTCACAAAAATTGCAAAATACATTTAAGGAGTATTCATTAAGACTATGCAAAGTGTTCATTAGATTGGGTATCAGATCTTTGCCTTGTTAATCTTTGGCATAGGCACTGGAGTATGTAATTGGGTGGTAGTAGGTACTCTATAACTATAACTATGAACTAATAAGAGACTAAACTAGGACGGCTTAGTAGCTAAGCTGGCAAATTATCAAGGCATTTAAATCTTTCGGTTTAATCTTGTTTACTCTCATCACTGATGCCTGTGGAGGCAGTGGCGACACTTTCTCCAGTCTGCGACTTGGACATGGGCTGGATGGATGGCTGTTTCGACCGTTTGTCATCGAGAAGTGGTGAGCTATCCGGACCCTGGTCACACACCATAGTCGAGGCCTTCGATTTTAGATCTTCTGCACTGGAACTGCGACTCTTGTACTCTTGCCCATTGCCCTTATGCTGGGTCTTGAGATCGTAACGATCGGATCGGCGGTGACACCAAGTCAAGAGTTCTGCCACCGGAGTCCAGCAGAGTAGAAGCAAACCAACTGCCAGGCAAACGCCGGCAAAGATTTGACCTGCCAGCAGAACGATGGGCAGAACCTTCAATTGATCGGCCAATTCGGGAGTGATTCTCACTTTCTGCTCAAACCATATGAGAGGAAAGAATATTCTGGGGATATCTGTATACAAAGCCAATCCCTCGATGGGTTCGACCAGCATGTTGACCTGGAAACGGGCAGCCACCTCCAAAGCAATGCCTGTTCGCGGTTCCAGGACCATGTAAAACTCGTGATTCTCCTTCGATGGCTGCAAACCCTCGACTTGATCGACATAGAATTGATCGGCATTATAGAAATGGGGATAGGACATGAAGACGGGGGAGCCAAAGCGACAGGAACTGATATTCATTACACCCGAGGGCACACATTCGCCACCGCAAAAACAAAGGTTCTCCGGATACAGGGTGCCTAAGTGAAGAAAAACAGCAAAAATTACACATATGATGGGGTATTTAATTATGGAATCCTCACCATTATCAACCGATCGTGGGCCACCCGAGTACTTGTATCCCTTAAGGCCCTCAATTTCCAGGGTTTCGGTATAGTCCAGGGGAATCGTGCGGCACATGTCCGGTGTAAAGAGACCCACACTGCCACCGGGTTGGAGCTGCTTGGGTTGAAATTCACCCGCCGAACCATTCGTCATGCCGCAATAGGAGTCAAAGAAACCCGTGTGCTCATTGAAGTTCCAGGTGTGCATTTGCCCCAACTTATCGAGATCATCGGCGCCCGTAAAGATATTGAAAGTGCCCGTGAGATCGGCACTGCCATTGCGCGTATAGAACCAACCAAATTTATCGAAAGGAACTTTAACCTCATCGCCAAAAACAGGCATGGCAATGGCCATATCGATCATGATGTCATTGTAGCCAGTGAAGAGGAGCTCATCCACCGATTTGCGTACGGACATTTGCTGATCATATAGCTTAAGGCCCACATCGACCATGCCCCGTTTCACACTATTCCATTTCTTGCCAGCGGCGGCAGCGGACTACGGAAAGGAGATAAAGTAAGTGAAAAGGGATCAGGAATCAGGACTAGATACCTACCAATGCCACAGCATTTAGGGTTATAATCTCATCATCTAGTCTTCCATTGCTGCCCTCCGCATCGAAATAGTAGAAACTGAGTTTCCTATAACTCACAGAGTTATTTTCGGGATGCCAATTAATGTCCACTTTATCCGGTTTCTCACTGAAACGATAGGGACCCACTTGCTCCAGTATGGGCTTGGTTGAGAGATCACCAAAATCCTCAGGATTTGTCCAATTATAGAGATATATATCTAAATTAAGTTCCAGCGGCGGAGTCTTCCAATTCTCATAGACACGTGTCTCGGGTGCCAAAGTCATTTCCTTTAAATAATCAATTGCAATTAATTTAGAAAAAATCTTAACAAATTCGCCCCGAACTCTGCGTGACATTGCAGCTGAGCAATTAAAGGCGGGTTCTCGTTTTTGATCAATCAAGTTGGCAGCTGACTTTGATTTAACCATCCGTCACTTGCACTTGCACTTGACCCGCCCACTACTGGACCCAAACCTTACTCACCTTATGCATGATGCTATTGAATATATCCTCCCAGAACATGCCACACAATATGCCAAATAGTCCCAGGCAAAAGCCAAATATTCCGATAATTAATTTCCGATGACTTTTTTGATGGCCCCACATGGCGGTGTTCTGTGTGGGCATGGCTGGTGGGGTCCGTCGCCTCCAATGGTAATATGTCTGGAACTAAATGGACGAAACTATTATTAGACATGTGCAGAATAACGACAAACGAAACAAGGAAACGGAAGAGAAGCCATTTTACTTAAACATGACGAAGGATATATATATAGAGAATCGGGAGTTTGCTTTAAGCTGGGCTAATCTCTTAGCAAACTTATCAAAAATAACAAGAGATTAGATATAATTTATATTTCATTGTTTAGTGTGACTATTTAGTATAGATCTTTTGTTTAGTTGCAAACTATAAAAGTGGAAATGAATGTATTTGGTATACAGAAATTTGTCTTCACTTAAAATATTTGTGGTCAATGTTTAATTTCAATGGATGTGTTATATCTTCTGATATTATATATATCCTGTATTTGCTATATTCCGATTCGATTTTGATGACATGTGGTAAACACTTTCGTTGGAAAACTGAATTAATTTAAATATACATATAAAAGAATGAAAAGGAAAAATGTATTTTGAGAGACTTTGTGACAATGGAGAACTCTATTTTCGAAACGGAATACATAGCAACAACTTTTTTGCTTATCTATTTTGGAACTTTACGTTTCTTATGTATTAATTGTATTCAATTTGTTTCGATGCTCGAACGGACTGATTTTTGTATCTTCTAATGCTTTGCATTTAGAGTAGTCAGGTTGACTGAAATGCTTTATAACGACGGCAAGTCAGTGACTTTTGAAATAGAAATTGAAAGTAAAAAAAACTGCGTCATTTAGTTGGTGTTCGACAACCACAAGAGGGAAAAATGAATTTCGTGAGTCCACTTGGCGCCCAATTGAAGTCACTACGCTAAAAAATAATTCAAAAATTCACGATGATAATAATTATTAGAATTGTAGAAACATTGCCGAGGAGAATAGAGTTTTATTCAGAAATAGACTCGATGGTCTTAAAAACGACACATAAATTTTGTAGTATTGAATGGAGGTTATCAATTTTTCTGAAAGCATCTTTTAAAAATAATTGTGTGGAAAAATGAAAACAATTTGAGCTTATTTTCCTATTGATCTATATAATTATATTTATCCAATCTCATTTAATTCCAGGAATATAAAGTTATACTTAAAATTTTGTATTAATTTCAAATATGGTTTAGACACCTAAAAAGAGTATCGTAGAAAATCTTTTAGTAGTCCGATTTGAACTAAATTTGGTGTAAAAGTGCTGAATTAAATTAAGCCGAGTTGATTTAGCAAAGCTTAATATATTTCTTAGCTTTTTCACTAATTGCAATAATTTGTTGTCGACGGATCGTTTCTATTGGAGTTTTATGTGACAGTTATCTGATCTGGTTAGATCAGACATGTTTTGAGTACATAATAAAAAGTCTTACTACTAAGTTTCATATTAATAGCTAATAGAATAGTTTGCAGAGAAACAATTTATTATACCCTCGGCAAGGATACGAACGCCAATGTGTATTGTAACTGTTATCGATACTTTGGAACAAAGTGATCTTATCTATATAGATCGAGCTCTTCCAAATGCTTACGAATTCTCCAGTTGGCAAAAGCTCACCAAGGACTCTAATGATCGACGTTACAGTTGGAGCAACTTTTAGAAAAGTAAATTTTTTGTTTTCTCTTTTAAGTGTGACCAATTAAATAAATTTTATCGATACGTTCAATCATTTTAGTTACACGAAATGGTTACCGAAATAATTATTCACAAATTGCCATAATTTAAAAATATATTCTTGCTTAGTATATGTATTTTTATTTGAATTGAACTGAATCAATTGAAAGAGAAAAACGTGACATTCAATTACAGTTCACACTCATGTAAACTCGGAGCAGACAAACAGACTATATATATGCTATATACAAGTCATATCAGCGGTGATAATTATTGAGCGATGTCTGACGCACCGGCTTTTTAATTAAAGCGAGTATTTTTCATACTTCAATCCAATTTTGGGATTTGAATTACAAATCAGACAATGACGACGATATTGACACGATTTACTTGAATATATAATTCTCTTGTCTGTTATATTGAAAAATGAGATCGTACATAAAGGGCGATAACAGGTTTTTGAACTTTGGAATATATTTGATAAAAGAAAATACAATAACTTTCAGACACGGGCCCTGCCAATTTCTATATATAGTATTTGCCTGCTCTCTGTGATATATCATTATAATTGAGTCTATCAATTGACCCCTCGGTGAGCTATGGACTGGGTCTTTGACACTTTCCGTTTTATTGTGCACGAATACAAATCTATATATATGTATATATATAAATAAATATGTATATGGCATGTCAGAATGGGAGGTAAATTGATATGATTATGTGAATTTTTCAAATTTGTCGGCTTCTCTTTTTTCGTGACAGTTCTGTTCACATTTTTATGAAAGATTATTGAAGTATAATAGAGCAAGTGGAACTTAAACTATTTTTTAAGTTTTTTCCTTTTTCCACCCCAGGTTTAATTGAAATCAAGAGCAACACTCACTATATAATTGCTTTCAATTAAGTTTTCATCTCGTTACATTTTTTTTTTCTTCTTTTTGGTCTTTCATATTTTCATTATTAAATTAAGCATCACAACATCTTTGGACTTTTACGATTCTCATTTGCCTGCCCCTTGAATGATACATGAATGATACACTTTATATATATTTTCGATGCAATTTTTTTTGGGGAACAAAACGTTGAACCCACAGCTGAACTTTCTTTCTTTGCATATTTGAATTATATGGCCAAAGCCTTGATGTCACAGTCAGTGTTGAAATATACAAGTTGTAACTTTTATTCCCAAATAAGCTAAGTTCGCAATATATCACTTCAAATGTCTCTGGCAAAGTGCAACTATATATTGAAGGCATTAAACTTGAGGTAGGCACTTAAATAGAATTTTATTTTTTTATTTTATTCCAATTTATTCTTAGGATGGACGCTTTAATAGTAAGGTAGTTCACTCTACTCAAAAGTTTTGTCTTAAATTTATAAAGTTTTTAGTAAGTATATTAAAAATGCTACAATAATTTCTGGAGTTTTCAATATTTTTTCTAACTGAAGATCTTATAAATCTACATACGTGTGTTGAATGATTTTCTGTCCTTTTGCTGTATTTACTGGTTTTCAAAAGAAGTTTGCTTATTTCAAAATGTTGTATTTTTATTTGATTTTGTAGTATCGGTATATTATTACATTCACTGAAAAACCGAACGAATGAAATAGAAGATATAAAAATTTAGAAAACATTTTCCAGACATAATTGGCATCCAAAAACATTTCACAACGTTTTGAAAAACAAAATGATTGAAGTACTTTGAAAAGTTTACATTGATTAATAAATGGTTGAAAAGTTTCTTTTAGAAAATGTTGCTTTAAAATCTATTGGATAACTAAAATATTAAGCCTTTTGAGATTCAGCTATTGTTTTAAGTGATGTTTCGATGCCCAAAATAGTACCACTTAATGAAGTTTATACGCTTAGAGCTGAGTATATGGCGAAATTAGACTGGACGAAATGTATATTTACTTAAGAGTCTTGACAGTCCGTAGCCAGCAATTCGATCATTAATAGAGTTGTAAACAAATCTCTATCTAAACATATCCGTTGAAAGTGCAGGGTGTTAATAATTTACGATCAGTATTTTTGTATTTATTTAAATTTAAAGCTAGGGTCAAACTCAGCATTTTGCACAAATTAAAAATAATTGCTGTTTACAGTATATTATAATTATTGGAGGGCTAAAGAAATTTGTTCATCGCAAAATAAGTGATTTCCTGGACAACAAACTTTAACCTTCTTAAAGTTAATTATTAAGTAAGATATATTATTAAGATATATCTGTTCATTTAATTGTAAACCAGAATATATTTGTTCACTTAAAATAATTTTTCTTTACCATATTTTGCCAAGATAATCTAGTTTTTCTATCACAGACTTTGAAGAGTTCTTTTAGAAAATTTGCAGAATTTCTTGAGTGTTCTTAAAAACAAATTCCTTAATCAGAATTGAGATACGGCTTTCGTTGTCTTTTGATCAAGTTAAACAATAGAAAAGAGGTTTGACATGCGTTTGATTTATTTAGTTTCCAAATGACATAACACCTGATCAAATTTCCAGGCAATAACCAAACCAACCACAAGACATGATTTAGCATTGAGACTGAACCGCAGAAATCCTAGGTCTATAAATCTCGAGATTCGTAACTTAAGTAAAGTAATGGAAAAAGGGAAAACGCAATTACCAGATAGATGGCAGAGAAAGATTGATTCTAATGAGTTATCAGCTTGCAATTTGATATTGTAAGTGTGTAAACTAAAAATATAATCTACAATATATGCATATTGTAACTTGGGGGGCTTCAATTACGGTAAATATAATGAAATGTGAAGTCAATCTATACAAAAGAATTGCCGCATCGTGTGAAGTGTGAATTGAATATGTCACGCAAATGCAATTAGAAGGCACTTCAAGCAAAGCTAAGTACATGGGAGGTCATCGGTCGAATATTTCCATATCTTCAAAAGAATTCTTTAGAACTGCCAAAAGAGGACGTTAAACAACAGATGTTTGAGTAACTCTGTTTATTCAACAGGTGTTCTCGTTGTTTACTTCAAAAAATTCCCATTAAACCGATTCAAGTAGGTATATACATACGTATATATATATATATACATATATGCATATGGTGATTGTATATAAGCTCTTTACTGGATTCCGTCTGGTCAGATTAACCAATAAAACCAATCAAGTTAAATTTATAATAATTTATATTTCATAATTGCAAGTATAATCGTAATCTGGAAAAGTCTACTAGCGATTAAGTGCGAAGGAACATTTTTCTATATATATATTCATATACTAAGTGTGTTTGGTAGGTTCTTTCTTTAAAGTCACATTTCTTCACTCACTTTGGTGTATTTTTTCTATGTTTGTTAAACAATCACTAATAAATTTGCAAAAGGAAATTGTATAAGGCTAAGGACATGCTACTTGGGCACGTGTGTGTGTGTGTGGGACGGGACGGGACGCGGGTCGGAACTTATCACAGGAAGAACTCAAAAACCGAAACGAGCGCGAAAAAGGAAAACCAATGTAAACGGAATGAAATGAAATGAAACAGCCGTTGGATAGGACCGTTACTCGCCAAAGCTCGATTACGACTAAGCGGCGAGGCCGATTCTACGGCCAAGTGGAGGCTACGTCGTTTTATATATTTCATTTTCTTTTTTTTTTTATAGCCGATGATACCGATGGTGATGGGAATGGTGATAATGATGATGATGATGATGATGATGATCATCATGATGAGTGAGAGGAGCATGATGAATGTCAGTCAAGTGCGATGCAGCCGGCTTGAGACAAGCTTCCAATGTGTGTGGGTGGGTGGTTTGGGTTGCTTTGGCTTGGGGGTTAATTTGCGATTTAGTTTTCTGTCATTGAAAATTAACTAGAACTGATTTCATTCAGACGTTTAGAGAGAGCGAGCGAGCGAGTGCAATAGAGAGGAAGTGGGTTAAGCTTTTGAGTGCAAAATATAAACAAATTGTAATTGAAATATGCTAAAACTGATAAATAATCACCCTTATCAACTTGGCTAATCGGAGTGGTTAGCTTTAACGCGCACAATAATATGCACTAATGCAGGGCTGGATAATGCAATGAAAAGGTTCAACTAATTTGAAGTGATTTGTAAACAAAGGGCTTTTAGATAGAGCTCTGAGCTCCGATTTACCCTTCGAAGATTGTTTTGTTTAAGCTTAATATCCGAAACTTATACTTTGAATTATCTCTTGCAATTGGGAATTGTTCTACATGAGTGCATCCAGTTTTTAGTATAATAATCTATAATAAAGAATACTAAATGTGAAATATTTTGAGGCGATTTTTCTTAGTCAAACTTAATATTTTAAAGAAACTTCTATCAAAGAAAACATTTTTGTTATATTTTCATGGGATTTTCCTCTGTTACTATTAGCTGGAGTAAGGCTTTCAAAGGAACTTTCATCCATAAATTCAATTGCTTACAAAAATGCAATTAAAAATAATTATTCTTCAAGAAATATCATATTAATTATATTAAGGTTTTAGTTACTCATATATTTTTAAGATTATACTCAAATGCCTATCCACATTATTCGGATAAAATGCAATAGAATTGAAAGTCTGTCATAGCGAAAAAGAGAGAATGCTTTTGAAGAATTTAACTGTGATTATCATTATAGATATCACCTCCTTCATTACTTAATCCGCCCCAGAGTATGCACGTTAAACAAAACAAAACATATTTATAACACCTATCTACATACATGTACTTATTATCATATCACACAACCAACCACCCACCGAGTTTAGTCCACACAGAATTGGCTGAGGCAATAAAACAATCAAATGTCATTGCACTAGTTGGATGATTGAGACCGGGCGCCGCCATCCCCTAATTCCCACCCCCATTCTCCATATTTACTTCGATGAGTATTCGGGTCTGCTTATTGGATTATGCTTGCGTGTATATTGTATATGGATTAGTTCTCGAACTAAGTTGAGCTGAATTGTATTTGGTTAGTGAATCGGATTGTGGTTGCATTGTCGCAATTGGGTTAATGGGTCGAACTAAAAGTAAACGTTATTTGTTTAAATAAACCGACTAGTCGATAGCTAAACTGAGTGTCATACCATTCAGCTGTGAAAAGAGCTTTTTCTAATGGCAAAGCTCGACAACTGAGGGCGCTGCTAAAAATTAACAAAGTTTCTTCACATAAAAAAACTAAAAATAATGCTGGTTAATTCTTATTTGGTAAAAAATTAAACAAGGCTTTAATTTAATTCCACGACAATAGTTTATTTATATTTTTAAATATTTATCAAATACTTTGTAAAATGGCACACATTGTGGTAACAATTCCTTTTATACAGGGGTGTCACAGAAATCGCTAACGCCCCAAAATCGCCCCAAACGCAAATGTAGGGTGTCACAGAAACCTCTTTTGACAGTTTTGAAAAGTTACAAGTTTTTCTCCAACGTTTGGTTAATTTTGCGCTTACAGCAAATTATGTTGAAAAAAGAATGGTGTTGAAATAAACTTTGATTATTTTTGGATGGAATTGCATTCAAATAATAGCTGGCAATATTTGTGTTCATATATAATTTATTATTTTACGAAAACGCCTGTGAAAAAATCAAGCAAGCGTCGTTTTTGCTTAAATCACCCATAAGCAAGGCTGCCATCCTGCTGAAAACGGCAGAAACTAATTTTCGGACAAAACATTTGTGTTTCCAATTTTAGTTTGTTATATGCCATAAGTAAGCACAAATTTTATGGATTACGACCTAATTTAAGAAAGTTTTTTAAATTGTGTGTACACAGATAAATTTAATGTAAACGTCGAAAAAATGCACCAAGTTGACGTCTCTGTTTTTATCTTGGCCAGCCAAAGAAGAAGAAGAAATGTAAACAGCTGAAAAAAATGCAATTGCAGTTGCCGCCCTTTTTAAAATGAATTGAAATTTTTGGATTTCTGATGGATATGGTTTCTAATATGATCGAATAAACTTAATTACATTTGCATTTGAATATGTGCATCGAATTTTAAATTATTTCACTTGTAATTGCAGATTTGTAAAAATGGAAATCGCTTGCTAAAAAGAAGCAAGACTCTAGATTGCGAAAAAAGAATTGTGTAGAAAAGAGAATGTAGGCTTACAAACGCAATAGTTAGCAGTTATCGATGCATTGTATTCATCTTGTTGTATTTAATTCATTGTTCTTAAATTTTTGGTTAATTTGCCAAAATTTGTTTACAGTTACAAATTTGAAGTAAATGTAAACAATAGGGTTGTCAAAGGACCGACAATATTTCGCGCGATAATTATTTTAAAAATTTTGGTGTTGCAGTGTGTTAACTGTACCTCCAAAAAATAAGTGCATTTTTTCTTGTTGTATAACATAAGCAATAATTTTTGGTTTACGAAAAATGTATAATAATTTTAATTCCAAACGTTAGTATTTTTTTTTTTTTAATTGCACAACCCTATTTCACTTATCGACAATCGAAATACCGAAATAGCGGCGATCGAGTTAGCCGATGTGCCAACCGGTGGCTGTGGCTCCGAAAATGTTGCCGAAAATGAAACGTCGGAGATTTCCATGACACCAACGTTTGGTTTCGGCGTTTTACATTTCAAACGTCGCCAAAACCGCTAGCGTTTTCTGTGACACCCCTGATAACTTATAGATGATATTGAAAACACTCTGAAATTTGGTTACTGGATCATTATAAATAAAGAAATGAATGGATTTAAATTATAAATATAAAATAAATTAGGTTTGATATTGTAGAGAATAGAATTGTTTAGTAAATTTTTAAGATTTGTACGTCAATAACAATTTTTTCCGTATATATCAATTTAATCTAAGACACTGTGTGATAAACTTTTTTGATTAGGTCAAACCCAGCACATCTTTGAAGACTTTAGAAAACTATGTATAAGAAATTTTCAGGAAACTCAAAAAAAAATCTCTTAGAGGCAAAACACATTTTTGAAAGGTTCGTGTGAATATTATTATATAGCTTGAAAAGGAAAGAATGAAAATGTTTTTATATTGCTCTGAAACTAAAAACAAGATAACAGCTCAGCGAAATTGTATCCAATATTTTAATAAAATAAAAAAATAAAATAAAATAATGAAATATTAAAAAATATTGAAGGGTAAACAAAATATACTTTTTTATGTAAACGGCATTAAAGTTTTTCACCTGTCATTTAGTCAGCTTTAGTTATAGAAAATTCTTCTAACAGGAAGATCTTTCCACTATCCAACCCAAAATATAATCAAATTCATACTAAAGAATTTCTGATTATAGCGAAGTATACGCCAAAAGAAGTTTAACATATAAATGAATATTTTAGGGATGTCCTAGCAATTCTTTTTACCCAGTTTTCCTTAGTTTTTCTCTGGTTACAAGGTGTGCTAGGTCCCTATCCCAGTTCGTGCGATTTAGTAAATTTGTCACACATTTATATAAGGATTTTGTTGAATTAATCATCCAGATGTAAGAAAATTGAATGTTGGGTAGAATTATTGACATCGTTGGTCTCCTCCATGTGATGAAATTGTATCAAAATGATGAGATAAGTAGTCGCAGCTCCGGTTATCTAAATTAGAAGCATAGTATGGTGTCAATATATCAAGTAAACTTCCCGTACTCACTGTAAAATAAAGCGTACGATCCAGGGGAAATAAGCCCGCGGCGGTAAATTTGACTTTACGATGGGACAATTGCAACGATAGACGAAATAGGCGATCCCGTAACTCCGGATCATCAGTAATATTCAGGATCTTGTGAACCATGGCAGCACTTTCGCTGTTCTGCAGAATGGTTCTACTACTTGCCTCCACAATGAGAAATATGATGACAATATACCAGATCATTTGGGTGAGAAAAAAGGCAAAGAACTCGTCAGCCTCGAACTTATCCAAACGCTTGGGATTCAGTTGGGCCTCCAGTATATAGAAATCATCGAAGAGTATGAAGAGAAACGATATGGCTATAATACCCAGCAGGGGATAAGTGAAATATTCCTCAATGGTCTGACAAATGTCGCAGAGTAAATTTTGTATATTCGAAACCTGTTTGATGGCATACTCTGGATTCTGTCGTATTATCGAGGTAACACTGTACCGTTGCATGGGTGTACTAAGCATATTACGTAGACGGTATGCATAATGATTATTATTGATTGCCGAATGCATTGGTGAGATTTCCAGAGCATTATATTGCTCGATATGGGCATCTAGGATGTCCTGGAGGATCTGTTAATATACATAGGTTGTTTCGGTTATTCGCATTAAATTTAAATCGAAAATATACAACAAATCGGGAATATTTTTAAGCTAGCAATTCATTTCAGTAACAATCTCTTTAATAAATCAATAATTAAGCCAAGTTTTATGGACTGCAGATGTATCGGTTACAAATACCGTTTCACAAGAGATGGTATTTCGGTTTATCCATTTCTATTTCAATGTGCATTTCATCGGTATTATATTCTCACCTCGTTTAGCATGCTGAAACGACTTCTAGCCAAATGTGTGGTACACAAAAACTTAAAAACCATGAAACTGATATTGATGTGCGGCAAGGCGAAGGTCGTGAATGTCACAAACGACGGCGAGAAGGTGGCACTTATTAGCAAACAGTAACTGACACACAAATAGATCACATTGAACATTAGCATGCCCAATGAGATTAGGAAACAGATCAATAGTATCCTTCTATAATCCAGTTTCATGCCCAATCTAACGAATATCTCATCGACCACAATTATATTTTGGATGATGGCAACAAAACGCTGGCGTTTGATAATCACAAAGCCAAATATACTGGACATGGCCAATATGCCAGTCAATTTCACAGTGCCGTCACCCAATTTGGTGATGTTCGTTTGAAAGAAATATCCGATTATGGAGTCGCCCTCCCTCATCGAGGCCACAAAGCACAGGACGAAGAATAGAAAGTGGACAATTCCCGCAATGAATGAATAGGTCGACGTGTGAACCTCCTTATCGGCTGCATTTAGATTCAAGCGAAACGGAGCCAGACCCAGCAGGGAGATGTAGGTGAGTGGGCGCAACGATTGGAATACATTATCCGCCTGGGAGATGCGCTCCCAGAGCTTGAACGCCATTGCAGTTAACAAGTTGATTGGCCGGCTCTCACTCGCGTCTGTGTCTGTTCACTGGGCCAACTCGAGGGCAACTGAACTAACTGGAAGCCTGATGATTATATTGCCATTATACTTGGTCTATGCCCGTTTGCCTTCGTTCCCTCTTTCTATCCTCTTATCATATGTCATAATCATTTAAGGGACACCCATCCACACACCTGTTGAACACCTTACAAAGCTAATATCAATTGCCAGCAAATATTTAATTAAGCTTAAATGGTTGAGACCATGTTGGTCAAGGGAAGGGGGAAACAAGGTCATCAGGCAGAAGCGAAGTTCAACCTTAGTTCGTGTTCTGGTAATTTGCCTACTTTACTAATTTGATTACAAATAAAACAATTTCGGGCATGACAAGGCTTTTAAGTGAACCATGCAAAAAAAAATGGATAAATAAGAAAAATTCAATGAAAGGCCAAAGACCAATTGAAGTAACTCTGGAACTGTAACCCCAATAAATGAACCACTATTAATACTACGATTTTAAGTAGTTTTAAGTAAATCTAACTGTTGGTTTAATTGTTGCTTTTATTGCCGACTTTTAGATACTCAAATATTAAGCTTTAACCCCAAAAAATGATTATTGTTACGATTTTAGGTAACTTTAATTACTGGTTTAGCTGGTGCTTAAGATACGCTCTGGTAAAAAATTATTTGTGAAAATTCAATATAAATGAAATCTAAAACTGTAACCTGCTAATTTTACGATTTTAAGTAATTTTTAGAATCTTTAATTATACCCTTGCAAAAAGGGTATATTAATTTTGGTCAGAAGTGTGCAACGCATAGAAGGAGCCATCTCCGACCATATAAAGTATATATATTCTTGATCAGCATGACAAGACGAGTTCAAATCCGTCTGTCCTTCTGTCTGTCTGTCTGTCCGTCTGTCTGGATCAACAGCTTCTCCTCCTAGACCGCTATAGCTACAGAGCTGCAATTTTGCACGAAGTCTTGTATATATTGCAGGCATTGTATATCTCGGATTCATCTGGATCGGACGACTATATCATATAGCTCCCATAGGAACCGTCGGTCGAAAATAGAGTTTTAGATCAATAACTTCGTTGTTTTTCATCTGATTGTTATAAAACTTAACATTTGGCAGTTTACTATACATCTTTACGTCCTTGTCAAATTTGATCAAGATCGGACTACTATATCATATAGCTCACATAGGAACAATATAGTTTTGCTTCTAAAAACTTTTTTGTTTCTATTGCGATTATCACCAAACTTAGCAAATAACATATGCACATAATAAATTATAATCCTGCCAAATTTGATCAAAATCGGATTACTATATGATATAGCTGTCATACAAACAGATGGAAAAATTGAATGCTGCAGCATACATATATCTACATACATGCATATGTGTGCGTGCCGTGCTATACCGTGTAGATAAGGGTTTTCACACAAAAACCCTTTCCATTTTGCGATCTCCATTTAGGGATTGAGTAACGCATGAACTTGCAAGGGTATACAAACTTCGGCATGGTCGAAGTTAGCCCGGCCTTCTGGTTTTTGATTGCAATCGGCTTCAAAAATGTAATAAAATTGATAATCATAGTATACCATATATAAAAACGAATAATGTTGATTCTGAAACTATCATTCCTAATTTTATTCAAAACAGGAATATATATTTGTTTTGTTTGCATTTTTATTACATTTTACCATTTAGATGTTAAAAAATATTCCAATTCATTTCCGGATTTCTTCTATTGATTTTATTCCTACCATTTGGATAGCTACTCTAAAATAAAATAGAAATTAGAAAAGTGAAGTCACGCATACAAAATTCATAAAAAATTCATAATTCGGTTTCATAATCCAAATGTTTGCAGCCAGTGAGAGAAACTGAGTTAATCGATCCATTTTACACTTTCAAAGGACTAACACTAGTTGGTTCATTATTAATATAATCCTTAAACCAATTCATGTATATATTTAGTGCAGTGTCAATGACTTTTGTTGTTTATAGTGGAATCTTTGTATCCTATTTATTACCCAATCACAATGAAAGCATTGTAAGTGTCATAGAAAGAAAATGAGAATAAGATTCTATGAGCCGACAAACTTCAGTCGAAAAGGAACAACAAAAAATTTTATTTTAATTTTTTAAATTTAAAACAATTAAATGTAAAGGATGTGACCACTTTTAAATGGGTAACTATGAAATCTCACAAATTTAAATTCTGAGCCTTATGTTTTTGTATCTTGAAAGATTGCGAACTTTATTCTGAACAGCGATTCGACTATTTAATTTAAATTTACGTTCCTTTTCCCTTCCCAAAAAATTCAAATCCATTTTGGTTTTCTCGGAGATTATCAATATTTATTGCTAAACATAAATTTACAAACAGGATAATTGAATTTAGGATATAACATCTACAAAAATATTTATATATGTATGTTTGTTTCGAATCCTATTAGCTGCGCACAGTTGGACGTATTTCTTTATAATATTTCACCCGCTCCATATTCGCTCATCCATCGCACTCATCCTCATTCCATCAATTCGACAATATTCATCTAGAGAGTGTGATTCGCTGTAATATTATTCAAGGCTTCACAGCAGGAATAGTGATGACCATTATTGCTTGGGGAATTCGATGTGAATTGCAGCAATATGATGAGATAAGTTGTCAATGCGCCGCTTATCTATTCGAGAGAAGAAACCAAATGTCAAAAGGAGGAACATCGAATTTCAAATAATTTCTGTACTCACTGTGAAATATAGAGTTCGATCTATATTGAAGAGCCCAGCGGCTGTAAAATTGATTTTCAGATGCATCAGCTGCATGGAGAATTGTTGCAGCTTCTCTTTAACCTCCACCGACTTCGTCTTGTTGAGTAGACCATGGACAATGCCGCCAGTTTTTTCGCTCTTCTTGATGGCCCGATTACTGCCCTCGACTATGGATATAATGGCAATCAGATATAGAATCATTTGGCAAGAGAAAAATGTGACAAATTCCACAGTCTTGAATTTGCTTTCTCTCTTCGATTTGCCCAGTAGAGTTTCCAAAACGTAATAGGCATCGAAAACGATGATGAGAAAAGCAATCGAAATGATGGTCAACAATTGATAGGTAAAGTATTTGTTAGCTGTGGCCGCCGCCTCGCAAATCAGATGATGGATTTCCATGGATTCCTGTATTATTTCAGCTGGATCCTTGGTGACAATCGTGTACATGGAAAACGAGTCAAGACATTGCAGGGAACGTTGCTTTTGTGTGGCCTTCAAACTGCGCGAATCCCATTGATGTGAGAGATTTTTAAGGACCTGCAAAGGGACAATAGTAGATTTATGAAAACTCTTTTCGAAATGTCGTTGTTAGGAAAATATAAATATATATTTTTCGACCCTTATGAATGTAAATCAAACGTTGGTATTAAGCAAGCTCGATGTCAATTTTACAAGTTAGATTTAAAATTATTGGCAACACAAAATAATTTAAAACCTTACTTATAAGATCGAGCTTACGTCATACTAAGGAATAATTTTAACAATCTTTTTAAAATGACATGATTAAACTTAAAGTAATTAATAATATTTCAACAAAATGTACATGTTTTGTGGTGTAGAAAAGAGAGAAACTGACAACACTTTCGCAATAAACTGTTTTTCTAAAATTAATATTATTTAAATTTTAATTAAAACACAAAATAATACTAGCCAAAATTAATTTCAAAATATCGTTTTTTTTTTGGTAGATTCATTTTGATTGAATATTTATTTAAAGATTATAAATTAAACTGTGTAGAATTAATTCATTAGAAAATATTAGTAGTCCATCTCAAAACTGTCTTTGGGCAATACGATATAAATATTTTTATATCAGACACAATTTTCATTTGATATATGTATGTATTGTTTATATATTGTCCGAATGTGCCCAAATGTTGTTCAAAGATGTGATTACATTGCTTATATAAAGCAGCTAACGCCCTTAAAAGTTACATGGCGTATGCGTGATATTTCAGGCAAAATGTCAACAAGAAATTACTCAGAGCACACGACAGTTTAATTATCATCTCGGGATTGCTTGCGAGTTTAAAAAGTAAATTAATTGTAGATTTTTATCAAGACAGTTCTAAGAAGTCAATCTACAAAGATAAAATACTCCTTAAGAAGATTTTCAAAAAAAGTGTAATGTCCAATTGGGCAGCTTTTGTTTACAACTTTTTATAATTTAAATGAAATTATTATGAACCTAAATTTTCGATAAAAATCCAATTTCTCGGAATGTTCCTCCTACTTTTAATCCGACAATCCTCAAATATACATATTTAACCCACCTCGTTTAAGGCATTCAAATGCTGCCAACTTCGATGAAGAAACGCCTCAAAAAGCAGGACAATGCTGAGCAGAAAGATTTGTGGAACATAGAAGGCCACGGTGGCCGTGTAGATGGGTCTCACTCCATTCCACAGCAACATGCACAAGGAGCTGGCCAAATAGGCCACTTGGACAGTGCAACTTATCAAGAGTTTCATATGCCTCAATTGCATAATTCGCTTATAATTGAAGCAAACGCCAATTTCGAATAGTTTGTCATCAATTTGATAGACTAAATCACACAGTTCAATCAGAAGTCTCACACGAATGGCACTGCAAGCGAATAGAATACACATTCCCGTCATGCCAATGAACTTTTGCAGCGAATCTCCCACTTGTGAGATGTCCGATTTGAAGAAATAATCCACAATGCTCTGCTGTTCGATCAGGGCCGAGAGGAAGCAATAGCTAAAGAAACCTATTTGAATGAGGCCATTCAAATAGCCCAAGCGACTCAACTGAAAGTGGCGACTTCTTGGTGGACCCCTCAGACGAAAGGGTGTCAGACCCAGCACATAGGTAAAGAATAGCAAACTTTGCTCTGCTCCATAAGCATCACTCGCACTGAACAGTTCTCCATAAAACTTTCCCATTTCGATATCCACCAAAAAACTATAAAAACGACAAAACTGATTGGCTCCAAGCCCTTTTATAGAAACTTTCACTTAGCTTCAGCTTGATTGTTTTATTAATATTTCAGCAACAACCCGGACAACACCTTGAAATTTGTGGGTAATGGAAACCTGTCAGTCAGTTCCACGTTCCAACAGTTTTCATTTAATGGACACTTTTCTTTACTTCACTCGCTCTTTTTTTTTTTTTGTCTTGCTCATGAAATTATAAAGTATTATTAATAGGGGGAGGTGAAAACGTTTACGGCTTGCCGGCTTGCGGCTAAGAGGGTGGTTAAGTAATTTAATTAATTGAATTTAGTCTAGAGCTATAATAATTGTCTTGTATAAATTGTTGAAGAACGAGAATCAATTATACTTCCTCAAAGGACGCATAAAAATTTGGAGTTTTTTGAACTGGCCTAAATTAGAGTGGCATTTGTTTCTTAATTAAGACGATTAAAACTATATGAATTGATATTAAGAAAGGTGTTGATGGTTAAAATAAAGGGAAACCGCTAGATTCGAAACTAAAGTCTGTTGTTCCGATATTTTTATAACCTTAAGAAAATATGTTTTGTAATCAATTGTCTTTATCAATGTTAATAATATTTTTGCTTATAATTTAAGATATACATATAACATATTGCTACGAATTCAGAGAAAAGCAAAACTCTATAATGAATTTCAGATCAGAAAATTTATCAAGCATTTTTTCTTAAAACACCTGCTGCTGCGCTTACGTTCCTAAAAACTTTGTATTATATTTTTATCAAGGGGAAAATGAAATTAAATTGTTCAGATTAGCGATCTTTTTCAATTAAATTTTCAAAAATATTTTCGAATTTAAATTAATATGACTTTAACAGTTTTAACAATAGAAAGTCTCAAAATTTTGCACACTAATAATTCTAAAGCATATTATGTAATATTAAATGTGAAATCTATTTGGGAATATTCATAATGGAAACCGTTTTTCTGGAATTTTCCCTTGCTTATGAAAAGTGAGTAATTTTTAATTGTTTAGGGGCTTTTTTAGCCTCTATCTAGGACTTCTGTGTAAATCTATTGTATCCATTAATCGTTTTTCGATAAGCGGATCAGTATTTATGACAATCGACTTGACTTCATGATTTTCAACTAGTTTGAAATACCTTTTCCATATTTTCTATAGCTAAAATCATCGTTCGATATGGAAGATATGGAACCGAGATCGCTTAATTTAAAATTTAAAATTTTGTCTACAGCGATTCATAGTTATATTGAGACCGAAATATCTTCAATATTCTTCTTATTGCACAGTTTGCTCTGACAATGTATTTTTTCTAGTTAAGTAGTTTCATTCTTACCTTATTAACCATAATAAAGCGCATCTCGACTAAATATGTGAAACAGGAGAACATGGCCATGGCAATCGATATGCTCGTATGCTGAATGATGAAAGTGAAGTGTAGAGCCCATGAGGGTTTCATTTCACTGGAATACAGGACCGAAAAGGTGCCATACGTGAAGAAGACATTCACAAAGAACATGGTGATCAAGATGGCATAGCTGAATCTCAGGACTTTGCTGTACATAATCTTTACACCACACGTCTGCAATTGCATGTCCATGGTGTGAAACTTTTGGAGGCACTGTTCCAGCCGATGCTTGGGTATTATGGCAGTCAAATAGATGACAGTGACGCCAATGAATCCGCTGACAATCTGCATCATATCCCCGAAATAAGTAATGCGCGATCGAAAGAAATAGCTGGCCACCGATTCACAATTGTTGATGATGGTCAACGAATAGCAGACGCTGTACAAAATAATGTGCATAATGCCGTTCATAAGACCGAACACGGATTTCGCAATGTCCTTCCGACCCGTTTGAGAATCCGAACTGATGTAGAAGGAAGTTAGGCCATGCAGAAAGGTGACGTGGAATAGAGGACGCAGGCACTCGTAAAGCTGCTTGGCGGACAACAAGTGTCGCAGGCGTCGTCTCCAAGGACCCAATTCCACCTTCACATCGGTTTCCGCTTCCTTCACTTCCATGACTTTTAATCTCCCTTAAATTTCGACTGCTTTGCTTGAGCTTCGTTTGGCAACTGACTAAAAGGACAGCAGAATATTTGCATTTTACCTCGTTGGGCACAATGAACGATGGGATAGGTTCTTGGGTGGGGTTCCGGTGAGTGAGTGAAAGTAAATAATTTTCCCATTTTTATGCCGCTGGTTAAACTGTTGCATTTTAATTAATGGTGGTGGACATTTTTCCCCAAGGATAGAATATTCCAATTTGTTCCCTCTATTCAGTCAGTTTTTTGTGTCTGTCTTTACCCTCTGGGGGCGTTACCTCTATTTAGATCAATGCATGACCAGAGACTACTTTTCTTGCCCCATCTTTTTCTTTGTCATAAAAATTAAGCCTAATGAATTTTATGGTTCTGGGTTTCCATGAATGAACTACAATATGTTCACTGGTATTTATGTGAGCTTACAATGCCCGTAAAATGGCTTGTCAAACGCATGTGAGATTTTTACCTAATAAAGACTTTAGTTCGCCGAAAAAGTGTGTAGTCAATTTAATAGTACACATTTTTTGGGGGCTTGTCAGGCATGTGAGTTCGCGGAAAACGTATTGCGCAGTTTTTCCGTCTACAAAGATTTCATCTAGAAAATTTTGCATTATTAACGACGCCGCAAGTTATGCTATAGTTTTTTATTTATTATTATTATTTTTAAAATCTAACCATAAATATCAAAATTTTTGTGGAATACTATGAAAATGGATTTTGATTTACGCTTTTAAATGGTTAAAAGACTTCTTAAAGTATCCATTACTTGAAATAAAACTACTAAACACATTATTTTAACGGTCAGTAAATAGTTAGTGACACATAAAAAATCTAGACATAAAAGAATTTCGACCTTTACACAATTTTCTGTAAATTTACTCTATTATAAGTAATGAACGACGCCTTAAAGTATGCAATGCTTTTTTAAGAATTATTCAAACTTCTGAACTAGTTAAATGTGTCAAAACAAGTCGCACACAGTTCGTTAGAGGTAAAAGGATTTACATAAATTAATTAACACACTTGATTTACCGCCTTGTTGGCGGATTAAATCCGGGAATTCCCCCTTGGCAAATAACAGTTTGTTGTTTACTTATTCCTACCTGATTGATGATACTCAAACGCCGCTCGAAACTGAAGGCGATGACACAGAACAAACAGATTGCAATCGAAACGACCGAATGTTGCAGAAAGAACGTCATGCAGACACAGAACGACGGTGTGACATCCAACGAGACGAGCAACCGAAACACGCCCACAAAATAGACGCCCAAAATCAAAAGTTTGAAAATCAAAACCAATATCGAATACCGAAAGATGCGTGAATATTTCACTCGGACGCCAATGTTAGAGAAGTTCGTGTCCAAACTGTGTAAAATGGTTAGAGTTCCCAGGAGTTTGCAGCGCTTCAGGATGGCCGATGTGTAGATCACGGCTCCCGCAATGAGGCCATTGAAGATTTGCAGACGATCGCCGATTGTCGAGATTTCGGTGCGAAAGAAATAGCCCACAATCGATTCACCTTGACGCAGCGACGAAATGTAACAAAAGCCGCATAGACATATATAAATAAATATGTTGAACACCCCGAAGCAGGACATCTTCAGATACGATTCGCCCATTTTGCGGCGGACCACATGAAACGGTGTTAAGCCATACAAAAAGGTTAAGAAGAAGAGAGGACGCAGAGCCTCATACACTTGCGACGAGATAAAATACTTGCGTACGCGACGCAAAGCGGTGGACATGATGGCGACCGTTTGCCTCTAGGTATCAACGCGAACTGCAGCCAGGATAACGACAACACTTGCGACCTAACCTTCGCCTGGATGTGTCGGCAACAAAAAAAAAGAAAACAGAAGAAAAATGCAAATAAAAATAACAGAGAGAGCGAGAAATGGGAGAAAGGGTGGGGGAAAGCTCATCATGAGGTTTCAGGATACCAACAAGTGTGTGTGCGGAGCCTTGGGGAAAGGAAGCATAGTCAAACAGACGCCAGACACTCTGTTAGCATTGGATACATATGAATGAGTTTTGTGTGTACTTCTCGTGACCAGCAATTCGTTATCATCATCAGCACGATAATCATCGTTGACACTGTAGAGACAGACACTCATGTGACACTCAGTTGGCTAGTCACACTCCAACTGGCTGTCCAACGATAGGGTTAGGCTTAGATTGAGGCAGGAGTGAGAAGAAAGAAGAGTTCTGCCCATTTGCCTGCCATATGCTGATCACTATTTTGTTTCCCCCTTTTATGTTAAATAGTTTATTTTGGCACTTGACGTGTGAGGGACATTCTGGTTAAATAGAATTAACAAATAAGTTCGATTTTAATTAAGGAAATTCAACTTAACTAGAGCAATTTTTGGAGCTTCCCGTAGGTCATCGTACTGAGAGATTAATTACAATTAGTAAATACTCTTTTTAAGGTTCAGGTTGATACTAAATTTGATGAAGGCCACTACAACTATATTTCATAATGATTCAAACCAGTGTTAAAAGAGAGAGAAAGCATGTTTGTTGTCCTTTTGACACTTTTACACATTTACTCACTCTTTTGCTCACTTGAATACTCGTTTATTTTTGTAATCGATTTATCGCAATAAAATTAGTCACAGTCCGTCTGTTTATGTGTAATCTAGTCCCTCATTTCTTAAGCTATATGAATGAATGTTCGTACTTAGGCTTTTATATGGCATATGTATAAAACTTTTCGGAATCAGTGGGATCGGAACACCATATCATTTACGTAGCTGCTATAGAAACGATCGATCGCAAAAAAGACTTATGGGAAAAACTGTACCAAACGCGGCTATTCCTATTGATTATACCGTGAGCGTTTTGACTACATTTTTTTCGGATCCGAGGACTACATTATATAAAAAAAAAAAGAAGAAAAAACTTCTTATGAGAAAAGCTTTATTTTTTGTAGAAGGATCTAAGCAACACTAGCTTTTAACTACAAGGGTATATAATTAATAGCATCGAATTAGTTTCTTTGATATTATTTACATCTATTTGATATATTTTTTATGCGAAACTCAAAATAAATTGAATAACTAGGAAACGAGATTGAGTGAGCGAGTGGTTCAATATATTAACTCGTGAAGAAAAGAGAAAGTGAACTTTTGCATCAAAATGAGCAACTTTAACTAGCTTAATGTGGCTACAATAAAGAAGGATATGATATCTCTTTAGTAAGATGGATAAACTATGAGGTTCTGAGGCACTCACCCGATGTAGTTGAGCTAAACGTTTCTGCAACGATCGTGAGACGGCACAGAAGAGACAAATCGATATCGAGATGGCCACCAGTTCGTAGATCATCAGAAATGTCAATTGCCAGGAGGCTTGCACTTCCATGTTGGCCAGACATACCAAACACGTGACCGTTATGAAGATATCCAGAGCAGCTACACACGTGAGGACCAGCCAAACTGTGCCCAGGACCATATTATAGTCCATGGGAAAGCGTAGACTCACAAAATGTCGATCGATCGATACAATCAGCTCGACGGAACGACGAAAGTGTCGGCGCAGAAACAATGGCAAAATGAACACAACAATTGTGGCACAAACGCCGCCCAAATCATGAGCTCTGGTGGTAAATTCGGAGATGTTATTGTTTATGAAGTAGCCAATCAGGCTCTCCTTGCGCATATTGATGGATGCATAGCAGTAGGCGAAGAGTAACCACCGCGAAATGGCATTCACGAAGCCATGCCAGGTCTCGCGAATTTCCAGCGAACGAGGCGACTTTCCACCGCGGGCCACCAGATACGGCGTAATGCCAAGGCCGTAGGCAAGGCCAATCAGCATCTGTATGCTCTCATAGAAGTCGCTGGCTCTGAAGAGGCAGTGCCACAGACGTTGGCCCCACCGGAGACTCCAGCCACGGCAAGAGCTTGACGAATCCGCCAGGTAACGCAGCATTTTCCATACTAAACTTCTTCACATACTTTTCTGCGCATTTGCTTAATGCGATTGTTGTTGCTGTGGAGCTGTTATCAGAGATTAAATCCGTATCGCTCGAGTAATTGTTGGAGCTCCCCCCATGGCATGTCATCATCATCATTATCATCGTGGAGTGCGCCATGGATACAAGCTCAATTTGCATTTGTTTCGGCTATTGGAAGTTGTAATTGAAGGCGTGGTCGATTGGATTTGATGAAATCAGGTTTAGTTATCTCAATTGGCTTTTGCTAATGAGCAAATGCCGGTTAGATAATAGGAGAACAACCTCAATTAAAGCACCATATATTGTATTATTGGCTTAATGTCAATAGCTCTTTGTTTGGCCAAGCTAAACAAAACATTTTAACCAAATTGAATACTATCTGCAAGGAAAGGTTTAAGGTCGGGATAACTCTTTTTTATAAATATTAGCGATTAATTGAGCGAACAGAAAGTGGTCGTAATT